>JAHLML010000005.1:2400000-3884134 GCA_019915145.1 Strobilurus orientalis | reverse complement strand
CGCTCAATCTCTGACTCGCACCCTCGCCATAGCATAGACAGACCGAGAGCTTCCTCAAACCCTCTAATCCTCACCCTCAACTCAACGCAACGCACCCTCGCCATAGCACAGATACCGTCTTTCAACTGACCGAGAGCTTCCCTAAACCCTCTAACCCTCACCCTCTCTAACCAAACCGACCGAGCGCGTCAACACAGACTTTCTAACCCTTCTTACGCATGTCAAACACTCGCATCCAGTCAAAGTCAAACGAATGAAACGTAGCACTCGACACATTGATACAGCATCCCGCACAACTCGCCAAGTCATCGCAGTCAAAGCACAAGTGCCGCGCACAAGTCCCGACTTGCAAATTGAAGCCTCCGTCTAGACCTACTGACCGTTTCTCACCGCACAAGTCAGCCGTATCATTCGCAGTCACGTACAGTGCCCGCCTTCAGTCTCGCCACACTCACGTTCACCGCCGTTGACTCGCGACGCTCAAGATTCAAGTCTAGCGCCTCACACTGCACGTCTCGCCCCTCGACTGTTACGCAAAAGCTGTTCGAACAGTAGAAACACGTCTTTCCTCAACTTAGACCAACACGTTTGATGTGCGTCCCCATCGAGATCCGAAATACAGTCAGAAAGAGTCTTACGCCAAGTCAATCTGTCGTCGCAGCATACCTCAGATTGCAAACGCACCGCAGACCGCATATGACTGTTCCGAGTATTGAACTGCTGCGGTGTCGCACTCTGCTCTGTCACGTATTCAGATTGAAGTTCGCAGCGTGAGCCACGCGCGCTTGAGACGACTCAAGAAGAACACTTCTGCGCACCGCAACTCAGCCTCGACATCACACCAACTGCGCTCAATCTCTGACTCGCACCCTCGCCATAGCATGGACAGACCGAGAGCTTCCTCAAACCCTCTAATCCTCAGATTGCAAACGCACCGCAGACCGCATATGACTGTTCCGAGTATTGAACTGCTGCGGTGTCGCACTCTGCTCTGTCACGTATTCAGATTGAAGTTCGCAGCGTGAGCCACGCGCGCTTGAGACGACTCAAGAAGAACACTTCTGCGCACCGCAACTCAGCCTCGACATCACACCAACTGCGCTCAATCTCTGACTCGCACCCTCGCCATAGCATGGACAGACCGAGAGCTTCCTCAAACCCTCTAATCCTCAGATTGCAAACGCACCGCAGACCGCATATGACTGTTCCGAGTATTGAACTGCTGCGGTGTCGCACTCTGCTCTGTCACGTATTCAGATTGAAGTTCGCAGCGTGAGCCACGCGCGCTTGAGACGACTCAAGAAGAACACTTCTGCGCACCGCAACTCAGCCTCGACATCACACCAACTGCGCTCAATCTCTGACTCGCACCCTCGCCATAGCATGGACAGACCGAGAGCTTCCTCAAACCCTCTAATCCTCAGATTGCAAACGCACCGCAGACCGCATATGACTGTTCCGAGTATTGAACTGCTGCGGTGTCGCACTCTGCTCTGTCACGTATTCAGATTGAAGTTCGCAGCGTGAGCCACGCGCGCTTGAGACGACTCAAGAAGAACACTTCTGCGCACCGCAACTCAGCCTCGACATCACACCAACTGCGCTCAATCTCTGACTCGCACCCTCGCCATAGCATGGACAGACCGAGAGCTTCCTCAAACCCTCTAATCCTCACCCTCAAGCGCTCAATCTCTGACTCGCACCCTCGCCATAGCATAGACAGACCGAGAGCTTCCTCAAACCCTCTAATCCTCACCCTCAACTCAACGCAACGCACCCTCGCCATAGCACAGATATACCGTCTTTCAACTGACCGAGAGCTTCCCTAAACCCTCTAACCCTCACCCTCTCTAACCAAACCGACCGAGCGCGTCAACACAGACTTCTAACCCTTCTTACGCATGTCAAACACTCGCATTCCAGTCAAAGTCAAACGAATGAAACGTAGCACTCGACACATTGATACAGCATCCCGCACAACTCGCCAAGTCATCGCAGTCAAAGCACAAGTGCCGCGCACAAGTCCCGACTTGCAAATTGAAGCCTCCGTCTAGACCTACTGACCGTTTCTCACCGCACAAGTCAGCCGTATCATTCGCAGTCACGTACAGTGCCCGCCTTCAGTCTCGCCACACTCACGTTCACCGCCGTTGACTCGCGACGCTCAAGATTCAAGTCTAGCGCCTCACACTGCACGTCTCGCCTCTCGACTGTTACGCAAAAGCTGTTCGAACAGTAGAAACGCGTCTTTCCTCAACTTAGACCAACGCGTTTGATGTGCGTCCCCATCGAGATCCGAAATACAGTCAGAAAGAGTCTTACGCCAAGTCAATCTGTCGTCGCAGCATACCTCAGATTGCAAACGCACCGCAGACCGCATATGACTGTTCCGAGTATTGAACTGCTGCGGTGTCGCACTCTGCTCTGTCACGTATTCAGATTGAAGTTCGCAGCGTGAGCCACGCGCGCTTGAGACGACTCAAGAAGAACACTTCTGCGCACCGCAACTCAGCCTCGACATCACACCAACTGCGCTCAATCTCTGACTCGCACCCTCGCCATAGCATGGACAGACCGAGAGCTTCCTCAAACCCTCTAATCCTCACCCTCAAGCGCTCAATCTCTGACTCGCACCCTCGCCATAGCATAGACAGACCGAGAGCTTCCTCAAACCCTCTAATCCTCACCCTCAACTCAACGCAACGCACCCTCGCCATAGCACAGATATACCGTCTTTCAACTGACCGAGAGCTTCCCTAAACCCTCTAACCCTCACCCTCTCTAACCAAACCGACCGAGCGCGTCAACACAGACTTCTAACCCTTCTTACGCATGTCAAACACTCGCATTCCAGTCAAAGTCAAACGAATGAAACGTAGCACTCGACACATTGATACAGCATCCCGCACAACTCGCCAAGTCATCGCAGTCAAAGCACAAGTGCCGCGCACAAGTCCCGACTTGCAAATTGAAGCCTCCGTCTAGACCTACTGACCGTTTCTCACCGCACAAGTCAGCCGTATCATTCGCAGTCACGTACAGTGCCCGCCTTCAGTCTCGCCACACTCACGTTCACCGCCGTTGACTCGCGACGCTCAAGATTCAAGTCTAGCGCCTCACACTGCACGTCTCGCCTCTCGACTGTTACGCAAAAGCTGTTCGAACAGTAGAAACGCGTCTTTCCTCAACTTAGACCAACGCGTTTGATGTGCGTCCCCATCGAGATCCGAAATACAGTCAGAAAGAGTCTTACGCCAAGTCAATCTGTCGTCGCAGCATACCTCAGATTGCAAACGCACCGCAGACCGCATATGACTGTTCCGAGTATTGAACTGCTGCGGTGTCGCACTCTGCTCTGTCACGTATTCAGATTGAAGTTCGCAGCGTGAGCCACGCGCGCTTGAGACGACTCAAGAAGAACACTTCTGCGCACCGCAACTCAGCCTCGACATCACACCAACTGCGCTCAATCTCTGACTCGCACCCTCGCCATAGCATGGACAGACCGAGAGCTTCCTCAAACCCTCTAATCCTCACCCTCAAGCGCTCAATCTCTGACTCGCACCCTCGCCATAGCATAGACAGACCGAGAGCTTCCTCAAACCCTCTAATCCTCACCCTCAACTCAACGCAACGCACCCTCGCCATAGCACAGATATACCGTCTTTCAACTGACCGAGAGCTTCCCTAAACCCTCTAACCCTCACCCTCTCTAACCAAACCGACCGAGCGCGTCAACACAGACTTCTAACCCTTCTTACGCATGTCAAACACTCGCATTCCAGTCAAAGTCAAACGAATGAAACGTAGCACTCGACACATTGATACAGCATCCCGCACAACTCGCCAAGTCATCGCAGTCAAAGCACAAGTGCCGCGCACAAGTCCCGACTTGCAAATTGAAGCCTCCGTCTAGACCTACTGACCGTTTCTCACCGCACAAGTCAGCCGTATCATTCGCAGTCACGTACAGTGCCCGCCTTCAGTCTCGCCACACTCACGTTCACCGCCGTTGACTCGCGACGCTCAAGATTCAAGTCTAGCGCCTCACACTGCACGTCTCGCCCCTCGACTGTTACGCAAAAGCTGTTCGAACAGTAGAAACACGTCTTTCCTCAACTTAGACCAACACGTTTGATGTGCGTCCCCATCGAGATCCGAAATACAGTCAGAAAGAGTCTTACGCCAAGTCAATCTGTCGTCGCAGCATACCTCAGATTGCAAACGCACCGCAGACCGCATATGACTGTTCCGAGTATTGAACTGCTGCGGTGTCGCACTCTGCTCTGTCACGTATTCAGATTGAAGTTCGCAGCGTGAGCCACGCGCGCTTGAGACGACTCAAGAAGAACACTTCTGCGCACCGCAACTCAGCCTCGACATCACACCAACTGCGCTCAATCTCTGACTCGCACCCTCGCCATAGCATGGACAGACCGAGAGCTTCCTCAAACCCTCTAATCCTCAGATTGCAAACGCACCGCAGACCGCATATGACTGTTCCGAGTATTGAACTGCTGCGGTGTCGCACTCTGCTCTGTCACGTATTCAGATTGAAGTTCGCAGCGTGAGCCACGCGCGCTTGAGACGACTCAAGAAGAACACTTCTGCGCACCGCAACTCAGCCTCGACATCACACCAACTGCGCTCAATCTCTGACTCGCACCCTCGCCATAGCATGGACAGACCGAGAGCTTCCTCAAACCCTCTAATCCTCAGATTGCAAACGCACCGCAGACCGCATATGACTGTTCCGAGTATTGAACTGCTGCGGTGTCGCACTCTGCTCTGTCACGTATTCAGATTGAAGTTCGCAGCGTGAGCCACGCGCGCTTGAGACGACTCAAGAAGAACACTTCTGCGCACCGCAACTCAGCCTCGACATCACACCAACTGCGCTCAATCTCTGACTCGCACCCTCGCCATAGCATGGACAGACCGAGAGCTTCCTCAAACCCTCTAATCCTCAGATTGCAAACGCACCGCAGACCGCATATGACTGTTCCGAGTATTGAACTGCTGCGGTGTCGCACTCTGCTCTGTCACGTATTCAGATTGAAGTTCGCAGCGTGAGCCACGCGCGCTTGAGACGACTCAAGAAGAACACTTCTGCGCACCGCAACTCAGCCTCGACATCACACCAACTGCGCTCAATCTCTGACTCGCACCCTCGCCATAGCATGGACAGACCGAGAGCTTCCTCAAACCCTCTAATCCTCACCCTCAAGCGCTCAATCTCTGACTCGCACCCTCGCCATAGCATAGACAGACCGAGAGCTTCCTCAAACCCTCTAATCCTCACCCTCAACTCAACGCAACGCACCCTCGCCATAGCACAGATATACCGTCTTTCAACTGACCGAGAGCTTCCCTAAACCCTCTAACCCTCACCCTCTCTAACCAAACCGACCGAGCGCGTCAACACAGACTTCTAACCCTTCTTACGCATGTCAAACACTCGCATTCCAGTCAAAGTCAAACGAATGAAACGTAGCACTCGACACATTGATACAGCATCCCGCACAACTCGCCAAGTCATCGCAGTCAAAGCACAAGTGCCGCGCACAAGTCCCGACTTGCAAATTGAAGCCTCCGTCTAGACCTACTGACCGTTTCTCACCGCACAAGTCAGCCGTATCATTCGCAGTCACGTACAGTGCCCGCCTTCAGTCTCGCCACACTCACGTTCACCGCCGTTGACTCGCGACGCTCAAGATTCAAGTCTAGCGCCTCACACTGCACGTCTCGCCTCTCGACTGTTACGCAAAAGCTGTTCGAACAGTAGAAACGCGTCTTTCCTCAACTTAGACCAACGCGTTTGATGTGCGTCCCCATCGAGATCCGAAATACAGTCAGAAAGAGTCTTACGCCAAGTCAATCTGTCGTCGCAGCATACCTCAGATTGCAAACGCACCGCAGACCGCATATGACTGTTCCGAGTATTGAACTGCTGCGGTGTCGCACTCTGCTCTGTCACGTATTCAGATTGAAGTTCGCAGCGTGAGCCACGCGCGCTTGAGACGACTCAAGAAGAACACTTCTGCGCACCGCAACTCAGCCTCGACATCACACCAACTGCGCTCAATCTCTGACTCGCACCCTCGCCATAGCATGGACAGACCGAGAGCTTCCTCAAACCCTCTAATCCTCACCCTCAAGCGCTCAATCTCTGACTCGCACCCTCGCCATAGCATAGACAGACCGAGAGCTTCCTCAAACCCTCTAATCCTCACCCTCAACTCAACGCAACGCACCCTCGCCATAGCACAGATATACCGTCTTTCAACTGACCGAGAGCTTCCCTAAACCCTCTAACCCTCACCCTCTCTAACCAAACCGACCGAGCGCGTCAACACAGACTTCTAACCCTTCTTACGCATGTCAAACACTCGCATTCCAGTCAAAGTCAAACGAATGAAACGTAGCACTCGACACATTGATACAGCATCCCGCACAACTCGCCAAGTCATCGCAGTCAAAGCACAAGTGCCGCGCACAAGTCCCGACTTGCAAATTGAAGCCTCCGTCTAGACCTACTGACCGTTTCTCACCGCACAAGTCAGCCGTATCATTCGCAGTCACGTACAGTGCCCGCCTTCAGTCTCGCCACACTCACGTTCACCGCCGTTGACTCGCGACGCTCAAGATTCAAGTCTAGCGCCTCACACTGCACGTCTCGCCTCTCGACTGTTACGCAAAAGCTGTTCGAACAGTAGAAACGCGTCTTTCCTCAACTTAGACCAACGCGTTTGATGTGCGTCCCCATCGAGATCCGAAATACAGTCAGAAAGAGTCTTACGCCAAGTCAATCTGTCGTCGCAGCATACCTCAGATTGCAAACGCACCGCAGACCGCATATGACTGTTCCGAGTATTGAACTGCTGCGGTGTCGCACTCTGCTCTGTCACGTATTCAGATTGAAGTTCGCAGCGTGAGCCACGCGCGCTTGAGACGACTCAAGAAGAACACTTCTGCGCACCGCAACTCAGCCTCGACATCACACCAACTGCGCTCAATCTCTGACTCGCACCCTCGCCATAGCATGGACAGACCGAGAGCTTCCTCAAACCCTCTAATCCTCACCCTCAAGCGCTCAATCTCTGACTCGCACCCTCGCCATAGCATAGACAGACCGAGAGCTTCCTCAAACCCTCTAATCCTCACCCTCAACTCAACGCAACGCACCCTCGCCATAGCACAGATATACCGTCTTTCAACTGACCGAGAGCTTCCCTAAACCCTCTAACCCTCACCCTCTCTAACCAAACCGACCGAGCGCGTCAACACAGACTTCTAACCCTTCTTACGCATGTCAAACACTCGCATTCCAGTCAAAGTCAAACGAATGAAACGTAGCACTCGACACATTGATACAGCATCCCGCACAACTCGCCAAGTCATCGCAGTCAAAGCACAAGTGCCGCGCACAAGTCCCGACTTGCAAATTGAAGCCTCCGTCTAGACCTACTGACCGTTTCTCACCGCACAAGTCAGCCGTATCATTCGCAGTCACGTACAGTGCCCGCCTTCAGTCTCGCCACACTCACGTTCACCGCCGTTGACTCGCGACGCTCAAGATTCAAGTCTAGCGCCTCACACTGCACGTCTCGCCCCTCGACTGTTACGCAAAAGCTGTTCGAACAGTAGAAACACGTCTTTCCTCAACTTAGACCAACACGTTTGATGTGCGTCCCCATCGAGATCCGAAATACAGTCAGAAAGAGTCTTACGCCAAGTCAATCTGTCGTCGCAGCATACCTCAGATTGCAAACGCACCGCAGACCGCATATGACTGTTCCGAGTATTGAACTGCTGCGGTGTCGCACTCTGCTCTGTCACGTATTCAGATTGAAGTTCGCAGCGTGAGCCACGCGCGCTTGAGACGACTCAAGAAGAACACTTCTGCGCACCGCAACTCAGCCTCGACATCACACCAACTGCGCTCAATCTCTGACTCGCACCCTCGCCATAGCATGGACAGACCGAGAGCTTCCTCAAACCCTCTAATCCTCAGATTGCAAACGCACCGCAGACCGCATATGACTGTTCCGAGTATTGAACTGCTGCGGTGTCGCACTCTGCTCTGTCACGTATTCAGATTGAAGTTCGCAGCGTGAGCCACGCGCGCTTGAGACGACTCAAGAAGAACACTTCTGCGCACCGCAACTCAGCCTCAACATCACACCAACTGCGCTCAATCTCTGACTCGCACCCTCGCCATAGCATGGACAGACCGAGAGCTTCCTCAAACCCTCTAATCCTCACCCTCAAGCGCTCAATCTCTGACTCGCACCCTCGCCATAGCATAGACAGACCGAGAGCTTCCTCAAACCCTCTAATCCTCACCCTCAACTCAACGCAACGCACCCTCGCCATAGCACAGATATACCGTCTTTCAACTGACCGAGAGCTTCCCTAAACCCTCTAACCCTCACCCTCTCTAACCAAACCGACCGAGCGCGTCAACACAGACTTCTAACCCTTCTTACGCATGTCAAACACTCGCATTCCAGTCAAAGTCAAACGAATGAAACGTAGCACTCGACACATTGATACAGCATCCCGCACAACTCGCCAAGTCATCGCAGTCAAAGCACAAGTGCCGCGCACAAGTCCCGACTTGCAAATTGAAGCCTCCGTCTAGACCTACTGACCGTTTCTCACCGCACAAGTCAGCCGTATCATTCGCAGTCACGTACAGTGCCCGCCTTCAGTCTCGCCACACTCACGTTCACCGCCGTTGACTCGCGACGCTCAAGATTCAAGTCTAGCGCCTCACACTGCACGTCTCGCCCCTCGACTGTTACGCAAAAGCTGTTCGAACAGTAGAAACACGTCTTTCCTCAACTTAGACCAACACGTTTGATGTGCGTCCCCATCGAGATCCGAAATACAGTCAGAAAGAGTCTTACGCCAAGTCAATCTGTCGTCGCAGCATACCTCAGATTGCAAACGCACCGCAGACCGCATATGACTGTTCCGAGTATTGAACTGCTGCGGTGTCGCACTCTGCTCTGTCACGTATTCAGATTGAAGTTCGCAGCGTGAGCCACGCGCGCTTGAGACGACTCAAGAAGAACACTTCTGCGCACCGCAACTCAGCCTCGACATCACACCAACTGCGCTCAATCTCTGACTCGCACCCTCGCCATAGCATGGACAGACCGAGAGCTTCCTCAAACCCTCTAATCCTCAGATTGCAAACGCACCGCAGACCGCATATGACTGTTCCGAGTATTGAACTGCTGCGGTGTCGCACTCTGCTCTGTCACGTATTCAGATTGAAGTTCGCAGCGTGAGCCACGCGCGCTTGAGACGACTCAAGAAGAACACTTCTGCGCACCGCAACTCAGCCTCGACATCACACCAACTGCGCTCAATCTCTGACTCGCACCCTCGCCATAGCATGGACAGACCGAGAGCTTCCTCAAACCCTCTAATCCTCACCCTCAAGCGCTCAATCTCTGACTCGCACCCTCGCCATAGCATAGACAGACCGAGAGCTTCCTCAAACCCTCTAATCCTCACCCTCAACTCAACGCAACGCACCCTCGCCATAGCACAGATATACCGTCTTTCAACTGACCGAGAGCTTCCCTAAACCCTCTAACCCTCACCCTCTCTAACCAAACCGACCGAGCGCGTCAACACAGACTTCTAACCCTTCTTACGCATGTCAAACACTCGCATTCCAGTCAAAGTCAAACGAATGAAACGTAGCACTCGACACATTGATACAGCATCCCGCACAACTCGCCAAGTCATCGCAGTCAAAGCACAAGTGCCGCGCACAAGTCCCGACTTGCAAATTGAAGCCTCCGTCTAGACCTACTGACCGTTTCTCACCGCACAAGTCAGCCGTATCATTCGCAGTCACGTACAGTGCCCGCCTTCAGTCTCGCCACACTCACGTTCACCGCCGTTGACTCGCGACGCTCAAGATTCAAGTCTAGCGCCTCACACTGCACGTCTCGCCTCTCGACTGTTACGCAAAAGCTGTTCGAACAGTAGAAACGCGTCTTTCCTCAACTTAGACCAACGCGTTTGATGTGCGTCCCCATCGAGATCCGAAATACAGTCAGAAAGAGTCTTACGCCAAGTCAATCTGTCGTCGCAGCATACCTCAGATTGCAAACGCACCGCAGACCGCATATGACTGTTCCGAGTATTGAACTGCTGCGGTGTCGCACTCTGCTCTGTCACGTATTCAGATTGAAGTTCGCAGCGTGAGCCACGCGCGCTTGAGACGACTCAAGAAGAACACTTCTGCGCACCGCAACTCAGCCTCGACATCACACCAACTGCGCTCAATCTCTGACTCGCACCCTCGCCATAGCATGGACAGACCGAGAGCTTCCTCAAACCCTCTAATCCTCACCCTCAAGCGCTCAATCTCTGACTCGCACCCTCGCCATAGCATAGACAGACCGAGAGCTTCCTCAAACCCTCTAATCCTCACCCTCAACTCAACGCAACGCACCCTCGCCATAGCACAGATATACCGTCTTTCAACTGACCGAGAGCTTCCCTAAACCCTCTAACCCTCACCCTCTCTAACCAAACCGACCGAGCGCGTCAACACAGACTTCTAACCCTTCTTACGCATGTCAAACACTCGCATTCCAGTCAAAGTCAAACGAATGAAACGTAGCACTCGACACATTGATACAGCATCCCGCACAACTCGCCAAGTCATCGCAGTCAAAGCACAAGTGCCGCGCACAAGTCCCGACTTGCAAATTGAAGCCTCCGTCTAGACCTACTGACCGTTTCTCACCGCACAAGTCAGCCGTATCATTCGCAGTCACGTACAGTGCCCGCCTTCAGTCTCGCCACACTCACGTTCACCGCCGTTGACTCGCGACGCTCAAGATTCAAGTCTAGCGCCTCACACTGCACGTCTCGCCCCTCGACTGTTACGCAAAAGCTGTTCGAACAGTAGAAACACGTCTTTCCTCAACTTAGACCAACACGTTTGATGTGCGTCCCCATCGAGATCCGAAATACAGTCAGAAAGAGTCTTACGCCAAGTCAATCTGTCGTCGCAGCATACCTCAGATTGCAAACGCACCGCAGACCGCATATGACTGTTCCGAGTATTGAACTGCTGCGGTGTCGCACTCTGCTCTGTCACGTATTCAGATTGAAGTTCGCAGCGTGAGCCACGCGCGCTTGAGACGACTCAAGAAGAACACTTCTGCGCACCGCAACTCAGCCTCGACATCACACCAACTGCGCTCAATCTCTGACTCGCACCCTCGCCATAGCATGGACAGACCGAGAGCTTCCTCAAACCCTCTAATCCTCAGATTGCAAACGCACCGCAGACCGCATATGACTGTTCCGAGTATTGAACTGCTGCGGTGTCGCACTCTGCTCTGTCACGTATTCAGATTGAAGTTCGCAGCGTGAGCCACGCGCGCTTGAGACGACTCAAGAAGAACACTTCTGCGCACCGCAACTCAGCCTCGACATCACACCAACTGCGCTCAATCTCTGACTCGCACCCTCGCCATAGCATGGACAGACCGAGAGCTTCCTCAAACCCTCTAATCCTCACCCTCAAGCGCTCAATCTCTGACTCGCACCCTCGCCATAGCATAGACAGACCGAGAGCTTCCTCAAACCCTCTAATCCTCACCCTCAACTCAACGCAACGCACCCTCGCCATAGCACAGATATACCGTCTTTCAACTGACCGAGAGCTTCCCTAAACCCTCTAACCCTCACCCTCTCTAACCAAACCGACCGAGCGCGTCAACACAGACTTCTAACCCTTCTTACGCATGTCAAACACTCGCATTCCAGTCAAAGTCAAACGAATGAAACGTAGCACTCGACACATTGATACAGCATCCCGCACAACTCGCCAAGTCATCGCAGTCAAAGCACAAGTGCCGCGCACAAGTCCCGACTTGCAAATTGAAGCCTCCGTCTAGACCTACTGACCGTTTCTCACCGCACAAGTCAGCCGTATCATTCGCAGTCACGTACAGTGCCCGCCTTCAGTCTCGCCACACTCACGTTCACCGCCGTTGACTCGCGACGCTCAAGATTCAAGTCTAGCGCCTCACACTGCACGTCTCGCCCCTCGACTGTTACGCAAAAGCTGTTCGAACAGTAGAAACACGTCTTTCCTCAACTTAGACCAACACGTTTGATGTGCGTCCCCATCGAGATCCGAAATACAGTCAGAAAGAGTCTTACGCCAAGTCAATCTGTCGTCGCAGCATACCTCAGATTGCAAACGCACCGCAGACCGCATATGACTGTTCCGAGTATTGAACTGCTGCGGTGTCGCACTCTGCTCTGTCACGTATTCAGATTGAAGTTCGCAGCGTGAGCCACGCGCGCTTGAGACGACTCAAGAAGAACACTTCTGCGCACCGCAACTCAGCCTCGACATCACACCAACTGCGCTCAATCTCTGACTCGCACCCTCGCCATAGCATGGACAGACCGAGAGCTTCCTCAAACCCTCTAATCCTCAGATTGCAAACGCACCGCAGACCGCATATGACTGTTCCGAGTATTGAACTGCTGCGGTGTCGCACTCTGCTCTGTCACGTATTCAGATTGAAGTTCGCAGCGTGAGCCACGCGCGCTTGAGACGACTCAAGAAGAACACTTCTGCGCACCGCAACTCAGCCTCGACATCACACCAACTGCGCTCAATCTCTGACTCGCACCCTCGCCATAGCATGGACAGACCGAGAGCTTCCTCAAACCCTCTAATCCTCAGATTGCAAACGCACCGCAGACCGCATATGACTGTTCCGAGTATTGAACTGCTGCGGTGTCGCACTCTGCTCTGTCACGTATTCAGATTGAAGTTCGCAGCGTGAGCCACGCGCGCTTGAGACGACTCAAGAAGAACACTTCTGCGCACCGCAACTCAGCCTCGACATCACACCAACTGCGCTCAATCTCTGACTCGCACCCTCGCCATAGCATGGACAGACCGAGAGCTTCCTCAAACCCTCTAATCCTCACCCTCAAGCGCTCAATCTCTGACTCGCACCCTCGCCATAGCATAGACAGACCGAGAGCTTCCTCAAACCCTCTAATCCTCACCCTCAACTCAACGCAACGCACCCTCGCCATAGCACAGATATACCGTCTTTCAACTGACCGAGAGCTTCCCTAAACCCTCTAACCCTCACCCTCTCTAACCAAACCGACCGAGCGCGTCAACACAGACTTCTAACCCTTCTTACGCATGTCAAACACTCGCATTCCAGTCAAAGTCAAACGAATGAAACGTAGCACTCGACACATTGATACAGCATCCCGCACAACTCGCCAAGTCATCGCAGTCAAAGCACAAGTGCCGCGCACAAGTCCCGACTTGCAAATTGAAGCCTCCGTCTAGACCTACTGACCGTTTCTCACCGCACAAGTCAGCCGTATCATTCGCAGTCACGTACAGTGCCCGCCTTCAGTCTCGCCACACTCACGTTCACCGCCGTTGACTCGCGACGCTCAAGATTCAAGTCTAGCGCCTCACACTGCACGTCTCGCCTCTCGACTGTTACGCAAAAGCTGTTCGAACAGTAGAAACGCGTCTTTCCTCAACTTAGACCAACGCGTTTGATGTGCGTCCCCATCGAGATCCGAAATACAGTCAGAAAGAGTCTTACGCCAAGTCAATCTGTCGTCGCAGCATACCTCAGATTGCAAACGCACCGCAGACCGCATATGACTGTTCCGAGTATTGAACTGCTGCGGTGTCGCACTCTGCTCTGTCACGTATTCAGATTGAAGTTCGCAGCGTGAGCCACGCGCGCTTGAGACGACTCAAGAAGAACACTTCTGCGCACCGCAACTCAGCCTCGACATCACACCAACTGCGCTCAATCTCTGACTCGCACCCTCGCCATAGCATGGACAGACCGAGAGCTTCCTCAAACCCTCTAATCCTCACCCTCAAGCGCTCAATCTCTGACTCGCACCCTCGCCATAGCATAGACAGACCGAGAGCTTCCTCAAACCCTCTAATCCTCACCCTCAACTCAACGCAACGCACCCTCGCCATAGCACAGATATACCGTCTTTCAACTGACCGAGAGCTTCCCTAAACCCTCTAACCCTCACCCTCTCTAACCAAACCGACCGAGCGCGTCAACACAGACTTCTAACCCTTCTTACGCATGTCAAACACTCGCATTCCAGTCAAAGTCAAACGAATGAAACGTAGCACTCGACACATTGATACAGCATCCCGCACAACTCGCCAAGTCATCGCAGTCAAAGCACAAGTGCCGCGCACAAGTCCCGACTTGCAAATTGAAGCCTCCGTCTAGACCTACTGACCGTTTCTCACCGCACAAGTCAGCCGTATCATTCGCAGTCACGTACAGTGCCCGCCTTCAGTCTCGCCACACTCACGTTCACCGCCGTTGACTCGCGACGCTCAAGATTCAAGTCTAGCGCCTCACACTGCACGTCTCGCCCCTCGACTGTTACGCAAAAGCTGTTCGAACAGTAGAAACACGTCTTTCCTCAACTTAGACCAACACGTTTGATGTGCGTCCCCATCGAGATCCGAAATACAGTCAGAAAGAGTCTTACGCCAAGTCAATCTGTCGTCGCAGCATACCTCAGATTGCAAACGCACCGCAGACCGCATATGACTGTTCCGAGTATTGAACTGCTGCGGTGTCGCACTCTGCTCTGTCACGTATTCAGATTGAAGTTCGCAGCGTGAGCCACGCGCGCTTGAGACGACTCAAGAAGAACACTTCTGCGCACCGCAACTCAGCCTCGACATCACACCAACTGCGCTCAATCTCTGACTCGCACCCTCGCCATAGCATGGACAGACCGAGAGCTTCCTCAAACCCTCTAATCCTCAGATTGCAAACGCACCGCAGACCGCATATGACTGTTCCGAGTATTGAACTGCTGCGGTGTCGCACTCTGCTCTGTCACGTATTCAGATTGAAGTTCGCAGCGTGAGCCACGCGCGCTTGAGACGACTCAAGAAGAACACTTCTGCGCACCGCAACTCAGCCTCGACATCACACCAACTGCGCTCAATCTCTGACTCGCACCCTCGCCATAGCATGGACAGACCGAGAGCTTCCTCAAACCCTCTAATCCTCAGATTGCAAACGCACCGCAGACCGCATATGACTGTTCCGAGTATTGAACTGCTGCGGTGTCGCACTCTGCTCTGTCACGTATTCAGATTGAAGTTCGCAGCGTGAGCCACGCGCGCTTGAGACGACTCAAGAAGAACACTTCTGCGCACCGCAACTCAGCCTCGACATCACACCAACTGCGCTCAATCTCTGACTCGCACCCTCGCCATAGCATGGACAGACCGAGAGCTTCCTCAAACCCTCTAATCCTCACCCTCAAGCGCTCAATCTCTGACTCGCACCCTCGCCATAGCATAGACAGACCGAGAGCTTCCTCAAACCCTCTAATCCTCACCCTCAACTCAACGCAACGCACCCTCGCCATAGCACAGATATACCGTCTTTCAACTGACCGAGAGCTTCCCTAAACCCTCTAACCCTCACCCTCTCTAACCAAACCGACCGAGCGCGTCAACACAGACTTCTAACCCTTCTTACGCATGTCAAACACTCGCATTCCAGTCAAAGTCAAACGAATGAAACGTAGCACTCGACACATTGATACAGCATCCCGCACAACTCGCCAAGTCATCGCAGTCAAAGCACAAGTGCCGCGCACAAGTCCCGACTTGCAAATTGAAGCCTCCGTCTAGACCTACTGACCGTTTCTCACCGCACAAGTCAGCCGTATCATTCGCAGTCACGTACAGTGCCCGCCTTCAGTCTCGCCACACTCACGTTCACCGCCGTTGACTCGCGACGCTCAAGATTCAAGTCTAGCGCCTCACACTGCACGTCTCGCCTCTCGACTGTTACGCAAAAGCTGTTCGAACAGTAGAAACGCGTCTTTCCTCAACTTAGACCAACGCGTTTGATGTGCGTCCCCATCGAGATCCGAAATACAGTCAGAAAGAGTCTTACGCCAAGTCAATCTGTCGTCGCAGCATACCTCAGATTGCAAACGCACCGCAGACCGCATATGACTGTTCCGAGTATTGAACTGCTGCGGTGTCGCACTCTGCTCTGTCACGTATTCAGATTGAAGTTCGCAGCGTGAGCCACGCGCGCTTGAGACGACTCAAGAAGAACACTTCTGCGCACCGCAACTCAGCCTCGACATCACACCAACTGCGCTCAATCTCTGACTCGCACCCTCGCCATAGCATGGACAGACCGAGAGCTTCCTCAAACCCTCTAATCCTCACCCTCAAGCGCTCAATCTCTGACTCGCACCCTCGCCATAGCATAGACAGACCGAGAGCTTCCTCAAACCCTCTAATCCTCACCCTCAACTCAACGCAACGCACCCTCGCCATAGCACAGATATACCGTCTTTCAACTGACCGAGAGCTTCCCTAAACCCTCTAACCCTCACCCTCTCTAACCAAACCGACCGAGCGCGTCAACACAGACTTCTAACCCTTCTTACGCATGTCAAACACTCGCATTCCAGTCAAAGTCAAACGAATGAAACGTAGCACTCGACACATTGATACAGCATCCCGCACAACTCGCCAAGTCATCGCAGTCAAAGCACAAGTGCCGCGCACAAGTCCCGACTTGCAAATTGAAGCCTCCGTCTAGACCTACTGACCGTTTCTCACCGCACAAGTCAGCCGTATCATTCGCAGTCACGTACAGTGCCCGCCTTCAGTCTCGCCACACTCACGTTCACCGCCGTTGACTCGCGACGCTCAAGATTCAAGTCTAGCGCCTCACACTGCACGTCTCGCCCCTCGACTGTTACGCAAAAGCTGTTCGAACAGTAGAAACACGTCTTTCCTCAACTTAGACCAACGCGTTTGATGTGCGTCCCCATCGAGATCCGAAATACCATCAGAAAAGCCCATTGCACAAGGGGATCAGTCCAATACCTCACTCTTTGATCATTTTCGGCTATCTTGCTCTTCACCTTGACAATCTTGAGTCTCATTAATATCATTTCAGCCCTCACAAAGTCCTGTCAGTATGCAAAGTACATTGCTCAACAGTTCCTTTCACCAAAACAGTGCCTTTTGTGTTCCTGTGATTCAAACTATGCAAAAGTTGAGAATATAGCTTCTTCAGGACTACTACATTCACGAAAAATACAAGAGATAACACTCCCGGCACTGCTACTCTACATCAACGTAATTTTGCTCCTATTCGGTCTCTCACTTGAGACTGGGGTACCGCACAGCTCACCGCTCCTCATCACACTTGGCCCTAACCCTCCGGCTGTTATCCGACTCGATTAACATGTTTGCCAAGTCACATGATGTTGATGATGCGTGGTCGGTCAGTGCTCGAAGTTGGCACTGCAAGACGCTCCGTGATATCTGACGACCGTTTGTTAACAATCTACATCTCACGGTGTGAGGAGGCTCGGTTACTCACCTGAACAACATTACAGCGTGACACGCTATGTAATCCGCTGTATCGCAAATTGGACACGCTCTTTCAGAGAAGTTGTTCCTAATAAAGACGAGATTAGATGTGTCGTTCGCTGGTGAGTGTGACACCACCCTATAGTGTGCAATAGAGTACCCTCTGTCGCTCCCGCTGTGGTTGGAACGGACAGTAGCGGTGTGCGGGCGGTTACTATGGCGGCGGCGGCGGCGGCGGCGATAAACCAACATGTCATGACAGTCAGACCCAATGTACTCTACAAAACTGATGTCAGAAGTCAAGAAAACACAGCAAACGGGCGATGACTGACCGGAAGATTCAAACTCGTCTGAAACTCCAACATAGCACGTGATAGTGGCGAGCCAGATGTTCGTCGGGTAGCGCGCTATAGAAAAGAGAGCGCAATTGTTAGTAATCACAAGGAGACTGAATTGATGTGATACAACTCACCAAGAGTTTTTCAAGTGCTAGGCATTCGGCAAAGAGATAATAGCTCGGCCAGTCGGGTATTGCGCGCGAAGTAAGTCTTCCATTCCGCCGAGCATAACGAGACGTCCACAACCACCGGTGACGAATACCGGCAATGAGAAAAGAAGGTGGTGCGCGCGCACGCATGATACGGGATCAGAAGCTGTTGAACAGTTCAGACCAAAGAAAAAAACAAAGAGGTGGACGCACCGCTCAAAGTCGTCGGCCACGTCAGCCATCGTGGAACGTAGCGGGGACGTCCGAGACGACGGCAAAACGACATAGTCTATGAGCACTGTTTAGTCAATGATACAGATGGCGAGACGGGTCAAAGCACCAAGAAGGGTGGGCACAAATCCATTGGCGCGCGGTGTGTATCCTCCCCAGGAATGCCGTCTCTGTTGAAAAGTAAATAAAATTATTTCAGCAGCAAAAGAACACTGCAAATGGTGTGCACTGACCTGTCAGAAACATCTGATTCTATCGGTCGGTGTTGCGGCTGTGCGAAAGAGCGAAGCGGCTGTGTAGATGAGTTAGCGTTGGCCGGCCGGAAGACCGGCAAAGTTCTTGCTACGGAAAGAAAACATCAACGTACCTCAACAATGATAGTTGGTGGTAGCACACCCACCCAATAGCGTGTTGGAACATACCCTTCATGGTTCTGGAAGTCCATTTGGAAAACTACTGACTCCACCACCGTGGGCGTGAGTCGGGGTGACGTGTAGTACCGGCGCGTCGGGACGAAGAGGAGCGGGGAGATAACGGCGCGGCCGCCGTCGCGATGAACCCACGTCGGGCCAAAGAATAGGGGGCGTCGTTGTGGGGGATGGCAGTTGATATGAATATGTACTACAGATGAGAATCAGTGGGATGAAGGATGGGAAGGGAAAAGCAAGTCGTCGGTGTAAGGTGACGATTGCCGGGACCGAGCAGATTCCAACGTGTTCTGGCGTGCACCCAGGTAGCCGTGGATAGCCGTGAAGACCGTAGCCATGGCTAGATTGCGTCGTCGCCGTCGTTGTTGGACGGCCCGCCCTTGAAAACCGCACAACAGATAAGCACCCTTATCTGATGTATGGTTTTTTGGGGCGGGGAGTCGGGATGACGACGACGGAGGGGCGGAGGGTGCAGAGAGTTTGGAAGGGGTCGCAACGCTGGCTGCGGTGTTGGGTCGGGGCGTGCAGAGAGCAGAAATGGGTGGGTGCCTCATTGGAAGGCTCATCCCGCGCGTAGATCCAGATCTACAAACAATCAACGATGAAAACGGATACGCCATCGCAGGGCTGGCGTATCCAAATGGAAAAGTGGAAAAATACGCACCTTTTGCGAGCGCCCGCCCCCAAACGGCGCAGCCGGCTAAGCTTGACGATCCCCAACCTAATACCCATCCACCGGCGGGGCGGGGAACGCAATGCCGCTGTCCTTGTCGTCCAGCAGCAGCGTCGCGGTCGTCGTCCAATGCCGTCGTCGTCGTCCTGCAGCACCAAGACCGGCTTGGGCTGGGATTACGCGTCATGTTGGACTTGGTTACCGTCGCAACCAAGCCCAACGACGCCGCGCTGTCGTAAGCGCAGCGCCGAGAGCCCACGAGCGTCGTGGGTGGAGGAGAAACGCACGACCTGCATGAAGCAGGTCGTGGTAGGAGGGCAAGTGCTGCCAGCACAGCCATCGACGGATCAGCCGTGATCCCAAAGCAGCCGATGCTGTGCCTGGCATCTGGCCAGCTTGCTCTCTCCCACCACCATCCTCGACACTCTCCAGGAAGCCGCCGGCTCGGACATTGACGGCCGCTGCAGCGACCGTCGTACACATATCCGATGCTTTTCCGGCACTCCTGCCGCCCCCCACGTCCCGCCCTGATCGTATCCCGCCCAATGGCGCCGACGAGTGCGGTCAACGCAAGATTCTCGCCACGGACATTGACGGGATGGATATTTGGGATGCATCAGAGGGTGCAGGAGGAGGTGTGGGGCGCTGGCGTGTCTACAACGCGGACAACGTGCCGCGACAATTGGTGCGTGGTATTCTCATTCTTCCTATTTTCTACGGGCCGCTAATTTTAATCTGTACTACTCGCCGACTCCTAGAACGACGCTACACCGAATCCGAGGGTTTTCCAGCACACGCCGCCGCCACCATCACCACCACCACCATCACCATCACCGCTCCCGCTCCTACATCCGCTAACCTCCCCCTCATTTCCCCACGCCGTATTATGCACCATGATGTACCTCGCGTCAATTGACGGGAGATTGCCTGTGTTGCATAAGAGAGCCGGAAATGTGGGGCAGGCGCGATGAGGTGAGCCAGGTACTGCGTGAGCGGGATGTGCCGAAGGACAGCGCTGACCCGCGTCATCACGTGCTGAAGACGGCCTTGCCGGGACCGTCTCATCACACCCGCTCTCTTCCTCCCACCACTGCCATCGTCCACAACGGCTTTCTGGACTGCGCCGCGCCCGTCTGATCACATACGGCTCGACGACTGGCTGTATTCCAACATGCAGCAGCCCGTCTTTTCAGCGACGACTGCAACGCGTCGGCGCCAAACCCTATGGACAAGCAGACCCGCAATCGCGCTGGATGACGCCGACGGAGGGTGGGCCTGTCTTGGGTATGGCCCTGAGTGAATTCTGGGTGAAGGGCATCTCACCGTGGATGGTGGGCTTGGGATATGCGTGTCCGGAGACAGCATATCCGCCAGGTGCGTAAACCGATAGGATTTTCTCTCACTTTTGCTAACATCCCGCGGAAGATCTAGATCTACCGCATCGCCATCGCTCTACTGGACTCGGAGTCTACTCACCAGCCGCCCCATGCCGTCCTTGCGCTATACCCGCTCTCCCTACCACATATATGACCTCTGGTTCGCAGATGCCAAATTCGACAACGTTTACCACGTAGGCCCATGCTACAAGCCGCCCTTTCCACGCCGCACACGCGCTGCGTCACCCATCCACCGCAGTATCATCCGCGTACCCCCAACATGCCGTGCGAATGCGCCCTGTGCTATTTAGCGCGGGGAGGCTCGTACTGCATGCAGTGCAAGGGTACAGGAGCTGCTGGGCTGTGATTTGGTGTGCCATCGACGCGCTCAAGACGTGTTACACGGGCTCTCCCGCCTCTGGGCTGTGATCACGC
Source organism: Strobilurus orientalis (assembly GCA_019915145.1). Classification (NCBI taxonomy): domain Eukaryota; kingdom Fungi; phylum Basidiomycota; class Agaricomycetes; order Agaricales; family Physalacriaceae; genus Strobilurus; species Strobilurus orientalis. The sequence goes on along the minus strand of JAHLML010000005.1, from coordinate 3,863,055 downwards.
TCAGAGGTAATAACTATGGACAGCCCCGGATGGCGGACGGACGTGTCGCGGAGTTTTGGAAATCGATATTTACTGAGTAATTGCATTCTTAATTGACTCATATACCGTTGGATGACGATCGGGAGTCATCGCTGCATTGAACAGACTGTGGCGCAATTATCGTGCACCCAAGTGAGTAAAGATAGTGATTGTCCTAGCAGTACAAAGTGTAGAGATGGTCGTGATAGCCATTGTTGAGCAGTTATGACCGTCCGTAATGCAATCGACGTTCTGAGATGACCGTGAGCTTGGGTACATAGTAATGTTACCCAGGCAACCGTACCGCGGGCTAGTTGCGCTCACAGGTATCGACCGGGCGGACGTCGGGGGGGTCGGAAATCGTTGATACGATGTACATGAAGCTTTGTACATTGCCGTTTGGACGCGCGCCGCCCCCACTTTCTAATGCGAGGGTCCGGGGCCGGTTTCAGGGCCATTTTAGGCACTGATGGGGAGTTGCGCAGCCAGGGACGGCTTCGGGGACGGATCCGGCGATGTCCTGACGTCAGGCAAAGTCCATTCGACCTCTGGACATTGCCCGCTCGATGCTCGGCGCTGTATTGGTCCGCGCAACTTGACCGTTACAGTGTGGCGCAGTTACCGGCACGTTCGGGAACGTTCCGGCGGGCCGTTTAGCCCCGAAAAGGCCCCGGTCCGCTCATATTGGATGATTTCCCAGCGCATCCGGAGAGTTTCCGAACATTTCGACGCCCGTACCCCCAACTCCTCCCAGCCCATCCCCCGCTCATACCTGCCAGTACGGTAGGACAATAGCGATCGACGTAGGCCGAATATAGATGATCGGAGAGTGCGAACGCGTCGGGTTGACATAGATGAACCCGGATCTGAACGGTCACGTGACCCGGGTCCGAACTTGCTCGCGCAACTCCATTCCCGTGCGCCCTATGGGCTAATGGTCCATGGGCTTCTCGAGAGAATATAAGGGCCATCGGTTTCGTCATCTTGTATGCCAAAAAATACGACGTCAACTACGTGTTCGATCGGATCTACTACTATCTCGGCAGCACCGTCACGGACATCGTACACGTCGACGTTGACGGCGCGGAGTACCTCGAGCACGGCACACCCGCGTTGCTTATGTGCAATCGTCAGAGCTTGCTGGATTTGATCGTGGTCAGGCGGTGCGTCACGTCTTGACTCTCATTCTTCTCTCCCACTGATAACCATCCATCTTGTAGTATCATCCCCCGCCAGACCACCGTGATGCTCTAAACCCCTTGGGTCTCTTCATGCTATTTTCCGGCGCCATCCTCCTCGACTGCGGAAACAACGCCCAAGCCGTCGCGTCCGTCAAGTCCACCGGCGAGACGAAACACAAGCTCACCCTCTGGATGTTCCCCGAGGGTACCCGGACGTTGAACAGCCTCGACAAAACGGACATAGGAAGGAATGGCACTGGGAGGATCGAGGTGAAAGGTGTGTACGCACATGTTCTCAGAGGATTTGCGCTAACCGCTTGCAGTCCTCCCTCCACGTATAACTACCGGCAGGACGACGGACTAGCTCATCCAGAAGCAGATGCACGACGTTCGCATCGAGATCTCACGCAAGCCTGATTCGGGAAAGACACGGAATGGTGAGGAAAAGGCTCCGAATGGCACACCAAACCCCGTAAACTGTGCGGCAAATGTCGCTGAAGATACTTGGTCGAGCTAGGTCACGAAAAATGGGGTTCTGTGGTTATCTATCGTTTGTATTTTCGCATGTCATTTGGCATCGTTCGTCATCTGGCATCGTTCGTCATCTTTTGCTTCCTCCTCATCTTGTACAACTCTTGATCCTATCTGGCATTCCCATATTCAGACCTTTATGCAACCTCGAGACCAGTCTTGTCCACTCACGCTCTCATTGAAACCCCGTGTTGTCGTTTTTTTGCCATCTTGTCGGACGTTCAGTCTGTCTCCTATCGTTTTATTGACCTTTGTGCTCATATCTGCAGTGGCCTTGATCCATGATGGTGCGTCCTCCCTTGTAACGCCTTCTAGGAGCGCTTCGTTCTCAACTCAGTTCTAGGTGTGCGTCGTAAGTCATCTCAAACAGCGAACGAGACTGTTGCAAGAGACTGTTCGCGCTGTCATCCACTTTCATCTGCCGACCGCGATGATATGAGCTCGGGCTCATCCCCGAGCACGCGTTCAAACACCACAGGCAGACTCCAACTATAGGGCAGTATCAAAGTCGATTGTAGTCCTCCCTCCCATTGAATCCTTCATAGATCGAAGTTCAGGTACTTGGGCGGCGTGGAGTCAGCAGTCATACAACGGTCACACAACTGAATTGCTCATAACGCGGTCAGGTGCCCGAGCCGACTACAAAGGCACCCGGCTTCGGTGCAAAAGTTGACAAACCACGCTCTCACTCATCCCGAGCTCTCACAGGAAGCGTCTTGGTATATAAGAACGGCCACGATTCGACTACAGTTCCACACCAATCGAACTCGAAACATTCACATCCACACCAATGTCTCAATCCCAGAAACTTGTCGTCGTATTTGGTGCTACCGGCCTGCAAGGCGGTGGCGTCATCGCAAAGCTTTCCGGCCATCCTTCCTACAAACTTCGTGCTGTTACCAGGAACCCAGGGGGTGATGCGGGGAGAGCACTTGCCGCCAAAGGCGTCGAGGTCGTAGCCGCTGATTTACTCGATTATCCGAGTGTAGCGAAAGCGTGTGAGGTAGGTATGCGTTACCTGCGGACGAGGATCAGTCGGCTAACGGAACTTTCACATAGGGCGCCTATGCTATCTTTGGAAACACCGCCTTTGCCGTCCTGGACCCATATGACTCGTCTGCTGCGTTCGAGCTCGAGATCAAGCAAGGCAAGATCCTCGCCGACGCAGCGCTCGCCACGCCCACCCTCCAGCACTACATCTGGAGCACCCTTCCCGTTTATCCCCTCCACAACGAAGGCCTGGCAGGCGCCAAGACGCCGCACTTCCTCAGCAAAGTCACCATCGACGAATACATCCTCTCCCTCCCCGAGCTCGCGCAGAAAACAACGTTCTTCCTCCTGGCCTTCTACGTCTCCAACCTCGCCAAAATCAACCCGCTGCACAAACGCAGCGACGGATCCTACGTCTGGGAGCAGCCCATGTCGCCTACATCGTACATGCCGTTGACCGGGGACGTCGGTAATAACACAGGGATCTGGGTCGCCAAGATCCTCGAGCGCCCAGACCTCGTCCTCCCCAGCAAATACGTCCTCGCGAACGAGACCGTGTGGCGCGTCGACAGGCTCATTGAGCTCTGGAGCAAGATCGTCGGCAAGCGCGCGACGATGGAGCAGATCACCTTGGACGAGTACATCCAGCGCTTCCATGGCGGGCCGAACTATGGGCGGGAGATCGGGTTGATGATGGTGCAGTTTGGGGAATACTCCGATCCGAAGAAGAGCTCATCGAGCTGGGCGAAGCCTGGGTTTGAGGAGGTGACGAAGGAGGATTTGGGGATTACGGATCTGATGACGATCGAGGAGACCTTGAGGGCGTTGGATTGGAGTGCCGTGCTCTGATCATGAAGCCATTGCTCTGTGTCGTGTCCTACTTTCCAAATCGTTCGCTGTTGTGGTACGTGTATGAATGTGTCGCAGAAGTTGCCTACGTAGTCTAGCCAAGGGTCTGATAATGTGATTCGTCTTGTATATTCGCGTTGATGGCGGCCGCCAGTGTGTATATCATTGCGCGACAATGCGACGCGTTCGGAGCATAGCATTCCCGGAGGATTTGTTCGCTCGCACTGTCGATCAGAAATGGGTATGCGAACTGATCCAAACCTAACGAATTTAATGCCAGGTGATATACTGGTGGTACAAACAGTGACCAGTCTCTTCATATAAGTCGGCGATGTTTAACTGATTATGCAGGTCTACTAAAAAACTTATGACTGAGAAGGTAATTCGTGACATCATCTACCTATAACATTTCCACTGCCTTTAGGTCGATTAGATCTTTCCGTGAGCGCCACATATGGGTTAGGCTGTAAGAGGTGCGTGAGTGGCAAACGAGACGCCTCAATTATTGCCTTCCGTGCTTCGCGTTCACGATCAATCTGCGATACCTGCGTCCTCGCCTGGGATCTATTGAGCGCTACCTGCATCTCGAGGAAGGAGAAGGCCGTTTCAAACGTCTCGGTGGTGTGTGAGAAGTGTACGTGCTTCGTGGCGGGGTATTGTGAAGCCGTACGACTAGCAGCGCTGTGTCTGCTATAAGCGGATGTGCCGCAATCGCGCCGTTTGTTTTGAGAGTGGGATGTGTTTGACAACGGGCTGTGTGTATTGCTTCTACGTGACGAAGATTGCGACGAGGTATTCCTCTACACTGAAGTCAGCAAGACGACCCATCGACGTCTGAATTTTTTCCAGCGACTGACTGAAGTGGCCTGTAGTACAGGCTGATGAGACGGGCTCCTATTATTTCCGGAAGAAAGCTTCCTGGGCGTCGCTGTATCTCATGATGAGTTAGTACCGACGACCGTTTCTGATCTCACAAACCGCTGAGCTCACTATCACGATAGCGACTTGATTTGTGAGACGACGGCAAGAGGTCAGGACGTCTATGTGCTGGAGGATTGCGGTGCATTTGTGGCTTTCGAAGGTAGATTGTGGCGTAACGATTCCCTGGACGCACCTATATAGTGGATAGCCGTCGTGAGTAATTGATCCATATCCCACGGCGCTTGTTCTTTATCATGATGGCGACTGTTATTGCTCACCAAGGAAAGACAAGAACATTATTGTTCGTCCCATCAGTGTATCACGGATCAATGCCAGTGCATCACCCATCTAAAGTGTCTTTGTTTGCGATCCAGATGTGTTGTTCCAAGGTGTCCCAAGAGGTATGTAAGTCGCACTCGAGAAACATCATCTCATGCGGCATGCTTGTTCTGTGAAAGACACAACCTCGTAACGACGTCCTTTCCCAGATTTCAAAGTTCTCATTTGCCAGCGCCACTTAGTTACTCACTGTAACCACCAAGATCGACCACAATCATCGTCAGGTGAACGCCGCATAGTTCTGTGGGAGATAATAAAGGAGGTCAGTGACCAACCGCCGGCGAAGATCTCTACATGAACGACGGCGACATGATGAAGATCACAGAGTCGGCTGACGGTGACATACAAAGTCTGCTGTCATAGCTCTCTGTAAGTCGAGACATTGTCCGGACGTTATACACTCTAAATCAGAGGCCTTGAAGTACGTTGGCATTGTCCATGCCGCCGGAGACTCGTCGGGCAGGCGTCTTGACAGTCATGTATACACTACCTGTATGTGACCTGCCAGAATGGATTCAATACTTATCTCATGTGCCGAATATCCTCCTTTGCGTTCTCTTGGCATCTATAATCATCGCTATATATCGTGTTGCAAACCCGAGGCTCGTATCCTACAGTTCATTCGAAACATGCATACGACGACTTTCCTCATCCTTACCGGATGCACTGGCGTCCTGGCGTTGCAGATTGCCGTTGCTTGTTCCCTACCATCTGATACTGCAAACGCTCATTTGGTCCACAGGATCGGCAATTCACGACGGAGTCAGGCTCGGATGCCGGGACCACGACCTGCATTACATTCACGTTCCCTAGCGATAGCAGTACTGAGAGCAGCGCGAGTACCTGGGACGGGGGAACGAGGACCGATTTCCCATCGAGCTCAACAAGCTCTACCTCTTCGACGGCTTACTCTACACACACTGCCTCTTGAAAGCTCTGTCGACAGAGTAAGTTTGTCATCTTGGACTCGAAGCGTTCATGTACTAACCGTCATCCTCCAGTACCGGTGGTATCGATACGGAGTAAAGTTCGATATGTTCAGCCATCAGACTACATAGGAGAGCGGGGATTGAGCAAGAAACTCATGGGCCTGCGATGGTTGGGAGACACCCGTAAATATGCACTGCGACTGTGATGTAAGAAATCGAGAAATCGAGAAATCGAAGCGAACAGGATGATCCTACCGATTTAAACATGCAACGCAAATACAAGCCAAAGGCTGGAGCGACGCAGACAAATTATACGAGCACCAGAGCAAGGTCAAAGGTGGGAGGTGGCTGCTTGGAAGGGAACGAATTTCAACGAAATCTTCAATGCATGCGCAAAGAAGTTAATAAGCTACACTTACCGATACGTGGTCACTTTTCCGTGGCGCATATGCGTCTAGTTACAAATATAATAGCCGCAGAAAATCGAGGAGGACGCCCCCGAACACGCAGCCCATGACGCAAGAAAGTTGAGCCTAAGCCGTACGGTACGCCCGAGACGCATGTATACACCGGCGGTGGGCATCAGATGGCGCGTGCAACTGTGCCAGATACTTGTTTTGGCGGTATGAACGAGGGTTGGCGCGAGAAGAGACTCAAAGACACGAAACAGCGGCGTAGGGAAGCAGCGAAACGGATTACAAGGGTGAGACTGTGGCCTTGCGTAAATCAGAGAGAAAAGAAAACCAACGAGAGCGGACGCACCACGGTAGACAGCGTGTGCACCGCATGATGTGCTTACTTGTTGACAGTCGATGTAGAAGCAAGAAGGAATGCGGGACGTGCGTCGGCAAAATTCGAGGGTGGTGACGCCTGGTAAGAGAAATGCGCATGGCACCATATATCCCGCGGCACGTTAACTACGCGTTCCGGTGAAGGGGTGATGGGATGAATGTCGTGCAAGAGACGTCGAGACAAAAAGGGAGACAGCGCCATTGTCGGATAAACACTGTCAATCGACGTATGAGGAGGACACAGAGAATGTCAGACTGCGTGGATGTTGGGAGATAGTATCCATCGACGGGCAAGGAGCGCACGCAGAAAATGCGAGTGACCTCAACGATAGGTAGGTACGTAGGTACATGACTGCGCAAGTACAATACTTATCTGTGTGATAAATCAAGAAAACAGTAATGAAATGAAATGATCGACGCACCGCAGTAAGCGTTTGCCGCATTCTCCCTGTACTCTCCCTACGAGGGCAAGATGATGCGCGCTGGTCGCACTACAATGGCAGCATAGTCCGGAGGGAGGCTTTCGCGTGCTAAGGGCGCACTATGGAATTCATTGTTTTTTCTTTGAAAAGGATACCATTGTTGAGAACTGCTGCTGCGCTTGTACATGAAGCGCAGACCGCGTCAGTGGCAACAAGAGAAGCGCCAGAGGGACCCACACGCAGCGCAGGATGTCGGGAGAGCCATACGCGACCCGACAGCCACGAGCACCGAGCAGCAGTCGTCGTGGTGGACAATGGAAAAACGGAAATTCACATCGGCAACCGAATCCGGATTTGGATTTGCCGGCGGCAATGATCACCCGTCTTGCTCGCTAACATTGCCCATCCCGCTGCTCGCCTACCAGATCCGACCAGCGATGCCCTAGACGGGCCATGGGCACGCATGACCGCTGGTTGATGATTGAAATACAAGATTGAACGGACCAGTTCGGCAAGCACGTCGTCTTGTACCCATCTACGGATCAGAGTAAATTGTTCCCGACACAGGGCAGACGAGAAATGAGCCGTCTTTGCATAGCTACTTACCCTGCCGGTGCCTCTTGATATGTCACAGCCACTGTCCAGTAGCACTCCTCCACCGTCTGTTTCTTTCCCAGTACCGGAGGATCCGGGAGATGTCGCGAACGCGAACGGGAACGCAAACTCGAACGAACAGGCAAGGCCACCTCCAATTATCGGGATGTCATTGATTTTCTGAACAATCTCAAAGGTACCTGACGAGAGTTCTATGCCTGTGGTTGAAACGCCAGACAATGGACCCGTCGTTTGGCCAACAGTAAGGTTGTGAAACTGTAAAGCGTGCATGCATCTCTGACGGCCCTCGCGTCAGATGGAAGAGATCTGGGCCGGTATCATTGACCCGCTCCCGTTTAACGTCGGAGGACCTCACAGCGCTGCATGGAGCAATCCAACACAAAGCCCTGGCAAGGCCGCTCAACAAGAGTATGCACACTTCAAGGAGAAGTGCAAGGAGACGGTATGTACGCACAACTCGGCTTTATGAGTGGGTCATAACCGGTACAAAGCTCAATAACAGGAACAGTCGACGTTTCCCCCTTCCGAATAGTGGCGGAGATCACTGGAAAGAGTGCCACGATATTGTTGACGGATATGACACCGCAGCGTGCCAGAGATGGAACGACGACATAAACACCTTGCTTGTCTTTGTGAGTTCCCCATTGGATCGTCAAAGTACTACATGTTCTCATGCTAGCCAGACTGGTGTATTCTCGGGTGCAGTGACGGCATTTGCAATCGAGTCCTACCAGTGGTTGCAGCCTGATCATTCGGCTGATACAGTCCTCATTCTTTCCCACATATCACTTCAGCTCGCGAGTACCAACGAGACGGCCTATACATCTCCGTTTTTTTCTGCATCGCCCGCAGATAGACGAGTGAACATTTTCTGGTTCCTCAGTCTCATAGTCACGCTCATGACGGCCCTACTTGGCATTCTTTGCAAACAGTGGATCCGTGAGTACCAGCAGGATGCCGCCCTGCCTTTCCGAGAGTCTGTCTCGATGCGTCAAATGCGATTTGATGGGCTCACATTTTGGCGAGTAGAGGAGATGATCTCGTTTCTCCCGCTTTTACTGCAACTCGGGCTGCTTCTGTTTGTTCTTGGGGTACTTGATCTACTATGGCAGCGCGATCGCGTTACAGCAGCGTGCATCAGTGTCGCGGCTCTCGTTGGCTTCGGCGTCGTCTTTGTGACGACGATACTTCCTGTTGTTGTCCTTCTTTACAACTCTCGCTTTGTTGCCGTCGACCAGGATGTCAGCCGCTCGCCAAGTTTTGGCTCTGAGCACAAACATGGACCGTCCCCAAAGCACATACCTCCATGTCCCTATAAATCTCCACAGGCGTGGATATTTCTTCGCCTCGTGAGCACCTTTCACCGAAGGCTTGGTCGTATTCACTCTTGGCTAGGAGCGGATCGTGATATCTTAACAGAGAATCTCGTTCGGTATTCATACAGTGCAGCGCTATGGATCAACGAGCACTACGCACATACAGAGAGAACCCTCTGTCATGTGGCACGTTGTCTGATGGACTTACCACCACGCCAGCATCCATCCGTCAGCGGCCGTCATGCCTCGTACAATGACCGCGCTTTCAAATTCCTCGCATCCACCGAGTCGGCGAATGCGGTGACGGAGGATCACCTACATGACAGAATCATTTTGACGCATCTAGTCCGGCGCCCGAAGCAGGTAGAGACGTTCTCGCACGAGTTACGAGTTTATCTTGGGGAGCTTTATACCTGTACTGCAGAACATTCTCCAACCTTCTTAGCCAGTTCTTCCCCTTTCTGGCCCTCAACCGTTAGTACTGGGAGGGCATGGGAGCGAAGGCATGTCGAGCTTCAAGGTGAGTCTTTTCTGTTCTATATATGTTTGTGATCATCGCTTATCATTCTACTAGGTAATCATGTGCGGTCCACGATGATTGACGCTCTCGTGAGCTACACGTCCAGCTTACACATGCACGTCAGAGGGTCACCCGTCAATGCATACGATGTTGCTGCGCACGGCGCAATTTTCAACGCTCTCGTTCTTTGCTATCACGCCACCGAGATCGGCAGACTGGACGTCGGTGGGAATGCTGGTGCACTGGAAGAGTTCAACTGGGCATTCCAGAGTCAGATCCTTGACTTTCTTCGGAATGTACCGGAGCTTAGTGCGAATGAGATTACTCCCTTGATTGGCGGAATCATCATGTCGCCCACATTCGTCAAACGCTACCTTCGTGAAGGGATAATGGACGCCATCGGGATCAAATATCCCCAATACACCTATAGTCCGACCTACTCGCTCTTCAGTCCGGATGCACTCGATCTTTTCATGCTGATGAACCAAACACAACCCGATCTGTCTGACGTCCCGTTTGATCCTGTGCGCATTCGAGACGCCTTTGTGCCCTGGATGGTGAAGACAAGGGATCACGGATGGTCCTGGAATTCGTCAATGATATTCCAGGGCGTTCTCCATGAGCTTCGTGGAACACCGGAGGAGGTTGATCCCTGGTGGGAGGAGTTGATCAGAGGCATAGACCGACACCTACAACAGATGCCACTCCATGTCCCGGCCTTCATGTAGTTCACCCGTAAATTTGACTGTTTGGCGGTACTGAACTTGATTGATCAGTCATTTATCCGAACTCTGCGCGCGCAAACAAGGTACTCAAGCCAACATCTTACAAAGATAGAACGTCTGTCACCAAAACGCAACCACGAAAAACAAGAGCCCAATGATCGCAGCCCGTACTTTGCTTTGAACACATCCCCAACTGCAAGAAGCTCTCTCGTGTCCTTCTTCATCTTCGAGAGCTCCTTCTTGAGGGCGGCGATCTCGCGGTCCTTCGCCGAACCCTACTGCTCGCTGCCTGCTGCCTGCCCACGGCCCGTCAGTCGCACCATATCTGCTCGTTCGGCGCCTCCGTGAGCACCCATACAAAGTTCCTGTTGAGCGCTACATGAAGCAGGAGTGCCACCATTCGGGAAGAAGCAACATCTCAGGGCGCAGGCACCCAATATTGCGCTGCGTGTGGATGGAGCGCAATTTGGGGTGGCACAAGGAGATGCCTGAATGGGCGGCAATTGCTATAGCGGACTGGCGAAAGAATCCGAATCTAGGCGTACTGTTGTCAGTGTTGACGCCATTCAGTCAAGTATAGCAGGTGCGAAAGGGACTCAACGTGCCGAAATGTCGCCAGGTGGTACTACACTCATTCAAGAGCGCCGAGTACAATCCCGTCATCTCTCTGAGAGCCAGTTTCCAGATGAAGTGGATCCGCCTGGCTGAGACGAAGGGCTGCGCGGTGAAAGTAAGATGTGCTGGCAGAGGAACGAGACAACGGACGACGGAGTGATCCCCCATCAGACCGACGGGTAATTGGCCATTGTCAAAGAAATGCTGAGAGACAAAGCGGACGTGCGACGGAGGTCAAGGCGGTGTCCGGATCTGGGTGAACGATGGCCGGGATGGAGTTTCAATTTGGCGTGGTTGATGAGAGCAAAGATTCTGGTACCACAGCTGCCGTATACGGCATTGAGAGTAACGTCTGAGAGCAGAATTGGGAGGGAATAAGAAAAAAATGAAAACATTGACGCACGTCAGTGTTATGTCGATATCCTTGGCTGCTAGGCACACGGACACCTAAGCAGGGTGCTAAGCCCAAAGATATTTCTCTAGCGGTCCAGGAAGGGTGTCCGCGCCCGTGCGACGCGTAAGCACCATCCAATCCAGAAGGGCTCCGCGCCGGGATACTGGTAGTCGTGGCACAGCAGGCGGTTGGAGGTGGGGTCCAGGAGGCGTAATTGCGTACGAAAGCCGGGACAGATGGCGCCAATTTGCGGGGCGCAGGAGAAAGAAAGATACGCAAGGCCGACATCGTGGTGGAAAGGGAAAAGGGCGAAACGGACATAAGCCTGTTTGATTGCCGTAGTGTCACCGGATCGGGCTTCAACATGCCACGTGAAGTCGACTCTCATCGATGATCGAGTGACAGTCGAAACAAAAGGGCCACAGAACAAGCTATTGGGAGTCGCAATCTCACATATAGAGTGTTACCTTGATATCCACACATCCTTTCCTCTACTACCCGCCGAAGGTGTGCCGCGATGAGAATGAGTATCCTGACATTTTCTGGGCTTAACGCATGATCCATGCCTATCTGTGCCAGCGTCTTTATGTATGGTAGGTCGAACGTTACTTTTGTGTATGGTCATATCATTGTAATGCATGTTCTTACGCGGATGTAGTCCCTTTCGTTGCCGCGCATCGTTGTTCAAATAATGCCCATTTCTGTCGAACAACTTCAAGTCCACTACTTTGCGCAGTCTCATCGTCCAGCGTGAAACGCGGCTGCATGCCTCATCGTCGCATTCTGATTCTGGACTGGTATGCATTTCTCGTCTCCAGGGGTCCAATTATCCGCGTCGACTGAAAACAGTGCAGGGTCAAACGAGCTGCGCCGGCGGCGGGTCATTTTCGTGGTTTTATAGGTGAATAAAAAGACGCGATGTTGAACGCGTGATAGTGAGGGAACTGACGGGCCAGTGCCGGCCCTAGCCAAAACCAGTCAAACATGGTGGAGCTATCACGCCCATTCGTTTGGAGAAGCCACCGAGCTCTGTTCTCGAGTTCCGTCCTCTCGTGATCTACCGCAAATGACCTGAATATTGTTGTTTCTGATTACTTGTATGGCGGTCAGGCTGACGACGGATGGCGCCAGTGATGTTGGCGTAGTCAATAGAGTTTCGGTTCATAACTGGAACAACCTATGTGATAACGTCGTGCATCAGGTCCCGATGTTCTCCCACTAGCGAATCAACATCCTTCCTTTACGATGAACAACCGGGGGCGGACATGGACCTCAGAGCCGGAAGTTGCAGGTCCGTATTCTAGCCTACTTTCTTTGAATTATAGACGTTCAGTCGCACCACTGAGTCTGAACAATACTTGCTGAACTTTGAATTAAAATTTAGACTGCATCGATTCTCGGTTAAGTACTCGTGATCGAACACCTCGGTATGCGGCAAGCCCCGGCCCGCTCGTTCGCATTTCGTTCGTCGTCTCATCAACCTCGGTGCACACTGCAAACGAAGCGCTCTGATTGGGTCCTTCTATTTCGGCACCCCCCTACGCCAAGGAAATTCAAGGCTGCGCAGCATCTTTTGCGCGCACTCATGATTCCCATTCTTTTTCCATTGAAGTAGTTGTTACTGCGCTTTTCACCATTGAGAAACAACAAGACGATCACACGACAGTATAAAAGACACTGAAGATGTTGAAAGTTCCTCAGCAACATCTTGATACTTCACCCAGTTTCCGATACAGTCATGGTTTTGCTCCAACAACTCGTATCTCTTGCAGTGACATTTGCTTCGCTGTCAGTTTCTGTGTTCGCGCATCCCCACCCCGAGCCTGGCAGCGTCGAGTATGTCAAGCGCGCCGAGTATCAACTGGCGGCCCGTAGCTCCTTGGCGGCATGTCGGGAGGAGCTTTCCGCGCCTGGCGGTCTCTATGATCGCGCCAAACTGCGGCGCGAGGAGTTTGCCAAACAGGCTCGGCGCTCTCAGTCGATCGGTGAGTGTGCTTTCAACCAACTCTTGATTCGAGGATGCTCATTTCATGGCACAGATACCAGCGCTCCTTTCAAGCGTGACCTCAGCACGGTCCTCGCCACCGACCATCACTCCAGCCTGACTGGCGTCACCAACAACACTTCTGCTGCTACTCTGTTTGCCGGAGTCAACACTTGCATCCTGCAACCCGAAGTCACTGAAGGACCTTATTGTGAGTCAGTTCTTTTCACTTCAGCTCTGCCCAGCTCACATCCCGCACGTCTAGACGTCAAGGGCGAATATGTTCGCTGGGATATTCGTGAAAGCCAGAAGGGAGTCAACGCCTATGTCGATGTCCAAGTCATCGATGTCAGCACTTGCAAAGCGGTGCCCGGCCTCTACGTCGACTTCTGGCACGGTACGTTTGTCATCCACGACTAAATCTCGGACGCTTATGCGGACATCAGCTAACGCGACGGGTGTCTACGGTGGCATAGTCGCCAACGGAAATGGAGTCGCCAGCGACACTAAGAACATCGTAAGCACTCCTTCTCTCCGACTCTGAGCAACCAACTCACCGCTTGACGATCTGTAGAACAATACTGCCTTCCGTGGTCTTCAGGCTACCAACACCGAAGGTGTCGCGCAGTTCCTCACCGTCATCCCCGGTCACTACACTGGTCGCACCCCGCACGTCCACGTCGCTACACACCAGGCCGGAACCTTGTTCAGCAACGGCACCTACACCAGCACCTACGTTTCGCACGTCGGGCAATTCTTCTTCGACCAGTCCCTCATAACCGCCGTCGAGAAGACATCGCCGTACAGCACCAACACTCAATCGCTGACCACCAACGCCCAGGATGGCATTTTGGCACAAGAGGCGGCGAGCACGGATCCCGTCCTTGAATACGCCTACCTCGGCAGCAGTGTATCGGACGGCCTCGTGTTGTGGGGAGCTGTGGGCATTAATACATCGGTGTCGAAGAGTATCAGCGCTGCCGCTACATTGACCGCCAACGGTGGCGTTGCTAACAGCGGCAGCGGCGGCGGCGGAGGAGGAGGAGGAGGACCTCCTTAAACAGCCCGCTATTTCACTTATTTCCAGAACCGTATGTCTTAGTGTTTCGTAAATCGTCGCAGCCAGATCGTCAGTCTGTAGATCCGATAAGTCAAGACGCAAGAAATTGTCATCTTAACGTGGACGACGAACGTCCGCGACAGTAGGGCCTGGCTTTCATTTTGGAAGATGGCGTAGCAATGTGCCTGAGTTCCCAATGAATCCAAAGCTATATAGACACACCTCGCGCGTTTTGCATAGTCGCCTTTCATTGACTTGCTTCTCTTGAGGTGGCGATTACAGACTGAAAAATGTGGCTGCTGCAAAGTAGCCAAGCCAGTACATCCGCACAGTGAGTGGGCATATGTCACTGGCCAAGCGAATAGATCCGAGAGTACGATGGGGCTCTGGTCGCGGTCTCCTCCACAAAGTCTTGTAGCATGCCTGCACGAACATCAATGTGCGCGAATCGTTCCGACTGCGGCGTTGTCGTGGTCAGAGAAGAGGGAAAGGACTCAACAGACATAAGCTTTTCTAGGTGGCACGTCTCCCGCCCCACCGGCGTCTCTTCCATTCCGACCATACCTGGCTAAACAGTAGTTATCGTCCTTGTCGTGTTTACAAACCCTGCGACGGCGTCCGTCCTCGGTCCAGAAACGAGAAAACAGGTAGGTGGCATACGACCGAAGTAGACAGCGAGAGGAGGCGCCAAGTGAGACTAGTTGACGAAGATGACTACTGGTCATGAACTTCTATTTGCGTGCACGATTCTCATCAACTTCACTTTTACACAGTCTCCGCGTCGAGCAAGCTGTTGTGCACTGTCAATGTCTGATGATGGGTCCGTGGAATGCGATATCATCATCTCATTAACATAAACAGTTCAATTTGTAGGTCCATATCACATAACGGTACTTATAGGTCCAGGAAACTTGTACGTCGTATCGCAAATTCAATCAAAGAGAAGGCTCCCAGTCCAAGAGCCATTTCTGGATATAGCTCAATGCCTGATCATGGATGTACATTGTCGTAGGATTCGTGTCCATCCGGAGGTCATGACAATGACCCCCGTCCCCTAGGAAAACCGGAGTCCACTCCGTCGATTGGTAATTTATCTGAGGACTTGAGACTGTCGAGCCTCTCCAAGGATCACCTGTGCCGATGATTTGTGAGTCTGCCTTCAATATTGATGATTGAAACATACCTTGTCCATTCACCAAAACGACGCGCTGTGGGTGAATATTCCATCCGCCGAACCTCGCATTTGTGGCATCAATTGCTGGACCATGAGAGTCTGCAAAAGTGGTGGGAAACTGATTAAGACAGTTAAACCGCTAAGAAGTCGATGAATGAAGGATACTCTAACTGAAGCGTCTCGAGATGTTTACCTTCTCGCGTTCTATGTCCAGGAAACGGGAGATGACTGATTGTTGTCCATTCTGTGGACCGGTCTTCAGAAGCAGTGTCAATAAAGCATGAACCACAATGAGTATTGGTACTGACTTGAAACCATCCCACCTCATTACAGCTACGATTCGACAATTAGTGCTGATTTTGAGACTACGCAAAGTACGAACACTATCCAGCCCCATGAGCGGTCGTCGTCGCCAATGGTGATGTTGATACTCTTCGGAATGTCGTGTGAGCCCCAGGTCTCGCTATTTAACACTCAATCGCTGGAAAAGGAGTGGTAGCCGTAGTGCTCACTCTCCTGTATATCCCACCTCTTCGAATACAGCGTTGGAAAACAAGGCTAGTGCCGACGAAAGACCCCATCCAGTAGCAGGCGCAGACTCGCCAGTTCCCACATCGAATTCCAATGCGTCACAGAGCTTCAAGAATGCCGTGAAATCAGTTTGCCAGAGGCCAAGAGGTGCGGCGACTTGAAAAGCAATCACGTCAGAAATTCTGCCTGGCAGGGGCTGAGTGTGCTTACGGGCAGCGGCGAAGTCGTCGATATATGTGACGTTGCCCAGTCCGAACATCTCTTTGAGTGCGTTGATTGACCCTTCATCGTCACTCGCAAGCACTTCGTCGACATGTGCTATTACGGCCTGTATGTCTTTGGAGCAGTTGGAAGCCATGCGAAGCAGCTCGGGTTCCCAGTATTGCCAGAAGTTTCTGTTCTGATTGGTCATTGCTCGTGCGCTAGAATTCGAGGACTTACTCGATAGCCTGCACGACACCAGAAGAGGAGTATCCTGCGTAGAAAACCTCAGGATGTCTGCGAAGAGAAATTCGGGTCAGTACCACGCATCAGCGCTACAGGCCAAGATCATACTGGTTGACTGTCCAGGCAACAAGCGCGCCTGGTCGAAGACAGGTTATGCGTGAGCACTTGGGGGTGGTAGGGGTACGCACCGGAATAACTGCCTCCGACCAGAATCCAAGGGGTGTTCCCGGGATCAATAGAGTCTCCGCCGTCAACTGGAAGAGTAACATGCTGCGCAAAGTAGACCATGTCGTCGATGTTCTGCTGGATGGTCAAGTATTGAAGACTCTCTTCCGAAAGATCGGGAAACGGATTGCTCTGTCCAAAGAAGCGATGTTCCATGGTGACAGCGACACCGGAGGTATTCTGGGCGAGTTTTCCCTGGAAGGCGAGGTTTGCGTCAAAGCTTATCCACGCCTCTGTGAAGCGTTGAACTGGACATCATCAGCTGAGGAGCAGAACAACGAACCGGTGCCCTCCTTGTCTGCGGTCACTTCACCGGAGTTCTCGAAGATGACGGGGCCGCCTGAAGAAGGTAAGTTGTCCGGCTGCAAGAACGATGAAGTTCAGGACGTACCAGGCGTGTAGTACTCATCCGACACCCAATAGCGCTGCTTGAAAGTTCCTAGGGCGGCGTTGTTGTGATCGATGAGCTGGTCGAAGTAGTACGTTGTATTGTATTGAGAAGGATAGCTCCTAGCCGCGTACTCCAACATACCACTATCCGCGAGACGACGAGACATCGGACTCGGTAAGGGTGTAGAAGGAGAGCGCAAGCCCCTTACAGACGGTGCGCCGAGTATGAGTATACTGAAGATCGTAGACCACATGTTAGTGCACAAAGGATACGAAGGGTCAGTTATGAACATACCGTGGGCTTTATACTCGCGCGAGGGGATGCACAGTGACCGAGGTGCCCATGTTCCCTCCATCTCTGCTTACCGCGTACAGAAGTGCGTGAGTACTTCGCGTATCGACCGCAATTCAGAATGATAGTCTCGAGTTCCAAAGTTGAAGACCGCCAGCGCCAAGAAGTTTCAGCTCTGAGAGGTGTATCAACGCTGATAAGAATGAATACACGGTAAGCGAGGGCAATGCGAGAAGGAACGGCGATGTGCCCAAACTAGTAGTCAAGATCCAGCCAAATCAGCGTGAAACAAAGGAAAGATCGGAGGGTGCGTTCGTAGAAGACGCGAGCGTATCAATATATGCACCACATAACGCCCTTGTTTGATGCGCTGGTGGGTCCGCGTCGAAATCAAGCCACACAAGACATCGCCACTGAGGTCATGGTCAAGGCTGACGAAACGAGGATTCGGCGCATCTTGACCCCACGCATGTCATGAGATTCACGGACTTTAGTGGTTTGGACTTCGAACAGCAGCGGGGATCAGAAAGAGAAACGCGAGAAGCACTTGAGACGCGGTGAGCACTGCCTCCGTGTAGATTCAAAGCACACTCACGAGTCTCGCGTAGCCTTGTCCTGTAGGTATCGAAAATCGGTCAACGTGAAATCAGACATAGTCGGTTTACGTGTCATACTGACCTGATCCATTTCCTCACGCTCTACGTAAGTTACCACCATTCTGAAGTTCAACTGTGCGCAGAACATCACAGGAGTTAACCATGAATCGTCTGCAAGAAGCCGTAACCCGATTTTTAAATGAGCCGTCGTGGTGGCAGGAGTAAAAAAGCGTCAGTCACATAACGTTCAGTGGCTGTGCTCGGCATGACTCGGCATTTGCGCGGCCCTTCCTCTTTTTGTTCCTCTCGGAGTCTGGGTGCTCCTCTGTGCTCCTGCCGTCCTCTCTAAGTTCTACCCCGGGCTCTGCCATCTGGTTCCCTGGTGAGAGCGTCTTCCTGGGGGTGGCAGAGAGCGTGGTAAGACGTACAAGCGATGCTGTCGCTAAAGCTATCTGAGTCTGCCCATTTGGGCCTCCAATTGTTTTCACTCAGTCATTCGATGTTATGTGGGAGGTCCTCGTTGTTAGGAGGCCCTTGCCCCAGGAGTCCGAGTGCCGAGGGTCCAATTCTGAATCACTCTCTCCCTGGGACGCTTTCTTGGCCCCGATTACAAGGGACTGTACCTCAAAATGTCGTCGTCTGTTGAGGCTACTCCTGATAGATGCACGATAGCATGCTGAGTCACATACCCCAATGGGACAAGGATGAAACATGAAACGATAGTGGACTTACTTTGTCACTGTGCAAGGTTCTAGTACACGAAAGTTTCTTGGAGCTTGTGCTCCCAAATGTAGGCTGGTACAACGGCCCATCGCTTATCACATCCAAATGCTTCTAATGTGTGGCCGGTCAGATATACTGTCGATTCTCCAACACCATCTCGTGTCGTGCACGGTGCGCCACAATATTCGAATCACATCAAAGGCTGTGCCTGGGATCTACAGTCGCACAGCCGCCCGGTCATGTGCAGCCGCGTGTACCTGGACTATATAAGGCTCTGGGTGCGAGCCACAGCTCAAACAGTCATCACTCATCCCTTTTATTCGCCACAATGGAACCGAGCTATCTCGAACACACCTCCTCATTACCGCCCCCAGAGAATAGCCTCCTACTCGGACCAGAAATCCAAACCCCCCCACCGGATGTCCTTCAGGAACTTCTCTCCGCAAAGAAAGTGTTGAGATTCTACAAGGAGGCAGTGGATCGGCGGGATGAAAACGCTGCCAAGAGTGCGTACCCTGGCATAGGCACCGTGCGCCTCGTAGAAATCCAGCAGGATGATGGGATAGTGGCACCTTATTGCATGTGGAGAATTGATGCGACACACACGCATCACCATTTGTGCCGGTGGACCGCCTCCTTTGTGCCTGTCCTTTGCAATGATTCTCAGTCCGGCGCCACAGAGTTTCGCATCAAGAGGATTTGGAGGCTTGACGGCGTGGCTATGCCGGAATGGGAAAAAGTATTCGAATACACGAATCAAAAGGCCATGAGGCTTTTCTTCCCCCAGGGGATACTCGAGAATTACGACTATCGCACGGCGCATCTCGACGCCACACAGAAATTTTATCCCCTATCCGAGCGCGATATACAAAGAGGCCAACATGTCCACACTGCATGATGTTGCTGCCTATTGTTGCGTTGGGGAAAGCTGATTGGACGGCCCTTTGTCGCATCTGATTGCTAGGATCTGCTAGGATGCTGATCTAGTCGTCTTACCCCATACTCAGTAGCTAGATGTCCTGTACCGCAGTAGCATGACAATTGAGGAGTTGAACTCAACAAGACGCAAACTTAGCGGTACGAAAGTGTGGCCCGAGGCGTTCAACTAGGACGCGCCGCTTCCGAGTTCGTCAACAGTTGCTGATCATGAAGCGGCTGTGCAAGACTGTCTCTTTACTGATGAGGTTGAAATTAAGTTTTGAGCTGATCAGCACTCAGAAAAACGATAGACAACACAGAACGATCGTCACCGGTCAGTCCAATTGATGGATCTTCGGTACCGACTATCGAAATCTCTGACTATAAAAAAACCATGCTGTTGCACTGGTCTCCTGCCCTCTATCCCAACATATTCTCATTCGAAATATCCAACAGCCCTCAAACCATCGACATTAGAGCACTCGCCATGTCAACCCACAAGACTCATCGGTACAGAATGTACAGCAGGTACCCACGGCCACAACTCCTTTTCCAAGGAAGAAGGGGTGAAATCATGGATCAGCACAGAACCCTCGCTCCACTTCGCCCTGAAGCGACTTACATCGCACGTCCTACGCATCCTCCTGGCACGTTGCAGCAAGACTACAATACATCGACGGCGCGTACCGAGACCGTTCGTACGCGCGCCACTGCCGACAACGTGGCGTACCACAACATTCCACCTGGCGCATCCCATCTACGCCATGACAATTCACGCCACCACGATGACTGGGATCGCTCTACAGGGCAGTTCTTGGGAACTGGACCACTGCATCAGCATATCTCCGACTATGGTCACACTCACAAAGACCCCGCACGCGCTACCCACCCACACTCTGGCGGGATCAACAATGTTCGGGGACACACACCCACAGTCGTCTGCGGCCCGGTGATTGATGGCGTGTCGGAGCAGCGAGTACAGTATGTCGGCCAATTTTCTGAGGGCACTGGCAGGTCTCCCGCGTGTGTGGACCTTTCTCTCAATAGACGTATAGAACTGACTGTTTCATCTCAGAATGCAGCCTGCGGCACAATTGAGCTCGCCAAACTCACCAGCCCTTAAACCGCGGAGTCGACAACCATCATCGTCCAATACAAGACCCGGAGCACCCGGAGAAAGAGCAGGTCGTCTACCAGCAGGCGGTAAGTCCAGGCGTAGAGGTCGTCGTACTAGGGGTTATGTATACTCGGACGAAGAGCCAGAGCTCTTTGATTCGGTGTCATAATATGACGATAAAGCTGATATATGCGTAAGCTGTCTGAGAGCTTCAGTCTGAGAAGAAAGAGTGTCTGTTTATCACAGCTCAGTGCGGTATATACGAAATCACCATTTCCTCCCCTGCCAGGATGTGGATTGAACGACATATGGGAGACAAGTCCGTTGAATATGCGTGTGACCGAGAAAGCTCAAGAAGAGATTGATCTGGTTACGTCAGTCAAACAACCTGCTCTTGGACTGCATCTATCAGATCTCAATGTCCAGACCTAACGAATACAAGCCGAATACTTCGTGCCATCCTCTCTGTAGGCCATACAAGTTATCTTTTTTTTTTTCGCGTTGGGGTTGACGCCCGATCAGTCTCTTCCGCCGATGCTGATGTCTTCATCCGCTCCTCTGACGACGTGGTATTCAACCTCCATCGCGCTAACATCGTCGCACACACGACCGCTCTCCCAATCCCAGAGGGTGGGGATCCGAACATAGCCCAATTCGAGGAGACATCGGAGGTCCTGGCTATACTGTTCCAATATATGTACCCGTCGCCACCACTGCCAAACATTGCCGCCCTTCCGTTCGAGACAATGCTCAACGTGGGATATGCAGCACACAAGTACCAGATTGCATCCGTGATGGCGTACTGTGACGTTTGCATTCCGTAGGTCTTACTGCGGCTCTGTTGACTGCCACATCGCTCATTCGCTTGGACGGTTTTCCAGGACGACTAGAAACGCATCAGTCTATGCTGCAGAAGTCCTCAAATATACCTTGATTCACGGTCTTCCTGATGAAACCATCAATGCCGTCGCAATTCACACCATCACTATCCCTGCTTCAGAGGCTAGGACGCTGTTCAGCTCGGACAGTTTTGCAGATTGGGTGCGCATCGTACTGCTGCACCTACTTTCCGAGTGTCTGATTACGAAATTTAGGTCATTTATCGCGACGATTGGTTAGATCCTAGCAATGGGAGAAGTCTCATCTTCCAGGCGGCCAATAAATCGCTGGAACAGCAGTCGTTCACCAAACAGCTTGCCTCGCGTGTCAAAGAGCGCGTATTGGTCGAGCTTACCTATGCGACATATCCTAAGAACATAGTGACACAAGCGCCAAAGTGGGGAGGTGGGGAGTGTCAGCTTAAACCCCTTATGTTCTGAAATTTTCGTTGTTTGTTGCTGTGTAAGAGTACAACGGAGCTGTATTACTATAGTTTGCTGGGTTATTTGCCGCCTTTATCAAAGACGGCGCATTCCAACGGCGAGTGGGACCCATAGCCTGCGAGCAGTGTGTAACGAACGACATCTATCGCCAGAAAGGCAGCGGAAAAGCGGACCGATGCCGATCGGCTGACACATCATTCCCACGCGTCGTTCCTCGATCGCTGAAAACTTCGCGCTCTGTTCGTAGACATCCTCCCCGCCCTCAAGACACAAAATGGTGCGTAACGAATCTCTGCTGCTCGCTTGTGCTGTGGGATCGAAGGAAGAGAGGGAATGGCGGACAGGGATGAGCTAGATGCGTTGGATTGGGCTGGATGGATCGGGATGACGATTTTGGGAAGGCGGGCATCTAGCGGGAAATCGGTGTTGGCAGGCGAATGTGCGATACAGTCTCCGTGGAGGTGTCTACGATCCGGTCACATACGCCCCTCGAGCTCGCCCGCCCTCCTCTCGCATCTACACTCCCATCCCTCTTCATCACAATTTCCCTCGAACTCGCCCGCTAATCACCCACCCTCCAGACGAAAGGAACCAGCTCCTTCGGTAAGCGCCACACCAAATCGCACACCCTGTGCCGGCGCTGCGGGAACCGCGCCTTCCACAGGCAGCACAAAAGTGCGTTCATCCCCCATTCATCCATCCATGTTCCCTCTGACGCCCACTCTCCTCTAGCTTGCGCCCAGTGCGGATACCCCGCCGCCAAGCTGCGCTCGTACGAGTGGGGCCAGAAGGCCAAGCGCAGAAAGACCACCGGCACAGGCCGCATGCGTCACCTCAAGGACGTGAGCAGGAGGTTCAAGAACGGATTCAGGTGAGTCGGGCGTTTCCCACCTTCTCCCTCTTTCCTTCCCGTCCAGGGATTGGTCTCTCTCCGCATCAGTCTCACAGGCTCTTGCGTGAGCAACTACGCTCGTCGTAGCATCTTCCACGGCCCTCCTTCTCGGAGCAGCTCATCTCGCGCCCTCGTGGCGCTTGAGATCTTTGGCGGAAGGGTGGTACACGTTCCGGAACTGTCGCTGACGACGTTTTGCAGGGAGAACACCGTTGCCAAGAAGAGGACCAAGACCGCTGAGGCCTAAGCGTCTTTCCTGCGCGCCTTTCGTCGTCTACCTACGCTTTTTGTACCCCACCTACCCATGCACGTCCATGTATCCCGCCAATGATGTATGCGTATGCTCACTTGCTGAACGTTGCTGTGATTCCTCTCGTGTGAATGTTCGCCACAGTGCCGTGCTCTTCCTCGGTCGGTTGTGGTGTACTTGGATGTCGAAGTCTCTCTGGTAAGACAAGTGGTTAGGTGTTTGTGCGCGTGAGCCCTGCGCCCCATGTTATGCTGTTTCTCGGCCTTCATGCGTTTTTCGGATTGGCTCATGCACCGCAAATACGCTCAGAGAGGGTAATCGTGCGCAGTGCTTGAAACCGTCGCAGAGGTCCATCCTCATCTCACGCGCTCATCCATTTCAGTACCATTTCTCGCCTGTCATTGCCAGTGCGGCGCAGCGTGGTGGGCGAAGCGTCTTGGAAGCTCAGAGGCGGTTTGGCTGAGCTGGAGGCATGTCATCCAGGGACCTTTTGCCAAGTTCGCTCACACAAAACATTGGCAGTGAGGAACGATGTGGTACGTAAACTGCCGCATATGTAGAGAGATTCTGACCGCCCGTCTTGGTACGCGCACTAAGGAGGGGAACTGCATTGTGCTGGGATGGTAATGTCAGCGCCTTCGTTTGGGGTGATACTGGGCATTTATGGATCTTAGATATGGGGACAAAAGGTTGAATGTAGAGAGCAAAGGCGGATGACATTGATCTTATCAGATCTCTGGGCAGGAGACGTGGTACGACCTTCGCAGAAATCTTATCTGATTCCAGATTGTGAGAGGGCGAAAGAGGCGCCTGACATGATACATACAATTGAAGGCTCATGCGCAACAACCACGAGAGCCGACGTCTGGCCGACGTACGGAAGGGACGAGGGACGGAGGCTGTGGGCGATAAGATACCCCGCGTTGCAATTTGGAATGGTGGTGATTAGATGGACGGAGCTACAGAAAAAAGTGTTTTCTCCTGCACTTTGGACGTAGAGAATTGGAGAGCACGACGTGATATGCTCAAATACACGTACACCACAGTGAATCGCAGCGGCGGCGCGCACTGAAGCCATGCCAGTAGAAAAGGAGTGCGTTTGAACCTGTTTGAAGGCACAGGGTTGATTCAGATAAGGATAAGACAAGATGACAGAACAAGAGATCGGACAAAACACCGTGACGAGACAACGGTAAAAGCAGCATCTGAGGGGATGAGTGCGCCTTGCGACCGGGAAGCCTGGGTGACGCCTGTCTTCCTGGCTGACCACCAGACGACACCCAGAAGGGCGTGGACGGTCTCGAGTTTCGCAAGCGGCGCTCTGGCCCCTATCGAGATTTGGTCCGGTTATCGTTATCAGCGATCAGACAGGAATCCGGCGTCTGTGATTGGCTGCCGAGGGCGCATGCCGAGATCACAACAGATCATATCAACACAGCCCGTGCTCGATTTTTATCTTTCTCTCCTACGTCTTGTCTCGTAACCTTTTTTGGATTTCCAAACTTGCTCTTTTCCGTCTCGACCATCACGAGCAGAGCCGCGCGCCGACCGACGACCAACCACCCCCGACGCCGACCCCACAACCACGAAAGAGGCGCATAGACACCGACGCACACACCGACGCACACACAGAGAAGGAAGGAAATAGGAATGTCGCCCGTGGTGCTCGAACCGCTCGTAGGCATGCACGCCATGTCCCCGACTAGTCGTGAGTCATCTTTCCCTCCTCAATGCCCCCCTCCTCCTTCCCTTTGCACCGCGCCGCCGGTGGACGTGGACATGGTGGACCTGGCCAGCTTCACCAGCCGCCAACCTGAAGGAGCTCGCTACGATGCCGAGGTGCAAGGCGACGCGCATGGCAAAGCCGTGTCGCAAGTATGGGTGGCTCAGCGCTGTCATCCCCAGACGCCGAAGCGTAAGATTGCCATCACTGTTCTCGCGTCGCCTTCGTTACTACCATCTTTGTCCCATGTCCCGCCCCGCGCGTCGCCGCTCCTACTGCTCACTCGTTGGCTTGTCGCGCCACGTCGCCCATTTCCGTGTGTTGGTCTCCGGCTGCGTGCACGCCATCCTCACACTCCATACCCATCACCTCCACTCGCATTTCCCACACACCCGCTCCCAGTTCCATATCCGGTCTTTATGTCTCATGTCCTATATCCATGTCCTCGTCCGTCTGGGCAGTGCATCATCCTTCTCATACATCATTCCCCATAACTCTTCATCTCGTATCTTCAACGCTTACTCATCTCGTTTGCTCTAGACATGGACTTTGCGCCGCAACGATGTGCTGTATGCGGGACCTCGGAGACCCCGCTCTGGAGGCGCGACTCGAGCGGCAACGCGGTCTGTAATGCGTGTGGTGAGTCTGGATTCTTTCCTCCATTCTTTCGTCTTCTGCTTTTTGCTTCCATCCTTCGGTGTCGTCTCCATTGTTCCATCATCTGCCACCTCAGTCCCACCGCTTTATCTGATCGCGTTGGTTGGACCGCTTTCGGATATGTGTTCCAGAGTTCGATTACTTTGGAAACGCGGCATCGCGTCGAAGCATAGTTGGGCGTGTTGACGACGGGTGGTGGGCCATCCATTCGGATGAGTGTTTTGGGGCGTGTTTGATGACTTGCGCTGGGTTGAAGTCGTGTGGCACGGATGCTTGGTAGCTGGGTCATGAGCGGATTTCGCCCCCAGCGAGCTTGATGCTTATTTCGATGGAACGGCCCACAGACAGGACACTAATCTCACGGACATGCATTTGAGGCGTGCCCATCGTGTGATCTCCGTTCCGTGGGTCGTAATCGCCAGTGCATGATTCGCAGGTGCCTCGTGTTCGTCGCCCTGCCTCGTGGTGGTCGCGATTATCTTTCGTTTGGGGCGTGTTCTTGTTGGTGCTTGTGCGTGCCGCGGTGCTTTGTTTCATCTTTCATCTGCTACTTGGTTCTCTTCGTTCGCCCGTCCTCCATCCATCCATCTCTCTTTCGCTTGCTGCGATTTCTCATCAGGTCGCTAATAACTCTGTTCTCATCAGGCTTGTACCAAAAATCGCGTCAGCCACTTCCTCCCAACAACAACTCCAACAGCTCAAATTCCAACTCGAACGCGACTGCCCATACGTGTCCAGGAGACGGTCGCTGTGACGGTACAGGCGGGAGCACAGCTTGCAACGGGTGTCCAACGTATAACAACAACACGGCCGCCAGTATTCGACTCATGGAGCTCGAACAACAACAGCAGCAGCAGAACAAGAAAGATGTAGGCGGTGGTGGGGCCGGCGCCGAGTTGGCGGGCCCAGGTGTGGCGGGGGGACCGACTATGGGAGCAGGAGGGAGCACTCCAGGAGACGATGGACGGAAAAGGGTAGCCGTCGGAGCGCTGTCTTGCGCGAACTGCGGAACGAGCACTACGCCGCTCTGGCGGCGAGACGACGTGGGGAATAACATCTGCAATGCCTGTGGTGAGTCTTTCATGCTTCTAGGTTTCTTTTTCTTTCTGGCGCTGTGGCGCGTTCTTCGTCCTTTCTGAGCTATCCGTCGGGTTCCTCACCGTCGGTCTGCTGGCTTGGGAACGACAAGCTTCGATTCATTCTTTTTGCTCGCCGTATCGCATGGGCACAGCGGATCCGCGCGTGGGATCTTATCGGATATCGGTACGACCTCCACAGTCGTATCATATCAGATAGGCGAAACCGGGTTCTCGTTCATCCGCTTTTCCCCTCCTGCGTTGACGTCGTAGTGGGGTTGCATTTTTTGCCCTAGCGCATTTTCTTCGAGTTCCTCATCTTTTCTTTGGTCCTGCTCCTGCTTTTTGTCACGCCTTATGCTAACCTTTTGCCGGTCGATGTAGGATTGTACTTCAAACTCCACGGAACGCATCGCCCGAACTCTATGAAGAAGACCGTTATCAAGCGACGAAAACGCGTGCCTGCTGCTGGGTCTGTTCCCGTTGGCGTCGGTTCGGGCTCACAACCGTTCGGGCGGATGTCGGACCAGGCTGCTGCGGAAGCATTGGTCGCCGTCGCGCGTGGGGACGGGAGCGAGGAGGAGGAAGAGCCGAGGCGTAAACGAAGAAAGAGAGATGAGGGTGAAGAGTCTGAGGGTAGTGGGGGATGGCGAGGCGAAGGACCAGCGCAGAGAGCGAGCCCGTTCATCAACGCAGGACATGGAGGCTTCGAGTTGCCGCCTCTAGGCAATCTGGGCGTGGGTGTGGGAGTCGGCGGGGTTGGGATCGGACGGCCGGGGAGCGGTGGACCCAGTCGGACCCACAGTCCTGGAACGTATGGGACGTTCTATGCGCCGGGTCCTAGCCCCGGGGCGTTGACGCTGGAGGATCTGGAGCGGCATTATAACGAGTTGAGGGAGGAGAAGAGGCGGATGGAGGATTTGCTTGGGCGGACGGAGAGGGTCATGGGGGAGGTCAGGAGGGGTATGGAGGAGATGCGGCAGCACCAAGCCCATCACCAGCTCCGGTCTGTCTCTGGGGAGAGTCCTCTCCGGACAGAGGTCGCGCCTTTGCAGTTGCCGTTATCGAGGCCAGGAAGTGGAGGACGCGAACGCGAGAGGGAGAGGGACGGAGGTGGACGGAGGGAGAATATCTGGCCCACCGTCCCGCCGCCGCCTGGGGATGCCAGGGATTGACGCCGACTCCCGCCGCTTCCGAGGTTTGATTAGGGCAGGGCGGGATCTGAAAAGTTTCGGGTTGAGTGTCGTTTTCATATCATATTCCCTTTTCTATTGCTTTTTTCTTCTTCTTCGTCTTGCGCTTTAGTATTGTATGTATCATGATAAGTTTTAGCGTTAATATTTTTCTTTGGATCTCATCCCCTCGTGCTATTATACATACCGCTTTCGTGTTTGGGGTCGGGTACTACTTACTAGATGGGTGCTGGGTAATTGAGTTTGTCGTTGGGTCGTAGTGCAGTTTGTTGTGGTGTCTGTGAAAGGCCTTTTCGAAGTCGCGCATTGGAGGACGACCCGCTGCTACTCAATTATACGTGAATGCAGATTTCTGCTCGCCACCTGAACGACAGCGGTGATGTACTGACTGAGCTGAGCTTGATACGCAACGAGTGTTCTGGCGACGGGAATGTCCTATTTCGTCGTATGTGCTCATTACACATTTGCGTGAGCCAACTGATCAACGTCTAAGTATGTGATGTGTGGCGCAATTTCAGCCATTAAGATGATTGTCCATACACAGAAGCTCCAGTTGACTCGTTGAGCATTTCTTGAGCTTTGTGGCGTCCTAATCTATCTGCTGACGGCCACAGCCTCGTTCGTCGCCCTCGTCACGTGGTCTGTTGAACTTCGTACGATGGATAACTCTGTCAGCTGTGCATCGTTTTTCCTGAATCTTTGCCAATTGACTGTGAAATCCAAATGTTATCATTTGTGGCTGAGGTCACGCACACCGGTGCGCACTTCCTTCCCTCAGAATCTCAGATCCAATACACCGCCACATCTGCTTTTGTGTTCCTTCGTGGACGCCACAGCAAAGAGCTTGTTCAGAATACCAATCAGTGCGGTTCAGGGAGGGAACTGTTCCTCGGTGTGTTTAGCTGATACGGTAAAAATCGAAGATAGTGTATATGCGAGCCCGAAGATAGTGTATATGCGAGCCCTCACGCGCGGCTATTCGGTGGGTCCATCACTGACCTGTACCGAAAGCGAAGGCATGAAGTCGAGCCATTGCATGCCTAGTGACCCACAGTTTCGAAGACAACGTGGACTTTGAGAGAGCGGCGGTTGTCTGCACGACTCGCACACGTGATGGTTGAAAAGTTATTCGAACTCCGCGGAATCACTGCTTATTTCTTTCCGTGATCCTTCTCTGCCGCGTTATAGAAGTCTACATCTGAACAGCCTCGGTACAATCTGTAACCTCCTGCGCTGGCGGTATTCGTGCCCCATTTCCTTGTCCATACCAGTCATCGAGCCACTTCCGGCCCCCGGATTGCGATTGTTTAGCACTGTCCCACGAATCGACTCGGAATCCCCCAGGCATCGGTTTCCTCTCGACCTTTTCTCACATTAGCTCGCTGCTAATTTGAGCCTACAAGTGTCTGCATTCACGTACCGGTTCACCGGCACTCCTATTGAGATGTTTACAAGTGCCGAAATTCTTGCTATCCGTGAGAGCCAACCTCGAAGTCTAGCACTGAATGATACCCTTGACGTTGACGGTCTGAAAAACATGATTCTCCATATCACTGGAAAGCGCTGCCTTTCTCTTACTAAACGGGCTGAAGGTGAGCAATGTTTGTCTCGAAGTGTTCAGTTCAAAAAGTTGGCTAACTATATTCATAGGTGGATTCCATCGAGTGAGCACTCACCATTCAGGAATTTCTATCTTTGCTTAAATATCCGTATGGCTTAGATCTATGTGGCTTCATGTGAGGGCGACCTTGAACTTGTTGCTCGTGTCGCCTTCGATATCGAGGATTTCCGCGGCACCGACAAAATGGCATCGGAGGTGCGTCTTCCTGCCACATATACATCTCCCGCGTGAGCAGCATCTTACATAGGTCGCCACTCTGAACTGGATCGCCACGCACACGGATATTTCAATCCCAAAATGTCTACACTGCGACCCGTCACCCGTCAATGATTGCAAAGCACCTGTCATGCTAATGGAAAAGGTAAAGTTCACACCCATCATCGTCATCTGGATCTTATTGTTTATTAGATGCGTGGCGTATCCTTGGCGCGTCGATGGGAAACCATGTCACACGAGGAAAAGGTTATAAGCGTCGAAAGCCTTGCCACGGCTGTAGTCTCCCTTGTTGAGAGCCGTTTCGATGGCATCGGAAGCTTGTACCCAGCCGACTCCTCGAGCCGGGAGACCGTCATGGGTCCGATGATGCCGCCATGCAATCCACGCTGCTTCAACAAGGACCTCTCTCTCGATCGTGGCCCATGGCATACGCCCCGTGATTATCTCCTGGGATGTATATCCCGCGAGATGTCGTGGATATCTTTGCATAGCAGCCTTTTGACAGAGAAGTGGACCACGGCGACTAGTAGTATAACTTTTGTTGGCCTACCCTCTATCGCGGATGGATATCTCTCGCTATTCGGGCGCCTCTCCCGTCACATTTCAAACCTCCCCGGCCTCGATGACCCTACTACTTATGTTCTTCGTCATCCAGATCTAAACCCTCCAAACATCATGGTCGACGAGTACGACCCGTCTCTCCTAACGCTTATTGATTGGGAGTTCTCAAGCACGGGCCCAATCTGGTCTGCGATCCAACCACCAGACTTCGTCGCGCGTGATCCTGCTCTCGATGTGGCGTATCGTTCGCGATGTCAAACCCTCATGCCCGAGCTCTTCACGCCATCATCGTATGAGAAGAGTGTGAAGTGGACGGCATTGGAGAATGCAAGTCAGCTCATGGCCATCCATCACGAGCCTCCGGTAGCTACAAGAATTGTAGAGGATGTGATTATCTCAGTTTCGTCGTTTTGATTATATCGTTGTCTACGTGTAAAGAGTGGCAGAATACTGTACCTGAACTTAGCGAATAACAAAGCCGCCTGTTTTGTACTCTCATGTTTAGCATCGAGTGAGAAAAAACGTTGACGTCCAAGCGGTCTCTGTACCACCACTTCAAGTCAAATGTCTAGCATGGACATCCCAATCGTCAAAGGCGGAAAGCACCCTCTTTTGATCCCTCCCCCCCAATCTCGCTTCATAAGCTAAAATCTTATAGTCCGGGGTTTTGATGCCGACGTCTTTGCTCGCTCCTCAGACGGTGTTGTATTTAACCTGCATCGCGTCAACATCATCACACACACGACTGCGTTTCCCAACGTAGCTCAATTCGATGAACCGTCGAGTCACATATACATTGAATTCACACGTCGGCGTCATCAAAAAGATGGATAGTGAACATTGAAACTGTCATCTAAGCCCAGGAAAAGTACTCGGCCTCCAGTCAGTCAGGTCCAATCTTGTCAAGAAATGTTCCCCTGGGAACCTTTCCTGGAAAACTTCACTGGGGTCGAGACCGGACGAAGAATACCGGATCCTCTCCGTACTGATCCTCCATCGGTGCTCGTACTACCCCACCCCCCACGACGGACATCATCCTCCGAATCCTCGTCCAAATCTTCACCATCGAGCTCCCTCCTCAGCATCGCCAAATCGTCCTCCAATGTGTGCAACCGCCGGTCCAGGAGTGCGGTCGGGTCGCACACGTTAATGAGCTCGAGCAACATGTTCACTGTCTGATCGAGCTCGACTGGCGGCTGAGGCCCGGGCGGAGGGTATGGCGGAGGGGCTGCTGCAATGGCCGAAGCTCGGGATTGGGAGGATGGTTTCGACGGTAGGGCTTTAGTCATTCGGTATGTCGCAGGCGCTCGCAAGGGAGGCGCAAGTGGAGCCTGAGTCAAAGCAGGAGCTGGCGCTGGTGCCGGCACAGATCGCGTAGAAACAGTGCGCGTCGACGCAGAGGCAGGTGGCGGTACCGGTACCGGTAGACGCGGTAGTTTAGCGAGTGGCTCAAGAGGACCCGACAAGCGTCTCCGTTTTTGCGAAATTGGAGCGTTGTTGTATAATCGCGCGCGCAATGAGTCCATCGGTGCTGCTGCTGGTGGACTGTTTGTTCGGGACTCAGTTACGGCAGGGGATGGGGATGGCGGAGGAGGGGACGCGGCCTGTGCAGACGGCGATGTAGCTACAGAAGGGAGAGTGATAGGGTCGAAAGTGGGAAGTGGTACGGTTGTAGGCAGGGGGGTGAGCGGTGACGAGTCGCGTGGAACAGGCACCTCGACAATCGGATCCATCTCCCTTTCATCTCCGTCTGCCTGCCATTCCTGAGTCTCCCTCCATTGATGCAGAAAGGTCTGAGCGCTAACTCCTGGGCTGGTCGGTTGAGCATTACCCCATATCCAGTCCCCGTCGACTTTCTTCAAGCCCTTTACGAAGTCCTCCACAGTTACGCCATTTATGACGCGGTCCTCCGATACCTTGAAGCCGTTGAAGCCTTGACATGCAATCCCCTTCCAATCTGAAAGGCAGAACCGAGCCAATATGATTAGCATCACATGAAATATGAAATTCAGGCACGTACGACACTTGAGCACGTCGCGCTCGTAGGGAAACTCGCCATGGATGGAGTAGAACTCTTCGACTTGCTGTGGTGTCGATAACATCCAACGCATGCGGTATCTTGTGAGGACTCGATCAAATGTCGGACATCGCCACTTCCTGCTGCTCATCCCCCACCCTTCCTCGGTCGCTTTACGCGCCGCATCCAGGAACGCCTCACAGAGTCGAGATACGTGCATGATGCTAGACTTGAACTGGGCCCACTCCTTCGCACGTAACACATGATCCTCGACGCCCAAAACGAGCTGAAGACTAGACCATTGGAACTGAGTGGCGAATAGGAGAGGAATGCGGTAGGCGGAGGGGATCACTGTCGTCGTTCCATCCGCACTCGTAATGATAGCCCACTGCTCCATACGACTAGCTGGTCGTCCGGGGATAGAGATGGCGTGTGTGATGAGCTGACGGATGAGGTTTTCCTGCGACCAGGAGGAAGCGTCTACGAAGGGCAGCTCCGCGGGATGTTTCCAGCCAAAGTTTGCTGTTCTGCTGGGTGTAAGGTACGTCATCCGGCAGAATGATGTCTTTGGACGGACACGTGGTGCGATCGCACCCTTTTGCTTTTCGACCACCGCGACCCGTCTTGTCGTGGTGGTCATTGTCGTCCGCTAGCACCCCCGCTGCCATCAGCGGACTCCGCTTTCTTTTCCCACCCACCCGCTTCCTCTCATTTGAATCTTGTCAAGGTGAGTCTCTTCCAGTGCTGCTATTACACATAGATCTCTGCTATGTACCTGCTACATATTTTCTCTCCCACCCTCCGCACCCAGTCATCGCATCAGTGGCGCATGGCTTACCTTACTACATCCATCATATGTTGCAACATTGCCCCGGTGTGGTGTCCAAGTAGCTGTATGCGATGTGGCCCACCCGCCCATCGCAGCTGTCTGCATTTCCTAGGACAGTCACGCCGGGGCCCAAGGGCCTGCGGCCCTTACCCATACTGTACTGCGCTCCGCACCCTTGCTGCCACAGCCCCCTTCCTTTCTCTCTTCAATAAACTTGGTTTATCTACTAACGTGAGAGCGCCACGTTAAAGTCCAAAGACCGGAGGTTCAGGGGATGTAGAGGAGAGCGTGACAACTGTGTTTTCTTGCTTTACTTTCACAGGGGCGGTGGTTCCGCTGCCCGCCTGCCGCTTCGGAAGGCGACGGGCTGCCTGTGCTGCGGAACTCACGTCCGAGTTGAGGAATGGTTCGTTCGCCATTAGTTGATGGGATTCGGTACGTTTGCTTTGAGCAATGAACATAACTGAATACACAAAATTGAGGTGGATAACACGCACTGAATTTTCTGGTCGTGTTTCAGTTTTTTGTTGAGCACGATCACAGATTTCTCTCGAATTACCGCGTTCGCCGGATTGAATGGACGGAAATATTGTAGACACGGTTGGTGAAAAAGGTCGGGGCTGACAAGGACAGCCTGTGCTGGTGTGCGGTGCAATTTCGTGAGGAGAGTGAAGGAGAGATTTTGCCAGTGGCTGTGTCGCAAGAGGTTTGATTGCCGGGTCAGCGGCTTGTCTTCGGCCATGACGCTCGCGTCTGCCAAGGTTGATCCTGCACTTGCTCGTAGAGCCCGCCGCGCTATCTATCCGAAATTCCTCGAGAGCGGGAAGGTATAGGATTGCGAGGAAGTCTTTCAAGGCACCATCGCGAACATCGTGGCAGATGCGTATCGAGAACTGGCGGAGTCCATATGCACTGGCCGTAGTAGATACACCCGAGGGCAAGTCTAGGTGCTCTTCAGATGGAAAGCCGAGGTGAAGACGGTCTAGGTTTGGACACGTTCCAATAATGTTGATTGCGTTCGACGCACTGCAAGCATCGCAACGGAGGTATCGGATGTGTTCGCTATTTCGGGAGGCAAAGTTCCAGCAGTGATGTACGAGCGACAGGGGCAGTGCATTCACGAGCTGGTAAACGGACGGAGGGGGGTGCTCGAACGGATTCGCTCCAGTCATGTCTGGCCCGATATGCCGAGGGCCCTCTAAACAAAAATCGTCGAATCCATGTGGGACGATACTCAAGCATCTCAGGCTCCATTGAACTCGGGCCACTATCCCAAAGAAAGGTTGCACCCAGTGTGCTGACGAGAGCTCTCCAGCAAAGTGGAACTCAGCCATCCACCAAAGACTGCGAGTATCAAGCAGTTCCCTCAGGGCGGGAGTCCACATGCCACATTCGGTTGGATACATCCGATTTACGGAAAGGTGGAGCTCAAAGTTCTGCGAGCGGTGCACCATCAGCCGCAAGATATCAGCGGGGATGGACAATGAAAATGTCAAGGATTCAGAGATACCAGTGTGGAGGGAGATGTACGTCCAGAAGACTGGAGTGTTGATAACAATAGAGCGCGCACGTTGGCATATGCCGGCCAGATTGAAAGGAGGGCGATGGGGGAGAGAACGAGGGCGAAGGCGTCGTGTGGCTCGTGTTCCACCAGTGCATCAGGGTTATGAGCCTCGGGGGAATGTTTGATAATATGCGGTGAGGAGAATCTCCGTCAAGATTTCGACGGGCATGCCGCAAAAGTCCTTGGTGTTGACCATGGTTCTTGTCGAACTTCAGTCGCAAACGGGGACTGACCGGAATTGGTAGAACGTCAATTCAGACGACTTGATGCCGGGACCTCGACTCGTATACCCTTACCCTCTACTAGACACGTTTCTGGCGGAGATTTCTTGAAACATGTCGTCAATACACCTCCCAACGGCCCTCGCCCTGCAACCGGTCGACCACCCTCGACTCAGTCTTTTCACCATCTCCCATCGTACGTCTACAATCTTTGAAAGCGGGGATGGTATCAGGATTATCGTTACCGTATGCTATCAACGGCGGAGGTTCCGATACCAGTTGGGAGATGAAGATTATCTCGGCTTGCACGTCAATTGCGTCAATTGACTGGGTAAAGTTGACAGGCTTGACGACAGTCGACAGAAGATCCACATCAAGGTTTAACATTCTATTCCATCTAAACTTTATGTGGATGACAGTGACTCGCGAGTCGCAGACATCATGCTCAGTGAGTATCCTACGCGATTATCTAAGGTATATCAAGGTAAATACACGGGTCTACCCCAGACCGGATTTGAGGGGGTGGGCTCGCTCACCCTCAGAATTCGCGCGCCGCAACGCAATTACTTCATCGCACATGACGGTGATCTCTAACTGCCTCTGAATTGTATAGCAGATAGGCCATGACGTCTGCTCGATCGGGGACACATCGTAAATTCCACAAACCTGGGGACCAGC
Source organism: Strobilurus orientalis (assembly GCA_019915145.1). Lineage (NCBI taxonomy): Eukaryota > Fungi > Basidiomycota > Agaricomycetes > Agaricales > Physalacriaceae > Strobilurus > Strobilurus orientalis. The sequence continues at coordinate 3,827,622 of JAHLML010000005.1, read as the reverse complement.
AGTTCCCCAGGTGCTGATGATGAGCATGCGAGGGTCGGAGACTCTCTGCAAGTATTGTGCGATACCCTCGTATGAGCCGTATGTCGGCTCAGAGAGCTCGAATACGCAGCTCTGCACGGTTTCAGGCAGGGCATCGTGCATGGAGTCGATGCTGTCCTCATCGAAGCTCCAGCTGCGAGTAAAGATAAGATGGATATAAATGAGCTTGGGACATTGTTGGAATAGGCCTGCCGTGTAGATTTGCCAAAAATTGTCCTCAGAGCAAAAGAAGTGCGTGAGAGATGATGGGATGGAATTGATTCTGTTGACACGATCCCAGAGGAGACTGAGATGCGTGAGAGAGGGTAGAGTAGAGTATAGCGCCGCTGTGTCACAGTACCCAGCATGAGGTACGAGGATGGCGAGTGACCGAAGTCGCGGAAATGCAGAAACGATGAACTTTGCCTCGGAGAACATGACGGCCTTCGTTGCGCCCGTGCGATGTAAGACACATATGCTCAGGGAGCGCACGACGTCAGAGAAGAATGCGACATCGTTTCGGAGGCGGATGCTATGCGCCATGGCCAAGATGCGTTCGTGGGTGTGGAGGATGGGACAGCGGTAAAGTATTCGATCTATCCTGCAAGACATGCCAGACAAGATTGGATTGCAAAGAATCTCACATACCATGTTCGTACAGTCTTGCATGTCAAGCAAAGCTGGCAGGCAGTCGCGTAGTCCTTGGGAGCCCGGAAACACTGCCCTGCGGCCTCTTCCACGATGACGCGTATAATATCGTCTGGAAGCTCTGTCGTTTTGGAGAACATATAACTCTACTTCTGAAGTAAGTCTAACTGACACGCCTGCTGGCCGCGCTGTACTCGCCTTGGAGTGGGGGAATAGTATGAAGAAGAGCCAGGTATGCCATCAAATCTTCACGATTTGAGCTGTCAGAGCTGTTATGTTTGATGTTAGGCATCTTCACGCGGCACAGGCGGCAGCGGATCAGCGGCGAAAGAATTTTACAGCCTTTTGCATTGATACCAGGTTGACACTGCACGCGAAACCCGAAGTACCCATGGGCGTCAAAAGTCAAGCAGCACGGTTGACTCGCTACAAACGTATTGTAACAGGCCATGGTCTGGACAAAGATAAGCAAAAGGCTGAAAGATGCGAAGAATTCGCGCACCTTTGAAGCACTGTGCAGACGCAAGCGGCGACTACTTTCCTGACGACGGGCCGACGGGCAAACGTAAGTTTGCTGTTCTGCTGGGTGTAAGGTACGTCATCCGGCAGAATGATGTCTTTGGACGGACACGTGGTGCGATCGCACCCTTTTGCTTTTCGACCACCGCGACCCGTCTTGTCGTGGTGGTCATTGTCGTCCGCTAGCACCCCCGCTGCCATCAGCGGACTCCGCTTTCTTTTCCCACCCACCCGCTTCCTCTCATTTGAATCTTGTCAAGGTGAGTCTCTTCCAGTGCTGCTATTACACATAGATCTCTGCTATGTACCTGCTACATATTTTCTCTCCCACCCTCCGCACCCAGTCATCGCATCAGTGGCGCATGGCTTACCTTACTACATCCATCATATGTTGCAACATTGCCCCGGTGTGGTGTCCAAGTAGCTGTATGCGATGTGGCCCACCCGCCCATCGCAGCTGTCTGCATTTCCTAGGACAGTCACGCCGGGGCCCAAGGGCCTGCGGCCCTTACCCATACTGTACTGCGCTCCGCACCCTTGCTGCCACAGCCCCCTTCCTTTCTCTCTTCAATAAACTTGGTTTATCTACTAACGTGAGAGCGCCACGTTAAAGTCCAAAGAATATGCCATGCCGCTCTCTTTCAACTTGACTCTTTGGCCCGCGCTTTGTGGTCACGTGCTGAAACGCGTGTCTCCAAAATTTGACAATTTCAAATGCCAACACTCGTCCCAACAACCACATCGGAGCGTAGTCGAGCAATTCTTTTGACGAGCGGGAGGTGAGTTTCTCGAAAGCATAAACCTGTGCAAATCTGTTGATTTTTTTTTGCAAGCCCGCGATGTTTTCACACAAGCACTGCATCAGGAAAGCGTACCCTGGCACAGCTCAACTACACGCTCCGAGCACTCTGGCCGCCACTAATGCCGCGCCGACATCCCATCAACACGAATATATTCATAACATCGCGCTACCGCAGATCAACTCGGACCTCAGCTCCATCACTGGTCAGATTACCACTTTACGAGAAACGCTGCGGTCGCTACAGATCCAACAAACCAAACTCCTTCACATACGTGACTCCTACTCGCAACTACTATCGCCCATGCGTCGCATTCCCCCCGAAATTCTAAATGAGATCTTCATCCATGTCGCCCGCGACGAGGCCTTCAATGCCTTGATGGGCCCCCAGCGCCACCTCACGTCTGTCTGCTCTAAGTGGCGTTCGGTCGCACTGGCTAACGGGCTCCTTTGGTCATATTTTTCCAATTCCTCAAACCACTCGAGTAGCGAAAGAGACCTGATGATCGCCCTGGAGCGCTCAGGCAACCATCCCATCACCATTCGATTCCACCAGGGCTACGATGCGACGAGGTCAGGTTTCTTGAAGTTGCTTGCTTCAGCTGCTAGTCGGTGGCAATCTGCCACTCTGCATCTCAGTAATACATTGCCCCCGACGGTACCTAGCTCCCTCGATCTGCCTATCCTCGAGGAATTGGAAATCCATATGACTGGCGCCTCGGGTCTCATCTACCCGTCTTTTACAGCTCCAATTCTCCGCACACTCTCGTTGGAATGCGGGGGTGATTGTACGTTGCAGGTACCTTGGAACCAAATTGAGACGCTTCAGGTGAAGGTCACCGCCAGAGAAGAGGATCTCGACTACGATTGGACCCCAGAATCTGGGCCTCTCTCATGCTTCCTCGATATCATTAAGAGATGTAGATCTCTTCAGCGCTTGTCCATCTGTAGCCCAGGAGAAGTGCGTGTGGACACCCAAGATATAGTGACGTGTCCTGCTGTCACATCTCTCAGTGCATCCGACCCCCGGCTCGTCAATCATCTTGTCCTTCCGCGTCTGGGTGAGGTGACTCTCTCCGTTGACAGAGAGTCACGTTATTTTGCCCTCCAGTCTCTTGGCGCGCTTCTTACGCGCTCAAATTCCTATCTTTCCCTGACGCGGATCGACTGCCAAAAGCCGCATCTCACTGGCGACACGCAGCATTTCCTCCTTCTTCCGGTTTTGCGTTCGGCCGAGAATTTGGAGTCGCTGGTCTTCCAGAGCGGTTTCAAGGTAGAGGGTATGTCCTCCGCCCGGGGGGCAGACCATGATTTGGAAGTCTCCGAAATCTTCGCAAGGCTACTCGACAAATCATTCCTTCCCAGACTCCAATTCATCGACATATCTGTCTTTGGACACGATTACGACTCCCAAGTGTCATACATTGATGTCGCTCTGATCAAAGGCCTCCGTCCGAGGAGTACGACGCTACGGCGACTTCGGCTTTACGTTCAAGTTCGTAAGTCTAGCTACAGACCCATGCACAGAGTATTGCGGAGCGATTCGATAGTGGAGGAAGAGTGGACGGCACTCGAATCACTTCGCGATGACAGTATAGAGCTCGATATATCTGTCAAAGACAGGGATCTCGAGTGGGACGATTTTGCTGGTTAATAAGTTGGACTCATCTTGAATCTTTCTTCCCTATCGGACTCGCTTTCTGTTGTGCTTGGTATTAGAAATGATGATATGACGTAGAACGAAGTACTCAACATAACGACCCGGAACTAGCACTGAGCTCGAAACCATGATCTATGCAAAATTTATGTGAATTACAGTGGCTCTCAGATATTATCCTCAAGTATCCTACACGACGACGAGCCTACATCAAACAGGAATTGAAAGGATGGGCTCGCTCACTCTGAAATACGCCGCAACGCCATCATTTTATGGCACACGGCAGATATAACTGCCTCTGCATCGATGATCGTATAGCAGACAGGCCAAGACGCCTGCTGAATGCAGAACGCGTCAGAAATTTCGTGCCCCAAAACACGCCCTTGTTTGGTTATGTTGATACACAGCTTGAGACAAACGCCCATGTCATCTGCGCTGCTCAACCTGCCACTCGACGTTGCTGAGCTGATCTTGGATGCAACTGCGGTCGTCGATTCAAAGTCACTCGTGAGGCTGGCTCTTGTTTCGAAAGATGTTCGCCGATGGTACAGCTCCTTTGAAATCAATTTCCGCTCGCTAACATTTGTACAGGAGCGAGCCAGTGCTCTACCGAAAAGTGTGTCTGCTCAGTGATTGGCATCTCTATGGATTTGTGAACGCGATTCGATCGCGCTGCGACGCGTCGTTCTTTGCGTCCACCGTCAAGATGCTTATCATCTCAGTCCACAGCTATAACGCAGCCATTGGACACAACATGATCCGGGAGATCCTCACAGTATGTACTGGCGTCATATCGTTCGACTTAGGCACAGTGTATCCACAGACTCTGCTGCGTCTGCTTGGATCGTATGCTAGCCTGTGCTACCTCGACATCCACCGTGTCGCGTACGGATTCCTCCTCCCCGAACACATCCCATCAACAATCACACATCTCACATGCACGATGAGTATCCTGGAGGACGACTTCACCCCCGCTGATCTTTTTCAGCGCTGCCAGGAACTGACTCACCTACTCATCGTCGCCCAATTCTCGCGGAACTGTCCGGCCGGTGGGAATACGAGGCGGCTTCTTCACTTTCTACCATCGCACCTTCGGCTTTGCGTCATCAAGCTCGAGGGTGCTTGCTCTTACACTCTGAAAATGATCTCTGATGCGCTCAGCGTCCCTTTCGTTGGCGTTACCGATGAGCGTGTGTCGGTGTTCACCGACAATGATGATGTCCCCGACGGATGGCAGTTAGGTCCCCATCGTCCGGTTTTGCGAAGATGGAGTACCGTGGTGACGATTGGAACAGTGCTAAGCTCGTGTGAGCTCTGGAAACTTTTGTCGCGTTGATAGCATGGTTGGATTTGTACGTCTGTGTTTTGCTTGCAATTATACAGCCTCATATTCGAGAACTCCCAGTCTGACAGATATCTCGCCCATGTTGTGTAGTGCCTCTTGCAAACCGAATGTTTTGGTCGTGCCGGACTTGAGAGTCTGGTTTATTCAGTAAGTAGATATGCGGCACTCGTTTCAAAGCTACCGAGTTTACATTTGACGTTCAAAAACAACTTTTTTGGTCTCTGGTCTCTGATCTCTTCTTTGATCTACTTCTGGCTATTGCGCCACTTCGTCGGATTTTCGTAACCTCTTGCCACTTGAGGTATAGTTTGCTTTTCGCTTTCGCTTTGGGCAGGAACGTTCACCTACAGCGCCGCCATTACGCTCCTGGCGTAATGGGCCATGCGGTAGCGGAACTTTCTCGGTACGACCGCGGTATTCCATACTCGGGGGAACGCCCTCACTGAAGGTGGCGCCGTAGTAAGGAGCCCATTCAGGGTCAAGTGTGGCGTTCGGATTTCCCCATGGCGGATATGCATCCTGGGCGTGGTACCGAGAATGAAATGGACCTTCGGGAAGCTGTATGAACGGATGGTAGGGGTTGTAGTCTTCTGGTACCGATATCTGCTCCCAAGGGAAGTTCACAGAACCTGCCCCGCTCGATGAGACTTGTGATTGGCTAGACATGTGGAAGGTTCCGTGATTGTACGCGGTGGATGGAGGGTTCTCGTTTAGCTGAGTGAGTGGATCCGTGGAGGCGCCACCGTCCGGTTGAGAATCCTCCCACTCCGACATGGTCATGCATCGTTCGTGCGACGTCTGGGAGAGCACGCAATTGCGTTTAGTACACGCTGCCTGTGTGGTGGGATATCGTCGCTGTCGGTAGCTGGAACCGTCGCGGTACCTCCCTGACGGACCGAACGAGTCTGAGGCGTACGCCGCTGTTGCCATGATATTGGAGAGTAATGCTTGTGGTGGTGGAAGGTGGGAAATGTGGGTGATGAAACAGAAGCCGTTAATTGGCAGGTTGCTTTATAGCGCGCGATGGCGATGCTATTGTTCCCCGATTGGAAAGACCGTGTCCCGGCGCACGATGGTCGTTGACGTGATCAGCAGTAGTGGTTCACTGCCTTGGTACCTGATCGTCGTTGTAATGAACCACATTCATATTGAGAAACTCGAACAGGAAAGTAACATGGAGTACTACTTCATTATGTTACGCATGCTCTCTCGCGCTCTGGAGAAATGCGGCCGCTGAGCAGTATTGTGCACATGGATGCCGATCCCTATCATTCATTCTATGACTGTGGCTGCAATATCTGTGTCTCTTCTCGTGTTCGAGATGCGTGTATTTCGGATGAGTCTCGTGGCCGTCACTTCCGTCACAAAAGCACCAATCTGGAGTTTTTTGACATCCCTTTAATGCACATCTGTATTGTTTTTGGGCAGACATTTGTGGCGCAAACTGTGGGGGCCATTACTTTCTAGCCTGAAATGTAACATCCAATCACGAACCGAGTATGGAACTGGTGAGGCGTTAGGATTCTGTAAAAGAGGGGGCCCGCGCGAGTACTGAGTCAATGCGGAGCTACGGGTTTGATCATAATATCCTACACCAGACGTGCCCCAGCCGTTCATTGTTGAGCTTGAACTGACGAATTGAGGGCCGTTTGTCTGGGACTCGAAATAGAAGGATGTATGTCCAGCGTTCAAGGACAAGTCGGGATATCCTCCATAATCACTGCGCGCTTGTGCATTAATAGGCGTCAGTCCCGGTCGTGAAAACGTAGAAATTTGCAGGGAATGGAATGTGCGTGGATCCACATAGGCCGAAGCGACTTCTGGATCCCTGTAGAGTCTCCAGTTCTCCTCGTTGACCTGCGGATGTGGTGCTGTTGAGTACGATGGAATGTATTGTGGCGGTGCGCCACCGAACGATGGCCCCGGTGTTCCTGAGGCCTGCCAGCCTGAGAGATTCGGGGAGAAGTAGGACTGCCCCGGCTGAGGTGCGGGATAACCAAATGGTCTCGGAAAGCTATTATATGAGAGCACAGTATTGATATACAGCTTCAGAATGTCACTCACACCGTAACAGGAGCTTGAGCTGGCGGCGCTGGACAATTTGTGTCGTAGTTGTCAGATTCGGAGAGGTCAGGGAGGCCTACAACGCGGGACATGGTTAGTTGATATGGTGTATGTGGATGTGGATGCTGGAGGAGGAAAGGTCGGATGAGCAGTAGTCATGTTGCAATATGATCCATTGATGCGAATCCCGTTTTGGTGAGCTCAGAATCCGAAAATGCAGAGATGTTCACCGGTACAACGCAATCGTCAACGAGGCGAGAGAGAGAAACCCGAGCCACAAATCAGGAAAGAACAAAAACATGCGCGGGAGGGTTGATCGCAAGGTTCCGAGCTCGCCCCAGCTGGACTTCCAACTCGCTCTTGTTTGGATGTTCCCTTTTCTCGAGATCACTGACATCTGCTTGCGTTTCGTTATGGAGTCCCAGACGCTGACTTATCGCGACAAAACTTACAGACAGCGAACACACGCCCCGCTTTCTCGTCTCGGTTGAGATTCGATGTCAGGGTACTATTACGGTGCGAGGAGGTGCAAGATGAAGGTTTCGGTCTGAACGAGCCAAGACATAGTTGGGCAGATTGGGGGCGGGCCGCCGCTCAGGGTGGCATGGCCGGTTAGCTCAGTTGGTTAGAGCGTGGTGCTAATAACGCCAAGGTCGCGGGTTCGACCCCCGTACGGGCCAGCTTTTTGTCTCCGTCAAGTAGACCGCTGGGTGGCAGGAATCCATAGGGATGAAGTAGCGCAATGTTGAATGACTCGTCTGTACATCTTGTACGAGTTCTTCTGAGTCCGTGGAGCATCTCTCGCTTTGCGTGGCAAAGGGTCCAGACCGCCGGCGCGTCCAGATCGAGCACGTGCCACGCGTCAATGTTTGGTTGCGGCGCTAAACGGTTACGCGGGGCAGCCCACTTCTTTCATTCTGACTTCCATTTCTGTTGACTCACCTGCGCTTCAACTTTATTCATAAACGACCACCGCGACAGCGAACGACTACTGAGCGACGACCAACAATGTTCATTGGCGCAGCGAACATCGACGTACCGGTTCTGCGCTTTCGCGAGGAGAAGGCGGGCGGCAGGGCGGTCTGGGTGAGGCGGAAGGATGACTATGAGGTGTGTATTCCCTCCTACGTGGCTTATCAAATGCGCTGCGGGTTGCACGCTGCTCCGCTTCCCGCTCTCTACACCTCTACCTCGCGCTGTCAGCACCGCTGATCACAGTTCTATAGGAAACCATCACCGCAGTCCGTGCCAGGTTGAACATCCTCTCAAAGGCTGTCGTGCTCCTGTTTGATGGCGCCGAGGTCGATGAGGATACGTGGCCTGTCATGGCCCGTTGGTTGACAGAAGTTGTCGTGCGCGTCGGCCATGACGAGTCTGCGGAAATCCGACACGGTCAAGACCAGGTGATTCCGAAGCAGCGGCCAGACATCGACGAGGACAGGATGGAGCAAGATGCAAGAGACGCCAAGGAGGTGCGCAAGGCCTTGGAGAGGACGCCATCGAGCGACGAGTGGGATCACGTCGATCAGGAGGGCGACAATGACGACGCCGATAAGGAGAACGAGCGCGCTGCCAGTGCGTTTTCCTCCCCGTCTGCTCTCATATTGGTTCATAGATGTCTCTAGCGCCTGCGCCTGCCTCTGCCCCGGTGCCAGCTCCCATCATCGTAAAGGAAGAGCCCGTCGACTCGCCACCCATCTCTCCAGTCAAGCGTCGGCCCATTCGCGACGACTCCCCCTCCGCGTCTCCCTCTCCAGCCCCGAAGAAACGCATCGTCAAACGCAAAGAAGTCGCAGAGCCCGAGCCAGACGTATTCGGTACATTCTCCCCGAGCTTAATCATATCCCAGCGCTAACACACCATCTAGAATCATCCCCCATGCCAGCGCCCAAGCCTAAATTTAAACCTGCCCGCACGCCGCTCCAGGAGCGACTCCCATCCCCGCCTCCTCGGGCGCACCAACCCAGTCCGCCTCCCGACTCCGAGCCCCCGCGATATGAATCTCCCGCGCCCATGCCCGGCCCCAGCAAGCGCACCTCCATCAGCGGCAGCCAGCGCATCGACATGCTCCCAGAGCGCTTCCGCATCACGATCCACGGGCCCATGCAAGAACAGCGCGCCACGCTCTTAACCAGAGGCCGATACCCCGTCAGGAAGGTCCTCACCGCGGTGTGTAAGAGCTTTGGCGTTGATGTGGATGGGTGAGTCTTTAATCGCGTAAAGGTAAATGAAGATGGTGCTAACTTGGTTCCAGCGCGCGTCTCTACCTCCCTCTTGACTCTGATACTGAACGGTATCTGTTGGACCCGAACGAGACCGTCGCTGACGCCGGTGTTGGGCCTGATGCTGAGCTCGAGCTCGTCCTTGGAGAGGAAGAGGAGGAGGAGGAGGAGGAGGAGGAGGAGGAGCAGGAAGAGCACGAGTGAGGTAAACGTGAGAGGATTGGGGGTGCGTGAGAGGATTGATTGGGGGTGTGTTTACTTTTTTTTTGCGTCTCTTGCTATGACTCCGAGCTTCTTGTGATGAATCTTATGTTCTTCTGTATTACTACTTACTGCTCCGTACAGTACCTTTTTGATGATGCTCTTCTTGAATGATGAATCAGGTGTCTTGAGAGCATGTCCAGTTCATGACTGCCCGTCAGCTCTGTCCACTCGGTGACGACGTGTACATCTTCGTCCTTGCCCTCTAATTGACACCACACTCGGACGCTTCTGACAGAACTTGCTGATAGTGATTCACGACTGCGAGGATGAGACAAAGCCCCCAGTCTGCTAATCTACAACTGCTGTTATTCTTACTATGAACCAGGATTTGCTCGCGTGCTTCGTGTGGCGCAGCTCTCCCGCTGTCTGGCCTCCTATCGTTGATACCCAGGACGCCTACATTTCCACCGATGTCGCTCCATGTTTGAGTAAAAACTCAGATGCTACCGTAAGTCTGAGGAATTGTTTATCTTGCAGTAGAGGAGGACGCCCTGCGAGGTGCCTGACCCCGTCGTAACTTAACGTCGTAGTGCGACCGTTTGTCCCGCCCAACTTTGTAGTATACAAGTATCTCAGGTCGATTTGGCTCCGGGTCCCTCGGACTGCCATCTCCCTTCTTGTTCTGAGGTATCTCGAGCTTATTGACGAGCCGATCGTAGCTCTTCGTCCTTACCCGTTCCCCTCGTTCTCCAACGCACTCGGGTGTGAATCTCAGTCGCTCCCGTTCCTCTTCCTCCGAGTCCGGTGAGTCGAAGGGTACGGGACGCCACTCGTCTAACGGGGACACTCCAGAGTCCAGCGGAATTTTGCCGTAACCGTCGTTTATGGGTACACCTGGGAGAGCAAAGAGTGAGGATGTGGAGGGTGTGCGCCGGAGAGCTGGTTTGAGGGGTGGTCGAGGCGAGTTTGACGGTGGGACCGAGACAGGGGCTTCTTGATCTTTGGGCAAGGGTGGTGGTGGCGTACGGATCATGTTCTGCACTATGCTGACCGTCTCAGCAACAGAGAGCTGCTCTTCGTTTGGCACTCCAGACGTAGATGCTGGAAAGACTGCCTCGATGGCGTGATGCGTCCACTGCTTGAGACGCCTTGTCGCGCGTCTCTTCAATGTCGGAGTATGAGACGGAGACGGAGACGGATGTGCAGAGACATTGTCAGGTGTGGGTGGACTTTCTGCGATCTCAGACTGGGGAGTGAATATGCGACTGGGTGGGCTCGATTGTTGGCTAGAAGCTGATGGCGACGGTGAATTTGCTGCCTCGAAGCCTTCACGAAGCAATGTTTCTAACATTTGTGACGGGGTACTACCAGCGTCCTTTGAAAGACTTGGGACGCTGTCAGTATGAAACAGCACAGAGAAGCATCACTAGGCATACCTTGAGGGTGTTGTGAGAGGTGTTGAGTGAGAAGGGGTTGGATTGTTTGGAGTAATTGCGGGGGTCCCACTTTCATCGTTCTCATCAAGGTGCCCACCACCGCCAGAGCTTGGGCTACCACAACGACCAGCTCCATCGTCCGCACCAGGACTAACTCCGGTAATCTCGACTTTTCCTCCTGTATTATCTGGTGTTGTCTGACTGGATGTCGCCGATTGGCACTCTTTCCAGTCAGCCCATATATCCACGCAGCGCTCCACGCTTTCCAACTCGACTCGAAGGCTCTCCAGATCTTCGCAAATCGAGTGCGCTTCCTCCTCCAGGCCGGAAATACGATCGTCCCACCGACCACGAGCATCCGCCTCTCCGTCGCGTAGACCCTCATCCCGAGCACGCCTCAGTGTGAGTTCGAACTCCAGCCGTTCCAGGCAATTTGCCTCAACTTGAGGCGGGGTGTGAGGAAGAGGTCGCATAAGCAACGGGTTCGGTGGGATGCACGGAAACGTGCACAGGGAATCGCGGAGGCGTTCGAGATCGGCTTGAACACAGGCAGGTATCAGCTTTGCGTTAGGTGGTGTGTGAGTATCCGGGAGACGTTCGAAGAGAGGAACTAAGACGCCCTTCATCCAAGCACGTCGCTCATCTTCGAGGACGAGTAGATGCTTGGCGAGGGCGTGCTTGGAATACAATAGAAGACGGCGACCGCGATGTGTCGTGGAGGCCATGTTGTATCCTGGGTGATGAGGCAATTATATCAGGATGCTAGAGTTAGACGGGTATGACACATAGTACAATTCAGCAGATGCTTTTCTAGTCAAGCGAACTGAACGCCTATTGTTCAAGGCCGTTGTTCCCGTTTTGTTATCCTTGTTCTCTGGGTGTGATCAGCATGTATATGATGGGCGGAGCAGCCATGATCAGCGGAACTGCGAGCCTCAAAAGTTCTTACATGAGGCAGAAATGAAGCTCCTTGTTACTTATGAGAGGGACAAGAGCAAGCTGCGATTGAATTTGTTCGGCAAACCGGTGGTGCCGGATGCTGTGCGGTGTTTGAAATCAGCGCGCCAGTCTGGAAAGGACTTCTTCGCAGCTCTACTTCCAACCCACATCCGCTACGCTCGATAACGACAACCGACGGCACGACAATGCTCGCTGGCGCATCGACCGTACTCGCGCTTACGCAAGGAGGAAAGGGCGGGTGACTAGGCGGAGAAACGACTGTGAGGTGCGCATTCGTTGTGCTCTATGGCATATTCTGCCCTGCGGTTCAGCTTTCATGTCGCGCCTCCACGCCTCCTCTAGGCCTCTACCTCGCTCTGCTATAGCTGCTGACAACCATTCTATAGGATGGCGTCACCACCGTTTGCACCGAGATGATAATGATTGGCTGGATGTCGTGCTCCTGTTAGAAGACGCCAAATTCGATGCACGGCAGTTTGGCTCGTTGCTTGAGCGAACTCGCTGCTCGCGTGGATTACCTGCTCGCGTGGATTAGGAGGAGCTTCGAGCGGTTTGACGCGCACAAGAAATCCGCAGGGTGTCCGGCAATGACTGAAAACAGGAGGAGCGGGTCGCGACGGACGTCCAATAGTTCCGAGGGGTTTGGAGACGACATCGTCGACCGACGATTGGGCACACGCCGAATAGGAAGACAATCATAGAGGCGCCCGAGCTCGCTGTCAGTGCGTTCTTCTGTCCGCCTGCTCTCCCGAGGCTTTATACTGTTCTACAGCACATGTACCATACTCTCATCCCGGCCTGTGGCTCATCGACATCGACATCGCTCATCCCCCTCGTCCACCGCTGTCTTACCCCTTCCCTCCGCTTCGCCCTCACCAGTCCCGAAGTCGCGCATGGTCCAACGCAAGACTAAGACCAACCGTTGCCATCAGTACTCAGACCGAGCATATGGGTGCGCGATTTGCTGTTTCCATATATCAACCCATCACAATAGCGGGGATCGTCGCGACGGGACCACACGGACCCACTGGCCCATTGTTCTTATTGTGGGCCAGGATCTCCTTTGAGGCCACGTCGCCTACATAAGGGCTCGCTAGACTCGATTTCCAGCCCTCCAACTCCATGTCATACGAATCATTCATCACGCTTTTCCTACTGCAGTGCGCCATGCTGGCCATGGCTGCGCCTATACTCCCAACTACCCAGGAACCTCTCGTGGTGTGCGTAATTCTGCTCTCTCTAATCCTTTTCAATTGACCAGCAACACTTACAGTCACAACGACGACGACAGACCCCCCAGGGTCTACTTCTACATATTCGTCGTGATATACTTCGTACCAATGACCATCCTATGCACCGTCTATAGACGTGGTAAGTTACACTTTGATCAAACCAAGCCGACACTCACCTGAGGCTACTTACAGAGATTTACAACGCTGAGCTTCGAATTCTGGAATGCCTAAGTCTTGGATTCCTCAATCTACGCCGATTTCGCGCATAGATATCGCGTAGCGCGCACTGAGCCGGAACTTGGAGAAGCTTTTGAGCGAAGGGGTGAGGCTTTACTCGACACACGATAGGGATCTATTTTTCACGAACACCGGTACTGTGCGCGATACTTGATTTAGCGGGAATTTGAATACTCTGCGATTGATAATGACACGAAGGAGATTCAGGTGTCAAGAGCAAAACAAAATCGGATAGCTTTACGGTGGTAAGCAATATAAGTTATCACCAATTGGATGGTCTTCGTTTGCCTGCATTCTCCCTTCACCACCTCGCCGGCGAAGCTCTGAAACTCCTTCTCGCTTTTTTTCTCGCCTTCTCTGCTGGAGAGGAGAACGTCTGGCTTGGTTCATGTGCGGAGGTTGGGACGGAAAGGACGGGTTGGTCCGGCAGGGAAGTTACTGTCCTATCCCGAGACGATGGATTAGAAGTTGCGGCCTGCACCATACCAACCGTCGCATCAGCAAACAAGGACACTTCCTTTGCCGCACCAGACAAAGTTGGCATCGGGATGCTTTCCTCAGCGCGAAACTTCCCCTTCATCAATCGTCTCGCCTCGCGCTCCTCTGCAGTCGGACTCTGAGACGGAGAAGGATATGCAGAGACAGGTGTGGGCGGAGACCCTTGCATTTCGGCGCGGGCGGTGAATATGGAACTGGGTGGTCTCGATTGTGGACTCGAGGCGGCTGTTGGAGTACGCGGTATATCTACCATCTCAGGACCCCGAGTCGAGGTGGTCGTTGGAGTACACGGTATCTCATAGCTCGTAGAAGGCTCCGTTCGCTCCGAAACGTGCGACAACTGAGTGCCTCCGGCAGGTAGGTAGGCAGATGACGGTCTCGTTGGGGGCAATGTCCTGATAACACGTCAATATCATGCAATACGGAAAAGACGAACCAACATACGGTGGTTTCTCAGGCGGCGCCGGATCTGGCTTTTGACATGCTTCCTCTGTCAATGTGGCCGAGTTCGTTTGGGGTGAAGAGATGCTGGGAGATTTCGCTGGGATCGGTGAGGTACGTTTAGGTGGTAGAGGAACGCGAGGAGGTGTTGGGGTTTGCAGGTGGATAGTGATTCCAGCTGCGCTGCAGAGTAGGGTGGGCTCGGGACGGGTGTCTGTGCCAGTATCACGATCTACATCGGGAGATTGGTCGAGTACGGTAGTAGCTGGAGTTTCCGTAGGCGGCTCTGGAGAAGTGTTTTGTTGATGACTACTGGAGCTCGGCACGCCATGATCATTGTTGTCGTCTGCGCGAGGACTGACTTCAGTTGTACTCGACAGAAGAAGACTTCTGCCAGGACCAGTCACTGTCGCCGTTGATTGAGCCGGTCCTGGGAGACAGTGCTTCCAGTCAGCCCACTGATTCACACAGTCGTCCACGACCTGCATGTCGACCTCCAGTGTCTCCAAATCGTCGGCAACACATTGCGCATACTCCTCTATGCTAGCGATACGGTCGTCCAATCGACAATGAGCGTCTTCCTCCCCATCGCGTAAGCCCTCGTCCCGCGCACGTCGTAACATGAGCTCAGATTCAAGCCGTCCCAGGCGGTCGGCTTCCAGTTGGAGTGGCGTCAAGGGGAGAGGTTGTCGAGAATGTGGCGGTGCATTTGGAATAGACGGAAACGAGCGCAAGAAATCACGGAGACCTTCGAGATCGGTTTGCACAGTAGTAGGTATCAGCTTCGCATGAGGTGGCGTGTAGTCACGAGGAAGACGTTCGAAGAGAGGAAGAAGGACGCCCTTCATCCAAGCACGGCGCTCGTCCTCAAGAACGAGAAGATGCTTTGCGAGGGAATGCTTAGAGTATGACAGAAGACGGCGTCCACGATGTGTCGTACTGGCCATGTTGCAGGCGGATTCGGATAGTATGAAGTGGCTATGTTGATATGGCGGAGCCGTCGCGTATGATAGTACAGTAGAAGACAGCGGATAACTTTTGTACCGGATAACTTTTGTACTCCTCCCCATTGATGCCTATTGTTCTTGGCTGTTGTTCTCGATTGAGGCGTTGTTCCCGTTTGAGGGCGTAATTAATTGTTCTTGTTCTCTCGTTGATGAGCATGATGGGCTGGGCGGCAACAATCAGCGGAGTTCAAATCACCGTAGTTCGGGAAAGCGGGCTTGTGTAACAAGCAGAAAACCCGCTTGCCCGCTTGCGATATACGATATGCAAGCAGATAATAATATGGGTTGGATATGGGATACCCGGATGGGCCAACATTGATCGGAGCTATAAATAAGCGCCCTGCCATTGGGCCCTGGCCAGCCTGAGGCTCTCTGCCAACAGTCATGACCGAATCATTCGATGTTGCGGACGCGAAGGATCTCCCAGTGTACGACGCGAAAGGGAACAAGGTCCTGTTTTCTTCGCTAATATCAGACTCTGGCAAAACTGTCGTTGTCTTCATACGTACGCAATTCCTCCAATCTCGTCCTTTTACATTCTGAAGGCAGCTCCAGGCCATTTCTTCTGCGGAGTATGATATCCTCAATGGTTTGTTTGCTTGACTGATATCTCTTCTTGTATAGATGTGCAAGGTCTGGACCACTTCCTCAATACAGGTGCAGCTCATCCGATATGATCATAGTTTTACGTCGAAGAACTGGCAGCTATCCAAGACGATTCCCTCGCGAGCGCCAATGTCAAGATTGTTGTTATTGGCTGTGGTCAATGGGAACCAATTTCTACGTACGCAGGTGCGACTTCTGCTATCTTTGCGCCTTCCTTTGAGGCTAAGCACTACCGAGCAGCCGAAACTGAGTTTAGGGGACAAATCTTTGCCGACCCTACTCGCAATCTGTATCGCGCCCTTGGGATGAATACCGCCACCATGGCGCGTACGCCTGCTGGTGAGAAGACCAAGTCCTACGTCAAAGAGGCCCAGTGGAGGAACGCTCTCAGAAGTATAGCGGTGCGTCTTTCTGTTCCCGAACTCCAATGAGACGCTGTTAAGGAGACGTGCAGAACGCCCTTTGGAATGCCAGATTGATCGGAAAGCAGGGAAATGTATCTCAGCTTGGTGGCGAGTTTGTCTTTGGACCGGGTATGTGCAATCCTCGTCCCACGTCCTCGTACAGGCTGACCAAGTCACAGGTCTCGAATTACTCTTCTCCTCTCGCATGAAACACACCGAAGATCGTGAGCATTCTTTTCTACGCTTCGTGTAATACGTGTTCTAATAGTGCAAACATCAGACGTTGAGGTATCCGATTTGATGAAGCATGCCGGAGTCGCCGTCGCCGTTTGACGGAGACACGTATGGCAACACTGCCAATTCTCAGGTTATGTATGTCAAACCGTGGCTTCTGTGTATCTCTGCTCAATGACTGGCTTCGACAATGACGTTGGGATCGGGCTTTCCTGAGTACAAATTATGACAGTGCAGTCTGAAGACTGAATCCAGTGCCCACCGTCACTAGAGTATCTTCAGAGTCTTCGCCCCTCGCACAAGCGATTTTTTTGGATCAATCGAGAGTCATCCTGCGTTGACACGATTAGAGCAGCGCTGGGATTGTTGTGGTAGGCAGGACGAACGACGTTTTTCCTATTGACTGGAGATGGCTGTCAGGCGTTGGAGGTACGCCACTCACGAATACGTGCGATTGTTAATTCGCTCCGCGACGGGAGATTCATACGAGGAGGTACTGCTTATAGAGCTACTCCGAGTCGAGTAGAAGACAAGTTCCTCGAGAAATTACCAAATGTTCACTCCGCATTTGGAGACTCGGCCTGTTCCTGTAGTTTGCATACACTCGATGATACAATGCGAGAGACCAAGAGTCTCATGGGGACTCTATGGATATTTTACTACAAACGTAAGTTGTCTATAATACTTCTGGCAAGTCTCTTCAATGAGCCGTTGGGTGCGAGCGGTGAGCGGTTTACGCTTCCCGTGATCGCGGTCGGGATAGATCACAGTGACGTGAAGAACACGAAGCTTTGTGAATATGCACTTGCGTTCGAGTCGCTCTTCGTGATGTTCCTCAAAAAACCTATCCCAGTCATCCTCATAGTCGAATCGCTCATGCTCGGGCGGGTGAATCCTTCCGAGGAGCAGTTGCACCGGGCTACGCGTCCACGTGTTAGGCGAAGAATATGATGAGTCGCCAGCGAAGTTGTAATCCTCCAATGCCGCCACTGACTGATACAGCAATGCGAGCACAGCCGAGTTCACGTCAGCATATGAGTCACATCCATCTAAGAACTCGAATGTGACGGTACCTTCCCGAACTTGCCGCCGAGTCAGGGTATGGAACGGTGGAGCGGAGGCAAAAATAAAGTCTCGCAGCTGCTTGTCGTCATCCCGCCTCGATGAGAATCCGGGAATAGCCCGGGGTGGTATGATTGCATAGGTCTGTACGGTGACCTTGAGGACGCCACTGGCATTCACGGTGTCACCCCATCGCGATATTTTACGCCAGTGTGGTCCTGAAGACTCCAAGAACGATTCAATGATGTTCACATCAAAGCTGTGTCGAATACGAATGTCAAGACTTGATAACTGGGGCAGTTTTGTATTGCGATTGGACCATAGAGGCACAGAAGCCTCGTCAAGGGTAATGTGCCGAAGCCGGGGGAACACCGCTCCGTTCAGAGCAGAATTCTGTGTTGGTGGATCACTTGGGTAACTCGGCTGCGGCAAGAGCAGCACAAGGTATTCAAGGCTGTCTCTCATAGGTGAGATAAATTCCCGGATATCTCTAGCGCTCAGCTTGACACGTTTTTCGGAGAATTTGCTCATGTCAAGGAGGCATCTGGTCGATCTGATCATCCTCCAGGAGGGCAGATGTATCCGGAGTGGGCATGGAAGCTGAAGCGTGACGTGGCGAAGAGAAGTAGTGTTCCGCAATGTAAGAGTGCCAGCAACTCCTCCACAGAAAAGGTCAAATCTCCCGACGTCAAGGACACGAACGGTGATTTCCAGGCGTGTAATGTTCGGGAGGCTCAGGCGAAGCGAGTCGATTAGAGACAACGGGGTGTCGGTGAGATGGATGGCAAGGCTCTCCCAGCGGAATGAAGTTCCAGACAGAAGATACAGGATTTCAAGAGCATCATCCCCCGGGCCATATCTACAGCCCTCGATGTAAAGCTCCATGTTGAGGGGTGCCGGCTCATTATTCGCTACAGGGCGTCGGGCCATATGACCCGGTGGAGGACGACGTGGGCGACTGAGAGCGTTCGATAATGCCACGGCAGTGGCCCTTGTGGGGGAGGAACGGTCTATGTAAACCCTGAAGTAACTCCAGATTGCCGGAGTGGTTAGGACGCAATCCCTCCAGGTTCTGCACACTTGTGCTATAACATGCATGGTGTGGTCAGATCTGTCAGCGCTCTTGCTGTTGACTCGGAACGTTTGTGGCGTGCCAGCACAAACAAACTCCAATATCTCAATCAACAGCTCTATGGGAAGAGAGACGATTGGTCCTCGGCGCTGCCGGTGGCGGAAAGGGCGCTTCGATTGATATACAAGGTGCTTGCCAGCATTACGTAGATACGAGGCAGGTGGTGGTGGCATTCTGCTAGAGTGATGAAATGCAGCGTGTGTGGAGTCTTGAGGTGAACCGTGAGTGTGTGGGGAAGTGGGAGGGGGAGTAGTAGTCTATTGGACCAGACAGACACCCCTGGCCTTAAGTAGTGTTCAACAGCTTCTGTTAAAGATCCGATTTGGCTCAGATCGGTCTTGTACCGTCGGTGATGATCATCATCGATCAAGGTCACTGTTAGATCAGCGAGGCTCGCTGCTCATTTGATTCCCGATTCAACTCCAAAAACAGTACAAAGAAAGTAACTAGCTCACATATACGCATCTCACTCATCGCCACGGCCTTTCGTGAGGTAATCAAATTCACCAGGCTTCCCGTCGCGCCCAGTTCGAAAGAAGATGGTTTGAGTTGTCCGGTCTCCAGATGTGAGCAGGAGTATTGAGGCCTCAGTGAAGTTTTAATAGTCTGGTGTCATATTCGACTCGGAGTCCAAGGCATGTACAAAACGATCGAAGACGCCCTGAGTACCCCGCTGTGGTGGCACTCTGACACCGCCGCAATGTTAGCAATCACCGTGTGTTCCGTCGAGTCAACGACTCTAAATGTTTCCGTAGTCACCCTATCAGTTTCACCGACTTCGTCGCGGACAAGCCACACATCGGCGACATCAGGAGACAGGGACAGCCCATAGTCGCGATCGTCCGTTGGCAGAAAAATCTGCTCGTGTCGCTGAATTGCACCGAGAAGTTTGGATATGAGTAACCTCGCAGCATTGAATGGAATGATACATTGGACTTCGATCTTACAGTGACAATAGCTTTGGTACGAATCACGTCGTTTCAACTACCCTCTCAATTCGTCCCACCCCGGAGCTGGAACTATATCAACGGTGCTCTTCTTGCTGGACGAGAACGTCCCTCGACTTGTGAGCTCCAACTTCGATAATGTCGCACCAGTTGCATCTAGGTAAAGTTAGAGGACATCCAGGACGTGGATAATCAGGAACTGACTGAGTGCCCAGAATGTAATCAAAACTTCGTTCGTACCATGGTGATTGATGATACCCTCCGGAATGGGGTAACTAGTCTGTGGGCCCAACGATGACAAGAACCTAATGAAGGCGTTGAGAGCGTTTCACTACTGGAAATACATATAACGTACCGTCCGAATTGCCATCCGTTGACAAATATCAACACCCGGTGCGGTGCGTCGCTGTCAAGGGCGAAGTCGAAGGCCAACGGGACATCAGCACCAGTCGGTAGGTCGAGGTCAAATGTCGTTCTATACGCAGTGACGCCGGCCGCGGTGACACCGTCGTATGGAGTGCAGGATTGATTCCAGGCCGAAGCGTCATATTCAGGTAGATGAGAGCCTAATTGCATCATTCAATTGCAGCCTCTCTGAGCTTCCGGTCAAACGCACCGACTCGTTCGAACCACCAACCACCCTCGTTATACGGCCCGCGAACGTAGTCAGGCGCATGCTCGCCACCAACATCTGAGCGAAGGTCAAATTTCACGCCACCACGTAAGAAGACGATGAACTCACTGCCTGCGACCTTCCACACGTCGAAGTCAAGGGATCCATCAGCGGAGTGAAGCGTATATCCGCGAATTCCTCGAGGAGTCTTGAACTCGTCGTCGACATTATCTGGAGAAGACGGTTAACCGAGAACCAATGTGAAGGGAGAATGTCGTACAATCCTGGTTCAGGCCGGTCGAATCATGTATAACGGTCAAAACTTCGGGCACATCAGCGATCTCATGCCTCGATTCTGGCAAGAAGATACACACCGTTGTCGCCGTCGACAAGCTGATCAGCGGTGAAGTTGAAAGTAGGTGATAGAATGTCAACGCCGTCTTGACTGTGAGATGATCCTTGACCAGAACCCAAGAAGTGTCCGTTTATGAACGCGGAGTAACCGAACGAGAATCCGCTGTAGGAAAAGATCTCAGGTCGGGTATCTTCGAACAGCATAGAGAGCTTACCCTTGAATGGACAGAGATACTCCCGTAGCGTTGCCTGTGAAGTGCCCCCGCCACACCCAGTCCCCTGAGACAGATGTCAGACACGAAAGTGCTAGAATGGACAACAGGTATACCAGCATGGAATCCGTATCTAGGCTTTTGTCAGAACATGATCAAGATTCCAGAGAAATCACGTACTCGCCCGCATAAAGAACATACTATCGTACGAATCAATCACGTCAGTCCTCACAATATGAACGAATACTCTTACCTTCCCGGCAGTGGGTTGTTGTGGGCGCAACGTACTCGTCTTGTTTGCCAGAACCCAATCACTGTCATCAAACGCCGCGTCCAGCTCCGGCAGAGAATCTGCACAGACCCAGTCCACGTCGTGCAAACTCGGCAGCGTCACATCGCTCAACTCATCCGGTAACCCAACCACTCCACGCAATGTGCCCAACTCCGTCTCCTCGACACTCACTGGCTCACCATTCCATGTAACGCTGCTGTACTGCGACGACGCCCGGATGTCGAGCGTAGTGGTCGCATTGAGATCACCGACCAAAGCTAGTGTCGATCCAGATACAGACGCAGAGCGAAGCAGGTACGGACCAGCCACCCATATGGCGGGAACGTCCGGTGCCATGTCGTAGTTGGCGCTGGGATCGACGTGGTAAATCCATATACTACCGGCGGTCTTCTTGTCGGCAACGATGATGCGTGTGTTGTCGACGGTAAAGACTGAGATGCCTGATGGAGAACCAGAGATGGTGAAGACCTGGGAGACAGTCAGTGAACGGTTTGAGCACCGGTAGAAGTGTTCCTTACGCCATCGGCGGCAGATATCGAGACGGAAGAGGAACCTGTCTGATTGGCACTCGCAGTCGCTGAGCCTTCAAAGACGGTTTCGATGTACTGGCCTTTTAGTGCATAGAGAACGATGGTGTCAACCTAGGGTTGTTGTGTTGAGATATGTATCAGGTTCTCGAAAATGAGAATATCGCACCTCGTCGAACGTAGTCCAAGTAAGCACCTAGATGAATAGTCAACACAACTCTACCGAGGTCAGAACGTACACACCTCGGCCGTCGTATAGCTCAGCACGCTATCTCCAAACGGATAGTTCGTCACGATAATCTTCGACTCTCTGCCTGCCAGCGTAATCGGGCCGCCTTTCGGAATCTCGATCTCACCCTCCAGCGCCGTGTTGACCGTCAACTTCAAATCAGTATCGACGATCGTCACGACCGAGGCCTGCCTGACGAAATAGAAATTCGTATCTGTGTCGGGCGAGTTGAGGTGCGTCGTATATATGCCACTGGAATTGGAGGTGCTGAGACGGCCGGCTGTGTGGTAGCTGGGCGATGCATGGAGGAAATAGGCTTGAAGTTTGAGTTCGTCGATCTTGGGTGTGAGGATACGGTCCTCGCTGATGGCCTAGGAGGAGGAGGACATCAGGAGGTGTTAGCTCTAATCCATGGTGCTAACATACGGCGCCGTAGCTGACGATGTATAAGTTAGACAGTCATCGAGACAAAAACTGACACTCAACTCGTAGCTCGAGTAGATTGTATGAGTGTGCATATTGCCCCAATTTGTACCACCTGTAAGCGTCTGAGCGTAAGGAGCACGGGGAAAAGACAAGTAAGCTCACCATATGTCATATACAGATTCTGGATAGCGGTTCCAGCAGCGTAGTTATTCTACCAAACGGGTCAGAGCCAATGGAAGTATGTTACGGTGATAGAGCTACCTTGTAGAAGACCTAGCGAAAAGGTGAGAAGCCATGTCAAGAGCGATGGGGGGGAGCTCACGTTAACGAACTGCTCGTTTATGAGCTTGTAGCACTCGTCGTATCCCGGGCCAGACCAATACGAGAAGGCACCACCTACAGACCGCCTTAGAACACGAACTTATGCTGCTTGAAGGGACGAGACACACCTTGCCATTCGAACAACGCCAAAGGCTCTGCTGGATTCCACTTTTGGTGACTGCTGTCGTGCGCTAATTCGAAATGTTGAGAAGTGTCAATGCAATCGACTCAACGCCACTAACCAGTCGATAGCTCAGTCCATTTCGACGGATTATCACAGTCGAAGCCTTGCGGATACCCATCCCATCCGTAGCTAGACGGTATGAGTCATGCGAAAGTAGACATCGCTCCGAGTCATTACTCACAGATCTACCTTCCCAAGCCCTGCCTCAGCAAACTGCCCCCCTGCGTTCTTGTCGTTATGGATAGTCGGTATCTTCGTCAACCCGTTGGCGCGATACGTATCCTCGATGTCCTGCATGTGCTCGCTGAGCCCGGGAATTCCCAGACTCTCAGACGTGAAATATTCGTTCTCGGATTGGATAGCTGAACGACTGTTATCCGCGATGTTCGACGAGTACAGCAAGAGGCTCACCGATTACTGGTCCATCAGGGTACTATGCGAAGGCACATCAGACATGTAAGGACGTGGAGAGCCCAGAAATATATACCTGATAAGGTGCAAGCGCTTGAGAGAACGCTTCAATGCTGTGGAAGGAATCACATAAGCGAAAAAGCAAAAGTCATCACTTAAAGGCACGTACTATGGTAGCCATGCCTCTTTGTAGTCTGTCGCATTGGTTCTAGCCAATCCAGGAAGGTTAGCAACCCATCCTGGAATACCGCCTGGGAACGAGAGCGAATGAGAACGACGTGAAATAGGACGTAGTGAATGGATGACCTCCAGCGGTTTCGGCGTTGACGTATGGGCTTTGAGGGAGCGTTTGAGTACATGCAGAGAAGGAGAGAGAGAACGCGTACCCCGGCCGAACGATGGCTAGAACTCCGACGGACTTGCATACCTCCAGGAAAGCAGCCAGGTCGTTGTGCTCCGTCAAGCATACCTTATCGGCGTTCGGGGCAGAAAGACCCCAGTGCCCTGAGGAAAGTGTGAATTGAGTCTGTAGTTTTGCGATCAAGGAGTGAAGCACGCACAATAGACAGAGACAGCGTTAAATCCGGCAGCCTTGAATCTTCGCGAGGTCAGACTGGGGTTTCAATGAAGGTATAGAGACGCACTTCTCCATGATATCCCACCAAAGCTCAGGAGCCGGGAGTCGGAAGGGATGAAACTCGCCGGAGAACACCATCAGGCGCTTCAGACGCGTAATGAGCACTTCGCGTCGAGGGATTTGTGGATAAACATACCTTCCCGTCCAGCAAGAGTGAGTGTTGGTCCAATGTTACTGCCGCCGTAGACTGCCCATGGTAGAAGTTGGCTGAGAAGCCCTTGTCGTCAATACTGGAGTACGAGAAGATAGCAAGGTACTCACGGGAGCCCTCAGGAAGGATGTACTTCGAGCTTTGATCGGTTGTTGCCTGCCGTCTCACGAGGCTGGCATTTGCTGTCGCCGCCGCGAGGGCGAGGAAAAGGAAGTTCTTCATCTTGGAGAACCCCCAGCATTCCGAGATTCAGCCCGTTTTATGGGAGCTCTCGCATCCGGTCCGAACGTCGAGACAAGGATCACAAGACGGCAAAACGAACCCATGACATGTTCGCGCGTTTTGTCGAATCAATGAGGTAGCTGAAAAACGTGTTCCAGAACGGGGTCCAAGGTGCTTGGAATATGGTCAGACGATACGACGATGCTCCAAATCAGATTATCAGCATCGCGGACCGTCACGTCGATTTCCATGCGGTTTATGTGTCGGAATGCGACGCATACTGTACAGATTTGCAACAGCAGGCGAAAAGAATTGAACGGTCTTGCTGGCGGCTTGCTTTGAGGGCCCGTGTGGATGGCAACGGATTGGTGAGTGACATGTGCCGCGAGGCACGAGGAGGAAGGAAGGAAGTGTTTTCGATCGGACCGGCCATGCCGTCATACGCTTCTCTTTTTCCGACCGCCATGGCGCCCAACATCGAACGCGGGCTCACAACAGCCCACTATCTTCAATGCGCCCACACTGGTCACCTTCTTGCTCGTCTTGTTCTGCCTTTTTTCTTTTTTGGGCCACTTGGCCCTCTTCACATGAATTTCCTAGAGCCAACGACTTCGCTCGACGCCCATCGATCCACGACACCGAACGACGATTTGTGGGGACACAACCACGAGCCTTGCCAGCAGACACGTCATGGAAAGGGTAGAGCCTGAAATCCTGCCTGCCCACGCTCGATTGTCTGGCGACGAAAAATATTTCTACCGCGAACACCGGATTTCCCTTTCCTCCTTCTCTCCTTCTAACAGGGTTCGCCTCACCCCGCATCTGCAATACGTACCTTTGCGTCCCACCCCGCACCCGCACCTGCATACGTCGCATCCATGAACCGCACCCGCACTGTAACACGCCCACACCACACATCAATCCCCAGCGAGAAAGCCACCAGTGGATCTGCCCGACCTCCTGCCTCCCTGCATTGCACCGCTTGGCTTGTTGCGCACCACCACGCACGATATCACACTGCTTGCACCCACATGCGCGTCGTCGCTCGAGTCAACCCGCGTTCGTGGCTGCTATTTATCTGTCTGCTCCTCTACCAGTGCTCATGCCGATCGACCCAAGTTATATGATGTCCGTACAAAATCGTCGCTAATTATCATATGTTATCACCATTTCCATCGCCAGCAGCCGCGGCGGCTGCCTCAGTTCTATACCCATGCTTCTTCCCCCAAGTAATCCATTCTTCTACGCACTGATCCGCAGCCTCAAACTTTTCCTCTTCAATCTCAACTTCTTCCTCCAACAGCACCTTGTCTTCCTTTAATCCAGCAATCACTGCGGCCCATCTTCTCCGGGCGTCCTCCCTGCCGGCTCGACGCGCTTGTTCGATATACGCTTCGCGCATCGTGTCTGATATGCCTGATATGCCTTCAATTGGCGGGGGTGGCGCAGGTCGTTTTTGTGGCTCTTGTTCAGGGATGGAAGGGAATCCGGCTACGAAGTCCACGTAGGCCCCAAGATCACGAGTCAGTCGTGCAAGGGCGGGATGCTTGTCGTCGCTGTTGTCCGAGTCTGCCTTAGCATTCTGGCGAATGTACTGGTTCAACTCAGAAATGAGGCGCCGAAAGTGCTCCGTCTTGTTGCGCTCGAGGTACTGCTGGTAATATTGACTATCAGGGGATGTTTCAACTAGCTGCGTGTGTGTATGTCGATGAAATGACGAACCTCAAGTCGGCTGCCAGTGAGTATTCAGCAACGTCTCCGCTTGTATTCATAGTGCTGTTGACTGTCGCGGAAGGAAGGAAGGGAAATGTGATGCCGTAAGTAGATCATCAATGCTAGTGAGTGGCAAATCCTTGTTCGTTTTTGGGGATTGCAATTGTTCTCAGCCGCGACACCTCGGGTGGGATCGTTCACTAGGGATGCGAGTCTACCACAGTAAAGTCCTGTGTAATGACGCTTTTGAATCAGGCATCCCGACTTCCAGTTCGCGTCAGAGATTGCGATTGATGAGATCTCCAAGCACAGACTTTCGTTCTCACACTGTCAGAGCAAGTCGAGACGGCGATTGTCTGTCAGAAGACTCAAGAGTTGAACCTCAGTGATCCGTGACTTTCAACTCATATTCGGGATGTTCTAGATGGAGTTTATATATGTATGGTTTCACGTCGATTCATCTCTCTGCCTAAAGATAACCTGACCTAGGCCGTTTCAGAACTTCGCGCGCTGTTTGCTAATGCGTAACCTTCCTTCGCCAAGCACACCTAAGCCGCCGCATACCCAGGAGCTATGACAGTAGCCGAGAGCCGCCAGAGTATCACACGATAGTTCGCGCGCAAGCCTTGGCCGCGGGAATGTGCGCTGGGATCGTCGTACAACATGATGGTTTCCCTCCATCATGGTGATTCGTCGGTAGCCACTTTGTGTTGTTGATGAGATCTGCGCGACATTCTCGCGAGGTGAGTGTTTCAGGCGAAAACGTGAGCTTTGATCAACTCTCACAGTAAAGGAGGCACTAACAAACGAACATATCTGTCTAGTGAGCACATGTACATCGGGAGGTTTTGAGGCTACAGCGACCGCTCAAGCCGACAATACTGGTAAGGCAAAGGCTAGTCTTTGGCTGTTTCGATGGTCGAAACTGGTCCGGTTCTTTTTGCCTTGCGCTCATGATTACTGTTACTTGGTGGTAAGCTTCCGGCTCTGTTGCTCATGAGACGGTTTCCTTCGCTCTTCAGCCTAGACGCCATCACTCCCTCTCGTAGGCCCTCTTGCCCGAAGTCCATGCCGGCATCTGGATTCTGAACTTACACCCTTGCCTCTTCAAGCTTTGATCCTTCCCTTTGGGTTGCATTATCCACGTTCTCATCACGCATCACCAACGAAGGTTTTCCTGTTCTTGATGGGGACGAGGAAGTATGTCGCGCGCCCCCACGATCGTGCATCTACGATCGCCATCATTCGCCGTTAACGATCGACTCCTCCGAGTTTGGGCGCGTTCTATGGCGCGCTTGAGTCGTGAGGAACGACTTACGCGATATCCAGCTTTCCATCGTGTTGCTGTTTGCTCCTCCAATCCTCCAATCCTCCTGTCGTGCACGTTGTCGCCCTATCATTCATCCCTGCACGCAAATCACAGAAGACAGAACAACTTTATGTGGATTTCGCATTCGCAGCCTTTCGTGCAGGTCACGTTGCTGATTTATTGCGTCGCGGGGCAAGGAGGTCTGAGGTACAACTCATAAGAGCTGACGTTCAAAAATCATTGTTCTCTTTTGCGTTTCTTGGACTCCTTGAGATCTCGTGGAGATATGGCCTGGACCGCGACTGCATGGCCGTGAGAGTCCAAACACCGCATTCCCAAATTCAAATTATGCATCATGTATCATATCTAATGCACACTGCGCTCTATCCCATGACTTGGAAACCACACCGGTACGCCCTGGGTTTGCTGTTAATTCCAGTAATCGATGAAGGCAGCCTTGATATCCCGCGTGGTTCAGTGACTGAGTTGACGGTTACACGTCAACTTGAACGGCGACCGCTTAACGTGTACCCGTTGACATGGTTAGGTGTGTCTATCGTCCGTGACAATGTCCACGAAAGTACGTTTATCGATCAATCCTCGACGCTTTCCCGAAGATCTCGCGCTCTGTCTTTCACTAGGATTTCTGTATTGCGACCGAACCGAAGGAGGAGTACCTGAATCCCTACACTTGCGAGTGTAGTCCTAAGTCCAGAGCTCTTTGCCAGATGCGTGAGCGAGCGATTATCACCATATCACTGATCTAGTCGGCGATGTCGGCGACAAACCGGATTGGCTAGTCGATTCAGTAGGGTATACGTTCGCTGAGTATTGCATCAGCCATGCATCAGGACGTCGACGCACTTGGTGAACCAGAAGGTCAGACAGTCAATATTCTAGCTTAGCATACAAATGTGCTTCCAACGTCTGTGTAGTCCGAGCTTCAGACCCATAACGCTTGTCTGACGTCATGATTTGCAGCTTCCTTCTCGCTCTGATGTCGAGCGAACGTTTCACTGGGCCGGCGCTGCTCTTGGCCACTCTTGAGTCTTGATCTTTTCCCCGGATGAGCGGTCTTTCACCTTTGGTCCCATGCTTGTGACTGGCAAAATTGTCGCCCCTTTTGAGCTTCTAGTACGCTCAACAGTCGATTACTCTCGAGTCTCGTGTGAGCTGTAACCTGTGTCAACTCCCTGTCTTGATCTTTGTCTTCATCGATCACAGTCAAATCCCGTACATTTGGGTATCCGCTCCCACGCCGCCCTCAATGACCATTCCCATAGTATTCATATCTTCCCATCATTGAATCTGTTGCTCGAGTCGGGACCACGCTTCCTCCGCCTGCATGTTCCACTCCTACCACATGCCAGCTCTTGGTCTCATGATACGGTACCGTCCACTATACTCTCCGTCGGTTGCAGGTTTTTCCAGAATTGTGCCTGGATGGGTGGATCCACACACTCAGCTACACGGTTGTCAGACATGAGGACTTCGAGCCTTTCTCTGAAGGGGTCTCTGTGATGCGCGTAAACCGCTTTGAAACTGTTCTTCTAGTTAAGGCTGCCTCCATTCCATCCCGCCGCCGCCAGCACGAACAATGCCAATTTCCCCTACCTCCCCATCCCTGACATGTCTATGCATACTTTGCTTTGCATTACCCATCGGTCTAGTACAGACCGATTCACCTTCGTGACGGTGGCGCTGAATACGATTCAGATTGTTGACAAGTATCATGATACTTACGAAGAAAGGAGTTCTCTGCGATGCGCTGCGCATCGCCAACTCGCAAGCACCGACTCGACTTTGTACAGTACGTCCTGGATGTAGGTAAATATATCTGGTCTCTCTGCTTCAAACCTTGGAATCGCCGACCTCTTAATGTACAGCACTGCAATGCTACGTATCTATTCATAACTTACTGGAATTTACCCACACCCACACCAATATATGGACCGTCTCCGAAGCTCATTTTTTACATACACTTACAACAAACTAATCTATCAGCGATCACTCGACGTCGCATAGTTGGCGAGGCGCCGGCTACGTATACGGGCGCGGTGGGAAGTATCATTGCCACCTTCAAGTTGGGAAGTACATTACCCTCGGCGTCGAGCTCAGGGATGGTGCACTGCACAATGCTGTACAGGGCTTGAGTGGGTAGGGAGGCTGCAGGGAGGGTTCTACCTGGGCCTGATTTGCAGTGGTGTGTGAAGGCGCGACAAAAGTACGTATAATTAGTAGAAACGGGTGAGCGAGAAGTACGGAGGGCGGGATGCCTCTCGGGGATAGCATTCAAGGCTCACTTCTCTCACACTCCTCAAGCGCTTTCGCGCCACATCAACACTGCAAAGTTGCGGCAATTGCCGCCAGTGATTGACGGCTGGCGGGCTGCCAGATACCAGCAGCAAACCGCTTAAATATAGATGGATGTCCCTCATAATGAAATGATACTAAGCTCATCCTGGTCACACTCTCAGCGGCTCGGAGAACGCCACAGCGGCGATATTCATGAAATCAGAATCGTGTTCGGTGATGCTCAAAAGTCTCCAGCCTCCACCGAGTCTCTGCGTCCGGAATTGAGATATGCACTACAACGAGCTTGTGCGTAGAGCGTAAGAAGCGAATTGTCAGTACAGCGGACTCGGGGACTGCTCTTCTGACCTGCCTTCCTGCTGACTCTCTGACCGTCGGACCGCAGCTAAAGATGTTCTGGTAAGGCTATTAGCTCACCTGAAATTGTCCCCAAGAATCTAAGCAGCGCCAGGTGCATTGTACTCAGTACCTCGGGGTGCAAACTTCCCCGAGCTCCCAGCTACAGCCCCGTGAGCCGTGGCTGCAGCAACTCGTCAATCGCTCCCCACAGGGCCGCACCCACCCTTCGGTTCCTTCGTCAAACATACGGGGATTTAGATAGTCGTTTACCCAGGGCCTGATTTGCGCTAGGGGTGGTGAGGATACGATGATTGAAATAATTCAAATATGACGACGGCCCGAGGGACAGTCGAGAACGTGATTGTGTACGCTGTGAGTACGCAGCATTTGTCTCGCTAAGACACAGTGTACATACACCGTCGCCGATATACGGCCTCGTAATACGTGGGCGAGGAAGAAGAATTGAAGGAGAAGGTCAATAGCTGCTAACCGCAAGCGGGGTTCAAGGACGCGGTGTGTACGGAGGGAGAGGAAAAGGGTAAAAGATGAAAGGCGGTCATGCGGGCGAACTGCGTTCCTTCGTGAGAGCGAGATGAACAATGATCTACCAGAGCATGACGACGACAAAAAAACCCGTCGCCAGAGTCCGAGGAGGATCCCATCGAGAATCTGAAGGGCCGTACACATACGCTCACACGATCATTAGCACTCGCACAATCAGACCCAGACAAAGTTCCGAGTACAATGGAGACAACAGGCGCCTGATTATTAGCGGCGATTTTCATGATTTTGTTGGGACGCACGCAGAGGATGTTATTTGCTTGGGGATTCGCGCGTACGCGGAGGACATGCGGCTGCCATTGCCAAATATCGGTGGCTGTTCACACCAGCCGCCAGCCCCGAGAAATTGTAGTCAGTAGGCGGCGAATGGAGACCGCCATGAGGACGTATTGACTACTTTGAGTTTCTCTCACCTAGACCGACCCGAAATGCAACGTGTCAATGGCGACGGACGAATTTGAGGTGGGTCACGTCGGTGAGGACTGTCGGCAGACGGCGCCCGTGCAGACACAGTGTAGACATACATTGCAAGGGGCAGTAGATGGTGCAGCCAGTCGTACATCCAGATCGTTGTCTCAGAGAAACTTGGCGGAGTTAGGTAAGCATGCGCTCTGTCGGATAGTTTCAAAGGCGGCCATGCGGGCGTGGGAAGGAGGATGGCGGATGTCATGGTGATGATGTGCTCTGAGGGACAGGCGCGGTGGGGACGAGAGCTCTAGAGCAACTCCAGAGGCCAAGTAAGGTGGGATGCGTAGGCATGGTTTATAATTTGATTGATTGCAGTGAGAGACTCGAGGACGATGTCGAATCAGGCTGGCAACGCTCGCGGGACGCGGATAGGGAATTGGGTGGGTGATGATGATGATGAATGATGGAGGTTGGGCTTCTCTCCCCGGATCATTGACGAACAACGTCGGTCTAGATACGTACCATGACAGTGCGTGGATTGATTGAATGGCCACCCCATGTTCGCAGTGGGAATGACATGGAATGGTGAGCGCTGGGAACATCGATTCCGATAATCTTAGCACAGGAGACAAGCAGAGGAATGCCAAGGGGTGACTAATCGGGATCGAGTCGAACGACGGAGAATGGGGAAAAGGCCCCGTGGGAATACAAGATCCGATTCCGATTGGGAGGTCGCCATATCGGGACGCGGATACAAATAGCGGATGAAATGGAAAGCGGGTTGTCGTTGCTTGGCCTCGAGCCACTGACTGCATCCCCACAAACCTTCGCGGCGACGACTGGCTCTGTCCCTAGCATCCCTCAAATGATCCACTTGCTTGAACCCGCGACGCACTACAGCGTGCAGATCATCCAGCTCGTTGAGGCGCCTCCCCCGCCCCGACACGTCCCTTCCGCGTCCTCCTACTTTTCATCCTCCGCCTCTTCCGCCTCATCCTCGTCAACCTGCTCAGAAGAGCAGGTCGAATACTGCTCTTCCGACGAAGAAGACATGATGGAGGTCGGATTGGCTCCGGTTGATGGAGAAAGAGACGGAGAGGACAGGAGAATGAAAAGGATCTTAGCGTGGCGGCAAGACTTTGGGAGCCACTTTTCTGCCAGCACCTGCAGCCCGACATCCTCAATATGTGGTGAGCTGTCTTCCGTCTTCGCCTCTTTCGTGTATTCACCGCGATTCAAGGCAAACGCAAATCCATCGGGGACTACGATAATGCCCACATTAAACGACCCCGCTCTCTCGCCTCCTCAAACTCTTCGGCATCTGGCCTCACGTCCTCCTCCCGCATATCCTCCGCCTCGCGTTTATCGCGGCTCACGTCGTCTTCCCAGAGCAGCACTAGCACACTCTCGGCCCTCTCTTGTCCCGCATGCGATGGGTTCTTTGACACCCAGCAGGGCCTCAGGCAGCACGGCATCGAGCGTGGCGCCAAGGAGGCGTGCCGCGTTGCTGTTCGGTATGCCTTCGAGTAGGCCAAGACCCTTCACCATTCAGCCCGCTTCCACCGCCACACGATCAGCATCTGTACCACCACCATTCTATCTATCTTGTCAACCTATTGTTATTCGTAATACATACTCACGCATCGCATAATTCATCACCCGCCACATCCTTTTGTGAATAATCCACCGCTGTTATAAACTTGTCATTATAATTTCCACCAGTGTACACCATTACCCATCGCTGCTACTCTACGTACCAACCTCGACATATGTATTTACCCTATAGCACCTATTACATTGCTGTGCGCCGCTGTGTACGTCAATCTTAATAATGAGAACGGAACTGCGTACTTGACGAAGCTCTCGGCCACTCCATATTGATGATTCAGTCTTTCCAAGACGTACATTGCTACTCTCGAGACCTTGTGCCCTACCTCCTTCCATGCAATCCTAGTACTGTACCACTGTTCAAGTAATTTGACAACGTTTGCAGGGCCGCCAGTCGTCCCGAAAACACGCGTCCTGTGGACACAAAGGATCCTCTCCCACACGACACAGGAGTTCGGAAACATGAGACAAAACCAGCACTCTGACATGGGAAAGATCAATGAAATTTCGGAGATGCCAACGTCAACAGGCGGATGTCGAGGTCAAGTACGTGAGAATCGGAGGTGCATCACCACGGCCAACGTCAGTGTCGCGATGATAGATTCATCAAGGAGGTGGGTGAAGGTACGGAAAACATCCAAGAATACATCACGCATGTGTTCGGATGCAGAACCATGCACCGTCGTGAGAGCGGGAGGGGGGGGAGTTCATTCGGCGCTTAGCTGGAGGCGAGTTGGACGCGTCGAGATCGGAGGCCGCGTAAGTGAGAAAGCACTTTAAGTTTGGCTGATGATCACGGGCGTATTGAGCGCACCTTGACGGATTGATTGGTACATGCAGACATGGGTCTCAAGTGAGCGCTGAGCTTGCTCACATGCTTCATGAAAGGGGAAGAAACGTTAACGATCCCAATTCCGGTGCGTGGAATCTTCGGGGGAGTACGAATAGCTGACTCAGGACGTTGAATCTTCGGGACTTCAAGACTTCGGGGATCACTCACGCAACCAGTTGTCCCATGCTCAAGCTGTAGTCACGGTGTGTACTCGACTCCCAATGGCCTACTCCTGCTCCTCGGACGTAGACGCGCTTATACACGTAGGCACCAGCTACGCGTCTCCGCCCCACAGCGGATCATACAGGATCTACACCGAGCGCGGTGTGAACATCAACGCCGAGTGTCCCAGGTTTTGTGTTTGATCGAGACAGGAAAGTTCAAAGAGACCGCTTAAGGATCGTGAGACGACAAGGCAACACTATGTAGTTGAGTCGCGGCCAACAAGACAATCAAAAGGTCCAGGCTCTATGACTAGTGAAGTGATTCATCGCGAGAAAGACCCAGACATGAGAGAGAGACGAAGTACCGAGACTCGCTTAGTGTGGGAGGATCGATATCGGGGCGGTGTTTCACTGGCGTTAAGTCGAGGCAGCAGACCAAAGCGTTAAATCAACCTTCCAGATAAATGCGCTAGTTGCGCCATATTGAACATCAGAATAACGAGTGAAGAGTTCAAGATCCGTTTGTTGGTAGCTGGCGAGCGCAGAGTGAGACCGTACAAACTGCGTGAACACATCAAAGCTCGCACGATTGGACGCAACACGGACAAGTCGTTAGAGGGAGCCATGACCATACGTCAGCGGCAACAAGAAACAAAGGCGAACAGAAAGAGAGCCCAGCGGTCCGATCTTCCGTCAAGTGTCCCAGCTTCTTAACGATCTGCGTGCAGGGAAGTGCGAGGCCCAGTACTCGTCTGTACATGGCCCATTGTAGCCTAAGGGGAGATACTGGAGGGGGACGAGAGTAACGATGTTTTTTGAGTACACGATGATTCGAATCGAAGTCGTTTTGACTGTTGGATGATGTTTATTGTAAACTGTGGACCGAGTTATTTTCCACTTACTAGTGACAGCACCCCAATCAGCCTAAAAGAACAGTAGAGTCCAGCATCGACGTGCACATAGACCATAGGCATGAATGAGGAGGGGCAAACCCGTTGATGAGCGCAGGAAGCAAATCGCGAATCATTACGTCATGATATCTCCTTGGCTTTCACCACAACTTCACGTCGACGCGACGGTCACCGTCCTCAAACTTATGTCTGCCTGGAAATTGGCTCGAGTTTCTGATCTATCAAACTGAAGGATAGACTCTCGTCCGTGTTTTTGTCGTGTCTTTTTTGAAGTTTCTTGGCGACACCACATCTTTTCATCGCTGCTTTCTGAGTCAATCTTCATTGTGGCTGGACGAGTGGCTTTGCTGAATTGAGGAGGCTTATCCACGGCTACAGTTTTGCGCCTCCGAGCTTCAGAATGTCTCACCTTTGCACGCACATCAGATCTTTTGAAGGTTCTCAAAAGCGCATAACTGTCGACACCGTGTCGACAGTTAGGTCCTCAGTGACTGAGGACCGCCTCATTTTTCCAGGGATCATCGTACAATTACCCGCCTTCTAGGCGACAATTCTCTAACAGAATTGCGTATATACTCGAGATCGGTTACTGCCCACCCTGTGCGCCAGGGTCAGCCACTGTCTAAATCTCTATCTGATTACCATGGACTAGTATTGACGACTTGCTGCAGCCGCGACAGCTACTAATACAGCTTTCTGTTTGCCGTTACATCGAAAACAAAGTCGTCCAAGAGTATCTTCCGACAAACAAGGAATCGGAGCCACAACTCGTGACACACAGAGGTCAACGACGAAACGGAACCATTGGTAAGTCCCAAATGAGACCACGAAACCCACGTTCAGAACGTGGAGACTCTGGAATCATGGCATTTACTCAGAGGCGGTCACGATTCGAGTACTACGTCAAGTTTTCCACCATGTGAGCCTCCTGACCTTTGATACCGGAGGCGGCTCACCGCGAAGATCAATGATCCTTACACCACTGTTACTCGGCACTGAGTACTGAGTCCTGAGATCGTTGAGCTTGCCACAATCAGTGGCTGATCACGGTGATAAACAATCACAGCACGAGGTAGGATATGTACCTCAGCACCGCTCAACCTACATCGCTTTGGAGTGGGAGCTGGACACGAAGGGCCTGTATGGCCGTAAACACTGAAAGAATGGACTGGGCAGGGCTCGGATCATAATCCATTGAGATTAGAATTGTATCTCGGCGCTCCTCGGTCATACACACATACACAGATTCGAAATGCATTCTACTTCGTCATTCTACCCTTCGTGGAGAAAAAAAGGTGTAGGGTTAATAATAAGTGGATCTTGAGTTCTGTAGTGCACCACTATGACAGGTCCCTAACAATGTCAGTGCGTGGGATGCCAGTTGAGGCGGCGATCCATTCCTCCAATTGACTTTGATCTCATTGAAAGAAGCGCTTATGCTGACATTACGAGGCTCATCCGAGTCGATGCCTTGGTGAATGGTGCGAGTCGTTCGAAGAAACGAGTTGTAACCTTTCATATTTCGATGTCATGTCGCAGCCGGCACCACCGATATACCAGCACAATGATGAAAGGTGACCCAGAAAACTCGAGTTGTCCCGGTCGTGACCAGGGTGAGTCGAGTTGCGACTCAAACTCGAAAACCTCTCACAACATGCCCATTCATCATCCACAACACAACTCCAGAGTTGAACACAAACACAGACTAATTTTACTGAAGTCAAAAACTCGGATTGAAATTGAACCCAAAACTCCAATTCTCAACTCGACTCGACTCGAACAATCACAACTCGAGCCACAGCTCAAGGCAGCTCGAATTCGAGTCGCAAACTCAATGCACAGGTCGGGACCACGCCCACAAGCATCCGAGATGGGGTTGGATGAAATTGGTTATTGGAGGGACTCCGAGGGAAATAGATGTTATTCAACTGGGACAGACTGGGTAAAATTGACAGTATTCATGGTAGATAAAATGGGAACAGGTACGACTGGTGTTCGTGGTAGAACAGATACAACTGACTCACCAAAGAAAGTAGGCGGGCCAAACTTGGGTGTCTGCCATGCCGTGCCGACGTCGTTGATGTTGGGGAGCAAGCCACTATTGCAATGCGGGCACAGATGCAGATGGGTGCATTTCGTGAGCCGTCCGCGGTGGTTGTCTTCATTGTGGCTGCCGTGGTCATTGACGTGCTTGCCCTTGACGCCTCTATCCGTTAGGAAACGACTGCAGCCGCATGTATTGTCCTCGTCCGTCGCGTCCTTGTAGGATGCCACCGTTGTCGTTCTTGCTGGTCGCTGCAGGTGGTGGTGGTGGTTGGAAGAAAAAGACGAAATGCTGAGTCAGCTTCGACATGGCAACGAGTCCAGGCGTCGCTGTTGTCCAAAGTGCATCGGCCCGAGCGGCGGGCCGCCTGTCTGACTCTTTGTGCACTTTGGACATTAAGCCGGTGGACACGTTGCGGTCGTTACCATATGACTAAGCATTTGCCTCTTTTCCCTTAACCACCAGCACAGCGACGGCGACGGGGTCAACGCACGGGCAACGACGGCGGCGACGCGCCCATTCACCACAGCGGCACTTTTCGGCAACGGAGGCGTCTCAACATGACTCGCGGCGACGACGACGATGACTATGACTCGCGGCGACGACAACCACCCGCTGCGCAACAACAGCGACGACACGCCGTCGACCACGGCAGGCGCTCTTCGGTAACGGACTGGATTTTTTCTCAGCACTACATGTGTCGACGACGCGGGTGGTATGGCAAACATCTCAGGTGCTCAGTAAGTCGTCTTTTGTTTGCAAATGTCCTGTCTACCGACGACGCCTCCTTCGCATTTCTCCCCAGTGTCTCCGTTCCCATTTTCCAGCAGCATTCTGAATGTCGCCGACGCGCTTTACCATCGCCCTTCCACCGCCTCCTTACCCATATTCAGAGACTACCGCGGGCAGTCTCGGCCGATGCTGGTGTTTGGCTGGAACACGACCCTGATGGTGTTTGAGTTGAGCTCGAGTTGGAGCTGACTCGAGTCTGAATTCGAGTCACGTCGACTCGAGTTGACCTTGAATCAATTGGAGTCAACTGGAGGAATTGGAGTTGACTTGAGTTCGGATGAGATCTGACTCGAGTTGAGGATTTGGAGTTTGAGTTCGAATTGAGTGACTTGAGTTGGAGTTGGAGTTGCAGCTGGGTAGGCTCAAGTCCGAACTCACTTTGACGGAGTTCGAGTCGAGTGGAGTTGGAGTGGCTTAAGTTTTAGTAGTATAGTGTAGTATCTGTGGTAGAATAATAAATATATTTATTTTCAAGTATAACCTGGCAGTGCGTAGATTTCGAGTTTTGAGTTGCAACTCGACTCACCCTGGTCACGACCGGGACAACTCGAGTTTCGAGTGTCATCTTTTTGCACAATGGTAGGCTGGACCCAGGACTGGCACAGAGACTGTGCGCGTAGAAATGCTTCGACACCACCTCAAGCTGAGCAGATGACTCATGAGAGTACAGCACATTGATAACGACGCTGCACACAACAGCACAACCCCGTAATTTTTTCTGAATCCGCAATATCGTCCTCCCAAGCAGACAATCCGCCCAGCAATGGCTATTCATGGCGAACTCTATTACAGCAGAAACAATGACAGTACATCCGGGGCCTACTTCAGATTCCACCCGTTCGCCTCTCCTTCTCCCGGTGGACATACGCCCACAACTCTTCCTCAATCACTCTCATTCGTGAGGTGAGATAGCTAGACGTTCGCGAGTCAGTCTCATCCTCATTGTCTATATCCGTAATACCCAGTTTGCGCAATATGCTCTCGCGGTCTGGGATGTCGTCGAGGAAGATGCGAGGGAAGATGAAAAGGAATGTGCATCTGTCTGCTCTATGCCGGTCCTGACTCTGGGTCTGCTTGTTCCCCCCATCGCCACTGCAGTCGGAAATGAAATCGATGGACCAGTCCTGCGCGACGTGGAGCATAGCGTTCACCAGCATCTCCACGGGTGCAAACACTATCGTCAGCTGCCCCTCGGAGGACGGGTGCGCGTGCCAGATCTCCTGCGCGAGCTGCGTGGGGATGCCGCTCTTGCGGAAGTCCTCGACCTCGTCGCGAGTCTCAGAAAAGAAGCATATTAGTAGATGCGTGAGGGCCGTGCAGTGTCTGAAGAGATGCGCCCAGTCCGTTGATATTCTCTCTGCTTCATAGCACACCGTTAGGTGCGTGATGCAGGGTGCGAGGGCGGTGATGGGGTATTGCTCGAGCACGTCGAAGCTCAAGTGGGTAAGCGCGGGGAGGGAGGCGATGGGAGCTAATCCGTGCGTAGACGCATCGATGTCAACCAGAGAAAGGATGGTGAGATGAGTGATGCCGGTGCATGTAGAGAGAGTGAGGTCGATGGCAAAGGTAGTGACATCGGAGGTAATGGTCAGATAGCGGACGTGCTTCGAGAAGAAGCTGGGGTCGTAGAGAGATCGGGCAGTGATCGAAGAGACGAAAGACTCTCCGGAAGATATGCTGTCCAGGACGACGTCGCAGTATAATAGCGGATCGATCCTGAGAAAGGGAACATTTGATAGGTGGTGAGTACTCAATGAACGTGCTTACCAGCTTCGCAGCACCTTGAATGTAAGCACGATACTTCGTGCGGTAATCTTTCGGTCCAGAGCGGAAGCAATCTCGAGGATGTATCGGAGCACCTCGACAGGGATGTGTGAAGGGAATATGACGACTTTCTTGTTGAACTCGGGTGTGCAATCTGCGACGTCTTGTACCATGCTTTGAAGTGGCTGAATGGCAAGAGTTGAAGTTGTTGAGGGCTGACGCAACGGGCTTTCAGTTTTCATGCAGAATGCTGGCAAGTAATGAAAGAGATCCAGGTTCTTCTTGCCTTGCGCTTAGTGATTGTTCCAGGAATCACTGGACCTACTGGAATTTCAACACTGGAGTGGGGCGAGCGAAACGCTGACAGGTTGCGACCTCGCGCCGCGTGAGTGGCACTGAGTGGCAAGCTGGTGGCAAGCCGCAACAAGACAAATCTAATTCTAATCATGTGACAGAAACCACTCACTGTGACTCAGACTATGAAGACCATGCCAAGCACCGCCAAGCAGGGCATATACTGGCGGGATGGCTGCCGCATGGGAGAGAGCCTCCACGGCAGCACTCAGGAGGTTACCAGAGACAGGCCAGTCAACCTTTCAACGTCGTCTCACGGTCTCACGCCTACTAACAGAGAGGGCCATTGCTTCGTCAACACACGGGCGACCGACCACGAGATTACGCATGTAAGGATGCTTCGACACCGACAATTTATCTCAGAAGCCGCAAGCTATGTAGGGCACTGGGCAGATAAGAGTACAGCCGCTGTGTACAGCAGTCACATTGATGATATCGCAATGACCTGATGCCCATACAATGCACCCTTTCCGATATCGTCAACCATGACTCTTCATAGCAATTCTTAGATTCAGTCACTAAGCGCAGACGCTACATTCCTACTACTCCGCCTCTCTCTGACATACGCCCACAAGTCCCCCTCGACGATCCTAAACCGCGACGCCAGGTAGCCAAATGTTGGCGAGTCATCCTCGTCGTCTATGTCTGTCCTATCCAGCTCGCGCAATATGATCGCTTCAATCTCTCCGTCTGGGACGTCGTCGAGGAAAGTGCGAGGGTAGACGAGGAGGAATTTGTCTTTGTCTCTCTTTTTGTCTTGATCTTTTTGTTCCTGGCTCCTTTCCCCGTCCTTGTCCTTGTCCCCATCGGCAGTCCAGTCCTGCGCGACGGGGAGCATGGCGCTCACCAGAAGCCCCACAGGCGCGAACACGATCGTCAACTGCCCCTCCGGAGATGGGTGCGCGTCCCAGATCTCCCGCGCCAGCTGCGCGGGCACAGCGCTCTTCCGGAACTCCTCGATCTCTTCACGCGTTTCGGGCGGGAAGCATATCAAGAGATGCGTAAGGGCCTTGCAGTGCCTGAAGAGATGCGTCCAGTCCACTGAGACTCGGCGTTCCTCGTAGCACACCGTGAGGTGCGTGATACAAGGCGCGAGGGCGGTTATGGGGTACTGCTCGCGCACGTCGATGAAGTAGCAGCTAAAGTGGGTTAAGTGCGAGAGGGAGGTGATGCGGGCGGAGATGTGTGTTGGGGCGTCAGTGTCGGCGTCTTCGAGAGAGAGGAGGGTGAGGTGGGATATGCCGGTGCAGGTGGTGAGGGTGAGGTCGATAGCACAGGACGTGACTTGGGAGGTGATGGTTAGATAGCGGACGCGTTTCGAGAAGAAGCTAGGGTCGTAAAGGGAGCGGCTGGTGATTGAGGAGACGAAGGACTTTCCGGAGGTTTCGTTGTGCAAGACAATGTCGCGGTATAATAGCGGGTCGATCCTGAGAAGCGAAACATTCGGTAGGAGTTTGGTTCAGGACAATGCTGCGTACCAGTTTCGCAGTAACTTGGATGAAAGCACGATATTTCGTGCGGTTACTTTTCGGTCCAGAGTGGTAGCAATCTCGAGGATGTATCGGAGCAGTTCGACCGGGATGTGTGGAGGAAAGATGACGACTTTCTTATCGAGATCGAGTGAGTCGGCGGGTTTGGAATCTGCAACGTCCTGCACCATGGTTTAGAGTATGTGGCTTGGCGAGGGCTGTTGAGGTATGACGCAAAGAGTTGTCGCAAATTGCCGACAGGCGCTGCATAAAGGCACGGCCCGAATGATCCGAATAGGTCTTACACCATGACCAAAGACCAAAAATTGAACGCGCTACATGGAGGTGAACATTGCAGTCTTGGCTACCAAAGCTTACTTGGAATATCGAATGTCCCTTCAGGCCACACGTATCGCCTTCGTGCTTACACTGGCATGCGTTCTATACCGTGATGTCAAGGACGACCGGGACGGCCTTCGAATTGCACAAACAAGCACCGTCCGACGATCTTAGTACAACCCTGGACGGAGAGGAATCCCTCAGAGGTTCTCTCTCCGATCCAGGTATGTCAATTATGTATATTGCTTGTACTACATCTAATATAGAGGTTCTCTCTCCGATCCAGTACCCACTTTAACAGGTTAGCAGCGACTATGCGTGAAATTTTATCTTTGGAAGTGCTGCTCCTCTCGATCGGGAAGTCATTGCGCAAGATATCGCGAGAGCGTTGTCTTTTTCTAGACAAGACGTCTGCCACCCCAGAATCGGCCAGCTGCTGTACCGCGACACTCTCCCGGGCCCCTTAAGCTCCCACCAAGATCTCGATTTCTTGAGGGAACGATAGACCCACTCGACGCCTATGGACCAGGCGCACATGAGTTAATGCAGTACGTACAAGCCTTGCGGCAGGTCTCGGATATCTTCCCAGGCTCGAAGGGCGTAGCCCGCAAGCGGTCCTGTAACTACAGGCTCCCGTCTCACCTGATAGTTTGCTACCAGTGTCTCGGATAGTAGCCCCCCAAGAGACACGTTCGCACTGTCGTCTTCGAGGGATGATGGCTTCTCAAATCTAAATATGGATGACAGCCTGGACTGAATAGTGTTCGCATTCGACCGTCACGATTCTTGGTTCTCTGAAGTATGTTCATCTCCACGTCTTGAGGTGATCTGCTTGCTGACGATCACCACTTGTTGTTAGATGGATCTTTTCGTCGATAAAAAAGACATCTGATCATCGCAGCGTCGAGTTGAAGGCTTGAAGCAGGCCATTCTGAACAGCTGCGTTTCTATGGTGGGCATCTCTCTCTCCGTGATCGAGCTCGTTCGTTCTCACCAGCGCGAAATCACGGTGAAACTTACTCGACGCGGTCCCTATGAGGAGAGACTAGACTCCTTCCGATCTAGCACAGTCTAGCACAGAGACAGCGAGTCAATCGTGGATGATTGTCCCGTTACTACGCATGACCTCGTCCACTACTCATCCTTGCCAAGGCATCACCGTCTATCTGCGTATCTACCATCTGGAATCTCCAACTACTGATTCTGTGTAACGATCTGTCTCGCGTTGATCTTGAACGCATTCTTCTCTGAATCGTGTCTTGTTGATGAATGATGTCGGCAGGCAGTAGTGTGCTACCTCCGCACGCCCAGGACATCGGGCGGTCAACCCTCTGGTACAATTAGCAATTCGAACGCTTTGTGTTGAACGAGCTCTTCACGCGCGCATAGAAACCTGGCTCATGCATACAAGGTTTCGGTATGGCAACAGCAGATTTTCTGGTGCGAAGTATAGGTCCCTAGGTCATAGTAGGTGTATCGAACATCACGCCTCCGTTTAAGCACATCACAGACTTCCATGCCAAGTCCATCTTTTGTGGCTATACGCGCTACCCACTTGGGATGGACGCTGACGAAGGCCCGTCTCGACACGGGCGATCAGCTGCGACTGTCCAACTCTTTGCCAACTCATCAGTTTGACCGTTGACCTCCAACCGCATTACTTTCTTCCCCGGGTGCTAATATCCCTAATCGTCAGTCTATTACGATGAGACATTC
The DNA here is from genome assembly GCA_019915145.1 of Strobilurus orientalis. NCBI lineage: Eukaryota > Fungi > Basidiomycota > Agaricomycetes > Agaricales > Physalacriaceae > Strobilurus > Strobilurus orientalis. The sequence continues at coordinate 3,784,735 of JAHLML010000005.1, read as the reverse complement.
GAGCTCTCTTCGAAGGCTATAAAACGAGGATGGCAAGACCAACAAAAAGTATCATTCATCTCGTTCCTTCCCTTCACTCCCTTTTTCCCTTCCATTCATTCAAGTCGTATTTTGAAAATGCTCGGCTTCACCGTTCTCACTGCACTCCTCTCTGCAAGCGCCGCTTTCGCCATGCCTTTAACCTTTGAGGCCCTGACCGCTTCCTTTCCTCGGGATGTAGCACACATCGGTCTTGACGAAGTCGCTCGCGAATACGTTGCGTACAAGCGTGATGGGACCTTCTACGGACGCTTTCCCGTCACATCGACCGACAGTACCCTCACCAAGCGCGCCAGTGGCACGTGTGGCGATCTCAGCGCTGGTGATGCGTAGAAGCGTGAGTTCCTTCTCCTCTTATCACGTTCGATACACCAACTTACTCTGAACCACATAGTCCCCGGGTGGGATGCAATTAATCAGTATGCCAACGACAACTGGGGCACTGGGTCCCGCAACATTGTCACAAACCCCCCAGACTTCCTCGACTCACCTGCGCAGTACTGCGTCACCAGTGAAACTGTCAATCTTACCATCAGCGGTATGTTCCCCCTTCTTTTTGAAAGTTGTTCTCTGTGACTCACACACTCATCTCAAGGCGACCCAGTCTGCCAGAATACCACCACTACCACATCTGGCCAGCTCGTTGGTACCTCTGGCGAAGTCGATATTGAGGTTGACCATGGCTTCAGCACTGACACGTCGTACACCGTCAGCCAGGCTGCCAGCATCGGCATTTCGTCCACCCTCTCAGTCAAGGTCGGCATCCCCGAAATCGCAGATGTCTCTGAGTCAGTTACCGTCGACGCCACGATCACCAACACACTCTCACAGACGTATGTCCATATATCTCTAAGTACAATGCATTCTCTCTTGCTAACATATGCATGCACCTCTACTTAGCGTCGGTGTCACCTATGACGATGTCAGCAAGGTCACCGTCAAGATGAACGCGCCAGAGGGTAAAACCTGCACGGCTTCTGTGAGTCTACGTCACCTCTTCGTGTTTTGACCTCCATGCTTATGGTTCCACAGACATCCGTCAACACTTGCAACACAGAAGCGACCGGCAGCGTTCGCTACCTCGCCAATGGCTGGGTCTGGTTCAATTACAATTCCAAAACCCATGGCCACTTCAAGTGGGCTGCGAGCATCGAAGGCATCCTCACCAACATTGACGACCGCTCGAGCTTTGCTGAGTTCAAGGGCTCCATGGCCTCGGACATGCATGCCGGCTTTGCGGGCTCCTGCGAATAAACATGAACGCTGCAACAATCATTCATTCTTTCCTTGCCTCATCTCTTTCATCACTTGCGTCACTGCCTTTACCAATTCTCACTTGTACAGTCATTCGTCTGTTCTTTATTCGTACCTCCAGGCTTTATTGGAGCAATTAACTACAAAGTAGCTCCCTTTTTATCTCCAAAAAGAATGAGTCAGTAACTTCGCGAGAGAGTCAGAGTTGCTCAGTGCACACTGAGAGATCGATGGACGAGTTGCTCTTTGCGGGAATCACGATCCCCATCCGAGATCAATCTCCAGCGCGCCCACAATGTCGTGTGGCAATGCTACCACTCTCGATCGGGAGGTGATTGAGCACGACGCCCTTGTTGTCAATGGGAACTTCTTGTCTATAAGACTGAACAAACAGCAGCAGGTTGAGTGCGCAACTCTTCTTTTCCCAGACACCCTCCCTCGAGGTCTGCAAATCGATACGCGGCCATAAATGCGCCACACGCGCCCATGATCGGCCGGTTAGCTCAGTTGGTTAGAGCGTGGTGCTAATATCTCCGAGCATTGTTACGCCAAGGTCGCGGGTTCGACCCCCGTACGGGCCACTGTATAATTCATGACAGTATGAGCATTTTTGCGCCTCTCTTCTTGCCTTGGTCTCCAAATGTCCTTTGCACTTTTGCCAACTTCCAAGTCTTGAGACTTGACAGCGCGTGGACTGTGGGTCAAATCTCCTGATCCGACCACGCTACCCTGCCAGATTCAAACCCTCATGTGTTATCTTCACCTGATACCACCGTGCCAGTCCCGCGGCCACGACTTGGTGATGAAATTCCTTCCGCTGACAATCCTACCTCCAGATGTACATGCCACCTTGCCGTCTCAGGCTCCTCCCGAGGTTGGCGGATTCGGATTAGAGAACACGCAAGGTCCGGGCCTTGGTGCGTATTCATTCTCTGAGCTGACACATGGGGTCGAATCTCAACGTTGTTGTTTTCATCTGACATCAACGTTGCTGTTTGCATCCGGCCTCTCCGGTGCCCATATGTTAATGTCTGAACTTTCGACACGACGGTGGATTCTTACCCTGTCCGTCTTATGTCTGCTTGTTACTCCGGGATCCATGTTCCAAGATGACAAGCGGTCTGTGTTGCTGCGTTCATTCCGTCGTTAGCTCTGGTGGAGAATATGCCCGTCTATCTCTTGCATGTCCGGCGGTCGTGTGAAGTCAATCCCAGACCGGCTTATACGGTGATGGTAAAAAACAAATTTGCGAGAAACGTCGACTAGAACGAGTTCGAGCCCAAAAGATGTAGATCACAGCGTACGACTTGGGTGCTATCACGACCAGTCTCTACAAGCAAAATTTGGGGAAGATATTGCCCAGACTGTTTACAGTTGGTCATTCATCTCGAGATGTGTGGATTCTTTGCCACAAATCCTGGCGCTAAATATGTTTCCTCACCGCCAAGTTGTGCTCCTTCCTTGCCTTTGAACATCCCCGGTAAGTTGTACTGTACCTCTTCTCTTTTTGGCATCTTGGTATGTAAGTTTTGTCCCTTCTGCCAGCCCCGGTGCTGCGCCGGCCATTTCTTTTGGTTCAAAACACTGAGATTGTTATGTTTCCCCTCCCGTCCCTTCCTCTCCGCGGGAGTAATTGCGCCACATTCACTGCATATCGGCCGGTTAGCTCAGTTGGTTAGAGCGTGGTGCTAATACGTCTTTGAGATTATCCTCAATGATTGTACGCCAAGGTCGCGGGTTCGACCCCCGTACGGGCCACTTCTGATGGGGCAACAGAGTATGTTTTTGCTTTTTTCTTTCCTCCGTCCTCAAAACGCATAATCATTTTGTTCTATTTTCCCTCTGGATCTTTGAAGCGCGTCAAGTGGTGTTCGCGCGGACTGACATTGTTTGAAGTTTCTTGAATTCACGGAGAGACGGAGAGGCGGTGCAGCCAAACACGCACAAACGGCCGCTGCACGGCTTTACTTTTCTCTACCACGACCCGACGACGCGACTCGCTTTGGATCCTTGACGGACGACTGCGTATACGGCATCTGACGGAAGGCAGAACAGACGAACGCAGGGAAGGATCAGGAAGAGAAGAAATTAGACACAGACACGATGGGGATCAAGCATTTGGAAAGTACGTCTTGACCAAGTTCTTCCGTCTCTTGTTTCGTTGTCAGGATGCTGGACGGTGGTGACGGAATGCTGGGCGGCGGCGTGGAAAAGCAGACGGGCGGGCACGGGAACGGACGAGGATGCGCGTGTGCAAGCGCTCTATGTCCGCTGCTAGACACGCCAACGTCCACGCCCTTTATATTGCCATCCACATCTCCTCACCGTCTCGCATCTCCATTACACACGCTAACCCACCTACTTATAGACTACCTAACGGAGCGCAAGCACTACTCGACGCTCCCGCTCTCGACGTTGAGCGACAGCCGACTCGGGATCGATGCGGGGTACTACCTGCAGGGAATCATGGAGGGCACGGGTCCTGGCGGGAATGGTGTGTCCCCTCCTCCCCCTCCCTTCCCTTCCTCCCCTAACCCTCCCAGGCCCACCGGAACCACTACTGAGCGCCACAGGCGGGCTCCCCCTCGCCCTAACCGCGCGTATCGAATCCGACCTCCGCGTGCTCGAAAAATACCGCATCAAGCCCGTGTTCGTGTTCAGCGGCCTCCCCGTCGGGGGTGCCTCCCGCCCCTCCGCGCCCCCACCCCCCCAAGCGCCCAACAAACCCCCTCAACCCCCCCAACAACACCACCAACACCCTTCCGCGCAGCAACAGAGGGAATGGTACGACGCCTGCGCCGAACGCCAAGCCGCGTGGGAAAAGTACGAAGCCGGGCTGGAAGAGCAGGCGACGCGGCTGTTCGGGGGGAAATGGACGGGGGAGTGGGATCTGTGGCGCATGGTGCTGCGGATCTTCCGGAACCGCAACGTCGAGTTCATGGTCGCGCCCTACAGCGCCTGGGCGCAGCTCGTGTATCTGCAGAAACACGCGAAAGCGTACGTGCATGCGGTGGTGGGCGGGATGGATATGATGCTGTATGCGAAGGGCGTGGACCGGGTGGTGACGGGGCTCAATCTGGGCGGGGCGGAGCCGGGGTTCACGTATGTGACTAAACAGAGTGTGTTGGGGGATCTGGGCATCGACGAGGGGCTGTGGGTGGACCTGTGCGTCCTTGTGGGCGTCGTCCCCGGAACCCCGCCCTTCCCGCCCACCGCCCACGAGCAGGCGCTCAAAGCCACCGTCGATATGGTCAAGTACTACAAGTCCGGCTGGAGCGCTGTGCTGGCGTTTGGGGAACACCCGCCGACGAAGGCGGTCGGGTACGCGGAGAGCTACGCGAGGGCGCGATCGAGCGTGAGGTGGCATCCGGTGCTGGGGAGTGAGGGGACGGTTGTGCCGTTGAGTGTGGCGTTGGGGGGCGCGAGCGGGGAGGTCCCGAGTGATTTGGCGGATGTGTTTAGTCCGCGGTTGCCTGATGAGGTGGGTCCCCCCCCCCTCCCACCATTCTGTCCTTGAATCTAACATGGGGACTGCGCAGGTGTTCTTCTACCTCTCCCGAGGCCTGCTCACCCCCGGCCTCCTGAGCTGGCTGGCGAGCGGGGTGGTGGTCGAGGGCCCGCCGCTGGATAATGGCGAGACGACGGAGTATAAGCGCTTTGTGGTGAGTCTGAGCACCGAGCTTTAGCGAGGCCGTTCGGTCTGCTAACACCCCCTCCCCCCTTCCAGCGCGAAGTAGTCACAGACGGGACGACCGGCCCACGCGCGACGGGCCTGGCGCTCGTCAGCGGCGTCGCGCACCCGCAGTGGGCCAAACGCGGCGTGCAGGGCGTGTTCTGGTTCGAGGCCGCCACCGGGAAGCCGATCCTGCACAACGCGCCGCAGACGGCGCAGCTGGCGGAGCGCGTCGCGGGGTGGCAGGTGCGCTACGGCGTCGTGGAGGAGGAGCTGCGCAGGCAGAATTCGTCCACCATAGACTTTGCGCTGTGCCTCGGCGCCACGGCGACCGAGCGCCTCGCGATGCGCACAAAGGGCAAAGGCGGCGCGCTGGAGCGCAAGGACGAGATTGTGGCTAATGTGATTTGGAGGTTCTTGGAGTTGAGGGGGTGAGTGGGGACTTTGCGCATGGGGTTTGCGGAGTTTGGTGCTAACGCCCCACACACACCCACAGGTTCCTCCTCGCGCCGCACACGCACTCGGCCCTCGCGCGCGCGATGCACACGTCCCTGATCCAGGCAAAGGTGAACGACAAGTTCCAGGATTCGTTGTTTTTGTTCTTGGAGCTGGGTGAGTACCGTGGTTCTTTCCCTCATCCCTTCCCTCTCTACCCCTCCCCCACACCCCCCTCCCCCTCACCCCCCCCCCTCCCCCTCCCCCTCTCCCCCTCCCGAAACCCGACTAACACCCCCTAGTCCGCGCCGGCGTGATGCACGGCCACCTCTGGTCCGGGCGCGCCTTCTCGGGCGGCCCGTCCTTTGGGGGCGACGAGGAGAAGGGGAGCATGCTCCTTGTGATGCGGGTGTTGAGTTTGGTGCCGTTGGGGTTCAAGGTGCGTTTGTCCCCGCTTTGTTGAAACTCGGACTCGAATAATTTTCTTCGCACACTCTGACAGCCCGTGGCATGGACGGCGCCGCTCTCGCGCGAACTGCTCGTGTTCAACTCGTTCGTAAGGAGTCTGACGCGGGCGTTGAGGATTTTGTTGGAGGTGCGTTTTTCCGGTTCCCTCCATCCCACTCGCTCTTCCTTTCACAAATCCTCCTTTGAGACTTTGAATCTTTCAATCCCAACTCCCTTGCCTCCCAATCCACTTCTCCCATCTTCTTTTCCATACCTAACTCTTTTTCCTTTTCGTTCGGTTGTTCACCGCACCCCACAACAGAGCGTCTCCCTGAACATGCTCCTCCGCGGCGACGCGCGCCGTGCGCGGGACGACCTCCTCGATATCACGCTCAGCTTGCCCCTGCAGGGCGAGGTCAACACAGGTGGGGGCGTCTTGGCCAAGGTGCGTTAACGTTTTCTTTTTTTGTGGTGTGAGAAACACACCAACCCGGCACCACCAACACACAGGTCTACCTGGACGCACTCACGCACCTCAACGGCGGGCAGCACCTCGGCGCGGGCGTCAACACCGCGGGCGGGATGGGCGCGGAGGGCATGGGCGCGGACGAGATGAAGGCCGTCGCGCTCGACATCTGCGACGAGACCTTCGTCGGCGTCAAGTCGCCCAAATCCGAGGTCGAGCGGGGTTTTAGGTTTTGGGATGTGGCGCTGACGGCGATGCGGCAGCTGCATGGGGAGGGGGCGGTTTTGAGGGAGTTGATTGACCAGTTTGAGGGGGCGGAGGCGTGGTTGAAGCCGATGAGGCCGTAGGGTGGGGCGAAAGGCGCGGTAGGGTGGGGCGTAACGATTTGAGTGGGTGGGGCGAACGGAGAGTGGGCGTAATGAATGGGGGAGGGGAGGGGAGTGGGGCGAACGTGGTGGGGGAGGGCAGGGTGTCGGGTGGGGGGAGCAATGGGAAGGGGAGTAGGGTACGCTAAAAAGCCATCATCATCGTCGTCGTTTTCTGTCTGTCTATTGTTTGTTGTCTGTTGTTCTCTCAATGCAATGCATGAAAGTCTTCAGTGGTGTCTGGGTGAGAGTATCGTCGTTTCCTGTTTGTCTGTCTGTGGGTTGTGTTTGTGAGGTGTCGGTGGGGTGGGGTGTCGGGAACAAGTCTGTCTGTTGTTCGTTGTTCTCTTGATGCACACCAAGTCTAGATCTGTAGGGTCGTGGGGGAAACCTATGTTTCCCCCCGAAAACAGTTTGACTCGGTAACTTACCGGTTTGGAACCGGTTCCAAACCTCAGAGGTCCTGGAGGGTAGGTTTGGAACCTGTCACATGACAAATTCACGTGATACGCGAGCGAGAGGGAAGTCGGAACCGGATGTGGCGCAAAATATGTATTGACCTGTCTTTCAGCCACTCATATAGGTCCGAAAAAAAATGTGGGGGCTTTGTAACATGGAAGAGTGCTCAGAAAACTCAAAAACTAAGATCTTGGAAGCCATTTGTGGCCGCCAGACTGAGGCGGGACTAGGGCGGGAGGCGCGCGGCGGGATCACGTGGAAAAAGCACGTGAGGGTTTGGAACCGGTTCTAAACTGGTATCAAACCTGGCGGGGCGGCGGGGTAGGTACCAAACCGGTATGGTACTGGCTCGGGAGGTTTACCCCACGGCCCTATAGATCTGCCGTGTCCGCAAAGCCATATTAACTTTGACGGCCGGGAGGTTGGGACAGGCAAGTTGTGAGCACCTCTATCCCGGCCGTGGGCCGGATTAATTTCTAAATTCTTGTGAAGTAGGGGAAGTGTCAAAATTGAAAACGATGTAGTAGCAAAAACACTTCATCCGCCGACACATGGCCCGTACGGGGGTCGAACCCGCGACCTTGGCGTAATATGGCGCATTGCGCCTGGGTTATATTAGCACCACGCTCTAACCAACTGAGCTAACCGGCCGATGGGCTTTGCGTGTGGCGCATATACGTCGGCGGGTCATGCTTGAAGTGATGAGGAGACCAGCCCAGCAGGCAATGACTGCAAAGCGAGTGACCTTCTTTAGAACGGGGTATGAAGCATCAGAGAGCTCAAGGTCGGATGGTCCCGGTTCATCCATTGCAATTAGGCCATTGGGATTCGGTACACACCAAGTGGAGATACTCCATCCAAACTGGTTAGATGCTAACACTGTCTTCTGAAATAATGTAGCAGTCAATGAAACATGCCGAAAATTGGCAAAAAGGGAATGCTGTTGTAACTTAGTGATCTCGGGAACTGCATGTTCGGCTTGCACTTACATTGCGGTTCCATGTTTGACAAACCGTTTGCCTTTCCCTGGCACTCGGTTGCCTTGTCCTCTGTAAGGCCGGGACGCTGAACAGCAAAAACCGAGATCTCCACTCGAGACTGCCCTCAAAATCACACCCAGAGCGAGCGGATATATCACCGCTGCAATCCTGGAGTAGATGCGAATAGCAAATGGTATTGGTGGTTCCGCAGAAGGTATTCTGAAATGCGAAAGGGCCTGGTACCCAAGACACGCGTTTGTCGCACCTCAAAGATGCCATACTGCGTCGACAAACAAGGTGGCATCAGGAGCAAGGCTGTTTGGCTAGCAATTGAGGCGGATCACTCTGAGTCAGCGTGCGATCTCTGTCGCCTAAGCCGATACTTCCCGTTCCGTTCTTTTGTTCTCCAAATTGTGGCAAAAAGGAACACTCAACATGGAAATGCTCTTACTTGGCTACAACCCTCACCTGTTATTTCATACCACGGTCTTTCACCCACCATGTCGCGCTCTGACTCGACACAATATCGGGACCATCTGTTCTCCTTCCACGATGAACCCATTCGACGTGATCCCGATGTCAAGGCTCCCACACCCACCCCACTGCTACACATACTAGACCGTCACATACCCGAAGGCCTCATACTCAAAAAAATCATACAGGTCGATTCTCTCATCTCCGATATTTCGACCGCCTTGGATAGATACACGGATCGCCTCAACGCCATTGATGATGGGGATTTTGCTATGACACCGCCGAGCAAAGGCCCACCACCTGGGCATCTATCCAACCAGATAGCCGAATTCCGAAAGTATGGCATCGGCTATACCATGACATCCCTCGCCTCTCGAGTTGTGCTTCACCCCAAACAGCCGGATGTACCCTCTTGTGTAGGATGGATGCCATGTCCCGGTCAATATAAGCCGTTCCTTTTATATGAGCCCTATGTCGACCAAAGCGATGCTTTGGCTTTTGTGCAAGCGGAGTATTCGATAGGATCCGTGAACTCACTTCATGCCAAGGCACAGGCTACCTTGAACCAGAAACCTCAGTGAATTTGCGGCGACGCTTGGCCATCTCAGATGGCAGAAGCCGGCAGCGTTGCTACGGTAAGTAGCAACATGATTTTTCTCAACTAGACTATCTGTACACTATTTTACAGAGATAATATGCATTGCTACGCGTCGCTGCGCTTATTCTCAGCGTGTATGCCCGCTTGAGCACATGGAGTAGCAATGAGTGTTGCTGCTCTCTTACCGCTGCAACGCATCCGAGCTACGTGCTGTCCCTCTGACGCCCACCGCCGCTGCGAAGCGTCGCGTCGTCCACGGTCCATCAGTACCCACCGGTGAGATATCTCGTGTGTCTACCCGCCGTTGCAGCGCGTCGCAACGCGCGTGACCCGTAGCTACTTGCGCTCATACAGGTCGCATTTGGCGCGATATATATAAATATATCACGGCGCAATAGATATGCGCTCTGCTATCATCACCCACAAGGGGACTCTACTTATTGCTTCAGCGCGTCGCGACGTCCAACCAGTGGCAGTTATACGAGTCCGTGATGTAGCGCGTTGCAACGCACGCGCGGAACCCGTTGCTACTCATTGCTACTTGCGCCATGCAGCTCACATTCGGCGTGTGACGGCGCGACAGCTAGGCGTAGCCACGCGCTGCTACTATCCTGCAAGGGATAGAAGTCAACCAGGCAGAAGATGTGACTCTTCTCGCAGCCACAAAATTGTCAAGGCCACACTCTTTGCAAGTTTGACAAGAGTCACCACGCACTGTGAAATCCCTGCCGCTGGGTCGTAATTGTCTTGGTGCCGGTGGCTCGAGTCCTGGGAAGTCTTGAAATTAGTGTGATTCCAGTAAGCATAGTAGCACTCACCAGAATTCCTCTGGAGTCAGCTCGAAGACTCAGCAGCGTCTTGTGTGCTAGGTGCGGTGGTGGTGGTGGTGGTGAAAGGGCAACCTGAAGTCACGTACCGAACAAAGGCCTTTGCACGGACCAGTCCTAAGTACATAAGCCACACATGGACCACCCGAGTTAAGTACATAAGTGTGCTTTGACCGTTGAGCTTAAGCTGCGCTACAACCACAAATCAGGTACGTACTCGCGCTCTTTGTAATATTGGGTTTTTTTTGTAATATCCAAGTTTTCATAACTTATTTTACGCAAAAGACCTTCGGCTCTGAGTGGCTTAGGCGCATTGTTCGGCGACTTTCTTCCAGACACCATCACCAACCCCTCTCCCGCCCCTTCCCTCCCCTCCAGCCATGTGTGCTAGTCGGTCCCAGCCCCAGCCCAAGAATCGGATCACCCGTCTTACGGATCACTGAAAAGGATTATGCCAGGTGTGTAGCAAATCAATCAGTGGCTCGAACCCGCTTGACTTGGTCGGGTGCCAGTGAGCGCATTGTCGTGATGTTTTCTATCACCGCTCACTATAGTCGCGTCAGGTTAACAAGTGAGAGCAGTGTTTATTCAGCGGATCAGAGCAACCCCCGAGCAACACTGTCACCTACTGGAAGACGCTACACGCGAAGTTCCGTATCTTTTCTTTGGGTGAGTAATTTGGGAATTGCGGGGCTACGCCGTTCCCTTTCGGTGAGTATTTGGGAATCGCGGAGCTACACAGGTGCGTCGCTACGCGGTAGAGCCTAGAGATGGTCTCATGATTATGGATGATACTGAAGCAGCGACGCGTTGCAACGCCGTAGGATGTCAAGTACGGTGGGTTACTGTACACGAGTAGCGAGACGTTGCAGCTGTTTTGAAACGTAGAAAGTACAGTAGATCAGATTGATAGAGTAGCGACGCGTTGCAACACGGTAGGATGTCCAATACTGGATATTCGAGTAGCTTCGAGTAGCGACGTGTTGCAACTCCTGTAAAGCGTAGACCGTACAGTAGACTAGATCAATAACATTGGGCTTCAAAAGGCTGCTACTTACCGTAGCAACGCTACCGGCTTCTGCCATCTGAGATGGCAAAGCGTCGCGACAAAAGCACTGAGAAGTCAGCTTGAACGGGCTCGTCGAGCACGCTCCGCATGTCATTTCAAGCATGTTCATGTGCACCGACGCTGAAGGAATTCTGCGCGCGATGTCGGCCTTGGACGACTTTCGATGGAAGCTGGATTCCTTGTGCACAGTCATGCGACCGCCACACTCACCACCTCCCGACGCACCCGAGGGCTTGTGGTCCTTACCCAAGCCGAACGAACCCAGGAGGAGTGCCCGATCTCGGTTCAAATCGACGGATTTGCTTGGACTCTGCATTGGGACTATCAAGCCGACCAAGCGATCCCTTTACAACCCAACGCCAGATGCCAGGGACTACGTGCAAAAAGTGCGACTTCCAACACCTCAATTCTCCATTTATATTTACATGCGTAGGCGTGGGCCTGTGCCGTGTACTTAGACGCAACCGTACTTGTCTTTGACTGCACTAACTTCATTTGTGTAGGCATCCGTCACAGGGAGCGCCAAACGCTTCATCTCTCAGACGTCGTCGACGTAACATCGCTCGGTTTTGGCCGCTGGTGGACTGCCTTGCATAGTAGTCTGGCTGTCCAAGACGCCGTGGACCGCTTACCGTCTCTTCACGCCGCCGCTGACTCGACGAGATATGATCTGGGCAAGCGTAAGACGACACTCTGTGTGCAAGATCTGGGTCGGAGAGTCTACATAAGCGCCGGAAAATGGGCAAGGCTGAAGGGAAGCTGATAAGACCCGATTCTACAAAGGTAGCTTTTGCAACCATTTGCGTAGTACTCAGACGTGATTTGCTGATCTCCTACCAGACTATAAAGCAAAGGCTGGACTCATCGCCCGTCGTTGCCCTATTCTTCCATTTTGGAACCGCTCATACCTCTGAGAATATTCATTGGGCTCCAGATAGCCGTTGATGCGAACATTGATGTCCTGAAGCTGCACCACGTTCAATTCCAGAAATCGCAACCGGCGCGCCTCTAGGATGCTGAAAAGACCAGTCATCTGGTTTGATGAAATCGTCATCGACAGACTTTCCATGACTGGCAAGGTCGACCCAAGCATTGCGAGACATCTGTCCGTAATGCTGCTATCGCTTTGTTCCATTCCATTGAGATTCAAGGATACCAAGGTGACGAGAAACGGCGTAAGGCGCTTTAGCACCCCGTATTCCGTGACAGGGTGCAACTGCAGACGTTTGAGTGGGGGTTCGGAGCGTTCAAAGAACTCGACGATCCGCGCAGAGGGCCACGGCGCCATGCTGGGACTGGCCACGGAGTATTCGAGGGTCTGTAAGGCAGGGAGTGTGAGGTACACAAATATCTCCTCATCCGGCGAGTAACTCAAATCAATAGAAAGTGTGCTCAGACACGCATGAAGCACATTCCCCGGAGTAGCGCCAGCGTCAAGCCCGTCGAGGTTTTGAATAAGCAGGCGCTCGAGATTAGGAACGTCGTGCAGTAGGCACAACAGCTGAGAAGCGTCCAGGTGGTAGATGGAAAGAGAATGCAACGTCCTGCCACATCCTGGAACAAGCAGCTCCTTGAGAAAACGCATGCCCTGTCCTTCAGAGCCAGCGCTCGAGAGGCCGAAATCCTCTCTTGTGAGGTCGATATCGAGATCGAGGTCCTCGAGTGCGGTGATGATAGAAAACAGAGCGCGCCATAGGCTCGCTAATGAAGGCATGTCACCGTGATTAGTGATCACGGCGAACTTCGCCGTACGTGTAATCGCGGATGGTGACAGTGTCTGGAGTTCCCGTATCCATTCTTTGACGAAGAGCCTATGAGAATCGACGGAGAGGTAGAGATAGACATCCAGGTGGGTAGCACGCGGGATGAGACGCAATAGCACCTGAAACGCGCGGCCAATATCACGATCTGACACATCAATCAGGGATACTAGTTTGAAGTAGACCGACAGAGACAAGGACCGCGCGCGCTCAAGGCGGCATTCCCAAATCTCCCAATACCTCGCGAACCGGAGTCCTAATTCCAGATCGCGCCACGGAAGACAGACTGTGTCTCGGCAAAACACACCGACATGAGTCCACAGCCGTGGGTCGGCTATGGCTGTAGATCTCCAAAAGCTGCAGACAGACATGATCCTATTCAGAGCTATGTTGGAACGATGGACAGCACGAAAAGTTTCTGGAGAGGCTTCCTCCGTCTGCCGGGTAACGAAGATAAGGAAGATCTGGGATAGAACCTCGGAGGGAAGTGTATGGATGGGGGACTCGGAGGTTGCATCACAGATTGCCGTATCCTTCCCAAACGACGTGGTCAGGCAGGGGGGTCCATGACTTTGAGACACGACTGTATCGTGTTCGTTCTGTTTGGCGCTTGAGGACATCGTTGTCTACTGGAGGAACGAAACAATCAGCAACTAGTGAGATCGCGGTGTGTGGGTTTCTCACATGGAATGACGAACAAAGGCGAAGAGCGATAGCGTTGACTGTGGGTGATGGTCCAGAGAAAGGAGCAAATTGACGTACTACGGCAGCAAATGACGTGATGAGACACCGACACAGGTAGTCGTGAGCTGACAAGAAGTAACATTCAAATAGAACTGCAAGTAGTACGATATGGACTTAGAGGGACTTCAAGATATGTACATATCAGAAAAGGAAAGGGGACATTCGGCTCGGAGAGGCGAACTCCTGTATCTACCAACCTATAACTGAGTCCTCATCAACAAATTCACCTTCAAGGAAGCGACGCATCCTTTGTTTTTCGGCATCAAAATCCTCCTTTCTGCCCCAAAAGCTCGAGGCATTGAAGTCTGCAATATATACCTTTCCTGCCTGATCTTCGAGCATGTTCCATGACCGGATGTCACGGTGCAGTACCCCTGCCTTGTGAATGCTGTTGAGAATTCTGGCCAGTTGGCGGCTTTCACCAGTGTCAGCCTCAAGTTTCAATTTGATGAGAAAACACTGACCGCTGTGCCGGGACTAGGGACACTTTGTTATCATCATCCATTCTGAATCCCAATGCTTGACCGACATCGGTGATTGCAAGCGTGCAGATTCCTTCGTAAGGATTCTCGTAAAAGCCTAGGAGAACTGGGATACCCTTGACGCCGTGTAAGTGTAAGTAGACCTGATGTTCATGCCTCAGTTGCTCTACCCTGGAGGGAGTCGCGGCAACCTTCACAATGAATGTGCCATTCGAAGGTCCGTCCTTGTGAATTCTAGCTCGGAAAACGTCACCAACGGCACCGAAGCCCACTTGATTATAGAGAACAACGCTCAAGTAATCATTGGACTCGTACTTTTCTTTGTAGGTCAAGAGCTTGGACCATAAAAGCGTTGGTGCAGGCGAGTCAACTTGACCCCAACACTGGAAAAATAGCGCAATAACTGGTGACGAGTCCAGAAGGAGCTTGAGGACCTGACAAGAGGATGCGTCAGAACCTACTCAACAGTGACACGATAAGCACGCTACCTCTGTAGAGTCAGGAACTACTCCTTTCCTCGGTTTCTTGCCCTTTTTCTGGCGTTTTCGGGGACTCTCCGATAGATCTTCGACGGAGATCGCTCTCCTGCGCTTGCCCACGTTATATCTCGCCGAATCAGCGGCAACCTGAAGAGACGGCAGACGGTCAACGGAATCCTGAACGGCAAGAATGTGCAAGGCGGTCCACAAACGGCCATAAGCGGGAGACTCGGAGGACGACACGTCGACAATGTCAGATAAATACAGAGTTTGGCGCTCTCTGTGACGGATACCAATGCGAATGAAGTTTCCGCAGTCGAAGACAATGACGGTCGCATCCAGGTGCACGGCCCACGCCCACGCCTGGAATAAGCACGGATGTGAGTACGAAATGACAATCGAGCTGCCAAGGCGAGCACCTTTTGTACATAATCACCGACATCGAGCGTCCACTCGTTGTGATATGACCTCTTCGGCGTGATATCCCCAACGTAGAATTCGGGACACTTTGGTTCGAATCGAGATCGTGGACTTCTCCTGGGAACGTCCGCCTGTGGTAAAGACCATAAGCCGTCGGGTGCATCGGGAGGTGGAGCACATGAAGGGCGCGTAACGGTGCATGCGCTGCTGAACTTCCATGGAAAGACGTCGGAGCTCGCAAGGGATGTCATCCCACGTAGAACGACTTCAGCGTCGGTGCACATGAACATGCTTGAAATCATGGCGTCATCCGGAGCGTGCTCAGCCAGCCCATCGAAGATAGCCCGCGTCCTGGGGCGAAGGGCGTATCCTTCATCCAGCGCATCTGCCTCGCGGGCCAAAGCG
Source organism: Strobilurus orientalis (assembly GCA_019915145.1). Lineage (NCBI taxonomy): Eukaryota > Fungi > Basidiomycota > Agaricomycetes > Agaricales > Physalacriaceae > Strobilurus > Strobilurus orientalis. The sequence goes on along the minus strand of JAHLML010000005.1, from coordinate 3,769,359 downwards.
AAGACGTTACTCTGGTTATTGTAGGACCAACTGGCAGGACAAAAGACTGCACGACGACTGGCAAGACGAAAAACACCTCTAAGTCCTTCATCAGCTGGCTGCCAGACTACACGAGAGGGCACGTTTGGCTGCTCAGGGTGAAGGACAACTCGACAGGCAAGGGAAGCCACGGTAGAACCAATGCCCGACTGTCTGTGTTTGGCTATATCAGTGGAAAGATGCCCAGGTTCCGAGACCTCGTCAGACGGCTTCAAAGCAAACAGCCCATCATCAAGGGCATCAAGGCAATTACTATATCTGTCCAAAGCCGTCGAGATACTCGACGCGAGAGAGTCCACACGTATGATTTTCTTGAGTATGAGGCCCTCGGCAATATGACGATCTAGCATATGTAAAGGTGGGCGAGGGATGGGAGCTGGGACAAAAGGATTGCGTAGAATGGGTTCCTCGCGAAAAGAGAAAAGAATGTCTCGGTTTGGTCGCTCGGAGCTCTGTGTTGAGCGCGACATGACTGAAACTAATGAAGAGCAAAAAAACCGCGGTAAAGAGGAGCTCTCATCACGTGTGTGTTCGATGAGGATTGCCGCTCCGGCTTCTCGGCGGGCTCTCAATCTGCCGGGCATCCTCATTCTTGGGCGAGGTGCGTCGCCACGTTGATGACCTTGGCTCAGTATCTGAACGACTATTGGCTGTCGACGTTCTCAAGCAATGATAAGTATAAGCGCTTGGGCTCTATTCGGCATGCCCAGTTTGCGCGTCAAGGTAGAATCTAGATTGAACTGTAGACAACGACGACTCTTTCTCCTCCGAATCAAACGACGTGCGTACATCTCTACACGGAGGAGATTTTCGCTCCTAGACACAACGTCATTAGTGACTATGAGTATTCACGTCTGCGCACGAGACGACCTACCAAATAGTTGGATTGACACCTTGATGCTCGAAGCAGCTTCAATGGCTGTCACGCGTTCAAGGATTCTGCGACATTCCTCCTCACCCGGACCAGAAAACACTTTGTCGCATAACGTGGTTGCGTGGCGGATGTCGGGATTTATGTCCCGGCACTCGCAGATCTGTATATCCACGCGGCGTAGCTCTGAGCGCCTCAAAACGGTCTCCTGTAGAAAGCTAAGAGTTTCCTGGGATAGGTGGCTTTTGGTGGTGCATCCCGCCACAATTAGACGGACATTGGTGAGGCACGGTAGCCGAACTGGGATAAACTCCTCACAGAACGCCCTGATGTATTCGTTCATCTGGTCGGAACCGCTGTGGCAAAGCGGCGGTGCGGCGAGAATCTGGACCGTCAACGATCTGAGTGCGGATAGGTGCTGGGAGAGTATGCGGTACTTGAAAATTGAACATCCAACGTCCTGTTGGGAGATCGTGAGTGATGAGAGAGAGCAGCGGGAGCGTGCAATGAGGTTCAGAATTGCATAGCTAATGTCACACGGTGTGCCTTTGTGGTCATAGTCGGTGATGCATAGTAGTTCCGTGAGGGATGGAAGCTCGAGAACGGTGCATGTCCCAAGAGAATTGATCAGTGACAGATGGGTGACTGATCGGCTCAGAATTCGTGGCGCGGATGGGAAAACTTGCTCGACTTGTACGTCTCGGAGTTCGAGCTGAGCAAGTCCCCCTGAGCCCAAGATCCGTCTCAAAGGATCATCCAACTTCGAGCCGACCGTCAATTTCCGAATCTTCAGCTGGCGAAGGGAACGTCTGTTGATCATGACAAGCCATCCAGACAGTTCGACGTGCGACAGACAAGGTAAATTGCAGAACATGGTTTGAGCTGCCTCGGTCACGGCTTCGTGGCGCCCTCTTATGTCTCTGTGGCGCCCTTGGAGTTTTATATCTTTGGGTCCAGGTTCCGTGTAAAGATATGTTAGGGCGGTTAAGGGCTCGATGACCTTGTTGAAGACGGTAGCAAACCGGTTCAACGAGCCATTCATCAGCGTGAGCCTCGTCCAGCGCGGAGCGCAGGCAGCAAGGAGTGTAACCAGTTCGTGGAAGCATGGATTGGGCATCGTGTTGTCGACAGTTTCGTTGTTAAAAATCGTGATGTCGAGCTCTCTGGTTCTTGTGCGGTCCAGCACTGTTGTCAGGTGGGTACACTCCCTGAAAGACACAGAGCGAGAGAGTTCGACGGCTATCCTGGTCCAGAGGGAGCGGTTATTGAATACAGCATCCTTCCACAAGTGACACACGAGCGCAAGAGTGTATACAGATGTGAGCCGGGGCTCGTCGTTCTTGGGTCCACGATGAAGGCGTTGAATTATTAAGCGAGTGGGACGGATGGTATTGACCAGAATGAAGATCTCGTCCAGGAGTTCCAGAGGAAGGTCGCGAATGGTAGTTTCTGCACGCTGCTTGAATGGTCAGCAGAGGTGATGCTGGCAGAATTATGTTTCGTACCACAACAGTGGCGGTCGAGTACTCGCTCGACATGGCACCGAGAATTCTTGTTCTTGTTTGAGGGCTGAGAAATTTTTGACTTGAGAGTGATTTTCGCTCCCATTTAACGAGGACTGCAGCGAAGATCCCCCGTTGTTCCAAGAAGTGCAATTGTTCTCGGAACTAAAACAGCGACCAAAAGAATGAGGCGATCCACGATCTGCGTTTTCATGGCACAACCGCCTCATTGTGCTCTTCACCCCGTCAATCGAGAAAAGGAACACGCTGTCCATCCGATGAATGGAATACTATACAGATTCAAGTACCGCAATGACACGCCATCACACGCAAACGTAAGTCTACTGCAAAGGATTAGCGTGCGCAATGGACGCTAATACGATCACTCACACTATGTACTAGTAGGCAGCCATCCAACAAGTGAGTGGATCAATCCCGACCATTAGGTGGATCAGCACCGACGATCAGGTGGATCAAGGCTTACCAGCCTTTAAGGCGGCGCGGAAAGTCGAGCGCACCGACCACTGTGCCCGAGGAGAGAATCACAGCATTGTAGGAATGAATAGTACGCCGACCCGACAGAGCAGGATCAATCATCACGGAGCTGGTGGCGTTTGGGGGCGTGGATTTTCCGGTTGATACTGAGCCCGACGTGAATGCAAGTGAGATTATAACGTGTTCTGTGTGGTAAACTTCGGAAGACTGGACGGATGGGGGTGAAGAAGAATCTGAGAGAACGATAGAGAACCTTGGGGGAGTCGGTCTCGACGAGAAAGAATAAGGGAGAGATCGGGACGGTGAGTGGGCGGCGGCAGCGGCGGCGGCTTTGAGTGGAGGACTAGACATTAACTGGGGCGGCTGAGACGATCTCACCTGGACTGGCACAAGACAAATTAAAGTAAACTATGATTGAGATATGACGATGGTCTGAGGTAACTCATTTCATCGGAAGGCCTAGTCGAGACTATCCCAGACTGGACCCCAAGGCGTGGTGTGAGATTGAGTGGGTCCGAGGCGGGCACAGATAGAATAGGGCGGAGGAGAGTGCGGAAAGAACACTGATCAGGAGGCCAGGAAGGCAGGACATAGAGAGGACAAGGGTGCTTGTGAAACAGAGGCGTGGGAGAGGCGCACGGTCGGTATACACGGTGCCGGGTCTGTTCCCATGAACGTCCGAGGCGGGACAGGGACTGGACCGAGCAGAATACAGATTTCAAGAGTGTTCTTACGTGACATTAAGAAAGGTTGAAAGAGGGAAATACGCCTGGAACTGCTGGAAACGACGAACTGAGCGCGAGAAAGGCGGCGTTGGCTTCGAGTGGAGGCGATATATACGCAACGAATGCTGATTGGCGCGGAGGGCCGGTCCGTGGCAGAAAGTGGGTGCCTTATCCGCACGTGGCAGCGGAGCCCCTCCTCCATCAGCCCTTTCGGAGCAGGTCGGGATGCTCCTATGATGAGCTTGTTTTAGCAGCACACTCCACCAACGGACTCTCATTTAATGCTCTCATCCTAACCACCACTACCTCCACCCACCTCTCCCCGACGACGACGAACACCATGAGCGACCGGACGATGAGCTCAGACACCATGGCGACACTGGCAGGCGCTCAGGCCGCCCTGGCGATGCCCACACCGACAACAGCGGCGGGCAACATCAGGCACAGCAGATCGTGCATGGCGCCCAAACGGAGCTGCCTCAAAAGCTGCAATCCATCACCTACTGGATCACCCGTCCCGACACCGACGCCAGCGCTGATGCAACCGTCGATGAGCAGGAAAAGCGTCACGTTCAGCGACGAGGGCGCGTACGATGTGTGGGATGCAGATGACTGGGACAGGACCCCGACCGAGCCAGCGCGGGCGTTGAGCTACCAGTGAGTGTCTTGACATATCCTGCTTGCCATTTTTTGCGGGGTGTCTCTCGGTGCCTTTCTTGGCGATCGCATGTGGGGACCCTGCATACGAGATACGGGCGATACGGGGGACAGGCGGGCACACGACATACAATGCGCTGCATTCCACGCCCTCCGTCTTCATCATTCTCACTGTCATCGCTTCCCCCGACGGCTCCCCGTTAACGGCAGCTGTGACGCGGGACCAGTGCTGGGCGGTTGTGCGGTGTTTTCGCCGCCAAGTGGCACACGACCACAGCCATCCCTTCCCGTCGCGACATCCTACCCCTTCACACTTTCATTTGCGCTGGCACACGACCGCGCTATCACATAATTTTGCCGCACATGATGCTCATCATTCATTTTTTTATCAGGGACCTGCTCGAGCTCAAGGCCATTCAGCGCACCCTTCCGCGCGCAAATCAGCCTTCTGATCCATACACCCGCAAACCTGCCAGCCATTACCTCTCCAAAGTTCCCCTTGGCCTGCTCCCTCTGTCGGACGCGGGGTCTGCGCCAGGCAGATACCCCGACTTACCCGACACACCGATGACCACACCAACCGGAAGCGGCTCAAACACGCCGTCTGTAACATCCCTCCCGAAGAAGAGTTTTGTATTCATGCCTCTGCTCGGCAATGGCCCAGCTCCCGAGTCATCGCCATCGCCATCTGTGCCCACCAACGACGTATTGGAGTCATCGGCGCCGATACAGAGGAAAAAGCCAAAGAATGTCATGTACATTAATGGCGAGGAGATTAGCTTGGATGACGACGAGGAGGAGGCGGTGCCTGCACCCATCCCCACGCCCGCGCCCATCCCCGCGCCCGTACCAGCGTCTCTGCCGGATCCTATGCTACTCCCAGCGTGTTCCTTCCGTGCCAAGCGGAATATTTCCCCTCCGCCTGCCGTACCTGCCATGCCTGCCCCCTCAAGTTCCCAATCATCGCCATCATCTATTTCATTATCAACTCGCAGCTCCCCTCCTAGTAATGCGGAACAGCCGGATCCCATGCTCTTGCTTGCATGCTCCTTCCGCGCCAAGCGAGTAGCGCCCCCGCCGGCGGCGCCGATGGTCTTCCCTGCACCGCCGACGCCTATGTCCCCTCCTCCGCGTTCATCTGTGTCGTCACCCTCACAGATATCGTTTCGTACCTCCTCAAGAGTCACACCTCCGCCTCTCCAATCTCCCCGTGTAACGTCCCCACCGCCGATTCTCAGACCAACATCACCACGACAAATTAAGGTCGTGCGCGCCTCTCGGGATAACACGAATCCGAGCGGCATGGTGGGATTGTCGGGGTGGAGACCGAGTGGGCGGCAGAGCCCGGTGTTGGTGAACAGCGCGTGAGCGTCCCCATGCTTCTGCTGCTGTTGATGTTGTTGTCATAGTGCTGTGTTGATATGTTCGCTGCGTATCGTAGTGTACATACGTCTGTTTATTACTATCATATCACAGAGCACTCTACCTACCTCCCCCTACCTACCTACCTCCTTCATTCTCCATGCCCGTATAGACATCATTAGGCATTCACGAATTTATACCTGCTGTTCTAGACATCATATCATGGTCATTGTTGGTCCTCCTATTTAAAAGAGGCTCGATAAACAAAGCGTTAGGCGAGCGGGCGGGTCAGAGAATTTCGGAAATGGTGGCGTAAACACGATAGCTGTATTTGTGGGACGGTTCCGACAACCAGAGCTGGGAAGCTCTGCCTAGACGTCTTACCTCAAAAACACCCATGTCGCCGTCGGTCATTGCATTATCATTACATATAATTTATTCGTAGGCAACGAGAGCGGCAAATTCTCGGCAATCAACGTCACGTATGGGAATGAGAACGCACGTGAGTGTGTTCTTCTTTGGCCACGACCATCATTTGTCGCCTTCATACCGCGACCGTTCACTCTATCTGTCTTCGAGACACATTATGTCGCGTTCGTCGCAAAGCTCCGAGCGACTGTACAGGGACCAGCTGTTCTCTTTCCACGAGGAACCTATTCGACGTGACCCTAATGTCCCGGCTCCCACTCCTACCCCACCGTTACACCTGCTGGACCGTCATATCCCCGAGGGCCTCACACTAAAGAAAATTGTGCGCGCCAAATCTCTTCTATCGAGTATGTCTGCTGCTTTGGACGGATATAGTGATCGCCTCGACGCCTTTGACGATGAGATGTTTGAATTGATGCCATCCGACCGGGTCCCAAATCCTGGTCATCTATCCCGACATATCGCCACGTATAGGAAATACGGGATTGGATATACCGTGACCGCTCTTGCCTCTCGAGTTGTCCTTCACCCCAAACAGCTGGACATACCCTCTCGCGTATCATGGAGGCCCTGTCCTAGTCGTTATACCCCCGTCCTTCTTTCTGGGCCCTACGCCGACCAGACTTATGTCTTCGCTTTTGCGCAAGAAGAGCATCTGGTGGATGCAGAATGCGCACTTCGCCCCAAGGCGCAGACTATTCTAAATGGGCTCGTTGAGCACGCTCCGCATGCTATATCTAGCATGTTCATGTGCACCGACGCCGACGTAGTGCTACACGCAATGTCAACCCTTACCGACTCCGACGACTTTCAATGGAAGGTGGATTCCTTATGTACCATTGCGCGACCGCCACGATCTCCTCCTCCCGATGCACCTGAAGGCTTGTGGTCCTTACCCAAGCCGAACGCACCTAGGAGGAGTGCCCGATCTCGGTTGAAATCAACCGAATTGCCTGGACCCTCCGTTGGGAGTGTCAGGCCGAGGAAGCGATCTCTTTCCAGCCTAACGGCGGATGTGCCGGACGCCAGCGATTACGTTCAGAAGGTGCTTTTCTCGACAGCTCAACTCTCTCAATACTTACATACGTCTCGTCACAGGCGTGGTCCTGTGCTGTGCACCTGGATGCTACCGTGATCGTCTTCGATTGTGGAAATTTCATTCGCATAGGCATCCGCCACAGAGAGCGCCAAACTCTGTATCTATCGGACATTGTTGACGTTTCCTCCTCTGAAACACCCGCTTACGGCCGTGTGTGGACTGCCCTGCACATTTTGGCCGTTCAAGATGCCGTTAACCGCTTACCGTCTCTTCGAGCAGCCGCTGATTCGGACAGATATGACTTGGGCAAACGCAAGAAACCCCTCTTCGTGCAGGATGCATCTGGATCCCCGAATCCACCAAAACGCCGGAATACGGGCAAGAATAAAGGGAAGGGAGTATCTTCCGATTTGACGAAGGTAACATTTGCACTCTCCGAGTTTCTAGCCGTGGTACACTCATCAACTATAAGCTTTTGAAGCAACGCCTGGACTCATCGCCTGTCGTTGCGCTGTTTTTTCAATTGGGGATCTATGATTCTCCTGCACCGACTCTTTTATGGGCCCCCGGGTCAAAAAGGGAAGAGGAGTACGACCCCGCTAAGTATTTGCCCATTGTTCTCGATGCTCAGATGGGCTCTGGTGCTATCGGTGACGTCTTTCGAGCTAGATTTTGCAGCGGCACACCCTCGGATGGCTCATTCATTGTCAAAGTTGCTGGCACTGCTTATAAGGCACAGCGTTTGAAACACGAACATCGAGTATATTCCCACTTGAATATGCGCGGCGTCAAGGGTATCCCTGCCGTCCTTGGCTTCTTCGAGAATGACGATGATGGAGTCTGTATCCTTGCTCTCGCCAACGTCGGTCAGGCATTGGGTCTCAGAATGGATAAGGATCACAAAGTAACCTTACTCGCACCGCAGCGGTTAGTGTTCCGTCATTCATTTCAATCTTGAGACTGACTGAGTATTGAAGTCGGCGATTGCTCAAAATCCTTGACGACATCCACCGGGCAGGCATATTGCACCGAGATATCCGATCCTGGAACATGCTGATGGATCAGGCGGGAAAGCTGTATATCGCGGACTTTGATCGCGCGAGCTTTCACGGGACAGAAGACAATTTTGTTGCTGAGAAATCAAGGATGCGTCGTTTCGTGGAAGGTAGTTTCGTCGATGAGGATATTGTCATAGGAGAGGATGATGTAAATACATAGCTAGTACAGGGAATTTAGATTCGCATACGCTTGGCGCTCGGATGCTGCCTCTCTTCCATCTTTCTCCCAATTTGCTTCGCCTCTTCGAGGTCCCTTTCCATTTTCCATTTTGGAGTCGGCAGCTCTTGCTCTTCGGGGTCGTAGTACTCACCGTTCTTCCAGTCGACGACGTGGAAGATGTGAGTATTGCTGCCATCAACAGCGTCCTCCTTGCGAGGCCTGAGGATGCTTTTCATATCAAGCCCGCCGTGTATGATGCCCACTCGGTGTACACCCCTCAGCCAGCTGTCCAATCTTCTCCTGTTTCCATCATGGGTAAGAGATCTCCTTTGAGCGACGAATGACTTACTCTACGATATCGTTTGGCGCCGAGTCGACGGCGTCCCAACGCGTGGCACAGAGGTGTTCCATGAATGTCGCGGTCAGAGTACGACGCGATGATGCCAAGGTCGTTGAGAAGAGCCCATATAGACGAGGAACGACCTGATGCGTGATTCCGGGCACGTCAACTGATTGAACGCGTTCGATGATGTCGGCCTCTTTCTCGCGAGTGTATGTGTCGTCCACCGCAAGTTTGACAACGAATGCTCCTCCCGCGGGCTTCCACAGCTCAGGAGCTAGCCTAGCATCAGCCGTGACAAAGGTGCACACGTAGCATTTGTCGGCATCTTTCAGTTGGAAGTGTACGCGGGCATGAGCTTTTCCACGGCCTGACGGGATTGCGGTCGAGTACTCATGGCGAGAAACAGATACACCACCGGGCCCAGACAGGCCAGCTACGTCAAGTAGTGGATCCCACCAGATGGTAACCTCCCCCAATCTTGCAAATAGCTCTGTGACTTCTTGCTTGGATAAGCCGGCCTAGCATTCACCCGATTACTGTCAGTAAGAACTGTATGCGAGGGAAAGCTCATCTTACGCTTATACGTGGGAGATGGTCCCCCATGGAAACATTGTGCGATCGCAGAAGACGATCCCGCGCTATTCCGTCGAAGTCCGGGGCATTCAAAAACGACATAGACAGTTGACCAGCCTCCTCGTCTTGCTTGAGATCCCATCCCCTCTGTGCATTATCCTCGAGCCCCGCTTTGGCTAGACCGCAGTGAACCTTGAAGTATGGCGGATCGGGAGAGCTTGCATCTCGCGCCACCACCATGGTATCTGAGAAGTGGAACGTCTGGGTATCTCGCTCCCGCACACCGATCACCTCGAGTCCACCACTACCAAACACAACATAGCTCGCGTCGACCATGACAGCCTTTGTACAGAGCTGTAATATGGATGAGTATGGCTCTGGATATTTTCATACATCATTTGAACGCACGTTTTGAAGCGCAAAGGATACCTTGGCCATGAGCTCGTCTTTGATAGCCATGAACGGAATCTCCGGTCCAGATACAGCCTCTGACAGCAGCTTCTTCGTGAAAGCGCTATCTCTCGAGGTTTGCCTTCCTGAGACCGCGTGCTTCGCAGTGTGAATAACTTGGCAATAACGCGAACCACACTTGAACTGTTCGGGATCTGCCTCGTTGCACGTCAACCACTCCACGGCGCGCGGTGCCCTACCACGTAGGACATACTGTAGCGCTAGGAAGAAGTCCTCAGTACGGATGAAAGGCAGTCCGATAGGTTTACAGTCGTAGACAACAACGCGTGTGAGTCGGTATTTCACAGCAGCCTTGAGCTTCTCTAAAAGCGCTGGATCGTCTTGCTCTAGAGGGCCTAGCTCCCGCTCTTGGAGAAAGAGATATCCTCCCGCCGTTGCCCCTGAGAGCTCCTGTCCGTCAATCGCCTTCTGTGAGAAGCCGAGGAATGACGGTCCACGCCAACCACGATTTCCCGGTGCCATGAGCCCCGAGGTCAAATCCGCGGGGACATTCGCGCGATAGCCGTAGAGATCAATGATGTCGGCACCATCTGGTCGAACAAATGCGTTGTGCAAACTACCACCGCCTGGCCTTTCCATGTGAGCTGTGCGGTGCAGAACGCTCAAACTACTCCGGATGTCGATCTGATTTGACGCCTTGGAGCTCTGGACCATCTCGTCCGCAAGGCGAGCAAGCACCTCAGGCAGATTGAAGAAGGATTTGAACCGAATTATGCGCAAGGCCGGATCGAGATGACGCTGTATGAAAGTAGGAGGAAGAATAGTGGGGTCGTTCCCCATGCGAAGTAGCAACTGCATCTTTGCCTCGTCCTGCCGGGTGATAGGCTCGCGGGTGCGCTTCATGCCAGCGGTGGTTGCAGTCGCCATCTGTGCAGATGCCACGCCTGCGGGAGCGGAGGGGTCCCCCATGACAATGGTCGGTGCCTGTGCAGTCACGGTTACGGACAGCGCTGCCAACGTCAAATTCATGATGCTTTCCACTGTCTGTGGTGGCATCTTTGCAACTGTAGTGGCGCTTGTGAGCATGAGCACGGCAAGGTTTCTAATGTCGTACCGAGAAAAGGGCGATTTCCCAAAAAGTACGCGAGTAAGTAGGAAGGTGAAGAGAAGGAGATGTGGGATGGGCTGGTGATGTTTGGCGATTTCTCTCGCTTATAAGCAGACCAAAAGCTGTTGAAGAGGATGAACTTCGGCATCAGAAGCACAGCACTGTTGTCGTCAACATGAAGTTTCCCTGACAGCGTGCGATCGTGGCCACCTCTTACTATGTCTTTTACTTTCTTGGGACAATTGACAAAGTAGATGGGGAACAAAGGCGTTGATTTTGCGTTGCAGGCAATGAAAGTGGAGTCCCTTATGTTCGACTTGAGCCAGAGCCTGGAAGGTTGTATGCGCTCCAAAAACAGAAGGCTTACAATATAGGTGGAGCAAAATAGCTTCAATCAGACCGCTATAATGCCAATCGATGTACAGTACAAAATCGATGGCCAACGGTTCGTGAACAGGGAGGGACATATTTACGGTGATAAACTCGATGGCTTACTCGCGGCACCATGTCGTGACAGAACAACAACTTGTAAGCCTTCAAGCATAGCTTCGGATTCTGTAACAAAAGCGCTACCACCTCGAGTTCGCCGAGTCACGTCTCTTGTTCCCGAACGGGAAGAAGGACTCAGGATTCAGTCATATCAGTATTCAGAGCCCTTCCTTCACTAGGTTACCAATGCGGAAGTGCAGACCACAGACTAGGTCATCAACAAGGATGTGCGAATTAGGATAGGCGGGCGGCTATAGCCTCACTTTGGTCAAAACGCTCGGCAAGCGGGCCGACTCAGGCCGACTTAGCACGTGCGATTGGTTGGTTTGTTGGCTAGGTTGGCGGAAGAAAGTGATTCTGAACTTTTTCACCGGTAAGTTACCAAGTAGGGCCCGAGGCCTTGTAATTCCTGCTACTTAGGTAGTAGGTCTTATGGCAGTTGGATTCAGGGAAAATCGCCTAATTCGGACAGTCACGTGTTTCTACACCGTCTACACTGCGAATTGCTTTCCCACGGCTGCTTTTATTTGGTTTGCACAAACAACGCTCCCGCCAAAATCGATGTGGCTGGGCAAAACCCTCGGTAAACACGTGAGTTTCACGTGAAGCAGGAATTATGCAGTTAAAATTGATTTAATTTCTCAAACTTCAAAAGGTCATGGTTTTGTGCAGCGACGTGCAGTGTGCACGGTGTTCGAACTTCTCACTGGGTTCTGTCAGTGTTGGAGACTTGGAACTCCCTTCTATGCTGTTTTTGAGCAATTGTACTTAGGAATGGCTACAGCTTCAAGCTTGTAAATGTCATTTTACTTACACACCAGAGCTCGAGAGCACCCGTCGAAGACGGGTGCGGCAGAGCGACCTGAATATCTGCACTGCAAGTGCATCAGTGACCGTCAGTCTCCATCATGTATGTGTAGATGATGAAAAGCGGGTGGGTGGCAGCCGTACAAGACAAGTAACATCTGCAGTTGGCCTTGGATAAAATGCTAACACTCCGAGGTAAGCCAATGTCTGTTACTGTCCATTCAACACTTACCTTTCCATAGCTTGCAAATCTCACAGGCCACAAACAACGGCACTCGCTCAGATTCGGCGCGCTAAGCTCTTCACAGACTCCGACTCGACACAAGTCAGGATCAAATATGCTATGAACGGCATTGATTGCAACACAATCTGCTTTCTGCAAGGCTGGCGAGTTGTCGCCCATTCCACAAACAAGTTGAATGCTTACCTTGGGTTGAACAGCACGTAACAAATGACTTTCGACACCGATTGAACAATTGAGCACTGACTTGCTAGCATCCGGACGTGGAATTTACCTATTCTTCAGATGTTTGTGATACAATAACAAGGATCTAGAACTGTTAATCAGCACGACGGCGACGAGTGTCGACGGGTATGGCTCCAACATCCCCAACTCTGAGTAGATATTTGACGTTTGCGCAATGGTTGGACAAGGATGTAATGTCAATAAAGTTGGTTACAAGATTGTAAATATGTGGCATGCCTTAAGGAAGGAGTGTCTAAGTTCACAAGGACAGCTCTAAGTAGCAGGCCCTGCCGGACCCGGCCCTACGCCCAGTTATTTACAAGGTAACTTACATGTAAATTTGGTCACGTGGCACGTGCCTGCCCCTCAAATTTTCCGCGGCGCTATGCGCCGTATTGCTCTGTCACCTGTATAGGCATTACGACTTGCCATATTGTACACACATACGGTTGGGATTGAGAGAATCTATTGACTTCTTGAGTAATCTAGGTACAGGTAACCTCATCATCAAAACCAAAGTCAAAATTGTCATCCTCGAGGGAAACTCCATCTCCTGCCCCAGCTCTCGCTACTGTGTCCGCCGTCTTCTGAACAGTGCTCGTCTTTGCCTCCTTTTTACTCATGGCCTTTGCAAGTACTGCCTTGATCCGGGAGTGTGAGATATCTGCAAATGTATCCAACTCAAAATCCATGTTCTAAGTTAGAATGTACCTGTTGATATGTTACTGGTTGATGGATCATGCGCACTTGAGGAACTCACCAGCCGAGTCCGGAATCTGCTTGCAAGATGAGTTTGAACCTGGACTGAGCAGATCAGGGAGCGTTGCGCCTCGCGGTTGCTGCGCAACTTCTTCGGCGGGCTAACAGCACATGATCAAATGTAATTTACCATGCCGCCGACCTAGGCTCGTGACCATCCGCTTCGCCACGTGGCTGCGCTTTTCACTCTGGAGAAGCGGCTGCCTAGGCCTGTGACTGGCCCCTAACAATGAGCAAGTGTCGATATAAAGGGCCTGTAAATCTGAGTTTGAATTGAGGGAAGACATTTTAGAGATTTGCCGAAGCCCGAAAAGGATTGTTGAGAAGCCACCCGCTTTGGGATTTGGCACGCGACCACGACGACGACGCGACACAATCGACTATTGCTGCACAATGCCAGCCTCAAATCGACCGTATGAGCTGCAAATGTAGGGTTTCTTACCGTACAATTAGCTCTCTCATAACTAGTCCCCAGGAATACACTTGATTTTGGATCCCCAAGCAAAAAGACACGTCAAGAAGACGTCCCAGTCAAGCCAAAGCGGAGATACAACAGACAGGCGACAAATCACCGCCATTCCTTTGGTGTATCCTTTCAGACACCGGAGTCAACACCCGAGTACAACTATACCGGGCTGGTAACACCTCAGACCCCGGCACCATTACATTCCACCGACACCTACCAGATACCACCCACCTCCATATTCCCTCGGTCCTCCACATCATCTGCACTGTTTACGGATGCCGACTCGTCTGTTAGCCCACCTACTCCATTATTCGCAGACTTTTCAGCTCCATTGACGCCTCTATCCCCATCCCTTGACCTCTTGCCTGACCTGGACGTGTCATCCATCTTCCATGACTCTTATTCCTTCATCGGGGTGGAGTCCGAGGCCCTGTTGACCTCGTCTCTGTCCTCGCGCATGCGACCGCCACCAGCCCCAGCTCTTGACTCGCCGCTTTTCCTGCTCTCTGTACCTTGCCGGCCATCTGCCTCTTCTCGCGCCCCTTGATTTGACTCGCAATCCAAAGCGCGTCGCACAACAGACTTTATGGCGACACTTCACTACTCTCCTTGGGAGCTCTTCGAAACGTTGCTTGCCGATAGCGGTTTCCAACGTCACAAGGAAGGCCTGTACCGCAAAGACACGGATTGCTTGGAGAGCATCCTCCAGTTAATGTAGGACTGTCAGCCCATCAGGGATCGGATGCTGGGTTGGATGTCTGCGAAGGCGCTGGATCTCATTGTCGCGACAGTATATGACAAGTTCGAAGCAACAAAGCCTCGTTTTCTCATGTACTCGACGCGCGCGACCCCGGATTTCATCGAAAGCTGGGACTTTGGAAAGGAGATGGATACTGCACGGTCGCACATGCCGACTTGGAATGTCATTCTTTCTGCTGCGACGGAATGTCGTACCGCCAAGCAGAAAAATAAGATGCGTGATCCACACCTTGTAAGTCGTGACTTGATATTCATATTTCATGCTGATAATGATTGATTAGGGTTCGAACATAATCACCAGCCAGGTGCTTCACCTTCGCTCGCAAGACTGTAGCAAACTACAGTTGATGTTTGGTCTATTTGGAGTTGCAACCGGATCCTCGAAACAGATGATCGAGACTCTCAGCCACTGCAGTCTTTCGAGCAGCTATCCGACTGTTCAGAAGACTCTTACCTCCCTGGCTGATGGGTCTGTTAGCGAGGCGGCGAAGGCGTCCTTTGATCCCCATGGTTATGGCTATGACAATTATAATGCATCCACTTCCATCTTTGTCGAACAGCGCACCGATGGCCCAAGTAAAGTTCAGTCCGGTACTCAATGCCTAATCTATAAACTTCGATGCGTGAAAGACCGCCAGCATCTTTGCCTCCAACCTATCCTTGACCGCACTAAAGTCGCTCGCCCGCTGAAGCCGTCGGACCTTTGCCCACGAGAGGATCAGATGGTGGCGTACTTCCATCAGAGCAAGATCACGGTCGTCAAAGTATTTCTCAAGTACATGCGCAACCTCCAATACCTCGATGATAATCCCCTTCTCCAGTACAGAACACGTCGACAAATCCCAGCATTACCAAGGACCGAGTTCCATGCTCTTCGTATGACGACAGCCGAAGGGGCCAGTACCATCAACAATATCATCA
This sequence comes from Strobilurus orientalis, assembly GCA_019915145.1. NCBI lineage: Eukaryota > Fungi > Basidiomycota > Agaricomycetes > Agaricales > Physalacriaceae > Strobilurus > Strobilurus orientalis. The sequence goes on along the minus strand of JAHLML010000005.1, from coordinate 3,753,920 downwards.
TCCACAACGACTCGTACATCGTCCAGATGGAACGCGATCCTGATAGTCTTGGCGAGGATGCCGTTCTCTCAACAAACGACCAGCTCACCAATGCTCGAATCCGATCTGCTCAGCTTCTCCGTCTCTGGGATATATCTCCCTGGGAGCGCCGAGAGATATTTCAGCTTGGTTATCCCGTTCTACACGGGGATATGAATGCACGCTGGGCAATCCGACATTGTCACTATGGGGCAGTACGGCAAACTGGGAGTCTCGCTTACTTTTTCAACCTTCTAGATAAACGACGCCTTGCAAACAATAAACCCGACTATTACGCTCTTGGTTCGGCGTACGAGCAGATTCTCGACGGTCTCATCCTTGATGCTTGGCGCCTCAAGATTTCAGGATCACATTCCTTGCTGGCTGCATTTGCGAATTCCAAACCTACAGCCGAAACTCTATTAGCGCTGGCGGAGAATATTCTATACGAGTTCGCTACCCCACTTGAAGAAGAGAAACCACGACAAACTCGCAAGAAGAAATCTACTACTACTCCCTCCGAATCAACAGCAGTTGTGTCGATTCCACTTCCCACTCCTGTTCCTGAAATTATTCCGCCTAACCCTAGCAACCCAGCGCACGATATGATTCGTCAGAACGTTCGCCTTCTCTTCCGTGATTTGCTGTATCTTCGGGAGCAGGCACTCGCTACTTACTCTGGTGATATCGGGCAACTCGAGGATATTCTACCAGACTTTGCTGCTGTCTTTCGCGGATGCGGATCAAACAAGTATGCGATGGAGGTCCTCTACTTCCTCAACAATCTTCGCCAACACTGGCCCGAGGACTTCGCGTAAGTTTCTAGTTTGATATGATACCAAATCAACTGACTACGCCTCAGGAACATCGTACGCGACAATACACTTGTTTGTATGGGTGGTCAGGAGCACCATTTCATGCCTGTTGATATGAATATGGAGCACATCATCCGGGACATCAAGAACATTCATCTTGCAAAGGGACTCTTGGGCTCATGGGATCGGGTCGCTGATATCTCCGGTGCAATACAGTCTCTCCAGGGCGTCAAGGAAATCTTTGAGCACATAATGCAGACCGCCTATCAGAAGAGGACACATACAGACTCAAATACGGACGATTTGGCATGGCGAGTCTTTGACGAGGCAAAAAGTACACAGATGCAGGAATTTGTGGCAGATTGGGATTGCGGGATTGTTATCAAGGCAACGGTTGATTCAAAGAAGACGGGCTACAAAGGATTGGAACGTACAACCCTCGCAACGTTCAACAAGAACCAAGCAGCGATGTCTGACAGGAACGATGGTGACGATACCGAGCTGGTAGCAGAGGAGGATGAGATTCCGGAGCTAAACATGCGATTGTACAGTGAAGAAGAAGATGATTAGCGACGTTTTGCTGGTATTACACTTTGTACTGAATCAAACTCTTTAACAACATCAACAATGTTTTGTGCCCAGCTCCCAGCCCACTCATCAGTCTCGCTCAGATGATTCTGGAGTTGCGTAGGTGTCAGGATGATCTCCGGCCTTGCGCAACAATCTGCTTGTTTGAGAGAATCTGATACTCAGCTCGGACAAACCGCAGCTTGTCTACCTTCCACGCATCATTACGCCACTTCCGAAGATACTCCTCCAGCGCGGGCCTTTGTGCAGGTACCCGGTACTTGTTTCGCTCGTTCCTTGTTGTGTTTGGTACTGTCTCCTCCATCGGAGCTTTGTAGATTGGTCCTGGAAGCCATGCCTGTAGATCAAAACCGTCATCGTGTCCATCACAGCAGTGGGCTCCGTGATAGTCTAAGGCTATACAAGATTGAGTAGCGGTCCCTCAAGTTCAAACAACACGCTCACCGGTAGGACATGGGTCATCGAGATATACCTTGTAGAATTGACGCATACAATGGCAATCCTCATCCGCGCGCTGAACCAGCCTCACCATTGAGAATGGTGCACGTTCTTTGCGGTCTGATTTCACCGTCAAAGGGCCGCGTGGTCGGTCAGGATCGTCCTTGTCAATATCGTTGACCACATCATACTCAGAAAGATCTATAGTCATCGCCCAGTCTTCATAGAATGTGACATAGAACCCGGTCTTTCCAAGTCTCCGAATTGCTCGACCACCGCGTTGTAGACCATCACATCCGTTGGTCGGAAGGCCATGGTTGCCGACAATGTCAACGTCCGGAAAATCGATGCCCTTGATGAGTGTGAGCTGAATCCCGGTAAATATCAAGAGTTCTTACAGCTAGGGTTTTAAAGTTGAGTTGCAACAACCGGGTTGTTTGAACAACTCAACCCAACTCAGGTTGAAGTTGTTGAAAATTTGACTAATTTGAACAACCTCAACTCAGGTTGGGTTGTAGGTTGTTGCTGAAAGTACAACTTTCAACAACCTTCAACAACTTGTATCATTCTAGTACTCATATAATGTGTATTTAACAAGATATAAGACTGTTAAGCTTTAAATACAGTTGTAAATCATTGAAAAACAACATTATAAATGGAAAATTTATGTGTTTAAGTTGAAAAAGAAGCATAAACAAGTAAAGTTGAAGTTGCAACCGGTTTTTGAGGGTTTTTGAAGTTGTGAAGGGTTGCAAAACAACTGGGTTGAAGTTGAGGTTGTTGAGAAATCATGGATTTCAACAACTGGTTGGGTTGAGGTTGTTTACAAAATGAGTCAAAAACTCCAACCCAACCCAACTTGAAAACCCTACTTACAGCAGCCTCCCCTGAAGTTGCGCATAGCAGTCGACATGAGCCGTTTGGATCTGTGAAGGCATCATGAGTCCACTGCAGGTATTGGGGAGACATGTCGGAATCATAGAACCAAACAATATCTCTGGCCTTGTGCGGAAGACGCTGTCCGGACAAACATTGAATGAGATAGGCCTGCACGCGCCGTAACAAGTTCTTGTTGTCAAAGAACAGCAAGACACGGGTTGCTCGCTGAAGCGAAATGGCGTCGTCAAATAGCACCTATAGTTGTCCATAACATCGAGGGAGCCAACAACGCAGTGCCTGGCATAGATAGTATTTGGTCGGTTACTCGTGTATCGGATGATCTCGTGGTTGGTATTTAGGATAGTTGCTTGGATAGTGGAAAGGATGTATGGAGGTGATGTTGCAGTAAGCGCATGCCAGGGCGCATTTGGAAAGAGGATCTTGATCTCGTTGAGGCGGCCATATGGCGGAAGAAATGCCTGGAGAGAGTAGCGCGGAAATCCGGCAAAGGATATGAAGTGACCTTCGTCACAGAAGATGCGGCCAACTGCTCGCTTGTAGAGGCTGTTGTTTCGAATGATCTCTCCAAACTTTGAGAAGTAACCCTCCCTAAGTTTGAAGAACTGTTCAGGTGTAACGATCAGATGTCGAATGGGACCAACGGTCCATGTCGTCGAATTATAGATGTGTTCCTGCACAGATTTGACATGGAGTCCTAGTATCAAGGCTTTGAACAGTGCTTACCATCCAGTACGACGCAGTTCTTGGCGTATCTTGATTGATAGCAGCTGAAGGAATCATATACTTTGTGTTGAAGTCTATGACCTGCCGATGCACTTCCGGTTAGCGAGTTGGATTAGGAGACTTCAATGGACACACCTGACTCAGCTGAAGGCACTTTAGAGGTGATATCGTGAAGCAGACACAAGTCGCTCCAGTCATATGAATCAGGATGGCAATAACGAGGGTCTTTCCGGATCCAGTCCCGGCAAGTACAGCTGAATCCTTCTGGAACGAGAGACACACACTTTTCAGCTGGTGATCGCGTGGAATCTCGCGTCCTTGAGTGATGTACAGAGATATAACAATCATGCGAAGGGCTAGAGTGAGGCTGGGACCAGAAAGCGACGATAAATAAGTGATTGGGTATAGAGGAAGCGTGGTCAGAGCATGGGCCACGATGATCTCTTGAAGAGTCGCGTCCGAATAGTGCATGACATCGCCATCTATAGCTTGTGATATCGTCTTGCAGGTCAGTGGGGCATTCATTGTCGAGTATTCACAAAAGAAAAAAGTGGCATTGACAGGCTGCAGGCGATGTGTGCCAAATCCCAAAGCGGGTGGCTTCTCAACAATCCTTTTCGGGCTTCGGCAAATCCCTAAAATGTCTTCCCTCAATTCAAACTCAGATTTACAGGCCCTTTACATCGACACTTGCTCATTGTTAGGGGCCGGTCACAGGCCTAGGATTTGGCTGATGCTCCCAAATCATCCGCCGCACTTTCATTCGCTTTCGACTGTAGGTCGTAAAAAAAGTTGAAAAGTTCACTAAATGAAAGTTGCTTATTTTGTGATTTTGAGCAACTTTCAGTAAGAGCAAAAAATGACTTTTTCTGAGATGCATGTCTGACCTCGAGATGGCCAAGACACCCTGGGGGAAGCTCAAGAGACGAAGTAATGCTGTTGAAAAAAAAAAACTTTTTTTTCTACTTAACAAAAATTGCTCAGATTTCAAAAATAAGCATCTTTCGTTTACTGAACTTTTTGACTTTTTTTACGAGGTAGATGGGCTACGAGGAAAAGTGACCAGGATGATTTGGCGGCATCCGTCAAATCCGGCTCATTCATTTCCAGCCGGTTCACAGTATGTAAAGCGAAGCACGTGCTGTGGACCAAGGTGGTCGCGAGCCTAGCCTCAGGCCTGTTCTGTTTCCTTCTAACAGCGACTTTCGTTCTCGTAGCACTGCACTCGGCGCATCGCACAACTACTCATGTCGTGTTGCACCACAGACGAGGATGCCGAAGATTATCGTGATATTCTCTTCAACTTTAATCCGCCACCGCTGGAACAAAAAATTTGACGTCGAGCTCCCCATTGCCTCTCCACCGTTGCACCTTCTAGATCGGCATATACCAAATGGACTCATTCTCAAAAAATTGGGTATCCTGCCCAGCCTTTCTTCTGATCTCTCAGACTCACTCGACGCGTATAATCATCTTTTTGAGGCGCTCGAGCCAAGTTCAACCTTTGCTCTGGGTATGTCCCTTCATAACCCACCAACTTCGGATGCGCAGGGCGTATTTAGAGGACAAAACAATATCCTAGGATTCACTACGAGTCAATTTGCGTCCAGGCTTGCCCTACATCCCAAGCAGCCGGACATATAGACTTATCTCGGTTGGGAGCTGTGCTCTGCACCTCATTTAATTGCTGAGGACTACGTACATCAGATCAAAGCGCTGTCTTTCTTCCCTATGGATCGTGAACGGTTTCCAGAGGAGCCTCTCAGTAAGAAAACACGTCTACTCCGGGCGAAACTACTTCAGCACGCACCTCGTATGATCGCAGGCATGTTTATGTGCACAGACGCATACGATGTCCTTCGAGATATGACAAACCTTGCGGGTAATTCTGACTTCCCCTGGAGATGCGACTCTGACTGCACGAATCCCCCACCTCACTACATCCCCACTCCCGTGTAAGTGTACGGTCGATGTAAGTGTACGGTCTTCTCGAGCTTTGGACTCGGACTCGGACTGAGAGAGAGAGAAGGGAAAAGGTGAATTGTCCGTACTCTACCAGCTAGCTACAGTATATATGTAATTTGTCTGTTCTTTAAGGTGCTACTAAGAAATAGTGAGACATACAGTGAAACATGTGATATGTGAAAGGTAAGTGTGCTATAATAAAGGTGTGCTACTATAAGGTAAGTGATATTAGCGCGTAGCGCGCGTTGAAACCATACACCCGACGCCCCAAAAGGGCTCTGGCCGTTACCGGAGCACGATGAGCCACGGAGAAGCTCCCGAGTTAAGGCGCATGTACCGAAGTACAAACGCAACACATACCCGGGAGTAATCACACCGCGGAAACCGCCAGCCTCTCTATTCCCGACGTACACACCAGCTGCACGCGATTACATTCAAAAAGTAGGTTATTGTGTCCTGTCTTCATTCGGAGTGACTGATGATGCACAGGCCTGGATCAGTGCCATTCACCTGGACACTTCAGTCATAGTCTTTGACTGCGGTAACTTCATGCGCATCGGTATTTGTCACAGGGAGCGCCAAACACTTTACTTATCAGACCTGGTTGATGTGCAGTTGTGTAAGAGCCCCGCATTTGGGCGTCTCTATGCCGCCCTGCACGTGCTGGCAGTCCAAGATGCTCTGAACCGCCTGCCGTTGCTGATATCAGCTGCAGAGTCGGCACAGTACGAGCCAGGAAGACGGTGTAACATTGACTCGATTGGTGACTCCCCCAAGGTTTCATCGAAGCGTTGGAGGCTCGAGAACAAGATGAATAAAATGACTCAAGATGATCCATCAGTAAATCACCAAAAGTATGTGGGGAATGTCACATACCCAACATACCTATATGCTCGGGTATGTACACATACCTGGATCTCATCCACCTACGACCGCCAGGTATGCATACATACCCATGACATACCAGTGACATACCAGTGACATACCCACTACATACCGATGTATATACCGACGTATATACCCTGTATACTACTGCTACAGCTTTCAAATCACACGGGTACTGGTGCTCGCGATGCGGGATCACGGTTACTATTGACAGGAGGATACTACAGCGGGACAGAGCATGCTACTAGTCTATCGATAGTGCTACTGCAAGACTCGGCTGAGACAGTCAGATGCGAAGCGGTGCGCGCTTTCCGATACGACTCGGCTCCTCCGAGTCCGCTCCCAAATCCTCGCCCGCTCCCAGCATCGTTGTAGCCTTGGCACCGCGACGAGGCTTCTTGAGGCTCATGTAGGGTTTGGCCGCCGTGAGGACTTTACACCAGACATCGTCAGTGAAGTTTGCCTTGATCATTTCGAAGAAATCCGCTGCGATGCTTCCGTATGGATCATCGCAAAAGCTTGTGTCGTTGTTACACGATGTATTATCGTTGGCAGGTCCCGCACGCACACCCCCCTTCCAGAGCTCAAGTGCGTGGACTGTCTGCGAAGAGTTGAGAATCGAGATTGGAAACCGGGATGAAGAAGCCAATGGTGAAGCACTCACAGCAGCCGTGCAGGTGGCAAGACCAGCATATGGATAACCGTGTCCATGGGGAGCTTCAATAACAGACTGCAGGTAGAATCCAAGTGGGTAAAGAATGAGCTCGCCGGTGAAGACCCCCGCCTGGTCCTGAGAGCCGTTAGACAAAGAATCGGTCACGGACAACCACGCACCTTGTCCTGTGCCTCTGGGTCGGCATAGAGAAAGTTATCGTCCTTGAGCTGGTAGTCGATCCACCGAGCAATGTCCTGTTGTGACCCGAATTCAGTACGGCATTTGTTGTCGACATGGGCGCGCATGTATTTTGCTATATTGCTCCGAAAGGTGCGTAGGTCCTTCGCTGCCTGAACTATAGCATCAACGATTGCATCATAAGAGAGAGAGAGACTGATGATACGCACTACTTTGATGATAGCCGGGTTATCGACACGGGCCTTCCCAGTTTGAGGATCAACAGTGGGAAAACTGACGAATACTTTGAGCCAGAGGTCGGTGACGATGGCAGCGAGCTGCGGGTGTTGGGTTGTAGCAAAGGGCTGGTCAAGAGCAATGGATCCGGCCCAGTCGCATAGAGAGGTCATGAATCCATCTTTCCATCTCTTGAGGTCGATGGTGGGGTTCGGAAAGGGAAGATCATCCTGTTTCCATACCTTCTTGCCTGGCTTGGTAACAACCTCGTCGACATCGACATCGTTGAGGACAATCTTGGGTATCGCGGGTGCCTGTTGCCAGTGGAATCAATTCAGTTAGTAGTTCACACGAACATAATTGACGTACTGATGGGCCACGCGCCTTTGCTGTCTTTTCCTTCTTTGCTTTCACTCCTGCCCCGGACGACGACGACGACAACGATGGGCCCAAGACCATCTTCTTCCAGTCAGTGCCCAGGCCGCCAATCTCACTAGTGCCAGTCCGAGGGCGCTTGGGTCTGGCATAGTCTGTGTGAGGATACAGACATGCACATCAACTTGGTGCTTACTTTTTGCTACTCTTAGCTTGGTCGAGCTCGTCGCTCTGCTTGCGCTTGCTAGCTTTGCCAGCTTTGCGTTGGATTGCTGGAACTGGAGGAGCTGGGGCAATGGAGCGTTCCGCGGTGACTTCAGCACGCAAGCTTTGCTTGTTGGCCTTAGGCTTGGGGATAGAGGGTAAGAGAACAGAATTTCCGAAGACGTCGACTGACCTTGGGAGCAGCAATTACGTTCTTCTTTTTGCCGCCTCGACGTCGCTCTTCCTTGAGTTGGGCAGCACGCTTCTGCATCTCACGCATCTGCTGCTGGAGCTGGAGCTCCTCCTTTGTCTGTTGCCCATCCGAATCGATGTCCATTTTGTCGTCACTCGGAGGCGCTTCTGGAATATAGTCGTCGGTATCGGAGGACAACTGATAAGGGTCCTCGAAAATGGCATAGGATATATGCTTACCACGAACTTGTCGCCGTGGTCTCTCTTTACTCGACTTGGACTCATCGGGCGCTTTTTCGAAACCCTCGATATCATCGTCACCCATGTGTTTGTTCTGCTCTTCAGGCTCCTCCATGCCTATGTCCTGATCCACCTCGGCAGCGCCTTCATCCTCTCTGTCACTATGACGCCAATCTTCGACCACCAGACCGTCTGACTCCGTTCCGGGTGGGTCCTGGATTGAATCAAGCTCACCGTCCTCTCCATCGTTGTCCATACTCCCTATCTCGTCGCTTGCTGGATCGTCCTTTGCGATTGAGAAGTCGGGTTGGGCAAGTGGAGACATTGAGCCGTCCTTGATTTGGAGACGATTCCTTGTTGGAGACGCAGGGTAACGGCCTGGAGACAAATTCTGGAGGGGAAGCGGAGCACTTTCCTCGGATGATGAATCTGAATTGCTATCTTCGGCGGTTGGCGGGGGATCCTGCTTGTTGTTGCCGATGTTCTGGATATTGGGTGTCGGTGATGCGGATTTTTGAATGGCTGTAGCTCGAAGGATATTGGCAAGCCTTTTCTGGGATGGAGCGCTGCTGGCTTGCACCGGTGGCTATTTCTCGGTGAGTAAAACGATTAGTTCTCATACTCGGATACTCACAAGAGCGGAAGTAGGCGTGGGCCTGACTTGTGTGGGAACGGCTTCAGGCGGGACGAAATGTGTGGGCATGGGAGCTGGCGTGACCTTAGGCGGGATAGGTGCCTTGGACGTGGGCTTAGGCGTGGCTCTACCCTTGAGGATGTTGGCCAGAGAGACCGTCGCGCGCTGTAATAAGGTAAGAGCGTGTCAGTGCCGAGTAAGCCAAGACTGACCTCCTTGTCCTCTTTAGCTAGCTTATCCTCCATTGCAGCAATGCGCCCAGCGCTTTTGTGCCTGGTATCAGCTTTTTCCTGGGCCATGATATCTTTTCGGGCTCGCTCGCCCTGTTTTTTAGTTTGGGTAATCTGGCGTGGCTCAGCGGGTGCTGTTGGAGGCTGATTGAGTTCCTTGCCACGGCTGGAGCGCCGTCTCTCGGGGGGAGGGTCTTTTGAGGCCATGGTGGATCGAGATCGAGTGTGGTGAAAATTTAGGATGATCGGTGAGTCTTATTCATTGCGCCATCCGATCAGTCAACTTATTTCTCTCCAGACATCCACTACGCCATGCAGAACAGCGCAAGATACAAGAAGTTCCATCCCTACCTCTGCCCATATCGATGTGGTCGTCGTTTCATGAACTTGTCTGGCCAGACCCAACATGTCAATGCAACGCACCATATCATGGCCCAGCCTTCTCTATCGACAACTCCTGCTACAAAGTCTACATCGCCATCGCCATCGCCTCCCATTCCCGATCCTTCCAACGCTGCCGACGACATGCAGATGGATGCTGGCAATGCAGCCACTGATGATCTCCTCCCTCATGCCGAATCTCCATTGCCTCCACCTCAAACTACTCGCAATGCCAATACACCTCGCAAGAACTGCACGTATCATCCCACCATGACAGGTAAGAGAGTTCGCACTCTTCTACTCCGTCAACACTGGTAGCCCTGTGTCAGGTGTTCCATGCACTAGCGAAGGCAATCCTCTCCCCCCTCATGCTCCGCCGCCACCACGTACACATCCGGATAATCCTTTCGAGCCATTTGACGATGAAGTACCATTCCGTCTAGCGGACTATTCGTTTTGCAAGGCGGAGCTCTCTAAAGAGCGCATCAAAGAGCTCTTGGAGATCTTTGCTCTTGCACTTGAGCCACATGGAGCCGACCCTCCCTTTGCCGATGCGAAGGCCCTATACACCGCCATTGACGAGATTCCACACGGCTCCGCGCCATGGAAGTGTTTTGTGAGCGAGGCCCAACCAGGCATCAGCGCAGATGCTCCTGACAGGAAACACCAAACCTACGAGATATGGTACCGTGATCCTGACACCGTCATCAAGAACATCTTATCAAATCCCGACTTTGCCGATTCGTTTGATCCTTCGCCATACGTAGAGGTGGGAAGAGATGGGAAGCGCCGCTGGTTGGACTTTATGTCAGGAAACTTTGTGTGGCGTCATGCTGTAAGTTAAACTTGCGCTCTCAAGGTTGTCTACTGAAAATCAATACAGGATCAAATCTACAACGACGATCCCTCAACCGAAGGCTCAATGGTGATCTATATTGTCCTCGGAAGCGACAAGACTACTGTCTCCGTTGCCACGGGGAACGTCGAGTACTGGCCACTTTACTTAAGTATTGGCAACCTTCATAATGGTGCACGACGTGGACATTGTGGTGGTGTCGTTCCCATTGGGTTCCTGGCCATTCCTAAAGGTTCGTCAAGTTTTCAATTATACTCGAACTATTCTCATTCGCTGTTTTATGTAGGAGATCGACTTGACGACAATAATGAAGAGTTTCGTACCTTCAAGAAGCGACTCTTCCATGCGACCATTTCTCACATCTTTGCCAAGCTGAAGCCTTCAATGACCACACCGGTTGTGTGTCTCTGTCCCGATGGACATTACCGTCGGGTTATTTTTGATTTTGGAGCTTATATCGCGGATTATCCGGAACAAGTCCTTCTTTCTGGTATTGTTACTGGTTGGTGCGCAAAGTGAGGGTTTTGCGCTGTCAATAGTATCTCATTCTGATGTGTGCCTTCTGCAGATGTACAGCATCTCGCTCGGACCTTGATGGACCAGCGGGACGTCGAACGAAGGAGCTTACGGAGCTCATCATTGAGCAGTTTGGCGGTTCTGGCAAGACGGTGTGGGACAATTACGGGATTGATGAGCACTTTCATGTATGGTGTTTTCTTTGACAGCGCCTATTGTTGTGCTCATCTCACCATTGTAGCCTTTCACATCAGACTTTCCGCGGGCAGACATCCACGAGATTATCACTGTCGATGTTCTTCATCAGATTGTCAAGGGTACCTTCAAGGATCACCTCATTGATTGGACTTGGGAGTATCTCGAGATCGAGCATGGGGAGAAAGAGGCACAGATCATCATGGGCGATATAGATCAACGGTATGTGCTCCGATTATCCATTGCTGATATGATATTCATGTAACAATATAGGATTTCCATCACTCCAGAGTTCGCTGGTTTACGGCGCTTTCCACATGGGCGTCGCTTTAAACAATGGACTGGCGATGATTCTAAAGCTCTGATGAAGGTAAATCAGCGTGTCTCTGCTTCCACTCCATTGTCTCAGCCTTCCTTCAGATCTTCCTTGCTGCCGTTGTCAACTATATTCCCGAGCAGATGGTTCAATGTCTCACATCATTCATGGACTTCTGTTACGTCGTGCGGCGCAACGACTTGACAGAAGATACTCTTGATGAACTCGATACCTACCTCGCCCGCTTTCATGCCTTACGAACGATCTATGTTGACACCGGTGTCCGCGATACTACTGGAAAACGAACAATCTTTCTTCCTCGTCAACACTCCCTTGTACATTACCGTCATCACATCACAGAGTTTGGTGCTCCGAACGGACTCTGCTCTTCCATCACTGAATCGAGGCACATCACTGCTGTGAAGAAACCTTGGCGTCGTTTGAGTCGATACAAGGCTTTGGGTCAGATGTTGTTGACAAATCAGCGTCTTGACAAGCTCAATGCCTTGCGCATGGAGCTTGCCAGTGTCGGTCTCGCAGAGCCAGGACACCCTCCACCTCCGGATCCGTTTGACGTTGGAGAAGACGATGATGGCGCAGTGGATAACCGGGTTCTTGCAGATATTCAGTTAGCTACAACACCAGGTATATTGAACATCTACATGCATATGCAGCTTGGCTCAAGTTTGATAAAACCATCTCGAAAATATCCCCGTTGTCTCCTATGTCTTGCCGCTGCTATCAATGCTCCCGAGTTCCCTGATCTGGCCCGTCGCTTTCTCTATGATCAGCTTCGCACCGATGATGACCCACCCTCGGAGGATGTTCCACTGGATACATGTCCAACGATTACATCCAAGATTCACGTCTTCCACTCCGCTGTTGCGTACTTCCATGCACCAAGCAATGTTTCTGGGATCCGGGGCATGAAGCGCGAGCGCATTCGAAGCACACCTTCATGGCATGGCCATGCTCGGAGAGACTGTGCATTGATTGTCACTAACCCTGATGCCAAGGGCTTTAGCGGGATGGATGTTGTTCGGGTTTTCTTGTTTTTCTCCTTTTCTCATGCTTCACGTACATATCCGTGTGCGCTCGTGCAGTGATTCACAAAGCATGGCAGGCGCCCCGATTCTCGCACAGGGATGTGGATTGTCAAGCCAGATCGATATCCCGGTGGCCGTCCCGTTTATTCTGTTATTCATCTCGATGCTCTTTTACGCAGTGCGCATTTACTTCCTGTTTTCGGCTCTCAACGTGTTCCTCGTCAACTCAAATTCTACCATACTTTAAATTGCTACAAGGCTTTCTATGTCAATAGATATGCAGACTATATGAATGAAGTTATTTAATACATTACATTCACAGTACTTCGAGACTCGGTTCGTAGTTATGAGAAATTGAGAACCCAGTCTCGAGTCTCGACGTTTGTTGCAGACAACAAAAAAGTTTTCGGCAGGAATAAAATCCAGGATGGTAAGGGGAATACTTTGCGACAGACTTGGTTCGAACGGACAGCTTATGGAATCGCGCTTCAGCGTTGTACACAGCCCGAAGGAACGTTAGACCACTTCACTATATAGGTGCTGGGACAGCACATCTACTATAGTAAACAATGCGGCGAAGCTTAGATAATTATTACTTAATCAAGAATTCAATGTCCGACGCCCTCAACCGGTTCCCCTCTTAGCCGGGTTGCCGGGTTCCCGGTCATCGCCCACACTCAGGCACGTAACCGGTGTCCGGCCCACATTCCGGCATCACGAATCCATGCCTGCTACATCGTGTCTGCCTCTGCCCACCACTTTGTCTGCATTGTAAGTTTCTTTTCTTTCTGTTTCTTCTCTATCATAGTAGACTCTCTGAGTGTACATGATCTGTAATGATTCTCTTTCTGTTCCTGCCTGTATTTTCATTGCCTGCACTGTTATCTGATTGCATCTCCAGGTTTTCACTGTTGCTTTGTCTCTCTGCTCTGCTCTGCTCTGTCTGTCTGCTTTGCTCTGTGTCTGCTCTGGCTGTCTGCTATTTTTTTGACTCAAGTATTGTCATTGCTCATTGTATGTTCTCATGTTTGTTTCTTTTCCTTCTCAAGTTTCATTGTATATTATTAGATGGATACTCATATGCACTCTCCGCATACTCCTTCAAATCATGATGATGCTGAAATGCACCATGCTTTGTACGTCAACTCTCAAGCACTTCCAAGCTTTTTCTCATATACATCTTCAGTCCTGAATCACCTACAAACACACCAGCACGTGCACGTCGCTCTGCTCAAAACTCTGAGCGACAAAGCCGTATGCTGGAAAGTCCTCAGATTCATCGAAGTCCTTTTGCACGCCGCCAACGGTCTCCTATTCAATTAGATCCCATTCGTTTTCCTTCTCCCCGTGCCCGCTCTTCTTCTCATTCTCCAATACGTAATGTAAACCGGTTTGGAACACAGGGTGTCAACGATTTATTTGGTCCTCCTATCATTCCTCCTGCTCAAGTTCCACGTCGAGGTGGACCACAAATTATTAATGGACAAACTTACCATCATTTACCTGATAATCTTCTTCATTTGATCAATGCTGTACAGTACGTACCCTTTCAGGAGGCTGTTCGTGGCCGAGGTCGTGGGCCTGGAAGACCACGTACTGTACATGGGCAACCTATACGGCCTCATGCTGTTCCTCCTGCTGCTGCTGTTGTTCAACGTCTACCTTTTGTACCCAATATTCTTTTTGATAAAGGCGGATATAAAATATGCCGTGCTCCTACTATTGGTGCTATGCCTGTTGCACGTGTACCATTTGATAAACGGCAACCTATTCATTATTTGGGCCGAATGGATGTACCATGTCCATTCTGCAAAGCTTTACATTGGGAAGCAGAAAAGCTATAACGGTCTACTGTTCATCAAAAGCGTTTTGGCATGTGTTGTCTTACAGGAAAATTTGATTTACCTTTATTACACCAACTTCCGCCAGAGCTACATTCTCTTTTCTATAATACTGGCCCTAATGCTGATGCAGCAAAGCAGTTTCGTACTCATATTCGTTCTTATAACAATGCTTTAGCCATGACATCCATTGGTGTAACTATAGATCATCGTGTCAATGATGGACGTGGACCATATGTATTCAAAATTAAAGGCAAATTGGTACATCGCATTGGATCTCTCATAAGACAAGATGACCGAGCTCCAACTTATGCTCAATTGTATATCTATGATCCTGCTGAAGCACTGAATTTGCGAATGGGTCATCAAGCTAATTCAGACTGTGATATTGTTACAATGCAAATTCTTCAGGATCTTTTGACACGTGTACATCCTGGAGTTCAGAAATTCAAGCAAGCTTTTGAGATTACACGGACTCTGCCTCCAAATGAGGATCGAAGAATTGCATTACGCTTTGATGGCACATGTGACAGACGCCGATACAATCTACCTACAGCTGGAACTGATGAAATTGCTGTGATTCTTCCAGGTGATGGAACAACACCTCAAGGAGATCGTGATATAGTTTTGAATCGGTTGGATGGTACTCTATATCAAATTTCAGAATTGCATCCAATGTATCCATCATTACATTATGTGCTGTTATTTCCAACTGGACAATTAGGTTGGCATCCACGGATTCAATATAAAGCTGATGTTGAGGATGATGATGAAGATCCTGATGAGCCTGATCAGCAGAGAGCTATTGCTAATAAGCGAACTGACTACATTACTCAAAGAGAATACTTTGCATACCGTCTCCATAAACGCATTGATGAAACAGATCATATCTTTCAAGCTGAAAAACTATTTCAGGAGTACATTGTTGATGCATAGGCTGTAGCAGAGCAAGCTAAATTACGTTGGGTTGAACAACATCAGAAAGAACTACGTGCAGAAAGCTATCAAGCTGTAGCTGCAGCTGCTGCAACTAATGATAATGGCGCTAATATTGGTCGTCGAACTATTCTACCTTCAAATCATTGTGGTAGTACACGTTATATGGTTCAATGTTATCAAGATGCTTTAGCAGTCAATTCAAAGTTTGGTGCTGATTTGTTCATCACTGTTACTACCAATCCAAACTGGCAGGAAATTACAGATGAGTTGAATCCAGGCCAAGTTCCAGCTGATCAACCTGATTTAGTTGCACGAGTGTTTCATATGAAAGTCAAAGCAATCATTGCTGATATCTTCAAACATCATGTTTTGGGTCAAGCAGTAGCAAGAGTGTATACCATTGAGTATCAAAAGCGTGGTCTGCCTCATATGCATATCATCATTATGTTGAAAGATGAATGGAAATTGCGCACTACTGAGATCATAGATCAATTGATATCAGCAGAACTTCCAGATCCTGATGAAGATCCTGAACTTTATGAGATTGTTATGCAATTCATGATACATGGTCCATGTGGTCCTGATGTTCCTAATGCACCATGCATGGAGAAAAAAGCTGGCAATACCCACAAAACCTGTGTCAAATGTTTCCCTAAATGCTTCAATGAGACTATTTCTTTGGGTGAAGACTCCTATGCTAAATACCGACGTCGTGATAACTCACAAAAACAATATAAAAACAAAAAAGATCAACATATTCATAATGGTTGGGTCATTCCTTACTGTGCATGGCTTATTTGGAAATATCGATGTCATATCAATATTGAAGCTGTAGCATCTATCAAAGCTATCAAGTATATTTATAAATATGTATATAAGGGTCATGATCGTACAACTATGGAGTTTGGACGATGTGAGGATGAGGTGAAGCTCTATTTAGATGCCCGCTATGTTAGCTCTTATGAAGCCTGTTGGCGAATATTCAAATTTTGGATGCATGAAGAGTTTCCAGCTGTCTATTGATTGGCCATTCATTTACCAAATGAACAGTCTGTAACTTATGATGAAACTATAGGAGATCTGAATGCTGTATTAGAGCGAGCTGATAGTCGTGATACTACTTTGACTGGATGGTTCAAATACAATGCTTCAACAGATGAAGCTCATAATGTTCTTTATGCTGATATGCCAAAAAATCATGTATGGGTTGATAAACATACTCATTGGAAAATTCGTAGTAATACTCAACCTGCAGTTGGACGTATGTACTATTGTCATCCTGCTTCTGGAGAGCGATTTTATATACGATTGCTACTCTGTGTTGTTCTAGGAGCTACATCCTTTGAATATTTGCGTTCCTTTAATGGCCAAATTTTTCCAACTTTTCAAGCAGCATGCCGTGCACGTGGACTATTAGAAGATGATTTAGAGTATGTACGTTGTTTAGAGGAAGCTGTTCAAGTTCAGACAGGGCGTCAACTTCGAGACTTATTTGCTGCAATCATTGTGGAATGTGCCGCTACTGGACCAGAGCATTTGTGGCTTCGATTCAAAGATCATATCTGTGATGATCTCAAACATTTCATGCAACGTATGCATATTCGTGAACATCCTACACAAGAAGAGATAGAGGGTTATGGATTGTTTCTGATTGCTCAGATTCTTCGTCGCTATAACAAAGAGTTACACATAGTTGCCCCTCAAATGCCTCCAGTTCCTAATATTTGGACTCATGATATTGGAAATTTCTTCATCAATGAACATCGTGACTATGATAGAGCAGCAGAAGCTCAATTAGCTCAAGATCGTATCAATCAGTTCAATCCTGAACAGCGTCAAGCATTTGATACAATTGTGCATGCTGTTGATAATCATACAGGACAGCATTTCTTCTTACATGGTCCAGGAGGAACTGGCAAGACCTTTGTATATAATACACTCTGTCATTATTTTCATGGTTTGGGAAAGATTGTCATTTGTGTGGCCTCTTCTGGAATTGCTGCAATTCTGATTATATCAGGAAGAACTGCACACTCAATATTTCGAATTCCAATTCAAATCCATGAAGGATCAACATGTACTATTGAACGAGGGTCTACACTGGCAGAACTTATCATTGCTGCTGATTTGGTTATTTATGATGAAGCACCCATGCAACACAAGCATGTTCATGAAGCAGTTAATCGAACTCTACAAGATATTCGACGCTCTGATAAGCCTTATGGTGGATTGACAGTTGTTTTTGGTGGAGACTTTCAACAAATCTTACCTGTTATTGTTCGTAGAAACCGACCTCAAATTGTTAGTGCAACTATTCAGAAAGCATCATTTTGGCCATCCATCAAAATTTTGCATCTTAAAAGAAATCAGCGATTGGGAGAAAATGCAAATGATCGTGCCTTTGCTCAATGGTTGTTAGAGGTTGGTCATGGTCAACATATAAATCAAATGGATGATACATTGCATTTACCAGACACTTTCAATTGTGCACAAAATACTATAGCATCTTTGATTGAGGAAATCTATCCTAACATTGCAAATCTCTCTCTTCACATAAACAATGACAACTACTTTCGTACACGTGCAATTCTCTCCTGTCGAAACAATGATGTTGATGATCTCAATATTGCTGTTCTGGATGTCTTTCCAGGCAACTCTCAAACTTTTCAGAGTGTCGATAGAGCTGAAGATGATAATCAACGATTGATGTATCCTATGGAATATTTGAATTCAATCAATGGTTCAGGTAAGGTTCACAAAATATATCTTCTGACTTTCTCTGATATTCTCTAAATAGGGTTACCTTTAGCAAAGTTGGTTCTCAAAATTGGATCACCTGTTATGATCTTACGCAATCTGAATCCTGCATGTGGTGTATGCAATGGAACACGAGCTATTGTTACAAAGATGAGAGTGCATCTATTGGAAGTTCGACTTCTATCCGGAGATCATGCTGGAGAAACATACTTCATTCCACGTATGAAGATCACTCCTTCTGATTTAAATGTTGGGTTTCAGTTCAGCTGTCTTCAGTTCCCAGTTCGAGTATGCTTTGCAATGACTATCAATAAGGCACAAGGTCAATCAGTGCCTATTGTTGGATTAGACTTACGTACACCAGTCTTCACTCATGGACAATTATATGTTGCACTTTCAAGAGCTACTTCACGTGATGGTATTAAGATAATATGTGATCCTCATTCAGATAGATTAATTACAAAAAATGTAGTGTACCGTGAAGTTCTGTTAGATTAAATAGATAGAAAATATAAAGTTGTATTAACATGTATACATACAGATTAAGAAGCGGGTTCGGGGCGCAGCCCCGGCAAGCTGGAGATCCTGTGTCGAAGTTATGGTGATGAAGCCGAGGTACGAAGCTTCTTCATCCGTGACGTAGACACGGGTCGTAAGCTTGTGTAACACTTGATGGCGCAACCTCCCTGCCCTTGCATCCGATGGCTGATGTGATCGTCTCTTCTGCTCTGACTGCGACTACGACCACCAACCACAGATTACTGCTGGCATGTCACCCAACAGTGCAACCTCAAGCACACCTGCTCTGACTGTTGCTGTGACTAGGAGGGATGGCAAGTGCAGCCCCCAGGTGTGTACTAATCAAGTCGTTGAAATCAATTGTCTGACTTTATCAGCCGCTTTTTATCCCGAGGACCACTCATTGCCCCAAAGGCACGTCCATTTGCCTTGAGGCAAGTACTCCGGACCATGCCACCTCGGTTATCCTGCATGTTCCCGTGCCAGGCTCTGCATCCGGAGCAATCTCGTCATCGACTCCAATCCCCTCCTCAAAGCCTGAGGTGCCCCAGCGCCGGGGTTGCGCTCTGTCCCTAGAGAAAACCCCCCCACGTCAAAAGCGAGTCCGCATCCCAGCTGATCTGTCCACTCCAGATCTACGGCGCAGGATTCTCAGCGAGCTCTCAGACTCAGGTGACGAGCATGGAGGAGAGACAACCAAAGAAGAAAGCTACGAATCTGATGTCGCAACCTCTCGTACAACCGGTGCACCTCCTCCGCTATACTCCACGCCAACATACACGAAGAAATACCTCATTCACATAAGTAATGCATTGGTTGCTCGGAAGGACTCTCCCCAGTGTAAGTGTGTTTGCGCTATCCACCAGCAAGTTGCATCCTACTGAAACCTCCATTTATGGGCAGCATATGATGATGAGTGTAAGGAGACACTTCGCCGAGCACTTGTGGCTCGCAAAAGCCACCGGAAGCAGGCCCTTATTTCCCTCGGCAGTGCGGACCACATTTCAGCGGCAAACCGATAATCATCATCCATAGAGTACAGTATTGTATATGACTCAGAATTGTATGATACTTGCTCAAGTGTATGTAGATCAAAAGTATGGGGATCTAAGCTAGTATGTGAGTTTCGACAAGTCTGACAGAGTATGTATAAATCTCCCATACCCACCATACTTTCCTATACCTGTCATACTCACCCAGACTTTCGGTGATTCACTGATGTCTCGTAGGGAACACAACTCTCCTTGACGTGATAGCATCTCTGACTTGGTCCTCAGGTCACTTCGAAATGTTTCTCGTCGTCGCCAGTAGTAGCGCTATCGTTCAGGTTTGGACCTTACGATTCGCCTGCACCGACAGTTCTTTGGGCGCCAAAAGCACAACGAAAGCCTGCATATGAGCCTGGTGATTATCTCAGTCTGATTCTTGATGCGCCCATGGGCACTGGGGCGGTGGGAGAAGTGTTCAGAGGTAGATTCGATCCAATGCCGTCACAGTTCAAGGAACACTCGTATTCTCCTTTTGTTGTCAAGATTGCTAATGACCCAGGGAAGGTCCAACGACTCAAGCACGAGCATCGGGTCTACGTTCACCTCGGAGAACACGGCGTGATTGGGGTTCCGACCCTTCTCGGGCTGTACGAGAATGAAGACGCGACGATTGCTATTCTTGTACTGTCCAACGCCGGGCGGCCGTTAGGCGCAAAAATGGACTCACAGCGAAGAGTAATGTTGCCAGTATCGCAAAAGTAAGCTGAAATTCACCACCGCATTGGTCTAGACTAACTTTCTGTAGGAAGCAATTGATGCGGACCATCGAAGCTATACATCGTGCGGGTGTACTTCACCGCAACATCCGATCGTGGAACATGATGCATGATGGTGGATGACGCTGGGCAATTGTCTATCGTTGATTTTGACCGTGGTAGCTTCCACGCATCACAGACTGACTACAAGAATGAACTCAATCGGATGGAACAGTTTCTTTTGGGAGACTATATAGATCAAAAAGGCATCATCGGAAGGGATGATCTTCACTGAGTGGATCAGTTAGCAGGAGAACCTCAGAAGCGGCAGCTGGGCCGCAGCCGTCTACAGTCCTCTCACCTGCATGTTTCTTTACGTATTTCATACTCTATATAGAATACTTATGAAGAAGAACAAGGAGGTCAGAACGTTCTTCAAATGATGGGTGGAGAAGACCGTGACCACAGCATATCTTCGACATCATATAGAGCCTGAGCTTGCGAATCAATTATGCATGTAGTGCCGTGACTTTCTCGACCGTAGATGTACTGAACCTTTTCTCGCCTCGTGTAGAGAGTGCATGTACATTGACATATGGCGATTGCGTTCTCTGCCACGATTGGTCGCCCAGGCTCGAGGGTGCATGGCCTTGCGCGAGCCCTGTGGTCGAGCGGCCAAGTCGATTTGAAAAGGCACGTGATATGGACCGAGGTGATCGCGACTACAACATCCGGATTCCGAAATCCGTTCCGTCCCTCTTGTCCTTCCAAATTGTGGCGAAAAGAACAATAAACGTGGAAATGTTCTTATTTGCCACAACCATCACCTGTCGTTTTATACTACGCTATCTCACCCTCAGTGCCTTTGAACCTCGCCATGGCGTGCTCCGAGTCGTCACAAAGCTCCGACTCGCCACAACATCGGGACCGTCTGTTCTCCTTCCCTGAGGAACCCATTCGACGTGACCCCGACGTCAAGGCTCCCACTCCCACCCCACCGCTACACCTGCTGGACCGACACACACCCGAAGGTCTCTTACTCAAAAGAATCATACACGTCGATTCCCTCATATCCAGTATGTCCGCCGCCTTGAACAGATACAATGATCGCTTCGACGCCCTTGATGATGGGGAATTTGCTCTGACACTGATTGACGAAGGCCCGCCGCCTGGACATCTATCCACCGAAATAGCTGACTACCGAAAGCATGGCATTGGCTATACCGTGACTTCCCTCGCCTCTCAAGTTGTCCTTCATCCCAAACAGCAGGGCATACCCTCACGCGTAAGGTGGAGGCCGTGTCCTAGTCGATATAAACCAATTCTTCTGTACGAGCCCTATGTCGACCAGAGTGACGCGTTCACTTTTCGGCAAGAGGAGCATATGTTGGATGCCCGATACGCACTTCACGCCAAGGCACAGGCTACCTTGAATGACCTCGTTGAGCACGCTCCGCATGCCATTTCGAGCATGTTTATGTGTACCGATGCCGAAGTAGTGCTGCACGCGATGTCAGACTTGGACGACTTTCAATGGAAACTAGATTCCTGGTGCACAATTACGCGACCGCCAAGCTCACCACCTCCCGACGCACACGAAGATTTGTGGTCCTTACCCAAGGCGAACGTACCTAGGAGGAGTGCCCGATCCCGGTTCAGATCAACGGACTCGCCTGGACTCTGCGTTGGGAGTATCAAGCCGACGAAGCGATCCCTTTCGAACCCAACGCCGGATGCGAGTGACTACGTGCAAAAGGTGCCACTCCCAACACCTCAATTCTCAATTGGTACTCACACACCTAGGCGTGGTGCTGTGCCGTGTATTTGGACGCAACCGTAATCCTCTTTGACTGTGGAAACTTCATTCGTATAGGCATCCGTCACAGGGAGCGCCAAACACTTTATCTCTCAGACATCGTCGACGTGACATCCTCTGAGTCGCCCGCTTTTGGCCGTTTATGGACTGCTTTGCATATTTTGGCTGTCCAAGATGCCATTGATCGTTTACCGTCTCTCCAGGCCGCCGCTGACTCGGCGAGATATGATCTGGGCAAGCGTAAACGAATACTCGGTGTGCAGGATCCACCAAATTCAGCGGAGCCACAGAAGCGCCAGAGAACCGGCAAGAACAAAGAGACAGGGATCATTGCTGATTCTACCAAGGTGGCTTTCGCATCATTCGCGTCCTCAGACGTGGTTTACTTATCTTCTACCAGATCATACAGGAGCGTCTGGACTCGTCGCCGGTAGTTACACTGTTCTTCCAGTTTGGAATCTATGACTCGCCCGCACCGACGCTCTTATGGGCCCCTGGATCAAAGGGAAAGGAGCAGTACGAGCCCAACGACTACTTACGCATTGTTCTCGATGCACAAATGGGATCTGGTGCTATCGGTGACGTCTTCCGGGCCAGAATTTACAGCGAAGAATCTTTTCCCTCATTCGTTGTCAAGGTCGCCAGTACCCCGTACAAGGCGCTGCGTCTGAAGCATGAACATCGAGTCTATTCCCACTTAAATATGCGCGGCGTGAAGGGTATTCCTCCAGTTCTTGGCTTCTACGAAAATGACGATGACGGAGTCTGTGTCCTTGCTCTCGCCAACGTTGGTCAGGCGCTGGGTCTTAGAATGGATAAGAGCTTCAAAGTGTCCCTACTCCCGGCGCAGCGGTGAGTGTTCCGTCAATCACATCAGACTTAAGACTGACTTACTAAATACTGTAGTGACCAATTGCTCAATATCTTGAGCGACATCCACCAGGCGGGCATACTACACCGTGATATCCGATCCTGGAACATGCTGATAGACGAGGCAGGAGAGTTGTATATCGCAGACTTTGACCGCGCAAGCTTTCGGGGGACGGAGGCGAATTACGCCGTTGAGAAGGCGAGGATGCGACGTTTCGTGGAGGGCAACTATGTCGATGAGGCTATGGTCATAGGAGAAGATGATGTTATTTGATACAGAGCTACAAAGGCAGTTACACACGCTCGACTCTCGGCGGCGGAATCTCTCGCAAGAGAACCATGCCCCTCTAAAGCCCTTACTGTAGTACGTTGTCGAAAGCTTGGCCTCACAAGTAAAGTCTTCATTGTTGATTCGTTATAATGGAAACCGTGTATCTCTTCTACATGGCGCCGTATTTTGTACCTAATCGAAGTAGTCATCGTAAACAAGCTCTCTAGTGTAGTGGTGCTGAGACACGTTCACGCTCAACCCATCATCCACCAAGGGCTTGAGCAATCGCTCGAAGTTCTCCATATCATTATCCGCCGGAATGATTGGCGCCTGGTTTTCTCCACGGTCGAACCACTCATACCTCCGGGAAAATTCATCGCGCTCCAGGTAGACATTGATACAAATGTCACCGGACTTGAGCTGCACGACATTCAAGTCCAAAAATCGCAACCGGCGCGCCTCTAGGATGCTAAAAAGACTAGTGATCTGGTTCGATGTAATGGTCACCGATAGACTTTCCATGGCCGGCAGCGCCGACAAAAGCATCGCAATACTTCCGGTAGTAATGCTGGTATTGCTTGTAGATGTTCCATTGAGATCCAAGGATACCAATGCGACGAGAAACGGAATGAGGTGCTCAAACACCGCGTAGTCTGTGACAGGGTGTAACTGGAGACGCTTGAGTGGGGGGTCAGAGCGTTCAAAGAACCCGACGATCTGCGTAGAAGGCCAAGGCGCCGTGCCATAATTGCGTACGGAGTACTCAAGGGTCTGTAAGGCAGGGAGTGTGAGGTACGCGAATATGTCCTGATCCGGTGAAAGAATCGTTCCAAAATCGATAGAAAGTGTGCCCATACACGCATGAAACACACTCCAGGGAGTGGCGCCGGCGTTGGACCCATTGAGGTGTTTAGTAAGAATGCGCTCGAGATTAGGAACGTCGTGCAATAGGCACAACAGCTGAATAACGTCCAGGCGGCAGATGGAAAGAGAATGCAACGTTCTGCCACATCCTGGAATAAGCAGCTCCTTGAAAAAATGCAGGCCCTGTTCTCCAGAGCCGGCGCTCGAGAAGCCAAGCTCTTCTGCTACGAGGTCGATATCGAGATCGAGCTCCTCGAGTGCGGTGATGACGAAAAACAGAGCACGCCAGAGGCTCTCCAATGAAATCATGATGCCAGACTGCATCGAGATTTTCGCAGTGCGTGTAACGGTAGACGGTGACAGTGTCTGGAGTTTCCTGATCCATTCATTACACAGGAGCGCATGAGACTCTAGGTCAAGGTCAAGATTGATGTCCAGGTTGGAAGCACGTGGGATGAGACGCAACAGGACCTGGAATACACGACCGATGTCATGATCTGGCCCACACACCGAGGATGACAACATGGCGTGGACAGAGAGAGGCAAGGACCTCGCACGCTCGAGGCGGCGTTCCCAGGTCTCCCAGTATTTCGCATATCGGAGCCCTGGCTCCGTATCGCGCCACGGGAGATAGCGCGTCTCTCGGCAGGACACGCCGACAAGAGTCCAGAGCCGCGGTTCGGCTATGGCTGTACACCTCCAGGTGCTGCAGACAGACATGATCTTATTCAGAGCTACGTTGGAATGATTGACGGGATATCGTTCCCTCAGGACTCTAGAGGCTTCTTCCGTCTGCTGGGCGACAAAAATGAGGAAGGTCTCGGACAGAATCTCGGAGGAAAGTGAACAGATGTGGGAGGGAGCTTTGCAGATTGCCGTATCCCTCTCGAACGAGTTGCTCAGGCAGGGAGGTGCATGACTTTGAGACCCGACTTCGTTCTGTCCAGCATTTGAGGACATCGTTGTAGAAGAAGGCTACTGGAGTTATGACACAATCAGTGGTGAGTTGTTGGTGGCATGTGAGAATTCGTACTTGAATGATAAAGCAAGGCAAAGCGACAGCGCTCAGTACTCAGTGATGGTCTAGCGAAAAGAGCGAATTGCCGGGCGCCAGACTGACGGCGGCAAATGGCGTGATGAGTTACTCGGTACTTACTGAGCCTTCCTCAGACTGATTCTCACCCCAGTTACCACTACGACCTACGGCTACTGCAAATTACTCACTCTCTTTGTAACCTTGAATCCGGAGTGACCCATTGGCGGGCCTGGCGTGCGCCGTGCGCAAGAGTCGTGACGTCAAAGCTATCGGGAGACGCCGAGCACGTGGTCACTCAGGGTAATTCGCGCTTCCTTTGCCGTCTCCGTGTTCTTGCTCTCGACCGCCATCAACGTCGGTGTCACACTGTGCAACAAGGCGACCAGCATTCTCTTTTCGCTGTCTTCCGACGACCGACTGGCTGCGTTGTATTGCTCATAGCTTTCCCACATACGGATTGAAGCGCCTAATACGCCTGATTGTGACGTCGCTATTTCGTCGCAGCTTTGCCCATCTTCAAGCTTACTTTGCATGGAAACGATCCTCATTGTATCAGGATCACCGACAACAGTCACGCTTTGATAGCAGTCACGCTCTCATCCATACCATTGCATCCCACTTTCCACGGTGACATTGTCGAGCGCAAAGTCCCCATTGTCCCAGACACTCGTTCAGCCCGCACGACGATTTGCAATAATGAATTCTCGTGAGTCACCTTAGTGGTTTATGACACGCTTTGCTCTTTGACACAAACAATCACATAGAATCTGGTTCAAGTGCAGTAGCTTTTCCGTCATCTGATGCGTCCACATCCTCTGCGCGACCACGTCCTTATACCCGGCCTCCACACCTTCCTTTCCGACGCATTTCCCTTCCTACGACACCCTCCTTGATTCACCGACAATCTGTCGTCAGCGTAGCCTCCTTCGACTCTCTTCCTGAGGACGGATCATCACCAATCCCTGCCGTCATGCGTAAGGCCAACGCGCCGAGGAAAGACAGACCTCTTTCGTCAGACGCAGGAAGAAGGCTGAGCAGGAGGAACATGCGACCAGACCTTCACGAAACGAAACGACGCAAAATCATTCAAGAATTCTATGAGACAGAACGGGCGTATGTCGATGGCCTCGAGCTGATATATACGGTGCGTTATCTGTCATTCCGAGGATAAGGCTAAACCCGTCCTCAGCACTTCCTAACGCCAATCATTGTTTCCCTCGACACACCTCAACCTCTACTGGATCGGTCCGCCCTCACATCCATATTCTCCAATTTTATCGACATCTGGAATCTACACCGAGCCTTTTACACATCACTAACGACCCACCTCTTTCCCACTCCCTCAGCCTCGTCAAATACTGATGCGCCTCTCTCCCCTATACTCCTCTCGCATTTCCCGTATCTCTCACTCTACACGCCATTCGTCACCGCCTTTCCGTCTACCCTGTCTTCGATGACCAACCTCTTGATACCCGACAACCCCAGCGGACAGTACAGCCCCGCCTTTGCCAATTTTGTGAAAGCACAAGAGGCAGACCCTCGATGCGGCAAGCTTAAACTTCGGGATTGGCTTCTTACCATTGTCCAGCGTTGTCCACGCTACCTTCTCTTGTTGAAGGACCTTATTGACTGCACCCAACCCGACAATCCGGAGCATGCCCAACTCGTGGCGGTGCATACGCTTGTTTCCAAAAGTATGAGTTCGCCCTTCCTTCTCTTGAATTGAGGCTGACATCTATTCCAGTCACGCAATCCTTAAACTCATCTCTTCACACTCACGCACAAACACTCTCCCTCCTCGCGCTTCAGAAGTCGACTCCTAATCTGCCCTTCCAATTGATTAGTCCTGGCCGTACACTTCTCAAGCGGGAGACCCTCATCCAGATTGAACGCAGCGAGCCGGCGCGGGAGCGCGAGTTCCTGCTCTTTTCCGACTGTCTCATCTGGTTGGCTAGTGAAGATTCGGAGCGCAGCTGGATCAACATGGGTTGGGGAAATGGCGGCGCAGGCGGTGGAAGTGGAGACTCGCCCTCGAAGCGCCCAATCATGGTTCGAACGCGAAGCAAGAGCGAGGCCGAAATCCCCAGTCAGGATTTGCGTTCGCGCTTTGGGCACAGTCCATCGAAGAGCCGGAGTGTTCTCCCACCCCCGAGGAGAAAGAGTCCGCCTGCTGCCTTGAGACGGCATGCGAGTGCAGCTAATGCTGGTGGTGGAGAGGAGAAGTACGCATTCAAAGGGCGTGCTGGGCTCGTCGACCTGGAAGTTGTGGTCACTCCTGCGCGGGACTTTGGCGAGGAGCGGCGGTTCGAGGTTATGAGCCCTGAGGGGAGTTTTGTCGTCTACGCGGACACGGAGAACGAGAGGGACGAATGGTGTGAGGCGATTCGGCAGGCGAAGGAGCAGTTGCTGATGTCGCTGAATATCACCAACCCGAATTCGACGTTGACGAGCTCATCGTCCACCAACCATATTCGGCTTAGTCTGCAGGCGTTGCCATTTGCGCCTGATGTGAAGAAGAAGAAGAAGGAAAGAAGGGGTTGGGTAGAGCATTTCGTGCCGGCGATCTGGATCCCGGACGCGAAAGCGGAGGGGTGTATGAGGTGCAGTCGGTCGTTCGGCTGGAGAAGGAGAAGGCATCACTGTCGGCTGTGTGGGCGGTGTGTTTGTGCTGCATGCTCTGAACGGGTTCGTTCTTCTTCCATCGCGACAAGGTTTGTGCTGACCTACTGCAGACCTTTTTCATCGCAGATCCAAATACGAAGGCGCAATCAAGCAAGCCTGCTCGGGCCTGCAACGCGTGCTACGACACTGTCTTTCCTGTACTCGAGAACGAAAACATGGCTCCTCCAGACGCAATCGGGTCGAACACCATCGGAACACTCAGCAGCATACCGTTCTGCTCTTCCATGCCATCCCTTCTCTCAAACCCCAATCCCGAATCCCTCATGGCCATAGACACCCGAGACGACGTCCGAATCTTACGATCTCCTCCTTCTCGCCCACGAAGTTACCACCAGATCCTCGAGGACTTCCAAGATCACGACCACAGTCGTTTTGATCTCACCTCTCCCGTCGAGGAGGAGGATGATACGACCACGACCGATACCACGGAAACCAACTCGCTTGCGTCGAGTACACGGAATATTGGTAATGAGGACCTGTCTCTTCCGGCGAGGAGGGAGGATACCGCGAGGAGGAATAAGCGGTTTTCTCTTCCGGCGGTGGCATTGCAGACGACCAGCGTGACGACGCGGAGTGGGCAGGTTCATGCCCAAGGTGGTGTGATGGGGAGTAGGGTCGGGCATGCGACCAGGACGAAACGGTTCTCGTTGGTGTTGGGGAACAAAGGTAGTCACGCACACGTGCAGGATGGGAATGATGAGCTCGGGAGGGGGGCCGCTGCCGGCAAGCTGGGTGAGCTGTTGGGTAAGAAGGTTGGAGCAACTGGCTAACGCGGACTGTTATGGACAATAGTATATATTCTTCAACTATTATGCGACGGACGGACTTACTTATCACAGTGTATATAGTTAATATCGGTAGCACGACCTTGTTTACGCGTTTAAACGTTTATGACCAGAGCAATTTATGATTGTGGCGTCGGGGTGTAGGGGGGTTCGATGTTAGGGTGAGGTAGGTTCACCGCATCTATTTCCGCTTCGATATATGCTAATAGTTGTCTTTCAAGGGTCTGGAGAGTCGTTTGTTGACAACACCGACGGCTCGCAGGTCGTTGCAACAGCTCTAAATTTGATGATAGCATTGCATTGTCCATTTCGGGAAGAACACCCAACAAGAACCCACGCTTTGCTTTCTTCCATCCCGGGCGGTCGTCGACTCCGTTTCCATGAGATCTACGAAGACAACAAGGCGATGTTATGGGTTAGTGACGATCATCGAACAACGTTTGACGACGGACGCTCAGTTATTGTTCAGAAGTTATCGTTCCTCACTCCGTTAAAGGAGCGGCTCGAACAAGACCTCCCACATTTACGCTCCGCGGACCCCACTCAACTTCACCATGTACTGCAGTCACAAGGATGTTGTGAGTCCGCCTTCCCGGTGTCATTTGAAATCTCTAACGTTTGAGAAGAATCTTCCTGCTCTCCCGCGCCATTTATTGGAACGCGTCATGGACATGATATACGACTCAAGATCTCAGCGAGCCATGGCCTCAGTCTCATCGCAAACCTTACTCTACTGTCGCCCCAAGATGTTGAATACTCTGGTTTTCGATACCCGGCTTGGTTCGTTGAACTCGAGAAAGCTTCTACAGCTTCTCGACATCCTCGAGCACAAAAACTTCATGGCGCCATACATCACAGTGCTCAATCTTCGTGACCACAAGCAAGGTGGACGATCTTATGAGCCCGCTCTCGAGAAACTCCTCACCACGTTTCCCAATCTCGAGACTCTGTCGCTCAGTGGGGTATCTTTCCCTCGGGATGCGCCGTGGGTTCGAAAATTAGCGCGGTGCCCGCTACAAATACTACATCTAGAGGAATGCGGTCTGAATAAGACTGTGTTATTCGACATGCTGAATAGCGCTAGGGTGTTGGAGGTTTTCTCCTTCTCTAGTCTTACCGTCCCCGAGTTTGACAGCGTCCTCGCCGATGAGATACCGCCGCATTACTTCCTACAGCAGCTTGGCATTCTCAAGTCGACGAGCCTGGAGGTTTTCCAATCGCACATGGAATATTTCACTGACCTCATTCAATTGACTGTGCCCGGTTCGACGCTGAAGGCCGTCACTATCGACAAAGCCAGGAAGAAAGGCCTGTCTATGCCTCATGTCGCTCTCCGCTTAGACATAGGCGACATGCAAGGCAAGACCATTGTACCTATCGTTATACGACCAGGAGCGAAAAAAGTATCCAGTTTCACAGCTATTCCAGTGGACAATCTCATCCCGCCACCGTCGGCATCGATGCTCAATAGCTACGCACCCCTAGAGTTCACCCACTGCTTCGATAGCAGCGGGAAGTCTCGCGTCTTTGACGGAGCACCGCTGAATCCCATCATTCGCACTATGAGAATGGGCATCGTGACAGAATCAGATCACGCACTCCTAGACATCTTGGGCTCAAGGGCACATGCTCCCCGGCAATTGAGTTTGCTACACATTACCGAAGGAGCCTCTACACCCGCGCTCATTCACAGGATCAGCGATCTCATTGAGAGTGCTTCTAGTCGAGGTCATGAAGACGGATTAGATTTGTGGCTGGAGGATCTACGACCTTGTACGCCATCGTTCCCTTCCAAATACGATCTCCTCGCTCACGAAATTGTCTATAGCGGCAGAAACAATCACGCAAACTCAGCTACCGATCACGAAACTTGGGTGTCTCATTTTCACTATCGATGTATGGGAGTGGCGACCGTACGGTGACAGCGCTGCCTGGGCCGTGAAGCTTCTGGAAAGCTTACAGCCCGCGAGCACTGCCGGTATCCTTCACGATCTACATTTTTCGTTCAAGAACTATTCAGTGGGCCTCCCTCCAAAGGCGGGACCACACCCAGAGAGCTGGGGGCCCTTGCAACTGGCTATCAAGAAGGTGCTTTCGCATAGCAGAGTACGCATAGATTCGGCCGGAGTTTGTACACGAACAGGGCAAACGGACGAGTCTCCTATCACGGAGGATTTCTTCAGGCAGTGTCTCGGTATCGCGACAGATGACTCGGACTGGGATTGGACGCCTATGGATGGCGGAAGTCAAGCCTGATTTGGACGAGGGCTGCCAGTGGGCAATTTTATGTAGCGTACACACCTATAATCGAAGTTCTTGTTCGCGTCTGAATGTGTCTGTTCCTTCCATTTTGAGATGTCACTTTGGACCACGATTGTACGCTTGAATTGAAAGTTTGGCCGCCTATCCTGTAGATGTCCGTTGAGTAGTAGAACAGCGATGGGCGCGTCGCGCGATTCGAAAACGGCCATGTCCTTCAAGTTGGCACGCCCAGACCTCTTTTTTGAGCCCCGGCCAGTCCGGAGTAATCAATGGCCCTCGATAGACGCAACTCGCCTTCCTTTGTGAATTGTAATCGTCAACATCACTGCCAGTATTCGCGTGTCGATAGCTAAGCGAAAAAACTGCTGATCACCGTGACGATGTCCATGATAGGTCCAGGGATCTGCGACTACATTATATAAAGCCTGGCGCACTTTGTGGCTGATTTGTCCTCTTTTGCAGTTACAACGGTAACAACATGCCACTATCTCATGTACGTACTCTTGGCTGCATTTTGTGCGTGTCGTTTACCAGTTCATCATCAGAGCCATTATCAACGGACGCTACCATTGGAAATCTTGGGTGAAATTATCGACCATCTTCGTGATGATCCAGATACTCTCAGAACCCTCTCGGTAGTGTCCACCGCCACAATCTTGCGCTGCCGCTCCTACCTGCCCGCCTTCTCTTGTATCAAGCTCGATGCTGATAAGTCGTCCACCCCATCGCGCATGCGCTCGCTTGTTCTTCTAATTGAAAAAGAAAACTTCATCGCCCCCACCGTGAAACAATTGAAGCTCGTCGACACCACCACCGCCAGGCGGACATTCCTCCCTCACACACTGCTGGTCCTCTTCACAGAATTTGTGAAACTCCGGGATGTAGTGATGTGCGGGCTAGACCTCACTGACATTGCGGACTCGAGATGGGCGACAGCCTTTGCGGCACGGCCAATACTAGGACTCAATATGAAGGGTTGCCGAGTGAACAAAGATACACTCTTTTCTCTTCTCAGAAGCATGCCTGTCATTCAGAGGCTCTCGTTTGAGAGTCTTCAAGTCCCGCAATTTGAGGCGTCCTACAACGTCGCACCAGGGTCCGAGTCGGGAGGAACTAGAGTTGATACAGAGTCCTCTGGTAGCCGGGAGCCACAAGTGGCGCCCGCTTTTGCTGGTGGACATCTTCCCGGTATGGACCCAGTCGACGAACCTGATGCCTACAAGTTCCGTACCTTTGGTACATTACGAGTCCCGATTTCTGTTGCATCAAGTGACGACTTCATCCGACACATAAGTTTTCTACAACTTATGGTACACGCCACCCAATCGGATGAAACTCAACTAGGAGTTATACAGCTCGATGTCGCGGTTCGGTGTGGCATGAAGCCACCCAACGCGAACGTTGTGAAATACCCCTCAGCCGGACGATCAGAACCTCTGGTTCCTATTGTCATTCCTCCAACAGACGGCCGTCCTTTCTCCTCTTCTTGCTTCAAGGACATACTAGGATCTGAGGTAGGACCTGATGCGTTTCCGGCCGATCTCATCTTACCGCCGAGGCCAACCGCTCCCGAGAAAATCACATATCCCTGCCACAAAGTGAATCTCGACGCAGCACCTGACCGGCTGGTAATACACGAGCTTGACGTGACGGTCATGACACCCACAGACCATGTACTGCTGGAGATGCTTGCGAGTACATGTCTAATGAGGCTTAGACGCTTACGTGTTGGTGAATGCTCCGCAACGCTCGATATGTTGGACAGGATTGGGAGGATTATCAAGAACGCTGCATCCGCGAGAGAGGAAAGAGTGCACGAGAATTCGGACCTAGAAAGATGGGGTTTATCGTTATCTATTGAAGATATACGACCCAGTACGTAGCATCACGACTGCCTCGCTGCTGTTGCAAAGTACTGATCTTTGGTCTCAGGCCTCGGAACCCCCATGCAGACTCTCTTGCCGATTTTCCTTGTCGAACACGTCCAATTCACCATCGGTGTATGGCGCTGGACGCTGTATGAGACTTCTGATTTGGTCGTTCACCTTTTGGAGAGTTTGCCCCTCGATGGAGGACGCCTTCGACGAGTAGACTTGATCTTCAAGAACTATTTGCAGGGAGTAGCGCAGCCCAAAATTGCTGACCACGGTCCTGGCTTGGATGGTTGGCAGAGTTTTGCCAGGGCAGTGCAACGTACAAGAAACAGAGGCATCGTCGATGTTCGGCTTGCGGGTATCGTTGATAGGAATGATGAGCCGGTGAACGATAAGGAGACCGAAGACTTTTTCGAGAAATGCTTACAGATGTCGGAAATTGCTCCAGAGGCTTAGCGAGATATGTATTTGATGTTGGGACGGTCGATGATTGAAGCGAGGTATGTATTTGATGTTGGGACGGTCGATACTGTATTGTGCATCGATGTAGTTCCCAGCTGTGAAGCCCAGACATCGTGCAATGATTGTCGCGTTCTCGTTTGTTGCCGTTCCCGTCACGGCAGCCCACACCACATCCGGAGTAAGATGCCAGCGCAAATAGTAGGTAGACTTGTACGGCTCCTCAAATACACCCGTCCCATTGCCGCACAGATGTGTCTCATCGACAAGAACCCGGCGCAGGTATATGGCGATTCCACGATGATATACATATCTTCTTGAAGAGGAAGTCCGTTGGAGGGCGCCGCCGCGCCGCGATGCTCGACTTTTTATGGTGTTTGGGTTTACGGCGTTGTTGCCCACCACTGACTATCGTTCAAGTCCTGTTCGCGGTCGAATTCGATTTTCTGGCTTGATGGCTCGACGATGGAATTCGACCAGACTCGTGCCCAACAGCGAATACTTATCGTCCAGGAATCGATCGCGAATCTGTGCGCGAGGGATATCGAACCCCGCAGGGAGTTGTCGGCGGCCATCGTTATCGTCGGGGTCCTGGCAGACGGTATGGGCGCTGTGCAGCAAGAAGATAAGAAAACTTAGGCAAAGGCCGAGCACCGTTGTCGCACGTCCCATGCGCAAGCATCCGCGGCAGTAATGGTCTTGTATTGCATCTCCCTGGGTTTCGGTCTTTAATGTGAGTGATTGGTTGCGTAGAGATAGTGACCCTCCTCTTACATCTTACCGACGGGTAGGCCCCAAGCTACGCCTGCCGAAATAAGTCCAGTGGCATCACGAAATTTGCTAGGATGATGTAGGATCGTTCGAGTCGCTTTACTGAATGCAAGGAAATGCAAAAGAGGTGAGAGACGGAGGCTCAGCCGTTCCATTTCATCATCGCCACTACTCAGGCTAATTGAGTGTTGGCATCGGTCAAGCGGTAGAATCACTCAACAAGAAAGGTAAGAAAAGTCGGCCTGTTTGCCGGACTCGCTTATAAAATAGATTGATTTGAAATACGAAGTTCTGGTTCAACAATGGAAAGACTGACCGCTGGGCGGTGGTCAGACGTTGCTGCGTCGTGTAATGCTACACGTGCGATGTGCGGCGGGCGACTGGAAAGCTCGTAGACGATCCGAATGGCCAATTGTCTCGGAACGCCTACAAACGAGTTTCAGGACTGAATACCAACAGTTCCGGGACTAGTAGCAGGGCGCAATAAATCACAGGTCCCTAGAAGTGCATTGAATGTTGGAAGATCAGGTGATATATCAGAAACCAAGCGCTACCCGGGCCGACTCCAAGGCAAGTTGCGACGCATTCAGGTTGGAAGTGAGACCGCAGTTGAGTCTTAGGTCGAATGTATAAACCCCATCAGCAAAAGCATCTCAGTGATTAGTACGCTTTTACAGTGAAACGAGGTACCCTGGGCTTCGAGGACTGGAGTCATCAACACGTCGTAGTTTACGATACAGCGAAGAGGACTTTGTGACTTTTGATGGGTCCGAGCGCTGCAGATGGTTGTCAGATACCTAGAGCAGACAGGTTTCCCTGAGTCAGAAATGGGCCTGTGTTCAGGTCGTACTTGACTTGAAACGCTCTTCTAGTAGAGGTATCTATCACTGGCAGCAGCGAAATTTTATGATCGACCTGGATGGCTAACGTCAATCTAAATTCAACTGATGGGAACAGCGTCTGTGTCTGCTCCAGGCACCAGAAGGACCGCTTGCGATTTACGCGTCCTGCGATTGGCGGCGAAGGAAAGAGTTGAGTGCCATAATGAAACATACGTACGTCATGTCGACGTGGCATCTTGTTCCGTTGTCAGGGTTACGTAACGCACCTCTCTTCGTTTCGCCTTCGTCCTTGCATCTGGTCTGTGATCCTGTGGTTGGCGCCGTGATGCGCGCAGAGACATCGCTTCGGAGGAGATGGCCGTGGCATGCAGGCGTACGAGCATGGTCTGAGGGCGAGGGCGATGCATGTGGCTGTTCGCCCGAAAAAGAAGGCGGAAGAAGGTATAAATAATGACGACCTGGCCTGCCGCAGAACACCATCGCGACGATTGGTGCAGTCCGGGCGCGCGTCACCGTTTCACGATCCCACATATCACTGGCGACAGCCCCCCGTTCATCTCATATATCACAGCGGATCACGAATCACAATGCAGCACGCATATCAGCAGCATCACCAAGCCTATGATAATCACTATGAACCCCCTCCCCCACCACCATCAATGTCCATCAATACACAGACGAATGGCTATGAGGTGAGTGTCCCTGCTCAACTCACGAAACACCACTCATTGTAGTCTGCTTCATTTCTTCTCCTTTATAACCCTGGCTCCTTTCCACTCTGGACATCGGCATCGACAACATACGCACCATGTCTGGTTACTCTACGCCCAAACCCATTATCCACATCCGCATCCAAACCCACCATCCACCGCAGCCGCAACTCCAGCCCGGCTCGGATGTACCTCCCGCTGTCCAAGCTCTCCTCCTCTCTACAAAAGCACTCCAGTCCTCCCTCGTACAATGGTCCCGCGGCCAAGCCTCCGAAGCCGCCGTCTCCGACATCTATGTCGAGATTGGGACGCATTTCAACGCTGTCATACGCGCGTTCGCTGCCTGCGGCGTAGACCTCAGCGACATACACAACATCCCCACCGAGCTGCGCGTAGTCCTCGAGGGCTGTCTCGCGGAGGACCCGAGCGAGCAGGTGTTGAATGTCTATATGCCTTCCGTACGGAAGGTGTTGTGGAAACTGCTGAAGGGGCTCCAGGCGCGACAGGACATGTGGAGGCGTGTAGCGAGCGGGGAGACATATGGGCACTGAGTCATGGGTGTCAATGGGCGATATGGCATCCGCTTGGGTGTTTTTGATGTTGTAATGGTAACGCGCGCACGGGAAAGAAGACGAGTCACCACACCCTCACTTAATCCTTGTAACCTTGTTTGTAACCTAATGCTATCTAGATAATCCTTTCCGCTTAGATGTGCCGAATGCTTCTACCTTTGCCACATTTGCCAAAAACCTAAAAGCGCATGATTCCGAGTCGAGATGGACAGCCAAAGTACGGGGCAAATCGTCGACGCGCTGGTCTGAAAGCATGGATCACGACAGACGTGTCGACGCGAACGCGTGGCGTATTTTCTGCAACGTCGCTCGCTTGAGGTTAGTAAGAGGTTGAAGGTTCCTCAGGTGCATCGCGTCATGTACAGTGGAATTCACAGCGGTCACTCAATTGAAACCGGAAGCCGAGTCTACAACAGCTGACATTTGAATGTACAGTATGCCGTTAGGCGCCACTGTCAACTGTCCCCTGGTCCCTGGACCATCAGCTTGCTGCCTCGTCATCGTTGCCTTTCGCCAGCATTCTTGAATTTCTTTGCTAACAACACTGTGTTGCCCTAGGTAAGTCGCTTTGATTCCTCAGCTTATACTTCTGGATAAACTATCGACAGACCGATGTCGATGGAACATACCGAAGACGTACCCAGGGCGTGGGCCTCGACAAACAACCATCCCCAAGTCGACTCCGTGACGCCTGCTCCGTCGTTCCCTCACAACACCCCCACCCTCATCCACGAATTTCCCCCAGAGATCCTTTCCCGTATCTTCCGCCTCTTCCTATCCAAGCAAAGAAACGAAGCCCAATATGAAATTCCGATTCCTTCTACCGCCCGAACCATTTGTCAAATCGACAAGACCTTGAACATTGTCACCTCCGTTTGTAGCCGCTGGAGGAGCATAGCGATTGCAGAGCCTCGCCTCTGGACTTGCGTCGGACTCAACTGCAATCCCCCCATGCGCTTTCCCAAATTTGACCCCGAGTCGTCGCTGCCCCGGTTCCCTCGGTTCTATGAACCTTGGCAACATTGGGAGATATGGGACCGCCGGTTTGAGCGCGCCAAATCCTTGCCGCTCTCCTTGTATTTCTCATCCGAGCTCACTGCGGACACGCCGGATGAGTACACCTTGCGGGCATTTGAAGAGCTTCAATCTCTCACCCAACGAGCCGTCAGTCTGGACATTTCCCTCTATTACAACTCCAGTCCGGGCGTGGAACTGTATGGGGCGCTGGTAGAGCGATGGGTGCGGTCGCTGAAGGTCATGAGACCATCTGCAATGACGCAGTCCGTGCGACTGGCATTCCGCGGTTTGCGTTCCACATCTGTGACTCACAATGATCTTTTCCGCACACTCTTGTCCACCATGTCCGCACTAAAGGAGCTCGACATTGATTTTGACAAGCAAGAGCATTGGCCGCCTCCACCTGGGGACTCTGTGTTTATCACATTCTTGAGGGACATCGTCTTTCCTACGTGCGGCCTGACATTGACCACCTTTCGCAGTCGTCGACTAGGTGGTCGCGAGCTGCTGTTTCTCCTCGTGGGCGTACCTTCCCTACAAACGATGGAAATCTCATGCCTGGACCGTGCCGACAGGGACGATGGGAATGCCTTCACTGCAGTAGTGCACGAGCGTCTTAGCACACTTCGCATCATTTCGGTATCGTCTGTACCACCCGCAGGACAAGAAGTCTTCGAGTATCTCACTCTTCCAGCACTAAGGGTGCTCGAATACTGCTTGGAGTTTGACCAGAAAGCTCTGTGGCCCTCCTCCGCGGTGCTGCAGTTCTTCAGGCGGTCAGCATTCCAGCTTCAACATCTCCTACTAGCGCCATTCACAAACGACGAGATGTTGCCGCTGATTCTTGATCACTCTTCCCTTGTCTCGTTGGATCTTCGAGGGTCTGAGCATAGGGACGTCAGCATCACAGACGAAAGTCTTGATGAGCTGGCTCGTCCGCATGTACTCCCCGCCATGGAAAGGCTCTTTTTGACGATAGAGCGCCCTCAGATACCCGCCCTTCAACGCGTCCTTTTAGCGCGACGGATCACCCCGTTGATGCGTGTAGGGATTTGTATCAATATCTTTCTCTCAGTCGAGGAGTATATGGAAAGGCAAGAGGAGCTCATGAATGATACCATGCTGTCATTTCGGAGACGCCACAAGCTTGATGATGGAGGGCAGTCGCTTGCCTCGGAAGTACGAGTTGAAGACGTAGAAGACTGTCATCGGATGTTGCAACCTTTTGTAGCAGATGGCTTGATCGCAGAGGTCACCCACTATCACTACACTAACGAGTAGCATATCAGGTTCAATCAAGGCATTTATAATTTGGAGTCAGTGGTACGCCGTGTTACTACTAACAGTGTTCGAGCCGCGAGTACCGCGAGCTGTCATTACGCCACGTGTCGTTCGAAAACTGCCTTTTGCTTCTGGCCATCAACGATGTTTTCACCCCTTCCTCGCCCTTTGTCTTAACTTCTAAACCTCGTGCAATATCTCGTTCGACTACTCACTGGATGACGTCGCCATTGTCGTCTAGGCTCTTCTCAATGTCAATTTCGAGTGACAGTGCGATCGAACGCGATGAAGTGTCCTCCCACATTGAAAGTAACAGACCGCTCTCCGAAGAGAATGTTCTCACTGGTATGACCGACTCGCTCGAAGAAATGTGTCACGGTCTGACTTGTCCTCTACCTACACAGCCCCTGCTCACATCCATATCTTTCCACCCGAGATCCTCTCCGAGATTTTTCTGATGCTCCTCCGCCACGGCTTGGCGGAAGCAGAAAGACTCTCCCATGGCCATTATCCCCTCGACCATACCAATCAAGTTCTTAACACAATCATGTCGGTCTGCGGTGGTTGGAACGCTATAGTCATCGCCGAGCCGCGATTGTGGACTTTTGTGAACCTCGCCTGCCAGAGCATCAGCCTGAGGAGTCACTCGTCGCCT
This sequence comes from Strobilurus orientalis, assembly GCA_019915145.1. NCBI lineage: Eukaryota > Fungi > Basidiomycota > Agaricomycetes > Agaricales > Physalacriaceae > Strobilurus > Strobilurus orientalis. The sequence goes on along the minus strand of JAHLML010000005.1, from coordinate 3,714,767 downwards.
GCAGATGCCTTGCAACCGATCGCTGGAAATGCTGACTACTGGGAGGCATGGGAGCATCGCCTAGGGCGCGCGGGATCATTTCCTCTCTTCGTTTACTTCGACTTCGAATCCCGGCACAAAACACCATCTCATGTTCTGGCGCATTCATTGCATACGTTGATGCGTCTCATTCCCCGAGCTGTGGGTCTAAATATTCGCATTAGCCTCCAGGACGCCGATTTTAGATTCGAGTATGTTAACCTCTGTCCCAGCTATGCAGTCCTTGTGGAGCAATGGATAGGGGGACTACAAACCTTGCCATCCTCTGCTGTTACTCGCAGGGCAAAGATCACCATTAAACAATCTAGTGACATGTTTTCTGGAGAGAACCTCTGGCGCGCTCTGTTCTCCCGCAACACCGCACTCGAGGAGCTTGACCTTGATATCGACTTCGAGAAGCAGCTTCCCCATTCTACCGCTTTTCCTGACCCCTCAGGCTTGCGTTTCTTCAAGGAGCTTCTTCTTCCGGGATGCAGCATGACTTTGTCGACCTTTTCTTCCCAACACCTCAATGCTTTGCAGATCTTGTCCATACTCCAAGGTGCTTGTGCTCTACAGCATCTTCATATCCAACAGCTTCAGGTGAACGCCCGCGACTCAGACGAGACGCACCCGACCGTATTCCATGCGGGTCTGCGCACGTTTTGCATTGACCATGGGTATCCTCCTCCGCCGGGTCAGGACATATTCATGTATCTCACGCTTCCTGCCCTGGAGACACTCGAATATTCCGCGTTCTGCGCTGTTTGGTCGCCGCGTTGGCCCTCTCCGCAAATTCTCGAGTTCTTCGAGCGCTCCAATCCCCCACTCAAACGTCTCAAGTTGTCACCTGAAAAAGGTGTTTTGGAGCGCATCCGAATGCCGCTTCTCAATACCCTGTCATCGTTGAATCTCGACGGCCCATACAAAAGCGACAGCATCCTCTCTGAAGGAGGTCTTGCGACGTTGTTGTCGGCACTGCCCGCGATGGAAAGTCTGAGCCTGACTATTGCGCCTAACCAGATGATTAGTCTCCTGCATATTTTTGGCGCTCGCCGACTACACTTTTTGGAGTTAGGCGTCAAGCGGCTCAAGTGCGTTGACATTTGCATCTACGTCCCTCTGGAACGGGATGAATATTATCGGAGGTACAACCGCCTGTGGCGCGTCCGCAGAGAGCAAGGGCCGACTCTTCCAAGCGAGAAGGAAGTGGAGAAATGTCTCCGAGTGCTTGAGCCACTGGTGGACGATGGTTTGCGCGCGAATGTGACCCACTTCCATTACAGCCTGTAGATAATGTGTGCAAACCGTCGTACAGCTTTCGTAGAATACCTCATCGCAAGCCTAGCAAAAGTGGTCGCAGTAATTATTCGCACACTGACTCTCTGTACGTTGTGGTAAGATTCGAATCAATTGGGGGAGGTCGTTCATGCCCATAAGAATAACAACACACCTCTTTCGGGCCGGCGCCAACCCCGGTTTCACCTTCCTGCACTTGCACCAGAGCCACCATGATCTTGAAATGTGCTCGCATTCCCGCCTTCCGCTTGCTCCAAGCCACTCCTCCCCAACTGTCTCTGCGTATCTCCTCGCCGTGACTCTACCTCCCACTGTCTAGTCAAGATACGCTACACACGGATATGCCAGGGGACCATTTCTGCAAAAAAGAGACACTTCATACGGTTCGTCACCTCTTGTCTTCTCCTCCACCTTTCTACTCTCTGAGACTCTCCTACTTGTAGACCGTGACTGCACGCTCCGCCTGACGACTGCGTCCAACCTTGTCGGCGGCTCCTGACCCTTCCATAGACGTGCGCTTTCGACATTTTTCGCTTTTCCTTGCTGATTATCATCAGACCTAGCCGAATTCAACGCGTCCTTGCCCACTATCTTGTCAAATTATTTTAGATCTAGACATATGACAAGACGAGGAACACGACAAACTCGCAGGTGCGCAATCTCGCGTTTTCGCCTCACCGTGCTCACTCTTCTGTCGTAGTACTGGCATTTTGTGTGATAACGCCCACGACAAAATTTTTGTATGGCATCGCTCGTCGGACCACAAACGGAACCATCTCGCGATCCCAGCGATGTGCACTTCGACTCCTCTTAGGGCGCTGCATCTCGTATGGAAGCCGAATACTTTGGCACTTCGCTTCCCCGCAACTCCACACGCCTATCACGAAGACCTGAAGACATCGACACATATTCGTCGCACATAGTACCATCCTGTTTCAAAATCAAACTACGAGGAGGAGATTGCCAACAATGAGTAACGGAAGGATGAACTGATTTTCAGTGAAAAGTTCTTCGGCAACTGAAAGGTATGCTTTCCCCAGCTAGCCTTGGCTGTAATCGACGTATCAACAGTGGACGAAATCCGCCGCAGATCACTGCACAAAAGAGACTCTCGACCAACCGGCCCGCACCCAATTGGCGCATACTCTACCCTTTATGGTCACCTCACCTCAAGACTAGATACTCGTAGCCTACAACGCGCAGTCCCGGAGTCGTATCGCAGATATTGGCCAAATCTCTCGCAGATCTCTACAGAGTCGTGCGAACGCTTTGGAGGCATGTATTCTCCATGCAAAGCATTGCTTCACTGCGGCTTCTGCCCCATCCCCCTTACATGTTTCGTGTCCTCCGTCAGCCCCGGGGGTACTTAAGCATCTTGATGGGAAAAGTCACCCGCCTTCTCATAATGACAGCGCTGTCACACCTTCCGCCTTTGTGCTTTACCATCATGACCTTCCCCCTCCCACTCTATCGCCAGACATCTCCATATGCGGCATGCCTCATCGACGAGGTCCCCGTACAGGGCGATTACGAACTACGAGTCGAGTTGAGGCGCTACGTGGGAGCACTGTCCACTGAGATCTATCAGCTGGAGGAGGTCAACGACATGTTGAGCTGTATGCGCGCGATACCATCGTCGGAGATTTGCGACGGTAGCAATGGCATTCACGAGATTGTTGCCATTGTCGTATCGGCTGCTTGGACCGCCGCCCAAGCAGAGCTCTTGCTTGCCCAGGAGTGCCATGCTGCTCATGCGCGCATGATGCCTACGACCATCCACCTTCTACCCTTCGAGATCATAAGCGAGATCTTCCTCCTGTCAATCGGACCGTCGCCTGCCATATCCTTTCCCCTTTTCAATGGGGCGGGTCCGTGGACCCTGACTAGGGTTTGCCGTCGTTGGCAGACCGTCGCATTCAGCACTCCTGTCCTTTGGACCTCGTTCACTCTACTGCTTGACCGTGTGGCTCCAGATTTGTATTATAGACGACATGCACGGACAGTGCGCATGGCTGTGGAGCGCGCGCATCCCTTCCCCCTTTCATTTACTCTTTCTTCTAGCAGCTTCAATTCGCTGCAGGTTAGACGTCAGTTACGGGATAATATCATGCAAATGGCCAATCGCCCTCCCTCGTCTGGTTCTGGCGCCGAGTCATACTCTTCCGACCATCCACCCGCCTACACCGAGGTGCCGCCCATTAACCTACGCCTGCCTTGTTCAAGAGTGACACTGTTGTACCCAGACGAATGGGGTATCAACCTTTCTGGAAATCTAGTCAAACAGCTCCTGACTACGCTCAGCCACACAACCCTTTCTGAACTCACCCTCCACTCGCTCACGCCCAACTCCAACAACATCATGTCCGCCATTTCCATCATCGCCTCGAACTATCAGCTTTTGCCCCTCCTCACGCTCCTGCGGATTCGCGTCGTGCATGATGATACACCGTGTATGGGTCAAGCTACCTGCATTTTCCAGCACGCGATGGTGGTCATGGGGGCGACGTTCTATGAATTGAGGACGCGAAGTGCGGAGAGGAAGGTGGAGAAAATAAAGTTTGAGGTTCAGCATAAGAATGGGAGACAACCGCGGTGTATCAAGCGGTTGAAAGAGGAGTTGGAAAGTTTAGTTCCGGTTGGGTTGAGGATCGAAGCGGAGGCGTTGAAGCTGGAGTCTTGATATGTCTACGCGGGTTTTCATTCGACCTTCAACAGCCTTATATTTTGCAGTAATACTGTATACTTAGGCTAGAGTCAAAACGGACGGACGTACTACGCGCATTACAGGTTGTACTCGTATCAGTTACAGATGTACTGAGCAGGGGCAATGGCTAGAGCGACGGATATATGAGTGTACGTCCTTCTTCAACACCGCCCACCCTGTTATTGGTCTTGTGTGATATGTATAGTCACGAACGAGGGAAGGGTGGCGCTACTTCTAGCTAGGCATGCCGAGACGCTGCCCACATTACTTAGCAGGCTACGCTAGCCCGTCCTCGTTTTTGGAGACATCGTTCAAACGATTCTACACTTCCGGAGCGTTCAGCGATTGTAACACTAGCATGTCTACCGCTGCAGACTCGTTCGAGGTGAGACTGACCAGCCGTTCCTTTCGAATTTCAGCTTCGCGTCAACCTTCTCGTCACTGTTGAAATGCTGTCTTCATGCTTGCTTCATACTTTCAGTTAGAGCAACTTTTCACAAAGCCTGTCTGTTCCCCGCCCTTAGGCAGATTGCTGGTTATCGCTCCGCCTTGTATCCGACATCTCGCTAAGTTGACTTTTTGGAATCCGGTCCCCTGCTGGTCCTTTCCGTAGACTCGGATTTCTTTCCCATAACAACTTGAACGGTGTCTGTCGCCGAATGCAGGTATTTCTGATTCTCAGTGTGGATGCCCCCTTGTTTGCCTCTGAATAAGACAAATGCGGTGAAGAGAGTGGAACAGTTTCACAAAATGTCTGCACAACAGTGTACACGAAATTTAGAGGGTTACATATAAATAAATGTCCATCATGCAATATATACAGACTACGCTCTAGTCGCCTTGGTACTCTTGGCGGTGCCGACCTGTGTGTTGTTGACCTACATGCCATCGTTAGACCCCAGGCCTTGTACATCAAGATAGAGTTCTTACCTTCGTCGCAAATCGCAGCGAATTTAATGACTCGTTGAGATGCGCCGCCATTGGTGATAGATTGAGTATCATCTTTCAGCGCAACACGTCAGAAGACCTCAAATATCGCAAGGCAAAGGAAACCCACCAGCGTCTTCGAGCTCCCGCTCAACGAATACTGCAATAGATACGTCAGCTTCGAGTTCCTGTACGGCACATGCTTGTCCGCTCCCTCGCCCAGCGCCGAGATAACATCTCCAAGCGAGCTCAAGCTCTTGTTGATGCTCTGCGTCTCCTTCAACCTCTCCCCGGTGATACTCCCACCAAAGCTAACGTTCAGTCGTTCGCTCCCAGCTAAATCGACGAGGTTCAGCCACCCCTCGCAGGTTTCGTCGATGGTGTCGTTAACGCCTCGTATCCTCAAGCGAAAGACGCTGTGGGAGCGGGAGGAGCGCTCGTTCATGAGAGTACTGGCGGTGCTGCGACGCGCCTGGGCGGCGTGGAGGAGGGTGCGGACGTGTGCGGGCGATTCAAGGGAAATAGTAGTGAGATTGGTGACGCTGGTGGTACGAGTTTGTGTGTCGTGGCGGATTTGGTATTGTTGGTGGGGAAGCGGGGTGTTGGTGAGGAGGTCGTTTATGGTTTCGTTGTAGATCTCGAGGAACTGGCCCTCTAATGAGTATTCCCATCCCTTCGTCTTGAGATCCTTTGTCACGCGGAAAATCTGGTCAACCGCGCGCGGTATCATGCCCACTGTCTCATCGGTCTGCAGATTTATGTTCAGCGCAAAGGGAAATGGTTGAAAGGGAAGAACAACGCACCCGCCCTCCTTCCATCGTAAAGGACTTGCCCGACCCCGTCTGCCCGTACGCGAAAATGCAGACGTTGTATCCGTCGGTGCAGCTCTGAGCGAGCTGGGAGACTTCGGCAAAGACGTCCGCCTGCGTTGAAGACGGGTCGAATACGCGGTCAAAGGTAAAGCTGTGGACGTCCTTGCGCTCCTGGCCCGTCGCACTCTCGCTCATAGATGTGACAACGATGTCCTTCTTGTCCTTGCCGTACGCCACCTGTGCCAACTCGGGAGATGGGTCTGGCCGTACGCGACAAAACACCCGGATGTTCCCTTTGAGCTCCTGGATCGTATTGTGTAGCTCCCGCCGTATACACTCGGCGTCGATGGCCTCGGACCGCAGGGCGTCAATCTCGGCGTGCAGCTGCACAGCCTCATCGGAAAGGGTGCAGGTTTTATAGCACTCGTCGCTGAGCCGGTTCTGGAGGTCTTGCGATGTCGCAGTGAGCTGCGCGGTCTGGTCCTTTGCGCGCTGTAGCTCGACCCGCGCCATCTTCAGGTCGTCTGCCATCTCCTCCGCCGCGTGCTGCGCCTTCTGTATCTCGTGCTCCAAGTCGGCTACCTGCATCGCATGCGTCCGCTTGAGGGTTGCGATCTCATCGTTGGCCAGCTTCAACGAGTGCATGTGCTCCCGCGCCTGCTTTTTCGCATCCGCCACCTGCTTCGTCAAGTCCGATATCTGATTGGCGCGTGCACTGGTGTTAAGCGTCGGTGGCCGAGGCTTTGTCAGAGGCGCCGGTTTGGCGATGGCGTTGGTAGAGCCAGTTCTCGACATCGGCCTCTGTAGCTTTCGACTGGGCCCGTCATTTTGGTCTTGCGCCTTGCGCTTCAACGTTGGTGCTGTCGTTCTATCGGGCGAGTTGCTCCGTAACCGCGGTAGGCGGGACATCTGGCGCGACGTCGGGACGATGATTATGGTGGCAGCCAAGAAGGGGAAAGTTGGGTTAGGGTTTCAGGATTCCAACTTTCCGCATGAGCGCGCCGGTCACATGTCCGCTACTTTCATCTTCCCCTTTCAAAGTTTCATCGTCGACGTGAACGCGTCAACACCTTGCTGCTCAAAAAGTTGAGCGCCATGAAGCATTGACAGGTCATGAACAGTTCTGTTAATTGACCACGATATAGACTTTTGTATTGATATTTGGCCGGTGGCGAACGTACATCTGAACAGCCATGCGTCGTATTTTCAAGGTGACGCTCTTGCGCTCACTTGATGATTACAGTAGATCGCGCTCATTCCTCATTGTTGCGTCGACTACAGTTTCTTCATTGCGGGGTAATGCAAGGCACTCCCTCCCTCGGGTAGTCCCGAAAAAGCGGTCGCATGAGCCGCCGCTACAATTTCAAGTTGGCACAATCAGCGCTTATCTCTTCCCTCTATCCAGACACAATTTCATTTGCTAGATGCCGTACACCTTGAGCCGTTACGACGTCCACAGATAAATCCTTATCGTCGCAGCTTGCCACCTTGTCTCTGCACATCCAACTCTCACCAGCATGACACGACCTGTTCCGTGTATCTCTCTACGCGACTTTGATACCAGGAAAGAGGAAATTGGCAAGCAGCTTATCGATGCCGCCGAAAACATTGGATTCTTCATTCTGACAGAGCAAGAGAGTCCAAGCAAAGCGGATATAGAAGAGATGTTCAACTATTCGTGCGTACTCATCCCTCCATGTCTATCATGTCGCTTGACTCACTTCCAGAACGAAATTCTTCGCCTTGCCAGACGAAATTAAATCGCACTGGGCCTTCATTCGAGAGAAGAATACCGGCTGGGAGCGGGATGCTCAGATCAGACCATCCACTGGCGTCGCAGACCCCAAAGAAAGCCTCCAAGTACAATGGTTCCGGAGGGACACGTACTGGCCGAACGATATCTCATCCTCTCCCGGCGCGCCCGCGGGGTTCAAAGACGAAAAGACGGCAGCCTTTCTCAGGGACTTCCACCCCAAACTCGTGCGTTTTCACGAACAGGTACAAGAGCTCTCGATGCGCGTCCTATCGTACTTCGCTGTGGCGATGGGGTACAACGAAGACTACTTTCGCGAAGCGCACGATGTTTCCTATGAGGATGCACTCTCCACCGTGCGGCTATTGAGGTACCATGCAGTGGAGAAGGTAGAGCCGGGTAGGATGCGAGCTGGGGCGCATGCGGACTTTGATGTCTTGACGCTGCTGTTCCAGCAGACTAGCGGTGATGGGTTGGAGGTTTGTCCTGGGCGTGAAGCCCACGATACATTTGCGACCGGGGATAACTGGACGCCTGTTCCTGCGCGCACAGGGGACATTACGGTCAATATCGGTACGTACTTCGAGTCGAGCGGTTGACCATGGACCTAATTGTGGCGTCGCAGGTGATATGCTGATGGCGTGGAGTGATGACCGGTTCAAGAGTCTGATACATCGTGTCCGCATGCCAGCCGAGAATGACAGCCATGCAGCGCGGAACAGCATCGCGTCAGTGCTTTCTTCTGCTGGGTTATCACACGTGCTGACTCTCACTTAGGTTCTTCACGCAGCCCAGACCCGATGTTATCGTTCAGGGACCAGCGAAAAAATATGAACCGATGACGGCCGCAGAATACATCTTGAACGCCATGAAGAAGTATTATCGCGGAAATCAGACACCTGCGGCTTGATGGCGTCGACGATGTGAATTCATCACATATGTATCAAGTACAGTTTTCGTCGGTATGCTCTACTATGAGAATCAGAGCGTGGATTGAGAGACCAGTATGCCATGATGAACAATTCAACGCCCCACGGCAAGATTAGTATGCAATGACTACCCAAGGATGTTACGTTCGATATACACAATTGGCAGTCGTACCAGATTGCCCTTGTCTAGAGGTGTTTAGTGAAGAGGCCCGGATTGGCCACTGAAGCTATTCAGAAACACAATCTGTATACCCCCAGACCGCTCTCCTTTCAGATCACCCAAAAGTGACCGATTCCAATGAATCAGAATGCACCTTGTCAATGCCGTACCACTTGGGCTAAATTATTTCGTCGTCAATCTTCTCTTCTACCTTCAATAAACAGAAAATCGGTATGTAGGACGACTAGAAAGCATCAACTTGGCCATCATTAGCCTGGAAACCAAGCGTTCTCACTCACAATGAGCAAGACTCGTTCTACATCGAGTCTTGCTCATTGTGAGAACGCTTGGTTTCCAGGCTAGGCCATCATATTCATAAACCGTTGACGGTGCTCGTTCGGAGCCAGGGTAATCAATTACATAGGTCACATCAAAGCGCCGGCGGTACTTTGTGTACACAGGGTTAAACCCGAACCACCACCATCATGCTCAGAGTCACTTGCTGTGCGCCAAAATCCCTCTCCATGTCAACTCAGTTATCTGGGTCACGCTTCGCTTGGTTCGTGCCAGCACACCTTCGATGCCCCCACCATCCGCAGACGACGTCCGGGGCGACGACTCCGCTAGTAATCTGACAGATGGACTTGCCGAATACGTGGATACCAGCAAACCGTTACCTATTGGCCGAAGAAAGAGCAAATTATTCGGAATTAGGCAGCGCATTCTTCGCACTCAAGATGGTGCGTACGTTTGTAGGCTTATCATCGCTCGCCCTGACGCCTAAGATAGCCGTTATGGACTACGAAACGAAATACCCTCCGGATCCCATTTACATGGAGTGTTCGCCTGTGGCCAGAGTGTGGCGGACATATTTGGATGAATGTCGGAAATACGACGGGGAGGTGGTAGAGGATTGGCGCGACACAATCAATGTCTTGTTGGTATTTGTGAGTCACTGTTCGTATCATAATGCTGTTTCACCCTCTAACGAACTTAGGCTGGCTTGTTCTCTGCCGTCGTCAGCACGTTTGCCGTAGAAGGTTACCAGGCCCTACAACCCGACTACCAGGCGATATCCACCTCTCTCCTGATCGACCTTGTCACTCTCCAGAGTAACTCCTCCTTCGAACCATCTATTCCCAACCTAAACTCTTTCACACCGACGGCCCTCAATGTTTGGGTCAATGGGCTCTGGTTCAGCAGCCTGGCTGCCAGTCTGCTCGCCGCTCTGATCTCCGGTCTCGTCAAACAGTGGCTGCACCACTATATGATCGTCCCATCCGGCACACCTCGCGAACGGAGCTGCATTCGCCAGTACCGATATGAAGGTCTACAGCTCTGGCGCGTCCCCCTCATTATCGGCCTCCTTCCAGTGCTTCTGCACTTTGCTCTGGCGTTATTCTTCACGGGCTTAGCGCTTTTCCTCATCCCCATCAATGTGTCCATCGCGTATTTCATCATTAGCCTGGGCTGTTCTGCTTACCTTGCTTATGTCGTCGTGACACTCCTACCCCTCCGCTCTCCCCAATGCCCTTTCCAGACGCCTCTCGGTCATTTGGTGCATACCTTGCTATTGTGCATCGACCACTCAGTTCGTCCACCCAACGTTGATTTCCGTTTCGTTGTTCCCAAGCCCAAAAGTCTTCGCGATATCGAAATAGACTCCGTTCGGAAACACGCTTCCAGTCTCTGCGTAGACGCTCTCCACGGCCTATACACCCTTTCGTCCAACCCCAGTGTCCGTAGCGTTGTTGTACAAGCCATCGGCGGTGTGCCTCTATCCTCCGTGGACCTTGTCCGTTCCAAATTCCGGTCAACCGATATCCTCACAACCCACGACAATCTCACCAAGGCCTGTCTCACCCCGACCCGGTTTGAGAATGTCCTCGCCACCATCCCAGAGGAAGAGCCGAAGCTGGAACGTTTACTTCGATTTGAAATTGCTCTACCGCAGGCAGTCATTCACGCGCCTCTCATCCCCGCACTCAAGATTCCATCGACGGCTTCCGCCCAGCTCAAAGTCGTTGCGCTGACGTGTCATTACCGCACACACACAAACTTGTTACTCTCTTCGTATTGGAGCGCCATGCAACTTCTTTCAGAGGTGCTGCAGAACAAAACAGAATTGGAGCTACCCCCGATGGTATGGGCGGCCTTTGTCACACACGCTGTAAACGTCGATGCGCGCATCCTCGCCTCTGACAAAGACTTGAATGACTGGGTGCTGATGTGCGGAGCGCTGATGGACACCGCCATGAAAGACTGGTCGACCACTCCCATCCCAGCACCGAGCGACTCTCCCGATCCTCTTCCTCTCCGCCAAACTGTCACACTGCATTTGCATCATGTCGTGGTCAACTCGATTCTAGGTGCCCTGACACAAATGGGAGTCAACACATCATTCCGGTTTCTAAATGCGAGCGTCCGGCCGCGTATCCAACTTCTGGTTTCCATCATCGACTTCCTCCTTCTTCGCACCTCATTGGGCCACTCGTCAGACAAACCCTCTCCGGGTGTTAAAAGTCTATCCCTTCACGCGTCGCAAGAACTGGAGAGATGTGTGGCGTTTTGTGGGGACTTGACGGCTGAGGAGACACTTGCAATCTTTCACTTGCTCGAACGAAGTCTTGACTCTTGGATCTTTACCTGTACGAGCTTACCCTCGGACGCTTGGGGTGCGAGGGTATGTGTGGTCGAGACACTTTCCACACTCTTTGGATTCCCAGCAAGCATGCGTAACGGCTTCATACCTCGAGAAACCCGCGTCGAGGCATCGTCATTGACAGTATCCTCCATGAAACGAATCATAACTATGCAGATAGATGTCGCACTTGAAGACAACGAGAAGGAGGGCCGGTTGGCGTACCTCCAGACCGTATGCAGGTTTTTGAGGCACGCGTTCAAGTTGAAGGTTGAAACCGCATATCAGGCGTTCCATGACACAGTCGCCCACCTGGACCCTCGTTCCCTGATGCACCCATCTTCCGCTCCCGTCATTGAAGCCTACGTTCTCGGTGCCTCCATGGAGCAGCTGAACTTTGTTGGCGACCCGAATGCCTTGTTAGCAATTTCCATCGCACTGGGATGTCACTTCGCCGATGCCACAAAAACACTTGGGCAGTTGTGGGGTGCCAATGAAGATGCAGATTGGAGGGCATGTGTGGCTGGTATGACAGAGGTTTTGGATGGAGATATGGTGGAGTGGTTCGGGAAGGGAAAGGGAAAGGGAACGGATGACGATGTCCGTGAACTTAGGGATGACATTAGACGCGCTGTCACGATCATCGAAGCAAGGAAAGGGTTAGTACCAGTGCTGCTTCACGAGGCGGTGGTGTAAGGTTCGTGATTCTTATCGTTCAGATGTTTGACACTCACCAATTCTTGACCACTAGTCGGCAGAATCTCGATACTTTACATTGACACGGCCCATGTTGTTGAAGCTAATGGCTTGCTGCTCTTTAGGTTCTGTGTCTCACTCAGACTGGGAGTGGTCATTGATCTGGTGCTACTTACTCTTCGAAGTGAAACTCCTCTTTCCTCTTTGATCTGTCGCTCTTGCGGGATCACAGTTCGGATAAGAATCATCATCATTGTTCTAGCGCTAGCGCCCCGACTACGCTGCCGGAGCGCGAACCTTAGCCGTGAAGTCCTTCTTCGCCGCGCGGTCCAGTTGAAGCGCGTACCATATGCCAATGGTTAGATGAATGACTTCTACAATAATCTATTAGAGCCAACTTGCACACCCTTGGCCATTCTGAACATGATGATGTTGCCGGTCAAACTCGAGAATCCGTTCCCGATGAACACCTCCGCCTGTTCAGCAATAGCCATGTCGATGGCTCCACTAATGTACAGCTCTTCCTTGGTCATTATGAGGTCCTGGCTACTCGCCATGCCCTCTTCCACCGGCGACAACCCATCCACCTTCAACTTCTCCCAGAGCTCGTTCAGCCACCACTGGTACCCGTTCGAAAGCAGATACACCTTCTGCAGGTTCAACTCCGGGCTCTGGTCGCGCACCTGACCGAGACGGTCCACGATCTGCTGTATATCGGGTAGACAGTGTTGGAGGTAGTGGTCGAGCTTGCCGGTGGGCGAAGATGCATCATAGTCTTCTGGGTCGAAACTGTCGATGATGCCGGGGAAGCGGTTCATGCCCTGGTATTGTCCGCTCCATTTCGCGAGGTGGCGGCAGTGCCCGTCGTAGTCGCCGCGTCTGAGGTGGACGGCGACTAGGCCTGGTATGAAGTCCGCCGTCGCAGCATCTAGCGATTTCTCGAGTCCCTCCATGTTGTGAGTGACTACGCCTGGTATGAGGTCCGTCGGCGAGGCATCTAGCGGTGGCCCGATTCCCTCCATGTTGCGGTCAACCGCACTCTGCACTAGGGGCGACCATTTGAAGTCGCGGAGGATAGGCGTCGATGCCAAGAGTGGGTACATCGATATTGTCCTCTTAGAGCCGAAAAGCCTGAAACAACGTTTGGCTGGAGTGGTTCAAAGGAAGCAAGGAGGACACGAACAGGTGGTTGAAGACGGGCTTCTCTGTAAAGTCGACAACGAGACACGGATTGTCGCTGAAACCTTTCAGCCAGTCGACCCAAGTGTTGAGAAGCTCATCCCCGTCAAGGGAATCGTCGCTGAGTCGTTCCTCCGCTGCAGAACTCAAGCGAACACGCTTGCTAGTCGGACATACGGAATCGAAATGAGAAATATGCACAGCCCGAATGTCGTGTGGCGACGGCGACGATGGATGCTCAAACACCTCCTGGGTAAGAGAAATCGATGGCATATCTCCTCCAGCCGTTGGACCGGAAATAAATGCGTTCAGTGGCATATGCGTCGGGCGTAATGCGCCATCGTAAAGAGTGTAGGGCAGAGGGAGATGGGACCACGTATAGTCACTGAACACGAACGAGCGGTTCGATGCATAGGCGATATACGAGAGCAACAGCCTGGAAGAAAATTAGAAGCGGCCTGCGGAAGGCGAACTACGTGACGTACTGCTCTTGTAGGATGTTGTTCAAACCGAGACCCCAAAGCGTCCCCTCGAAGCGCAGGTATCTGCGGTTGACGGACGGGGTGCGGTGTTGAGGCAGATTGATCTCGAACTGATGGATATCAGAGTACGTCGGGGGGATACCTCTGCTCAGAACGAATAGTATTGGCAAGAAAATGGCAACGGTGAGAGCTCGACGAAAGAGGCATGAGGGTCGGATGCGCGTAGCAAAATGAAGGGTTTTTCTTCGAGAGCGATTTGGCGGTGTGGGATTTATGGTAGTGGTGGGTAGCTCAAAGACTTCATGGTCGGGTACTGGTTGATAGCTTTGTGAAGTCCGCACGTTGTTGAAGCCTCCGAGAAGGTTTCGAAACAGAGCAAAATCCATCTATCCTGTAGACTGAACACGGTAGACGTGGAAAGAGATTGTTAATAACTGGAGCATAGCACTAATTGATGAGAAATTCATACTGAATAACCGCCCAATATTCGGAAGATCTGTCAACCGCTCAACCTTGTCTACATCTTGGTCCAAGTACTTGGCACCGGCGGAGATTCCTATCTACTGTATGTAAGTTATTGGATTTATACCTCCATGCGCACAAGTGACCAAAACTCATCTCAACCCTTGGCCTTTCCCATCCCTCGCACGAAGAGGACCCTCTTTCAGCGCCGTCAGGGCAAAGACCATGTAGATATAGCGCAAGAACGCGGACTCGTCGATGACCCACACGCACGGTACACGGCCGATGGCCGTCTCATAACGATGTGAAACATCTAGAGACATAACGCCACAACCCACCAGTGCCCCACCCTTTCCACCCTACCCTTACGTATATTTGAGAACCGAGGGAGGCGTCCTTAACGGAAAGCCAGAGCGTAACGCTCGATGCGTAGTGTACTTACAACAGATTCAATTATGATAGATAGTTACCGACATTTCGACACAAACTACCGAGTAGATAGTCTTACATACGCCGAGGCGCAATAGACTCTAATGGATTCAAAAAAAAAAAAAAAAAAAACCCTTGGCCTGCATCGAGATCACTGTGATACCTCAATCCCTCTCGATCCATCCATGACGCACCAGCCCAACAGGGTAACCTGCAATCGTTGAATCTGTCTAATACTCGCAACCCATACCGTCTTTTCAGTTCTTCGATTTCGGGAAGGTTTCCCTTCCAGACGTAGGGGCCAATTTCAAAGCGAAAATCTCGCAAGTCCGCCGAGCGAGAGTGCAACAGCGTAATTATTTCCGGGTCCAGACTAGCAAGGTCTGGTACTTGTGGAGGGATGCACCAGCAGTGGAGGTCAAGGAATGTCAGATGACTGAAGGCGTCGCTTTGCCAGGTGAAAGCCACGATAATCGATTGAAGCCTGCGCTCGGTACGAGGCGCAAGCGTTAGACTAAGATTCGTCAGGTTGGAGAGAGAGTCGGTTCCTAGCCGGAAGAAGGAATCGACGTTTTGCATAGCGTAGGCGTTCAGAGCCAAGTGAGTGAGGATACACCGAGAGCGTGTGATAAAAGCGGGCAGCAGATAGATCCAATCAAAATACTCTTGTATTGCCAGCTCCCGGAGGTTGGGCAAGGATAGGTGGCGAAGAATCACAACATTGTCGATGAGTAGCCTCGTGATCAAGGCATGCTCAAGGAGCCATTCAGATCCGGAAGCCGGGCTCCAATCTGAGTGCGACAGAAACAGATGTAGCTCGATGAGGCAGGGGCAATCGCGGAGTACGTTAGGGTACGCATAAAGAGGAACGGGACCTTGGTAATGGGTGAGCGATGCGGGCATCCGAAGAGGATGAGGCAGGGAGCGCATGGCAGCATGTCGTAACGTGGTCACTGGCATAGACTGGAGTGGCTGATAGGTATCGGGCAATGTGGTTCTCCCATTGTCGGAGGGCTCAGAATCTCTACTGAGGCTAATTTCCTCCAACGACGTGAATTCGGACACACGGTCGAAAAGCATGAGTTGCATTTCCTCGAGGTAGGTGTAGTGAATATACAATTGGTGGATCCTCCCAGCATCATCTCGTATCGGTGGCGAAAGCGCTCCCCTCAAGAGCACCGTCTGGTCAGAGATGCTGAGGCGCAACGGATGTCCGCGTGAGCGCTCCAAGCATTGCCGGAGGACATCCTCCGGGACGTAGGAGACGGGGATTTGCGCTTGAGACCAAAAAGACGAGGTAGAAAACATGATCTCTCTCCAAAAGAAACAAATCTGGGAGAGACGAAAATGTGCCTTGAATGCCGTGCCCACAAACTTGTCGAACCATTGGCGCCGCTTGGTCGCCGACAAAGTGCCAGGAAAGGCGAGAGTGAACGCGAAAACCTCGATGAGTACGTCACGGGGAAGGATTTTGATGGGTGAAAGGATGGCCTGGAGACTCTCGAGACGCGTCTGAGTTTCGAGGTCTTGAGCGCCGGGCGCGCCAAGAGTTTCTCGACAGAGAGAAATACTCTGGAGGACGCAATCCTTGCAGAGTGGCTTGACCATGCGAAGAATAGCCAATGCCTCATCGTGCGAATATGCCCTATGCTGCTCATTCAAGACCTTCCCGCGGGATTCAACGGTATAAACGCGAAGATCAGGTGAGTCACGTACCGATGAATGCATTTCAGTTGATCAGAGATAGATAGTTTACTGCGATCGAGAGGAAACTAGGTTTCGCACGGCGCAAGGAAGGAAGTGAAGCTGGATGGTGGGAATTTGGAACCGGGTGACAGAATTGATTGATTGATGTATTGACTCGAGACTTTTTGGGTAAACGCTACGTGGGTGCATCATCTGAATGCTTAGATGTGGTCTGCCCTGGCCCTGGGTCTGCTAGTGAGAAGCTACGGGGGGCAGAGTGATTCGGTGGCATATTTCTGGTAACCGTCTTCAACGCTGAGCAGAAACGAGATCAATTCAGCAACCCAGAGATGAACGACGGGCGCAATGGCCCACAGACGCTAGGTTGAAGGATAGTCGACGGAAGCGGATTCTCCAGTAAGCTTTGGACCGCCGCAACGCAGGGTCACGGCGTTCAGATAGCTGAGAGTGTTGAGTTCAAGATTGAGACATTTTGTCGATACGCTTGAGGCGCGAAAAGTGTAGCGATGGTCGTCGAAAGCAATGTAACAAATTGGAAGTTAAGGCACAATTCCCTCGGCCCGAATTTCGAGCCAATTGTCATCCCACGTGAGGGCGCGTCACAGGCGCGTCACGGACTTTGTCGACGTCTCCCTCTCCTCGCCATCATGGCTCTACCAACTAACGGTCGAGTGATCATCGACACAACCGTCGGCGAAATTGACATTGAGCTCTGGTCAAAGGTGCATTTCCATACCCGCCTACTCGCCCACCCCGCCTCACCAGAATCTTCTACCCAAAAGGAAACACCGAAAACATGCCGCAACTTCCTGGCACTGGCTATGGAGGGTTTGTGAGTCCTCGAAACGCCCAGGATCCGAGGCTGTAACTCTCCCTTTTCTGCCTAGGATACTATGACGGGGTGATATTCCATCGGTATGTGTGGCTTGCGGCCTAGCTCAATGTGCTACATTGACGGTCCCCACAGGGTGGTGCCAAATTTCCTGGTACAAACGGGTGATAAGACGGGCACGGGCGCTGGTGGGGAGTCGTTCTACGGCGGTGCGTAACTTTGGTGTACGCTCTGAATTAATCGTTGACCCCCCTGCATCAGATGTTTTCGAGGACGAAATCCATCCACGGTTACGATTCGCGCACAGAGGAATAGTGGCCATGGCCAACAATGGAACGAAGAACTCGAATGACTCGCAGTTTATCATCACTTTGGGTACGGCTACTACACACTGCGGCCTATGATATTCCGGCGTTGACTTTGGGGTTAGACAGAGCGGAGGAACTACACGGGAAACATACGTTATTCGGTCGATGCGTAGGAGACACGATATACAGTACGCCTCACCTATCCACTCAGACCAAACTTGCTTAACCGCGCCCAGATGTTATGAAGATTGGCGAAATGGGTGTGTAACCTTTTGGTCTTCTTCCGTTCGATCATTGATAATCACCCCAAGAGCTCGATGCGAATGAGCGTCCTGTATAGTGAGCCAGTCTTCTATCGTGCCTCTGCGCTGAAAGCCAACCTCCGCTAGTCCACCTAAGATCAAGGGGATACGCATCATTGAGAACCCTTTCGATGATATTGTGCCTCGAATCACAGCCGCGGAGAAGCGTGCCCAGCAGCGGGCGAAGGAGCAATCCCAACGCGAACGAGAGGAGATGGAGCGGATGAAGGGAGCAAAGAAGTGTGTCTCCATCGGCTTGCTGTAGTGCCTATGAATGCTGATGGATAACGTTATAGGAATGTCAAGCTGCTGAGCTTCGATGATGACGCCGCGGAGGAAAGCGAGCCTGTCGTCTTCAAGAAGAAGGCGATAGTGAGGCCTGATTGTGGGTGCTTTTCGTGTCAAGGCGTCAACGTGAACTTAACTCTATTGTAGTGCTGGAGGATCCTGAACCGGCTATGAGGTTACCTGATTTTGTTACCAACGCGAAGAAGGCTGGTGATAAAGAGAAACCAAAGGTGAGAACACCGCGATTCGTCATCACCATAAACTAAGTCTCGCGCCAGGCGGACAAGGCCGAGAAGAAGAAAGACGTGGAGGACCTGTCAAAGATTCGCGAACAGCACGCCAAAAGTCAGAGTAAAGAGCAGAAAGCGCGACAGACGGAGATCGAGAAGATGGAGGCAGACATCCGGAAGATGAACAAGAAGAGGGATGGATACGACAGCGACGATGAGCCGTCTAAGAAACGGGTCAAGCGGTCGTACCTCGAAGAGGAACTGTCGAAATACGCCAAGGGACGGGGTGTGCACAAGAAAGGCAAGAAGAAGGACGAGAGCGATGTCCTGGCTGCGCTGACTTCGTTCCGGAGCACGTTGAAGAACTCGATGCCAGTGGACGAGGATGATGAAGAACCGGTCGCTCCTGCTGATGGGGACGAAGAGCCCAAGAACACAGAGGAGGATCCGGGGATGGAGGTGGACGACGATGTCGGCTTCCTTGGGCATGCACTTCGGTTTGCGAAGGACGACGGGGAGGAGAGCCGCAAGGCGGAGAGAGATTATGAGGTCATTGACCCTCGGGCAAGAAAGGCGGTCGCGATGGAGGAAGAGCGCGAACGCAAAAAGGCGATGAAATCGTCAAAGGGCGGGGGACGGAGGCGTTAGCTGGGGACTGTATCTATGCGACTTGCGTGTTTGTCGAGAAGGCTTATTGCTATATGGAGTGTTGCCTACCCACAGAGCCTTGACAGAAAGTCAAGCAATCTTTGATTGAAGGCGGTAGCTTAGAGTTATCCAACTCAATCAGAAAGCGTTCCTCCAACCTTGATTCATTTTTTGAAAGGCCGGGATCTTCTACGGTCAATCCCTTTCAATTGGCGTGGTTGTTTGTACCCGAAGCCGGATCCGTCATCGGGGCGGCCGTTGCCTTCGCAAGGACCCTCCGGACGGCAAACGTTCCCACGCCTTCATTACAAATACCACCATCATCATCCCCAGCCGTATCAATCGTTGTCGTCGTCGCCCCCGTAATGGCCAGCAAAGCAGCAAGCAAGCGCGTAAGCTCCCGCCCTTCCCCTCGTTGACCCCGACCTCACCAATGTCGTCCAGCTCAACAAGGAATATGTTGCCATGCAGCGAGAGCCACCGCCGTTTATCTGGGCTGTGCCTGATGAGAAGAACATCCTTACCTGTGAGCAGCCCCTTCATTTCTGCCCAACGATGGCTGACGAGGCGCGCAGGGAACTTTCTTATAGTGAGTGCGCCCTCTGCGACCCGCGCAGCCGGACATCTGACCGCCTAATAGCGCGGACCACCGGACTCCCCCTTTGCCGGCGGAGAATATCACGGTGTCCTGTTGTTCCCCTCCGAATACCCATTCAAACCGCCTGGCATCAAGGTGCGCACCCATGTTCATCACGATAGAATCACCGCCGCTGACGCTCGCGTCTAGATGCTCACACCGTCTGGCCGCTTCCAGCCCGACAAGAAGATATGTTTCTCCATGTCCGATTTTCATCCCGGATCTGTGCGTGCTCCTCCTGGCTCTCACTGCTCTCAACACTGACCTTTCGTGCAGTGGAATCCAGCGTGGAGCGTGGCGACAATGTGCGTATCATTCTCATGTAAATCACCGCAACCCATATCGCGCTCCCTGGTCCCGCAAACTAGCGCCTACAAGCCAGCCGTCCACGGGTTCATGACAAACGGTCTGCTCTCCAGTCACGACCCAAGAGCCGACAGCTCCACGCCTCGTTTGCTCCAGAGCTGACATCGGGATCTATTTCTCCTCCTTTTCTCCGGTCCAGAGCTTGAGCTCATACATTTCACAGATTGACGGGTCTACTATCGTTTATGCTTTCCGATGAAATGACCACCGGCTCTGTCACTTCTTCCGATGCCCACAAGCGTACCTATGCTTCGCGGAGTCATGCATGGAATATACAGCAAGCACGCTTCAAGGAGGCATTCCCCGAAGTGCGTTCCATCTTCCTTCACTTTTGCCAATGCTGACTATCTCTGCAGTACTGTACCACGGAGCTGCGAGATGTTCCCAATATGGCCGAAAAGGAGCGAGGCGTGTCTTCGACTAACGAGACAACAACAGTCCCGCCATATACTCCTGCGACGTCCAGACCTCAAACCTTCCAGGTCGCCTCTCAGGAATTCTATGCCGCCGCCCAGGCTGCGGATGCTCCTGCTCCCGCTCCCGCTCCGCCTGCCCAGCCCACTCCGACCTCATCACCAGCCAGTCCGCGAAAGGAAGAGAGCGCCGCTGCTGCCGTAGGATGGGCCTCGGGGTGGGGGCAGTTATTTTGGCAGAAATGGCGCTGGGGGATCCTGATCGCACTGGCGGTCATCGTCTCCAAGGTCTCTTCGCAAGATTAAGCGTCGAAGCTGCAATGATGGTCCTCGACTGTCTGATACCCTCCTACCTATCCACCCTCGCAATGATATCTACATTCATTTACCTCCCTTGTTTTCCGCTTTGTTGTACGACCCAGAATTCCCCGCTTTCCCTTTGTCATGACCATAATTTACAGACTCTCGCACACACACTTTTATTTGGATAACCTGTACAACAAAGTAGATAGCCCAGCCCATGTCAATCGATTGAATCATAAACATGATCACCGAAGTAGGTGGCGTGGGGGCACGAGAACGTACCAATATTTGGTCGGAGGATGTCGTTTGAATTATAAATACATCTATGGGGTCAACGGGGGCAGAGCCCCAACCAGTTGAAGGGCCCTGTCGAAAACAGGATCGCAAGTACTTGAGAAAGTACGCGAAGAGGTCGAGATGCTTTTTGATGTAGTTAGTCAGCAACTGGCGCGCCAAAACAAGCAGTGATCCCAGGGTGATTCTCAATTTGATGATGTACTCTGACAGCAGATAACCAGGCGCCTGCAGTACGAAAAGCGAGAGGTACATAGGAGACAAGGGTTCAACGCAGGTCGGACGCGTCGCTAGCCTATCCGGGCAATGTGCCGTCATTGTTCAATAACCGCTTGCACTGGGGGAAAGATTTCTGCGACTTCACGAACTCAATATAATATGCAAGACCCTGTAGGCGTAATGCCAGTGTAGGCGGCATGCCAGGGTCCTAATTCCAATTCCACTCCCTCACTTAGACGCTGACAGTCACCATATAGACAATAAGTGCGTTGTTTTTCTTCTAGATATACTAGCCTCACGCTGAGAAATGAAAGGATAATGATTCAAGACGCCTACTCGGACGACGATATACTGGTTATTCTTCGCACGGCACAGCCCGCTTGCAAAGAGCGCATCCTCCAGAATATCTTTGCCTGTCAGGCATCTGGGTCTGGGAGCCCGGACACGCAGACGCGCGTCAAGAGACTCGAAGCGATTATTGCCCCCATTAGAACCGTTCCCCGCGACATTCTCATCGAAATATTCACATTCTCCCTCGCTATCCCCAGTGATGTACCATCGGAAACGGAGCTGAGGCGCCGTTCCCCAGACGAGCTCCTGGGTACAGGCTTCAGAGCTCATATTTGCCTCTCTCGGACATGTTTTCTATGGAGAGACATCATACTCTCCACGTCGTCTCTTTGGTCTACAGCACAATTTTCCGGCAGGGAGTGTCCAGACATCATTTTGCGACAGTGTCTAGAGAGATCGGGCGAACAGCGGCTCAATCTCAGCATTCTTGGCACACTGTTGAGGGGTTTTGGAGTTCCATCGCCACTCATGCAGAAGACTAAGAGCCGTATTCGCAGCTTACACTTCGACCGCTCGTCGTTTCACTTCATTGACGACTTTCAGAGCATCATCCCCGACCCCCCATCCTAGTTTCCGTCGTTGGAGGAGCTTAGCATCAGTATCCGGAGACTGAGCTACGACGATATCGAAGCGTTCCCCGACGCCTATCAGCCATTTCGATTCATGACAACGCTGAAACGTGCAGATTTGCGCTACCCGAATCACCCCCTTCGAATGCCCCCCTCCCTCACGCATTATAAAGGGGTCTTACCTCCCAATGTATATCCCGACCTACTCCGCGACTGCCCCAACCTCGTCGAACTCCATCTCTTCATGTCCAATTCAGGCTTACGTCGGCCGTCCAAGTTCGAGTTCATTGTTGAACATGCATCAATACAGAGGCTACTCGTCGATAAAGCCGTTATTCTTCAGTCTCTATGTTTCCCAAACCTCAGGCAACTGGCCATAGTGCCAGGAAGCTGGCATGGGGAAGACCCACCTCCAAGGTCTCTCCGCCTTCATCGATCGCTCCGGGTGTAGTCTCACCCACTTGGCCATCAACGCCCTCTGGCTACGTGACCTGCCCGAGTACGTTTCGACGTTGTTCGTCAAACTCGGCACCCGATCCCTTTCAGAGCTGACAAACCTCAGCCTCAGTCTTTCCTCTGTCTGGGCAACAGATGGCCTTCGGCTTTTCCCCGAGACGTTCATCCAACACCAAGACGCCTTTCCGCGATTGACGTTCCTTGACATTCTATACAAGGGACTTTCCGACGAGAGGGACATCGCTGGTCTAGACTCGAAGCGAGACATTCTTGCGCTGGGAAACTTCCGTTTGTCGTCATTGCGAGAGCTGCGTCTTGAGATGGGTTCATACGCCTTGAGAGAATCTATCCCTCGTGCAGAACTCCAGGATTTAGAAGGTCAGTATGGTTGAGGATATTGGGTGGATTCAGGGATTCCGCGTTGCCTGAGTGGGTTGGTGCGACGTGGATGGATCGAACAAAATTGAGGTATGATAGCATGGTCTGAGTTTCAACGCTCAAGATGACATATATACCTTTCTTTCGACACTTGACCACTGGCGTGTTTACGTGCTTTGCGCCTTTTGATTACTTGCCAGACGTCGGTTATGTAGAGTAGGGAGTTAAGGGAGAGTAGGAAGGCACATCGATGTAGGCTCACTCTCGGACTGCTGGTATTCAGCTTCCTAGACAGCCGATACTACTGGCACAACGCAGTCCAAGTCTCAAAAAGTGGACAAACTATCCACTTGAAATTGTACATAACAATATAACATTAACGAATTAACTTTTTTTACGCCCTTTGCTTTCTTCATTCATTCCTCTCGCCAAATAGCGTTGTTCTAAAGTTCATCGGCGACTCTAGAACCATCCTGAGGGAAGTTCTTCACCAGCCAAGTCCGCATCGCCTCGTTGAACGGCTTAGGGTTCTCTAAATGAATCCAGTGCGAGCCTTCGACTATCTATGAAAGAGCGACATGTTCAGTCACCGAACCAAGCGAAGAAAACCGCAACCTACCGCGGTCTCTAACGATGGCAGAAACATGCCCGACTTGAGTACCTCCGCCGCTTTGACCCAATCGGCGACGGGGTCATTCGTGGGGTAGATGGCTAGTACGGGCTGAGGAAGTGTATGGTTTCCTTGGTTATGCGAGTGTTCCCAAGATGCGTGACGATTCTAAGCTGGCTCAGTTCATGAAATGGGTGGAAGACAATGACCCTAACCTCAGTCGTATAGAACTGCAGCGCTAGAGGCGACATTTCAACGAGAGCACGACGAAATACCACAAAGACAAGCTTACTATGCTGATATCCTTGGATGCTGAACTCGCTTACCATGTAATCCTCCTCCGTTTTCGAGAAGTACGGAATAGGCGGGATCTGAGGAAAAGTATTAGAGCCATTGAGATAATGACGAGTGATGCTACCTCTTCGTGATCGCTCCAGGCTCCCAGGAAAGAGTCAGCGCTGGTCAAGAAAGCCGAGGGTGGGGGGCTCGACTTTGCTCTCAAAGTGCTTCTCAGCGACCGGCGAATGTCCTTGTCAAGCTCGCGTACAGCCGCAGCAGTCTGGCCGTCAAAGAACAGCTGATATGTCAATTTGGGGAACAGGGGTGTCAAGCTCTTCATGGGAATGAAGTCACCGGCTGCAGGTATGTACTGTGGCAGTGTGAAGTGACGAATGTAGGATGATAAATATGGTCACATACAGGTACAACACCGCCTACAACGCCTGTGAACACGTCCGGTCTTTGTCGGCCTGCTTCGTAGCACACCGAGGATCCCCAGTCATGGCTAAGGTTGTGTCAGACATACGCCGCAATCCCAATCAACGAGGGGAAAGCATACCCGACACAGACAGCTTCTGAGACTTTGACGTGCTCGAGCAAGCATCCGAGATCTCCGACGATGTCAAAGAGCGTACCAGATGATTTGACGTCTCCAGGATGCGAAGAGCGCCCAAATCCCCGAAGGTCCGGAACGATGAGATGGTAATCGTCCTTCCCAAGACCGGCTGCATATTAGCAGTTGGCAACACACGTATTAACAACCACACCTTAAACTCCTCAATCTGACGTGCCCAGGTGCTCCAGATACTCGGCCAGCCATGTACAAAAATCAAGGTTGTTTTTGCACTTGGATTCAGTTCAATATAACCTATGGTTGCCGCGTCAGCATCGAGAGCGATTGGTGAACTGGGACGTACTGAGCTCTATATCGACGTTCGTGCCAGTCGCCCTGTTGAGCGCCTTGCATGCAGCATTGTGACGCGTGAACGAAGATGGGTCAAAGTTGGCAAGGGCGACGATGGAGAAAAAAGGGAGCAGCAGTAGCGAGCTCTTCATCGTGGACAGTGTTCAAGAGTGCTCGTTCAAGACCTGTTCGAGACAGTTTGACATGACCGATTCCTGACATTTGTTTTTCGCGTCATTCTGACAGATCTGGACAGGCGGATCATTCGGATCGTAATTCCGTCGCTGGTTTTACTTCCTTTCCCCTGCTTTCCCCCATCATCCATTATCATGTTCCCTACACAGCACAGACCTACAGGGATCGCCGGACGTTGGAAAAGCGTTGTCTCTATCACCGTGAAACGACCTGATGGATGGATAGAGCTGCCTGTCCGGTGGACGGTTTGAACAATATGGGCTTATCTCCTGCTCGGTGGTCTCGACTCGACATCGGTCATCCCTCGTTTCCCACCCTCATCATCCATTATCTTTGACATTCGATATATTCAATCCTCGCAGCCTAGCTTGACCCGAGGGGGCTAGAACACAGCCCATCTTGTCGGATAAAAACTCCTCTCGGCCATGGCTTTCGTATCTCCCCATCCACCATGACCATCGAGCTTGTCTCCTTCCCTGTGCCAGCATCCGCCGATCCTTCCAAGTTCCAGACTTTTGGACGCGAGGTCAAGGGGCTGGATCCTAGAAACATTACGCCTGAGCAGTTCAAGGAGATCGAGGAGGCTCTTTACACAGTACGTCAATCATTGGCCCGGCCAAGAGATTATAGCTTATACTCACTGTGGATCATAGCACGACGTACTCTTATTCCGAAACGTCGACCTTTCTCCTGAACAACAGTTCGCTCTTACCAAGGTACAATCGCGCGACCATTACCAGCAGGATTCTTACATCGCATCCATTTTGACAGGCATCCGACCCGACATGCGGGACTTACGGACATGGAAATAATCAGACGGAGAAGACCCAGAAATCTATCCTGCATCCTGACCTGAAGACCATTCCCCGAGTTCCTCAGGTGCAGCTGATTGGTAACGGCACTGTGTACGACCACGAAGGCCTCGCCGAAGCAAAGCTCAAACAGTCGTCTCCCCAGAGGACGAGGCCAATGGTATAACGCGTTTTATCGCTGGCACATCGATGCTGCCCTCTACGATCTTTCACCTCCCAAAGTCACCACGTTGTACGGTATCAGCGTCCCTAAAGGGCCACATCAGACCTGCCGCTACGACGATGGCACTGGGGACGAACTCGAAGTCCCACTTGGAACCACCGCATTTGTCTCGGGCAAAACCATGTTCGACATCCTTCCCCCCGACCTCAAATCTCTCGCTGTTCGCTCCAAGGTAAGATATGCGCCGCACCCATACGTTTGGATGGCCCCCGCCTCCGCAATGTCGACAGGGCTTGGCATCGAGACGGAAGGGAAGGAACTGGCGCTTAGTGATTTGCCGACATGGGAAGAGGGAAAAAGGAAGCTACTTCCCGTCCTGTGGAAGAACCCTGTCACCGGCGCACTACACCTCCAGGTCCACCCATGCGGCGTCTCCGAGTTGATCGTTGACGCGCTACCAAAGGGTGCTTCGGTAGAGGGTGCTTTGTACCCAGACGGCGCTCATCTTACGGATCTAGGAGAGGTTCGGGGTCTTTTTTATAGGATGCAGAGACCAGCTATCGATCCGAAGGTGTGCATCTTACTCTTGAATGGCCGTATCTACAGCCTCATTCTTTCAAGCTTGTTTATCCTCATGATTGGAGCGAGAAAGATCTCGTTATCTTTCACAACCGTGGTATCTTGCATACCGTTGTTGGAGCATTCACCAAGGATCAAGTCCGAGTGTTCCATCAGTGTAATCTGGCTGCTTCAGCAGATCCCATCGGACCCTCACTCGAAGATGCTCAGACTTGGGCTTAGAAATAGTATGCGAAACTCGTCCGCGACGACTCAACCTCTTTAAGCCCGCATACATAATCTACATATATCAGAGCCTGTTGAAGAGTCTTTCACTGTAGCTGTGTACGACTCGGTACGCTGTAGGCTGTAGCCATTGGCGTTGCGAGTTATAATGATATTGGGTGTGACTGCATCACGTCATGTGCCGGGCGGTGACATCATGATCATGCAGTTCGCATTTGACGCGAACGTCCACCACATCGATAGCGACATCTCTGTAAGGGGAGATAGACTCACTCATTTCATCAATCAAGCGTAGCTTCATCCTGCTTGGAACCAATGGCAGAACCCTCGTCGTCATCAATGGCTGTCACTCCGATCTCACCCTGGACTTCTACCAATTACTCGAACTTCATGGCGACTGTAGAGTCAGCCTCATCTGCGCTGTCAAACTTTGACACTACCATCGCTGAAAGAAAATCTCGTCCTGACTTTGATGCGATAACGCAGAGGTTCGTGTCTCATTTCTTCGTTTATCAAATCAGGAACCTTAGTAAGGACATAGCTACCTAGACAAAGTTTATAAGCTGTGTCCGATGTACTGGGACATCACCTCCTCAGATGATCCCAATGAGGCATTCCACACAGTGTCACACGTGGTCATCCCACAAATGCAGCGAATTCGGGTAAGAACAGCTTGCACATCCTGCGTATCATGTCCGAGTCGCTGATGGCGCGCCTCAGGTCGACCTCATGCGCCACATCAGTAGCCAAGCCCGCGTCCTCCAATCAGCATCTGCCGATGCCGAGCGCATAGCTACCACCGCTCATCGCCTTTCTGAGCAAGCCCGCACCCTGGTGATACAAAGTCAAAGCCTTACCACTCGTGCCCGTGAAGTCGTGGCCGAAAGGGCCCGTCTTATGACAAAGGAGGTCCAACGTCAAGCCAGAGAAAATCCCAATGTATCGGCACTTCCGCAGTCACTCATCGCCACGGTGGAGCGTCTAATGGGCTCGTCGGATGACACGGAGCGATTGACAAATGAGGCCGAGGCGCTCATGAACCAGGCGATGCAGATCGCCACCGATGCGGAGGCGGCGTCGGTTGAAGCAGCGCGATTGGCACATCTGGGCCTGGACGGTGGGAATGAGCTGAAGAATGCTGCGGACGTTTTAGATATCTTGGAGGAATTCATCGCGCAGCTAGACGGAATGGTGAAAATTGTGTGTATTGGAGGGGCGGTGACGGTTCAGGAATAGACGTGAAGGTGACTTTTAAGCTGTCTTCTGGTTCCATCAGCTTCCATCGCTTGGCAGTGTATGTTATATGTTATTGTCACCGTGCAACTACTACATGAATGTAAATGTTTCGATTGAGGATGAATGCAGTCAAGTCTGTCGCGCTGGAGTTCTGGGACTCTGAGTCATAGCTGAGCGGCACAAACGACGAAGAGCACACTTATAACGGCCGTCCATTCCTTTGCTACGCACCTCAAGTCATTGCTTTTGGCGCTTATGTTGAAACCTAGTAACAGTGCATGTAGTATTGACATACATAAATACAATGTTCAAGTTCCCCAAAGCTCTAGCAGTCCGTCTGAGTCAGGCAAACTGAATCATGTATTCGCGATGATAGCAGTGGTCATAACGTCCAAGGCAGCCAACTGTCCCCACGTTGTGAAGCCCTGCGGTGGTCCTGCCCATGCAGACGAATACGAGGTTCCATTAGCAGCCAACTCGAGCAGGGCATTGTACTGCAGGTTCACGAAATCAATGAATGGCCGAACAGAAAAACAGTTGACTCGGAAAACAAACCTGAACATCAACATAACTATGGATGAGAATGTCGAGAGAGCTTTGATCACTGTTCCGTGCAAACACCTCTCCCAGAGCTCGGATGAATATAGCTATCAGATGATATGTTTGTCAAAGAGAGCAATGAGGGAACGATTTGCTGTGGCCCACCCTTGAAACCAGCGCTGTCGTTATTGGAATTCGGACTCGCGCCTTCAGTGATAACTCCGTTCGTACCCTGCCAAGCGGTAGACTTGACCGCCTTTGCCACGATGTTCGTCAACCTGGAGATTCCAATTAGACCTCGCTCAGGCAACAAAGACCAAACTTCGCACAGAGTCGACCAAGTGGAATCCCCTGTGACCTTCGCCAGAACGCTCAAGCCTTCAACGAACTTGCCGCTATTGTATGTGAACAGCCACGTTGCGGGGGAGCGCGTGCAGGTGCTCCCATCGACGGAGTCAAGTACGATCCCGTCAGAGTTGATGTTCAGGTTATTGATCCAGTTCGCGCTAGCGATAGCAGCGGTAGTGTACTTCGAGTCGCCGGTCGCTTCAGCTAGGAATGCTGACAGACTGACATGTAGTAATGAGAAGCAGCTCTCGAACGAAGGAAATGGAATAGTCATACGTTACGTATAATCTGTGAGGGAGGCGCGTCAGCGAACGTAAACTTATAAACGGAGTGCACAAATACCCGGTCGTGATGGAGTTGATACTCTGGTCGTCGCTGGTCGGGCGCTACAGGTCAGTGAGTTCAGCTTCAATGGCCGCCTAAATCGAACAAAACCGACGGACCCAGAACACGCCTCCTACCATGGACTCTACATAAGCCCAGATGAGCAACAGGACCATAACGGGTTTGAAGCTCATGACACGCACTGCCTTCACACGTCCCAGCGAGGGTGAAACTCTTGTGCGGATTCGAGCCCGAGCTAGCCTGTGCAGAGGTAATGGCACTACATGGAAGCAAATCCGGTTGAACGACAAGACACATGTGGAATGATGGGGACGCACTAGTCCGAAACATGGGTCCACACGTCGATTGCGTGTTGCAGGAGGTTTGTGTCCTTCAAGCCCGAGGTCAGCCATGAGCTTCAAGTTGCTGCGAGATTGGTCTCCTCCTACGTACACCGT
Organism: Strobilurus orientalis; assembly: GCA_019915145.1. Taxonomy (NCBI): domain Eukaryota; kingdom Fungi; phylum Basidiomycota; class Agaricomycetes; order Agaricales; family Physalacriaceae; genus Strobilurus; species Strobilurus orientalis. The sequence continues at coordinate 3,685,302 of JAHLML010000005.1, read as the reverse complement.
ACGATCTGTACGCGTAATACGCCGCCGTAGCCCACCACAACGCGTCGTCGTTGAACTGCCGCATCATGTTTGAGATCACTCGACGCGCATGAGCAGAACCCGAAGCTCACCCTGAGTGAATCAATGAGTTGACAGCGATCTTTGCACAATCACCAAGGTGACATACCCATATTGATCGTAGTTAGCATAGAGACTAAAAGCTGTGTTCAGGTTGGCGACAACCACCGCTTTGTTCGTCGTTCCTCCCGTGAAATGGTCTTGGTTCGCCATCGCTGAGAAGACGTTCCCGGATTGCCAGTACCCGATGCCTTCCCACGTCAGCTAAATCATTAAGCCAAGGCCGCGTCCATAACATACCACTGAACTGGGCATTGGCAGTATTCAGCTGGGGGAGAATAGTGTTGATGGCCCTTTGCGAAATGGAAATACGCTCTGCAAGAGATCTGTTGTTGGAGAATTCCTATGCAGGTCTGGATTAGCTCGTTGAGAAGCAAAACCACAAGTTAGATGCTTACCCGCCAGGAAAGAGGCACCCCGAGGTCTTGAGCGAGTGTAGGTCCAGATACGGACAAGAGAAGCAGCGACAAGGCAAAAGAACGCATTATGTGTGATAAAAGAAAGATGGAGGAATTGCCTTCCCGGACGACGTACTTTTATACTATTGAAGCTCAAACAGGGATCTGGAACATCTCGCTACCGGTGGGACATCTGCACAGAAAACGATCCCGTTTTGCCAGAATTACCAGAGTGCCGCGCGGACAGAATACAAAAGGGGCCTTCGTCCTTGGAGCTCGAAGGGAACGGACTAGTGCATATGATACCAGGCCATGAGGAGAGGCTCTATGATCAATCAAACGTGAATACACGAGCTGATCAGACGACCGCAGAAAGCATTTAAGACGTTGATGGTTCACGGCAAGGGTATGAGAGAAATCTGGGATGACGCGTTCGAAGTTGTGGACCAGCTCAGTTCGAGTCGCGGAGTGGCGGCAAACATTGAAACATAGCCTGGAAACCCGGCTCTAGTAGCGAAGACAGTCGTTCGCTGTAATGAAACATTGTCAAACAATTGAAAAGCTGAAGCACACGTGATAACGTGCCTGATTCGACATCTTGTCGCGAACGATCATCAGCGCCTCCTTTCCATACTGCTCCCAGCTTGAGCTTGACGGTTCAGAGCCATGAGCCTGGACAACGTGCATCTGTCTACGCACGTGGATGAATCTCTTCCTCCCGCTACTGCATCAAGCTTGAATACGGTGTTGACTTCTCTTTCGGGGTCTCCAGGCGTTGCATCAGCTGGCCCTGCTTCCACGAGCGCCCCTTCCTCTGTGCTGGCCATTCCGCTCTCGATCTCCCAAGCTATCGCTAATGCTTCCCTAATGCTCGCGTCTGAGTCTAGCAACATCCACAGCGTCGACACAAAGACACAACGGTCCGCCATGCGTTATCCTCTCCCCTGTAATGCTTTGACCTGAGCCAGAGACTTTTGCACATTGCAGACGCATGGACAGAGTTGATGCGATATGCCTCAAGTATCTGCATGAGGATATCACAGACATGATGGACTCGAACGACATATTCCACAAACGCTCGAAGAAGCTCCTCCCGCATTTGATTGAAATGCGTGTACGTGTCATTCAGTGCTCTCCCCCCTTTCTTAACTGACAGACGCATATCTCAGAGAAAGATGATTCGACAATGTGACGCGCAGGCGCGTTACGTCGAAACCACAACCGCTGACGCGCGGCGCATCGCCAATGATGTCTTTCGCCTAATTGAAGAAACCGACGTCCTGGCAAAAGAGGCAAGTGACCTTCGAGACCTTGCAGCCGAGAAGAAAGCAGCAACATGGGAGAAGCAGCTCTCTTCATCGCCTGCAGAGATCACCGTTGACACTCACGCTGGCGATACTTTGAATCCTGATCATGAGTCAGAGCTGGTGGAGGAAACCGACCGGCTCACGGCGCAATCGGAGGCCTCAATAGAGAAGGCGGTGCAGAAAGCTGATGCAGCGGCAAAAGCGGCGATTGAGGTGATACGCTTGGGACAAGCGGCGGAGCTTGGTCAGATAGAGTCGAAGAACGCGGTCAGCGTTTTGCTGACGGTTGACGCGTTCATCAACCAATTGCAGGTTATGTGGGAGGTGATGCCGATGTCGATGCCAATGACGGTAGTGGAGGGATAAGGATCCTTTGATGTGAATACTAGACTTGGGCTCGCTTGTTGTATTATGTAGCGGTTTCATTCAGTCAAGTAAAGAAGATATTCAGCGTGTATTGAGAGTGACTGTGGTTGGTCTATTCAGATTCAGGCAACTAGAAAAGAATTTGTTGGAAAGTGTTCCTCTGTGTCAGACGAACGTCGAACGGCTCCGTGGTTCATGAGTTGTTCTCAACGAATATCCCCGACAAGAACAGCCCAGGAACAGCCCGCCATCCAGGAGGCTCCCGACTCCCGACGGAAAGAAAAGGCAACTTGTTCCCACGGGTGTAGCTTGGGATGCGACCACCACCATCGGCATCTTTTCTGACGCGAATCTTCAATCATGCACATGAAATAGCGCAACCGACGCATGGACCTGGAAATGGACGCGCAAACATAGTCTGCGCGGAGACGCACACCCCAAGGAGATACTCTACACAATCTTCGCTAGACCCCAGCCTATCACCGACGCGCCTGAAAGCCCTCTTCGCACACGCGGAGTACGCTAGCGCTGCGTCTTCTACCACGAGTCCCACAGGCAAAGGGAAGGAGCAGAGCAAGTTCCCGGATTTGGGCAGGTTGCCTGAGGTGGTCGTTATTGGTGCGTCTTCTAGTTGTTCGCTGGTCGCGGGAGAGGCCGACAGACGGCCACGTGGTGTGTGGATTGACCCTAAGCAGTCGAAAGACGAAGATCGGATGGAATGGCGAGCAGGGCGCGGTGGCCTTCGCAATCTCAATCCTCCAATCAAGCGTGTTTTCCATCGAATTAACATTTAGGCTGCTACAGGCCGTGCTAATTCGGGCAAGTCGTCTCTCCTCAACGCTGTTCTCGGCCGCAAGGATCTCGTTCATACCAGCTCTAAGCCCGTGCGTCCCTATTTCTCGTCTGCCGCCTGGACCCTCCCTCCCTCCCTCCCCCTTCTCCCTGTGGCTGCTAACTCCCACCCTCACACAGGGCCGCACCCGCCAACTCAACTTCTTTCGCTCCACCCCCTCCAACATCATTCTAGTCGACGCCCCCGGCTACGGTGCCCGTGGACGCGCTTCCTGGGGTGAACTCTTCCAGGAGTACGTTCTTGAGAGGAAAGAGTTGAAGAGGATTTATGTGTTGTTCAACGGAAAGCACCATCTGAATGAGTTCGATGTGGGAATGGTTGAATGGTTGAGCAGCGTGCAGTGGGAGGTAAGCGCACTTTCTCTCAATTCACTGGCGTCGCCCGCCTCTCTCTATTTGCTCACTGACGTCCATTCCTCCCTCTAGGGCGGCCTCCAAGGCGATCCTGGCGCCCGCAAACGATGGGACCTCCAAGCGATCATCACCAAGGCGGACGAAATGCGTGTTGTTAGTCCGCGATATAACTCGTCTAAAGCTCAGGCTGACGCTGCTACTCGTGAGTCTGCCTTTTCTCCTTTCCGACTCTCAGACTCTCAATCCATTTACCTGATCGTCCTAACCTTCTACAGCACCAGACGCCGCCCACCCGACACATCTCTCCGCCCTCCGCTCCCAAATCTGGTCCGCCGCCCCATCGTGCCTAGCCCCCATCGTGACGAGCGCGAAGGTCGGATTCGGGGTCGAGGAGGTGCGGCGGGACTTGATCACGATGACGATGGCCATGGACGATAACAAAACGCCGTGAGGAAATGTTCCACATTTATCCTCGTTCTTTCCGTCTGGCATCGATGAGAACGAGCTTCAATGGATGGTATACATGGGATAACGACCTCAGTCAGCGTATAGGAGTGTTATGTTGGGCCCGTCGCCGAGTCCTCGTTGTTTGCCTTGGGAAGAGGACCATTTTGCCGGCTTGACTCCCAATACGAGAGTGGAGATTCGAGAAACTAAACATAGCGCTCGACGCTAGATTAGTTACGATTCAAATTTCAGCCTCTCCAGTAGAACTTGTAGTTTAGAACCAATCCTAAGGACCTGTTGAACATTGCGCTGTGGCACAAAACATACCTCGAGGCTCGAGCCCAACATACCACCAAAAACAGAGTATTGGAGAGACAGATGCTCATGAGTCGACCCAGGCTCGAACTGAGGACCTTCTGTGGTAACTGCGATGATAACGAATGTTAGACAGATGCGATAACCAACTACGCCATCGACCCGATGCGCCTAAAGAAGTGTGGCGCACATACTAAGAAGTGTTCAATGATTCCCAAGAAAGGCCATCAAAGCCTTGATATTGCGCCAGAGCAGATGATCAGATAGATGCGGTGGCCAGAGACGTGGGTAGTAGCTACCAGCTACTAGCGCACTACCACAGCGACAAGCAACGCTCTCGCGATCAAGTAGCATTGTAAAACTAGAGAATCTTACACATCCGAGTCCAATTACATTATACGCAGTCAAACACGACGAATTAATGTCTCGTACTCGTCAATATGTGTCGATCACCGTTCTTATTGTCGATAATATACTATACACATTCCCACTCTTGCATTCCCAAGGGCTGACATACCAATCACTCCTCCATCACCGTCACCTTCATCGCCATCATCTCCCACATAACCTCCAGCTCTTTGATGAACATATCGACCGTCACTAGAACGCTCATCGCGATCTTCAGCTCCCCCGCTCCATCTACCGCCGCCTGCGCTATACGCGACGCCTCAATCGAGGCCAGCTCTGCCGTGTCAGCGCTCTGCACCGCCTTGGCCATGACCGACTCCGCTTGTGTCCTGATTCGGTCCGCTTCCTCCATCAGCTTGTCAGACTCAAAGGCTAACTCAGGACACACGGTATATCGCACCGCCTCAAGAGCAGCACTGCTAGTAATGGCATGTTGTGCCACCTGCGACGTCTCCAGTTCTGTCAAGTCCAGCTCGCCTGCACTAGCAGTCAACCGCTCCTTCTCCATGTCCATCAAACGCTCCTTCTCGAGCATTAGCTTCCGGGCGTGCGTGGTGAGACCGTGGCTCTCCAGTGCCAGTGCACGGACCTCGTCGGATAGGCGCTGGACGTCGTTGGCCATGCGCTGGGCGTCATCGGCTGCCACTTCGACGGTACGAGCTTGCGCTGTTAGTTGGCGGACCATCTTCGCCTGGAATACGCGTTTGTCACTTGGCGAATACGGAGCGAAGACCTTAAAAGAGTACGTACGCGGACATTATGCAAATACGGGAGGAGCTTTTTAGACCGTTCGTAGAACGCGTCGTTTGGGTCCAGGTCATCTGTTGGGTTCGTGTATTTGAAACATATCGCGTCAACCGTGTTCATGCGTCTGAGGATCTTCTCAAATGTGGTACTGATGAAAGGTATGCATGACAAACCGTTGAGTGTTCGCGTCCACGGATCCTGAGTTGCGGAAGACGATGCTAGGAGGGGACACAGTAGAGGGGCCTGCGATGGGTTCAGAGTCAGACGATGCCGCCGTAGTTGCAGCACCCAACGAGGCAGGAGTGAGCGCCACGTTTGATGCAGGAGCGGCAGGAGACAATGTGTCCAGGTGCATATTATCAATATCCATTCTGGCTGATGATCGTTCGCGACAAGCTGAAAAATCAGGCACGCCTCATCACGTGCGTTTCTGACGTTTGAACTTTGAACTTTGCCGCCACTCTGAGTCTTTGGATTATGACCGGCTCACGACTCAAACGCGAGATTTTTCTCATATTGCTACTCTAAAAGTTGCTTATACCAGCATACGAGATATACTCGCTCTTCAGATAATGGACAGTACCTGTTTACATGTCCCACACTTCCTCTCACTGAGTCTCACAACCGTCAACATTCATGCCTCCTATCCACGTATGCCGACGGTGAGAATGAGTACGACAGCAGGAGTCGCTCAGTACAAGAAATTGTGCTATCGTATATCTACACTGACAAGCCATGCATATGTCAGTTGTGGCGCCATGTCATGGTCATGATCATAACCTTCGAGGGAAAGCAAATTGTCTGACACAGAGAGCAGTGATACTTGAGCAGAGTAGGCTACAGAATAGTTTGCGCTCAAGAGGATTAGGGTCTTGCAGTCGGCGGGCCTGACCGACATATTTTGCCACAGGTCGCTCAGAGGCCCGTGCTAAAAATCAATTCATTCACGTTACCAGCCTACTTACTCATCTACTTGGCTAGACCTGAGGGCGGTTCTTAGATTAAGAGACAAGTCTCGATCTCTCTTAATCTAAGGACCGCCTCAAGTCTACTACTTGGCTTATTTAACTACGTCTGGTATATTACAATGACTAAGAGCAAGCCCAGGCCACCGTTATCGGTAGCATGGACTCTGGAGATATCGGACACTGACTTCCCAAATTCTCAAACATGTGGATGTGTCGACTGCTAGGCCCTGCGGGAACAACATTGAATTCCCGGGTCGTGGATACATAGTCGTACCTCATGTAACTGCCAGTGGATGTTTCTAGAGAGATCACCTTGGATACCTATACAGACGCTGCCTACCAAGCTCCGCGAGAAAGTGAACGTACATATGGGTCAAAAGATTCCATAGTGCCTGTGGCGATGATTACGCGTGTGCATGCATGCCATACTGGGAGCTGACTGGGGGAGAGCTAGTGTCTTCATTTTAAGAACCTTCTGATACAAAGTCAGAGTCTTATCCTGGCCGGTGGACGATGATCCATTTTGAGAATCCTCGTCCAATCTCCTCCTCTTCATTCTAGTATAATGAGTGTAGATTGGATGCAATGCGGTACATTAATTTCGTGACTACAAACTGATAAGTGAAATCAATAAAATGAAAACAACAACGAGAGAAAGTCACAACACGAAAGCTAATATAACACAGGGCGAGACGAGAGCTTTTTCCGCACCTATACACATATACATCACACATGATTAGTGTCCAGAGGCCCCACTACTCGACCTCTCCTTCATCATATACCCTTCCTCCGCCCTCCCTACTCCCGTAGAGTACAGTTGTGATTGCGGTTGAACGGAATCGAAACCGACATAATCATATGCGAATTCGCCCATGTCATTCTCGTCAATGCCGACCGCCTCGACCTCCTCGGAGACACGTAGCCGGAGTCCTGGGATGTAGTGCATTATCCAGAGGATGATAGTCTGAGATGTGTAAGGTAGAGTCACAGACACAGTAAATCAATCAAGCCTACTCACCGTCATGACGAACGAATAACCCAACCCCGCCGCCGAGTCGGCGAGGTGCCACGCAAGCTGCACCCAGTGGTGGTCCAACCACCCACCGGGAATCACGGTGGTGCCGTCAAAGTGGGCTACAGAAGCTTGGGCAAATAACGCTGTGAGGATATTTCCGACAACGCCGCCGACCCCGTGGGAGGCGAATACCTGGAGCAATGTCAGTCTGGAATGTCAAGAAGAGATGAAGATGGCGATGGCGATGTGAGGGAAGTATCAATCTGTCCAACAGAACATCCCGAGCAAACCCAAGTGGATAGGTCGACTCTTCATTCGAACACACCCCATGTTCGCTGGCACGGATCACCATCACTCGACCAAGGGCATAAGACTCACATCTAACGAATCATCGTACCCGGCGAAGAACTTGATTTGGGTGGCAAAGTTGCACACCGTGCCGGCCATGAACCCGAAGAGGACTGCAGCAGCTAATGTGGAGTTAGCACATGGACGAGGGAATGAACGAAGAAGATACGAGAAAGAGATGAAGGGGGGTGTGAATGGAGCGCCACGCGGAGGACACGCAACATGAATCACAGATACAGGGGAAAGAACACAGATGATGGAGACCAAGAAGTTCAGAACAAGGACGAAGGTAAGATGTGACGAATCGATGCAAGACTCACGAGATCCAACGAATCCAGATCCAGGAGTTATAGCCACCAATCCAGCAATCGCACCAGAGCAAAATCCGACAGCGGACCATTTGCGCTCAATGCGGTAGTCCTACGTCGGAAAGTAGTCAACATCCGCTTGCTCTGGATACAACGAAAAGCTCACCCAGAACATCCAAGTCAGCCCACCCACGCTGGCCGCCAAGTTCGTCACAATACAAGCTTGAGCAGCCCTCATGTTTGCCGCCAATGCACTCCCACCATTGAAACCAAACCACCCGAACCACAGGAAGATCGTCCCCAACACAACATACGTCGTATTATGCGGCTTGTATGCCAAAGCTTCCGTCCCATACCCCCTTCGTTTTCCTAGATAGACAGAAATAGCGAGGGCGGCGGTACCAGAGGAGATGTGGACAGGCGTTCCGCCAGCAAAGTCGAGGCCACCGAGGACGAGTGACCAGCCGTTCGAGTTCCATGTCCAGCATGCAATGGGGTCGTAGACAAGCGTGGACCAGGCGAAGACGAAGAATAGGAGGGGGCCGAGGTGCGCACGCTCCGCGAAGCCGCCAATAGCGAGCATGGGGCTGAGAAGGGAGGCATGTCAGAATGAGGGATTCGGAATCAAACAAGAACAGGTAGATCATGGGATGGGGAGATACATGTGTTATGCATAATGAAGGGACGTGCGGATCGCCCAGGGCCATGAAATGAAACGCGCGATAACGAACGCAGCGCGCCGATGGTAAAAATACGCATCATAATGAAATAGACCAGAAAAGATGTGAAAGATAGTCGGTAGACACGTAACAGGAGCGCCAACAAGATTGGGAGAGGGATGTGGAGGTCTGGACGTACGTGATAATAGCGAACATGAGCTGATACACACAGAACACGATCGACGGAATCTTGTTGCTCGCGATCGAAGGCTGGTCCAGGACGCCTTTCAAGCCGAAGTGTTCTGAAGAGCAAGCGTTAGCATGAATATGCGGCGAGCAGTGTGAGGCTAGGCCGCGGCGGTGTGTCAGGAATCCCATAATATCCGCCATCACGTCCATGATCATCATCATTGAAGACTCGGAGCTCGGACTCACTCAAATCCCCGATAAACCTGCTCCCCGTTTCGCTAAACGTGAGCGAAAACCCCCAGAAGAACCACTGGAAGGAGACGACGGCAATTGTCATCATCGAGAGGTATATCATCGAAAGAGCATTCTTCCGTCTGTGGGTTGCGAGATTGGTGAGTAGTAATGTCGGACGAGGGAGTCATCGAGGGCGGAAGATAGAGAAAGGAGGAGGATAGTAGTCAGCAAATGCGAAGGAGAAAAGAGCGCGCTGGGAGAACGCACCTCAATAACCCAGAATAGAAGAACCCGACGCCGGGTATCATGATCCAGACGAGCGCAGTGGACGCGAGAACCCATGCGATGTCGCCCGGGTTGTACACCACCTTCTGTCCGTCCACCTCAACGCTGAAGGAGCCCGCTGGAGTGGGCGAGACGTGTCAGCAAGCGGTGCATGCGCGGAAATCATTATACAGAATGATATATGGAATGAAACGAAGTAGAACGGAAAGGACGCACAGTCATCGTAAGTGACTTCGACCATGAGTGGAAGATGCCAGTAAGTAGGAAGATGCCAGTAGGGAAGAGAAAAAGAGTGTTGACGGCGTCTGGGGCCTGGGTATTATGTATAGGTCTGGTGCTAGTACCTGATGATGATGGGCTTAGTCGTGATGGGAATCTCCTGCCAGATTGACGTGCACACGGGTCTGGAGTGCGGGAATTACAAAAAATGCGCGGATAGGAAGTGTGGATAAAATCCACTGAGTGACATGATAAGCGCTGTGCCAGCGAATGATGGAGATGCACGAGGGTTGAAGCTGATGGCTGTCAGCCTTCAGGGACGGACATTGTGTGGGAGTTGCCGGACTGGTATGTAGGCTCGTGATTTATCTGCGTATCTTGACAATAGAGTAATTTTGCCCAGAAAAATATGCAGAAACTCCTAAACATTTCCTCAGTTGTTAGATTACTTTGTAGACAACAAACAGGTATCCTGAACGTGTTTTGTGACGGTTTTGTCATATTTTTGTTCGATTTCTTAACAATTTTTGAGTTTGATATTTGTTGGGGCAAAATTACTCTAATGACTGTAACACTAATGGTAACTTAGTTGACTTGGACTTGACAGCAAATGAATTTTGGCTAGACTGTAAGTCTGAATGATAGAGCGGTAATCTACGTACTGACCTGGAGTGCAGGCGGCTTTACCGAGGGATGATGCATTGCTGATGATTGAGAGAAGAGTTGATTGACGATTCCGTGTCTGTGAGAAGATCTGGCTTGAGTCCGTCCGGGTAGGAAGTACCGTGCTCGAATTGAATTATCATACGCCGTTTGAGCTTCGTGAAGAGTGTATCATTGTATGTACGGAGCTAAGTGGCAACGACTAGGACGGCGGTCACTGGTTTTTGTTCTGATTCTGAACATTGCGGTAGTAGCGTAGTAGCGTAGCGTGTACACCTTCAAGTTCTAGTCGATTCTTTCAGGTAAGTGAAATCTGAGGACTCTATATAGAGAACAAGGAGATGCACGAGGCGATTCATCTCAGGCCGTTCTCCTACCACTGAGGCCTGAGAACTGGCAGACGATTATTTCATAGAAGGGAGGAACAATGCCAATGGAAAGAGAACCGGAAGAGAGATCGTGCCTCGGGCCCGCGATCGAAATCGTCGCACACATAGGATGGAGGTACGTATATGCTTCGCTTCTCGCTGCATGACAGTCGATAGCATGCGTACATGGCCGGTATGAGCGACAAGCACAAGACCCAAGGACATAGTGGCGGCGTACCTAGCGCGCGAAGTGTCCTGGATGACGGCACGCACGGTGACGCATCAATACCTGTTGGCTGGACGTCTTGCTCTCATATGCCCATGCGTGCAGCAGCGGTTAACGGCGGACTCCGCATATATAGAGAGAGAGCAGAGTCGAGCGAGCAGTAGACAGACGAAGACTGGGTTCGAGAGCGAAAGCGTCCAGCGAACTAGGATCGCCACCCCGAGTTGCCTACGAGGATACGACATACGTGTCGCCCGCCTCGGCGAGCAGTGATTCACCCGACGCCATCATGATGCTGATGGGTATCATTGTCAATCAGCGAGTCAGCGACCGATGGGCCTTGAAGCGAATACAAGCCCATCTCAGTTGACGAACAGATATCAAGAAGATCCTTCTGATAATGTCAACAGCACTCTGTAAGACGGCGGCGTTCCCCCGATTCACGCAGAGCGTGGGGGCGGCAGCGCACCAAACCAGCGTGGTGAAAGGTTGTGTTGGCTTTGATTTGAATTGAGGGATTCGGCGATTGCCGTTCAATCACACGTGGCTGGCTGAGCCTGGCTCCCCGATCAAACTCGTTGGCATTTGCCATTCAGTTTTGTCCTTATCCTTCCTTATCGCTTCGGCTTGTCAAAAGTGTGTGATGGGAGATATGGGCGCAGGCTTTTACGGACTCGACCGAGACTCTCTTTCTCTCTCAACCAGCGGCCTCGACGCGGAGCATGGGAGGCAGCGACCACTGAGTGGACAACACCAGAATCACCCGCGGAGAAAGACAGACTTGAACTTGGACTTGCAAAAGTTCCACGTCTTGGTCCCCGTATGTACGTTCTTCGTTCCGGTGCCTGGGAACAAAGCAAACATTGCTGAACGATTCAATAGAACGTTACCGTCAACGTCAATTGGAGCTGGCGGCTCGAGCTGGTGACAGAATCACCATATCGTCCCTTCGAACAACCACTACCACCCTCTCTCGTTCAGGCGAGGCATCTCTATTCTTGCATAGCATAACGGGACGCAATACCCAATAGGCTGATTCTCGGCTTGTCGTTTGGATTTGGGCGCGGACGCACACGCACACGACATATATCGGCTCGGCACGGTCATTTTGCACATCCGCCATCGACTTCGACCATTTCGCGCATCCACCATCTACCTCGACCTTCATCCTAGACGCAGATCTTGCATCCATATCTAGCACGACACGCCTTCCGTTTACCCCGCATACACGAGGCGCGCCTATCACCTCCCACTCCCCTTTTACCCGCATATCTTCCTGCTTGAAACTGCTCTTGCACCCGCGCGTCCTCGCCCCTATCTACTTTGGCCTCGGAATTCATCTATCCTCCGCTTCACGAAAGAGTATCCAATCCAGAGGACGAACGACCGCGATGTCCTCCCGCGCCGCCTCTGGCCGAAAGAAGCTCGCGAAGGCTGTTACCAAGAAAGACCAGATATCTGCTCCGCTTGGGAGGGATCAAAGTGGTACAGGGAGCGGGAAGAAGAGCGCGTTGGTGAGTGCTTCATTCCCCAGATCTTCCGTTCCTTCTCGCTTCTTTCTGCCGCGATGTTTTCAACGTCCATGGTTTCTCCTTGCTCCTTTTTTCGTCGGTGGTCCGAGCGCGATTGGGCAGAATGATCATACAGCTCACCGTGGCTGATACGCATCCGCATCGTCGGGGTGATGCGGATCTGGAGGCGTCTTGTTGCCGAACGTGTCGTCGCGGAATCACGTCACCTCTATAATTTCGACTTACGCGCGCCGCCTCCCTTCGCATACATTTATAGACACCCCCCGCCTCACCGCAGAATGCTTTCCTCTTCTTACACCTGATTTCCAGCTTATCTTTACGTTTCTCTACGTCCCGACGTGTTCTTCTGTCTTCTTTCCCTATGTTTCACGTACCCACCAGCTGATCACCTCTTGATTCTGCAGTCCTTCTTCCTCTCCAACCCTACACCGGCCGTACCCATTCTCCCGACGGAGGGATGGTATGCACCACAGCAATCTTACCCTGACCGCCCGCTAGAACAACAGCAAAAGCAGTATCACGCGCAACAAGGACCAAGTCCAGATTACGCGCCGTACGCGTCTTCAACCACGCATGGTGAGCAAGAGTCATGATCAGTCGGTCGTATAGTTCCACTAATTCTCGGTACAGAACAGCCCGAGCGGAACTGGAGTCCTAGTGCGTTGTATCATTCACAGGAGCGACCACCTTCGTCACCACCATTGGCGACGTACCAAACCCCACCGCAAAGTCCTCCCATCCCGCGGACACCAACGACACCGGCGTCTTCCCCGCCGCCACAATTTCCGCCACAACAAAGACCTGCGTCTCCATACGACCGTTCTACCACTCCCACCCAGAATGTGAACATCAACATGGCGGGGAAGCTCTTGCGGGTAGGTGCGCAAGCACCAGGAAGGGGAACATCGTCTTCACCGGGCCCACGACAGGCATTGCCGCCATCCCCGCAGCCGAGGGTTCACTTCACACCTGCCATGAACCCTTCACGCCCTTCAAACGCCACTTCGTCGTCTCTGCATTCGGGCTCGTCCTCGAGTGGGAGCGGGGTGGACATCGGTCTAGGGAGTAGTCTAAGTTCCGGGTCTGGGTCTTCAGGTGACGGATCACGAACCATCCCAATCCTAGTGCTAACCCTATCCATTAGGTACCCCGCACAACAACAGCAACTTCGTGTTTCCGAGCTCAAGAAGCCGGGCTGCACCTGGTGTAGTGCCGAAGATCAATTTCAAGGGCAACAAGAAGGCAAGAACGAAGAAGGGGAAGGAGAGAGATCCGGATACGCAGAGCTCGAGCGGGAGCAGTGGGGGAACTGGGGAGACCCACACGGGGAGCGTGGGTGGGAGACATGCGACAGGAAGTGGGTCAGAGCACCAGCCCCAGGACAGTGCAGGGGGTATGGCAGGGGAGACGGTGTTGCAGGCGTCTTCCTCACTTCCGGGGTCGGCGTTCGGATATGCGTCGCCCTCTTCGTCCACTTCCCCACCACAGTCGTCGTCGTCGTCCTTGAGCTCCCCACCCGGATCAACCTACACATCACCGCTGCCTTCTTCATTCGGGTCTCCGCCGTCAAGCTCCACCTCGCCGCCGCAATCTTCGTCGTCGTTCGGCAATCGACCATCCAGTGAGACATTCGTCTTCCCGAGCTCACGGTCGAGGGCCACGCCAAAGCCACGACTAAAGGTGAAGGTGCAAAAGTCCTTTGCGGACTCAGAGGGGTCAGGATCGGGGTCTGGGAGGAACATGAATAGAGGGTTCTTGGGTAGAATGTCGGCCAAATCCAACAGGAAGGCTGTCGTCAACGGTGGTGAAGTGGGCGGGGAAGGGGAGGTGGTATATTATCGGAGTGGGTATGGTTTATATACTGGGAGGAGGAGTATGGCAGAGGGAGAGGGAGGTGTGTGTTACTTTTTTTCCATCTGTACTTGTGCTGACTCACTTGTCTAGCCAACTTTGAATCAGAGACTGATTCCTTCACGGACTCAGATGATGTCTCGCTCATTGGTGTGTTCATATCTTGCTATTGTTTCTTTCTAACCTCATTATCTCTGAACAGGTTCTGCATTTGCCCCATATGAAGAGTCCATACGATCCTCCATGTACTTCAGCCCCCAGACCCGGAGAAGTGGCGTGGCGTACCCGATGGGGGCAGATCGTGATGCGTGAGTTATCCCTCCACTTAGCATCTCCTCTCTGACAGACAAGACAACAGAGATCGAATTTCGCACCGACTCGTGCGGACGCTGTATGGTTTGCACTCCTCCCAGACATCTCTCAACGGCACGTCCGTAAACTTACCCGATGGAACTCTCACTTCATTGCCGCCGCCACCGTCATTGCACCCATACGGCACTACGCCACCGCTCGCTGTGCTGGACTTGGGGTGCGGAGAGGGACATTGGGCAAGGGAGGCAGTAGATGCGTGGGGTGGGTATGGCACGAGGGTCGTTGGGATGGATAGGGAGCAGGTTGACGTAGGTAAGAAGGACGATCTATATGACTTGCTTCTCCTATCTCACCGATTTCATTCTAGCAGGTTTCGAAGACAACAACACCTTCGAGTTTGTCCAGGGCGACTTTCTGGCCTCCCCACTTCCATTCCCTGCGGAGACATTCGACCTGGTCAGAATCTCATGTCTGACATATACGATCCCGTACGATAAATGGGAGGGCGTTCTGCGGGAATGTGGGCGAGTGTTGAGTGTTGGGGGAAGGGTGGAGGTTGTTGACGACCATGTCTTCTTTCCCTATGCGAGTTCCAGCTCGAGTGCGGAGGATCTCGACGGCGATGGGGACGATACAGCGACTCTGCATGGCCTGGACCAAGATGAGCATAGCAAGAGGAGCGTGGCGCGCACGCTCGAGACGCTGTTTGAGGAGATGCACAATCTCAAGTACGGCATACATCTGTGTCCGAGCCAGTTCCTTGTTGGGATGATGGAGGGCGTTTTGGGGCATGCGCGGGAAGGGGCGGTGTGGCATTTGGTTTTGGCGCCGCCTAGGCCTGCACAGGACTCAAAGACTCCATCAGTCGACGACACAGAGATACAAAGCCCTACAGACGCAGGCGGGATGCTCCGTAATTCTCCAGGGCTCGTCCTGTGGCCATCGACATTCATACCTCTGCCGAAAGAAGAAGTGGAGGCTGCTGCGTTGCGCCATCCGCGGTATTTGCTTGGATTAGGAAAGGCGCTGGTGGAGTACGCGGGTGGCGAATCCGATCATGGCGAGGAAGGAGGAGAGGCAAAGGAGAGAGCGGTGAGGGAGGCCCTGTGGGAATATGAGGAATATCTACATGGGCGGTTTGAGCCTTCACGGACAGGAGGAGGGGGAGAGGGACGACAAGGAAGGCCGGGATCGTTTATGTCGCTGAGCAGCGTGAGCTCGGAGGGGCAGAGTGCATTGAGAGAGTATCAGATGTTAGTTCAAGTCTCGGTCTTTTCTTACCGCAGGACCCCTCATTGACTCTCCTTCCAGGCAACTTCGTAATCACCTCGGGTGGGATGAGGAGGATGAAGATTGGGAAGAGCCGATGATAGACGTGGATGTGCTCAGTGTGAGGAGCGGGCGGAGTGCTGTGCGGGTCGGAAGCGAAGGAACTAGAGAGAGGAGTCAAGAGTCACATTCCATCAGTGTAGGGAGTGAGATGGAGGGGAGTTTGTCGTCACCTGGGAGTTGGGTAGGGGAAAGCTTTGCGGGGCATCATCACCAGGAACGTTATAGCGATGCGGACTCGGAGGTCATCTCTCTCCCGCCGTCCTTTGCCACCCACCCACCTCCAGTTCCCCCACAACCTTCCTACTCTCCGACGACGAGTCTGACATCCGTACATTCTCCGCCCGATCCCAGGCTTTCTCCTACAACCAGTTTCTCGTCTCAGCCTTTTCATTCGCCATCGATCAGCCATCCTTCTCATTCACCGACAACGACCATCACGAGCACAAGTCCCCCTCCGCCCCCGGACTATTCGCGCTACGAACAGACACACGTGCGGACGTTCCATGTATTTGAGGCGATCAAAATGGATGAGGCTACGCTGCAGGCCCTGGGGGGAGATGGGGAGTGAGAAATGATTATGTATGTATGCATGTATGTATGTACGTGTGGGTGCTATTCACGATTCACGATCAAGTTCCAGTCCTCTCTAGTCTTATCGCGAATAGGCCGCAAGCTTGCCAACTCATATCAAGCCCTTCGCCGGGTGCGAGTGGTGAACGTGGTGCCGATTCGGGTGCTGCTATGGGTGTGTCACAAACCTCTCTGGCTGTACCCTGCTGTTGTGTCTGATATGCCCCCGTAATTCTTTCATTGCTCCAGCTTGCTACTGACATGCAATATCGACACGAAATTCAAGGTCTCATGACCTGTTACAATCGATATTTAGTTGGAAGTGGGAGGCTCAGCATTACACTTGGAAGAGGCCAGGCCTAGGTTGAACAACGCGACCCCTCAGCCCATCCTGCAGGACGTAAGGACCTGGAGTCACCTATCGGTCCCACTACACCTTCGTGGGCGGACAGCGCCTGCCCATGTCTTCCCGACGCCACTGGGTCTTTGAGCCAAGGAACCATTCTTCACACTGATTCGTATCTTCACTTCAGATGAAGAAGGCGTCCGCATCCTGTATCCACTCTTACTTGCTGCTTGGGGTAGGAGCCTACTGGGCGCGGCCGCGGACAGTAAGTAGGTTCACTCTTCCACAGTTCGGAGCTTCAAAACCTCCATTGGTACGAAAGGTTCCATGGATTGACGCCGTGCCACTCCAAACCATCTACTCAGGTGCTAGCTTGAAACTTCTCAGGCAAACGCGCCGCTCGGTGGAAAAAGGTCTGTCTGACTGTCGGGCTTGTCGCTCCTGGAGTCCTTCCGCATCAATCATTAAATCCAGCCTGTCTACTAGTAGCCCAGTATACACCGTCTGCGATAACAGCGTGCCTTATCTGCGCGTAGTGACAAAGCGCTTCCGTCGCCACAAGTGCTAGCCGGTGTCAAAAATGCATACCCACAACCGGATCGGCTCCAGCCTTCGTCTAGTGTCGGCAACCTTAGACTCTTCAAAACTTCCTCGTGGTATAGCTCATCATGATGGCTGCGTGATAGCCAGAACGTGATGGACGCTGTGATGGTCCCATTACTCGTCTCTTCCGACTCTGCGTTTCCGCACCACCATCGATATCGATATCATCATATCATGACCGACGCAGTCGAAAACTTCGACCAGAAGTCTGCACCGTTTCCCTTTCCGCTGTCATGACCCTCTATTCATAGTTTCTTGTAGATGTCTGTTCTGTCACATCATAGCCGGCGAGTCACTCTCAATATCTTCCGACTGTAAGCAACGCTGACGACGTGGATGTCCAGGCAATTTACCTTCCTGGAAGGTTCCCGGCGCCGGTATCGAGGACAATAAGTTGAAGTTGGTGCAAACTTTACTCCATTTCTCGACACGTACTGAGCTGTTTGTCTCGTCACCACAGCCTGGTCATCCTTGACGCAGGACCTGTTGCTCCGGGACACACGTTGATCATCCCGAGATGTGAGCTCCAGAGTGTATTGACATCCTGGATTCAAAGTAGTAATGGCTTTGCATGCAGATCATGGCGTTCGACTACATGATATCCCAGACGATTTCCTCGCCGACATTCTGCCTACAGCCAAGAAGTTGCAGCGCGTCATTGGCTGTGAGGACTACAACATGCTCCAGGTACGCCTGAGTGCGCCCGTGGCTAAGCGCGAAGGCTGACATCACTGTACGCAGAACAATGGCAAGATGGCTCACCAGGTAAGCTCCAAACCTGTTTCATTTCGATGCAGCTGAAGCCACTCGGAAGCACATTGACCACGTCCACTTCCATTTCACTCCCAAGCGTGATGCGGAGGAAGGACTCAACTTCGGCAAGGAACGAGATGATGGCAGCATGGCGATGGATGGGTGGCCGAGGTTGGATCACACGAAGGAGGAGACAAATAGGGTCGTACAAGAGTTCTATGATGGTTTGAAGACAAAGGTCAACTTGTAGGCACTTGAAGGATCATAGCTCGAAGTAATCCAAGTCAAACGATCTCGTATATCTTTCGTGCGCACTGCAGCTTGCAGTTTATGAGGGCGTTCCCAATCGCCGTGCAGCGAGTTCGACTGTTGAGATCTCCATCCCGCTAGCGTTCGTCTGTTCAGTGTATTTTCCCATGGAGAATAAAGACATACGTGAGCGATACAGGATTGCGGAGAAGAACATCACGACCATACGAACTCAGTGGCGATCATATCATGCATATGATCAACAACGTACATATGCAGTTGTTCTGGACCGGAGGGAGCCATGATAGCGCAATCAACCAGGCGATGATCCAGGTTTCCAAGCAAGCTCTATTACTATTAAGTAGTCCAAGTATGAAGCGGTCGACCAAGTCCGCCGGCGCCAAGGCGCGCAGTGGTCACATGCTTGTAAGAGCACTGACGTGCACAACAGTAACAGTGTACTTGTAATCAACAGTACACGACTCCCTACGAGCAACATCGTTGTGGTTTTGATTTCTGGTCTCCGCTGGCAAACTTTTTGGAGACGAAAACGGTACGTCGCGATGCTTCAGACATCTATGATATGATTGATATCATCAGACAATCTTCCGCACGCGTGCTGGATACTCTGGCTGGGTAATAACCCTAGCTGAGCTATGGCGCCCTCTTTGTCTCAGAAGCTTGGCTTCACAGAGGCAGATGATGTTCAGTATCTCAGGGATGACCTAAACTCCAACATCTTGTTGATTTTTTGCTACGGCCTCTACACATCGGTATATTTATACACAGTCTACGCGATCGGTAAGCCTGCACGTATTTTTCCTTGCGTCCCGCCCCATGTAAGCGCATCAGGTTCCTCAAAGGAGCCTATGAAACGACGCGCTGGACATCTCATCATCCTTACTTTCATGTGGGCTCTAACGACAATCGTACCGCCTTGATTTGGAACTGGCTGAACGACACCTTCATTATTCACGGCGCTACTCTTGAGGACTCTTTCGATGTGAATTTCTCCCTCACTTTGGCCGTCAACGTCGCTGTGACGCGCGCTAATGATTCATGGAAGAACAGCTCCCACATTGGCGCCGACGAGGACATCTCCCATGGCGCGCCATCAGCCTTACACTTTCGTTCCGTCCATCGTTCTAGTTCTGGGTCAGTAGCGACTGACTCGGAACCGACCACGCTGGGAGAAAAGAGCACAGAGGCGTCGGAGAAGCACGACAAGGCTGAACATGGCGGCCCGGCTTTAGTATAGACGTCGCTGAGAGTTGGGATCGTTTGTAAGGATAGTGATTTGCTGGCTTGTCTCAAGATTGCTCTGTGTAATATTCCATGTTGTTACTACTATTTCGGTCCATCTTCGTCGCTATATGTAAATCATATGTAAGTACAATACTTTTCGGTAGATATCTGGAATTGATCAAATTTCCGCGTGCCACAATGCGTACTTCATTAGGAAGGAGTAGCGAGGGGATTGGCAAAGCGACTATCACCAACTTGTTACCATCTCCAGCGGCATTCAGATGACTCTCACCTCGCCTCCTCTTCCGGTTTGATCTCTCTCTCATACTTTCAACTTCGCATGCGCCTGCCGAGCATACACCGCCGCCTCCCTGACCAGCGCCCTATCTGACTCAAACGTTAGGAGCTTGAGCGCTTCGTCAACCTCAAACAGTCCTGACTCTTCAAAGCACTCTGCGTGCATATGCGTCCCCACCTTCGGCCCCAACGCCTCGTTCAACTCCGAATCCTCAATCACCGCGACGTACCAAAAAATCAGCTTCATATGGTTGTGCGTCTGTAACGGCCGGATCGTAACGGCGAACGGTTCCTTGCTGTTCTTGGCTGTCCTGTGCACGTCCTTTTGATGTGCCGTACTGAGCACAGCTGGGATTGTGGCACGCGTTGGGAGCTCGGGAATTTCGAGTAGTGCGCATTTGTATCCCGTTTCTTCCAGTGTTTCGCGGAGAGCGGTAGAGGAGAGCTCTTCGCCTTCGTCTTTTCGCCCTTTCGCGAGAAGCCATTCGTCACGCCACTGGGTGAAGTGAACCAGACAGACTTTGAGCGGAGAGGAGGGAGTTATGACGAATGCAACAGCGCCGGCAGCGAGAACGAACTCCTGTGAGAAATGTTGTGTTTGGAGGGGGTAACGAGGAT
Organism: Strobilurus orientalis; assembly: GCA_019915145.1. NCBI lineage: Eukaryota > Fungi > Basidiomycota > Agaricomycetes > Agaricales > Physalacriaceae > Strobilurus > Strobilurus orientalis. Next base: position 3,664,801 of record JAHLML010000005.1, on the reverse strand, counting down.
CTATCGTACAGTGGGGTCAGAGGTACTCTTCAAATTGGAAAGGCCGTGCATTCAGCTAAGGTACGTACACGCTTCAGACCGAGGTTTCCAGAATCTCTGATATGCCCATTGACTGAGATTAGCTGCGACGAAGCCACCGACTGCAGCCACGCCGAGAGGAACGAGACCTACGAAGACAAGTCAATGAACCTAAGTGGCAGGTAGGTAGGCAGTAAGAAGACGCCCACTTCGCGGAGATGACATGATAGTTCGTGTTCAAGGATGGATTAGGGGCATTTACGTCATGACCACACTCTTGAGTCAGCTTGAGTCTCTTCCAACGAGACCTGTGACTTGAGCTGGAATGTTATTACAGTGAGTCGATGATAGTGTGCCGATTATCTCAACAGGATTGCGATAGGTAAATAGCTATAGTATGCAAGACGAGATATCGTTGGTAGGCACGGGAGGGAAAAAATTAGAGCCTGAGCGTAAACGGTAACGGATGTAAATGTTGTGACCCAACTAGTGGAAAGAATCTATTCAGGCGTAAAACGCTGGTAAAACGCAAGCGTTGGGCAGGCCGTTTGTCAGCGTCGGATTCTGAAACACCCCGTGGGCGCTTGGTCTGTACAGGTAGGGGAGGGGAAGTCGAAAGACGTCCAGACCAGCGGCGTTTGTCCCAGAAAATATCTTCGTCACTAGAAGATTGATTCACTGTGGTATGAAACAGATCAGTAAGAATCATCGAAGTACGAGCTTCGCGAGAAGCGTACCTTGGTGACTGGACGTGTCTACTTCGAGGAGATGGTCAGTAACGAATATCGGAAATTTGCTTCACCTACCCCGATGAAGACCAAGGGCGGGTGTAGTTGTAAATCCGAAGGGAGGAACACCGGAATTGCATGCATTGTGATCAATCATTCGGGGACCCGAGGCGGAGGTGGGTGACGGCCTGGGCACGAATAATGTAGTGAAAGACGGATGTGGATCATCATTTCCACCGGGGCCGTGGTAGTGAGGTGTATAGGACTCATACTGTCCGTCGTCTGGGTCCGAGTCGGGGGATATCACGGCCCGGGGGTATGCACTGTCCACGACTTCCTCTATGATTGCCAGGATATCATCCTCCTCAAGAATGGGTCTATTGACCGGTGGCTCGAAACGACATCTTCACGAAGCGCATGTCGAGAGAACTCACACGTCATATGTCTTGAGGAGCCCGTACAACTCTCCCATGAGTTCTACCTCCTCGGCAAGAACATCCTCTCGCAGTGTGTCGTCCGCCAAGTCCCTGATAAGCCAAGCGACGTCCAAAGAGATTTTTTCGACCTCTTGCATCAGATCGTCGAGGTAGGACAGAGTGCTCGCTAGGAGACGACGGGAAGGATGATTCGAAGGCATAGGCGGAAGTCGGGAGACGGGGCGGAGGTGTGAAAACAAAAGTGAAAACCTGAGCGCTATAAGAAGTCCTCGAAAAACAACGCTTTGACCGCGTCGGATGCAATGGCTACATTGTGAGACAATGAGGAAGTGAAAAAAGGAACGAGACGTTCCGTGTGGGCGCATGTTGTGTTCTTATTCCAAAAGTGGAAGAGAGAAAACATCGGCATTTGCCGGCCCTGGTTGCTCTCGTCCGCGATGTGGCCACCTCCTCTCTCAGGATTTACAGTCCTCCCGACGCGTTTCATTCGCAACAGTCACGTCCCAAGACAGCTCGTTAACTGTCGTTATCAACGGCCGTAATAGGAGGACCATGCTTATGGCAACAGTGGAGACATGTCAAATACGGAAAAACAGACGCTTCCTTCTCATCTTCGCCCTCCAAGGATGCGATGGCTGCAACTGCGCTCATTCACGACGCTTGTATACCCGTATGACCTCGAATCTTCTTCCCGGTCGTCGCGCTCGCTCCATTAACGGTCTACGGGCAGATCGCCTTGGCGTATCTCGCTACAGTCATCAGGAAAAGCCCTCCTAGCTAAGTCTTGTGTAACGTTACAGTAATTTGAAGTACAAGTGCTAGTTCGAATAGAGTGTATATCAGCAAAGTTTTAGAGACTAATTGTAGTGTATTGCGAGGCCAGCCAAATAAAAGCAGAACAAAGGAGCTAAGAGTTCAATGGTAACGAATAAATGTGCGCTCGTCACGATAGTTACTGAGCAGAAAACCGCGCGCTCGGTCAAGTACGTTCTCACCTGTCCATTCGGCTGGTACTGCTCTTCCCCACTTTGGATACAAATGAACACTGCCCTGTATCAAGGACACAGGGAGCACGGAGACGAGTGGCATTCCAGCTGCACTACTATCACGCCGGAGGTGGTACATCTTGGAGTTCTGATCGACCCGAGATGGAAAGCTAGTAAACCACTCGACATATGCGAGATGCTCCGGCACCTTGACATTATCGGGAAACAGGATCTCGAGACTGTCCGGTGGTAGAGAGAATACCACGCGTACACGTCCTACACGAAGACCTACATGACATGAGACTATGGTCATTGTACCTGAGTCTGATTGAGACGTACCGTTAAACTTGCTTCCCTTGTCAGTAGTCTCGCGCACTCGAATGAGTGCTGTATCAAAGCGTGAAGTGCGAGTGATCTTCCCGTTCTTGGTGAGACGTGGATAGACATGTATCGAGTCCAAGACATCACCGTCGTGGAAGTTCGTGTTGACAAACTTGATGCGATGGAAGACAGGCACAGACCGAAAGGGTAGGGCAACGTTATGAGACGCCTCCTCAACCTGTGCAGGCGTAGCTGTTGGATGGTTGTAATTGGCAATGAACCGAGAGAGAGCAGGGATGAATAGGGAAGCACCGTGGCCAGCTGTCATATTGGTCAATGTCGTGATTTTGACTGACTTGACCGAGGGCCACTTTGTCATCTGGACCGTGAAGGGGCATAGAAGATCCGCAAATGCAATTCGAAGATGACCAGCAGCAGCCGTCTCGCGAGAGGGTACTGAACGAGGCGGATTATGCCGCCATTTCAGGTAGTTACCATGGTCAACCATCTTCTCGCGGCGCTCCAACCACCTGGTCATCTGTGCGTACTCGTTCTTGCGATTGGTAGACCGATAGGCATCCTTGGCAAAGTCGATGTGCAGCCGTTCGGTTGTCTCGGTATTGTAGTTATCCGCCGTCCCGTAGAGTTTGATAGCACGAACATAGTGGTTGAGAAAGTGAAGCTTGGGGATGTTGAAATTGTCACGTATACCGTACTCCACGAAAACCGACTTGTTCTCGTGAAATTCGGCAAGGGCTTCGTCCAGCTCAACGAGAGTGTCGTCACTGTGGACTGGATACCGTGAGAGGTAAAGGAAGTCAAGAAGGGAGCGAGTTGCCTTCATGACAGACACGGCAGACGCGGACGGGATGGGAAGGTCAACGATCACGCTGAGCAGAAAGGAGCAGATCTGTTTATGTTCCGTTCCACTGACGCGAGATAGACTGCTGAGTCCTTTATGAAAGATCCGGATGCAATGATTTGGAGGCAAGCGACGAACACGAGCGTCAAGCTCAGCCTCTCCCACCATCTCCGTGACCCAGCCGATGAGGTGTTTCATAACGCCCTGTAGAAGTTGATGCAGGATATCGGGCGTGATGGAACGAAAGACATCCACGTAGGGAAGATCTTCCCAGAATGGATGTTGGACAGGTTTAATGTTCTCTTCAGCACATCGCGCAGCCCAGTCCGGACTGCCAATTGATGTCGCCGCATCCAAGGCATCGCCAAAGTCCCGAAACGCGTAGACACACGGATGCACGCCAAGCTCGGTCCGCGGGCACTGACAGACAGGCGAGTCTCCGTTATAGGTACAAGTGACAAGCACCTGCTCAGGGTAGTCGCCAACATAGGCGGCGAAGATGGGATGGCATCGACGAGCAATGCCGTTGCCACTACGCATTACCAGGCCGTCAATGCCTGCTTCCTTCAGACCCTCTAGAACACGCTTCAGACAGGCGTGAAAGAGATTAGCGAGGGCCCGCCGACGACCCGTTTTGTTCTTGATATGTTCGAGTTTAGTCGTTGGGAGGTAAGCTAAGAGAACCTGCCCATGACGGGACGGTTTACGTCGGATATCCTTGGGAAGGTTCCCAATCGTAAGGTAGACAGGGTATGCGGATTTGTTGCGGAACAGCGTTACTTGTGTCTTGTCGGAGGACACGATAACAGGAATGATGGTAGCGCCCGGGGTTCTCTTCTCAACAGCAGACTGTAACGACTTATATCAGCTGATGAATTCGATGATAGCAAACACAAAAGACATACCTGCGTGTCCCACCACCAACGTCCCGTGTGAAAGTCGTGGTAGAGACGTTTTGTCTGATCAGCATCAGAATAGTGCCGTTCTGGTGTGAAGCAGAGATATTCGGCATGTTCTGGATCTCCGTAGAGAGCGCGAATGCAAGCAATAACGTCGCGCCGATAGAGATCAAAGGATTGACCACCGATGATCAGTTCTTCAGCAAAGAATTGAGGACGACGATTCGGTAGCTTTTTGTCGATAATCGTGTTCAGCTCGGAGGCTGTCTTGAAGTTCAGGCCTAATAGATCGGTGAGCTAATGCAAGAGTCAGTTTCAGGAAGAGTGCATGCGGTAAGATGCGAACTTACACCATCAATCCCAAGTAAGCGTGTGAGTGAAGATGCACTCGGACCGTCTAGCTTCGCCCATTGCGCAATTTCCCATTCCAGTTTTGACTCAAACGGAGCCCACGGCTCCGGGCGTGCTCCTTCGTCATGTTGCAGTCCTCTCTCGTACTGCTCAAACATACTCTCCTTCATACTCATTTCGGGAAGTGTTTCACCGGCCCGACCCCCAAAAGACGCGATATGGACTTCAGCGCGACGCGCCTTGTCGGCAAAATCATGTCCTGGAGGAGCGGGCGCGTTCTCCTGAGATGTCGCGTCAAATGCTCTCTCATCAGCAGGGTCTATATCCATCTCATCGTCATCCTCGGGAAGGTCTTCAACCGTGGTACGCCTCGGCTCCCATGCTGCCTCCGGGGCGGGCTCTTCCTCGTCATCACTATCATCCTCGGCCCGCCCTTCCTCAGTATCGGAGGCAGGTGGGCTTTCAGCATCGTCATCTGCATCGCCCAACCCGGGAAGATCGGCCGCCATATACTCATCAGCTGAACCGAAAAGGTCACCCTCAAAAGGTTGGGGTGCCTCTGCCTCGGCTGCGTCGGTATCATCGACAGGGACGTTGGGTGCTAGCGGGGGCGGTGGGGCCTTTGGAGCGCCCAGAGCGTTGGATGGATTGCGACGAGGAAGTCCAGGGCTCTTTCGAATAGAGCGTTCATAAGCCAACTTTGCAGAGAGACAGGCCGGAGCAGAGGTTTTCGTGAAGTGCTGGAGAAGATCTCCTCGACGTGTCCAGTGGCGAGCGCATCCATTGCAGCAGAGATATTCAGACATCAGTCGGGAATGAGTGAAAGAGAGAACGAAATTGTATTGGCAATAGTCACAATTGGTGGCGTTCATAGCAAGGGTCGGTAGACGGCTGTAACCACTGTTTCTACAGCCGAAATTGGACTCCATACTGACGCGTTCTAGTATGGCGTCAGTTAGGGAATAAAAAATGCTTAAAACAGGGAAAATGCTCAACTTACCTTCAGTCAACTTACTCCCACTCATTCGCACTTTCACTGTCCTTCCCAGCATAATCTACCACCTCTCATTCAATGACCAATCCCAGAATCACCCGCCAGACTGCCAGCGTTAGCGCCAGCGTCAACGTTCCCAAGGCCGCACCTGTCACGGCTGCACCTACCCGTACCCGTATGTCTTTGAGTTGCATTCTACCGCAACAAATCTAACATGATTTATAAGCTTCTACCCGCAAGGCTAAAGAGACTGCGAGCGCCGTCTGGCGTTCGTCACTTACTGCTGGCAGGAACGTCGCGGGCGCCGTCAAAACAGCCGTCAAAGAGCCGTTCAAAGCGGCGACAGCTAGCCGGAAGCGCAAGGGATCAAACGCGTCCAGTGTGAAATCCAAAAAAAGCGGTCAGTTCCAAGTCCACCTATCCGTCATGGCTCAACAACTCACCCGTGTGTTATAGTCTCCATTGTTTTGCCAGTCAAGACTGCAAACGACGGGCCGGCTGCTAAGAAGGCTAAAACAAGCAGTAAGCATTTCTGCCAACATTCAGAAACCTCACTGACTTAAGCATCAGCACGTCCTTTTGCCGCGCCGTCAATGGACGACCAGGAGGACGAAGAACATATTCCAGACTCCAGTGGGTTGTATGCGTGCATCGTATATTTCAGTTGTATTGACAGTCGGGCGTAGATTCGCGTGACGCTCTTGTGAAGGCAACAAAGAGCTATATCCAACGTCAGCACGAAGGAGTTGTGATGCCACGCGAGGAAGAGGAAGAGTCCGAGTCTGAGGGCTACAAGTCCGATGATGCCGAGGAGGCAGACGACGACAAGAACGTAGGAGATGACGGACAAGAGGCTATGGAGTACATGGACGATGAGGTACGTGGTCAACATTCAAGATTGATTGTGCCTTACCATATTGCTCTAGGCGGCAATAGTCGCGCCGAAATCCCGGCGCTTATCCAAAGCCTCGAGTCACATGAGTGGTATGTGTCATGTTCACTTTGACTTTCCCAGGCTTATTTTCTTCCAAGTCAATGACGACGACCTCTTGGACTTCGGCGGCGACTATCGTTCCAACGCAGCGTCCAGTCGCAGCAGCATCAATCTTGAAGACTTCCCCGATGACCCCGACCATGAGGACAACGACTCAGTTGACAATGGTATCGCTCCTGCCACCAACAAGGACGAAGATACTCTTCTCGACACCTTCATGAAGAGCGGCTTCGACCTTGACAAGGATGACTGGGCGACATACCCAGCTGCTATCAAGAAAATAGCCCTGGTGAGTTACTGTGTCCAATCTGCTATCCTGCTCTCATATTTGGCACAGGACACCTATCGACAAAGTATTTTGGACGGCGAAGACCACCCCAACGTTGGACGCCTTGACCGCGAACTCGCCGTTGCCATCCAAGACCACATGGACAGGCACCCAGAAGATCCGCCAGCTCCTGCGTCTGAGACCGTTTCAATTCGCAAGCCTCAGCATATCCGGAAGAATCCCGCCAGTGCTGGGCGCCAAAGCGCACTTCACACTGAGGTACGAAACAGTCTCTTGTGTCATCTCTGCTAACATGCATCATAATAGGCTCCCTCTTTTGCTGGCCAGCCAGTTGCCCTCGCAAGCACTCGTGCGGACAACTCAAATGATAGTGAAAATGACGGCGACGACGAAGCCTACCAACCGACCGACCATGGCCTTCACTGGGATCATAGCAGCGAGCTCGTCACCACCATGAACCGCCAAAAGCACGTCTTCAACATTCGCGATCAAAGCCCGGCAATGGCTTGCATCATACGCCATACTATTAAGGATACCGGTAAAGATTTCTACCTCTCGACGGACCCATCCTTCAACGCGTTTGATACTGGCTACATCGGCAATATGGTCATCGCTCGCGCCATCATTGTCGCCACGAACCACGGCCACGGTGGTCACAGGCAGATCGCAGGACGTCTCCAATTTGGCGATCGAAAGTCGTACATCGAGCCCTTCACGGCCTATGTGAGTATCCACACCTACATCCATCCCAGTACTCACCTTTATCAGGCGTGTCAACGCATCAATCTTGAGCGCACCCGTGTGAAGGCAGTGGCGGAGACTGTCGTACCGACTATCTTCAACCTCGCCATGGATGCTGCTTCCCGCAAGAAAGCCAACGATTTCCTCAGTGGCCTCAGGTACGGATACGGTTCCAATGCGACGGTATGAGTTCCGTCTTCTGCCTCGCTCTCGCAACTGACATCACAAGGGCGATGCGGACTCTGGCCAGCCATGTGGGGCGTCTATATTGCAGATGGTTCTAACCCAGACATACGCTGGAGCGGGTAGCAAGTCCATGCTGTCGAAAATCACTCCGGACCTCACATCGTCGCTCAAGACTGCACTGCAAGAGAAGGAGGTCCCGCCAGTTATGTTGGCTCTTACTGCGGCCGGGGTGAGAGAAATCTTCTTTTATCACAACATTGGTCTGACGTTTGTGTAGGTCCATTCTGCGCTGTCTCAGATAGCTCTCAACAAGGACGAAGAGTTTTCGGGCAGCAACCTCGAGTCCGTCTTCCGTAATCATCTGGTCGTGCTCCATGGGCTTCGTGAACGCCGGCCTGTGCATTATCATCGGCTCATGCACCAGCTTTACCTGAATGCAACGTGAGGCTTCTTCGTTTGCCCTCCCCGCTTTGTTTGACGTGTTCTCTAGTGGTGCCCTGCCCTTGGCATCACACGGCCTCGATACTGCGGCCATCCTTGCTGCCATCAACTGGGATGCTATCCCTGTCGAGTAATTCATCGATATACATGTGAGTAGACTTCTCGACATCGATTCATGCCCATTTGACGCATTCCCCAGTATTTTTTCAACCTCGTACCCTCATCATTCGTCGCCTGCGTAATACTGTCCGCGCTCTGTTCCTTCCGTATACTATCATAAGACGTGTCGATTACCGCTAATACCGGAGTGTATCTGGTCCTATCATTCGTGTAAATACTTAATAAAAAAGAGTCTTTTGCCTCACAATATCCAGTGTGAACCGTATTCTGCATCAACTAAGCCTTCGTGAACTTCCCGGTAGGATGTGTCGAATGCTTCGTTATTAGTACGGATGTACACAATAGTCCTTGGTTAATGAAGTCAACCCTCCAAGGGGACCGCTTAATGATACGGTAATGTCGTGAAAGGATGTAAGTGCGATACCATGCTTAAAATTGATGATTGTCCCATTTTATCGTGAATATTGTGCTAATACACGTAACTTACCAGTGGACCGTTTTCCTGATGGTATCTCTGGCTGCCTACGAGAATACCTTACTTCATCATCCTTTTCGCCTCCAACTAGCGCTTTCACTGTCAATATCCCTGCAAACACATCAATCAATGGCCTACCCGATGTCCGTACAGAACAGTGCTTCCATGAAGGTGAGCGTCTCTCAACTATCGCGCGCTATGCCCGGCTAACTTGGATTTCCGTCCCCAGTGGCTGCCACTCGTCGTTGTTTATCCCTGTACCTTCCTCCGCGCCTCAGAACACCCGTCCAAGTCTCTTTCTTGGGCACGATGGAGCTCACGTCTAAACGCGGGGCTATGTTGAAATACGCGCAGGTGGACAAGCCCAGGAGTACGCAGCATAACAAGAGAACCTCTCCTAGCTGATGGCGCAGTAGCAAGAAAGCCAGTGATAACTCAGAGTCCCGTACGCTCTTATTGGCTGTCTACGTTCCCTGGCCGAGACAATTCCTTCCAAGACCAGGACTCTTTCGGGCATGTACAATATCAACATGCTCTACATGTTCGCCAGGACATCTTCGATGAATTGGTCTTCTGGTACGCGTCGGTTAGTTGATTAGTTGACCGTTCTCATCGTTCTCTACAGATGCCCCATTCGGCTCAAGATCGCCAACATCGGTCGTGCCATCCGCGGATACCAGCTGTGTAGTGCTAGCAAATCGATACGTATGCCGACTATGCTTCATTCATCCCAACAATCCTCACACGATTTGATCTACCAGTCAACCACGACTGTCGCAATTTCCGCTATGGAACTGATGTTTCGTGAATCTTACCCGAATACCAAGGCGTTCTGAACGCCGTCGCAGCAACGAGAAGGCGCCCGCCCAGAACACCGAGCTTACACCAGTCATTGAATGATTGAGCAGGTGTGAAATGCGGGTCCATATTTCAATGCTCTCTACGCGCTGGCAATTCGAACAGTAAGCACACTCCAATTCCAGAAGCGATGAACTGGAGCTTGATAGTCATCTATCTGCACAGTGCAGTCATCACTCTCACACGGCTTCACCGATGTACTGCAGTATATGCCCATCCACCAACCCATCAGAGTCCGCTGGTCATACAGCGGGACTATCCTTGGTTTCGGGGGACCTAAACACGGCTAACGTCACGGTGAAAATCCGTGCTACCTGTTTGAGACGCATAGCATCGCACGACGTTTCTGCTGTCTTGAACAGCGCTCTTTGGGCGATGGAACATGGCCTCCGGATTTCTAGTACCCTGTACATGAATGGGTCTCGGACAGAATATGGGCTGGTTAGGTATGAGCTTGACATCCTTTTCTGAACAGAGTTCACCTCAATCTCCAGACTTTTGACCCAAACCACGAGTCGGACGAAAGACTCACGCTTGTTTCCGGCACATCCACCAACGCTTGTACCGTACCAACGCCCCACGATTGTTGACTAACTATGCCACGTAGACGTATATCAAGGCCGCCACAACGATGACAGTGGATGGGCAGACTCTGGCGACGTCAAAATAGAGCCAGTGCGGAAGATTTCGCGCAAGTGGAGCAGAAGGAAAGCCAGTCTGGCTCGGAGGATATTTGACCACATGCAGCGGCGGTGCTGGAATACTGTCAATGGCTTGTGTGACGGTGTGGATGTGAAGGCACTGGACTGCACACTCTGCAGATTCAATTTTGTTTGCTCGTCTACACCTACCAATGTACCATAGTTTACAGGTACAGTATTCCTACGAGTTTTTGCATATTATCTCGGTCTCCTCTATTTGTACTAGATACATACCCTCTCGGCTCGTGTGCTGCAGCGGCGCACTGGGATTGTAATTGTGGCACGAATACAACGACCCAAGTGGTTCGTCGTCAGCATGATTTCGTCGTCATTAATCAATTTGATTGGCCAAGTGGTTACACGTGGCGGGCTTTGTAAGCCCGAGAGGCGGGGCTCGTGGGCGACGCATTGCTTTTCCAGGCATTCTCGCGTTTTTCCGCACTCGACGATGACCAAAACACTTGATGCTCGCAAATGCTATCTAAAAGGAGCCTCTTCCTTCTCATCGCCTCGATCCCTGTCTATATAAGCCTCGCATTCTACCTCCCTTCTATCCCACAAGGCAACCTGTCTCAGCTACTCAGACTCGCAAAAAAGAACATCCGCAATCAGCTCAAGGCCACATCCACTTCCATCGAGACACTATCCACTAGCGCGATGTCTTCTTCCGCCAACAAGCTGGTCCTTCGACGTAGCCAGGATCGCGGGCATGCCGACCACGACTGGCTCAAGACGTTCCATACATTCTCTTTTGCGATGTGTGTAACAACACTTTCCGAGTCACAGTCTCGTTCTGAACTAACTGTTTCCAGGTATCAAGACTTCCAGCACGAGAGATTTGGCCCCCTCCGTGTCATCAACGAGGATCGCGTCGCGCCTCGCACCGGTTTCGGCACTCATTCGCATCGAGAGTTCGAGATCTTTTCATACGTCGTGGCAGGAGAGCTAGAACAGTACGCCCTCCTCCTTCCTCTCAGCATCAACCCCTCATCTCACCCCTATCCAGCAAAGACTCCATGGGCAACATCGAGGTCCTAAAGCGCGGTGACCTCCAAATGACATCCGCCGGCACAGGCATCTCTCATTCCGAAAAGGCGCACGGGAACAAGGAAGTGCACTTCCTCCAAATATGGGCCCTTCCCTCTACATCGCGTCTCCAGCCGAAATACTCTACGCGCCACTTCTCTGATACCGAGAAGACCGACAAATTTGTGCGGATCGTTGCGCCTGCGGGAGCGGAGGGCGTGAAGGAGGCTCGCGAGGCAGAGGGACCTGCCCCAGTGCATAGTGATTTGACCCTCTACGCGACGCTCTTGAGCAAAGGACAGAATTTGAGTCAGGAGATGAGGGGAAAGAAGGGGTATGTTCACGTCGTGATGACAAGCGGTTACAATACTGGTGCGTCCAAGGGGGCGGCGGTTCAAGTGAACGGCGAGACGCTGAAGGAGGGAGATGGCGCATACATGTTCATCGGCGACAAGAAGGTGACCGTTGAGAATGTAGGCGACACGACAGCGGAGGTCCTTCTGTTTGACTTGGAGTAATTTAGGGTACGCCTTGTAGACTGTTGTCATCCAATCATCTTTAGTTTCTTTCCATGAGTGAACATGACTCAACAATATCACCAAGACTTGTACGTAGAGCGATGTCTGAAATAGTCCATAGTTCGACGTCTGTCATGGTTGGTTCCATAGGTGAGTGACTCAGAGAGCCTTGGATCATTTCGTGCATCGCTACAAGCCTACAACCTCTCAGATCTCAGAGTAGTTCAGAGTCTGCCACTTGAATCAGCTTGAATCAGAGACGCCCACGGCTGCCGACGGATCACGGATGCAATGCGAGTGATCCGAAGTAATGCTGCGCACCACGTGCCAGCAACTCCCTTCGTCTTGGCTTTCGTCTTGAAGCTTTCCAGTTGTGCACCATTCAGCATTCTACACCTCTTTGCGTGGCGCCATGAATGCCCTCTTTCTATATCATCTCCCGGCTCCGGCCAGTTCCCCACGGCACCCTTCTATGTATAGCTGGAATTCGCTTCGGGTCCCTGATTCTTGATTCCGACCTGGGCGCCATGCGTAATGAGGTCATGCCCAGCGAAAAGAGCTACAGTAGGGGCGCTCAATTCTAGGCGGTCGAGGTCAGGTCAGGTCAGGTCAGCCGTCCCTGCCGACCAGATATAGTAGTCATGTCCGTTTTGGGTAAGCGGGCACCGGAAGATTCTTCGCTCGCTTCGTCGCTCTCTTTTCTCCACACCACATCGTTCCTTTTCACATTGCCGGGCCTCTCAACTGTCAGATACCCCGTTATTTATGTTAGTTCTTGATGGTATGACACTCAGGCTGTACATATGAGCATTGTTTGACCGTCATCACTAGGCTGGATTGGAGTGGCTTGCTGAAGCAGCCCTTGCAGCTGGGAGGGCTGAGGGCTTCGAGAGCGGACATGAGAACTCTCAGATGGGCAGGGAGGAGTATAGGAGGATGCTGGAGCAAGAGCCGTTGCCACCCTTCGCGAGCAGTGCTGGTAGACATTTGGGAGCAAGTTACTCTCATTCCCGTGGTGTCGAGCACAATCCGTTACCTGCCACGCCCCAGTCATATACTCCCGCCTCGTATCACCATAATACCGACCTGCGAACTCCTCACCAGTCCTTCAGAGGCTTTGTCAACAACGCGCCCGATGACATCTTTCGACACTCCTTTTCTCCTCATACTCCGGTACCGTTCCCCAGTCACAATCGATTCGCACATACCCCCAACCCGCCCGCAACACCTTCCGCACCCAGTCACGCCGCGGTTACCCCCTACATCTCATCCTTCCGTCTTTCGCCGCCGCCTTCTCAACAACCTGGCAACACGCAACAACCATGGTCTCCGGGCGCTGATGAGAGCCGTGCGCTTCCTCGCGATGACCTGCCGCCTGATATCATCAATGTGGATTCCGATTCCGAGGAGCTCAGTCCTCCGCCAGCCAAACGCGCAAAGACAACAACTGCCAACGAGGCCGAGAAGGAAAACATTCCTCTTGACGACTCGGACGTCGAGGAAGAACCACCAAATGTTGCTCCTGGTCCACGGTATTATAAGCAGAATCAGAAAGCGGGTCAGGGCCTACAATGGGCCATGTGGCAGTGCGAAGATGTCGCAGTCGCAATCCTTGGCGAGGACAACGACAAGACGTATAATAGATACTTAGTCGATCCGTTGGGTGTCTACAAATCGGTACCGTTTTCCTCTTTCAACATTTGGCTGCCTTGCTAATTGAGCCCTTCAGCTAGCTCGACACGGAGTCGCAAAGCCCAAGAACGCCGATCAAATACGACGAAAGTTCGAGGACATGGTCAAGGAGTGGAAGTTTATCCGGATGGTGCGCATGTTTACGGGAGGCGGTGGCGATGCCGACGAGAACCCCGAGCTTGAGCTAGACAGCTTAGAAAATATCCAGTCATGGCTTGATAAGGCTCGCGCCGCTGGCCGCGCTGTTGATAAAAGCATAACGGCCAAGAAGATCAAGGATTGGGAAGACAATGGCTTCTATCAATTGTTTAAGTATAGGTACATCCTCGCTCTTTTTTTTTCTTGCAGGTGCTTATTCTTCCAGGTTCAAGTCGAGTCCCAAGGCCCCTCGTGAAAAGCCTCGAAGCTCCAGATCCGCGGTCTCCGATACTGACGACGATTCTGTGGAGCCAAGCGTGTCCGGCACCAGTACATCTGCGACGAGCAGTACTGTTCATATGTCAAAGGCACAGCAGGCACGAGAGGGCGCCAAAAACCTTATCACAAGTTTCAACGAGTTCGTCGAGAAGGAGGCAAAGGAGGACAAGGCGAAGCAGCAGTTCTTGGACCGTAAGCTTGAGCTCACGGAGAGGCGCTTTGAGGACGAACGTGAGCTACGTCGGCAGGAAATTGACCTCAAACGCAAGCGGTGGGATGAAGAGGAGAAGCGTGAGAAGCGAAAGGAGCTTCGGGAACTGATTGAGAAGGAGACTGATGAGGAGTTACGCAAAGCCTATAAGACTAAGTTACTTTCTTATTACGATTAAAGCCACTTTCATTTTCGCTGCATCACTCTCTTTAGCATAATATACATCTTATCTAATGGTAGTTATGGACTGGAAACATTTCGTCTAGAATTCGCAACCGTAAAGCATATCCTTCGCGCTTCAACCACTCCTCTGATTCATAGGCCGGAATTTCTGTCTCATCAGCATCTATCTCGTCGTCCGCTGTCTCAATCACGTCTCTGTGCGCTGTTCCATCATTCGAGAGTCCCGCGTTCAGGTTGAACACGTCAGGATGATCGTTGAGATCAATCAGAATGTTATGCAGAATCATCATGGCCTCGATGGCTTTGTGCGCCTCGGAAAGCTTTGCATGAGGCCCTAGAAAGCGAAGTGACTGGAAACGTTGTTTGAGAATACCAAATGTGTGCTCCACGCTGATGCGAACAGACGACAGAGTCTTGTTGAAGTCCCGCATGCGCTGTTGATTGAATGGCGAGGACTTCCGGATTTCGGGCTCGCTGAATGGACGCAGTGTAAACGGGGTACTGGGATAGCCTATAAGAGTATCAGAGGATTAATCAGGCTATTAATGAACTGTGTGAAGTACCTTTATCAGCGAGAAGGTATCGACCATCACGAAAGAAAGAATGTCGATGTAGATAGATGTCTGATGCTCGAAAGATCCAAGAATCCGTCGAGGCTGCACTGAAATCACTTTCATACGATGTGATACGTGTTCTGTCGTCAACCGTGGCCTGTATCGTCGACTGTATCAGTCAATATCAGTTCAATGAAGAAACATCAAGAAAATAGAGATCATACGCCAAAGAATCCTTTGCGCCCCATCATCTCCTCCCCTCGCTCAGCAGGTTTCGCCGCAAAGTGTATCAAGCTACCATCAAGACTGCCAATGCACCCCTTGAACCCGATTCTACTCTCTATAGCTCCCATAATCTCTAACTGACGGTCCTCGTTGGGCCATTGTACAAATTGCCGTTTCAGCTGACGAAGTGCACGCGAAACTCGACGACAATAGAGATGTACAGTTCCTACACCAATAGACAGCTTTGCAGCTGTATCGCTAACGTCTGAGCCCAGTCTACCGTATCTAATGAGGAAGGCACCGAGCTGATATCTAACGGGGCGTTGTGGCTTTGAGCCTCGAGAGTGAAAGATCGGATTTTCTGAAAGCATCTCGACGACGCGGTTGAATGCAGGGCGGCTCATTCTGTATACAGGTCTCAAGAATGTACAGCAGAAATCTAGCACTGATCTCACCTGAAGATGTGGCGAAATTCGCGATCCGGGGCCTCAAGACAGCAGTCAAAGAAATCAGCCGATTTCCGCACTTGGCCATACGGACCGCGCTTGGCATCTGGCTCAAACAATGCAGCCAACTCTGCAAAGCTGAGGCCAAGCGCGTGTAGAATGTCTGCCCTCTTCCGTTTCCTATCCATCAATTCCCACTCGTCCTCATCGTCTTCGTCGATGTCCGATGACCCATCATCAAACCCACCCCAGTCATCATCGTCCTCATCCTCTAGATCATCCTCTGCCCTCCTCCTAAGAAAAGCAGCAGCCATGAATGCCGCCTGAGCATAGGTAGTGAGTTCGAGCTGTGTTTCGGCCTGACTCTGACGAGGCATGGGTGTGGAAAGAAGCGAGAGATCAGGCGGCGATAACACGGACGAGCACGGACGAGATCAGTTACCCAAAACGGACATGACTACTATATCTGGTCGGCAGGGACGGCTGACCTGACCTGACCTGACCTCGACCGCTTAGAATTGAGCGCCCCTAGTAGACTGTCATCAAGGCCGAGGTCACTTTTGACGCCGAGGTGTCAAGATGTTGCCACCTTTCTCCTGACAACCCTTCCCACCCACCACGCCTACGAGACATGCTCGGCACATCCCTGCTGCTGGTCGGGATCGCGTTGGGTGGCGCGTCTGCCCAGAGTCTCACGGATGACCAGCTCAATAACGTGCAAGATCGGCTCGCAGAGGCTGCGAAAGAGAGGTGCGGATACACGCTTTTGCCTCGCCTGTCACTTACGCCAGATCCTTCCAGTTGGGAGCTCGGGACTCGCTCGCAGGCCCTCCTGGAGTACGGTAACACAAGCTACTCTGTGTTTTCGACAACGTCTCTTCCTCCTCCCGCCTCCATTGCCTCTTCTTCGGATGCTTTGACCGCGGTGCTCAATATCGCCAAAGACATCGTTTCAAACAGATCATCGTCCAATGGGAACACGAACGGTCCTCAACCTTTGATGAAAGATGGCAGCGCGGCGGATCCGGCGTCTAATGGAGTGGGTGTACTTATAGCGAATTGGACCGGACAAGGACGCACCGACAACCTGGACTACGCAGGCGCTGCGACGGACCAGCTGAACTATCTGCTCAACAACGTACCCCGAAGCAGCGACGGCGCCATTTCCCATCGAGTTTCCCAGGTACAACTATGGCATGTTCTGTTCGCGTTACCATCAGTGTTGCGGGCTCATCATTCCGTCGTAGGAGCGACTTCGTGTACATGGTCCCTCCCTTCCTCGCATACTATGGCGTGATGACCTCCAACCAGAGTCTGGTCATGGAGGCCTATACCCAGATCAAGCTGTACAGAGATCAGCTCATGGACACCAGCGCGAACAACCTTTGGAAACACGTCCTAATGGGCTCAGGAACTGACGAAGGACACTGGTCGACAGGTGTGTTACTTACAGCTCGGACCATTCAATCATCGTGTTCCACAAGACTTTCCATCGTCTAAATATACTGTCAGGCAACGGATGGGCGGCGGCTGGTATGCTCCGTGTACTCGCGACCATTCAGAACTCACAGTATGATGGCGACCTCGATGATGAGAAGAACGACCTCGCGGACTGGGTGTTGCAGATCCAGGGCGCTATGTACGGGAAAATCGTAAGTACTCCAAGTCTTCCGTCTTGTAATCCAGCTCCCCTCTAACCTCACTTTGTACAGGACAAGACTCACATATTCCGGAATTATGCCGACCAGAGCAGTTCCTTCTATGACTGCTCCTCTACTGCTCTCATGGCGTATACCGTATACCGGCTTTCCGACCTATGGGACGACCAAACCTACATCTCCAACGCGGAAAAGAGCCGAAAGGCCCTCTATGCTTCGGGATCGACATCTACCTTCTCGGCTAGCGCAACAGCAGTCGCGAGCGCTCCGTCGACGACGGGGTCTTCTGGGCTGAAGCACTTCACGTCGGATGGTTGGCTCACGCCTGTGGTGAATCCACACTCGTACGGCGATGAAGGGACGGAGAGCGCGGAGGGGCAGGCGTTTGTTCTTATGATGCAGGCGGCTTATGACGACTGGGTATCGGCTGGGTCGCCGGGGAATGGGGCGTTCCAGCTACACGCCTCGCCGTGGTTCACCTACTTCGTCATCGCTTCTGCGGTGGCGGTCTTATTATGAGCGCGAAACGGATTTCTTTTTTTTTTCTTGTGTGGTTGTATTGTTATTATCCCCTTGGTTTTATCTCTGACGAACAGTATTCCTACGTACCGCTACCGTTGCAGATACGGGTAGTGGTTCAGCCCTCAGGACTTGTTTATACCTTGCTTAACTCGTACATTAGTATTACATTTGAGTATATACATTTGATATCAGTTCGTTATAAGCGACGAACAATACAGTAAAGGTAGATTCGTCTACGAATCACAGGATGTAGAAGAATCCTGGGTGGCCTTCAAGCGGCTGTCCCGTCCGTTGGGCCCGCTTGTTGCGTCTGTGGTAAGTGATGGAAGTCAACGAGAGAAGGATGAGCATGAGCGCTTGGGCGCCTATGATAGCCCAAACTCCAGGTATGTACCGCGGATAGTCAGCCTGCCTGAATCTATTGGTAATGATAATGTCAGTGGTGCAACCGAATCGGTACAAGGATACTTACACAGTTGTACCCATGATTCCGCCGATACCACCGAATGACACAAGGAGCGCGCTAGAGACAGAACGCTGTCAAAATTCTCGTCAGACCCTGTATCGAACACAAAGGTTAGTGCGGCCAACCTTGCTCTGACCAACGATGTTGTTGGCATTCTGGGGGAAACATGAGAACGTTTCTCCGACAGGACTTGATGGCACTCACGTAGGCGATAATGGACGACATGCATCCAGCGGAACCGCATGAGAAGACGAAGATACCTAAATCGATCGTTAGTTCTCATTGGACACTGCCATTAGGCGCCAACGAACCAAAGTAGCGAGCTCCGTTGCCGTTAGCGTATCCGGTCATCAACATGCCAGCGATGGTCATGGCGGACTGCAGTGCGATGAAGATACCGCGCTGGCCGGTTCTGTCGGAGATCCAGGCAATGAAGAACGCGCTCACCGCCTAGTACTCGCGTCAATAAAGGACAGGGAGCTAAACGAGAACGGTACAGACCGCTGCCACCAAGGGCGGCGCTGAGAGTAGAAGAGTTTCCGATACCGACCAGCCCATGCCGAAAAGAATAATTGGAGAGAAGAAGCCTGATTATCGGAGGCTCAGTAATGATGTGAAGTCGTACACGAAAATTGACGCACTCGCTGCATATGCAGGCATTGTAGCCCCCATGTACATGAAACCTTGCGGGTGTTAGACCAAACAGCTTAAGACTCGAGATGAGTAAGCTCGAACTGACCATGGGCCCACAGAACCCAGTCCTTGAGATGATGTACGACCTTTTGACGCGTAATCTCATCTGGAATAGAATCTCCTCGATCGTCTTCAATTCGGCGAAGGATGATCTGTAGGGATAACAGGCATCAATGACGTGAAGAAGAAGGAACATGAGAGATGTGTACTTCGGTCTCCTCCTTGGTCAAGAACGTATTCTTGTCGGGAAAGTCTGGAGTGTATACGTAGCCAAGGAGGCTACAGCCGATAGTGATGATGCCCTCAATGATCTAGAAGTGATGTCGGCGAAGATGGAGCATCGAAAATTGAATCGGCGTACGAAGATCCACGACCAACCACGGTATCCACCCACTCCGTCCATGCGGGAAATGGCGTAGGCTGGATAGAGTGAGAACAAATTGAAGAGGCGTCAAACGTAAACCATACAGAGAAGAGCACCAAAACCACTGATGGCGATCGACGCTTGAAGAAATCCGGCGATTCTGTGTCGTTTAGCACCTGTTATTGAAGTCGAAAGGATGGTCGCCTCACCTTGTCTGTACTTCGTGTCGCGTGTACCTACATCTAAATGAGATCGGGCAAGTGCCGTACGAATACAACACACACCAGGTTGACACTATATAGATCAGTGCAGGAAAGAAACCGGCCTGTAGGAGAGTTGAATCCATGCATTCCAGAGGGCAGTATTGAGAGGTTTTACCTCCAGAGCACCCAAGAAGACTCTACACATCGCCAGAGTCTTCCAGCTCTTGGTGAATCCCATACCTATCTCCACACATCCCCAGCCAAACACGTAGAATGTGAGGCAGTTACGAGCACCAAACTTTCGGAGGACAAGGTTGGTCGGCAATTGCCTGACAAGTATCATGAGTGACAAGAGTTGTAGAAGGGAAGGTAATTGCAAGCACTGACAGCAAGATATACGGGATGAAATAGACGCATGAGACGATGCTGAAGCGTTCTTCGTCCGCAAGACCCTGATGCGATGCACTGAGTACACGCTATGATGATGAAGCTGTTCTGATACTCACAAGTTCGTCGCCCATACCAGCGATGCGAGCGATTCCCATGTTTGAACGGTCAATGATGGTCACGGAGTACAGGAAACCGAGAAGTGGCAACATCCTCCAGTCGACGCGGCGGCTTGGGTTATTTCAGCATCATTGGAACGTGGGTGAGAGCATATGAGGCACGAACACGGTAGCCCGCTCAGAGACTCCTTCCACCGTGCTGGAACTTCCATCACTGGTGGCGATGTGAGTGCCGCGAGACGCGTCTTTCGTGGAAAGGGAGGCGCTGTCGCGAAATGTTGCTGTCTCTGTGATACTCATCGCTAAGAGGATATGGGTATGACCTGGAACGGTTGTCCGTCCACAGCGGCGGTGTAGGCCTTTTTATACGAAGAAACTGAACCGGTCTACACGGGGATGCGCAAAAGGACACGGCTCATTCAAGGGCATAGCGCAAAATTTTGAGTGGTTCTCGGTCCTGAACGCCGAAGATAAGCTAACGACGGCGTTAAGAGGACTGGCAATGGTCAAATTTACCACCTCGCCGGGGTGATATTTCGCTGGAAACCTCCAGCCGGGAGCGCGCCAAGGTTTGCGCCAAGTAGTCCGCTGATTGCCGCTGGACCCACTGAGTGCCACTAGAATGGAAGAGTTGCAGTCGCCTCCAAGAATGCTGGTGAAAAATCCGCGAGCACTGGTGATAGTAGATCAGACCGGATGTGTGGGAAGAGATGATATTGCTTGCCACAATCGTAAAACCGTTCAAAAGATCTAAGTTGAGCGGGATCGCGTGGCTGGCGCGTGTCTCGAAGCTTTGTGTAAGATCCGTGTTAGTAGGCCATGGTCGTTGTTTTCGTTCTGGATATAGAACAACATTTTAAGGTTCTATGAAAATCCTACCTCCATGCGCCATCGCATCTGAACCCCCGGCCGTAAAGAAGACATTTCGTCAATCGCATTACTGGTCATGGATGCGCGGTTGATGAGTAAGTCACCCTGAGCCATGGCCACTGGTCTCGTACTGGTCTCGTATAGAATAGCAGGTCTGCTGCCTCCACTCGCGGGACAGGCACGTCAATCGACGGACGGTTCGGAGTTTCAAGACATAGCTATTTGCGCCGCGCGCGACATGTGTGCCATTGGGTGGAGCGGGTGGCAACACATCCAGAGAAGCGGCTCGTATAGCAATGTTGACATCGTGAGCTGATAGAGAGGATGTCAACGAATTGAAATTTTGATCACGGTTGGCAGATTCGTAAGCGTGATCAGTGACGCCACCTGGATGCCGATTCAGTGAAGACGTTAAATAAGAAACGCGAAGTACTCGTAGAAACCCACGGTTGGCAGTTTTGTACACCTGAGAGACGAGACCCACCGGCGATCACTTTAACCGCGGCTCTGTGAAACGCGGCAGAGCCGCGGCTAAGCGCTGTGTGGTCTTTGAATGGAGTCGAGCTCGGGCTGACAGGGGCCGACGCGATCTTCGTCCACCATGTTATGCGACCGTAAGTCGCGTGCACTCCTACGCGTTATCAAAATGGAGCGCGGCATTCATATAGCACGATTGTCGCAGTATTAGTGGAGGGTGCATGGACCACTACTTATCTGATTCTAATGAGCTATCATCGTCTGGTGAGGGCCTTGTGAGCCCACAGGTACTCGAAGGTAACAAGACTGAACTTATCTTGCGCAAAGCCCGTTAATATGAATGAATGTCAGCAGGTGATTAGTGGTGACTGCTGCGGCGAGATGAGATCATGATCACTTTCCTCCGAGTCAGAACTTATTCGACAAGTTGAAGAATGGAAGCCTACCCACTGCATAGGCTAGCCGAGGAAAAAAGCGGTTATTCAGGAGCCGTTCAAGGAACCTTACCACGAGAAGATAAGAAACGTTGCGCAAAACATGTTGAACCATATTCTGGTTGAGATCCTGTGCCACATATGATAGGTCACACCATCAACCAATTTCGCGCCTATCGCCTGCCTTGGTGTTGTTGGGACACGTGTAATGTGCTACAGATTCATGGCGTGATACATCCTATTTCTCCACGCAAAGAATCTTCCAGACCTAGAGTTTCACGATCGGCATGTGCAATTCTCCTTCAAGACTCGGAGGGGAAATAAACGTACTAGATTCACGCTTTGTTTTTCGAGACGCTGATCATTGCATCACTATAAACAATGCGTTTAATTACTTGGCAACGGAGTCAAAAAAAAAAGCCAGCGAGCCCCGTAGACACAGCCAGTGAGTATCTCTGCTCTCTTGGTAACATATTATCATTTCTCCCAAAAAGTTGACCATGAAGGACCCCAGGTGTCTTCGCTGCCCTTACTGTATGTCATACTGAACCTGATTGTCATTTTCCATCAACGACAGACTCTTGAACAACTCTTGGAAAGGACCATTCCGAACATAGAGCTTCGGCCTAACTCCGACTCGGACAAGTATATGTCGAGTAGTACTGACGCCAAACACATACTAGCAGGTACTCAGTCTGAGAAGGGAAGTGATCAGGTATAATACCAAGAGTATGTGAGATAGCTCACAAGTGGTCCGACGAGATCATTGTTTCTTCTCAAAGCAAATTTCCCATCTCCCGTCGCTAACTGACTTGATGCCAGTCAACATGGTCTTCTCCTTCAGGCAATCCACCCGCCTTAAACCAGTCTCCTTGAGCCGCTTGAACTCGCTACCCAAGATCGCCAACTCAGCGTTCGTCACCAGCGTCAACAGCGCACTCTGAATAGAGGACAAGACGTCGTGAACGGTGACGAATGCGTTGCCATCTCTCGGCTGCACGACGACCTTCCAAGGCAAGCCACTGCAGATGAGAGTCAACTCTGCGGAAGCTGGGATTGTGGCCGCCTGTTGACCCTTCGATTCGCTTTTGATCTGGTGAATGTCGGAGGCAAAGGCCTGGCGATGTGTTCTGTCGTTCAAATATGAGAAGTCGAGATAGTAGGCGTCGTCATGCCCGGGCGTAAGAGCAGCGCAAGGTGCGGTCGAAACGTCGAAGGGTGGGAAAGGAACATCACCCAGCGAAGAGGATGGGAGGGGGACATTACCCAGCAAGGGGGTGAGTGGATCGGTGGGTGGACAATTATCTTTGGAGGGCCTGCCGCCGACTCGAATGCTAGAGTGACGGGTGTTGTAGCAAGACATCTGGATGTTAGACTCGATGTTTGGTGGTGCCTAGTCCGCATTCCATACCGACAGACTTTATACATCTCGCTCGTTACGTTCCAACCATACTTGGTAATGTGCAGGAAGCCTCTTCGACTGAGTGTTCACAACGTAACTTCCGTACAGCAGCGACATCATCGCTTTGACATGCAGAGTATGAGCCGCAACGCCAGTTCTGTATGTCAAGGCTGAGTCCCCGATTAAGTGCGTAATTGGAATCACCTACTGTATGTGACAATCCTGTGCAGTATTCAGCACAACTATATACGGCACCCTTCCTGATCTGAGACTCATACTTGAGCTGCGGTGAACATGGTCGGCTTCGGCGTTTATAGATTGGAAAAACCTCGACAAGCCAGTGAACCATCGTATGCTAAGATAGAGGTTAGCGATGCGCATATAGGAAGTGTCGGCTGTGAATACGGACGTCATACTCGTTTCGAAGGCCGTGATCTCTCACAGCTGAGAGCTACCCTACGTCGACTGGGGGCTTCTCGCAGGTCCCGCTGTACATTTGGTTAGATTAAAGCTGAGGGGTAGAACTGATAAGCCGACATACAAGCTCCCAAGTACTCTAGTGCTATACGTGTGGCGTTCACGTCGTTTCAACTTAGAAGAGAAACCTGGAGGAGAATGAGCAGAAAGAACCACCAGAGACCGCCTGCAAAGCACAGCAGTGGTCCAACTGCGGAGTTCGCACCTCAAGATACAGGCGTTTGGCTCTGGGGAAATCAACAACAACGGTATGAGTGATGACAACAGTGTCAAGACGTGCTTTCAGCTCTCAATTGAATGGCACTGGCTGCAACAGGTGGGAGTGGGAACCCTGCCAGGCAACTCGACACGAAAACATGATTCACAGCTATCGATTCAAACATGAGACGCATGTATACCGGCCGATTCAATTACCGTACATCGCGAACAGCTAATCTATCACGTTAGTATTAAGGGGACTGCGGGAGAAGATATGTGAACCACACTGTTTTGAGTCAGAGCCGCATGTCAGACTTGTCCAGGAAATGCTGCGACCTGGGTTCGAATCGAAATCGAGACGTCGAGTAGAGGATTTGCTTCATTGTTCCAATACGAGATATTTGGGCTGACGAATAGATTATAGGTCTGAATTAATATGGTCGATGTGGCTCCAGGGAAGTGAGACACTAGGGCCTTACCAGCAAGGCTCCGCATCAACGACACCGCACGAAGGAAGTGTGCACTTGTAGCCATAGTCGAGGCAAGGGCTCAGCATGCAGCTATAGTCAGCCATATTTGGATGGGGATCGACATCTCCTTTGACGGGAGACGAGTCAGGCCGTCCCATCCCACGGAGCGAACCTGCCATAGAGGTCAGTTTCAACTGGAACAGACAATAGTCAGATCATAGATGGAGCCGCAATTAGGCTTGAGTATACCAGATTGGATCTTCGCTATTCGTTGCCATCGAGTTCGGACTGACCGCGGCGCAGAAGAATGGAGTGTGGCGTGGAGCGTGCACAGGCTTCATCTCGCTTGGTCGCAGCAAGCAAGCTCCAATTATGGCACCGCAGACGCTCAAGAAGAGCGTTCTCCTTGGACCTTGGCCCTTTAACGAAATTAGCTCAACAAGGATGAGCGTGTGCAATGCATACCTTACGAGCGTCAAGCAAAGCCTCCGACCGGCGACTCGACAAACCCGATATAAAAGTCCTTTCGGTTTGTGTGACCTCCGAGTTCATCTTGGAGGACCCTCCGTGTTTAATAGACAAGGGAGAAACGCGACATCGATGCAGGGCGCGTCCGTCCGTTTGGATTTCTGCAGGCGATTGTCAGAAAATCGATCAGAGGGAAGCCGAAGGAAGGGGACTGTCGAGACTCAGCCGAAAGGCTTCGTTAACCTCCGCCTTCTCTGACACCAAGTCACTGGAATGAGGCACTTACCCGCGTCATCCTGGACTCAAAAGATAATTGCAATAGGGTGCACTGATACAGAGTCGAAGGTCACTGCTCCTGCGAAGGATGTGCTCCGGGAAAGAGTCGTCCGCGTGCCGGATTGTATCCAGTGGTGATAGATTTGCTTGATATGTGGATTGCTGTGACCGGCGAGGATATACAAGAGATGATTTGAGGGAAAAAGTAGATCGTCGGTACCGGGTGACTGTTCCTTGAAGAAGGCGGTACTCCGAGGAACAGAAACAGAAACATCACAGACCATGACTGTGCGCATTTCGTGTCTATGAGGCTGTGGCGTAGTCATGACACCCTTTTCCGGCCGCTCAAAAGCAAGTCATCACGCCTTCAACGCGTAGCTGCGACTGACGACAAGGAGATGCATCCATGGTAGAAGTACGCGCTCGTCGTTGAACCAGTATTTGGATTCGAGCGAAGAGCGTCATTGACCGGCATGTTGGGAGAGCAAGATGGTGGTAGAACGAGGGAGCTCGGGCATGTGGCGGGCTCTGAAATTAATAATTGCGAGCACGTGGCTTGCCCATGCTACCGACGCGACGCCAACAGTCACAATAGGCGACAATTGCGGCCTTGCCAAAAAAGGTACCTTACTTCGTTGTTCAGCGTTCAACGTTCAACATCTGTCACTACACATTACGTTGCACAGTTGACACAGGTCAGCTCAAGAGCATCAACTGGAGAGCAGTATTTTCCCCTCGTCTTGACCCCTCTGACATGTCCCTCGGACCTCCATTGTAGGGTCATTCTCCAACTCAGGCTGGCACCAACCCTCCTGATCAATGTTACCAATTTGAGGCTCTGCTGTTAGCAAGAGGCGACACGATGGGAGTTTGATGGGAACCTGGCATACGACACGAACACTTTTCCAGCGTTTCATTCCGGAAGTCTCTGGAATCTTGCGTGGCACAATGGAGCTTCAAGCACGGTTGGTCGATTCTCTCTAGAGCGTGTCAAAAGAGGTTTTGGCACGTCCATGCGTTGAACTCTGGTTGAACTTGATGGATTTACCGTCCGCAATGAATTGATACTGGTGTGGCTTTAATCGTGCTTGTAATTGAAAGGGGTGCATCTTTCCAAACGTTATATGGTGAGGATCGGCTGATGCTTGAGTCAGATTTTGTTGCACAATGTAACTTAGCCGTCAACCGAAAAGTGAGAAGTTACAACGAAGAGAGCACATTCGATCGCGTCGGGAGATCCCGTGCACGTGGCAGCGACGCGTAATTGGCGGGGATGTCAGATGCGCCTTACCAACTCTCTTCTTGATCATCATGTCGCTCTTTGGCGACGAAAACAAAAGAAAGATTAATCTTGGCGGATCGTCGTCT
This sequence comes from Strobilurus orientalis, assembly GCA_019915145.1. NCBI lineage: Eukaryota > Fungi > Basidiomycota > Agaricomycetes > Agaricales > Physalacriaceae > Strobilurus > Strobilurus orientalis. The sequence goes on along the minus strand of JAHLML010000005.1, from coordinate 3,638,276 downwards.
GGGGCGCCGCAGTCGCAGGCGGCGCTGTTTGACCAGGTCAAACAGCGGCGGGAACTCCGGCTGGAACAGAAGCGGCGCAGCGATGCCGCCATCCGGATACAATCGCAGTGGCGGGGTGTCCTTTCCAAGCAGGGGATACGGTCGGATCTGCGAAGGACGTTTGAGGCCGACGTGACAGGACTGTCGGGAATGCGATGTCTCGTGCTGTTAGGCCAGGACAATGAGGCGTTAGGGCGGTGGTGTTCGGCGATGGCAGCGGCGAACTGGGCGACGAACGAGATGACGGCGAGCTGGATTGTCCTGGCCAGGCAGCTAAGCGTCCGAATGCTGAAAGCTGTGGCCGCAAAGTGAGTGAGTTTATAATTTGCTGTATGTCTTCATCACCGCTCATGCTTACTCAGTCATGCAAACTCTCTACTGTACCTCCAGACTCTCGACAAACTGCTGAGTCATCCGCAGAGTCGCGCTCCAGTTCTGCGCTACCTTCTGCCCCGCTCCTACTACTCCCTTCTCTCCACTGCCCTACTGGCATATCCCAAGACCTCGACTCAGCTGCCCTTGCTCGTGTCATGCACAACATACCCGTTCACCACCTTCTCTCCGTCAAATCCCGAGTTTGTCACGGCTATAAATGACTTGTTCGACTTCATCTTGACGATATCCCTCCTCCCCAACCGCATGCCAATCAACTCCCTCATGCAGCTCTCCCTGAACCTACCTCTCGCACATGTCTCCTTAGTGCAGCTCTCCAGACATCTATCTGTCGAGTCTCGTGTGCATATTGTGGCCAATCTCTTGACTTTCGTGACACCCCCACGCTACGCGACGTTGAAGAAGGCTCTGCCCGCATATCTCACCCTACTTTCCAACATATTCGACTCCCTCCCTGTAGGTGCACTTGATCCCAAGTCGATGGAGAAGTCGGCTCAGGAGACACAATGGGCCGCGGATGTTGATTCCGATGACGAAGACATATCTGTTGTTGTTGTATCAGACTTCAACAAACCCAAGCCACCTCCATTACCCCAATTCGATGCTCGTACTCTCAAGCGACTACAAACGCTGCCTTCTTTGGCGCATCTGAATGCATTGAAGGCCTACGCTCAACGCTACAAGGAGCTTGGCCGCTTCTTTTTTGCGTTGTCTGGGGTATGGCCGTCGCAGAAAAGCACCATTCTGTCGACAGTGTCGTCTGGATGGATCCGCGAGATATATCGTCTCGAGGTCCGTTCGAGTACGTTAGGGCGGGAGCATGGTGACTCCGTCTATGATCTCAAGTACTCGGACGTGTGGCCCTCGATGTTGCTGCTTTGCGATGCGTACACCCATACGCTGTTGACGATGGGCGACGAGGAGTTTTTCTCAGAACCTGGGGCCAAGAATCAGAATGCGCTAAACCTCAACGAGTTGACGGTCTGGACGAAGCAGCTGTTGAATGTTGCGTACTCGCTATTCTGGAAGGATGCAGCCAAGTCGGCTGTGTGCCCTGGGGTTAGGGTTACTTGGGATGGTGTTCGCGATAGAGCGACAAAGTGTTTAGTGGCGATACGAACTAGGGAGTAAGTCGCAGTTCCAGAACAAATCGAGCAATTTACTCACACCCTATTGCAGCTCGAGAAAGCCTTTCTTGACGCCTGAGCACTGGCACATTCTGACCGATGAAGCCGATTTGCAGAGTTTCGTGGATGCCGCTGTATACGAGGAGGAACTCCTAGTGACAGGCGTCGACCTACCACCGAACCGTTCTCGCAAGCAAATAGCCGACATCTCACCCCGACTTGGAATCCTCAACAACATCCCCTTCGTCATCCCTTTCGAAGTGCGCGTCAGGATGTTCCGCTCCTTCGTCACCGCCGACCGCGTGCGCACCGCGCGGCCCCGCTTTATGTACGACCCCGAGTCGCGGCCTGTCGTGCGCATACGGCGCGAACGCGTTGCAGAGGATGGCTTCAACAAGCTGGAGGGAGACCCAGAGCATAGTGGCATTGACATCAAGTCGCCCTTCCAAATTGAATTCCAGGACCAGTTTGGTAACTTGGAGGCAGGGATCGACGGGGGCGGGGTGTTCAAGGAGTTTTTCACGAGTCTGTGCAAGGAGGTGTTCGATACGAATCGGGGGTTGTGGTTACCGAATAACCAGCAGGAATTGTATCCCAGTCCGACGGCCTTTACCAAGGAGTGTAAGTAATTACATTGCCCGGTGCCCACATTGGAAGCTAATACTTTTGAATAGCGATCAGTTTGAGATGGTATCGGTTTATTGGGAAGATCCTCGGCAAGGCCATGTACGAGGGCATACTCGTGGATGTTGCTTTTGCGTCGTTCTTTATCGCGAAGCTGCTCGGCCGGCAGACCGTGTTTGACGATTTGGCAAGTCTCGACGACGTGCTGTACAAAGGCCTCCTCTTTCTCAAGCACTACGAGGGCGACGTCGCGGACTTGGCGCTCAACTTCAATGTGAACATCGACGAGTTTGGAGTGAGCAAGACGATTGACCTCATCCCGAATGGCAGTGGCGTCGCGGTGACGAAGGAGAACAGGGTGCAGTATATTTGGCTCATGGCGAACTACAAGCTGTCGAAGCAGATCAAGGTGCAGAGCGAGAGTTTCTTTGAGGGGTTGAGGGAGGTTATCCAGCCGAGGTGGCTTAGGTATGTTTTCCTCCCTTCTTTCCATTTCACATTCGGTTCTCATGACGATCTCACAGGATGTTCAACCAGCAGGAGGTGCAGATATTGATGGGCGGAGTGGATACTTTGATCGACTTCAATGACCTGAGGGCCAACACCAAGTACGGCGGGTTGTATCATGCGGACGGCACCCAAATCGAGATGTTCTGGTCCGTGCTAGAGACGTTCAACCAGGAGGAACGTAGGGCGTTCCTGAGATTCGCCACGAGCTGCAGTCGGCCGCCTCTGCTGGGATTCAAGGAGCTCATGCCAACATTCTCCATCAGAGATGCTGGGTCCGATGAGCAGAGGCTGCCGACGAGTAGTACATGTGTCAATCTTTTGAAGGTAAGTTTCCCTTTTCATCGCTGAACTTACGCGGACTGAAGTGTGTAGTTGCCGATGTACAGGTCTCCGAAGGTCATGAGGGAGAAGCTGTTGAAGGCCATCATGTCTGGTGCTGGGTTTGATTTGTCGTAATGCTTTCTATCTACTCTTGAACACAATGTTGTACGTTACTGGTCGTAGACTCACATAGCATAATAGACATATATCTGTATTTGTATCACTGACTCTAGCTCGTTTCCTTCCCGGTGCAGCGCAAAATCTAGCGATGCCCTCGAAGTTTGGAGAAATGATATGAAGCCGGATGGCAGTATTGCGCCACAGTCAAAGGCTGGAATGGCCGGTTAGCTCAGTTGGTTAGAGCGTGGTGCTAATAACGCCAAGGTCGCGGGTTCGACCCCCGTACGGGCCAGCTTCAATTTTTCTTTTGCTTCACCATCACAGTGGCGCAATATTGAATAAATAGCTCGGGAGTCGGGACTGAGGATTCAGGATCTGGATTCAGAATTCTGTCTAAATCAAGATCCACTTCCCGGTAGTTCCCGCAACCTAGGCATCAGGCCTCAGGCCCTCATACTTCGGGATTGGGGACATGAGTGTCATTGAGTGAAGCTTCCTGCTCATGCAGATTGTCTTTACAGAAACCTCCTTAGGCTATTGCGCCGTCAAGAGATGTAGTAATCAACTTCTAATCTACGTATACCGTTCATGCACGTCCATGGCCAATCCATAACTCATGTCCTCAACTTGGGAACCGACCGTGACGAGTGAAATCCAAAGTCCAGACCGGTGAGCCCCATGTACATCCTGATTCCTCACCGTGACAAGCGCGTTCCTTACAGGCTGTTTCGGCGTGTCTGAGATGAATTCGGTGTGTGGATTCTCCGACAACACGAGCTCGGCTGTATCAGCATCACGCAACATACTTGCAGATCCAGAACTCGTCCAGAACATATTGCTTGCATTGCACAGGAGCGAGCATGACATGAACTTTTGATTTGGATTTAATCAACGGACATCCTCGCGTATTGTACTGTAACCCCTTCAGGTTGTCTCCTCCCACTACTATTAGTACGACAACAATACCAACTGTACTGCTACCTCTTGTTTCTCCGCCAATTGGGATACCACATTCGTAGAAGCGCTAAAAGACAGTGCCTGGATGTTTTCGACAGAAGCGCCACAATCTCTGATCATGATTGACCGGTCCACTGTCTTGCTCTCTCGAAACACCAGTGCATACCACACAAAGATCTATTCAGATACCGATTCATTCTAGGCTCGCCATATTCAATTATAGATATCTGTCCAGACCTCAACGTTCCTTCTCACAGCGCATAAGGAATTCCCAAACTTTCCTTATCCTCCGATGGCATGTGGCGCACGCGCCCACATCATCTGTCCCCATATCTCGGTACGACTCATAAATCCCCATTGGCCCACTATAGGCTCTGGACAGTCAGTCTCGAGCGGTCTGTGTTTACACCTCCGGAGTCTCCCCATTGATTCAAGCCAAAACACCGCACTCTCGACTGACAGGGTTAGTGACCGAATCTATCGTCTGGACTGCCGGTTTCAGCACCAAATCGATGTTGTACGCGCGTCTACCTCGAGGGCATTTATCACAAAATTTCAGTGTTTCGCCATCCCAAACTTGGACTAGATGAAGACAAAACCGGTGAATATTTGAATGTTAATGTGCGTGCGTAGGAATACAGTGTGCGGTGATGATATACTATACAGTAGACTGAGTGAGAGGTAAATACTTGATGCAATGCCAACAACAACCCCAAAAAAGAAAGAAAAAAAAACAACTGGAAAAATGCGAATAACTACTCATCAACATCCATTCGGTCGAGATCCATCCCGCTCTCCTCCTCTCCTCGGCGATACAGCGCCTCCTGCAGGTCCTCGTCTGCGGTCAGGGTCCCGAGGGTCATGAACGCCTCCGCAAGCATCTTCTTACGGTCCTCCTCCTCCTCCGGGTCATCGCTGTGCCCCTTTCCCAGAAACTCGATCGCCTTGCCCAGATCGCTTCGAGCGTCGTCCGCGTCCTCCGAGTCCAGAACGCCCGGTATGTCCTGTAAGAGCTGCTCCTCGAGCTCGGGCGCATACGCCGTGCCCGCGATGAGCCAGCACTTTCCGCGTGCGCGGCTAATGATACCGCGCCAGGAGTCCATGTCCGCTTCCATCTTCATTTGGTTGAGAACGGAGTCGGCCCAGGAGGCCCAGAATTGACGCTCCGAAGCATGTGGTAGCTTTTCCGCGAGGAGCATCACCTCGGAAGCGACGGTGTATAACTCTTTGGGCCGACTGAAAGACTCTGGAGTAAAGGCGGATGCAGATGGCGGTTTCATGAGGATGTCGCCGTTGCAATGGCGCGGAGCGTGCTGGGGGTGCGGCATGTGGAAGATACCGCGGGAGAACTGGTCCATGGCGAGGACAACGAGGCTGTTGGGCGACGCTTTGGAGAGCAGCATTCGCCTTGTGAAGGCAGGCCGCCGCATGGCGATGGCGGCGAAGGGTGATTCGTCAGGCCAGGTGGGCTCGTCGGCGCTGAAGGTGGCGGTACATTGGGGGTTTCCGGGAGATTGTGAGATTGTAGCGTCGGCGAGGGCGACAAGAGTGCGGCCCCAGATGATAGCCATGCGCCAGTCTTCGGGTGCATCGCAGCCAGTGCCATATACACGGCTGGGTAGGTTCTCGCCCGTCTCAAACACATCGAGAGCTGCGAGCCAGTAAGGGATGGGAGAGCAGGGCTCGCCCGGAAGTGCGAGGCTGCCGTCTTGGTCGATGAGGTTGCCAAATAGGAAGAGTGCTGTGCCAAGGATGGCATGGAAAGCTGTGGGTAGTTCGAGACAAGTGCTGTTTGGACGCTCGTTAGAGTGTAATCTTAGATAGCGAAGATATGACGCACCATTTCCGTTTCTCAGCCGGTGCCCACTCATGCTTAGGACGCACTTCTGCTGCAGGGGGTAGAGGGACTTTGGGTTTGGGGGAGATTTCAGGTGGTCGGGGGCCAGAGAAGAGGACCGAGGGATCCTCGTAGAAGATTAGGAAGGAATGGCATTCGTGCACGACGCCGCGCAACAGAGGGAGCGCATCGTTCGGGCCGCCCGTCTCGTACTGTTCTGCCGCTTTCGCAAAAAGATCCTTCAGATCCAGCCAATCCTCCAGCTCACAGCCCGATTTGTGCTCCGTCTGCGACCCGACAAACGCCGTCGACGTCGTGTCCATGATGCGCTGTCGCCTCGTCCAGCCTATCTCCCGCTCCGGCAGATGGTCCAATCGACAAGTCTGAAAACGCGCAAAGTCCCAGTGCAGCGCTGCCGGGTCTTCGTCGTCGCTGCTCGCAGTGCTCGAGAACGAGTTCCGCCGGCGCCGCTTGTGACTCGAGGTCGTCGAGGACGAGACGCTTTCGAACTCGTCAAAGTCGTGGTCGTGGTCAGAGTCAGAGTCCGACGCCTTCCCATCAGGGACGGTGCAACGTGCTGTGGACAAAATCGCCCGGGCTTTCCACAGTCCTTTTGGGCGCGCGCGCTTGAGGCTCTTTGCCGTCGACGACGAGGGGATGGGCATCGGGGAAAGTGGGCCATACGCCCCGGTGGCCAGGCCTTTTATTTCGAGCCGCTCAGGATGGTGTATCCATCTTGGTCCAGACTGGCGAGGCCAGCCCGATCACGATCACTTTCCACTTTCATTCCGTTACTGTTTCCGTCCGGACTGGCCCTTTTGAACCCGCATTGAGACGTGTCCTTCGACGTCGGGATCATGTGCACTTCCATGACAATTCACTATCTATACCACAACGACAACGTTCATGTCAAATTTACCATACCTGTGTAATGAGCAATTCCCTCGTTGCCCGGCCAGTCAGAACGCGCGCAGGATCCCTGTGATTCGCTCAACCAATCCGAGTAGGGGCGCTCAATTCTAAGCGGTCGAGGTCAGGTCAGGTCAGGTCAGCCGTCCCTGCCGACCAGATATAGTAGTCATGTCCGTTTTGGGTAACTGATCTCGTCCGTGCTCGTCCGTGTTATCGCCGCCTGATCTCTCGCTTCTTTCCACACCCATGCCTCGTCAGAGTCAGGCCGAAACACAGCTCGAACTCACTACCTATGCTCAGGCGGCATTCATGGCTGCTGCTTTTCTTAGGAGGAGGGCAGAGGATGATCTAGAGGATGAGGACGATGATGACTGGGGTGGGTTTGATGATGGGTCATCGGACATCGACGAAGACGATGAGGACGAGTGGGAATTGATGGATAGGAAACGGAAGAGGGCAGACATTCTACACGCGCTTGGCCTCAGCTTTGCAGAGTTGGCTGCATTGTTTGAGCCAGATGCCAAGCGCGGTCCGTATGGCCAAGTGCGGAAATCGGCTGATTTCTTTGACTGCTGTCTTGAGGCCCCGGATCGCGAATTTCGCCACATCTTCAGGTGAGATCAGTGCTAGATTTCTGCTGTACATTCTTGAGACCTGTATACAGAATGAGCCGCCCTGCATTCAACCGCGTCGTCGAGATGCTTTCAGAAAATCCGATCTTTCACTCTCGAGGCTCAAAGCCACAACGCCCCGTTAGATATCAGCTCGGTGCCTTCCTCATTAGATACGGTAGACTGGGCTCAGACGTTAGCGATACAGCTGCAAAGCTGTCTATTGGTGTAGGAACTGTACATCTCTATTGTCGTCGAGTTTCGCGTGCACTTCGTCAGCTGAAACGGCAATTTGTACAATGGCCCAACGAGGACCGTCAGTTAGAGATTATGGGAGCTATAGAGAGTAGAATCGGGTTCAAGGGGTGCATTGGCAGTCTTGATGGTAGCTTGATACACTTTGCGGCGAAACCTGCTGAGCGAGGGGAGGAGATGATGGGGCGCAAAGGATTCTTTGGCGTATGATCTCTATTTTCTTGATGTTTCTTCATTGAACTGATATTGACTGATACAGTCGACGATACAGGCCACGGTTGACGACAGAACACGTATCACATCGTATGAAAGTGATTTCAGTGCAGCCTCGACGGATTCTTGGATCTTTCGAGCATCAGACATCTATCTACATCGACATTCTTTCTTTCGTGATGGTCGATACCTTCTCGCTGATAAAGGTACTTCACACAGTTCATTAATAGCCTGATTAATCCTCTGATACTCTTATAGGCTATCCCAGTACCCCGTTTACACTGCGTCCATTCAGCGAGCCCGAAATCCGGAAGTCCTCGCCATTCAATCAACAGCGCATGCGGGACTTCAACAAGACTCTGTCGTCTGTTCGCATCAGCGTGGAGCACACATTTGGTATTCTCAAACAACGTTTCCAGTCACTTCGCTTTCTAGGGCCTCATGCAAAGCTTTCCGAGGCGCACAAAGCCATCGAGGCCATGATGATTCTGCATAACATTCTGATTGATCTCAACGATCATCCTGACGTGTTCAACCTGAACGCGGGACTCTCGAATGATGGAACAGCGCACAGAGACGTGATTGAGACAGCGGACGACGAGATAGATGCTGATGAGACAGAAATTCCGGCCTATGAATCAGAGGAGTGGTTGAAGCGCGAAGGATATGCTTTACGGTTGCGAATTCTAGACGAAATGTTTCCAGTCCATAACTACCATTAGATAAGATGTATATTATGCTAAAGAGAGTGATGCAGCGAAAATGAAAGTGGCTTTAATCGTAATAAGAAAGTAACTTAGTCTTATAGGCTTTGCGTAACTCCTCATCAGTCTCCTTCTCAATCAGTTCCCGAAGCTCCTTTCGCTTCTCACGCTTCTCCTCTTCATCCCACCGCTTGCGTTTGAGGTCAATTTCCTGCCGACGTAGCTCACGTTCGTCCTCAAAGCGCCTCTCCGTGAGCTCAAGCTTACGGTCCAAGAACTGCTGCTTCGCCTTGTCCTCCTTTGCCTCCTTCTCGACGAACTCGTTGAAACTTGTGATAAGGTTTTTGGCGCCCTCTCGTGCCTGCTGTGCCTTTGACATATGAACAGTACTGCTCGTCGCAGATGTACTGGTGCCGGACACGCTTGGCTCCACAGAATCGTCGTCAGTATCGGAGACCGCGGATCTGGAGCTTCGAGGCTTTTCACGAGGGGCCTTGGGACTCGACTTGAACCTGGAAGAATAAGCACCTGCAAGAAAAAAAAAGAGCGAGGATGTACCTATACTTAAACAATTGATAGAAGCCATTGTCTTCCCAATCCTTGATCTTCTTGGCCGTTATGCTTTTATCAACAGCGCGGCCAGCGGCGCGAGCCTTATCAAGCCATGACTGGATATTTTCTAAGCTGTCTAGCTCAAGCTCGGGGTTCTCGTCGGCATCGCCACCGCCTCCCGTAAACATGCGCACCATCCGGATAAACTTCCACTCCTTGACCATGTCCTCGAACTTTCGTCGTATTTGATCGGCGTTCTTGGGCTTTGCGACTCCGTGTCGAGCTAGCTGAAGGGCTCAATTAGCAAGGCAGCCAAATGTTGAAAGAGGAAAACGGTACCGATTTGTAGACACCCAACGGATCGACTAAGTATCTATTATACGTCTTGTCGTTGTCCTCGCCAAGGATTGCGACTGCGACATCTTCGCACTGCCACATGGCCCATTGTAGGCCCTGACCCGCTTTCTGATTCTGCTTATAATACCGTGGACCAGGAGCAACATTTGGTGGTTCTTCCTCGACGTCCGAGTCGTCAAGAGGAATGTTTTCCTTCTCGGCCTCGTTGGCAGTTGTTGTCTTTGCGCGTTTGGCTGGCGGAGGACTGAGCTCCTCGGAATCGGAATCCACATTGATGATATCAGGCGGCAGGTCATCGCGAGGAAGCGCACGGCTCTCATCAGCGCCCGGAGACCATGGTTGTTGCGTGTTGCCAGGTTGTTGAGAAGGCGGCGGCGAAAGACGGAAGGATGAGATGTAGGGGGTAACCGCGGCGTGACTGGGTGCGGAAGGTGTTGCGGGCGGGTTGGGGGTATGTGCGAATCGATTGTGACTGGGGAACGGTACCGGAGTATGAGGAGAAAAGGAGTGTCGAAAGATGTCATCGGGCGCGTTGTTGACAAAGCCTCTGAAGGACTGGTGAGGAGTTCGCAGGTCGGTATTATGGTGATACGAGGCGGGAGTATATGACTGGGGCGTGGCAGGTAACGGATTGTGCTCGACACCACGGGAATGAGAGTAACTTGCTCCCAAATGTCTACCAGCACTGCTCGCGAAGGGTGGCAACGGCTCTTGCTCCAGCATCCTCCTATACTCCTCCCTGCCCATCTGAGAGTTCTCATGTCCGCTCTCGAAGCCCTCAGCCCTCCCAGCTGCAAGGGCTGCTTCAGCAAGCCACTCCAATCCAGCCTAGTGATGACGGTCAAACAATGCTCATATGTACAGCCTGAGTGTCATACCATCAAGAACTAACATAAATAACGGGGTATCTGACAGTTGAGAGGCCCGGCAATGTGAAAAGGAACGATGTGGTGTGGAGAAAAGAGAGCGACGAAGCGAGCGAAGAATCTTCCGGTGCCCGCTTACCCAAAACGGACATGACTACTATATCTGGTCGGCAGGGACGGCTGACCTGACCTGACCTGACCTCGACCGCCTAGAATTGAGCGCCCCTAGTTGGCCGCATGGATCACGGATTGGATTGGCTGCGTCGTCGAGACCAGCGATTGGTCAAGCTTTTGCCCGCTGACCGTACTCAAACTTCTCTCACAAAGTAACGGGGGTGAAGCTTACCCGTCCTCTCGCAGCACACCCCAGTAAGCATGCCCCAACACGAGCACCAATTGTAAGGAGGTAACGTTATCCCACTGCCTAGTCTAGTAGCCGCACATTCATACAATGAACAGATCGCAACCAACAGTTGCAGTGTTATACTCGTAACGTTAAATAGGTCTCGACCTTCGCGCCTTCAACGCTTCAGGCAATTCTCCGACACGCCTCCTTCTCAAGAATTCTACATCCTGATCCTGTCGCCGGCAGCAGTAGATACACGATTGGATGGCGGTCTTGACGACAATAGCCAATGAGGGGTATGGACTGAATATAATGGGATCTTGCGGCCAATGAAACTAGGGCGGTCCAGACTACTGAAGAAGAAATGTAAAGATCCGGATCCATATCCGTTGGCGATACGCGCCTTTCTCCCAATCGATGGGCGCTGGCCATTTCAACGAGAAGACCAACTGATCAGCTTGCGATGAGGGCAATCTTGATTCTGAACGGGACGCTACCGACTCGTATAGTCTCCAAGTCGGTGCCTGTTCATCAGACTCCCACTGCGCATGTATACTGCTTCTACTTCCAAGAACAAGAGTTCACGCCCACATTGACAACTTGATCTAGCCCAGGTCCCACCTCCAATGAGAAGGATGTTTCGGAAACTGCCAGTAATGAGTATGTGCCCTCGCGACGCGCGCCACAATCAGTCTGGACCTCTGTTCGCGACGAAACAGAAAAGGGACTGGGAGGTATCGTCTCAGTTTGGGCTACGATGATACTGCAAGATATAGGGCACGGCGGTAAGACCACGGGTATCAGCGCTCTGCCCATCATTCACCAAGAGCTCGGGTTCTGCGAGAACAATTAGCGTCGATGAGCAGATAAACAGTCTCAATTTGCTGTTTGTTCCGGACGTGATTGTGAGGAAACGCGACCGTTGGCCAATCAGCTCTAGCAATGATGTTTCGCGGAGATCTGCAACATGGGACAACTGTTTGACCTCCGAGTCGAGACTATATGCATTACAAACGAGGAGCTGTTGAACGTAAGATGTGTCTCAAAATATTGAGATCTAGAAGGCACCAGATAGAATCCCCGTATTTTTGGTAGTACTGACTCACTGTACAGTCAGGGTGTCTCGTTATCTCGAAGTCAAGACTACTTAACGAGTAGCAGCCGCCATCCCCGGTCGAAATGACATGGGGAATTTACGGAAAGTGGGCAACTCGACGCTGTCCAGGCAGACCTGGCCATGCAAGTAGGCCACTGTCGGTCGCCACCTCAGAGCAAGCTTTTACACCCGGAGGCCGCGTGTACCGATAAGCCCTATCGTTGACATGAGTACGGCCACGCTTGACACAGCTGTTGAGAAATGCGCCTACGGAGATGAAGCTCGCGTCATTCGCCTGATCAAGGCGGGTTCACAAACGGGATACGAGCCCCAAACTTGTCCAGGAAGGATCGTTCCTATTTAAAGGGAAATGAGTTCTCGGAACCTATCGTCTTCGACTATCAGCCCTGGGATGAATGCAGTACATATGAAATGTACTCACTGCAGGCCCCTGATCTGAGACTCTAGTCGCCACAAAACACAGACCCCAGCCCCAGCCAAAGGGATTTACGAAAGTTCTTTCATGTCCAGCCGATCAGGCTGCCGACAACTCTCTGTCGGTCGCGACGTTCGCAATCAGAGCAGCAGATTGTAGAGCATTTGCACATCCACTCATGCCGTAGGGACCGAGGGCTTTGAGGACCAAAAGATCGCGTCGCATGCTAGTGAGAAGGTATGAGAAGCTACCCAAAGAAACAAAGGCAAAATGGCAAAATCACAGACAAGCGCGTATGATCATCTAAGCGCCTATCGTGAGAGGCTTCAGGATACAGTTACGTCCCACTATCGAGAGAGTGTGTGTGTTTAGCTTGATGCGTTGCGAAAGCAAATGGACGGTGATAGGGAATCTCGGGCAACAGAAACTAGTGGCAGGATACGTGGCTCCAGTCAATGCCTTAGAGAGTTAGAGTATAACGAGAATGGGTTGGCATAGATGAACGGGAGTGTTATATCAGAGGGGCGTCGGTCTGGTCATCGTAGTTCGAGTGCAAGCCCTTCAGGAAGCCAGGCGGGCGGCCCGAACCGGTCCGTAGAAACGGAACTATTTCGATCGCGTCTTCTGTCTTGAATTGTAACTGCCATGCTCTCTCTTTTGGCGCGCCATCGCCCACAGTCCGTCTTGACTGCACTATCTTTTGCCTCACGCTCTCTGTTTCACTCCGCACTTCTCCCACGCACTGTCATTCTCCGCATTCGTCACCGTGACCAGCCGATTGCGCTCACATATTCGGACGTCACACCGGGGGCAGCCACCATGGCAGACAGGAGTGTCTGCCTTTACGGCAGACACTCCAGCTTTTCAGCAGTTTTTGACAATCCTTTATTCTGAATGGCTCACGGGTAGCAGGTGTCCCTTTGTTGTGCAGAGCTCATCGCACTCACACTGAGAGGAGAACAAAAGCTGGAACAAAGCTGGACTGTCTGCCTTAATGGCAGACACTCGCATCTGCCATGGTGGCCGCCCCCGGTGTCAAGGACGAGCTCGGCGCACACGGCCCCATCACACATCTTTCACAATCTCAGACACAACGACAGAAAGCACATGTTTTCTTTGCTACCTTTGAGAGCGAGGAGGTTGCAAAGAGGCTTTCGGAGGCAAAGTCGATACCTATGGCCGGGGGACAGGCGGAGGTGGAACTATGCAGAGAGCCGCCAAAGTCACGATTTGCTGGGAAGCCTGACCCGGAGCGTCCGAGCTCCGAATTAGCAAGTGTGAATGTTACTCTACACAGGCTTCCGGTTCATCTTGGGTGCACCACGGACGACGTGGTAAAGCTGGTGAAGACCTTTGGACATGCGGTCATTATACATCATACGTCTTGTATTCGGTCTTCAAAGCCGGACCCTCCTCATATACAGCTCTTATAGCCCACCTATGGGGAGCTCCCTTGCTCCGAGCTTTCATCAAGTTCAAAGATCAGGAGGCAGCTGACAAGATTGTGGAGGCGAGCTTTACTGGGGAGGGACTTTCCATCAATGGTAAGAGGGTGTGGGCTACATATACCGATGGGAAGCCCACAAAAAATGAAGATTCTCTGGCTAGGACCAAGCTTGTAACGACTCCGGGCTACACATAGTCACCAAGAAAGTTCAGCCTAGTGTACACTGTATGATCTATGCTTGAAATGACAGCTTGTCTGCCTGTCCTGAATGATAATCAACCGGCGAGCCACTCTGGATTTTGAATGCTTGACATCTATTCAACGGTGTTAATCTCAGAAAGTTGTTGTAGCTTTGTGTGTGCCGGTGAAGGAGTTTCTACATGGCACCTTGAAAGGACCGATGATAATGCCTGTAAAAGGTCAGACGGGAAATGCGGACAAATTTCTGACTTTTGGACCCAAATGTTGGCCCAGAATGCGGACAAATGGGACCCCGAGATCCCAAGGTCAGCCCAAAATGCGGACAACAACCAGTCTGAGTCAGGGACAAGTGAGGCTGCAGCAGACCATTTTGGTCGCACAATGGGCGGGAGCACGTGGTTGCGCTCCAGGCGGGAAAAAGTTGTCCAAATCGGGAAGTTTTGCGCTTGACAGGGTCATGTTAGCCCAGAATGCGGACAGATCTGGCGGCGTAGCCGCCGGGAAAAATGCGGACAAATTCTGCACAAAGGCAAGATTTTGATTCTAACCTCTTATAGGTATTATCATCGGTCCTACCTTGAATTCAAGATGACTTGCGACGTTCCGTCGTGACTCGTTCAATGTCTATTCAACATTGTCCAAGGAGTGATGTCCATGATTTCCTGCCACCCTAGCGGTCGCCGGTCGGGCCCGGACGGCGGAGGACCGGAGGTTAGGGTAGTGGAAAAAACCTAGGTTTGCATACCGATAGGTTTTTCCCCAGTAAATTACTAGGTTTCATACCGGTTTGAAACCTCGGGGGTCGAGAGGGTGGTTTGAAACCTGTCACATGATAAAATCATGTGATGTACTGGCAGGAGGAGTGCCATATGTGGCGCAGAATGTTGAGTACACTGTAGATCACCTCTAAATATGCTGTACAGACAGTGAGTAAGAAAGAAGTAGTTGCCTGTAGAGTAAATTCACACTCTGGAAACTCAATTTAGAGAGCCATTTCTGGTCGCTAGACCAAGGCGGGACTGAGGCGGGAAGCGCGCGGCGGGATCACGTGAATTTATCACGTGCAGGTTTTGAACCGGTAAAAAACCAGTTTCAAACCTGGCGGGGAGGCGGGGTAGGTAAAATACTGGTATGATACCACCCCCGGAGGTTTTTTCCACTACCCTACCGGAGGTTTAGTACTAAGTATATGTCTATTTAAATTTTACTGCGCCACCTTACGGTCTACTTGATGGAGACAAAAAGTTGGCCCGTACGGGGGTCGAACCCGCGACCTTGGCGTTATTAGCACCACGCTCTAACCAACTGAGCTAACCGGCCATGGAGGTGCTCTCTTTGTGTTTTTGGTTTACCGTCTTATCCTCGTTCCCCAGGTCTTTTCCTCCGAACAGCAAGATTTTCTAGGGGTAAATTTGCTTGTGTCGTCGGCAAACTCGTCCTCCTTGTGTTTTCCTCCATATTCGGTCGTTCTCCTCGACCTTGTGCGCGCGCTGAATCCTACTAATAAGTGATTGTGTCATGACAAAGTAAAAGCTAGTATGTGAGTGCTAGAATCGTCGCGGACCCTCGGCCGCGCAACTAGTGGACTGTCGCAGAGGAGGAAAAATAGAGCGAAAACTCGGAGGTTCAACATAGAGCAACATGAACTGAACAAAGATGGCGTGATTTGTTTGGCTGTTACTGCTAGACAGTAATGAGAGATGCTGGGGGGGTTCGTTGCTGATCTCACTAGGAATTCGACGGCATCTTGCTAGCTCTTCGTGGCCACGTTCTGGAGCTATGGGTCTCAAAACGTTATTGTCGAATTACTTCAAGGTTCATATTGAGATTACAGGAAAGATCGCGACTTCCGTCATATTTTCTTCACCTCCTACCGTGTCGACGGAGTAGTCTCAGGGAAAGCAGCAAGCAGAAGATCGAGACACCTGAGTTGAAATCAATCAGTTGGCGTGTCTAGAAAAGGGCATTACTAGAGACTCTGCTTACCACAGCTAGCTACAGGGTATCTGTGTCGCTTGCCTTTGAGAAGAGTGCTGTGAATAAATCACATCATCTACAACTAGTGAGCGAGGAAGACATCAACAGGTGGGCGAAGCAAGTAATAGATGGGAAACAGTGGAACGACGGCTAAGGTAGCAGAGAGCATGTAAGGCAAAGGATTCGAGGCACAGGTACGCGTCAGATGGAGATTCCACACAAGAGCCGACAAGGAGGAGGTCTACACGGAGTGGTGGGTCTGTGTAAATAGCCCAGAGCAAAACATCACGCGCCTATCCCCGACTTTCGCATTTGACGCGTTAGCTGCCCCCCGTCGTTCTCGTGGTTTGAGCACCACCTGGGCCGTTCGAAGGCGGTATGGTCCGAGTCTCAGCCGAGCAGTTGTAGACAACGCGCGCCGTTGTTCGGTATCCGCTCCGGTCAATGTTCAATGGTGCTAGTACCGTTCGTATACTGTCGATGCTGGGGAGGTAGGGATCATATATAGTCGTTGTCGTTGCTCCGGATGTCCGGGTCTGGCGCATATGAAAGGTAAGGCAGTGGACGATATGTGATACCAACTAGGGAGAAGAGAGGGCGGAGGGCGAACGACATGGTGGAAAGCAGGAAAAGAAAGTGCAAAGAGTCGATCGCAGACAAGGAGCGGATACATGACGGACTGCCGAGGATGGGCTTGAATACACATTCCTGTGTGTCAAAGGTTTCTATGGCTAGTGCGACGCGCTATATGCTGATAGAGGTTAGGCGGCAACAGCGAACAGGCGGTATGATGGCGGGATCAAAGAAGAGTTCGAGCACGTGGCTCGCTTCCACTAAGTTGGTCACCGCCTCCTGCTTCGCTTCGTTCTTACCAAGTTCTTCCACTTTCTAACGCGTACAGAGCTCTGTATGCATTGTAGACTGGGACAATCCCCGGATTTCACTGAATGCCCACATCCTCTGTCAATCCTAGCTAGAGGCATGCCTCGATGGTCTTGCGCAAAGACCATCGCATCGAATTGCAAATTACGCCACTCATACATCTCTCCAAATTCCCTATGACGGCTTCGATAAAATACGACCAAACATATTGGACCCTTGGTGACAGACCACGCATTTTTTTGCCATACTGGGCTAGAATGCCCAATTGCTTTGCCACTCCCCAAATACCATCCAAACACTCTCTATATCCGGCTATGTCCTCCCCTCGTCCCTCAATTGCTTTTCGTCTCTGGTCATATATAACCTCTGCCATTCAGAATGAATTTCTCCAGCTCCCACCGCGCCTCCAGAGTCTTACACACGAGTCTTCATACCTCCCTCCCCTCCTCCGCTTGTTCCACCGCGATTTATACTCTTCGAACTCCATCGATAACACAAGATGCTGGTAAGTCCTGATCCCACGGACAGCGCATTCCCATTTTGGGCATTGCGCACTTCTATTGTTCTCGACGCTCGTTGTGGCCTACATGCTGACATAACGGTTTCTTTTGTTTTTTAGGCCTGCCCTCACTGCCCACACACCTTCCGCCGCAAGCACGAGCTTACGCGCCATCTCGACACTCACAACGAGACGACGAAGAAGTACGATTACTCGCTCTCATCTAACGGAATTTAGACTGATCATTCTTCCAGTCGTTTCACTTGTCCCCATGCCGGCTGCAAGTATTCGACCCGTCAGCGGGTCAACATGAACGTACACATTTCCTGCAAGTAAGTCCTCTGAGCTTTTCCCTGATATCACTGTGCTGACTGTTCATAGACACGAACATATCAAGTTCAAGTGCGCCCATTGTCCACAGGAGACGTCAACCCAGGCGGCCTTAATCCGTCATCGCCAGCGCAAGCACGGATATCCTAAGGCCACCCGATCTGACCCCAAGGTTGAGACTAAGGCTGTCAAACGGTGTTGCAAGTCGCGCGCCTTCTCCATCGCGCCGTCTTCCCCAGTATCTTCCGAATCCTCGTGGGCACCTTCCCCCTCCTCTTCTACCACTTCTCTGTCGGACATCGCGGGCTCTGAATTCGAGCTCTCCAAGACCGTCTCTCCCCTCGATTTATTCAATCACAGCTTCGATGCTTTCCCAGCGAAGCTTCTCACTCCTGCCGTAGACACCGTGCTCACCGACGCCATGGATATGGACGTCAGTGGATGGCAGAGCTGGGGCACCGATCTCCCACTTTTGTCATTCCCTCCCTCATCGGCATGGTCTTCAGTCGACCCGTTAGCGGAGATCACCGGCGTCAGCGTTCCTTCCTTCGACTTCGAGCAGGAGTTCATGAGAGTGAATGCCAACATCTTCACGTCTCCGAGCCCATCTCCTTCGAATTCATCGTCATCTTACTCTCCCGCTGCATCACCCCACTGCGGCTTGTACTTCTCGCCCTCACCGTCACCATCACCTCCTCCGATGAACTTTGGCTATTTTGACGTGTGTTCCCAGCCGTTCATCAGAGGACCCACTGTGATGCCTCAGTGGGAGCAAAATACGTTGTCCGTTGCCTCTTAGTATTGCATCATTTGTGTGTACAGTATCCTTATTATCCTTCGTCGTACATAGTTAGTTCCGCATCTTGTATTCGTAGCACATTTCCTCGTTCCGCATATCATTAATGTAGATCTCTTCTGCTAGGAAGCGACCCCAGCTGCTCCTAGATTTTCTCCTCCCGCTGTCTGATTGTCTTGAGTGGAACGAACTACAGCCACAGATCCCTTCTGCCGGCACTCGCTGATCGTGATCGTGATCAACTCTTTCACCTTGCCTTCATGGTGGACAATTCAGATTGGGATCCGCTGTTTGATAGTTCTCAGCGTAACAAGAGTCTGTGAGAACTTGCCACCCCAGCGCCACCCGCCTCTCAGCTGATCCATTCCAAGTTCCGCGCCCCAAAATTCAAGACGCCTTTCAGATTGGATTGTGTGGCGGCATAACCTTCGCTGACAGGCTATGTATTGCTGGGGACGATGACCGTCCCCAAGACGTCTCTCTGTCTGTGCATGAGGTCCTTCTGCCACTCTAATCTTGTCTCGAGTCATCGAAGAGACTGGTCTTATGGTCTTTCCCTCAAGGCTGTCCCTAACGTTGGAACTCCTTCACGGTGAGGAAGAGCTTTCTCAAATGTGAACCGTAGACTCAATCTAGCAATAAGTAATTCGACGAGATGCGTTATGTAGTCCGCCCAACTGATTCTTTGCATCGTCACTCCCAACATCCAGTTCAGCCTGATCAGATTCCAGGACTTAACCTTGGCTCGACGGCGCGACGGCGGTAGCATATTCATCCCTGTACGATCGCCACATCTGCAGCATATGCATCAAAACCATATCTTTCTGCCTTGTCCTTCTTCAAGTCGTGTACCCGATCAAAGCTGACCTGAACTGCTCTTGTGCTCGTTTTGGTAAGTACGTCTCCGCACCGTTCTAAATCATATTCCAGTCACATGGCAGCGATGGCCGCTCTCGATAACGCGCTGTTCCTCCAACCTGCCTCCAACAACCCGACGTCTCACTATCGATAAATGAAATTCCATGATAATATGCTTCCGCGGTTCATTTTGCCTCCGTTTTGCTTCCGTGTTCGAGCTCGAAGAAAGCTATGAATCATCATATGCATCCGGTGTACCTTACTATAAACGATACGGCATCCAGGGTATGTCCACCATCATCTTCCTTTCCCTTCCCAAGTACCGGCCATGCGCTATGAGAGCGAACGAACGTTCTCATCTACCATTCAATTTTAATTCGCCTTTAACCGCGGACATGATAAACCGCGTGTAGACTCCGTCGTCGCCTCATGGCGCCACCTTCGTGTCATCAACTTGTCATTCAGAACCGTGTCTGATGACCTCGATAACATAAGGCTTCATTATCTGGGGTCCAGCCATTTGACACGCCGTCAAGCCCCGAAAGGCCGACCCGACAATCTAGTGCCGGCGGGGCAGATCTCCTGGTTCTGACATCGTGTCGTCTGTCGGTCGGTCCCCACTGTCGATCAACTGTGTGTCCCGCCGCGCTTGTGTGGACGAGCGCCTAATCGTTGACCTTCAAGGGTGATAGCACGACTTTGAACAGCAATGATGGCGATAGCACGTTGCTCGCTGGCGCTTGCGTAACGTTGCCTGCGCCACATTCGTAAAGTGCGAGTGAAAGCGAAGCCGAGTTCTAGGGAAGTTCAGAAGTAATTGGGTTCTTCTACGAGGAACAAGGGCAGGCAAACATAAATACGTATGTCGTATGTCGTATGTCCTAATCAGATGAAATAGTCGTAATGATACAAGGATAATCAAGAAATCCACGAACATAAGTAGATGGCGCAGATGGGCCAGACTGAGATAGATGAAAGATAACACAAAATATCGAGAGGAGAGGGGCGGAAAGGGGAGAATGAGAGGAACGGAGACGGAGGAAAGAGAGAGAGGTGGGAAAAGGGATATTAATATACAATATGCACGAAGCATCGAGGGGAGCCATCGGAGAAAATAGACAAGTATGTCCACGCTAGGATCAGAAACTAACAGCCGGCGACGCATTCCACGAAGGGTTCAAAGGAGTGGGCATCTCGAAATTCAACAGATCACTGAAATCAGTCAGATAATCCCCGCTGACCCCAGGAAGTTCAAACGTGAACATGTCAGAAGCGCTGCCATATAGGGACGACAGGCCCTGGGGGTCGCATTCCGTAAAGCCTTTTGCGGTTGTTTGGGCCAAAGGCTCGTACGACGGTGGGGAAAGAGCGTCGTATGAAGGCGCTGGGGGGTAGGGCGGAACGGCGCTGTTAATGAACTCGGAATTGAAAAAGTTGTCCGAAATTGGGGAGCAAGGGTAGGAGCCATTGTCGATTGGGGAGCACGGATACGAGCCAGCGTCCGTGTATGAATCGATGGGACTCTGGGGGTAAGGAGAGGTGGGAGTGTGGCAGTAGGACGAATCCGAGTATGGGGCTGGCCGTTCGGGGTAATACATCTGCTGGTCGACGTATTCCTCAACGCTAGTGGCTGGGACACGGGCTGCCGAGGAAGGCGGCGTCGCATCGACGTCCGGCTCGCGCTTCACATCCTGTCAAACCCTAAGTTCCAAGGCTCACGCCACAGCACAAGGTATTACTCACCACCACAACTTCACGCTTTTCGCGCCTCTGGAAGGCGCTCTCGGTGATGGGCGTCTCGAAGCGCGTGATGATCTCCTTGACGTGCGTCTTGTCGAACTCCTTGATCGCACGGTCAAGTTGGGCGCCCTTGAGACCTTCGACGAGGAGCTCAGCGATCTTGGCGCAGCGTTTGGTATCCTTGGGTTCGACCTCTCTAACCTTCCTTCTCTTTTCGCCACCGCCACCGCCACCTGGTGCGCGTGACGAATGAGCCGGCCTGAACGCATACGCTGGGAACCGCCTGCGGTGTTCATCCAGCGCCGTCTTGGCTTTATCGTGCCAGACTTGGCGTTCTGCGTCGGGCAGGCCCTGCCAGGTCATGCCGATGATCTTGGACAATGTGCTATGGTTGGTCTCGACATCCGTAGAAACATGTTGCGATTTGATGAACGACGAGCGGAAGAGGATAAAGGCGTTGGGGGGACGGGGGATGTGGGTCGCCGGCTTCTTTTTACTATGTTTCGCTCCAGTACTGCCACATTCGGATGCGATGCCGTTGAGAGAATCAGAGACCATGGCAGGAGAGTTGGGGAGTGTCCAGACGATCTCGGCAGGGGGCAGCGTGCGGGAGGGAGGCATGGCTGGTCAAAAAGTCAAGGAGGTATCGCGAAAGTGGGAAGGGAAAAGGGACGAAGTCACAATGTTCGACCTTCGTGGTACTTATCACCTCATCCGGTAAGTACGTCAAGGGCTGACCTTCCCTTCATTCATATTTGTTCCCCTTGCCCTAAGAAATTCCCACTTCTCCGATCCGGTGTCCTCGTTCAACTATGCTTCACCACCGTCTAGGTGTGTATTCTGGTGAAAATATTCCTGTGGCTGCATTTCTATGGCCGCCAAACGGTGTCGAGCTTGTGGGCACCGGCTTTCGGAGGCTATTAAATCCGAGGCAGGGATATGTCGGTGTCGACCGGATTTGGCATGTGCTCGCCGATTGTGTGGCTCAGCCAATACCTTCTGATGCGTATTCGCTCTCGTGGTCGCGCCTGCAGGCGGATAATTGCCTCCCGCCGAGCCTCCGGACTAAGAGGTGGCTACTAGATCTCAGAAGGTCTTCCGGAACGGTGAGAGAGGCTCTGGCGTGTCCTTACATCACGTAAGAAAACGCCTCGCTGATTTCAGGATTCTAAAGGGTATCTGTTATTCAGATGCATGATATACCATCTCGAGTTTGTCCGCAAAAGGAGCCCCTTCATAATCCTTCCCTCGCTGTTTATTGACGCTGGAAATAGGTGAATGATGTGGTCCGGTTGTAGGGGCCAAAAGACTGTACCTCGGACCAGCGTCAGAGGGCCTAGAAGAAATTCCTCGACCAGCCGATGGGACATTAGTGGAGGACGGCCCTGCGACTCGAAGGAGGCGTTCGCTCCCACATAGGAGACCTGCAATGCCCGACAGGCGGCAGCGAGCTTCTTGATGTAAGAATACAAGGCCAGCTCGTAGTGTGCTCCAATGGACACGAGTTACGCCGCTAGGCTCTGAGCGGGCGGCGAACATTCCAAGAGAAAGGATGAGCTAGAGGAGATCATCTTCGCGTAGGTGTCAATCTCAGCTCACATCCGGTTGTTGGCTGGCATGCCAAGATACATAGGCGTCTTCCCAGTCGTATTCTTGCGAGACGACGGTCCGATTCACGCGACAGTGGAGTAGGGGAGAATCGTGAATTTCAAAAGATAATGCCTCTGGACGACGCGGACACTTGACGTGGAATCAAAAATGTTCGGCCAATATGGGTAGCTGTGAAAGAGAAATGCGTTGGATATGTGAAGACACAAGCTTTACCCTTCCACAACGAGGCTGACGGATGGGCGGCAATCTCTGAGCTTCGAAGAATGACTGCAATCTGATGTGAGATCCAGCGCGAATCTCGAGGACGTCGGGGACGGATGACGTCAAGCTGAATGCGGTGAGGTCGCATGGGTCGATTTCGGGGATGCGGGATGAACACATGGACCGGCGGACGTCCATGTCCAAGAAAGGGAGCTGCCATGGCGCGAGGCTATCGACCGGAAACAGAGTAGGTTGGCGTCCATCCTTGATTCCGGCATTGATCTGACTGGAAGGCGCGACGGCGGGCGGCAGCGGTATCGTGAAGTCTAGGGGCGGCGTAGCCTGCATGTTGTACAAGAGAAGAGCCGTCTCCAAAGGCCGTGAGTCACGAAGGATGCAAGACAGCTATGGTTACTCACCTTTTTTTCTGCTACTTCTCTTTGATCTCGAAGACGCCCGATTCTCATATCCGGCCCGCGCAGCTCTCCTTCCTAGCACTTCCGAGGTATGAAAGCCTAAGAACAAAGGTGAGAAAAAGTATACGCCAGCAGGAACCAGCGGCCGAGCGGGGAATGAGATTTTTTCGTATTAACCGGCTCAACGAGGACCATACATATACTTCACCTTGGCCTGCACGCTGCAGCTCGAGTCAAAGTCGCGTAGTAGAAGTCCTTGTCGCCGTGGCCGACGGCGAACGGTGTTGGTGGAAGTAGGAAGGTAAGACATACTCCGCCCAATTCGGTAAGCGTGGCCATCAATATCGGTCATGAACAATCATGATGCTCTGGGCATTGTCATCGGTGCCGCGGAACTGTATTGTACCCTCCATATTGACAGGAATAGCACCAAAGAAAAGGGCCTTCTTAGGGCAGTCGCCCTCTGGTGAGACCGCCAAGGCCGAGAGTTACCAAGTCACAGTGCCCAGCACATTAGTTCTTGCTCGTCGGATTCTTCCGACCAACTTTCTTTCATAGCTGTTGGAATCGAACGAGGATGGATCGACGCCAAGTCTGAGATATTGCTGTCCAGTCGCGTGCCTCAATTATCTTCTGCGTGCTGGATACATACATGTATGTAGCCATTTTATCCTTGAGTCTTGATACATACACAGAATACTAGTCTGTCTCAAGTTGCAGATTCGCGCACTTTCTCTCATTACGGACGCCATCGAAGGAAAAGGCTATCTTCTATGAGAAAAGTACATTACTCTCTTCGAGGAGGATAGAACCGTCGGATGGTACGGTAAGCATGGTGTGGACTGTCACGAAAAACGGACGACCGTAGACGACCGTATTCAGCTGAGACTTGGCTCCGTCGATGAAGAGATGATGGGATGTAGGGCGTTGGTCTCACCCCCGCATTTTATTGCATCAGGCTCGCGTCAAATCGCAAGAGAGATGTTTACGCTTCTGGGAATGTGGCGTATCAGCGAACAAGCACAAGCACAGGAGTCCATTTGATTTGAGGGTTCAGACCAGGGGATTCGTCAAATGCACACAGAAACAATAATGGTAAGTGTTACCTGGAGATGAATAGTTTGCAGTAAGCCGGTTTGAAGCCGGTCATTTTAGAACGGCGCCACGTGGAAGATGGTAACGCCACAGTCTGAGGCACGATGTTTTTTTCTCTCCGCGCCAATACACAGCTGTACTGAAGCAACTAGATATTGGCTTGCATGGAAGTTCTTGCTACACAATACGCGTTCTATGGCCCTAGTCGCGTCCGTAACTTACTTGATCGAGCTTGATTTTGATCGATGATCATTGTGGTCGGCGCGTCTGTGTCTCTGTACTTAGTTCAAGGCGGCTTGATGCGCCTTCCCAAACTCAAACGCGCCGACCCACTGTCGCCACACAGCTACATCGGGAATTAGGCGGTGGCCGCCTCGAATTACGAACAATGTCCCAGCAAGTCACCTCAATCAGGTAAGTACTGAGTACGAGTGTTTCCAAGAGTTGGATCAATCAATACAGTCTGGTGAGCTCCGTCTATGAACATAGTGTGTTTGCAGATATCAATTAGCTGTGCTTCAATGAATGACATTACAGCTGATTAAGAAACGATGGGCCACTTCGACTCGTCGCCCTCTCGTCAATCGCATCACGGACTCTATAGGTTTGGCGGGGCGGCAACGGCGGCATAGACTTCGTCGTCGCAACCACAGCGCAACCATCAATTCCAGCGCGAATGCTGTAGAAGTTCAAGTGGCCCATCGATTCTTAATTAGCTGTAACCGCAAAACAGGCATTTGCTCGGGTTCGAACGTCTTACGTATGATCATCACTTGTGCCTGTGCAAGTGCCGCCTTGACAACAAGCGTTCTCCATTCCATACTTTTTCTTCCATGTCGGTTCACCGCGCTGGAGTCCGGCTTGTCTCACTTCTCTCTGGTCTTCTCCCACATCTCTTCCTTTGTGGGTGCGATTGACTTTCTATAGTTGGAGGAAGCCTAATCGATACTCGTGCGAAAGGGAATGAATGCAGTTGATGACAGCGTGATTAGCGCCTCCATTGCTGTTTCCGCAACTCCCTACATCTCATCGTGTCTTCTTCTCGTGCGAGCTGTAGGATGCCCTCATCACCGAAGTCGAGCTCTGAGGAGCTCATGGATGCTTTGACGAGTCGTATACACAAGCAGTGCGTCGAATGCTACATTGATCCCACCTCTACCTGCCAAACTGACATCCTGTCGTGCAGCTCGAAGCACTGGGATGCGGCCAAAGTACGTCCTACTTCCGTTCTCGACCATGCATTCGCTGACGAATGCATGTTTACACCAGTTGGAGGCACTGGAGAAGAAATTGCAGACGGCGGCGGCGCTGGTCAGAGGTGCCCGAAACAGCTTGCAGCCGATCAATCGCCTCCCTCCCGAAGTGCTAGCTCTCATCTTCAAGGATACCCAGCAGCACCTGCCAGGCTTCCTTCCATTGATTCCGGAGCGCGGCCCGGCTCACTTGGACTGGCTGGGCCTCCTCGTCGTTTGTCGCCATTGGAGAGGCATTGGCGCCACCTTTCACGCACTTTGGTCCGACATCGACAGCGCGTACGTCCCATTGACATGTCTGAAGCGGTCAGCCGACACACCCCTCACTGTTACCATCGGCATCCGTGGGCAGTTCCCCGTCACGACTCAGGACCAACTAGACGCGATTCTCGAGCAATCCCACCGCATCCGCGAATTCCACATCGACCCGTGGCGACTTCGCTCCGATCACCAGCCTCCCTATGCCAACCTAGCCATCCCAGCTCCCGAGCTCGTCAGTCTGACGCTACTATCAAATGAAAACCAATCGTGGAACGTGGGATGGGGCACCCCTTCTCCGCCTCCGCCTATCCTAACAGCAGTGTTCGGCGGACACATGCCTCGTCTACGGGAGCTGTGTCTGGAGTACTACACTTCCTGGCCTGATGGCTATTTTCACAACTTGACGCGACTTTGTCTCTATCGGCAGAGCCATATGAACCGTCCCTCCACATCAAGCTTTCTGAATTTTCTCGAGGCTTCACCCCTTCTTGAAGAACTTGTGTTAGTGATGGCGGGCCCGACATTACCTGTGGGTGAGGATCTTCCGATGGTCAGCCCAGAGCGTATCATTTGCCTCGAACGTCTGCGCGAGGTGGAAATCGGTGGTGTTCGGAGCATTCACTTTGTCACCCGCCTCCTTGAACATCTCCAACTCCTCCCAACGACGTCTCTGTACGTATGGGGGGACGACACGATGGTGGACGGTAACCAAGACCTTTCGAACATCTTCCCAGAATCCAACGAACATCTTCTCAACCTCCGTGATATCAAGGAGTGCCGCTTCATCCAAGAAAGCAACCGCCGTCAACGCTCCAGAACCTCCATCACCAATCTTGTATCCGTAGTCGACGGCGTCATCTTGGTGAAGGGAGAGTACGGCGTGCATCAGGTCAACAGCATCACAAGGCGCTTTCCTCTCTACGCTGCCACCACGGTTTCCTTCGAAGACAGCTGTCGCAACTCCGGCGCAATTGACAGCCAAGGCACCGACGTATGGCGACCGACCTTCCACTCCCTCCCCTCTCTGGAAACACTCATTCTCCGCTCACACTCATCCTCAAATGTCAAGTCCATGCTTTCCGCGCTCTATCCCGATTCTGAGAAACCATCATCGGTCTTATGTCCCCATCTGCGTACCATCCGCCTCGAATCAAGTATGCAAGACGTGCCTGCCTTCTACATATCCATCCTTGCTGAAGAACGCGCCCGGTTTGCTGCGCCAGTCATGACAATGCAGGTCGTGGGCATCAACGCGTTCAGCTCCCCGCCATCATCTACGAGTAGCGGGTACGTTGTTCCAGTGCCAGGTGGCATCGGTGTGCCCACGCCGATCCCGCCGCCAATCATCATCACCACTGGGAATGATAGGGAGCGGAGACGACGAGAGGACGAAGAAGAGTTATTGGATATGGTCACATCGGCGGCCCCGGAGTTCGCGCAGAGGACGATGGTGTTGAAACGACAGATTAGGGACGTGAGCTTTTTGACAACGAGAAGGTATGCCAGAAATCTGCCAAAGGCTTGGCCCACGCCAGGTTATAGGTGGCATAGGGCATGCGATGGGAGGCGAGGGATCTTGGCTTCGCCTTGGTAAAGTTGTATATGGGTGTGGTGGACTGACACATCTTTTATGTTCATGAGTTCTCCGTGTCACTTGGTAACGACTGACTGAACTATTGGCTCTTCCCTTTCTACATGTCTTCCGCTATGTCGCTGTTGTTACTAGTTGCTAAAATCTCTTATCACTTTACCAGAGCTTCCCTACGCACACGAGTCTCTACTTTGGGTATGCAGGATTTCCAGACGTATCGCTTCGCTTCGATTTGGTTTTGCTATTGTCCATGTAAGATTCTGCAGCGGCGCGTTCTCTTCTTACCGCCCGTGTCTACCTCTAACTTCTAAGATTCCCTTTAACCCGTCCGAGTCGTTTCATCTTGAACTACATTCGAAGATTGACGTTTGCAATTGGTAGGTACATAGACCTTCTGTCTTCTTCACGCACACTGAATTTACGAAGACCCTGCTAGCCCGGACAACCGGTATCAGCGTTTCAACCGTTGAACTAGTAGCCGGGTAAATAGTATCGAGTCCTGCTCGTTCCTACAACTCGATCTCGGCTAGGTTACCTGCCTACTATTGACCTCAAAGGAGAGCTCAGACGCCATTTTTGGACCCCGAGCCATACGACGAGTTGCAAGAAACTGTTGCGGTATCAGCGACCAAGCAGTGTGATCAACAATTCGAACTGTTGTCGCGTCTGTCCAAGCCTTCCCTGGACACGCATACAAATGTCTGGACGACGAAGCATCATTATGAATACAGATGTAAGTAGCAATGATAGTAGGCGAGAGTAGGACATGAAGTAAACCAATATACATGAACTACAGTAGAACCTGGAACCCGGTTACCCAAATTAACTATGGATGAAAGCAGTGGTGTGGATACAAGTTGGAGAAATGGGCACTTCAAAAAAGAGGAAACGTGTTATCAATCGGCTCTGTTTGCCATGGGAATACCAGGCCCAAGCCGGTAGGGACTGTGTCATTCCAATAGGATGTCCCAGCAGGAACAGCTACAGGTGCGAAAGGATCCAACCCGCTTTCTGGCGGCGTCCAAGCATCGTGGTTGTTGGTAATGGCGGAATCAACAGTGGCCACGTCGGAATTGCTGAAATGTTCAAATTCGTACGAGATAGACATCACGAATCTGCTTCGCCTCGCCCCGTTATAGGTCATTGTGGCTTCTGTGATGTCTTGTACGACGACGCATTCCTCGAGATCTTGAACCATCGAGTCAGAAACATAAGCATGCGATCAAACAATCAGGGTACACAGACGTACAGGAATTGAGACAAAGTTGCGTCCAGCCTGTCGGTATGAATGGCGTACGATAAACGTACGGATACGAGCCGAGTTGAAGAGCGAGCTGTGTCGTCTCAGTGTGTACACAGACGTTATTGACGACCACCGAGAACGAGGAATATAGAGAATGTGAAAGAAGGGTCGCCGATCGAAAAGCCACCGTCGGCTGGATGGTCCATAGTGGCGAGGATCCCAAGAGTAAAACCGTTCTTTGACAGGGTGTAGATGGGGAGGGGGAAGCTAAAGGAGGTTGTTCCGAAGGGTCACAAAATTGGACGACGACGTTGGTAACGGTTGAGGGAGATATCAGGGGAGCGTCTGCTTCCGAGACAGGTGGATGAATCAATGTCATGTCGGGTAACATGTCAAGGGAATAGGCCGTGTCAGGCGAGTCCACTAAGAGTTCACCATCCGCCGTGAAGGTTTGAGGGCTCCACACCGAAGGCGAAGACGGGGGCAACGGATGGGGCGAGAGGTGAACCTCCTTCGTGGCTGGCAAAGCCTTTGAGCGTCTGCATGGTACAGGCCGTCGGGGAAGAAGAAGGCTCACGACTATGAAATATGCTCCAATTAGTATCGTGCCAGCAAGACATGTGAAAGACGCACTCTCATCATCCTCGCACGTATCTCTGAGTTGCTGGAGGCGACTTCCAACTTGCTTCGCCGTCCTAAAGACGCCGGTGGTGTTGAGAATGTATTCGGATATGAAGCGATTCCGCCGCGGAAATCGAAGCAAGACGCGTTTAGGATCACTGAGAGAGGCGGGTTTGTACTTCATCAAGGCTAAAGGTACTCATGAGCACGTTGATTCAAAGAACGAAGATTGCCCTCGTACCTTCAAGAAGCACCGCTTCAATGGCAGGTGGCCAGACGATCTCGTCGTTTTTCTTTAACGTCTTCCAGGTCTTGCGACCCGTGATCGCAGTGTTCGCACCTGCAAACAGATCCTTCGTCCTACGCCGTGGAGCAGATGAGGATTTCGATAGCATCGACATCGTGTAGTAGACCTGCAGAGGGCAGAAAGGTGCAGCTCTGGGAACGGTATGACAAGAGCTGGACGCCCAGGATATATAAAAACAGTGTATAGTGTTCCCTGGAGAGCCGACCGATCGTTTTTGCACTAGGACTGCCTTTCTGGGTGTTTTCGATGTTGTTCAAGTTGAAGTGTCGCGCCGTAGATCGAATGAAAGGCCTGAGAGCCCAAAGACAAGGATCATATTGCCGTAATCTGAGTGTCATGACCACCACAGGAGCGTTCGGCTTTAACAGGTATATTGAAGGTGACGCGGGCGGTCAATTTGACTAGTGCCTCGTGTTAGGTTCCCACGACGCACTAAAGGAGACATTGACCATACCAAGATGAAGGATCATTACGGTACTCCCTGCGTAGTGTGTGCAGGGCTTGATGCAAGGATGAAGTATTTCCAGGGACTGCACTAAGAATCTGTAAATCAAGACATGCTTAGACAACGACGAAAGCAACCGCGACTGTCTCACTCACAGTGTGGCGTACGGATCGGACGCTACGCCGAGGCCATTACGCGGTTGTGATGCGCCAGACTAAAATTTAAATGCACCAGAAGCTACAGTACAATGCGTACAGCCAGAATTCACAAGAACATCGTGAGGCTTGGACCTGGCTTGGACCTTGTTCTACAAATCGGGGCCTGCCGCAGTTCGCCGTGCTTGTAGGTAGCCGATGACATTTGCGAAACTTTGCTTCCGTTCCAGTCCAGTAGCCGATGCAGGGCAGTCAATGTGCTTGTTCCCAAATTGTGTATCGCGCGAAGATAGGCAAAGAGCAGACGCCATTGATGATCGTGGAGGAATGGAAAGTGGGCGCGCGCTGAAAAGGACCAAAAGCTCGGGCGACATTGTACACAGAACCTTGCCAAATTGGGGAGGAATTCCCACGATCGCTCTTCCAAAATATTCTATCATCATCATGAACAGGGATCCGCAACCTGCCTCCGAGGATTCGTCTACGGACGACGATGCTGCCTCCCAAACCACTGAAGATGACCCCGAAATCCCAACAAGACAGAGTGCGCCGCCTCCACCCCCGCCAGTGGCACGGATCCAAAACAGACCACACTATGAACTGCGGCATACCATTAACGGGCACTCGAAATCTATCTCGGCCGTAAAATTCAGTCCAGACGGAAGCCTGCTCGCGTCTTGCTGTATGTGAACTGCGTCTCTCCACTCAGTGCGATCCACCTGAACGAACGACTGGGATAGCTGCAGAGACAATCGTCAAGATCTGGAATCCGCTCACAGGAGAACTTATCCGAAACCTTAGTGGGCACACTGGAGGACTTTCGGACATCGCCTGGTCATCTGACAGCTCATATCTGGCGTCTGCTTCGGATGATACCACTATAAGGATATGGGAAGTTGACACTGTATGTCCTGTCAAATCCAGTCCCCTAACACACCTAACTATCGTTTGCACAATCAAGGGTCTGACAGCGAAGCACCTCAAAGGCCATACGAAGTGGGTGTTTTGCCTCAACTACAATGAGGCTTCCAACTTGCTCGTCTCTGGAGGTTGTGAAGGCGATGTGCGGATATGGAACACAGCAAGAGGTTGTTTCCAATCGAATCACTCGCCTTGCTGACAACACGCTCATTCTCGTCTCAGGAAAATGTATGAAAACCTTGCATGGACATTTAGACTACGTTACCGCCGTCCATTTCAATCGCGACGCAACCCTCATCGTCTCCTGTGCTTTGGATGGACTAATGTAAGCGCTTGTTCGCACCGGCCCCGAAGTCCTTGCGATGACTCAATACGCAATCTAGACGAATATGGAACGTCAGTAACGCACAGTGCCTCAAGACCCTCGCAGAAGGATCGAACGCCATCTGGTTCGTGTTTCGGTATACTCATTTCGCCCTTTCTGGTCTAAATATTCCCTCCCCCACAGTCAGCACGTCCAGTTCTCGCCCAACTCCAAGTACATCTTGTCAACCGCCCACGACAGTGCCATCCGTCTGTGGGACTACCAAACTACCCGCTGTCTAAAAACCTACACCGGCCATACTAACGCCAAATATTGCATCTCCGCCTGCTTCAGCGTGACGGGCGGAAAATGGATTGTGGCGGGTAGCGAGGACAACAAGACGTACATATGGGATCTACAAAGTCGCCAGGTCGTACAGGTGCTAGAAGGGCACACGGGTGCGTTTATCTCTCCATTAAACTTTGACCTGTGCTGATCTTTTTTCTGACAGATGTCGTTGTTGCTGTAGCCGTAAGTCTGTGTGGACATTCAATAAAACAGGGCCCTTGACTGAATACTTCGTCATTTAGACACACCCGACCCGTAACATGATTGCGACTGGATCCATCGATAGCGATTTGTCCATAAGGATATGGCAGGATCGGTCGGAGGAGGCTTGACGCTGGTTGTACATTATCGAACCCTGCTTCCAAGAGACCGATAGCTTTTCCATCCTTTTCTCTGTCAAAACCCTGTAAATGTAAAGTGTACATTCTATGCCCAGCACGGAAGCGAAAACGCTTATTATAATGATACAACGAAAGTCCGTTAAATGCAGGTAGAAAGCAATGTAATCAAGAAACCTCGTTATTTCAATGGCTCTGCGTTCAATAGATCTACGAGCTTCGTTATTTGCCTGTCAGATGAAAATAGAGAATCCAACATACCTTTCGCCACTTCTTTGTCTGCTTCAGTGAGACCTGAATCGTGAGCCTCCAGGAAAGCGTCGACCTGTTATGCGACATTAGAAACAAGGGTTTATGTCGAAAGGATAGCAAGATCACGAACCTCATCCATGACATTCTCATCCCCACCCACATCGTCATCATCACCAAGGAAATCATCGTCTTCGTCGTCGTCCCCTTCAGCATTGTCTATCGCAAACGCTGTCCGCTCCATCAGCGCCGCATTCGCCGCTTGTACCATCGGTATGGGGTCCGCTTTATCCTTCGTGGGCACTGGCGGCGCCCCTGCGGAGTCGACCGTGAGTGTCGAGCTCGACGAAGGCGGGATGGTGCTCGAGCTGTCCACAGACCGCAGGCTCGACTTGGACGCAGAATGTCGCATCCCAGGAGTAAGAAGCGACTCTCGCGCTTTCGGTTCCTCCAATTTCGTGTAACGGCCTATAGATGGTCGATGGACAACCTAGAGGAAGTAAGGCAGATGGTGAATTAGTCTTTTTGTTCGAGGCTAGAAGAGTAAATAGCACTCGCCTGATGCTTGCCAATCGTCTTGCCAAGCTCATCCGTGAACATATTGAATATCTTCTTGTTCGAGTCCGTGGCGATAGTTGACCAGATATCGCCTAGCAGTCCACTGTTCGAGGCAGGCAGTTCCAAGTCCGGTAGAGGGTCCAATCGGAACGACGCAGAAAGATCCGTCTCGAAGAACGATTCCAGCACCTCGTCTGCGAGGACCACCATACGGAACCTAATCAACATCGTCAACATGCAAGAACAATACACACGATCAGCGAAAAACCTACGTTGCCAGATTCAAGTAAGCCTGGTTACTCGGAATCGGAGGTGGCGATATAGGCTCCCCATCCTCCCCAACCTGTGGTTCCTCTGGCTCAGGCAGAAGCGCGTCGCCATACTCAAACGCATTCGTCATGAACCGACTAACAGCGCCGAGGTACGCATCCCCAATCTCAAATCGAAATATGAACTAATGCGGCAAACGAAAATAAATGAACAGTCAACGATCATATTGCAGAACCCACCAGGAATGATTCCGAAAGGGTCAACACTTCGTCCTTGGTCAGAAAGCCGTCCTTGTTCTTGTCATGCAAATTGAAGAACCACTCGATGTTCTCCATCAAATCATTGAACATGACTCCGTCGAGCCCCGACACCAGATTCTTGAAACACGTTCTCGTTAGAGAGATATTGAACCGAAATGGGAACAGATCGAGTTACCTGGAAGGATAAGGCCCCCCGACATGATGTATCCCAGAAGAAAAACAACCGGTCGATAAATTCGTGCTCAGCGACCTCGCGATCTATCCGTTGCTAGAACACATAACACCATGAGCACAAATGCCACTGGATCAAACCAAATCAGACACACCTGGAACCCGTTTCGCACAATCTTCTCATCACGGGCCCATGTCGCGATCTCGCTGAGGAAATACTGGAAGGTCTTCAACCCGATCCGCGTTTCAGGCTTCTCTTCATTCTCATATGCAACCGTCAGAAGGCTAGGCGGAGGCTGCACCACCGGGGGAGGAGGATGGATGCACATCGCGCGGTATAGTGAATCGTAAATGTGGCCTGCCTGCTCCTTGTTGAAGCGCCCAAGGCTACGCAAGTTTCGCACGGCGGATCGTTTAGAGAAGGATTCTATGCTGTGTATGATTTCGCTCCTAAAGCGCCTGCGCTCAGACAGTATCATGTCGTCTGTGATAACGGAGAACTCGCGGAAGGAGACTAGGAGAAGCTCCTGGAAGCGCGTTATGGCGCGTGCGCGTGGATCGGTCGAGTCGGGATGTGCGGATTCACCTAATGACGAGAAGTAGTCCCGCATCATGCTGTGAAAGCGTTGAGTGCACACACGCTTACATCAAGGAATAGTTCATACTTGAGGAAGTGACCATCGTCCTGAACTTGCAGAAGTTTCTCCCCGTTGATCTTGAGTATGGCTGAGCAGCATGTAGGTTAGATAACGTCTCGCCTGATTTTGAATAACTGACCTAGTCTGAGGAGAAGTTAGCTGGCATTCGAAAACAGAGAGATGTAAACGACATACCCAACCTGGAAGAGAACTTTTGGACCCATACAGAAGAAGCAGTCGACGATGCGAAACGCGAAAATCATCGGCATGCTATTGATGAACCTAAATTTCGCGTTTATTCAGTCGCTGTCGAAAAAGTAGGTCTGATAGTTAGCTCACAAACTCAGGAACCAAGGCAAAGAAGCGACGGATAGTTGAACATCGACTGCTTGGAAATGGTCGTGAATCATGGGCAGGCATTTCTGTACGAGCGATTCGAATACTCGTTGATCCAGGAGTGTTCCATGCATGGAGGGCCTGGAATGACTTTAGACGGGAGGCAGGGGAAGAGGACGATCACAGACGCGTAATAACCGGGAAGAAGACGGTCGCATAGAACCTCAAGCAGCCAGAAAGCTTGTTCTTCCGACATATAACTAGAGGGCGATGAGCATACAACTCTATAGAAGTTGTGAGTCACCAACATCAAGATGGCCGCTGCAAGAATGTTCATTGCCTAGACATCGGTGATCAGTATACGTCGGGAATCATAGTGTTTTGCTTACTTGACAGTAGCCAAGTTCTGGATTCCTAAACGAATAGGCCTGCAGGACTCGCCGTAGAGCGCCGATACCCTCTTCAGACTGATATCCAGCATACTCTGGTAGACTTCGATGGAGATCCTTCTCGATATCTTCTGTACTTGTACTTGTTCGGCCTTCGTTGTCCTTCAAGAGGTTTTCGTAATAGCCGGGGTTGGAATATCGCATGAAGATGGAGCCCGAAAGTGTCTCCCACATCTCCCCGCGTAGACGATTAGGAAGTCCGACTTGTACAAGACGTGTAGCTTGGGGATATCGAAGAAGAGTAAGGTTGCGGCCGTGGGCTGGTATATTGTTAAACGTCGATACAAGACTCAAGTCTGCTTGATGGACGCACTTTTCAGGTAGGTCATCCACAGTTTAATCTTGGAGGCTTCGCGCAGCCTGCCCCAGATTAGCACATATCAGAATGGCGCGCCCGTATAGTACGCACTTTTTGGGATCACCGGGAAACTTGAAACGCAGGCCCAGTCCGCCGTGGAACGTGGTCTCCCGCTCCTTCTCCTCACTGATCAGGCTGCCGTCCTCCCGCTCCCCGTCGGCGACGGACGACGACGTGGATATCAGCGCCTCGGAGTAGCATGTCTTGACGAAGCCCTTGACCGCCTTCATTTGTCCGCGCTGTAGCTCGATCTTGAGAGCGTCGCGCAGCAATGAGCAGAACAGGTCCGCCGTAGGCCGCAAGGACGTCAATTGCACGATCTAAGCGTGGTCAGCGCGCACATTCCTGGAGTGAGACCGGCACACGCACTATTTTGCCGCCATACCACAGTGCCAGGCTCAGCGCATAGATGCCAGCGCGGGCATTGAGCCGCTCGACGCGCCGCACCGTCGAAAGCGGGATAGTGAATCGCACGGACTTGCGGTCCAACGACGCAAAGGCCAGGTAGGGAGCAATCAGGTATAGTTTGCCCGCCTGCTCTACGATCAGCTTCTTGCGTCGTCGTCGCTGCGAACAGCGAGCTCACATATGAATCTTCCTCCCCTTGAACTCCTAGGCTCAATACGGCGTTGATGTCCATCCGTTCGACCTCCTCCGCGTTGTCATTGCTTCCGCTCGACGGCGCCTTGGTCGTGGGCGGTATCGAGAAAAAGATTTCCGTCAACTCCTCTTTCGTCGGCTCCTTGAAGTTGCGCAGCGCTGTCGATATCGTCGACATTCTCGAATCAAGCGCGGTCAACGACGAGTAGATGGCAGTCGAGTGCAAGTGCTAATGACAAGGCTGTCCCGAAACGGTAAGCCTCCGCCCCGGTCCGCCTGAGCGCGCCATTAAAGCGCGCTGATGGAGCGCGACAGAAACCCTTTTGTTCCCATTCTCGTTTACCCATAGTAGGTGTCAGGAGATAGGTAGGGTAGTACGCTAGGCAGCCCGCTTATACAAACTCTACACGAACAGAAGAATCATTTGTGAGGCTACAAATCGTAGATTGATGTCAATGGACTCGGAGGTGCTGAATAGGTAGGTAGATAAGACCGATGATCTCGAATTGGTACAGAAAGCCATTGCCGTCCATGGGATGACGCGTTGCCATCAACAGACAGGTCAAGATCTAGGCCCTCATTCTTCAGCTGCATTAGTTCATGTATCTCCGTTGCAGACATAAGAGATGATGTGCTCCGGAGTAAGCGATGCGACAAATGTGCTTCCCAGATTTTGACATGGAAGCGCTGCAATTGAGCCAAACCGGAAGAAGTAGGCTTCCAGCGCGTCCGCAACATCGCAGAAAGCCACCCGTCTACGCCAAAATATGGGAATCGATTCGCTTCCATATGACCGTCGATATTCATTTCGAAGTTTTGAAGTTGAGGAAGGAAAACAGAGGACTGTGTGTCGAAAACGAATAGACATCTGATGATGCTAGCGAGTTCGTTCATGGTGATGATGTCGGAATCGTACACAAAGTTAGGAGTGTCATCAAGGAAGCCTTCCGACTCCGAGATTGTTGCATGAATGATGAGTGTCTGTAGGTTCAGACTGAGATTGAGAATAGGTAGAAGAAGCTTGTCCAAGCCGTTGGACTCAAAACCGTCAAATAGAAGGTACGTGAGGGAAGAGGCACATTGAGAACGCGCTAGAAGCGCATGGAAAGGAGGGAGCGTAATCCACATAGATTCCAAATGGACCTCTTGCAAATGTGGGAGCAGGAGGTGGTCGATAACGTATCCATATCGCGTTCTGAGAGTCCGCATATTGAGGCAAGTGATGATGACATTTAGCGGATCGGGGTCCCGGCCGTCTTGCGAAATGTCCACCTCACATTGTGGGTCTGGCATGATGAACACCTCGAGTGCAGTGCAAAGCTGTAGCAGCCGCGTGTATTCGACTAATTCTTCACTGTGGCTATCACGTCCTTCAATTTTGAGCTCCTTGATTTTGGCCCATGGGAGGTTGATCATACGACGAGGGCCCCCGAGCGTCACCGCGCGAAGACGCGGACAGTGGCTAAAACCAAAGACGATCGGCAGCGCTTCAGCAGGCACAGAATTGTCCCCGTGCTGTTTGAGGAACTTCAAATGGAGATCCTCGAGTAGCGGTAGACGCCCCTGGAGAGCAGAGAACAAGTCGTCGGCATTGTAGAGCGCTATTTCAACGGTTCGCCATCGATGGCATTGAGCCCAGAGTCTGGACAGGATCATCTCGCGCACGGTTTCACCATTGGCAGGCTGTGGTGGCGGTTCGCTATCGCCAACATACAGATTCAGTGGATGTTGTCCAGAACAGCGGAGGATTACGTCGAGACGCTCTACGTGCGAGAGGCGGAATGCGGAATCATGGGGAAAGGTGATGGTAATGTTGGAGTAGAGCGAAGCCGTAGACTGAGATACATTCCGCCACGTCCGGCACACCTTGCCTAGGTACCAATGAGGCGCTGACATAGACCATGCATTGCGGACCCAAGCCTGGATATAGACATGCTCGAAGATCTCCGACCATAGCTCCAAGGGCAGGGTCCGGCGTCGGGAAACAAGGTCCTCGAAGCGCTTCTGGGTAGCCAAAAGAGCAAGACGCTCTCTTTCGACGTTCTGCAACGCTTCGTGCAAGGAGCGTATCTGGGACTCCGCAGCTTCTATGTCCTGGGAGATTTCTGCACGGACACCTCTACGAATGAAAGATGCCTCCTCATCCGTGGGCGCATAGTTGGACGAGCGAAGACGCTGTAGGTGCGGAGAATTGGTGTAGACTTCTTCGTGTTGGGTACTGCGGCGTGGATAGTCACCACAGTTCGCACAATGTGTGGCCATCGATAGTCAGAGCGTAAGTGTCTGTTCAGACCTGCGAAGTTTAATCTCAAGTCAGTGTCACCGGTGGAAGAGCGCATAGAAATGCGTACATACACGGCAATAGTGAACACAAGGAATTGTCCAAAGCTACAATCACTTCGAAGTCTGATCCTACGATTGAACATTTCATGAGCCAGCGTCAAAACGCACGCATGTCTACTCACCGGCCTGATGAACGTCGCAATGGTTGCAAACAATGCAAAGAGAACTGTGAGAACAAGTGCTTGGAGATAGGGCTCAGCCGCCCCTCGGGGAATGTGCCGCAAAATGCGAGAGTTTTCCGAGTAGATGAGAACGTAAACAAGGTGAAGGGGAAAACACGTCGCAGTTGGGATGGCGGTCGGAGGCAACCTGGAGGCAACATGCACTGAGCATGACGTCGGCCGAATTTGGGATGCCGTCGGTCAAATTTCCAAAAGCGCTCTTCCGCCTTGCTCTCTTACTTCGACTATCGTCGTGATGCTCGCACCATGTCCGGACACTGGGGACCCTCAACTTTCTATCAGCATGATTCCCTAGGCTTATAACGCCCTTCGAACGCATCACCTATCCAATGGCATGAAACTGATTCGGCCAACCTTCAACGCGTCCAAAATGGCCCAACAAGAGCTGCATTTCCTCGCAAGGGACAGAACATGGTGCGCAGCAAAGTTTCACACTAATCTCCTGGCGAATAAAGCTCTTCCCTTCAGCAGCGTTCCATCCGTCTTCGGCGCCGCCTCATTTTTCCTCGAGGCTTGCCCTACATCTCCTCATCGCCTATGCTGTACCACATCCCCAGTTGCGCCATCATCGTCTGCATATACTCGAGTATATATCAGACCCTCCCTCGTTGCCTCCACATCAGAGCTTCAGTCATCGATCGGCCCAGTGATATCTATGTGGGAGCTACTAGCTTGAAGTATACCATCCGGAATCAAGACCTCGATACGTGCGCGCTAACAGGAGAGAATTGTTGTGACACTGAAACAGGAAACATTCGATTACGAGCTTGACAGAGCTTACCTTTCGATGACCTCGACGACTTTCCATCGACATGCAAGGTTTTGCGCACTTTCCTCACTAGTGTTGGCTCACCTTGTGTTCATTAGACGCCAAATTATCGCTATCTCACGCCGTGTAAAAGTAGGTTGCTTATGGCTCGGAATACAAACGATTTCTCTGTCAGAGGCACGATAACGCTTGTGTGCCAGTGGCTCGTCTGGCAGAACTCTTCAAAGTTCGTCCAACGATGCACTGTGATCTGTAATGCCTCAATCCCAACGAAAGACAGACCACTTGCTATGATTCGACACAACGGATCCCATAATCTCTTACTCTATCGGAAGAGGCAGGTCGCGTGCTGGTCAGTATTCTAAACATGCGTGCCGTCTTGGATGGCGAGGGCCCGAAGACTCGAGGCAGAAGACTCGCTAGCCCTCCTCGCAAAAACATTGCCGGAAATGACTACAATTTGAGGGCCCTGTCCTCTCTGAGCCAGCCTTTTACGGGCGATTGTCAGCTTGAATCGTCGCGAATCGCGATGTAGGCAGTCCTTGCATGGAAGTCGCCTGTGGCTGGAGTCCTCTCCTCTTCTTCGGTTATGTGCAACATCCAGCAGATTGATCATCATCGTACTTAACAGGGCAAGCATGTATCGTAATAGGGCATTGAACAAAGAAGATGTCACGGAATGCTCGAGACAGCGTGCTATGTAACAGTAAGCAAAACGTAGGGATGCAATCTATGTACCAGCCTAGATGTGTACGAGTATAACCTTCTCTATCAACATAAGAGAAGCCTGTATGGGTCTGACCAAGAAATTAGGCTGCATCGTCGTGGCCCAGATATTCTCTGGGCACTGGTCTGCGTCCATACTAACCATCAAGGCCATCTGGATCCACGCAAAGGTCCACACCCATCCTATCACGCCTCCTACTTTCACCCCCGTCACCCGCCGAAAGACTGCCTCCATCACGACCCCAACGCCACAAAGCACAAAGAACCCAATAGTCGAGCAACACAACCCCGACGGAAACCGCATGCCCCACATGCCGAGGTCATGAAATATGCCAGAGACAATGAACGACCCAAGAACGCTCCCCAGTGAGCCCAAACCCAAACTCAAGCCCAAGCTCCCTCCGGTACGGGTTAGTATGTAGCGGAAAGACTGATGCCACCTCCAACCCCACAACTCGGCGAGCGAGGTGGAACGCAGCGGCGCGTTGAAGAAGGGCGGCCAATCCTCCGGCGATTGGCGAAAGATATACACGCCTAGGAACTGATACTGCACCCACTGGGTAGACATTGCAGTATACGTCCCAATCGCATATGTCTGAGCCGCGAGGACCCGATACATGGTAGGGGAAACGGGGAACGGCAGTGTATGTCCGTAGAGCGCCTCCAGGAAGTACATGTACAAATCGAACAATGTGCCGTAGAAAAGATAATCTTTGACGCCGTTCCAGAAAAAACTGCCTGGTGGGTTTGGGGCAATGTGAGGGGTGACAAAGTTCCAACTAGTGCCACGAAAGTTGATACAGAGATCGGCGGCATCGAGTAGAATTTCGGAGATGGTGCGCTGCTTTGCGGGGTCGCGTTTGCCTATACGTATGAGGTGGTTGCGCTCGAACGCCCAGGGGATCATTCGTAGAAGCATTGTAGGTCCCCAGACCTTTGCAAAGTCAGCATCACGTCATTCGAAGGAAGTAGAGGATATGTTACCGACCATATTCCGGAGGTTTGCGCATGCAGCGAGTACGTCGCCGTTTGAGGGCGCTAAGAGAAGCACCATCCGGCATACGAGGTAAGCGCATATGGGAAGGGCAGCAATGCGCAAATTACGCGTCCCAGGGAGAGTAACCAGCAGCGCGGATGCGTAGAACGCGACATGGGCGGGTATAGTGACTGCCAAAGGATGAGGAGCTGGTTCCGTCCATGAAGGTGCGAGATAGTTGGGTTGAGGACTACAGACCGGTGAGCATTGTAGACAGGCGCTAGCCAAGTACGCACCATTGCCATAAATCCATGTTCGTGTGGGGTTGAAAATTGAGAGGCGTGTTTCGGACAACGGCCTTCTTTGGCACTCCTAATGCAAAATGCGGAACCCTGAAAGCTTGCAGCCTTTCAAATTTCAAGTTTCAACGAGGGCACTCGGGCACTGCAGGTGCGGCTGAGGAGAGATCGATATCATCGTACCCGCCTGACAAAAATCGGTGAGACTGGTCGGGGAAAGGGGACCCTAAATTATGTACCCTACGCCGGTGTTCAACGTCATTTATTACTCGCATCCCTCCTCTTCACCTTAACAAGTAACCCAGAGCCGCTCACGGACAGAGATTCAAGATATGCGAACACTCACATAAGCTAGATGACAGTTCGTAGTTACGAATGGATTAAATTACGATTTTTCCTTGCTTTCACAAGCATGGACATTCCTACCCGTCGAAATAAG
Source organism: Strobilurus orientalis (assembly GCA_019915145.1). Taxonomy (NCBI): domain Eukaryota; kingdom Fungi; phylum Basidiomycota; class Agaricomycetes; order Agaricales; family Physalacriaceae; genus Strobilurus; species Strobilurus orientalis. Next base: position 3,596,537 of record JAHLML010000005.1, on the reverse strand, counting down.
GAAATTCTATGATCCGAGAGCTATGGCAACACATGCCGAGGGCGATTGATCCTTGAAAGGTAATATTATCCGATGGAAGTCTTCGGCATTCCTAATGGGCGCCGTGGCACATCATGAAGTAGTGTTGCGGCAAGACCAAGACGTCGGACCGATAAGACGGTCTTACGATGATCCCATCAAATCTGGAGGCATCGTACGATGCAGACTCCTTCCCATTCGCTTTTACGCCCAGCAAAATAATCTTGAATCCGAGTACCTTGACATAGTTGAAATATACTGACTTGACCTATCGTTGATTCGAACCCTCGCTTGATCAATTGATGGCATTATGTAACCTCTGAACCTTAATTATTTTGCTAGGGCGTAAAAGCGACTGGCATAACTTGGGGGGTCGTGTTTGTTTGGCTACAACCTTGCTCGAGTGCTTTGCGTCGATGGCCATAGTGCCCTCGCACTCAATCGATGGCACCTCGCTATCCTTGAGGCTACAATGACAATACAGATCACCGTGGCATAAGTGACTATACTGATAATGATGACAAGCGTGGCCGAACTCTGATGTCCGACTTGGCTGCACTACCACTGCCTTAACACAAATGGCATCATGTGTTGTTTGACACGAAGAATTCTCTGAGTGAACGGCTCCGGGATGTAAGTCTGTAAATTTCACTCTTGCTATCTGAGTCTCGAACCAATGGCGGGGTCACTTCAGTCTTCTGTCTCTTTCACTTGGAGGGTGGCACAATTTGGGGTTCAAGTTCAAAATTTCAGTTGATCCGAGACATGTGGGCCCAAGACGGGTGTGGGTCAGTAATATATTTGTTCTACCTACATTCTGTGAGGACTCTCAAAGAGGTGACACAGTGTATGATGATGCAGTACATTTGAGAGTGCATACAGTGAGCGTTAGCAATTCGCGCCAGAGACCGCAGCCAAACAAACAAGACCGGCAAGTTATGCCAGTCGCTATAACGCCTTAGAAAAGTGAATAAGGTTTGGAGAAAAAGGAAATAAAGGGTCGGATGAGATTAGATTAGATATCATTGTCATTGGTCATAGTAATTACAATATATCATTCGCCACAGTATTCAGCCTTGTGTTCGCTTTTCTAGGCGTTATAGCAAATGGGAAGGAGTCTGCGTACGATGATGCAATCTGAAGACCGTCTCACGACGGTTACCCGTTATGGCACATGCCCGATCCTCATTTTACTACGCTCTGGCGCGCTCTTGGGCGCGCTCTTACTCTTGTACCACCGTCGTCATGTATCTCTAGTTACTTATGCTACCTTTTATTAGTGCTCATATACCTAATTAATGGTCCTCGTCGTCGGTTACAGTACGCGCAAGACTCGTCGATTGGCGCCTGTGAGACGGTCCGGGCTTTTACCATATTTGGTAACCGTCGTCAGACGGTCTGACGATGTTGCCATCTGAAGACGGCTTCGGATTGATGGGAGCCGTCTTAAGAGATCTTGAATCTTGTCTGACCGCAACACTATCATGAAGCCTGACGGAACGCAACGGCATGCACCTTTATGTCATTTACCTCCAGCTCCCCACCATCCAACAATGATCTCGCCATTGCGCTTCTCAGCTCTCTCTCAAGTCCAATGTCGTGATCGGCTACCTTTTCGGCGTGTGGGCGTCCATTTGACAGTGTCTCGGACCAAGGTCACTCAAACCCGACTGCCATGTACTTTTTCGACGGCGTCCCTCTGGAATCTTATCTGCAGTTCTTCACCAATGAACACCTCGGCCATAGCTTAGCAGCCTTCGGCCTGCCAATCACTTCCTTCGATATCAATGTCCGGTTCCGTCTCTATGAGATTGTCTCATGGCAGGGGCCTCATCTTCAACAAATCCTCAGGCTGCAGGCCTTAAAACTTTCACGAATGCCACCCACATTTCCTGACGGTACCCTTGTCGCTAATGAGTTCGGCGGCGTTCCGTCGGAGTTCACAGCACATCTACTAGGCTTAATCAAACACGATGGTAACACTTTTGACGCGCAGACTTCCCCCAACTGACTTTGTCATTCATAGATATGATCATTCCTTTTGGTTACGAGTCTTCTAGGGAATAGCCCGGGTCGGGAGACCCACCGCGGGCCAAGGGTGAGGGTCGATGCGGGTGAGGGTGCGGGGTCTGGTCCGAGACCCGGGCGTGACCCGCATGACCCGCGGTGACCCACCGTCACTTAAGATCGGGGGTGGCGTATATCTACATAGTTTGGGGAAATAAGATTAGGTTCCGTTAACTTACCTACGACATATGGTGTATACTATGACCCGACTCTAGCATAACGTTATCCGGCCATTATCTATTCCATCCAGCCAGCCTAATTTTGTTCTTTGCTCTCTTCAAGTCCTGCCACCTTCCCGATGGCTGATAAAGCCAGCTCGTCGAAGCGCCCTGCTTCAGACCCTCCTGATGAGTCTCCCCCGCCCTCTAAAAGTCAATCCGCTCCAAAAAGCGGCGCTACTTCCTTGTTTCGGAAGGCCGTTACCTTCTTGTCCCCTAACAAGAATAAAAAAAAGACGTCGCCACGTCTCACTCGCAGTACCAGCTGTTGGTCTGCGTCCTCTGGCGCGTCGTCGGGAGTCATGCCGAGCTTACATCGACTGTCAGACTCTGATAACAGTACGGAGATTCTTTACTTACCTCATTCATCCCACTAACGTCTCCTATGCTTAGGCTCCTTTGTTTTCGGCGAGGCTGCATCCCTATCAAGCGTCGGCAGCATGCCTGCACTCCAGTCCACGTCTTCTCGTGCTTCCCACGCACCTTCGAGTCAGCTCTCCAGGGAGGAATTTGCAGACAAAGTACGCCGTGACTTTCCCATTTGGAGCACCACCCCCGATCCTCCTCGCACCTCGCCTGAGGCATCTACGCCCGGTCCTTCCAATGATGACGATGACGACGGGCCATCGTCTCCTAGTCCGGCTCAGGCAGTGGAAGAGGACCGTGACATTGCTGATCTCCGAGAACTTGGTGCGATTAATCCTACTATGTCTACTCAGAGTCGTTAACCCTGAGACAGAGGAGATGACAAAAAAATTCCGTACCGCTGTTTACGTGTTCTTCCTTGGCGATATCGACATCGAGTATCGTAAGGGCAAGCGGCATCACGTCTTTACGTGTGCTGCCCGCGGCTGCAAGCATCGCATCTATCGAAACCTCGAGTCCAAGGATAAGTGGTCCTCAAAAGCGCTTGGTGTGCACGCCAAGAAATGTTGGGGGGCTGAAACTGTTGAAGCGGCGCAGGCGGCTAAGGATCTGGATGAGGCAAAGGAGATTGTGAGGAAACACGGAGGGAAGAAGAGGAACGGCTTGCTCACGGACATGTTTGCCAAGTTGAAGAAGGCTGGCAAAGAAGTCTTCTCGATGATGCCCTTGACCAAGCAACAGACTCGGTAAGTAATCTCGATAACGTCGCAACGGCTGTACTCACCTCATGTCCAGTATCGAGTGTGTTAGATGGTGCGCGGAGAATCATCGCCCCTTCGATATTGTCGCCGATCGAGGGCTCAATTGCCTCGTCAAGACTGGGCGGCCCCAAACGTATCTGCCCCACCCAACAACGGTCTCTCGGGATGCAAAACTCATCTTCGCCAGGACAAGGCAGCGCCTGGCGGACAGACTACGCGTAAGTCTATTATATGCAATGGATATTGGTGTCGAACTTACCTCGGTCAAGGAGAATCCGGGGAGAATAGCTATCGCGACCGATGCCTGGACCTCTCCCAATCATCGAGCATTCGTAGCATATACTGCACACTGGGAAGAGGAGGGTAAAGCCGTCAGCTGTATCCTGGACTTCCGCGAGCTCGCTGAGGTGAGACTTACCTTATTGACTGATCCTCCTCTAATCCATCCATAGTCTCATGACGGCGCGGCTCTTGCAAAGCTGACCGACGATGTGCTCCGTGAATTTGGTATTGAAGAGAAGGCATGTCTGTAGATTACAAAACGAATATTAGTTTCTGAACATCCTGCTCAGATTATATCAGTCACCTGCGACAATGCGGCACCTAACGATGTGATGATGCGGCGTCTGAGTAACCGACTGCCCAACTTCATTGGACCTCAGCGCCGTATCCGCTGCTTTGCGCATGTCGTTAACCTTGTCGCTAAGTCCTTGCTACGACTATTCGATGGGCCAAAGAAGAAGAAGAAAAAGCGCGGGTCTAAAAAAGGCAAGGAGCGTGCGCATGAGTCAACAGTTGAGGAAGAAGACTCAGATGACGATGAGGACGGCAATCGCGAGGACGGTGATGTTGACGACGATGAGGACGACGAGGGACCGCCGCCTCCTGAAACGAGTCCTCCGAATGACAACGAGGACGAAGAACTTGATGTGGCGGACCTCTTGCAGCAGCTTCGCGACATCGAGCAGGGGTCCGTCGAGCGCGACGACCCAGCGGATCTGTTTGATGAGCTGGCGACCATGTCCGTGGAGGCTGTCGAGGCGTTCAAGAAAGAGATAAAGGCAGTATCCATGGCGCTCAAGAAGGTAAGCGCCCGCTGTCAATGAACTGAATTGACTTACTAATGATTCAATTATGTACGTGTTCCTAGATTCGAAAGATCTCATTCGCTATCATCAACTCGTCCACCCTGCTCCTACCAGTCTGGCGAGAGACTGTTGTCCAGCACGGTCTCTCTCCCCGCCAAATCCCCCGCAACGTTAGCACTCGATGGAACTCGACATTCGACATGTTGAATGTAGCCCTGGAGTATAAGGCGCCTATCAAGGCCATCTGCGGCGATGATGCGCTAGCGAAATATCGCCTTACCAACTTGGAATGGCAGACGTTGGAGAATATTCGAGACATACTTCAGGTGAGTACCATTGTTACATCCTCTTGCTCCTCTTCCCCAGACTTATGTTCCCCTTCCATTCAGGCTCTCAAAGATGCCACGATCTATTTCTCGCGCGCCTCGGCCACGGTCGCTTCCGTCATACCCGCAATGGATAAACTCGACGCTCTTCTGGCAACGGCAGTCATCACGCGGCCCACCCGAGGCAACCCCGTCACAACCGAGCTGTCCGGCCCAGTGCGTGCAGCATTGCTTGTGGCCAAAAGGACTCTCAACCGATACTACACGCTAACGGACGGATCCCCGCTCTATCGCCTATGCCTCAGTATGCTCTCTCCATCTCTAAATACTTCGCATTGATGGCTTCTAGTATTGCACCCCCGTTATAAGCTGTCATACTTTGACGAGCAGAGCTGGCTCCCGGAGTGGAAGGATGAAGCTCGGCAGCTCATCGAGTACGTATTTGCTGTGTACGAGGACGCGTACGATGCCCAAATCCAGGAGGAGGAACCAATGATTGCCACGCAACCTGTGCAGGTATGTTATTATTCCTAATTTATTGACAGTGACTGATCCTTCTCTACAAGCAGTCTTCCGCCTCGACGGCACCTCGCAATATGTTCGACGACGACGACGCACCTCTCCCACAATTGGACCAGGCGACAAATGAATTACAACGATATTTGAGCGAACCGTGCGTCAAATGCAACGATGTCATTGCATGGTGGAGCGCAAAGCAGAATGAGTATCCCATTCTGTCTAGGTTGGCGCTAGACTATCATTCAGTCCCCCGTGAGTCGCTATAACCTTCCTTTTTTTTATCTACTAATCGTCGCGTAGCTACCTCCGTTGAGGTTGAACGTGTCTTTAGCCACGGGCGCCTCATGATCACCCACGTCCGAAACCGGCTCACCGCACAGACTTGTCGCGCGATGATCTGTCTGCGTGAATGGAGTCGAATGGGATTGATACACAACAACGACCTGAAGAAGGTTACCGCGATGCCGGAGCAGGAGGATGAGAAGAACACGGACGAGACTGGCGATGTTCTCCTGCCTAAGGGCTTTGATGCTCTCGAGTAGTTTCACGGACATTGTATATCACTTTAGCATAGTTTTACATACATTTTATACTTTACGGTAGCGTACGGACACCGTAGAGCTATTAAATGTATGGTTTTGATGCTACGGGATAAGTATTTGCGTGTGGGCTTGACGGGTGCGGGCGACCCGCTGACCCTTTGTGACCCATGGGGTATTGAACGGGGTACCCGTACCCTCACGTAAGGGTCTGGGTCCGTTGCGGGTACGGGTGCGGGTGCTTGCAAAAATCCCAAGGGAGACCCGGGCTATTCCCTAGAACTTACGACCCCGGCGACATTTATCATCTTATGTCCATCTTTCCACGCCACGTTAGCGACTTTGTGCGCGAATATGCACGTTCCCGTGATTTGAACACGGCTCCCAAGCTCTTTGATGGCGAAAGGGCGCACTCCTTTGTTGTCGCCGTCGGTTTCAGACGACTTTGCGAGGAGCTGAGCGGACACCTCGCCGCATACCCCTTCTTTTCGTCTTCAAGCCAACTTCTTGCATTTTTTTGCACCACTCTGGATCCATCCGTTATTGTCCGCATTCGCTCCTCTCTCGTTCGACCTGCCATTGCCGTCTATGACTATAGTCACAAGCGGTTCAAACCGACGAACGTCGAATCCCGTGGCCTCGTCTTCCTTGACGCCATCCCCCAGTCAACCATTGAGGAGTGTGCAACGGCTTTCATTGACGCAACCAACAACATGTGTTTGGCGAAAGATATCTGTGTTGTTTGCGCTCGCGAGCAGTTCGTATCGGATATGGACGCCATGCCTCCAATCAATATTCCCAACATCCATCACACCATCCCAGCAGTTCGCCACCGCCATCATCAGTTGTATAGAGGTACCTATCTCTTACATCACGTATCTGATGATGCGCGCAGTGTTTTTGTCTGCCATACATGCCTCCAGGACCTCCGTGTCAATCAACTCCCTGCGCTTTCCCTCGCCAATGGAATGTGGGTTGGAGAAATTCCCCCAGAGTTGGCCGTTCTCACCCTACCAAAGCGTGTCCTCATTGCACGCTATTATCCTTCTGCATACATCGTTAAACTCTTTCCGAAATTTCGCGGCGCACACGCCTTGGATAACCCCTTAGTCAACCTGGGCCTTCGAGGCAATGTCTCTTCGTATCCGCTACCAGTGGATGCTATCACAAAATTCATAGATGGAACTGATAGGCGAATCCTACCCCCGCCTCCACATATCCTTGCTGCTATCATAGGCGTTACCTTCATCAAACCCAATAAGAAAGCAGCCTTCCCCTTTCCAAGAATGCTCTGCGTGTCGAGACGTCGAGTTTTCCAGGCTCTAATACGTCTAAAAGCCGACAATCCGCTGTACCGAGGTGGTACCGAGACGCTTTGATATCTCGCAAGAATTTGCGCGCTCTTCCTCGTGATGGAATTCCCGCAGCAATTGTTTCAACAACCAAGGAGTCGTACAATATGTCCGCTGTTGATGCGGAACATGATTCATATCTTCCGGATCCCGAAGATACTAACTCTGTAACTATTGGGCACATAGGTATGGTTTGTTTCTCAGCAGGTTTCTCGTCAGCTTATGCGCCAATGACAGCTCAGGCGTCTAGTCAACATACCTCCCGTAGGTATTGTTCTAAACCATGTTTCTACGCTGACCATCTGCTAGTAGAGGCCGACGCAGCATGTGGTACCTTTCAACCAACGGTAAACGAATTGTATACCGACGGTGATGATTTTGTCGACGATGATACCTCGGACCTTGACTTTCTTGGTAAAGTTTGTCTCCATCTATACGACAGTGCCTCATGATTCGTAGATTATGAGCATGCGTGGCCTCAAGATCCTGGCGACATTGAACTGGAACAAGTGCTTGTCGCGGACGTTCCTCTATCCGGTTATGGGGTCATCGATGCTGACAGCAACGACATACATGACAATGACCTGCGCGTCCATGCTGTGGCAAATGCAGTCATCCCCCCTTCCCAACATCGAGACGACAGACTCAAAGTTCGCCACGGTTCTCGTTTCATCAACGAATACGCACGAGTTGACGCATCAGGCCAGCGGTCGGATGGTGGTCCGAGTAATCCAAACCATTTGCTCGGATCTTTTCCAGTGCTCTTCCCGTACGGAGAGGGTGGTTTTGAGACTTCGCGTCGTCTCGATGTACCATTTGAAGTGCATGCGCGTTGGGCCCTACAGTACGCTGATCGTCGCTTCTGACTCGACCTTCACTTTGCCTTCCAGCTCTTTGGTGTCATCCAGAAACGGAAGATCTGCTCTGCAGCTGCCATTCACGTCAAGTCTAGTTTCTATCGAAATAACGAGAGTGCGATTGCCAGCCTGAGGCCACGCGACCTTATGATTGCTGCCAATCAGGTCGAGAGGCATCAGAAAATCAGTAACCCGGCGTGTCAACAACTCTACACCCGCGTCTTCTCAGACCGTGCCAAAGTAGAGGCCACAGACGAATCTCGTCAGACCCTCCGGCCCAAGATCTGGAGCACCACCTTACTCTATAGCGCGCCGTCATTCTGGTTAACAATAAACCCCAGCGATCAGCAAGACCCCATTGCACAGGTACTTGCTGGCCACGATATCGATTTGGATAACTTCTGCTCAATCGGAGGACAAGACGCTACTACTCGAGTTGCAAACATCGTGGCTGACCCTTACGCCTCTGCACAGTATTTCCATCTCGTCGTCAGAGCCATATTCTCAGAACTGCTGGGCATTCGCGTTGAAGCGAGGAAGCCTATCACTAGGAAACAAGGTGATTTCTATTTTCGAGCTATTTAGGAAGCCAATTAACGATCTGAAGGTATCTTAGGCTACTCTCAAGCCTATATCGCGACCGTCGAAGCACAAGGTCGCGGATGCTTGCATCTGCATCTTCTTGTGTGGATTGCCGGCGCACTCTCACCGTCAGCTCTTGCTTCTGATCTGCAATCAGAAACGGCACGCGAACGGATTCGGGCATACATTGCAGCGAACATTGTCGCTGACATCGATGGCAAAGGTGCAGCGGACGTCTTAGCACTTAAAAAGGACGCCGATGTGTCCTTTTCACGACCCACCGATCCTCGATCCCCTACCTATCACGACGATCTTGCTGCACTCCAACCAACGCGGGTGCGTACGTTGCAGGTACACAAGTGCACAGAATCAACCTGTTTGTTCAAGATGGACGGTCGGACGTACTGTAAACGTCGTTTCCCATTCCCTCAGACCGACTCGGTTATCGTTACAGAGAACGGTGTATGGGAGCCCAAGCGCCCTTACGCATACATTAACAATTTCAATCCTTCGATTCTCAACGCCTTGCGATGTAACCACGATATCAAACTCCTCCTCCATTCCGCCGACGCAGCAGATATCTTCTGGTACATAACCAGATATGCCACAAAAAAGCAGTCGAAGACGTCCAACTCCAGTGCCTTGTTTGCGAAAACCCTGGCCTATTTCCGCAAGAACAGTGCTGGAAAACACGATGTGCGGGCTTACAGCAATCAGCTCACTCTCCGGTGCAGTTTGGCTGTCGGGCGAATGCAAGAGTTCAGTTCTGCTGAGGTGATGAGCTACCTGATGAATTGGGGCGACCGTTACGTCTCGCACACATATATTCCTCTCTACATCAGCGGAATCGTTTCATCTTTGAAGGACGCATTTCCTGTGTTACGGTATGTTCTTATTGCAAGGCGTGTCATGCATCCAATAATGATGCATATATAGGTCTACTTCTCGCGTGGATGGAGAAGTTGAACATGGTGACGTCCGTCGACAAGAGCCTTCAAACGTTTGTGCTATTGCATTACCAATCTCACTACCAGCCAACTCACTTCATCACAGTTAACGCTACGAGTCATCAATGGGACATTTCGTCGATCCGATCAGCTTCAAGAATACGTTGACCGGGGCCTGGCTTTAGCCAATATCAACTTCCTCGATTTCATTCTGACGACGTATGACGCTCCCTTACCCCGCGACATTGAGACGATCAAGAACATTCGCTCTCCCTACCTGACTGGGACCGGTCGTGATGGGCGCTGTCGTATTGTTCACTCAGACAATTGTCTGGATGTCTTGCCGAATATAGTTGGGGGATGGTTCCCGCGACACGACAGGGTGCAAACGCGTGAGCTGTACTGCGCGACCGTGCTGGCAGTTCTCAAACCGTGGAGATCTGTCAGCGATCTGGCTCGGAACTTTCCCTCCTTCGAGACTGCGTATGAGGCCTTCCTGACTGTCAATCCCGCCCTCCGTGACTTTGTTGATAACATTCAACACTACTATGTGTGCCATGACGCTGCAAAGCGAAAAAAGAAGATCTTCACGCCTCTTGACGAGATCCCTCTTGATATTCGCCCTACTGTAAATTTGGATAACATTGAGATCATCACGGACGACGATGTCGAAGAAGAAATGATTGAACTTGCCCGGCTAGAGCGAGTCCCTGCAAAGGAGGCATATTTCGCCTCGACACTTGTAGCGGATGCAGAACGACTTGGTATTTTTGCGGAGGACGAATGTCTTGCGTCTATCTCTTACAAACCAGGCCTTCGAATCGCAACGGAGCAAGAGGCACTGGATTATCAAGAGCTCTACGCATCCCTCACAGCTTTGGTGAATGAAGAGAAGTGGACTCCAGATAATGCGCCCCCGGCCAACAAAGGTGGCATCAACGTGAGTGCTGTGTATTTGTCTCTCTTGCTGATATTGAGTCTGGTGTGCAGTTTTCTGGTGACAGTATCTCTCCGACTAACGGCGACGATGGTGGCGTTGAACTGGAGGAATTGCCCGTCACCACCAACCGGCCCTTATTTGCGTCCTTGAGGACCAATCAGGCGTTTGCTCACAGCATTATCGAGGAACACTTGAAAGCCACACAATCGGGCGCGGAGCCCGACCAATTACTTCTCTCTGTCTTTGGCTCGGGCGGTACGGGGAAGACGGTCTTGATTCGCGCTACAGATGAAACATTTGCACATTACAATGAGCCAATCGGTTCTTTGGCTTTGACTGCGACCTCTGGCATCGCCGCGTCACTTACCGGAGGTTCTACAATTCACAGTTGGGCTGGCTTGTCCCGATTCAGCACCACAAAGACCAAAAAAACACCCGGGAATGGAAACAACACGTCAAAGAAGCTCACGCCGTCTGAGGAGAGAAGGAAGAAGAACATAGGGCCTGTGCGTTATCTCGTCATTGACGAGGTTTCTGTCAAAGGCAGTGTCAGGCGTAACCAAACAACCACCCAGGTCACACAAGACAGGGACGAGATAGAGAGCAGAGAGGATAAGATAGATGATAGCGGTGAGAGAGCAATGCTACTACAGTGCAGGGGGCGACCGAACAGTGAGTAGACGAAGTTGACAAACTGAGGAAACTAGGGGAGAGGGAGCTACTATATATATACAGAGTCCGTGGCTGTGTATCCAAAAGGAGAACAATAAAACAATAAGAGGAGGACAATAGAAAGGCCCAATGTGGCGAGACAATAGGCGGGCCGGAGTGAGAACAATAGCCGGTCCGGAGTGGACCCAGGTGGTCATCAGACCACTGATGGACAGGTCTAGGCAACGCCAAGACGATGGATGACAGGGGAGTGTGGGCTAGGCCCAGGCCGAGGTGAATGAAGAGATGGGAGAATGTGTCGATGTCGGGAGTGGGGAGCACGTGATGGAGGGAGCAAAATAGAGGCGATTTGTGACAATACCCCCTCTTTAGGACGCGCTTGCGCCTGGAGCGCGGAAGTCCCGACCCAGATGTCGTTAATGCTGACACCGAGAGTGCGAAGGTGGGGACGAGCTTTGGAGTAAGCCGTGGGATGCGTACGATGGAATTCCTCGATCAATGGGAGGGCCTTTGTGAGGCTGGAACTGGGCTCCCAGGTGTTCTCCGATGAAGGGTAGTCTAGCCATTTCACCAGATACTGAATTCCGCGTTTGTTTCGTGTTGCACGGGAGTCGAGTATGGCTTCAACATCGAACTCCTCCTTGTTGTCAATGAGGTCTGGCGGATTGGATGGGAAATTGGGCCCATGGGCCTCGGTTTCCACAAAGGGAAGGAGGAGGGCGGCGTGGAAGACAGGGTGTATACGCCAAGTGGGAGGAAGTTTGAGACGGTAGTTGACTGGTCCAAGTACGTCAGTGACTTCGAAAGGTCCATGATGCTTGTCTGAGAGCTTAGCTTTGGGTCGCGTTGTCTTGAGGTTCTTTCCATCAAGCAACACCTTGTCGCCAACCTTGAACGTAATGCCCTTCTTGGTGACATCTCCGTTGTTCCGCTTCATGATCTCTGCAGCGGTAGTGAGGCTAGCCTTAACCTCCTCGCGAAGTCGTTCCAGATTGGTTAGGCGTTCCTCAACAGTAGGGATATTAGACGTGGGATTGAGAGAAGGGTATAAGCGGGGTTGGAAACCATGAAGGAGTTCGAAGGGAGACTTGCCCATAGCAGAGTGAATACGACTATTGTGGGAGAATTCCGCAAAGGGAAGGTATTTGACCCAGTCGTCCTGTCGGTAATTGCAAAAAACGCGAAGGTACTGTTCGAGTTCCTGATTGTAGCGTTCGGTTTCGCCATCTGTCTGGGGATGGTAAGCTGTACTAAGCGCGGAGGTGATTCCTAGCTTAGCGTGGACAGCTTGCATAACCTTGCTTGCAAACTGGGGACCGCGGTCGGAAATCATCTTGTCCCAGAGACCATAGCGTCGATAAACACCGTTTACCAGGATGTCAATGGTGCCATCTGCATCAATAGTCTTGTGGCACGGGGATACAATTACCGTCTTGGTGAAACGGTCGACAACGCAATGGATCGCATTGTACCCATCGCACTCGGGTAGATCTGTGATGAAGTCGGTGGTGATGGTCCCAAAGGGACGCTCAGGAACCTCATTTGGTACAAGAGGGACATGTGCCGGATGATTCCTGGGCTTCGTCATCTGACAAGTAGCGCAGCCATCAACATAGTCGCGGACAAAGACAGACATGCTTGGCCACCAGAACTCTCGGCTGAGAAGTTCATAAGTCTTGAAGCGTCCAGGGTGTCCAGGGCCGAGGGAATCATGGTGCATCTTGACAATGTCTCGACGTAACTGCAGGTCGTCGGGAACATAGACCTTGCCTCGAAAAAGGACTAGTCCATCTTCGTAATTCCATTCCTGTAGATTCTTGACCAGCGAACGGGGACCATTACGAAGGATGACTTCTAACGCACCACGGACTTCAGCGTCCTTGTTTGGACATTCCCGAATGCGTCGTCGCAGGTCAGCATCTCCGACGGCTGCAACTTCTCCAGGCCGAGTGGCGCGGATCCGGAAGAACTTCGGATCAAGGAGCACCCTATCAGTATTGTCGTCATCGACCCCCTCTTTGTGATCCGCACGGCGGGAGAGTGGGTCGCTACGGTTCTGGGTACCAGGTTTATGAGTGAGAGTGAAATCGAAGCGAGTGAGGAATAGTGCCCAACGAGCCTGTCGTCGGCTGAGCTTTTGCGAGTTGGCAAAGTACTCGAGGTTCTTGTGATCGGTGAGAACGTCAACCGGATGTGCCGAACCTTCAAGGTATTGGCGCCAGGCTTCCAGAGCGCGGATGATAGCGAGAAGTTCCTTGTCATGAATGTCATAATTGCATTGAGGTTCAGAGAGAGACTTAGAGATGTAGGCAACAGGATGCCATTGGTCATCGTCTCCCGTCTGGGACAGGATTCCGCCTGTGGCATAGTCGGAAGCATCTACTTCCACCCGATAGGGCTTATCAGGGTTGGGCATGATGAGAACGGGGGACGATGTGAACGCATCTTTAAGTGCCTCGAAGGCCTCTTGACACTCCGGTTTCCAGATCCATGGCTCGTCTTTCTTAGTCAGATCGAACAAGGGGCGTGCGACTTTGGAGAACCCTTCGATGAAGCGGCGGTAGAAGTTCCCAAAGCCGAGGAATGACTGCACGTCCTTGACATTCCGAGGTAACGGCCACTTGGCGACGCCGTCCACCTTGACTGGGTCCATGCGAAGTTCATTGTGAGAGATGATGAGTCCAAGGAATTCGATTGACTCAGCTTCAAAGGTGCATTTCTCAGGCTTAGCATAGAGATCATGCTCCTTCAAGCGCTGAAGAACTTGTAGGACAACCTTGCGGTGTTCCTCCAGGGTCTCGGTGAAGATTAGGATGTCGTCCATATATACGACGACTTTGCCAGAGTCAATGAGGTCCTTGAGAATGGTATTCATCATTGCTTGAAACGTGGCAGGGGAATTCATAAGACCAAAGAACATCACCAATGGTTCAAACAGGCCGCGGTTGGTTTTGAACGCGCCTTTCCACTCGTCTCCGTCCTTGAGTCGGCAGTTGTTGTAGCCCTGACGAAGATCTACCTTTGAAAAGTAGCGAGCACCCTTGAGTTTATCGACTAACTCTCCAATGAGCGGGAGTGGATACTCGTTCTTGATAGTGCCTTTGTTGAGTTCGCGATAATCCTGGACAGGGCGTAGTTTTCCGTCTTTCTTTTTAACGAAGAAGAAGGGACTCGCCATGGGAGACTTAGAGGGACGTATGTACCCTTTGGCCAAGTTTTCATCAAGAAATGCGTCGAGCTCCGCTTGCTCGGTTGGGGACAATGGGTAGGTTTTGCATGGTTTGGGTTGAAAACCGGGTTTGAGATCGATAGCGTGATCCCAAGGGCTATGTTGGGGAAGTCGGTCCGACGTGTGCTTGTCAAAGACAGTGAGGTACGCATGATACTGAGAGGGAATACGCTCAGCGAGAGGACGAGTGTCCTTGGGCTTTTGGCTAGCTTCAGCGAGTTCCTGTGCCTTGCTAAATCCAGCGCGAATTTGAATAGAGGGACCGTCAGAAGGTTGTGGATCTCGCACCGGATGGGGATAATCATCCCGGAACACTTCAGTATACATCTGCTCTTCCCATTCTCTTGGGACCTCTTCTTCTTCATCGTCGTCCTCGGTGAATAGGACAACAGGGATTTGAACTCGATTGTACACGCGGGGTCGGATGCTTCGGCGTTGTCCGGCCGTACGCTGGACTGGAACAGGCCGGAGGTTGCCTGCGCGATCCTTCCATTGAACTTGGTAGTCTCGATGATGAAGACGAGGGTCGTGGGGAGAGCGTTTAGTGGGGATGGGAATACGTTTAGCGTGAGCACGTACGTCAGTCACTGGTGGGTTCTTGAGGATACAAGAGTCGGGGCATCGAGTGAAATCCACCTGAACACCAGCCCAATCTATTTCTGGGTTGTGTTCGTCGAGCCAGTCGGTGCCAAGAATGACGTCGTGATCACCAATGTCTGTAACGTAAAGCTCGATTAGCTCTTCGTGATAGGAGTGACCATCTCGGCTGTAGATCCGAACACGCTGAGTGGTATAGTGTCGAACCCAGCCCATGACGTTCTCGGTGCCGTCAACATTGCGAACAGGGAAAGGGGAGGAAAGGGGAATGAGGGTAAAATGATGCTGGTTTGCATAGCGGGCGTTGATAATGATACCTTCAGCGCCGCTATCAATTAGAGCTTGTGCGACAATTTTTCTGCCAGTGATTTTGCCAATGAATTCAAGTTCCAGTGTGATCGAGGGTGTCTGTCGGTTCTGGGTGACTGCCGACATTTGAAGTTCTTTGGGATGAATACGCTCACAAAGGGTTGATAACACAGAGAATCGATTGGTAAAATTTGTGACAGATTGTTGTACAACTCCTCCTAACGTCGGGGTAGGGGAGCGCTCTAAAAATCCAGACCAGCAACATCCTTCAAGAAGGCCAAGGCCTGCGCTTTATTATCTCCCTGGAGACCACGGAGCAGGTTAGCCGCGTTGCTAATTTGTTGAATGGCATCGGCAGACGAAGGAAGTGGGAACAGCCGCAGGTGCGGCAGAGGTATCGGCGGCACGGATGGTGCGGCTTGGGACTGGAGCACTTGGACCAGACCGGTTGGGGCAGTTTGCGGATATATGTCCTGGGCCACGACATCTGAAGCAAGCACCCTTCTTGCGAAGGATCTCGCGCTCGATAGGTGTCAGTCTAGTCAAAGGAGGGTAGTTCGACGATGCACCTGAGCCGCGGGATGCATCAACATCCATAGGAACTCCCATATCCTGAGCAGGGGCAGAAGTACGCTGAGGCTGGGCCCGGGGATTGTAGTTGCTGGGCGAAGAATGAGTGCGCTGCGTCCAATTAGCCTTTTCGGCCTTGCGGGCTTCAAAGGCATGCTGCATTTCAACAGCGCGAGTCTTGAATTTATCGAGAGTGTCAGGGATGGGGTAGGACATGGAGATACGATCCAAGAGACTGGGGTTCAATCCTCGCTTGAAGAAGTAGAGGAGCGAACTGTCATCGAACTCGGAGTCGTCAGCGTATCCATCAAAGGTCGTGATAAACTTATCAATGCTGGCTAAGTCTTTTTCTTGGCGGATGTTCTCGATGGCAGTGCGAGCGGCAGTGGTAGGGTCAATAGCCGCATAGTCCGACTTGAACCTGTCGATGATGGATGCCTCGGTAGTCCAACGCTTATCTGCGTCGGCGATGTCGGCATCGGCCTGATCATCGTCATACTCCTTCATGCGCCGCTCAGCCCATTTGCCAGCAAGGGGTCCTTTGAAGTAGGACAGGAAGACCGAGACCTTCTCGATATTGGTGGTGTAGCGAGCAGTATTGAGCCGCATGTGATTGCGGTACTGAGCCAGCCATGTGGTAGATGTGGCGCGATCGCCGACGAAGTCGTCGAGCTTGGCTCCACGTTCACTGGGGATAGACATGATAGAAGGAACAGCAGGAACTGGAAGAGATGGAGATGAAGATCGAGAGGGATTGGAAGAAGAAGACGAGGATGAAGAAGACGAGGAAGACGGTGGTTCTGATGGTTCAGGGGGATCAAGGTCTAGGGCAGGAGACTGGGGTGTAGGCGATGGATTGTCCTGGACAAGGGGTAGAACTGGGGAAGCAGGGGCAGGGCTAGAGTAGGCCTGTTCTGGTGTAGCAGGAGACGGTGGAGCAGGAGGAGCTGAGGAGGAAGGTACTGGTGAGCTTGGTGTCTGGGTGGATGGCTGTAACTCAGCTCGATTGCGCTCTTCTAAACGCCTTTGGGCTTCCTCGTGTTCGTGTGGTTCAAGGTAGTACTTGTCTCCGTCAGAGACGATGTAGTGCCAAGATGCGGGGTAGCCTTCTTCGTCTTCTGATTCGTAGAAGATTTCTTGGGGGGTGTAGTCTTCGTCGAAGAGATAGTATTTCCCTTGATGAAGGTAGGCGCCGGTAGGTGGTGTAGGCGGCGCTTGGTCTGCTGAGTAGCGAGCGATGGTGGAGGGGTACGAGTGCGTGGACCGGTATCGGTGTCACGCCAGAAGCACCCTATGCTGTACCCGTAATATAATACTAGCCCTATTATACAAGGCATCGTATTACATTAACACCTGTAAAATACAAGGCCGTAATTACAGGCTTGTATTATATTACAGGCCCTACCCCGCCCTCAGGAAACAATACCGAATCGGGTAGGGGGTGCGCGCGCCGTGTCGCAGGCCACACGGCACCCAGAGCTAGCCGTGAACCGGCCGATCCGATGACATCACGGACGTCGGGAGGGGTGATGCGGGGGCGGGCGGCAGCGCGCTGCAGGCGGGACACTTCCGCAACGGCTAAAAATATATATATGAGGAGCAAGAATGACGCGCAATCATCATTGGGAGTGGCGGGAGTACAAATGAGGTGAGCATCAGTCCGGCGGGGGATTGCAGCAGTTGGGGAGGGGGTACCCTTTTCTTCCGTCGGGGGCGCGGAACGCTCAACTGAGCGAGCCACATACCCCCGACGAATGTGTGCGGGTGTGCAGTGGTAATGGCGGGATGGAGGATGGAGGATGGAGGATGGAGGGGAGGAGCGGTGTAGGGGTCGGCGGTGTAGGGGGCGGTGTGAGCGCGCAGAATTGGGCGGCTGGGTCAACGGATTTGCGTGTCGAGGTGTCGGTTGGTGGTGACCGATGCCATGGGGGGAGGCAGTTGGGGATGGTGGCGGGTGGGGTGCGTGGGTGGGGGCCGTGCGGATGCGAATAAAACCAAAGAAAAAGAAAAACATACCGATGACCGGCCTCGTCGCGAGCGACGAGCCAGTCCTGATCATCCCTCTGCACGCGGGTATTCGCGTCCGCGGCGGCTTCGCAATCGGACCCCCATCCCGCACTCCGTCATCCACCACTGCTGCATCGTTGGCGTCGTCGTTGGCGTCATCGTGGCTGCCGTCGTCGTCGTTATCCTGCCGCGCGTTGTCGTCGTTGCCCGTCGGCGGGGCCGCTGTATCAGGTGTCGACGTTGGCGGCCTCTCCCGAGGGCTCATGCCATCACAGAGAGCTGGCGGGCTGTTGAAAACCCCGATCCAGATCTCCTGAAAGCAGATGCCTGCGTTCGCAGGGCTTACACGTCCCCGAGCGTCGGCGAATTGACGCGATGCGCGGTTGCTGGGCGTGGAGCGTCATCCACGGCTTCTGGCAGCCGTGGAGACGTCGGGCGACGGCGACGAGGGCGGCGGTCGATAGCAGTAGGTTATATCCAGCCTTAGGCAGCTGCCCGAGGCTGGATGGCTCGAGCTCGTGGTGGTACGAGCTCGAGGAACGAATCAAACATGAACTCGGACGTTCGGTCCGAGCCCCGGATGGGTAATCGCGCCAACATCGACGACGTTGGCGGGCGAGCGGCGGCACTAGACGAGCTAAAAATTTGCGTAAGGATATGTTTTGTATGAAGTATAAGATCTACCAAGTTGTAAGGAAATTAGTGAAACAAAAACTAGCATGGTACTGACCTGGCGAAACCAAAATCCATAACTCTTGCGTGGAGCGTACTGTCGGTATGTGTTCGCACCGACCGGAAGCGTCTGCTCGAGCACCGTCATGCATGCTCTAATTCCAATTCCCGAAGGTTAAATCACCCACCCGAGCTGTTGTGAGAGCCCCAATGCCCATGAAGTGGGATGTGGACTCACCACGGAAGCGTGCGGGCGTTGTCGGGGGCTGTGTATCAAACCGGTGTACCTAATTTTTGGCTACATTAGTACTTACATACTCTAATTCTATTGTCCGACGCTTTTTGTACGCTTCCGTCGCCCTCGTCGACGTCGAGAGCGACGCCGAAACGAGTCCGAACACAATCCGGCAGTTGCCGGATCGTGATCGGATCCGTTTGGAAGACGTCCTCTGCCTCTTACCACGATGGCACGGCGTTCACGCCGTGCCATCCAGCCCCAGGCTTCTGCCTGGGGCTTTTTACAACGTTTCTACACGACTTCGAGCAGTCGTCGACCCCGGATCGCCCATCCACGACTCACGACAGCCGTGGATGACGTTGGCGCGCAACGACGCGCGCCAACCATCATCAGGACGATGTACGGATCGCGTAAGCCCTGCCAAAGCAGGCAGTCGATGTACGGGAGATTTGGATCGGGCACACAGCTGCTCCAGCCCCGCAGATGCGACTGCCTGCGGGGCGCGGTGTTGGAAGGATATTGGGGATTGGCTGAACGTCTGAGGATGTTCCAGCCAATCTGGTACGTTTTTCTCAACTATATTGAGCAGTACTAACTATGAGTGAGCGCCGTACAGCCTCCCGTCCCCGTCGCCGCCGCCGCACTCGCTCGCGCTCGATCTGCCCGCCCCCTCAACCACGCCACAACCAATGCGACGCGCAACCCACCATCATCCCGCGCCGCCGATGTCGCCATTGCGAACGGACCCCACGGCACCCACCCCCACCACCTGCCAGCCCCCAACCACTACCCAGGACCCCCACCGCCCCCCACTGCCCCTCACCACCCACTGCATCTCCCCCACCCCCACCCTACAAACCCGCACCCATTCATCGTGGGTATGCGGCTCGCTCTGTTGAGCGTTCCGCGCCCCCGATGGAAGAAATCGGGTCCCCCCGCTCCCACTGCAGCCATTCCCCTGACCTCCCGGCCATCCCCCGCTCACCCCCCACCCATTCACACCCCCGCCGCTCTCCCAACCATCTGTGATGGTATCCTCGCATTTCTGAGGTGTCCCGGACACTGCAGGGACGTGCCGTACGCTGCCCGCCCGCGCGTCACCGCTCCCGACATTGATTATGTCATCGGATGAGCTGTTCACGGCAATATCCGTGTGCCGTGCGCGCGGCCACACGGCGCGCGCACACCCTACCCGATTCGGTATTGTTTCCTGATGGCGGGGAGAGGGCCCGTATCATGATACAAGCCTGTAGTTACGGGCCTGTATTTTACAGGTGTTAATGTAATACAATGCCTTCTTTAATAGGGCTAGTATTATATTACGGGTACAGCATAGGGTGCCAGAAGCTGCGGTAATCTCCGCGATGACGAGCCCTAATAGCAACCGGTAGATTGTGAAAGAGAGCTTCGCGGTGTGTTAACGTACGGGGTGTAGTGACCGAAGTCTTCTTGAAGGTAAGGCGAGTAGGGCGAGGTTGGGAATCAGATGAAGGTTCAGGGGTTGTACGGTCGGCGGGCATGCGACGAGCGAGGGTGTGAGGTGGGTGTAAAGGAGTTTGTCAAAGTGTCAAAGGCAGTGTCAGGCGTAACCAAACAACCACCCAGGTCACACAAGACAGGGACGAGATAGAGAGCAGAGAGGATAAGATAGATGATAGCGGTGAGAGAGCAATGCTACTACAGTGCAGGGGGCGACCGAACAGTGAGTAGACGAAGTTGACAAACTGAGGAAACTAGGGGAGAGGGAGCTACTATATATATACAGAGTCCGTGGCTGTGTATCCAAAAGGAGAACAATAAAACAATAAGAGGAGGACAATAGAAAGGCCCAATGTGGCGAGACAATAGGCGGGCCGGAGTGAGAACAATAGCCGGTCCGGAGTGGACCCAGGTGGTCATCAGACCACTGATGGACAGGTCTAGGCAACGCCAAGACGATGGATGACAGGGGAGTGTGGGCTAGGCCCAGGCCGAGGTGAATGAAGAGATGGGAGAATGTGTCGATGTCGGGAGTGGGGAGCACGTGATGGAGGGAGCAAAATAGAGGCGATTCGTGACAGTTTCCATGCTTGGAACAAAGGACTTGGCGAGAATTTCGGATCTCTGTTCGGTTGTCAAGGCGCAAGTGGGATCCCCCAACGCGCATAAGCCATTCGGCGGGCTTAATGTCATACTCTTCGGGGACTTCCACCAGTTCCCGCCAGTGGGAGATCCAAAGAGCGCTTTGTACATCACTCCACCGGCTTCTGCTCCCGATGATGCTCAACGCGGCTTTTCGCTTTATCGCCAGTTCCGCGACGTTGTCTTGCTGAAGGAACAGATGCGAGTGCAGGACATCGAGTGGATGGACATGCTGGAGCACCTTCGTTCTGGTGACTGTGATGCGGAACAGATTGGAATGGTCAAGGACCTCGTTCTTGGGTCTCCGGGTTGTCCACCAACAGATCTCAACGATGATTTCTGGGCGAATGCAGTACTCATCACCTCTCGGAATGTGGCGAGAAGAGCTTGGAACGCAAAGGCCATCAGAAGACATGCAACCCGTAGCCAGAATCGCGTCTATCGCGCGCCTGCGGAAGACTACAAGGGTCGAACAAAAGGAACTCTTTCACGACGTGAACGCCTTGTTGTTGCTGGTATGACAGATAAACAGACGGCACCGTTGGACGACTCGCTGGAACTGGTCATTGGTATGCAGGTCATGGTGACTGTCAACATTGCACCAAAGGATGATCTTGCTAACGGTACACGCGGCACCATCGAAGACATTGTCTTGGATCCGCGCGAGGATGTCAATATTCAACCTGATGACGAAGGTATCATAAACCTTCGTTTCCCACCTGCCCTCATCCTCTTCCGACCCCACAATAATCATACTGTTCCATCGTTCCCTGGTATCCCATATGGGCTGCTTCCCATAGCTCCATCTGAGCGTACCTTTACCGCGTACCCAAAATCAGGATCAAGCTTCATTGTTTACCGCCGTCAATTGGCTCTCACCGCCGCGTATGCATTCACTCATTACAAGAGTCAGGGGCAGACACTTGTTCCTGTCGTCCTTGACCTCGCTCAACCCCCTGGTGGCTTTGGTAAGATCAATAACTTTTGCGCCTACGTGTCGTTGTCTCGCAGCAAGGGAAGGAGCACCATTCGAATACTCCGTGACTTTGATGAGAGCGTTATGACAACGCCTCCTCTACCGGAGTTATTGGTGGAGGACACACGCTTGGACAAACTGGTAAAGAAGACAAGGGAGAAGTATCAATTCATCGTGTAAATTTTTGTTTCTTTACTACATATCTTGTTTGCAATTTCTATACATCGGTTCTCTGATAAGTATACCGAAATGTCCAAGGCTGAGGAAACTAAGTAAACTACTGCAGAACAGGCGCCAACGACGATGTGCACGTCCATAAAGCAGATGAACCATTTGTCAACGCGTGCATCAGCGCAGGCCGTCTGAGCAGCAAGCGTACAGCCCTTGTGACCGAAGCCTCTATCCCGCTCTTGGCGTTGCGCTTCTTGCGTTCGGGGTCGTCATGACGGTTGGAGGTATTGGGTCTGGTGGATGGGCAGGAGATCGACCGACTCAGACGACGACACGTCAATCAAACTAGTATGAGGAGAGGTGATGACTCAGACTACTAGAGCAATGTATACCCCAGCGATGCCGACAATGAGGCGTCACTGACACTATCTGTGTAGCTTGTCGGCTTGACGACGGCCTCCCGTTGGTGACGTTCCAGAGGGCGCGGTGTCGGAGACACGTCCAGTTGCACCATCTGAGCGCGCGATAGGTGCGCGGCGCCGAAACGCGCCTGTCGCGACATCTAAGAAGAGTTATGGTTTCTGTGAAGGGGGAATAGGAAGATAGAAGGGAGGTGACAGGGCAAAGGTGTACATCGACGGTAGAAGCGCGTCCCGTGGTGGAGCCGGCAGACCTTCCACGCCAACGCACATCCATAAAAAAACTGAAAGAGAAAAACTGGAAGGAGGAATAGCTCACCGGTTGTAGTGGCATATAGGATGCGCCGCGGCTCGAGAGAAGGTGGTGGTCGGTGAAAGGTATACGAGCAGATACGAGGATGGCCGCTAACTGGAAATCCTGCGGCAGGACGAATGGTATCCTTTGCTATGGGAAGATTATCGGCGTCGCAGACACGTTTCAAAGTGACGGCCTTGAAGCTGGTGCTCGGAGAAACGGCAAGGAGTGAAGGTAACAATGCTTACCTCTTGCCGAAGGTTGTCCCAACCTCACGCCTTATCGCGCCGCGCATCTGAATACTCATAGTGATTCGAGAAGATTGCAGCAAGCTGCTTTGGTACTGACTCAAACGAGCTTTCCCAGAGACGACACCGGTTTAGTCTGCCACGGACCTTTTACAATGGGCCCTTGCGTGTCTGAGGGAAAAAGAAAGGTGGGGGGCTGAGTCACAGTGTTACTGTATCCTCACGGCGCACTCACGTGAATGAAGCGTGATTTGTACTTTGATAAACAAATTGAAACAATGTTCCTCCTTCAGGCTTCAACCTTGTTTCAAGTAGAGCGACTCAGCAAGATGCTGCGAGGGCCACGGCCTCTAGCAACAACACCAAGTTAACGTGTAAGCCCTGCTAAAGGGCAGCAGGCAACTCAAGAACACGATGAATGCTTTCAAGAGGCCGCACCTAGAGAGGAGACCCCTCTGCTCTACCACCGAGCAGGATTGAAGGGCGTGGGATGTGTGCGCGGTGTTGTATCAATGTATGCAGACGACACCCCGCGAATAGGTACGTTTTATCATTCTTGTACATCTTGTCACTACTTACCCATTCAAGACCTTGACGAAACCATCCGCCCTGCCCACGAGCACAATTGAAGGGCAGATGACGTGGGTCGTGCGCGCGGCATTGTCTGTAGACAACGCTTTGGAAATGGCTATGTTTATCAACCGTATACATCTTGACGCCGTCACTGGAGCCATAGCTGTACTAATTAGACAAGTAGCCAGGCCAGTAGACAGATAAAATGACAGCCAAACGTGTGCCACTTGACAGGCCCGATCGGATCGAGGTAAGCCATTATGTCATGTACGCATGCTCGGCGGTTCCCATGCGCACGTGCTCGCGCCCACCGCGCCTGTTCCAGCTGACGGGGATATTACCGTTTCAAATTAGAGCTCTAGCCTCTTGCCGAATCATGCCGTCAGGTTGAGCAGATCATGCCGAAATGGCAGCTCCACACAATATAATGCGCCACCCCTTCCCTGCTCCTGGCTATACCGCGCCTTCAATCGAATATACGCTAACGGTTCTCATCCAGAGGCGTTTTTTTATCAGTGTTTGACTACCGAATCAGGAGCCGGTTCACTATTGATATACGGAATTATCCGGGACACGCTGCCAGCCCGCTACCAAAAAGGAACCCGCTCCATAAACATAACGGTCAAATTACTACGTCTATCAGCACTCGAGCGACCCAAAATGAGAGCCCAAAACGTAGCCCAAAGACTTTGCGCATTGCCGCTTCTGTGAATCGGCACACGGTCCGAGCGTACCACGTGATTGTTGGACTTGCAGTAAATTAGATTCTCATCAATGGCCATCATCTTGACAATCTGATACCTTCTGATTCAATTCTTGAACACACGGTCTGACATTCGACTACTTACGACTACTTACGACACTATTTATCAGCGCGCAGGTGTGCCAACAACCCTGTCATTACCCATTCGACGTCCCTTCTCGCATTTTCCCATTCTGCGGACATCTCGCCCTTGGCCACATGGTATGACTTCCACCACGACAAGACAGCGACGACGCTCAGCAGACCATTCTGCCCCGGGACGCGTAGCTTACTCCACTCGTCGCCATAACCATCTCGTACCCATTCGCCAGTGTCGTTCCGCATGCGCCAAACTTCCTGCAAATTTGCCCACCACGTCGCCCATGCCCGATTCATTCCAGCGCCCTCCTTCTCTGGAAGGACTAAACGCACGCCGTTGCGAGTTCGGCCTAGGCCTATCCATTTAGTCAAACTCAACGGACGCAAACGCGTGCCAGGTAAGCTCCCACCCCTCCCCTTATCCACTGGCGTCCATCCATACGCGAGCTCAATCTCAACCAATAGCTTTAACAACGTCCATAGCTCTTCCCCGCCCTTTGCCTCCATAAACTCCGTGACGCATTCGCTAAGCCAAGTCGGTGCCTGGGCGAGCAGGTTACGGATGGCACCCACGATATCCTCCTCGATGCTCGCTCCGCTAGGATCAACTCCACCAGCGTCTGGCTCAGGACAGAGGTGCGTGCTCTGCGCCTCAATCTCTCCGTTCTCATTGCCCCCAGCCAGGTTCTCAACCTCAAGTTCATCATCAACGTTTCCATTGGCAATCAGACGGCCTGAACGCCGCGTGGCATTGGGTGCCCCATCCGCGAGGACGGCCTTCGTTATCCGTTTTGGCTTGGGTCGCGGGCGCGACGGTGGCGATGCAGGAGTGAGGTTTGGATCGACGATTGTACCTTCAGCTATCCCAGCTGTAGCGTAGCGAGCATAGTCGTCAGGGTGCAAGTCGGTCAATGGGAGGCCCATTTCCTGCATGTGCGATAGTCCAGCAAGTATTAACTTGTTGCGGTGGATGTTAGCGTCCCTTTCGACCTCGATGGCACTCCTAGTCGGGCCAGAGCGCGCCTTCTTCTTTACCGGCGCCTCCGAGGACTTGGGCGCGTCACCCCGTCTCTTCCGCTGCTCTTCACCAGCCTGTCGGCTATCCTCGTCTCCCTCCTCCTCGCTATCGTCAGACGAATCATCTGAGGTCCCTGCGTCCATCTTTGCAAGCTCCGCCATCATCGCCGACGTATCGACGAAGCGGCTAGCGTCGGTACTCGATTCGGGTTCGGCTGCGAAAGGCTGCAGTGCCGAATCACCTGGAATTGGTGGCTCTACAAATTCGAGGACGTTCACCGGCGCTGTCGCCAGAGGAGGAGTCGAAGTAGGGGGTGACACAACGACGGAATCTTTCTCCGCCGTAGAATAGCACGTCGTCAGCCACGACTTATAATCGGCGATGAGGGCGGCCATTTTTGCCTCCCCCATCCATTCCGGGAAGGACAGTGGCACCGCCGCAGAATTGCGACTCGTCGTAATACTATCATCTTTGTGAGTAAACTCGCGCTACACGACCGCATTGACTAACTCACTTGAAGGTGCCAATCTGTCCATTGTACGTATCCATGGGACCGCCGATGATCGTGAAGACTCGACAAAAGGTACGCTCCTCGATGCCGCGATTGACTTCGCCGACGAAACGCTCCGAGTTTGCAAGTGCTCTACATTTGCGTCAGCTCGAGTGAAGCAATGATACGGTGGCGGACATACATCTTTCGATCCTCAGGCGCCTTGGAGGGCGGCTCGCTGAGCGCCTTCTGATATGCCATTTTCTCTGCTGCCCCCTTCTCCTTGGCTCCCGTCGCGTACACCGCCCGCTCATTGTCCGCCAGCTCATTGAACACTCTTCGCACAAACTCCGTTCCCATGGTGACCGACTTCCTTGCCTTTCCCTTCTGATTCCAGAGATCATCAACGGCGTGTACCAGGGCGGGCTCCAGGGCGGCGTACTTGTTCCTGGTGGCGTCGTCCAGCTTCAGCCACACCGAATCGACAATTTGTCGCCCGAATCCCGCATCCTTGGCCAACAGCGTGTTGTCGGAGATCCTCTTCCACGCCGCATCGACCATAACCCGCAGTTGCAAGCCAGTGTCCCAGTTCTGGTGGTGAAACATGTGATAGGCATGGGGCTGTTTGGGTGGCTTCGAGATACCGCATAGTCTTGCCATGAGAATTTGGAACGTGTCCTCGGGATCGCGCGCTGTCAGTCGCTTGACTCGTTTGCGAAATTTCCCTGCATGATAAATGAACCAGCGGCGAAGACGCTGTCAATGGCCTCTCAGTAAGTGTTCTCAGTCAAGCCACGGCATGCGAGCTCACCAAATTCAATCTCAGAATGTGCTGTCGTTTAGCGGCATATTCCTCCTCCGTGAGGTCAGTGTCGTCTGCCGGCAGAGTCTTCAACGCGTCGTAGGGTTCAATGGTCTCCGGCTCCTCGTAATCCTGGAGCGGCCATGGGAATTGCGCGTGGAATTGACTTTGAATTGCTTTCAGCTTCTTCTCGACGGCCTGCCAGCCGTGCTCGATGGCGTCCACGAACTCGGCTACCTGGGGCGCAAAAATTTCCGCCCGCTTGCCGTCCATCCATCCCTTCGCGTTGAGGCGGTCCTTCTTCGGCACGGGCTGGTAGGCTCTCTTTCGACCGGGGGCGCTCTTGTGGACAACCATCGCGGTATAACGGCGGCTTAGATAATTCTTCCACCCGCAATTGTGCTTATCTCTCGCCCAAACGAGCATAGCCATCATTTCCAATCCTCAAATACCAACTCTGCGTGACAATTTGTCGCTCAGCTCCTTACCACCATGTCTGCTACCTCTGTCCTTGAAGTCGCTTGTCCTGTTGATGCCAAAGCCTCAGCAGCGCCGGCGGACATCAATGACAGTGTTTCGCCAGGTATGTGGCATATTTCTTCTTCCTCCTTGTCCGCCCGATACTTAGCCATATTTTTAGTCCAGGTCGTCAAGCCTCCCGCCTACGAGATTCCCTCGTCCTTCCCAGCGCATTGCGTCTACGATCCGCTCATCCCTCTGGACGCATACGTCGACGGAAGCGTCCGCCTGCGCGCAGGCGTCCTCTTCTCGAAGGTCCCCGATGCCCCTCTCCAGCCTTCCTACATTCCAGCCGAGGCGGATGGTTCGAAGACCTTTTTCTACGTCATCACCGTGGGCTTGAAAGTCGGGATTGTCACTAGCTCGCAAGTATATTTCACCTTCGTTGTTGCTATCTCCAGCTGACCATCATCTCTCAGCGCTGAAGCCGCCGCCATGATCAACGGTGTTTCGGAAGGATTTCGCAAGAAACGCCACAGTCAGCACGCTGCCCTGCTGTTCTTTAATGAAGAGCTTGCTGCGAACAAGGTTCGGATTGGGAAGTACCGCAAGTCGTCTCGCGACAGGTTCGTTCATTTCATCAGGTCCCGCTCCATGTCCTCATCGTACTTATTGCCCAACGTAAAGGTTGCTTTTCTGCGTTCTGATGTAATCTTCCATCGGTGCTTGCAGGGCCACAGAGTATCTTATCTGTGCCCCTTATATAGTGTACCCATCGATTGTCAGAATGTGATCTATTTGCATCCTTGCTCTGTACTCTCATGAGCTCTCGTACTACACAGACCGCCTCGCGACTCGTCCGCCCTCCTCCCATCGTGATAGAATTGACTTCCGATGATGAGGAGAGCGATCATTCTCTGCCTCCATCGCCGGCCCGTTCTGAGACTCCTCCGCCCCCCTATGAGATAGCTGCTCCTCAAGGCGCTGAGGCGGACGACCTCGCCGCCACTCTGGCCAATCTCCGTCTTGGCGCAGCCGATACGTCAGCTATCTACGTGGTTCGTAGTAGTGCGACCACACGTCTCACCACGCAATGGTATGGTGCAATGACGCTCACATTCCCAATTGTATCTCTGATGTGTTTCAGGTCGGACGCCGGCAATGCTCAGCACCGCGAAGGAGCCCACATTGAACGATTATCTCCCGCCAGACAGCGCGCCACGACCCGGTACAAAGCGTATGTTGTGTTTATCGGAGTCAAACCTGGCGTATACACAACCTGGTGCGCGGTCAAACTGTGCATACTCAACGAACGATACTCACTCTTATCATTGTCAGGGCCGATACCACACTCCAGACAAATGGAATTTCAGGCGCCATCCAGAAGGGGTATTGCCACTTATCACACGCAGAGGCAGCCTTTCGATTCGCCGAAGAGAATCATTTGGTTTCCGATATCACGCTCATTCAGCGTCGGCAATTCCGTGAGGTCCGACTCCACGATCCGCAGATCCAGGTTTGGACCAATGACAGCCCGCTCAGTGTTGGCGCTGGTAGCGACTCCTGGCACGTTGTCTTTGCTGGGACGCAGCCCGGTATCTATCGCACATAGTAAGTTTCTATCTTCTTACCGTGACATTGACTATATCTCACTGTTTTTGCAGTCTCGAATCAGCCTTTCATCACATTGGCGTGCCCGGGGCTGTATATCGAGGATTTCCTACTTACGAGGCCGCTCTCGCCGCGTATCAACTCGCCTGCGACAAGGGTAACATTGTACTTATGGAGATTGTAATCTAGTCAAAACATACGCTACTCCTTCCAATGAAATCTATAGTATGCTAAGTATGTGAATTAACAGTGCTACGTTGCATGTTCTGTCTGCAATATGTCCTCACCGGGGACGTTTCTCTGGTACCAGAAATCCTTCTCCGCCATCTGTACTTCGAACGTCTTCTGGGCTCGAGAAAGGCCTATGTCACTGATGGCGGTGACGAGGAACTGACAATTTCCACACAGGCTTATTGCGGCTGTCATGAGTACACCATTGCCGACAGTCCGCCTCACCTCGGCCATCACCAGTTGTCCCTTGTACAGCCAGCGCTGAGGACCCGACATGGCCTTTATCAACGCATTCCTCTTGTCCTCTTCGTCGTGCGTGTGATCCGCAAGGAACACGCACAATTCGTCAAGCCTAGTAATCAAGTCGTTCTGACCACTTTCGCGTAGCTGGCCTTCGAGACGGCGCAATTTACGCGTCAATTTATTGCTGATTACGGTTTCCGGCAGTCTGACAAGTGAGATGTCAGACAAGATAGTCAGGATAGACAAGAAGGAAGACGATACATACGAGGCATTGTGCTCCTCCGTGTTCTCAAATTTGGCGGCTCTTCCCGCCTTTGTGCGCCCGTCGATGGCACCGGGCAGCTTCATGCGATGATACTTCTGCTTAGCCTGTGCGTTAAGACGATTTTTATTGCTAGTAGACTTCTATGAGTGCCTCCGCAATGCATAAATAACCGCACGCGTACCGATCCCAGTAATCACTTTTGGCTTTGCGTCGGGCCCATTGCCGGTCTTCGTCTGATATATATAGCTTCTTACCGGCCATAGAGACCGCCTGGTCGTATTTGAGCGTTCCCGAAACCGGATGTGGTGTCCAAAGTTCGCGACAGATGGGAGATCGAAAGCAAGTGCAGACGATCTAATTGAGGTAAGACGATCACCTTCCGAATGGTAATTTCCCTGGATAAGTTTGCTTTTTTGTACTTTGCTCGCCTGGATGCCCGTAACTCACATTGAAATTTAGTATAGAGGACCCGTGGTGCAATTTATGAGGTTTTTTGTGCCTTTCAGGTATGTTCATAGGGCAAGAATGTGGAAATGGTCATTATACTTTCTCTACACACAATGAATGATTGTCATATTGAGGCCGAATAGAGGCCGAATACGTGATAAGAAAACTACGGGGGACAATTGCTCAATCGACCGCGGTGGTGTAGTGGTAGAGCATGTCATGGAGATCCCATGAAGACCCGAGGTTCGAATCCCGGTCTGTGGTCATAAGATCTTGCACTTGGTTTTTAGTTGTTTTTTGTATTTCTTAGTCTTGGGCCTTGGCGTATCACTGGAGACATGAACACAGCACATTATTTACATCGTCCCACCATTAAGTGTTGTAAAGTAGTCTTGCCGTAACACAGTCTTACAGATCCACGTGGTCTTCCTATTTTAGGGAGATGGCGATCACAGGTATCAGCTTTGCTCCCTGCTCTCATTACTACAACATTGCAGGATCTCCACTCACGTCGCGCGGCTTTTATACAGCACCCTCCAGCCATGTCTCACCCTCCAACCATGTCTGAACCTACAATGTACCCGATTTCTTCTCTTGACGCGTTTTCTCAACAATCGCTGACTTAGCATCCGTAGGGCTCAAACCGAAAGTCAAGTCCAGTTACTCGAGGGTGCAGTCGCACGAGTACACGACGTCTACGCCATGGACGCGAAAGGGGATAGGCCCGCAGCTTATATGGGGCGTCTAGTCAAACTTGCCATCGCATCCTGCCCATATGCGCAACACACCCTTATACTGGAGCGCGAAAAGTTGATGATCGCGCGCGCAGATGTGTATCACCCCCTGCGGCGCCTGCGTACGCTCTGCGTGGAATTTCCATTTTTCCAGGAACGTCTCGAGGATTGCGAGAGGAAGGCTGGGGAGATCAATTACGCCGTCATCCTCATTGACGATATCATTGCGCAGACAAATGCGTACGGCTTGGAGACGAATTTGGTAGCCATTCCGTGGTCCCAGCAGCTGGAGGGAGCCATTCGGGCGCGACGGATCGAGTATCTCTAACAGTAGATACGGGATGGCATACCGGATACGAGCGACCGACTCCTCGTCCGCCCGGGTTATCAAACACTGCCTATTTGAATATTGTCCATACATAATCCCAATATCTGCCCCCCGTCGTCGCTTGGGCATCTACCATGGTGGTCCAACCCAGCTCCCCGAAAGGTTCTACAACCATTCTCAGCCTTGTCGCTGCGTCTCGCAGAGCACGCGGCGAGAATTCGGCGAAGGTCTCCAACTCCCTCGGAGGATCGCGCGCACCTGCCAAAGCCGCCCCGACCGGCCAGCGTACAATTCAATGGCCTCTTTCCGCTTGGAGTTGTCGCAAGTGAGCATTCTTTAGCCTATGCCAATGTAGCTGCTTTCGCTGACCTATCGGTTCTTAGACGCATTTCCAAGCACATTCGTACTATCAGGCCTATCCGCGACGATTACTTGCTTGGTAACGGCGCCCAGAACCTTAGTGCGTACTTCTCTTCTGATGCTCATGGCTATTTGATCTCATTCACTGAATCAGGGCGTCGCGGCGATGAAGCACTTGCGCCGCTGGATGAACCTCAGTTTGTGCAGCCTCCCGATGTCAGACACATCCACGATGAAGTCGGTCGCTTTCTCGCGGCTTATAAATTCACCACCTTGGAGTCTCGGTTTGAAGAGATGGGAGTATACACCCACGAGGACCTGATTATCATTGCGGTGGATATTCGTCGGGATCAGACTTTGCGACGGGAGTTCAAGTCGGGCGTAATGGCCAGTCCCGATATGTGGCGTGAGCTGAAGAAAGCCATGTACTGATATGCCCGCCCGCGCACCACGTAGATCTCCTGTATCTCCTGAATTTGACTTGTCTGTCAGTCACGCACCATAGCACACCATACGAGGCGGCGGGTCCTCCCCCGTTTGAAAATTGTTTGCTTATCTGAATCCGATTTACCGCCTTCGGGAGTTTTGGCAAACATATACCTTGTGATATCGGCTGGCCACCCATCCTTTGCTCCCCCACTATGATGTTGACCCGCCGAGCACAGACCTCTCGTGCATCCTTCAACGAAGACCAGGATCCTCTTGGGTCTTCTCCGTGTGCATACCCGAGGCAGAATGGATATGCGCGGTGAGTTTCTATTGCCGACACTGTCCACGGCGCTCGTCTTACCATTCTCTCAGCAAAATTCAAACTTTCCTCGAGTCGCGGGGCCGCCCTGAGCAAGAGGTTTACTTGCTCTCAGTACGCTCAATGGACCCCGAAATCACCGAGGCCTTGGCCTCCGACGGCGCGTTCCTCATACAGCGCTTGCTGCTTTGTGGGATTGTTGCCCCCGCCGACCTCCATGAGGTACAAAGTGTTATGCATCTTGATGACCACCGTTACCATCTCCGAAAGGCCCTCTCTTTATCAGCGCGAGGCCCGAACTGGATCCTTTTCCGTAGCGTCCTCGGCAAAATCACACCGTCTTGGAACGCTGGAAGGGATAACCACGTCCCTACGGCGGTGAATGGTCGAGCAGTTCGGTGTGTTCTTCTTGGATTGGCGCGCCCTCACGTCATTCATCTTCTTTCAGTATGATTCACCGCCAGATGGCCGTCTCACATGGCGCTGATATCCAGGGATATATAATTGATCAAGCTGTCAGAGAGTTATTCGGCCCGGAAGCCAGCTTCATGATGGCTCGCCTGCTCGAGTGTCGCATTTTGAACTTGCAGGATGTGCGCGCCATCGGCAATTGGATTGAGATTCCAACTTATCGCAAGGTCCTGCGCGATGCACTGAACGTCAAAATGGACGGCAATTGGTGGCTGACGCTGCGGGTATTCAGGAGTGTAGTCCCGAACTTCAGAGTAGAGGGTGACACTGAAGGTACGTTAACAATTTCCTGCATCTTATTGCGTCTCACCAAGACATAGCGGCCCGGTTTTATCGCGATCGCGAGCGCAAGGCTCGCGATGATAGCGCTGATTTTCTGGCAAGTTGCAGCGATATTCTTGAGGAACGTTTCACGGACACGACGGTGACACATCACGCGAGCAGTCATGATATTGGGCGCAAGTATGGCATTGAGATTACCGACGGGGAAACGCCTGAGCGCTTTTGGGAGTAGATTGGGAGTAGATAAGATCAGATTAGTTTACCATGTGCTCAGCGAAAATTTTGCGTAATCTGTATGACGTGTCTCGCGTTTCCTTCCACTGCATGAAACATACCAACATTACGCCGAAAATATGCTAAAAAAATGTAAAGTTTTTTCATCATTTTTTAATCTCAAAAATGATGAAAAAAGGGTAAATATTGGTGAAAAAATGATAAATAAATGCTATATTTGTATATTTTCATTGAATTTATATCTTTTTTGAAGTAAAAAAATGATAAAAACATTTTACATTTTTTTACTATTTTTTCGGCGTAAATATGCTATATTTTATGCAGTGTTCCCTCTATCACAATGAAACGTCAACATGGTCTCGCTCTCTCCTCCATCCCGTGTAGGAATGTGCCCAACGCAGCCTGTCGTCGACCCTCCAGTCTTTCGTCGTGGGAGACCGCCCAAGAAGCGAGATGGAATCGCTCACTCGGGCCCCACACAGTCTGCCGCTGTTGACCAGCACATTCATATCGATCCAACGGGCGAAGTCCGCTCACAATTCTTGCGCCCATCTTCACCGCCAAACCTCCGACCAGTTGACTTGGAAGACGAGTACGCGTCCTTCGCATTTGGGGATGACTATGGCGGCAACGAGCCACTTTTTGACGACGTAGGATCGATGCCTTTCCTAGGCGAGGATATGGCCGAGGATGAGGGACAGGGAGAGGAGCTAGATGAAGACGCCGCTACATCGGGCAAGCGCAAGCGTTTTCGCGCCGTGCGTAACTGCCCCACCTACGCGCTGATTTGTGAGACTCAACACATTTGTAGGATCATCCCATGGAGGATTGGAAGCCTTGGACCAGTCTTTTCGCTTCGGAGGGGTTTCGACGACACGGGATGGGATTCGCCACGCTACACCCTCGCTGTACAAGCTGTGATATTTCCTTACATCCGACACGATTCTGGTTGCCCGAGACCGTTCCTCGTGAACCTCCCAAGCCAGACGAAGATTTCTGTGACGAGCTCTATCGATGCAAAACCTGTGGCGACCTCATAGAATGCAAAGCTTGTTGCGTGCGGCGCCACGAGCGCGTTCCTACCCACGCTGTACAGGTACGCCCGTCATAAAAGATCGTCTTTCATCAGACTGTCTAACGTGCAAAATGGTAGGTGTGGAGGGAACACAGCTGGGAGCGCTGTACTCTGTTTCGGATGGGCCTTGTCTACCAGCTGGGCCACAATGGAGGGCCATGCCGATGGCCAGACCCTACGCCACGGTTGATGACGGTGATGGCAGGCCTCACCATACAAACAGTCTCTTGTCGGTTCTGCAAATGCAGTGAATCGGACGGCTGTCACGCATGGCAACAACTCTTACGATGCGGCTGGTATCCGGCGACTACACATATCCCTCAAACCTGCGCAAGCATCGACCTCTTGGACTTCTATCGCCGGCTCAAGGTGATGGCGACAGTCAACGTCCGCGATTTCGTCAGCGTTCTCGAGGACATGACGGATCCATACAGCACTGGGGAGACGCCGGACCGGTATAAAGCTTTCCTTCGTATGTCTCGCCAGTGGAACTTCCTCAAACGCGTGCGTCGTTCCGGGATCTTATACGAGGGCAGCTTGGATGATGCCCCAGACGGAGCCGTTGCTGTCGAATGCTGGGCCTGCCCTCGGGTGGGCGTCAATCTTCCGGCCAATTGGCAACAAGTTGACGGTTCCTGCTCGTACGTGTTTTCATTAAGTCAAGGCAACGACGACATCACTAATCTACATGTAGCTACTTGTACCGCCGTATCGTCTCGGCAGACGCCAACTTTCGCATGTCGTGCAAGATGCGGGAGTCGACCCTCGTTGACTCGCCACTATACTCTGGTCTGGGAGTGCAGGTTCCCGTGGAACTGTACCATGAGTGGCTACGAAGCTACATCACGGAGGAAGAGGTGCGCCCACCGCCAGATAGTCGCGCCGAGGCTGATCCTATCTGTAGATGTCAACATGCATCGCTTTCGCTGCGCTGATGCAAAAGGACACAAAGTTTGCGGTTGGGCTTCGTTGGGCCGGCGTGTTAGGTGTGATCTGTGCACGCCATGAGATCATTCTAGGGCTGGGCGATTTGGAGAAAGGCGAAAGGTCTGTTTGCTCATGGTCTCATTGATGGTCTCCCCCTTACATTGTTTTGCAGGTACAAGAACACCGATTTCGTACTCTATTGGCTACTCTCTCGCATGGGACTAAAGGAAGTGACAATCACATACGACATCGCCTGCCAATACAAGAAAAACTTCATGGCCCGCATCGAGGCGCTTCCGGAGGCACTCAGGAACCTCGACCTACCAGCGCTTACCTGGGGACTTCCAGTCTGGCATGGTAACGTCCATAACATCGACTGCGAGACAACGGAGTCTCTGAAATATAAGGTTGGGGTAGGGAAGACCGATGGCGAGGGAATCGAACGGGTGTGGTCAGTCCTGAACCCCATGTCGTACATGACGAAGGAGGAACAGCCTGGAGCGCGACATGATGACATAGAGGACAAGGCAGACAAGCATAATTTCGCCAAGAACGTACGCCTTGGTATGATCTCTTTACTATCTTGTTTTCCGCTTGCTGACGAAGGTTTCTACAGGTGCCACGCTTTTGCGCCGTCTGCGCGTTGCTCTTGAAGAGAGATTTGTGCAAGTGGAGGGTTTTGCGGCGGTCAACGAGACGCTCGAGGACGAATTACGCCTGGAGTGGGAGACGATGGTGAGGGATTGGCTGGCTGATAACGGGAGGCCAAACCCATATGCCCCATCGGGCACTGGTATGTTCTTTTGGCTTGTGTTGGGGATACATTCTAATCTGAGTTGGATCTAGTTTCGATTAGCGAGGAGAGCGTACGTCTGGCACTGCGGAAGGAGGAGGAAGCAGAAGAGAAGAAGCAACGTGTTGAGGACAGCGAATTGACAGATGAAGAGAATGCGGACGCGGAACAAAGCGGCAGAGGCAAACGGAAGCGGAAGGAGGAGAAGTCTACCGGCGCTCGCGTTACAATGGCGGGATTCGTCATTATGGGACTGCAAGTCGAAGACGGGCAGTACGTTGATACTCTTGTTGTTGTGTCCCGCTAACACCCAGCTCCTAGGCGTCGCATCAGACGAGACAAAGCTTCAAAGGCCGGGATGACGGCAGATAAGCAGTCAAAAATTCTGGATCGGCGGCGGGCTCTGCAAACAAAACTCAAACAGTTCCGCAAGTGGCAGGACGTCTACATGCCACGAATTTCGATGATCTTGGAAAGGGAGGAGACACGTCGCCGGATGGAGGACTTGCCTGTGTTGGAGGTCGAGGACGAACGGCTCTACCTCCCATCCTCATGTTCTGCATTAGCCGATCTCGCTGCCGACACTCGCTGCCCGCAGAGGCTTATCGACCAGGAGACAGCTCTACGCCGGGCTCAATGCTCCGATGCTCTAGGGCGGATTCGCAATCGGCTAGTCGCCAAGCGCTACCTAGTCAACTATCGAAATGCTCATGTTACGGGTCAGCGCGCAACCAGCAGAGCCGCCACATTGATTGAGGCAGTGGGGCATAAGCTGGATGAGTCGGCAAGCAAGTACCGCCTCTCCCGGGAGCGCCTTGTGGACTTAGTGGGAGAGAGAGATTGTGGTTCGCTGCGACCGCTCCGCCCCAAAGACATGAAGGTCTACATCACAGCGGAATCGGACGCAGAGGCTGTGAAGAAGTTGGGCCGTTTGGACGCTCGCGATTCACGGGTAACGGCAACGGGACGAGTGGGGAAGAAGAATTTGAAGCGACGTGATGTACCTGGGGAAGGTAAAGCCACCATGTCATGGATTTGGACATCCGATGGTGGTCCTGATGCCGATGAAGATGACTATCTGCAGGAATGTAAGTGTTTTCCCCATGGAATGAGCTTGCGGATTGGTGACACGTCGCACTTAGGCATTCGAATTGAATGGGCTAAGGCCCTTGCTCGGAAAACTAGATGGATGGAAGAAGTCGAGCTGTTGAAGGATGAAATGCGCAGGGTACTGCGATCGTTGCGCTATGAGGAGAAGGTGTGGACACGGAGAAGTGAACAGAGCAGCGCGGCGCTAAGAGTGGAGGAGCTTACGGCACGCCGGGCATACGCCCATCAGCAAGCAAAGGACCGCGTTCGCGTGCGAGAGGGTTTCGAGTCGCTGTGGCGTAAATTGACCCCGGCCAGAGGGCGGGGAGCCGGACCGATGGACCGGGAGGCAGGAGACGCCGCGTCAGCGATTGTTGAGGGGGAATCGAGTGGACTTAGCAGAACTCACGATGCCGTGGGTCGAGCCGACGATGGGTAGCTGCCGTGAGTCGGCATATAGATGTATATAGTATGAAATTACATTATTTGAAAATTGTCGCTACTTTTGGACTGTGTCGGGACATTGAGCAGAAGGCGGGTAGCCATTGTAAGCAGATTGCACTCCGGGGTCGGCCTCTGGTGCACGTGAATGGCGGGGTCCTCTCTGTGTCAGTGGACACTCAGTGTCAATTGGCCGGGGTTTGGCTTGATTTTTGACTGACAAGTGGCACACAAGAGGCAAATGCCTACAGCCACAGGTGGTCACTGCTACTTATCCATTGGTGTTACAGGGAAACAGTTGCCTACCTGAGATCTTCCGCACCCTCATCACTCCCCTACGCCCGTACCACTGCGCCATGCACCTTGCGACATTTCTCGATCCATCCCTTTGACGGCAGCGTCCAAGCGGAGCCAAAATTGATCTCCACGGAAGACATGTGTGTCAAGACCTGTAACCCTCGATATCAAAGGTGACTTACTGTTGTACAGGAAAACAAGTCAAACGACGAATACAATAGCACGGTCATATCTCGCACTATGCAATCATTGTGTTGGTTAAACCGACGAGATTGATAGCTTGGTACGTATAGTACAGTCACAGGGCTCCACTATGTATCCTCGTATTGATAAGATCATTCGCTTCTGACAACCCAACGTGTGCATCAACCTTTTCGAGATCAAGGTAAACTGGGCCGTGGCGGTCGACACATATCTTAATGAATTTGCGATCTAATTGCCCTGGTTTCTTTGGAAGTCGCGTGGTGCGTTGCGCGACCTGGAGGGCTTTCTCGGTGCGTACGAAGCTTCTTATCCGGTGAGTTCGACTAACGCAATAATTGCAAAGAGGTACTCACTTTGCCACAACGCGATCGAAAAGTTCCCTCTCACTCGGTCCCCCTTCCAGAGACAGCCACTCGGCGCAGCTATCCACCTTCAGCGCGACAAGGTTTCCGTACCAATTAACGCCGTTGCCCAAGAAAGAAGATAGATATCGATTTTTCGGATTGAGATGATCATCAGTCGGCAGGACGTCTTGGTGAACACAAAATGCAATCATGATCCACCACGGTTGATTTGGAGCGTCCACGATACGAATGCCACGTATACCGCGTCGGCCAACTTCCTTGTGAAAATCTTGGACGTATTCTCCAAACAACAATCGACCGTTTGTTATGGGGACAAAGACCTCGAGGACGTCGACGGCCATACTGCCATAACAATATGCAGTGATGCCAGTAGAATTCTGGGAAGACGTCATCAGAGAGGTATTCCAGTGCAAATTGTCCGGCTGCTTACCACTTGTCTAGTTCGCTGTGATAGAATGGTGAGTTGCGAGGTTGTATGAGCCACTGCTCGAGGAGGCATTGCTTCGACAGTGACAGCCACCTAGCTCGACGCTGATCCATATTCATTGCTGTGTACTGTCTCACCTGGTCCTTCTTTGGTCAAAGAGCAGACACGGTTTCAGATGATACGGCCCTTTGGAGTTGGAGTCTTCAGCGGCTCAGCCCAAACCGAATTAATGCGCGACCCCGTGCCTACAGGCCTCTTGTTCTCAACTTTGGACATCGTAAGGCCCCAGACACCGTTTTCCTATTTGCGCCCGCTCTGAATCTCTAGATCTGCACCTGATGGTTCCTCCGGGCTGCTTTCCTCTACTTAAGTTTGATGTCTTGGTCCATCTTCATCCTTTCACATGCTCAATCATGTCTCTCACTCAAAGGTCGGACATGATAACGTCTAGGTAAGAGCCATCCGGCTGCCACCGTACCTTCTATTGTGGAGACTCGGAGTGAGCTAAATTCGGCAGATTCGAATCTCATAATTCTGATGCATATGCTTGGCACGCGACAACAGTCTTGTCTACAGACAACGTGAGTTCCACACGTAGTTCCACATTCTCGCATTCTAACCTGGGACAGTATCATGCGTCTGGATTTCGTTGTGCCGTGCGAGCTCTAGTGATCCGCAATGACTCTCGGGAATATGTCACGCTTAATTGTGATTATACCAGTCAATCAGCCACTCGAGTCGACATGACCGAGTACCTCATTGGGGCTTTCACCGTTATCAACCTTTCCTTCATCCCCAACGGCACTGATATCCCCAGTTTCTTCACGATTTTCCGCCCCATTCATTCGCCTATGAACGTTACGGCGGTGATTGTCAGACATCATCCTGAAGAAAAAGACTCCCTGCGTAGTATTGAGCCCGAAGACGATGAAGATCTGGAACACGCAATATCAGATCTTCTTTAGTATCTCGTGTGGCGTACTGTATACCAGACGGCCTTTTGTCTCTTTTAAACACGCTTCTTGTCTAATGGAAGATTCAATTGACAGGATATGGTGTGGCATATATAATAGTCAACAATATATCCGTGTCCGTTTCCTCCAATTGTACCCATGTCTTTATCAGACGGACTACATATTCCCAACGAAATTGTGAACTACGTGTTTGCTCTGGGATCGAACGATCATCCTCCTACACAACGCTCCATTGCTCTCTGTCGTCGAAGCAACAAGGCCCAAGGTTTGTGTCGTGTATCTTCGGATCAACTGCGGCTCGCTGACTTCCGGGGCGCGGGCAGGCCAAGCACAACTTTACCGCACTGTCACTGTCAATCGGCTCAAGGGCCTCGAGGCTCTCAACAAGCTGTTCACTTCCTCGCCTCATCTACTCCAATATCCTCAGAGCTGGACTTTCCACGGCTTCAGCAAAGTGCTT
The DNA here is from genome assembly GCA_019915145.1 of Strobilurus orientalis. Lineage (NCBI taxonomy): Eukaryota > Fungi > Basidiomycota > Agaricomycetes > Agaricales > Physalacriaceae > Strobilurus > Strobilurus orientalis. Next base: position 3,556,244 of record JAHLML010000005.1, on the reverse strand, counting down.
CCGGATGCCGTGCTGAGTCGTGTCGTAAACTGGATCATAATCTCTCATGGTTCGAATTTTGGCAACGAGCTGAACGAACTCTCCTTTCACAGTGTTGATTTCGCTACGTGTAATCTTGGGAGCCGCCCAGCCCTCTTCTCTTATTTCCGCCGATTCAAATTCGTTGACTGTACTCTTACCCCTTCTCTGTTGGCGTGCTTGATTGTCGGCGCCGGCAGGTCTCCTGGGCGACCAACGTTGACCGTCACCGGCTCTACCTACCACGAAGAAGAGGATGACTCTGGGTGGAAAAGAGTCATGGAGGATGCTTTCTACGGTCCTAGGCCTTGGTTCACCCATTTGCACATGGAGCTGTACGACGGCGATCTGTTTGCATCTGATACTTTTGGAAAAGAACACTTCTGGCTGTTCTTCGAGTCTGTCGAGTGTTTGGCATTGCATATCACTGCCGAAGCCGAACACGACAGCCTGGCCGACATATGCGAGCGTTTTGCAGGTTTGAATTCGTTGTGGATCTACATGAATGGTACGTGTTCATCAAGGCATCATGCACTGGGTCGTGACCAAGCTGATACTTTCCCTGTCATACAGAGGGCATTTATGCGCTGGACGAGCTGGAAATCACCGAATTTCCGTACCTTACCAGCCTACAGATTCATTGCCCCGATGAAAGCCTCCTCAAGCTAGTCGACGTACTCACAATGACTCATGTTCATCCCCTCAAGACGCTATCTGTAATCAGTTTCTGTGGCGATCACAACATCAGCGGTGCCTGGCACACCATCGACGAACTTCTTTCAGATACAAAACACTATCCCGACTTTGTTCTATTCGACTCCGTCATCTCCATTGTCATGGCATCGACAGCCCCGCCTCCTACACGTAGCAATATGGCCAAATTGCATACCGAATGGGCACAGAACATGGCCCATCTCCGTTCCTCTGGGCGTCTCAAGACCGACGTTGTGATGCCTTTTGTTTTTGAGACAGTATTTCCGGTACACGAAATCTGATTCAGGGCAGGTCCCCGATCTCTTTGTATATATATACTGATATTCAGCGCGCAGATGCCCTATCCTCGTCATTATCATCTACACTGCTCTGAACAGTAATGTCCACCGCTGTTTTGTGCGACAATATGAGCTGATCACCTTTTGTAGTCGTCTGCAGTCCTCTCTTTCACCTCACTATGTCTCTCAACTCTGTATCACCCCTGGCCGGTTCGTTGCTCCTCCTTGATTGCATTGCTGTACTCACACATTTGCAGGGGAACGAGATCGTTCGCCTCGTATTATTGAATTCCAACATCGCGGTTCCAGCCATCACCACCTTCATTCTTTCCTCGTTCCCCTTCGTCAAACACCGGTTCATTTCTCTTTCAATCCGACATCTCTCGTTTCTCCCGCGGCAACCACTGAAGCGGTCATCATGTACATCAATGCCTATGCAAATCGCCGGTGTGTCCCCTCTGAAACTGAACGACTCACCGTAAACTGATGGCATGCAAACAGACACACGGCACCACCCCCACGCTCAATGACTCGTCGCCATTCCGTTTAATATAGTACTTTGCCGTGTAACAATACTTTGGTCTGTCGAAAGATAGCACAATGTTGATTCATATCCTTGAGCTCTATGCTACAAATACGAATACAATACTTCATTGACCTAATCTGATCCTCTACTCGTGTATACAACGTTCTAGGCTCAAGGCTTCGCCGCTTCGTCGTTCAAGTCAGCGTATAACTGTGTTATCAGGCCAGAGCCAGATGTCGCGTCAGTGTGACTTTCATTTCAAGATTTGTGCACGTGAACGTCTTTTCTCTCTTGTTCCCCATCATCATATCGAGAAGGGACCCCGACCGAATTCCAGGGCATCGACGATTGACATTATTACACAGTCACCTGATAACACAAACAAAAGGACGCGGCATTCCAGACTCCAGAGTTTCGCTTACTCTTCTAAACAACGATAAGGCCCAAGATCGTGCGGATAGATTGTGGGTAGATTTCATTGGCCGATTTTCAGGATGCGCGCAGATGACAATACACCACAGTCTGTTGATGATACGAACAAGAAGTTGTGGCGTCTCGAGATCCGCCCGCTCTTTCAGCACGAGACAGATTTTCGAAAAGCAGATAGTCGTTTTTTGTATTCACGAATGAGGGCAAAGGCGGCGTGTTTTGTCAAGGGCAAGACAGAAGATAGAATCAAGAGGAACTCGCCCAATGACACTCTGGTTCTTTAAAGAGGACGCTCTTTGTCACTGTATCAGCATCTCATTTCGATGACTTCCCTTCCTCAGTACAACCTTTTGTGGCAACTTGCACAGATCCAATCTGAACGTGGCTTTGTTGGTCGACCCGACTTCATCGCCAATCATACCTGGAGCAACAATTTTCTCGCTAATAGCGACGAAGTGACCACGGTCAACGGCACCATCTCCCCGGCTGAACTGTCCATCGTCGGACTCGCGGGTACCGGGACTTATGACGTGAAGATGAGCACCCTATGCTGTAGCCATATATCTATAAACCCTCTAATTAGAGGGCAAAAAGTTACAATAAAACCTCTAATTAGAGGCCCTCTAATCAGAAGCAATATATATATACTCTGTCGCGGGGCGGCTGGGCACGGCTGCCAGCGCGGCATCAGCGGCAACCGGACGTAACGGATATATGTGCGCACCGATCCGAGATAATGAAAATCGATGTCACGTGCGTCGAGTTTGAGAATACGGGGGGCGGGCAGCAGCGCGCCATTGGCGGCATGCTTCTGCCACACATTGAATAGCATTCGAAATGCAAGACGATTGCAAGGGAGAGACTGGGGAGCGGTGAGGAGGGAGTACAGATTGGGGATGGGGGCGGGGGTGAGCGGGGGATAGCGGGGCATCCGAACGGGTGACCCAAATTTTCGTTGGGGGCGCGGAGCGCTCAAATGAGCGGGCCACATACCCCAAAACGAAAGGGTACTGGTAGGGAGGATGTGGGGAGGAGCTGGAAGGGCGGGGAGGGTCTGGGAGGGTGGGTGGGGTGGGTGGGGTGGTGTGAGGACGCTAATTGGAGGGTGGTGACAATGGTGACGGCGGCGGCTCCGACGCAGCGGACAATCGCGTTCTAATCGACGGGCCGGGGGTGAGGGTGGCGGAAGCAGCGATGGTCTGGCTCGAGGGTTGGTGAAGTGGTGCCGAGGGGAGCGGTCGTGTCGATGGGATTGGCGGCGGCGGGGCGACACAGTATCCATATTATGATAGAAAAAATACATACCAGACTAGCTGGCACGTCCGCAGACGGCCAGCCAGTCCCAGAACCCATCCAACCGCGCGCCCCGCAGGTAGTCGCTTCTGCGGGGCCTGGGGCTTTGGCATGCCCGATCCGGATCTTCAGTGTATCACCTGCCCGCGTTGGCAGGGCTTACGGGTCGTCCAGCGTCGTCGATGTTACGGTTGACGCGCGTCGATGCGCGCCAACCGTCATCCGGGGCTGACGACAGCCGTGAGGCTGTATTCGGGGGTCGGCGCGGCTTGAGAACTAGGCAGAATAAGAACAAAAAGCCCCAGACAAAAGCCTGGGGCTGGATGGCACGACGTCGTGGTCGTGCCGTCGTGGTAAGAGAGAAAGGACGACGTCGAACGTCATCCGAATACGATCCGGCATATGCCGGATCGCGTTCGGACGTCCTTCGGCGTCGCGCTAGTCGACGAGCACCGGCTCAATCTACGCAGACAGCACTCGGATATTGTAGAGTATGTATCAGGTTGTAACGTAAAGAAAAAATCAAAGCAATTTATTTGTTCTTCATCCACGAAAGGCAATCCGATGCCTTACGTGGTGAGTATCCCATTGCACTTGCATGTCGATGGGCTTCTCATACGGAACTGACAGCAGATTTGACCGTCGGAATGCAATTCTGACGCCCATATCACCGTGCGAGGCCCCCCGTTTGATAATGAATACCAGCGCAACCTTCATAGTAATACTTTCATTACCTTCTGTGTTCAGTAGTACACGGTGGGTACTGTCCATAACTTTCTGTCCCAGATTTTTTTAATACTGTGTAGATGTGATTATGTATCGATAATATGCCCACACGCAAAATACTAGGTTTTGCAGAGCTGTACTTCGCCCGCCATCGCGGTCGATGTTGTCGCGATAGACGCGCGGCGACTCGGACCGAGATCCGATCCCATGTTGGGATTCGGGTCTCTGCCTCCTACCACCAGGACGGCACTGCATCCAGCCTCGGGCACCTGCCTGAGGCTGGATGCACTCCATATCTCGCATCTGGCACCATCGCCGCGGCCGCCCGACGTTTCCACGGCTACCAGCAGCCGTGGATGACGTTTTGCGCCCAACATCCGCAAAACGCGTGAACTCGACGGCGCCGCTGGACGTGTCAGCCCTGCCAAAGCAGGCATCGAGTCTGGGAAGATCTGGATCGGGATTCGGTCCCCCCGCCAGCCGTCGGCATCGGCGTAAGCCCTCGGGAGAGGCTGCCAACCTTGATATCGGACACCTCACCCACGGCCAACGACGACGGCGATGACGACGGCGACGACGACGGCGACTGTGACGACGAGGACGACGATGTCGACGCGACGATGCACGGCCGACGCCGGACAGGAGGGGTATGGGGTGGGGGGCATTATGGCAGACGCCGCGGATGCGACTGCCCGCGTGCAGAGGGGAGGATAAGGACTGGATCGTCGTTAAGCGACGATGCCAGTCGCTTGTATGTATGCCTCCACCACCAGCCTCCTTCCTCTGCCTATCCTCAGCCTCACCGCCCCGCACCCACACGCCACGCCACACCACGCCACCCTCCTACCCTACCCTGATGCTCTACACCGCATTCTAATCTCCACCTCCTCGACACCCCCAGGATCGTTAACACCGGACGCCCGTTCATTACGCGCCCCACCCGCCGACCGGACCGCACCCCAGCATTGTTGCCAACCACCTCCCCCCCCTCCGCTCCCCCTCTCTTTCACCATTACCATCAGCACCCCTTACTCGTCGGGGGTATGTGGCTCGCTCAATTGAGCGTTCCGCGCCGCCGCCGAAATAATCGGGCCCCCGCACCAACCCCAGCCCCCAGCAGGATACCCCTCCCCCTCCCCCATACCCAATTCGCTCCCTCACCGCTCCCCCCTGTCACTAACTCACACTATCCACCTTGTGAGACGATTTGAGCCGTCGCGAAAGCGTACCGCCGACGGGGCGCTGCTGCCCGCCCCCCGTATTCTCAATTTCGACGCACGTGACGTCGATTTTCATTATCTCGGATCGGCGCGCACGTATATCCGCTACATCCGGCTGCCGCTGATGCCGCACTGGCAGCCGTGCCCAGCCGCCCCGCGAGAGGGTATAGATATATTGGCTCTAATTAGAGACCCTCTAATTAGAGGTTTTATTGTAACTTTTTGCCCTCTAATTAGAGGGTTTATAGATATATGGCTACAGCATAGGGTGAGATGAGTGGCCTTGGTATGTGATTTATCTGCTCTACACTCTACCTTAGTTGACCATTGTCAGGCAACCATGGCGGTCAATACAGTAAGGAGATGTCGGCGGCCAAGGTCTCCATTTACATTCGCCGCCCCACTGGTGGCATCTTTGCCAAGCCCTGGGACGCTAGTCTCCCCAATTTGCGCGGTATCAAAAACGCAAAGGCGCTTGTCGCCAACAGTGGCCAGTACATGGTCATCAAGGACAACGTCGTCGTCGTCGGCTTCAAGGCTTCTAAGAAGATTTTTGCTTTGAATGTGAGTATCTCTTATATGTAGACGTTGCAACGGCTCACCGCTCCTTCAGACTGACGAGAAACGCGATCCTTTGATTGCGAAACATATTGTTCCTGGCGAATACAAAGAAGAGTTCGAGATGCTCAAGGACGATTACCATCTCACCCCAGTTGATGTCCGCAATGGTGACGGCGGGCTCATTCTTCCGAAGCACTCCTCCAAGGTCAATATCGCTCTTCGAGGAGCTCTCGTACATGTCCGATTCCACGTTACGCATGCAAGACTCACCCGCCCTGAAACGAAGGATGTATTCACTGCACATCTCCACAGCGTTCACATTCTGTGCCCAGCAAAGGCCATCCGGCGCGTCTACGACGAAATCTCCCAGATGAAGGACGCTGCAAGAGAACAAATGCGTGCAGTTCAGCACTTCATCCCCGGTTCTTCTGGCGAGTCACACTCGTCGAATCTGAGTTCCTGTCAATTCACGTTGTCTAGCCGCTGTTGCTGATCCCGTTGTCGCGAATAGCAATGCCACTGTGGCTGCTCCTGCCACCCTCGACGGGGCTCGTAAGTTTCCAAGTATCATTGCCAGTAATCTATCTTACTGATGCACAGTAGTGTCTACCGGTGCTGAAAATGACGCCGCTCCTACGCCTGTTGATCCCGGGGTTCTTCGTAAGCCCCAATTATCAATATCGACTTATTGCTGATGAACTGCAGCATCTGCTCCAGCCCCCGCTGCGGAAATCGACATGGCTGAGGATACGTCCAACATCCCGCCAACTGGAGATCCGCGCCGTCCGCAGGTGCCTCGGATGCTACGGATGGTGGCGACAACGGCCAAGGTCTAGTGGACAACAAGGGAAATAGTACGTCCCTACTATATGTTTGACGGTTGTGAACTGATTCCATCTTGGCAGCCGTCGAAAACTCTCCTGATAAACTGTTTATCCGAATTAAGAAGCCAAGTGCGTCTGAACGTTCGGCATTCTTCGATGACGAAGCTGAAGAGGGAGAAGAGAATGAGAGCGAAGCGGACGGAGATGACGACGTGGACGACGATGAAGGAGCCGACAGCGACGACGACGCGGAAGACGAAGAACCTGATAGGAAGCGTATGTGATCCTATCCTTTTGTGGTAGTCATGTGCTGTGCTGACGTTCTCATAGGCCGCAAGACTGCTCACGGACACAAGGCTGTGAGGAAGGGCGGGAAGTAGGCGCGGTCAAGAGAAGAATTCGGCCAATTGTACGATACAAGAAGATCTGGCCTTGTATACTATGGTTTTGGTTCACTCGGGTTATGTTGATACTCTGGATTTAACTTAGCGTGAAAACTTGTCTTTTGGTACCAGATGTGATATCTACTATGAATGTTGTTGTGGAGAAGAAAAAAACAACCACGAAGCAAGGTATAGGCCCTACGGGACCTCTAGTAATATATTAGGGGAGCTCAGAGTTGGGACGGTCGGTTGGTCGGTCGGTCGGTCGGAATGACGGGCCGCATACCGGTCACACAGAGTCACGAAATTTTCAGCACCCACAAAAACTGCTATATCTGCCCCGCATACACCTCAGGTCCTCAAAAAAATTGCACCACACGCTGAAGGATCACTCGAATCAGTATACAGTAGAGTTACCTCACCGTACACGCTGGATCAAGGCTTTGATTTGATGCGCCACACAACCTCACCCGCTCTTGGAGCTGATGGTGTTCCCAGAACTCTTGTAACCACAAGGAACCATAACAGGGTTTCGAGTGAGCTACTCGCTACTACAGTACTACTACATTTTTGCGCACCAGGGCATCCTGATGCCACTCAGCTTCCTTGTCCGAAGTATAAGAGAAACCCTCAAAAACTTTGCCCGAGAATTCCCTGAGCCACGAGACAATGGAATACCTGAGCATCCCGAGCAACTATTGAGCTGTATAGCCATCTAACTTCACTATAAATCCTGTGAATTTTGTCGTACAACTTGCCCGAGCTCTGCCGGACATATCGGGCTTCGTCGGACATGCAGGAGGTGACACCCAAAACGGGCGAGGTGACCAACCGACCGTCCCAACTCTGAGCTCCCCTATTCTCATCTCAAATTATGACTGCCTCACAGACGCTACCCATGGACTAGTTGAATACCTCAAAATTACCATCATCCAGCACAAGTCAAGTTTTTCTGTGGGTACTAACTGCCACGAGTCAATCAGCTGGAATGCACAGTAGGGTCTGAACCCCACTGGACATCTCAGCAGGGCCACCTAAACATAAAGTCTGCATATTGTCACAATCTGGCAGGTCTGTCATACGACCCACATTTAGTCGCTTTAATCTTAGCCTGCTCTCTCACCAATGGCAGTCAGCAACGCCACATCTATAGAGGGCCGTATCCCCTTTGTATCTGGCGGCAATGAATACAGAGCATACTACAAGCTTTTCGGCTCTTCTCCCAAGCGTTCTTTTGTAGCTAGCCCTTTCTTCTAGAAGTTCTAGGGCTCACATCTGATCGTTGAGTATCAGCCTCGTCGTTGAGCTGAGGAAGCCCTGTTGGACTGAGCTCGTATAGTATCTCAGGCGGTACGACTCCGCACGATTGTTTGGCACGACTGGGACGTTTCCCTGTAAGTATGACTTAACTGATTCCAACCAAACTGTTCTTGTGTAAATCTCAATCTCGATCTGCTACTAACTTCGAATCATCGCAAAACACCATTGGGTTTGTTCATTGAGTATGTGGCAGACAAGTGTCGGTATATAAGATGGTACGAAAGCAGAAGTATGAAATGTCCACTGGCACGGTATAGAAACAAATAATGATAGTAATAAAGGTGAAGTCCTGGATTTCTTCAATCAACCGCTCTGAACTGCACTGCAACTCTAAAAACGCCGCGCTCGCTTGCTCTAGGCAAACACTGCCTCATCCGCCCCTCCATATCCTCCTTCAGATCCAGCTCCGCGTCGCCCGGTAACGCGATGCTCACCACGAACGTCACCTTCCTCCGAATCGCGCCCAGGACCTCATCCAGCCACGCCCACTCCCAGTCCTCCCTCTCAAACAACGAAAAGGCGTCCGCCATTTCCACTTCCAAGCGCAAATCCGATATACCGCGCCACCTATTCGGCGGGTGGCTGCGGAAGGTCCTTTCGGTTCCAACTCCATTTCCGCGCGCAGCGAGCCTATGGAGCCGGCTGAAGGGCTGGAAGATATCCACAAAGCTTGGGTTACCGGTTCGAGGGTGGATGCTGAAGCGGTACGTAACGCGCGGAACAGTAGGGTGAACGTGGAACCCTAGGCTCGCGGCATGATAAGCGCGCAGACGGAGATGCGTTATACACCGGCTTGTGGCAGCGAGGAGGCGCTGGACGGCGGCTGGGTAGGGGAAGTAGACGAGGTCGAGATCGAGCATCTCCAGTTGGGTGAGCGACTTCCATACGGAGGCATGGAGAAGCTGATCAATGAATTCGGAACTTGTCGAGGGCGTCAGCTGAAGGGAGAATGTTTGAATTGAGGCGTGGTAATGTATGAGGGGAGGTGGGGGTGTGGGAGAGAAACTTTGACGGGAAGGCTTTAGAAGCTCGGTGATGTCCAGCTCTTCGCATATGTCGTCCGACGAAGTCTCGTCTTGGAGAAGGTGAGATGTCATCTCGACGTCCGTTATGCGTATATCCTTTAATGAATGACACCTCCCAAACACATCCCGCATATCCAAGGACGTCCCACGCACAGACAGACTCCGAAGCTGGGCGGTAAGAATATGGGCGCTCAAGGTCATGCGAGTGGGCGCCGAAACGTCATTGAGGGCGTGGATGGTAAGATAAGTGATGTTAGGCAGACAGGCGAGAATGCGGGGCACGAAGTAGGTATCGGATAGAAGCCATGTCGAAATGGAGTCCTGCAGATAGAAATCGGAAAGTTTGAGGGTCACCACCAGAGGCGCGATGTGGGGGGATGCGGTGATGAGGTCCAGGAACGAGTGGTATGGGTTTTGATCTTGTGAGGAAATGCGTATATTGACTGCACTGAGCAGAAGCTTCTCCGCGTGGCGATGGAAGCTAGTAGAGACTAAGGCGCAGGCCTTGAGAGTTGGGATGTGGGTTACATGTGAGATGATTCTGGCGATAACCTCCGACGGAGGGAATGGGAGTCGTACCGCTCTCTGAGGAAGAACGGGGAGAGGTTTGGTGAACGGCCAGCTCTTCCTGAAAGCCATCTTCGGTGAAGGCAGGAGGGAGAAGACGAGGGAAGAGCCAAGAGAAATATCCGGGTATTATAAACTGCATTGAGCCAGGGTCGTAACATTTGCCAACCGAGAGGGACTCGGACTACTTACGGGAGTCGGAGCCAGTCGTTTCATCACACAGCCGTCGGCCGCGCCAGCGAGAATGACACCCTCAGACAGGCACTGGTGCAACTGCTTGTGGCCCAATCGATCCGATTTGCGTCTCATAATAACCTCGACTCTCGGGTCTTGCGGGGAGGGAAGGGGAGGGTCAGAATACCATCAAGGCGCAAAGTCGCGAGCGCGTACCTCCGGTAATCATGGTGAGATGCAATGGCCTGATAGTTTTACACGTCCGTGTATGACAGGACTGCGAATAGTCATAGTTGAGCGCTTTGTATTCTGAACAGTGGATGGTTGTGCGCACGGTGTCCCTAAGATGGCTGATGCTTGAACCGACGTCGAAGCGGGAGGGAGAAACGCGGCGAGAGAGAAGCGAGCCTCGAGGTTTCCGTATTTGGTGAACAATGAACTGTTGGTCTTTTGTTACTTACCATGACGAGCACGACGACGCAGCAACGGTCGGACTTCAAGCACCCTACGAGCAGCTCAGGCCCATGCGAGTATCGAATACAGCTTGCAATGATGAGACTGGTCGATTCCTGACAAAAGAGGCCAGTCAGTCCGAGTCGCGTACACGGCCAAGATGTTGGAAAGGTCGGTCTCACAATCAGATTGATGTCGTGGGCCATGATCAGCAGGGAGGATCGTCCCCGGGCCATCGCCTTCGACGCATTAGAACCGGGTCAAACTGCATCCTCATCCTCATAGTCGTTGGTCGAACACCTCAAGTTGCTCTTGGTAGGCGGAGTCAAGCCGTTACCTCCGCATACTCGTAGTTGAACGTCCGCATTTGGGCACTCGTTTGTCTGTTATCTTATCTCCCCCCGAAAAAGGCAAGCCTTGTTCATACCCGATGCCCGTCATGTCATGTTGTGATTAACGCTCGTCGCTTCCTCTTCGCTACTTATCACCAGGCTATTCCCCCCACTTCATCGTTCTGCGATGATTGTCTCCACCTCATTGCTGCTGCGTCTTCCCCAGGAGATCCTCGACGAAATCCTATCCGAAGTTGACCTGCATCGAGACCTGCTTTCATTTGCTTGCGTGTCAAAGGCATGCTTTGGCCTCGCCATCCCCAGACATACGGAATATCGTGTTATACGGGTACGCCACAAGCTTCCCGCGATGTGGGCCCACCTTGCTCGGCGTGCAGACTTAGCTCGTAATATTCGGGAGGTCCATCTTTGCGAAAGACATAACCAGGCGTCCTCGGATCGGTATCCCAACTCCCTGATTCGTGTACCGTTGAAGTCGGAAGGATCCGCACCCGATGACGAGGAAGGCAGAGTGCGCGATATCTGTACAGCCCTTCGGCATATGGATCGGTTGCGGGCGTTTACCTGGTCCTGCGACAAGGTGCCCTTCCCCGAGCCGACCGTCACTCCAGCACAGGAGTCGGAGGTACTCAGCGCTCTCGTCGGCAAGCCCGATCTGAAGCATGTAGCCCTTGCTGGAGGCTTCGAAGCATTCCCCGGGCGCCACAACTCCATCTATCCCGTGAGTTGATCGTCCGCCTCATTCATACCGCTGATGCTGATCCACGTACAGCTATGGAAGCTGTGCAATCTAAAACAGCTCTCCCTATCGGGGAGAGTGTGGTACAGGCCCAATCTGGGACCATTGATCAAGTTCATGTTGAAGGCTTGTCCTACACTTGAGGTATGAGCTCGTGCCTGCTACGACATTTTCGCTGAGATTCTGTATAGTCACTGAGGATACCGATGGAGCTGACTTCCAGCTGCGACTCGACTCTGCCCTCCTTGAAAAGGGTTAGGATTGTCATGGAATCAGGCGGCACTGCGTCATTGGACAAAATGTGGCTCAATTTCTTGGAGAAGAACAAAACTATCGAGGAAGTCTCCTGGTTCCCTGTAGGCGATATCTCCGCGGGGATCTCGGCGAAGGCTCTCCCGAATCTCAAGCGAGTTCATGCCGGCGACCGCTTCCTGCGAGCGCTCTATGCATCGCCACGAGCCATTGAATCGATCGATACCACCCTCGAGCCGGCAGCGCTGGTTAACCTCAAGGGATTCGACGGTAGCCATTTACGAAGTGCTACCTTTGCCTGTGTTACAGCGGACATTGTCGATTCGCTTCGTGCCCTTGGCGACATGTGTACAGAGCTGAGATCATTATCGATACCGAACGTCTCCTTGCCATTGGTAGGATTCCCTCTTCTTCTTTCTGATATGCCACCGAATTCTTAACAATCTACAGGACACCTGGTTGGAACTCTTTTCGCATATGCCGAAGCTCGAGGTGTATGCTGGGCCGTCGCTGTGGTCTGCTGTGAAGGGAGACATGGACCAGATGCACATCGCAATCATGAGGATGATTTCGCGATGCCCGAACTTGAAGCAACTAGACCACCTCAAGTACGATTACAAGAGGCGCGATTTCAACAAGATCGTGATGATTAGGGAGGGAGAGGCGGGCGAGCATGTCAGATATGAAATCAAGAAGGCGTTGTGCAGGTGAGATATATCCCTGAGGCCATCTACTGTCCATCCTGATTCATTGTGTATAGGGACACTCTGGCAACGATGATGTAGACCATCAGTGTATCGAAAGCTATGTATGTACTAGTGTAACAGTAGAAGTATAACCTGTTGTAAATTGGTGTAAATTGTGATTTATCGTTCGAGTCTTCATTCTGCTCCAGCAAACTTCTCAGGTGATGTCGCAAACAACTCTAGGGCCAAAATCAGGAGAAGAGTCTACGAAGGTGACTGAGTGGCGGTCGTGAAATTCCGAAGTAGGAGCTGTTCACGAGGAAAAGAAAGAAAGCTGGGCAAACTTACCGTCACAAGGGATCCCACTCGCAGATGACGCTTCTTTTTCTCGTCTCGACACCTCGAGTCATAGGCTACATGGTCATTCCCCTTCATCGGCACTGAGGACGCATATAACAATGCTGACGGTGACGTCTGCAAGTCGCGGACGCATGTGCTACAGGTGAGTTACCAGATGAGTAGGATTCACTGGAACAGCAGATAATTGTTGGTTTACATAGTAGATACAACTTGACATACGAAGGAACATCCATTTCGAATTTCGCACTATTCAGGCCCGCCTGACATGAATGTCTTTTTGCACCACAGAACGACCCCATGGACGCTAGCAGCTACGATGAATGCCAAGTCGAATAGGCTTCCAAACACCTCAAACTCCGGCACTGTCGAGAAGAGATTGTCGCCATTCCCCCCTGGAGGAGGCGGGAAAGATGTGCGCAGTTGGACAATTGTGGCGAGAAGATATATACCCTTAGTAAAGGTCGATATTTGAACGTGTTGAGGGGAGATGAACATACCATCAGTTGAGCAAGCAAAAGCATCATGAGCGATGCACCTAAGTTTCGACTGGTGACGCGTAATACTCGTGTTACGCCCCTCAAAACACGCCGGATACTGCTGAGGATTAAACATCCGACGAGAACCAGGCCCACTTGACGTGAGATGAGAGAGACTTGTTCGAAGCTGATACCGGTGGAGAGCTTCGAGAGCAAGTAAGCAACAATTTCGGCCGCGAGGTCAGGATAGTTGTAGGTCCCATTGCCGGCGGATCGTGATCTGCGGATGGCAGGAAAGAGGAGGCTGAAGACAGACTATTGGAGTATCAGCGACGAAACAAGGGAGCAATGTCATCGAGCTGACAGTCAAAATCCTGAAGACACAGTACACCGCGAATATCCGCCCGCCAAAATTAAACACTCGGCCATAAAACGTGCGACCGAACTTGGCTTGTTCGTGGGTGTGCTTCAGTTCCTCCAAGTTCATGCCCATTTGGTACTCAAGCGCTTCTAAGCCCTTGATCTCTTGCGCATCCGAGTAGTCGCTATCCTCTCCGAAATTTGGCACGACACGTTTATACCAGGACGATTGCGATGAATCGACCGCAGCTCTTCGCCTGTCCAGATCGGCACGGCGCTTGTTCAAATCGTCTCTGACGCGCTGAAGAGCAGAAGTAGTAACCTGAATATCGCGCTCGCTGGGCATCGGTCGTTGTGGGGCGACGAGGAAGGACCAGCAGCTGCTCATGGCTCCGAATCCGGATAGAAGACCGAGAATGATAGTACCCAAGACGATGAGACGAGCGAGACACGCGGTGATAAAGGAGGTGGATGCAAGACCTTCGGGCAAGGGGATAGACGAGAGTAGGGAAAGCGTGGTGACCACGAAAATAAGCGCGAGAAGAGACTTCGGTGATAGGATTCGTTTCGGATCTTTGGGTATGTCAGAAACCGGGGGATATAGGACAGCGAATGAGATACCTGCCGTCGGAGAGGACAATCCGGTGGTAAGAAGGACGCTACTTGAGAGGGGGATAAAGAGGATTATGACGGCCAATAGCGTCCAGAGGGATATGCGCCAGTTCAGGAGGCGAATACTGAGTCGCGTTTAGGTGTGACATCACCGAATACAAAGAAAGCACATACGGCGGTGAAAGGACATCCAGCCCTTGCAGCATGAGCAGCAGGAACATCATACAACTCTCGGAAAATGTCAGAGCGAAGATCGACTGCGGTATCGAAGACTGTGAAGGGGGCTTGGTTGTTGTTGCAGAGGCGGGAGTAGGTAAAGACGTCGAGAGGTCGATTTCCATTCCATCTTCGATGGTTGGCGAAGACAACTCTTGTAAATCAGAATAAAGACTTCCAAGAACATATTTTCGACATGTCAGAAATAACGCGGATCTGCACAAGTCACGAAGGTTTCAGTGAATTGAATGTAAGTGGTAATTTGAATCACCTCAGTCCAAGCAGTAAAGCGGTTTCTAGCCACATTCTGACCAGCAATCATCGACGTGACGGTGTAAGGCCAACGTGTTCCTGAGCTCGAGATGCTGTGCAGAGGGCTTGTGCACGCTTGGCAAGCATGTGCCGGCCGCTCGACATTTCCCGACTAGGTCACCCCGACGATCCTCGATCATTTTTGGAACCTCCCAGCCACTTCGATAATATGACTCTATACTTGACGCTACCTTGTGGCCAATCGGACTTTGAAGCTACGAATATCGAAGCAGCTTTGATGGCCTGACAATCCGCACTTGGCTCCGAACCTCACTCATGCAGCGAAGAACTGCTCTCATCACCCGTTGCGCGCAAACCCTGTACGATCTCAAGCCGATCGTTCTTCGGTTGGCCTCCGACGGATTCGACATCGCAATTAGCGACGATCCTTCAGAGCAGGCCAAACTGGCTGCTCTCCAAGGCGTAATCGAAGCGAGTGGGTCCACATGTCGCTACTACCTTTATAATGGGTTTGATGAAACCGATATTCAACACCTGCTAAACGCTGTCTCTGAGGATTTTGGTGGCCTGGATGTGGTAATGACCCTCGTCACTCATACTCTCCTCGAGTTGCTCAACAACCTCGTATCAGATTGTCGTCAACAGTCTCTTTCAGCCACCCGGATCAGTCGCCTCTCTAACCGATGGTTTGCTTTTTTTCTTTCTCGTCGAAGCACGAAATAACCTCACTCGTTCACTCACTCAGTGCTTATGGAACTCTAGGATGAACTCCTCTCGAAAACTGTGAGAGGCATGTTCTTGTACTATAAATACGCGGCGCGCCAGATGATCAAGCAAGGTCGTGGGGGTAAGATTATTGGCGCAACCCAAATCATGACCTTTCGGGGTACGCCTGACGGCCCGTTTGCTACTGACTTGGAGTACTCAACGGTGTACATGATTAGCGGAGCTTCCGAACATGTACCCCACGATTGCAGGACAGTTTGCCATGCGTGGACTGACACAAACCGCCGGTATGTTCTTGTCTGTTGGCACACATCGAATTCGACTGCTCATCGCTGGCCATCGCTGGCCATCAGCCCTCGAGCTTGGTCCGCATAACATCACAGTGAATTTGTATGCAGCAGGTCACGTGTCAGGCTTATCGCTGTCGGATCCGGCGCTCACTATCGTTCTCTCTAGGCCCTTCAGGCGTAGAGGATGTACACTGTACGGTCTGAGTACCAGGCTACGAGCGTGATCTGATGGACCACGATATCTATAGCTCAAAAATTGTATGAGGGCCTCCTCAAACATACCGGCAGCAGCAACGTTCACGATTTGGTCTGTCCTCGTCAAACAGGATGATCCTTGGCCAATCTTACTCTCTCCAGGTGGCTAGTCGTGTACCTCTCCCCAGAAAGACTACCAGCGGTAAAGACCTTGCCTGTGTTGTGTCCCTTCTCGCATCTAAGGATTGCGACTTCATCACAGGTGTGATTTCCCAGACTCTATTATCGTCCATGCTGATGGTGAGGATCATCCGGATATAGGACAAGCGGTACGAATAGAATGATATACTCTTCGACGCTTATGCGTATATTTCCAGATTTCTACAACTGGTTGGATGTGATGTCGAAGTCGCGAGGTCGAAACTTTCTTATATCAGTCAATTCAGTACATCAACTACAACCGAGGATGCTATATGCTTGGAACACGCGAGATTAACGCGCTAGTTGTATGGTTATCTCAGATGAATTCAATATCTTTCACCCTGTCGCTGGCATACTGATCCTTGTACTTGTCCCAGATCCTAGGAAAAAAGTCGCGTCAACAACCGTCGAGACACTGGCATAACTCAGACACTCGCCTCTTCAATTCATCCATATACAATTGATGATACCTGCGCACTTCATTAATGTCGAGGTCCTTTCCCTGAGCTTTTTCCACGCGTATGGGTCTTCCGACTATGAACGTCGATTAACGTTAGAGTCAATGTCAATTAAAAGTAACAAGGAAGACGACTGACAGACGACATGGATTGGATGCCGGCGTGGGATCAGGCCCCAGGAATCTGATGGACTGTCTAAGAGGAGGTCCAACGCTTGGATACGAGACGTACAGTTCAAGACACCACGTCCATGGAAAGCAGGCATTGTGAAACCAACTTTCGCTTGCATCGCTTTCTGAGCGGCACGTACCCTCGTTCCGGGACCGTTAGGTGCTTGGTCGTAGATCTAAGAATCGGTTATGCGTAAGTCTCCCCTCAATCGGAACTGAGCATACGTCGTTCTCGCCAAAGCCGAACACCGGTACCAGGTCGGCCCTACGATTGTTCACAATGAAGACAGTCATTCGGTGTCGGTCAAACCACTTACCCATTCTGCATGGCAACTTTGACAAAGCCCATCCTGTAGTTTATCGCATGAGCATTCTCGTCAGAGCAACGAACTATCCCAGTACACTCACCTATTCTTGAGAGTCAAGTCCGCTTGTTTGGGACGAGCATACAAGCTCTCCGCCGCGCCCCCGATTACAATCACCACACTTCTGCCGGGGGCCTTGTTGAGGATCCAGGAGATGCTCTTCTTTCCGACATCGGCACAGCCCGTGTACATGACCAAGTCGCGCCAGAACGGGAACGTGAACTGGACGGAGAGGGTAAGGACGTGTGCTGTGATGCCCGGGAAGAGTTTGGGAAAGCCTGTGTGATCAGTTCCAAAGGCCCCAAAAGCTCCCCTACGGCGACATGAGTATGATGTGGACGGAGGAGAACCAAGTTTACATCGAGATGACGCCTGACAGTGGGCGTAAGTCTAGGCCGACTCAAACAGGAGGGGAATACTGTACCGTGCGGGTGGTACCCGAAAACATAGTTCCTTTGGGGATCGAGGTCGGCTTCCTGCCGTTCGGTCAGAAGGCAAGCTAACTTTGAGGTCAGGTTGATGATGGTCCCACCTTTACCAGCCTGTCAAGTTCATCAGCACACAAGCACGTACCCTGATATATGCTGCTCACGATATAGGGAAGTAGTCGCAGAAGTGTTTGAACCAAGCGCAATTCCTGAACCATTTACTCGCATGACCGCCGTAATACAACCTGTTGTCGGTTCGCATATGTATTTGGTACGCGATGCATAACGGCCAAAGTGCCGGGAAAGAACTGTAATACGGTAAGACCCTTCGATCCTCAGTAGCAGAAAGCGAGGAACGAACCATAAGAAATAATACAGCGTCATCCCCCACCACATTCCTCCCGCCCAGACGGTAACAGCGGCAGTCTGGTATCTCCGTTCCATGGGAACATACCAGGGGACCGGTCTAGCAAGAGCTCTCAGTCAGCACATCTATTCCTGTGAGATTGACTACTCACTTCGAATAGGTGTTGATGAAGGACTTGAGGGCGGAGAGCATCTTGGCTAGTGGCTTGAGGTGTTCACAACAGCAAGTAGACCAAGAACCCGAGAAGGAGACAAGGAGATGGTGGTGTGGGAAGAGAAAGCCCTCTGGCTCCGCGTTCGAAGGCAGGGCAGGCCAACTCCGGAGGCTGGCGCAGAGTTGGGATCATGACGTGCACGTGTCGCGCACTATTCAGCGGTGGCCATCTGTTAGCCGATGGTGCCGTAGCCGTCGTACACTACTGTATGGGTGACAGATGACGAGAGGTCTGCGAGCTAAACCCGCGTTCAATCTATCGAGATAAGGAGGCGGTTGATGATCTCTCACCTTTGGCCAATTCGCGACAATTGTGGCGGTGACCCGGAGCGCAGAACTAGCCATGTCAAAATTCACGAGCTTGTAGTCATTCTACACTTGTAACCATAGAATGATGTCGATACCATAGGATCGACACGCCGGGAGAGAGTGGGCCGCGTGGGGATGCCAGCATACCGATGTCATCCGAAGTTCTACGATTCAGATAGAACGAATGAATTGAATGAAGACAGTCGAGATCGCTGCCTGAGTGCCGCTGTTTAGAGCAAACGAAGAGATAGAGCAAGAACGCGTCAAAAGTCATACAGAGGTCAAGCAGTTGTTGCGAGAGAGTTACGGTTGCCAAAAGCCAAGCTTAAGGGCATGTTGCTTGTGTGTATTTGTGAGGCAATCTGTCGAGCTCATCATTGATTGGGAAGCACATGCAGTCCGCAAGCAGTACGCGACAAAAAAATGCAAAGCACAACACCTCCGTGAGCAGTGAGCCAAACCTCTCAACGCGTACTAGTAACTCGTCAACAGCGAGTCAATCAGGCGACAATTGTCACTGCCGCGCCGCGGGGGCCGAATTGATACGGCAGAACGGCAGCAAACATGTCTCACCCTCCTGCCACCACCTCGAAATCATGTCGTCCTATGATAGTGATGAACCGGCTTCACCACCTACCAAGAAGACTCGGAGATTGCCCAATGCGTGCGATCTCTGTCGAAGTCGGAAAGGTGGATCGTGAGGTCCCGTATTCATGGATATCAACAACTAATTGATTGATCCAGTGAAATGTCGGTCGAACACTCCAGTGGCGACTCCCATATCTGATCTCATCGCAGGCGATAGCATGAACCAGAAGGATACCATATGTACAAACTGCATCCAAAACTCCGAGCGATGCACTCACGACCGTATCCTTCCAGAGGCGCGTCGTTCAGCTTTAGCCCTATTGCAGCGTCTCATTCCCTTGCAGAAACGCGTCAGGAGAAACTAGTGCGCGACATATTCATCCTCCGCATTGGAACGTCAACCATAGCTGCTCTCACAGCTCAAGACAAGTGTCGGAACTCCAAGGTCGCGTACATGAACTCGAGGGTGCACTCAGAAAGGCACGGTAAATCATATTCTTCTGTCTCTTTCTGTCGTATGACTGTCTGCAGTGAAGCTATATCAGTCCTCCAAGCTCCAGCTGCACCGCTGCCCGCCCAAACGCCAGTTGAAGCTGAGAGGGAGGAGGCCGATCGCGAATATCTGGATGTTTTGGAGGCGATGAAGAAATCCTCTTTGGGTGTGCAAAGCCAGCGCTATTTTGGGGCCTCTAGTAGTGTTTATTTCATGCGCAAGATGATGCGCGACGAGGCTTTTGATGTCCACATGCTGGGCGGCAAAGAGTCAACGATGAATTCGGTATGGCTACACTTATTTCGACACTTGCTATCGTTTAGCCGCTGACTGTTTACAAACCAGTGGGAGCAAGAAGCACGGCTCGATCTCCTATTTCCGGAGGAAGACCTGCTGGAAAGCCTCCTTGATCTCTATGCGCAGCATGAGGTTGGCAGCCTTGCTATTCTCCATTGGCCTTCATTTAGGCGCAACATCGCGTCCGGACTGCATCATATCGATAACAGTTTTGGGTCCGTGGTCCTGATGGTGTGCGCCCTCGCCTCCCGTATTTCCGATGACCCACGAGTTCTCGTC
This sequence comes from Strobilurus orientalis, assembly GCA_019915145.1. Taxonomy (NCBI): domain Eukaryota; kingdom Fungi; phylum Basidiomycota; class Agaricomycetes; order Agaricales; family Physalacriaceae; genus Strobilurus; species Strobilurus orientalis. The sequence goes on along the minus strand of JAHLML010000005.1, from coordinate 3,536,027 downwards.
GATGGTGTTTCCCGGCACTCTGCTGGTTGGACATACTACAAACAATCGTCAGTCACGACCTGCCGGCCGTTCGATTGCCCAAACTTGTACGACGTCCAGACGTGTTGTGTGAGTCTTTATGCTCAGTGGTTATATCCAGGCGATGACCATCACGGTTCCAGCTCGCAACTGCGTATCTGTTAGGCAGTTCATCGCCGCAATCTCATTGGCCTATCCTTGGCCTTGGCCTTCGCTATGCCATCGAGCTTGGCTACCACCGATATGTCCCAGGAGAACCCAGTGTGGACGGCGAGCTGAAGAAAAGGGCTTTCTGGTCTCTTTATATTCTCGACCGGCATGTATGTATATTTACCGGGCGCCCGTTGAGCATACGAGACGAAGAGTGAGTTCGCTTTCGGATCAAGACTCTCTGCCTCACATGATTCATGACTAGCTTTGACGTCCAGCTGCCCATCGAATGTGACGATGAGTTCTGGGAGACCGGCAATCCGATTACGAACTTCAAGCAGCCCCAGGGTCTACCATCACACGTGGCGGCGCTACTTCAGCACATCAAGCTGGCGCAAATCATGTCAATCTCACTACGAACTCTCTTTGGATCGAAGAAATCCAAGGACTCTGCGGGGATCATCGGAGGCGCCAAGGACATCATCATTCCCAAACTAGATTCGATGCTCAACGGCTGGTTTGAAAGCATACCCAATCATCGTATGACTTCCTCTAGTCGGGCAGTCAAGCGCTGAACTGTACACACAGTGCGCTGGGATCCGAACCTCGATAAGACTCCCTTCTTTCATAATTCAGCGATGCTTTATCTCGCTTATTATGTAACCCAGATATGCTTGCATCGGACATTCATACTCGACTTGACGCCACAGACACTCCCGTCTTTGGCGGTCTGCACTCATGCTGCGAGGTCTACGAGTCGAATATTGCTGTCTTGGGTTCGGGATTACCCAGTAGCGACCTTCATCGTCCACGTACGCGGGTTTTCACTCCGTCAAAGCGGCGCTGAATGTGTTATCCCAGAAAACCGCATTTACAGCGGGGATCATTCTCGTTCTGAACATCAGGAAACGACTGAAATCGAACCCGGAATGTCCGATGAACAAAATACAGGATATTGAGAATCTATATAGGCTTATCAGTGTGTTGCGTGCAAGCGAGGACAGGTATGTTTGCAGTGAAGCGTATGAGGAGAGATGACTCTGATACTCTAGCAGCTATAGTGTATGCTCTCAGATGGTGTAAGCGACCGTGCTTTGGTGACTGCACGTGCTGAAATGTATCCGCAGACACGCCTTGATCAGTCTTGCTGGTCTGCCTCCGGACCCCACCCCGACTAATCTTTCCCGGAACACAGCGTCGCTGAATCCCATGTCGGGCTATGCGCTCGATTCCTTCGCAGGAGCACAGCCAAATCGGTCGCCAGATCTTGCTGCATTGGATCCAACACTCTTCGGACTGAGGCCCTATGAGGAACCTGTCGTGGCGCAGTGGGACCAAGCGCAGGTACACATCGATATGTCGCTGTTCGAAGATGACGTCAATATGTGGGCTGGAGGAATGCAAGGTGTCGCGCCAATGGGGCAGCAGTGAGTGTACTTTGATGTGGGATTCTTGGCCAATTCGATACTGATAGAGGACAGATGGAATGATTGGAATGTACTTACAGAGGCGCCACAGTGGCCAGACATAGACTCGATGTAGAGATATCTCTGACAGAGCAGCGCACAAAGTTCAGACTGTATATTCGTATCTACCCAGACAGTTACCACTGATGAAACTTTTTGCGTGTCGCCTGGACGCGGCGTTTCATGCGGGATTGACCATTTAGGCAAGGGACTCGCGATGAACGCGACGTGGCGTATAATGTAACACGCTGCTGAGTAACTTCACTTAGAGTTAGTGTGGCTAACTTGCAGGTATAGTTCTAAATCAATTGCGCCGAGCCGAACGCGCGTCGCGTCATGATCACCTCGATTTCTCTCATAAGTTATATGTAATTGTTCTTCCAGAAAGGTGGCGTGAAGAACTAGTGCGTAACATTGTACCTCTTATCTCTGCGAATCGCACCTACAGCTGTGGGGCCAACTCTACGGAGGTCTCAAATCTCCGGCGACGCGTCCAGGAACTCGAGGAGGCTCTCAACAAGGCTCAGCTTCAGACAGCCTTACGGCCGCTCTTCGCAAGCAGCAACATTGATTCATCAGATCAAGCTCGCGCAAATCCTGTCAGTCGCTATACAAACACTTTTCGGAACCAAGAGATCGAAACAGGCTGCCGGGACTTCACGAAACGCGGCGGACAACGATACTAATATATCCCTCTTAGACTCGATGCTCAATAGTTGGTTCACAAGCATACCCAGTCATTGTACGAAACAAGGCTCCCTGTCCAAAGCTACCGTTTAATCACAGAATATAGTGCGCTGGGATCCAACTCGGGCCCAATCTCCCGATCCTTCCTTTCATGACTCTATCTGGGGTACTATGGCGTCCAGATTGGCGTTCATCGTACATTGCTTTATGAATGGCATTCATAAAGCAGCACCGTAGTCTCTGCCGTCTCTGGCAATCTGTAATCACGCTGCGCAATCCGCGAGCCGACTGTTAGAGGTATTGATACAGAAGTACTACCCGATCTTGATGTTCTTTGTCAATGTGCGTGTTCTGAAACAGTGTGGATTCGCCATCTGAAGCTATACTTATTCTAGAAAATTGCATATTCAGCGGGCCTCATCTTTGCTATGAATATCAGGAGACGGCGGAAATTGACACCAGCAGTACCAGCCAATCAAGGCCGAGACAGCGAGGAATTATGTCGACTTCTAAAGCTCTTGCGTGCGTCCGAGGACAGGTACATAATTACACCGCCAGAGCTGTGCAGTCTTTGACGGTTCCGCAGATATAGCACCTGTGCACAATTACCGTGAGTCGATGGTCATAAACCGTAATCTGTCGCACTTTTGAACGTTGAACCACTGTACCAGGTATTAACTGCTCTTGCGGCTTGCCGGCCTACCCGTAGAGTCTTATCATGGTTCTGTGCCGTGCGACGCAGCGTCGATCGATCCAAGCTCGGGATAGTATATGCTCGATTCCGACTCAGCCTCACAAACAAGTCAAATACCAGATCTTGCTGCATTGGATGCGACACTCTTTGGCCTACGGCCCTGTGAGGAGATCGTCGTGGCGCAGCAACCCCAAACACAGGTTCAAATCGACATGTCACTTTTTGAGGATGACTCAATGACTATGTGGGTGGGTGATACACAGGGCGTGTCCGAGGCCATGGGCCAACAGGGAGTTTTTTATTTTGTTCCAGTAACTTCGGTCCTAAGAGTAATCAGGTGGAACGGAGCATGTTCCCCGAGACATCACAGTACTAGACATCTAAACATTATATCATCTGTGGCGCAACTTCAATGTGGACCGAGTTGTCATAAGTTGCTCCCGTGCGGTCTCTGGATGATATAGTGTGCGGCGTGAGCTCGTTGAGACGGTACCATCACACGAAGGTAACAGGGAGTGAAGGCTTTCTCTTGCGTGTTATGTATAAACGACAAGAAATATATGCTACAAATACAAACTTGCGACAATCCGTGATGATGTACAGTGAATAATAAGAATACAGTATACAACTTAGGTAACTGTGAGGTCTCATGACAAGACTTCGAAGAAGTTGAACGGCTCCCACTGAGGAGCAGGGATGAATGGTTGCGAAGACACATCCAGGTAAGCAAAGTCTACCATGGGCGACGATGGAGGAGGAGTGTTGTTTGAGAGGCGCAAGCCACAATGGCTGGGACTCGTAGACAGGGCAGGATTGAAGATCTCCACGTTCACGCGTCTGAACTCCTGCTCGAAGTCAAAGGCGGGAACGCTGACACCGGTGATGTGCGCCAGTGGATCGTAAGTGGGTGAATGAACGGGAGTGACGTCTTGTTCATCCGCCCAGCGCGCCCAGTCGAAGTCTACGTCCATATCCACCATGTTCATGCCCGTGCCCATACCCATGGGATCAAACAGCGTCTCGACGGCGGGACTGAGCTGTCTGGTGAGGCTTGGGCTATGAGCCATCTCGACGGGATAGAAGGTGTCAAACCCAGAGTCGCTCTTGGGAGAGTCGATAACAGAGGTGGCGGGACTAGACATTGAGACAGTGGGACTGTCAAAGTCGGAGTGGTATGACGAGTTGGGAGATGACGGCGCGACAGAGAGGCGGGCCCGAGTGCGCGTCTTGTGAGGGCGCTTGGTGATCTTGCCACTGCTAGTGGCTTCGACGGAATCAGGGCGAGTGCGCTTCGCGTATCCATGTTTACGCTGGCGGTGGCGAATGAGTGCAGAGTACGTCGACGTCTCCTGCTCACAGTGGGCGCATTGCCACTTCTTGTGTTCGTGCCTATCGTGAGTCAATCAAAACTGTATTGTGATATGATGGTGGAAACAACGAACATGGAAGAAACATGCGCGCGCATGTTCACTTGCTGGCGGGTCGTGTATCCACATCCATCAATGGCGTGGGGACATGTGAAGCGACTGAAGCGCTTGCTTAGAAGCTAATTCTCACTGATAGAGTGCGATGAATGACATACCTCTTCGTCGCCTCATTGTGCGTGTCCAGGTGGCGAGTAAGCTCGTGCTTGCGGGCAAAGGTACGAGGGCAGTGAGGGCAGGTCTAAGAAACAAGGGAAACCGTTATGTCAGCAACGATGCCACCGAGAACAATAGAGGAGCGCAAAGGCTCAAAAGGGTAAGACTCGGGAGGCGGGATAAGGACTTACCACGCGCATCATCATCTTGTGCTATCGAATATGTTTTGTGTATGTTCTACAAATAGCGGAGGAGGAGGAGTGAATGATTCTTGTGGATCAAAAGCGGGGGTACTGGGCAGGGAGCTGAGGATTTCATTCTGAAATCCCAGAGGTTATATACGACCCCCGACGAAAAGCAATTGAGAACCAAACAGACGACATAGCCGTATATAGTGCGTATTTGGGGAGTGGCGAACCAATTCGCTTTCTTGCCAAGTATGGAAGGAGGTCCTCGCCCAAGGGTCCAGGTTGTTTGATGGTATTTTTGCTGGAAGTCAGGGAGAGCAAAGGGAGAGTATCAGTGGCGTAATTTGCAATTGGAATTCGGACCATCAGAACCGTGCGTGGCGGCCACGCTTATGTAGTGAGCGGCGCAGCTCATTGTATCTGTTGCTCCTCGAGTTGTCAACCGTTTCTACTTCGCTGCAAGTACCTTCTATACAGCTCGAGATACGCTTTCAGCAAATTAACAATCAGTTATAACCAGAGAAAATAATGGTAGCGCCCTATCAAGCTCTTCCAGAACATGACCTCTATCACTGCCTCCACTTGAAAAGTCTGCGTCGGGAGACAGATCAGGTTGACGAAAAGTAAATGCTGGCAGTGGCAGTTGCAAAGCTAGCCATGTGCTACACAACCTTTTTGGGCACCCGCCCCGACGCGCTTCGTCGGGCCGACTTTCGAATAGAGCATGCCTTGACTTCGTGGTTCATTCTCATGACGAAGAGATACTTTGCATCAAATATCTTGTTTGGTAATAATACAATTGCAGTTGCATGCCTGATTTCCTTCCTTTACATCGCGAGGACCGCCGCCTCCTTACCCGTTGCCCTATTTACTTCCGTACCAACAACGACCACGTCTGGCATTTCGTCGACAAGCTTACGAGCAGCCAACTCCACCTCGGGACCAAGAATTGAGGTATCACTGCCCGCTTCTACTGTGGCGATGCCAGAATACCACATGCGCTGTTGCGCGAGGCCTTGTTCAATCATGGCTTGTACACCACCGAGTCCGTGCCACCCCATCGCTTCGACAATCTGGAGCATGGGAGTACGGCGGGGTTTGTATGGCATCTCGAGGAAGATACGTTTTGTCGGGACCGGGAGCGCTGATTCACCAGTTGGGGGCTCATAGGGAATTGTGAGAAGAGACATGACGGTGGTGTACACCATTCGCTCTGCGTATGTCTTGGGCGCGATGGCAGCTGGAGTTATCGTCAGCTAAATCGTCACTAGTGATTGCATGGCAACTATGACTACTCACGTATAGCGCCGACCGCCATTAACAGCTTAGGCTTGCCTTCGCCGACCAAGTACTCCTCGACATCATCCGGAGTTCGTAGATGTATCAAGCTGCCCTTCAGATGGGGCATTGCGTCTTGAACAAACTTGACTTCGGCTGGATCGCGATTGATAAGGAAGATCGGTGAAAGTCCAAGGATGGTGAGGGCATGTGCCGCCGAACGCGTCGTTGCGCCGCCGCCAATGACCAGACCAGCGCCCTTCATGGATGAAGGGTACGATGCTTCGGAGGAAATGTTTGTGTTTGGGTATTGGAAGCGGACTGCGTTAAGGATGGAGTTTCGTACACCGAGGACTGGGGGATGTGAGACAAGGTTTTGGATGAAGGCTGCAGCCAGGCCGGCTCACTGTCTGTGTTTTGGCCAACGAGTTTGTAGCCGGTGTCTGTCTTGACTTTTACAATTGTGTTGCAGGCGTCGGTGACCTTGGATTCGGGGGACACTTCGTCGAGGAAAGGGATGATTGCCGCCTTGATTGGCATTGTCACTCTGCATCGCGATTAGCCATTGTCGATAGATACAGAAAGAAAACGCACGCAGCGCCTCCGAGCTCATCGCTCTTAATCGTTTGGAGCATTTCCTCGGTAACTTTGCTAGTCGACCATGTTGAAAAATGGTTTCCGGACTGAAGGCCCTCAAAACAGCAGTTCTGGAGCGCCGGGCTCGCAGAGTGGGCCACTGGGTAGCCGAAAAGATGAAACTTCTTGTTCTGTGGGACGGCGTGCGATGAGGACATGGTGGCGGGGCAGATAGAGTGGGGAAGCCGCGGGGTAGCTCGTATAAGCGGCGGAATCCAGTTTATCCGAGTGGATTTGAGGTAGACGGACGCGATCAGGATCACGGCCCCTGCTATGGATGCCCATAGTCTCGACATGGGCCAGTTTCAGCGTGGTGGGCGTGAACGTTGGTCGTGGCGACGCACTTGGAGCGGAGGTTGTCCATGTCGTCGTGGTCAGAGTCGAAGATGCTTATTACCGGTTGCGTCAGTTCATCAGAAGCCGAGAATCTTTTCTCTTCGGCCATTTAGCATGTCCAGCGAGTTGTCGATTTCAATGTATTCTACGCAATGCAAGCCCGGATATCAATGTACAGTCATTATTTACTTCTTCTCCCTCCGAAATTTCGGACTCGTCGCAACAAAGTCAATGGCGTAGTCTGCAAACGCGTCAAAAAGAGACTTGAAGGGATAATTGAAGAGCTTGCCGTATCCCTTCACACCAAAGCCAGCGATAATCGATGTCGCCTTGTTCGATAGATATGAATGATGCCGAAACTGCTCCCTCGCATGCACATTCGAAACATGCAGTTCCACAAACGGTATATCGACCCCAGTCAGCGCATCGAGAATGGCCACACTCGTATGCGTGTACGCGCCTTCCATGCCAAAATCATCAGCTTACGATGTATCCCCTCCCAACACGAGATGCTCACCGGCATTGATGACTATCGCCGTAATGCCCTCCACCCTTGCTTGCTGTATCCGATCCACAATCGCGCCCTCGTGGTTGCTCTGGAAGTCCGCTAACGTCGCCCCATGCCTCTCTGCGGTCGACTTGGCTGAGGCGACGACGTCCACCAGCGTCTCATGCCCGTAGATGTGCGGCTCACGGGTACCGAGAAGGTTCAAATTAGGCCCGTTGATGAGCAGGATGTTCGCGGGTGGTTGTGAGTAAAAGGCCATTATGTGTGGGTGGAAGGAAGTGTTACTGTATGGACATCTGACGCCCTTATACTATAGGTGACACTTGTTTCGCGGTTTCGCGATGTGACGCTATGCAACAATCTTCCGGGGCATTGAGTGTTATTCCGTGAACGGAAGGTCGGCCCGGTCAAGCGGAGAATCGGAAGTCGAGCAAGAGTCAGGGTGCTAAATGCGAGTAGGCGAAGTAGGCACATAACATATTCGGGCGATTGTGTTGCTAGTGAACAGGAAACGACGGTGAAAGATTGAATGAGATGCAGTTGGAAATTGGAAAAGAGTCATCGCACCGTGGGAAGCCATCAAAAAGTCGCCATTGTTCTTCCGATTTGGAATGACAACTTGAAAGTACTGACGCGGTCACTCAACGTTCATTGGACCACATCCGCTGTGGCCTCCGGATCCTGGGATGGGATAGTTCTGAGTCGGTCAACATAAATCTTTGTGTCCTTCTGATGTCAATATACCTCATCGACTATATTCTCTCAACGAGTGCCCTCAAAAAGAAGACTGTAGCGAGGCTCCCGCGTCTGCCAGATATGATTTGGGCGTGAGAGCCCGTCGAAAGGTATCACATATACTGCGAGCGTTCTCTCTATTCCCCTTCATTGCTCCCCTTCTTCCCCCCACAATGGCTTCCAGCAAGAGAAGTAACAAGCGCGGCACTGCAAGGACCGGAAGGTTTGTACCTCTACCCTTGGATTGCCGTCAGCCAATTCTCAGGCTGGAAAATCTTCAGGAAGCTCTCCAGACATCAGTAGGAGTGTCCCGTCGTACCTCATACATAACGCTCGAACCACTTCCAGGAAATTAGAAAATAGTTTTGACAATCGTGTTGCCGTTCACCTGACACAAAGCAACTTCAATTCCTTGCCTAGGAGAGGCCGACCGTCATATTCGCGGCAGTCGAGTAAGCCACTCTGACCCAATTATCACACATGTTCACGCCAGTGGCTGGGCAGCGCCACCAATAGGGCGCAGGCACACGCTCGACGCGCTGTGTCCTACGCTGCCAGCAGGCTCTGCTATGTGGGATAGTACACATATCCTTCCCAAAGCCTCTAGCCAACAGGAAACCGAGAACACCTGCTTGTCTGCTGCGACATCTCCAATGCTCTCCCAATTCCAAATGAGCCCATTGGTGATGATGCAACCGATACCAGAGACCAACATTGAACTTACGACTCGAAACTACGTTACGGAACCTCCTCCTCAATCCATGTCGGAAGGTTACATGTTCACAGAAGCAGCACTCCCTCCCGACAACCGTGGCATTGGCTACATCGGTGACTACAACCCCGATGTTATATCATCCACCCTTCCTGTCATGAGATATGCTACAGAACCTCCCCCTCAATCCATGTCAGAAGGTTACATGCTTATGGAAGCAGCGCTCCCTCTCCACAACTGTGACATTGATTACATCAACAACTACAACTTCACTGTTATGCTATCCTCCCTTCCTGTCATCTCATCGGGTTGTGCAGACACAGGAGGCTTACCTGATATACCTGACATGCAACTTGAGCTGCTTGACATGCTTCCAGCCATGGATGGGTCTCTCCCAGGGCTGCTTGATGATAACGGTCTCGAGATGCTGCAAAGACATTGAGGTGGTCTTCGTTGAGTATCCAACAGATACAGTAACAGACACTGCCACTACAACTGTAACCAATGTAATAGGTATATATGAATGCTGGTCCAAGCTCCAAGTTCAGTCTGACAAGTATTAATGCAAAAGTCCGTATTGCAAGCCTACATTGCTAGCAGGCATACTGCAATCAGCCCAGCGACCAGCCCAACCCCAACCTGCACCCCCATAGCGCCATTCTGACTCCCCTTACTTGTACTGCTCATTTTCGACGCATCCCACCCGCTATGCCCATTACTAGTCGCCAGCACCGCCTGGTCCACTGTTGCTGTGTTTGTCAATTTCGTGTACGCTGTCGTAGAGAACGTCGTCGACGGCACCCCATCGTTCTCGGTCTGAGCGTCGTCCGAAAGAAATACCAACGCAAACCCGGGTGCGGGAACGGTCACGCTGCAGACATTGTTCGTCTGATCACAGCTCACGGTCTGCACGTCCTCGTCGCCTGTCAGACGACCGTCGCTCTCGAAATTGCTTCCAAATGTCTGTCCCGCCCAGGTGAAGTTGCCCTTCTGCGATACGGAAGAGGCAGAGAGGTACCTGAAATGAGATTCAAATCAAATTCCATACGCGGCAAGCCAGAAGGGAAGAAAAGCTTACTTGACTCGTACCGAAGCTGGGCTGGCATTAGCCTGTCCAGTCTCGCCTCCGCCTATTGCTATCGAGGCCGTGTATGTACTGGCACCGCTTGAATCCGTGATATAGTTGAACAGAGCCACTCGTGTCGGATTTCCATTTTCGTATATCGCATAGGCCGGCGTGTAAATGTTCGCCTCATTAGCGTTGAGATCCAGGATTTGCGACGTGTTTGAGGCGCCGAGGGTTTCAGCCATAATCAACGCGGCGTAGTAGATAGGGCCGATGGTCCATTGGCGGTAGGTCGATTGGTTCGTTGGCGGCGCTATGAACAATAATTGAGCGTACTTGGCCGAGTATGCGGGGTGATACTGGACGCACGAGTGAAAGGCTGTGCGAGATATCAGCTTCAGGTATACATAGGTATTGAGCGAGGGAAAGACACGTACATTATAGAACACACTTTGACCACCGACGTGGAAGAGAGTTCCGGAGAAATTGGAGTGCGCTAGCTGCATGGAATAATCCAATGCCCACAACGCCGCGCCAAACGAGTCACTGATACCAGCGAAACCACCGCAAGACGCCGTGTTAGTCTCAAACATCAGAAGACCCTTCCCCTTCGATTGAGCGTACGCGGTGGAGTCAAGATATTGGCTCGCAAGACTTTGTCCGGCAGTGTGATTGAGATAAGTAGGGAACATATCCTGAGGGTCGCGGTATGTGCCCGTCCCGAATTGCGCGTAACAGTTGTCAGTTGGGTAACGTTCGACGGCCAGATAGGCGAGGTTGTCCGAATAGCTATCGACAAAGCCGGTATCCCAGATCTGCGAGGGTTGCCAATCGGCATTGGCGAGACTGGGCCCGATGAGGATATTTCGGTTGGAGTCATGTTCGTCGCCAGCCATAGCCGCGACAAGCTGTCCGAACTCGTCGAAGTAGCTCTGCGGCGTATAATCATCTCCTCTGTGACCATGGCGAGTGTATAGATCTGGTTCGTTGCCCGCTTGAAGGCCGATTAGGCGGTCGCCAAGGATCGCCTGACCTTGTTCGGCAATGGACAAATCGAAGGGAGATGTGTTGAAGAAAGGTATACCTTCAGAGTCGCGTGAGTATTCCTGCCAGAGAAGAAGGGATATGATTTACCAACGAACCAACGAACATTTACGAGATCGGAAATTCCTTTCATAAGATTGAACAAATCGATTGTGTAGTCCAAAGGCGGGGTGTTTGTCTGAAAATGATGAGGTGCTGCAGACACAGTGAATAGCAAATCGCCGCACAGGATTTGAGACGTTATCAACCTCTTTCTCGATCATCTTGCCGTTCGGTAAGCTGTCGACAAGTTTGGCCGTTTCTTGGGTGTTTCCACCGACTCGGATCATGACTTGACCGGCGCGCTGCTGTATGTTCGCCATGAGGTTGAGGAAAGGAACCGCGATGAACGATGAATTTTTGCCACCTGAACCGTCGATTAGAGGATGAAAGTTGACGAGAAAATCACGCTCACAAACTTGATTCACCACGGACATTTCTATGGAGAAGCCAAAGAATGAGCCAGTCTGTGGAATCGATACTCCTGGCGTGCCGTCCATTTGCAGCTGGATTCCGAAGGCCATGGGCGGTAGCGGGTCGGGGACAGCTGGTGCATCAAGGACGGTCGGGTTGTAGGCGGCAGCGCCCGTGTAGCTGGCGGTATCCGCACTGCTCGATGAGGTCGCGCCGACCAGAGGGCGCTGCTTGTAGACGGTGATCTGGGCATTGACCGACGCGGCAAGAAACAAGAGAAGAAAAGAGGCAGCTGCGCATTTCGTCATGTCGACCAATATCTCCGGATATGATTGCCCTGTGGGATTGCGTGCCTGCTCAGGGTTCGACGTTTGGCGGCCTCTTTGAACAATGACCACACTCTGCCAGCGGAGGGCGCGAGCTTGCCGTCGATGTTGTGGGCGACCTGTGGGCGACGCAAGCGACGATGACGGCGAATGAGAGGCAACTTCACTGACGTAATGTGATCGAGAGTCTGCGTCCACGACCGTAACGTGCGCCACACGAGATTCATCTCTTCCGGCTCTCTAAAGATCCTACCGGCTTACGTACAAGCAGCATGTCCTCTGAAGAGGTGAAACTGACTGACCGTAGTACACAGTCTAGGCTCTAAGTATCATTCATCCGCACACAGGCCGAATAGCGTTCACTCATCTGGTGACTTTGTGTCAAGTCAAGTTTCCCTCGCCATTCTACAGTGTCTGATTGTACGGAACTATATAGTCATCCAGCTCAACTTGGCTTGCCTAGGTAAGAGCTATCGCGCTTTTGACAAATTTGTTGCGAGTATGTTAAACCTCAAATTCATTCTCAGCAAAGCATTGAAAACTCGAGACTTCTACGAAGCAGCACGGCGAAGCTCACGCCATAGTTCATTGGCGTCCACTTTCTGTTGGTTACGACAGCGTCTGTCCTTGTAGGCTGTGCTGAAGAAGCGGAATCGAATTCTATAGCGGAGAGGATTAACTGGCGGAAAATGGTCTGTCCGCACATCTGTCATAGATTCTGATTCTAAGCTGTGCCCCGTTGGTGCCCTTTGGTGCCCCGTGTCTGGTGGCCAGTGCGAGGCACTGCGAGCCAATGAGGACGCCCGTATGCCCTTTTTGTAATCCCAACTTTGCTCCATTCAGTCTTCGATCGCGTTCGTCAGTTGCCAGTGCGTAAGTTGCATGCTGTTGCATGGAGCCTACGCCGGGTTGGCAGTGAACGATCCCTGTTCCCTTCAGGCGGAAAATCTTTCACAGTTCTCGATGTCCAGATTTCGCTGGATAACGAATATCGGTCGAACCCCACAACCCCGTCTTTGCGGGGTGGGAACATCCGAGCAGCCGCTTGAACGAAATTAGCCAAGATTAGCCATTGGATAAAAGATGACTCAGTTCGTCGACGTCCTCTCTCTTCCTTTCTTACCATCATCTCATGGCCAAACTCGCGCGCATAGAAGACCGACCGACACCTCCAGAAGTATACTCATGGAGGGTCTATTTCAATGCTTTCGTCGCGACATTCGCGGCGGTGATGATAGGGTGCGTCTCTCGATCCCTGGATAAAACTTTTCTTGACGTTCTCGCGTAGATATGACTCTGCCTTCATCGGAACGTCAATAGCGCTGGACTCTTTCAAAGACGAATTTAACCTTACCAATAAATCAACCTCCGATATCGATCTAATCGACTCAAACATCGTTTCCATGTACCATGCTGGGTATGTTGGAACTTCTTGTGGACGACGACCTTTCTCAAGGACCTCTCCCTCCACCTAGCTCTTTCTTCGGTGCAATTCTCGGATATCCCATCGGTTACTACCTAGGCAGGAAAAAGGGCCTTATTCTCGCCGGTGCTGTTTTTATCCTTGGCGCAGCCCTTCAAACTGCAGCTTCGTAAGTGGCCGAACAAGCTTTATCTGGCTTATCGTGCTGATGCGAATCTTTCTGCCAGATCGTCAACTGGTCTTGGTATAATTTATGCTGGCCGTGTCATCGTCGGCCTCGCCATCGGTTCTGCTTCCAACCTTGCTGTACGCTATTCCCCCGCGTCTCTTCTACTGCCTCATCTGAGAGATTTTCTAGCCCATATACGTCGCCGAAATCGCACCCCCTGCTATCCGTGGGCGACTCATTGGAATGTACGAACTCTCTTGGCAGATAGGTGGTGTCATCGGTATGCCCCCGTCTCATAATTCCCCTCAAAAATCATCTTGACGCTGGCGGTAGGCTTCTGGATTAATTACGGAGTCACGAAGCACATTGGCCCCAGCCATCAGCAATGGATTATCGCTTTCGCTGTTCAACTCGTGGTACGGTGGTCACATACTTTCTGCACTGTATCTAGGCTGACGGTGTTTCTTAGCCAGGTGGCCTCCTCTTCTTTGGCTCCTTCTTGATTGTCGAGTCCCCTCGTTGGCTGATCACTCGAGACCGCAATGGCGATGCGCTCAGAAATCTAAGCTACCTACGCCGTCTTCCCTCCGATGCTCCCTACGTCGTGCAAGAATTTAGCGAGATGGAAGGCGCCGTGGCTCACGAGAGGAGTCTTGCCGGCGCTGGCTTTTTCGGTCCCATTCGGACTGTCTTCGCCGACCGAAAACTCATCCAGCGCCTCCTCCTCGGTGTCAGTCTGTTCATCTGGCAGAACGCCACCGGCATCAACGCCATCAACTATTATTCGCCCACGATTTTCAAGTCGATTGGTATCTCTGGGTCTAGCACTTCACTTTTGACCACCGGTGTTTATGGAATCAGTGAGTTCGCCATATCTTCTCATCGTCGGTGCCGGACTGACGTTCATCCTAGTCAAACTCACCTGCGCAATGCTCTGGCTGCTGTACCTTGTAGACCAGCTTGGCCGTCGTCCTCTTCTCATGATCGGATCCGCTGGAGGTGCCGTTTGCATGTACTACATCGCTGGTTACATCGCCGTCGCGCAGCCCACTGGCTTGAGCGGCAGCGTCGACGCTGGCGGTCGTAGTGCCGTTGCAGCCTTCTACCTGTGGACGTTGTTCTACTCCCCAACCTGGAACGGAACACCATGGGTCATTGGCGCAGAGATGTTCCCTCAACATGTTCGCACGTTCACCCAATCCACTATGGCCGCCTCGAATTGGCTCTTCACATTCCTCATCGCTCGGTTCACCCCACAAATGTTCACCGCCATGGGTTACGGCGTGTATCTCTTCTTTGCCAGTCTCATGACCATTTCCGTGGTCTTCATCTTCGTGAGTGCATCGTCTCTTCAGCTAGTTCTTTATTCTGATCGTCTCTCCAGTTCCTACTCCCTGAGACGAAACAAATACCCCTCGAAATGATGGATAACCTCTTCGCACCAGGCGTCAAGGCATGGAACGCTCATGCCATAGTCACAGGGCAAATGATGGATCATCTACATTCCGCGGAGACTGGAAAGGCTGCCCGCAGTCCTTCGATGGAAGTTAAAAGTGAGGAAGAAAGGGTAGAGCGTGCAGATTGAGTGCAACTAATCCGGCTACATTAGAATCACTTGACGAACGTTCATGACAACCACGGACTGTAATTTATTTATCACTGTAGCTTGTAAAATCAGCCTTGCATCGGAAATCCAGCTTGTTGTGCCACGAAACTGTGGTGAACGTTGATACTAAGTTACAAGTACGATCGAACATAACGTTGGTCATGATACAATACTGTCTCTAAATCGTACACGACTCCCGACTGTCCGAGTACGTATGGTGTGATATAATGGTACAGAATGGAACGATGCTCAGAATTTATCATCATAAGTGGTAGTATCATGCCCGTCAATGCGCATACGCCAGTCGTCATCCTCAACACTGGCCCTCCTCCAAACAGCGCCAGCCTGTAACCGAACCTCCAACAACGAACGCAACCTCTTGCCCATGAATCTGAACCCATCTCTGATGATCCTATCCTTTGGCTGATTGGGTCCTACCCCGTACACATGAAGGACTTGTAGATTCGGAAGCCTGGGGAGGAATATGTATGGGAAAGACCCGAGAGTTTGCTTGGCGCCATCAATCAGCGAATGAGGAAAGCGGAATGAGAAACAAGATACACACCTCATCAGGCTGCTCCACACCGTAAAACTTGATCCTCAGGTCCTTCACGTTGGGGAAAGCATACACTGCACAATGCAGAACTTCTATGTCCCAAACCTGCAGGCGAAGCTCCATGCTCTCCACGGCAAGGAGTCCCTTTGAGAACCACGTCGCTAGACGCGTCGGGTGTATCTCGTTGAGACCTATCACATGCTTGACAGTCTCCGCAATCCTGAACGCGTCTATCGATTCGAGGGGACCGTGGTACGTGTGAACGTCCTTCATGTCGAAATCGGAAGGAAGGCGCTTGAGCCGGGTGTCGGGCATCATGCCAATCCGCTGCAGAAGTGGGGACTGGCGGAAGAGCCGAGTGGTACGCTGAAGATATTCGTGCAGGTTCCCGCCCATCGCCTTGGTCTCATCAAGCCCACGTAGCTCGAGTGTATGCAGCTGTGCCGTTGCTGGCGGGCGCCGCATCATGTTCTCGTCGAAGAGGTATGTAGCGATGGCCTCGCTCCAGTCCAGGCGTAGGATTTTGAGGTTTGGCGCGGACACCAAATTAAGCGCGCCATACCGGGTTTTGGCCCCGTCCGGAAGAGATGGGAACGGGACATTCTGGAAGCCGTTCAACTGATTCATGAATGCCTGAGTGGTCTGGTTGAAGCCGATGGGTCCTGTTCCAGGCTGAGCACCAGTCTGATTCAGGGGCTGGATGTGGTATAAATGCAGTCCATGGTGATGTATGGGTGCGTGAAGATGGGGAATGTTTGGGGGGAGGATGGGTGGCGCAAAGGTGGCCACTGGCGCCATCTGATGGACCATCTGATGTACATGATGATGCCCATGGTGAGGGACCTGTACATGAGGCTGATGAGGTGGTGGTGGATGTGTAACTTCCCAAGTGACGAATATGATATCCAATTCCTCGATGGGCAAGTCTCCCAGCATCCCAGCTATCGATGGAGGGCATCCAGGGAGTAAGCATTTGATGAAGGACAGACGGCGTAGGTTGGGGAACTCGGAGAGGACCTCGTAAACACGTGTGGTGCCAACCAAATCCATATCACTGAAAATAAGCGTTTGGAGAGATTTGAATGACCGGAAGCGGTTATAAAGCGTTCCGAAGCAATTCGACCGATTCGCAGTGACGGTGAGGGAGAATGGCACCTTGTCCATCTCCGGGGTGCGGCTTCGCCAGATTAACGAGTTGTATAGCGCCTGTTCATTGCCCATGTTAAACGTGAGATCCTTGTTTATTTCCTTGACGGATAAGTTATAGAACGTCCAGCAAGTAGTGGAAACACGAAACAAGTCCGAAGCAGGTAGGTAGCTGAATATGTGGAAGAGCAGCTCATTGGGGAGAGTGCCGAGGAGCGGGAAGGGAGTTGTGCGCATCAAAGTACGCCTATGTTCGTGCTTGCAGTGCCACTGGCAGTCTTCGACGAGGAGAGGTGGGTGCACCGGCTGGGGCATATCATCCTCCATGGGACTGTCCTAGATCTCAGCAGTTGATCAAAGAAATACTATGTGCACTCACGAATAGCTCTCAAAGACTTTCCAGTAAAGCGATTGGCTGTCAATCGCGTTAGTACTTGTCATTGATCGCAAAATGATTCGCCAAACACACGGAAGATAATAATCCTCCCCGCCGCGTAAGGATCGCATCCCGGTGGCGTCCATGATTTAAATTATTCGTGTAGGAGGGGATGAGAGGATAGAGTCGTCAGTTCATCATGCACATGAGAGAGTTAAGTAAACCTGCGAAGCTCGAACCCGTGTCCTTGCCGAATACGTCACAATGTCGGACTGGGCGGCCCTGGCCATGGATTGAAATAAATCATTATAAATGGCAGCCTGCTCTCACCGCACCGACCCGAGACGGACTGTCCGCGTATATTTCTGTGTACATAGGCTTACATAGAATGTTTCCTATGATGATATTCATTCAATGCCGCTTATAACCAAAAGGATCGGATAGGGACAGCGACGCAGAAGCGCGCCGCGCCCCCGTCGACTCATCCGGCAAGCCGTCCGCCTTCTCTGCACGACCGACTCTTGTGGTTTAACCGCATGAGGCAATGAGAGCCCAAAGGGTGGTCATATGGACCTTCTTGCCAGTGGGTAAAACCGGGCACGAATGAATGACAGCGAGAATTGCACAATCACGAGGTGCAGTGTACACTTCCCAGAGCTTGGAACTTCCGAGGCGTCAGACCAACATGCTTGCGAAAGAAGGGGCAGAACAAAATCAGATTGACTTGATTCCTTCGGAAATGAACGTCAGTAGCCTCAGTGGCACTAACTACTAGTAAGTCAGAAGCCCTGCGCGCGGAGCAGCTGTATGCCGTATAGTCAACTATCCGGCCAAGCATATGAACGCAGTGGGCAGATATATCACGCAGGTAAGTGAGACGTCCTATATTCGACTACAGTGAGATATAACGTGAGTGAAAACGAAAGATCCTTACCCTGACAGGTCGCGTTACATATGCAGCAATGCTCATTGCTTCGAGACACTGTATCCGCCGACATCCAGACCGCAAGTGCCACTAGCCTTGGTTTACGAGCTCCAGATGTGCACAGACATCCATGACTGCGAGTCCGTTAACCGTGCGTGGACTGGGGGATGATCGGACCACGGCGGAACAGTCAATCATCAAGTGGCGCCATGGCCCCTGCAGTTCCAATTGTACACTTTCTTTGACAAGTGAACTGTAGATAGAAAGGAGCGGTGATGATCAATGAGCAGCGCCTTCAGTCAGTCTCTAGACCGAAGAGACTCGCGACAAGCGATACTCCGAGCTATATCCCACGACTTCCTCTTGGAGCAGATGACCGCCGAGCGCAGAAGATCCAACGAGGGAGGCGGTATGGAAATTGAGCCGACGAGGTTTTGGTACCGAGGACTTTCGACCTTCGTAAGACGTTCGCTCCTTACTGCACGGAATCGTGACAAGTATTGATAATAAACGTCCTTCGCGAGAAGAACTCACACCGAGATGAGGACTGCCACTGGGCACAGAGCACATTGTGCAATCCTGCATGGCAGCGGCTACACAGTCGAGTCAGGAACCTGACTCAAGGACGAAAGTCGACCATCCGGATTCCGGACCAGACCCGTCCTCGGACATACATAGCAAGCCCGCAACAAGGACCCCACAATACAGATATCAAACGCGTACGCTCAGCGGTATGCGTCATATCTATCTGCTTTCTCCAGACCAGAGGATAAGGTTCCATGATCAAATGCGAGGCGTAGGCCGCACAGAGAACGTGTATTACTTACTAGAGCTTGATTACTAGAACGATCTCATTCAACGAATCAGCGTCTGTAACAGGCGCAGGAAACAGACCAGAATATAGTTCTTAGGCGCCAATACATGAGGGGGACTGGAAGACAACGACTTGGGGAATCTGAGAGCGTTTTGCAAGTTAGCTTTTGCGATATCAAGAGGGAAAGGCTCGTTCAATTTAGTAGGCTTGGTAGCCGAGTCCCGACTCGGAGACTCCCGACGTCGGGAAGCGGGCAATACCAAAAGAAGGTATCTAGAAGGTGGTACATCTGAACGTGTCGACGCGTGATGTCGCTAGCCTTCAAACCAAGGTTTGAAAACAGCAAGGAAGGAAGGTCGTTCGCTGTATAGATGATATCTCCCGCGCGCAAGAGTAGTAGGGATTCGCTAGATGTCACTCAGCCAACACTTACATACTCAGACGGGACGACTCACCTCCTCGTCCATACCGCGCGTTGAGCAGCCTTCGACTCAATCGAACATGTACAGAGGATGACATGAAGCCGTACAAAGGGCGGCAAATCTTCGACGACAGAGTAAGTAACAAACAAGATAGGTTACAAGTACAATACCGCGGGCAAGTTTATGACACTAGAGAAAGGATTATCCTTAGGTATGTGAAGAACGTCACATGGGATTGCGCTTCGCGCATAATCCTTGACCTCAACACTCAGATGAAGATCCATCCCACTCTTCGTCAGCGACTCCAAGTCCTGTTTGGCAGGAGTGTGCTCCAACGGCCACAGTTCTCTCCTGATGACATCGGGATCCAGAGAATCGGCGCAAATTCTGACGTGAAACTTTTGCAGCGTCGCGATATTTGGGCCCGCTGTACATCTCCCCTGCAACATATCCACAATTTTTCCTTCGCAGAAGTAAGGAAATTCTTGCGAGTTCTTGTGGTACGAGACAAGCAGCGTGAAACTCTGGAGACGTGGGAGAAAGGCGTGAGGCGTCGGGCAGTACGAGACAATGAGACGTTCGATGATAGATGACAGTTCTGCCATTCCCGTGTCGTCAGGAGCGAGTCCTATGACGAGTCGTGCAACAACGTTGAAATTCGTAAGATTATGCGTGATGGTGAGGATGGGTAGCAGGCAGCTCAGATCGAAGGACGTGTAGTTGGCGACGTTGAGTGTAGTGAGGGAGGGCGCACTGTTAGAACGGCTTAGCAGGTCGCAGAAGAATCGGCAAGTTAGCCAAATTCTATCGAGGTAAACCTCTTGCAAGGCGGGGAGGGTCAGATGATTGAGAACAAAGTCGCAATCTGTTCGAAGGCTCCGAAGGGTCCTGATAGTTATTACGGGCAACGGGTCCACCGGTTCTGGGACATTGGGAGGGAAGCGGAGATCCAAGTCCAAGTCAAAGTGAAGCGATTCGAGGAGGATGCAGTTTTGCAGCAGTTGCGTGAACATTACGACGTCAGAGGTTGGTTCGCAACACGGTATGCAAAGTTCCCTGAGCTGTGCCCATGGAAGATCAAGAGTTCGACGATGGCCTTCCAGCGTCACTTTTGTCAAGCGTGGGCAGATACCGAACCCGTTAATGACTGGCAGATCCTCTGCGAGCGGTAGTGGCTCCTCATTTCCCTCATCGGGTGGTTCAAGGAGATTGAGGTGCAAGTGTTCAAGAATGGGGAGACGGGAGTGTAGACGAGCAAAGTAATCCTCGGCATCATGGAGTCTCTCGATGTAAAGATTTCGCCAGCGATGTGTCTGGTTCAGGAGTTGAAACAGCATTTGTGAGCGCGTCGTTTCCGCATCCAGCAAATTCTGGGCTGTGAATTGCGGCCCTAGCAATACGCCGTCGAGAATGTCAACGTCTAGATGATGCTGTCCCGAGCGGCGTAGAACAACGTCGAGTTGCTCCATACTGGATGGTCCATCGCACATCGAGGGCATGTCCGCAAAGTCGAAGCGTAGGCGTGAGCATACAAAGGGCGTGGAATAAACTGCATCGCGCCAAGTTCGACACACTCGTCCGAGCGTCCAATGTGGGGCCTCCATCGTGTACGCGTCTCCGTCGTCGGAAGGGTGGTGGGAGGAGAGATACAGCTGTTTAAAGACTTCGGACCACATTTCAAGAGGGAGGGTGCGTCGAGGGGAGATGAGGTCCTTGTAGCGTTTGTGTACCGCTTGCAGAGCAACGCGCTCTCGCGTGACGTATATGAGAGTCTCGCGGAGGGTCTGTATCTGCAACTCGACGCGCTCCATGTCTTCGGATATGTTCCCCAAAAACTCCTTTCGAATATATGACGATTCCTTGTCCGTTGCGGCGAAGTTGGATGTGCGAAGTCGTTGGAGAGCCGGGGAACTCCCGTAGACCGAGTTGTGGAAGGCACTGCGGCGCGGAATTTTGCGACAGTTTGGACAGTGGGAGTCCATTCCTTCTGCGATATTCAATATGAGGGCACTTCAAGCAAGGCGGATTGAAGGGTACATACAATTCACAAAGGCGTTTTTTGTCGCGTTGGCCACAGGAAGGACGAGAGGGCACTGATATTAATATTGGTCAGAGATCTTAGTCGCCAATAAAGAGAAATCGTGGGAATGTTCGGCAGGCTAGGCGATTATCATTATGTCACTGTCTTCTCCTTCTTCCGCTCAACTCGAAGCAGAAACTTCCTCCAAGCTGATGCCACCCTTCATCGCGGGACGCGGCACAACTCCCGAAGTCAAGCCTCTTGTCTTGCCAGTGCCAAAATATCAGGCCTTTGACACGGTGTTTCGGTATCATGTGAATGGAGATGCGTCATGCACGAACCAATAAGGTAGACTATTCTCAGCTGGACGCTAGTTCCCTACCCACCATCATGTCGACTGACTCCGCAGATCCCGCTGTGATAGCCAAGAACCAGGCAAAGGCGCATAACATCGATTTGTCCAAGTTGCCTGCGATGATGGACATCACGCTGGAGACGATAACGGCCAATGTCATTGCGAATAATCAGAACTGTGCGTATTGGGTCGAGTTCGGTGGATATCCTGAATTCTGAAAGCGACTCTTGTAGGTGAGAACGAAAGGACGAAGCTCTTGGTAAACGGCTTGGTCAGTCGTTCGTCCCAGTACCGGGCGCGATAAATTGACCGGGAACTGGGCCGGTTAGATCAAGCACCTCCACGACTTCATACGCGAATCAGCTGTCACGACCGAGGAGTGGATGTGCGTGCCCAAGCCCTCCTCAACCCGACTTCTCCGTTAACATGACTTTGGTTCAATAGGTCAGCGATCCAATTCCTCACCGATACGGGCAAGAAGTCAACCGATATTCGGCAAGGTGTCTATTGCCCCGCCTAATCGATGACCTGGCATCTGACTAGGCTCATATCAGAGTTCATTCTCCTGTCAGACACCCTCGGCGTCTCAGCCCTCATCGACTCGTTGAACAACATCAAACCCCCAAACGCTACCGAGAACACTGTCCTCGGGCCCTTCCATACTGACGATGCGGAAATCCGTGAGCGCTGCCTCTTGCTCAAGCACTATCCTTGTTCATCCACGAATGTCCAGTGCCGAACGGAGCCTCCATCGCGTCAGAAGGCAAAGGTCAGTATATGCACGTACACGGGAAGATCTCCGATACGCGAGGCAAGCCCGTCGCTGGCGCTGTGCTTGATATGTGGCAGACAGACGGAGATGGGAGGTATGATACGCAGGTCGGTCATCTTGTCCTCCTCCGTATTCGATCTCGATCTCACTCAGTGCAATAGTACTCGGACCGTAATGGACCTGACTGTCGCGGCAAAGTAGCGACTACAGAGGATGGCTCGTATTCGTTCAGAGCTGTCATGTAAGGGGATGTCAACCTGTATCGCTCTGACTGACAGAAGGGCGCTAGACCTGTGCCGTACACTATACCGAACGATGGGCCTGTGGGCGAGCTGATGAGGAAGCTCAACAGACATGTGTGGAGGCCTGCGCATCTGCATTTCATGATTCATGTAAGTGCTTGCCTCTTGTAAAGAGACCTCCCTGACCACGGTGCAGGCAACTGGATACGACCCGCTAATTACAGCGCTATACTTCAAAGGTGACCCTTTCTTGAGTAGCGACGCTGTGTTTGGCACACGGTCGTCTCTCGTCGTCGTAAGTCAAACGCCGTTTATCGTTACAGCTGGTGCTGAAGATATCTCAACCGTACAGGAGGCCAAGGTCATAACGGACGAAGACGCAATCAAGAAGCATGGCTTCAAAGACGCTCGGCCCTTCGCGGATGTCGAATATGACTTCGTACTGGCGACAGTGGAAGAGTGTCATGAATTGAAGAGGAATATGAGAGCGAATGTACCCGCGTAAGTACAGTTGTAGTTTAAGGCTACAATATCAGCAGTGTATACATGTAAACCATAACCGACTTTCGTCTGAATGAAAATGCAAGGGAAATACTACTTATGAGCTGTTCATAGATGCAACCCTAACCCTAGACTCATATTGCTCTCTCCTTTTCGCCATCAACAGTAACAAGCGCACCATACAAGAGCTGGACGTACGAAGAACACCAATGGCGACGCCTGTCAGCGCTCTCGTCGCCGTACCTCCCACACCACCGGAACAGCTGTTGTCTGGCGCAACCGATTGCCAGTCCCTGCATATTGCACACGAGTTCTAACTTGAAATGCACGGTTTGGTAATGCTTGTAATGCATGGAAGACACTTATCCCATGTACGTTTGTAATTGTTCTTGTTGAACTTGGCGCGTATTCTGACCAGAAACACATTGCAGACTAGGACGGCCCTTATCCCTCGTCTCCAAGATCCTTCCCTCACCAGTATACTACGCCGCAGTGCACCCTCGGAGTAGTCAAAGCCCTGGATTATGCACTGCTTGGTAGCTGCAAACGACACACGAGGCGTCATGCAGGTCCCCGAAGTCGTGAATAAGAAAGGTTTTCGTCTCGCTCTCCCCGAAGACACTACCCACTTCATGATTGTGGATGGCATATGGTACGAATAGACTGCGTGTCTCAGACGATGGACTGACGGTTTCAACAGTCACAAGTCGTCAGGAGTCTCGAAATAGTCAGGCGTCGTTGTCCTCCCAAGTAATCCTCCTCAGGCATCCATTATCCCACTCAATCATCTTTCCTCCTACGACTATCGCGTGATTCATACGGGCTCGGACAGCACAACGAATCAGTGTCGACCATCGCACTACACGGAACCGGGAAGACCTTGCTGGGTCCTAACCACTGGCAGAAGGCCGCTCGTGGCTTCGAACCGCTGACAATGGAAAAGAGTCTTCGGTTTTCTGTAAAGCACTCCGGAGAGGATTCCGCCTTGAATGTCTTATCTTGTAATTCAGTTCGACGGCAATTTCGTGTGAATATAAGCTAATACATATACCTTCGTAGACTGCATGCTTGAAGGTGCTCGGGATGTTCATTTGACACCGAAGATATGCGAGATAATACTCAGTGGCCTCTCGTTCGTACGCCTACAAAATGTTATGACATTAACGATCGCTCGAACCGAGTAATTTCTCTTGGGAATAGAGATTCTCGACGTCTGAGTGTACCTGTCGTCTTCTTTGCGAGCTAAATTAAAACTGTCCAGTGTCAAAGCATTTGGCATGATATAACCCAATTTAGAACCAGTGTGGCACCGTCAATTGGCCACTTCGAATTTCGATCGTGGCTTCTAACCGCTTCTCTCGCTTTCCCCGCCACCTCCGCCACTACCATGCCCTTCACTGGCGCAGGCCCCCACGGCTGGTCCCCACCTATCTGCCACCCAATCGACTTCCAGCGGCATCGAGCTGTACGTTACTCCACAGTTCTCAAGTTAGCTGGCTGTGATGACTGACAGCTGATTGTTACGCAGATTGTACGTCCTTTTTTCGCGCCTCTTCCGGTCTCGCTCATGCCCCTTCTCGCCTAGATGGAACAATGCGACTTGGTTTCGATGAACCAGGATCAGGGCTCCTCGTCTGTACGCGTCCGCCATCCAATTTCCATCTCCGTGCTGACCATGCCCCTTACCAGATCCTGTCGATGGCGGAACGGGATGAAATGTCCCACAACCTGGCTATGGCGTACTCTAGGGTGCGTTCTGTGACTCGCCTAAAAGCAGGTGGTAATGGCGGATGTAGTTCGTCCAGGCACACACGTATGATCAGATGGTGCAGGTAAGTACCTACGCGTTACAAAGTCCTGGCAATAATGACACAGAGCAGGTTGTACGCAAAAGGGATGCACCAGGAGCTCGGGCTACTAGCATAGTTCCCGTGGACGTGGTACGCTGCACCGGAGTCGACGCAATTCAGACCTGACTGTTAGAGCAGTCCACCCCCATTCCCCCGACCAGACGCGTGCCGATATATCTATCCCAGTCTGTTCACACCGCCATGCCACTCTCCACCAAAGTCCAAGTCCCAACATCCCTCACGCCTTCGACCCGGCCAAAGCTCATAACGTTTCGCCGCCCGTACTTTTTCAAGCGCAGCTCCCTCGAGATTCCAGGCATGTACGGCTATCGCGTTCCGTGGAGTGTCATGAAGGAGACGGAGGCGCAAGGGATCATGGTCAGCGCGGAGAATATCGTTTTGGGGCGGAAGACTAAATCGGTACCGGTGTCCGTTACGACTGAGTCGGTGGACGTGCGAATGGGCGAAGGATGGTCTCCAACTAACACCACGAAGAAACGCGTCCAGGACGTCGATGAGGGCGAAATTGTGCCAGAACCAGTGGGCTACAAGAAGCATAAACCGGAAGTCGAACTTGAGGTTCTCGCACCCAGGCCGACGAGGATCATGAGTGTTGTACGTCGTCTTCGACTCGGGTTTCTGATGGCTGTACTCATTGCACACATATCCTCATAGTCGAATCTGCTAAACTCTGGTGATATGGCGTCTTTGCTTCCCCTGCCAGTCACGTACCAAGTCCAACTTCCAGCTGCGATGGACGAAGACCCTGTTGTAAGTCTCAATGTTTGAATGCTCGGTGCACTTCGTTGATACGGCATTCAGAAACACGATACTGCGCCCCACTCGGAATCAGAATCGAATTTCGATAAGGAGAAGGAGAATGTCTGTCAGTCGTAGTGACGAATTCGGCCGTGCTATCCATTGCAAGAGGGAACTAATGTTTGTTATGTGGAAATTGTAGTGTAAGACTTGTACTTGTTTCATTGTATTCTCATCCTCGTACTTAGCGTACTGTACTCATAATTTTAGTCAAGAGATCCGTGCTCTCTTCGATTGATTTGATTGGGAAGTAATCTGCTCAATACTTCGTACGGTAAGCTGCGTCGATTGGAGGATTCAAGTAAGGTGAGGTTAGATGAATGTCGAGGCTAGTATATGTCTAGCATGATTCGGGCGGGGAGTCGTATTGATTGCTGCTGGTATGGCTGTGATAGGTCAGTCTTATTGCTTTGGCGGTGAAGTGCGATTTACTTACCGTGCCCTTGGTCCACGTAGGCACTGGACATTCCCCCCTCATGAGCCCCATAGTCGCTATGTGCTCTGTGCCGTTTATGCAGGGATTCGCTGGATTTGCGACGTGATTGTGAATGGGGTTTCCTTGAGGAGTTGCTAAGGTCAAGTCAGACGGATGTCGGAGGCTAGATATTCGGACGGGGTGCTTACGCAGGTAGGGCTGTTGCAGCACGGACGAGGAGAAATAACCGGCATTTGGTGCTGGTGGGTAATAGGTATGGTATTGGCGACGGTAGAGCGAGCGAAATAATCAGAAAGAAGTTGGTTTCGATTGTTTGTGCAGCCGCTGCGTGCAACAGCTTGAGTAGGAGAAACACCCACGGGGACTTGACTTACGATTCAAGTTCTGCCTCAGGACTCGGAGAGGGTTTGTCACGATGCATGGAATGGGATGGGGGATGGGGGTGTTCAGGCTGCCCTATTTGAGGGAAACGGACCCCAGGGGCGGGGGGAGGATGTGCAGTCATCGTCGGTAAGTACCAGATCGCGATGAGACAAAAGACCCGACACGGAAGCCAGGGACGCGGGGAGGATGTGCACTTGGATCTGCGCGACGGGACAATAGCCGCGGTACACAGCGCGGAGTCGGATGTGAGAACGTTGTACCTACTGCCAGTGTTTCACAGAGAGGGAAAAGCAAAGACATCTAGCAAGTTGAGGGGTGAGTTGCTACCAGAGCTTACTGGCACTTCTTGAAGAGAGATGTTTACATCCGTTGTGTGGCGCGATGTGCAGTCATCGTCGGGAGGCTCTGCACGATGGGACAATAGACATGACTGAGTGCGTCGACTCGGATGTGCGAACGTAGTATTCAAATAACACAACATGGAAGCCAGGGACGTGGGGAGGATGTGCACTGGCATCTGCGCAACGGGACAATAGCCATGACCGAAAGTGTACACAGCGCGTCGGATGTATCCTACATGAGGAATGCCCGGGCCATTGTTTCGCGGAGAGGAGAAAGCGAAGGCATCCGTTGCCGATGTGCGACGTACGTCTTGAAGGAGATGATCAAATCCATCTTGTGGCGCGAGGTGCAGTTGGATCTACACGATGTGCGTTTGAGGGACAAAAGACATGTACACATGTACAGCACGTCAGAAAAGTACTGTATCCCGTTAGAGGAGTGCTAATGTGGTGATCCAACTCACTGCACGCGGAAGGCAAATAGGGGTCAGTAGACTCGGACCCGGAGGTCACTTGATGGACACATCCAAACTGTGGCGCAGACTCAGAATGGTCGAAATCGCGCCCGCACAGGAGTTTTTTTTCCTTCCTCGCGGTTGTCACTGCTGAATGATGCGCACCAGTCACGGTGATCTTGCGCGCTTCTTGCCCTGCTGTTCCTGTTTTTTTTCTTTCTATCCTGTATTTGCCTGCAACCGCTCTTCTCCTCTAGCACTCACTGTCACCTCGACCTCTGTTTCCGTTTCTTGCATAACCCGTTGTCTGATTCTCCACTGACATTCAAATCAAATCAAATTTCTATTCCACGTAAAGGCTGTAAGTAATCTGCTCAATACGGGGGCAACACATTCATGGGTACGCAGATGCGTCTTGGAGGAAGTTAGTGGGGAGGGATTGGAGGGACGAAGATGCAGGGACGACGCACACGAATGACAGGGGTTGGTTGCCTGTCAGCGGGCCATATTCCTACGCTCTTCGAGGGGATGCTTCAAGCCGTGAGGTCGAAGGGGAGCCCGCGTGGGGCGAATGAAGTTGGTTTCGATTGTTCGAGTGGAATGGCTTGGCCCAGGCGGACGGTGGTAACAAGCGGGAGGTAACAGTGCCAGTGTGTGCGCCATGAGATGAGTTTGCGATGTCAGTTGGGACATTCAGACTGCCCTATTTAAGGAAAAAAGGCAGCACAGGGACGCGGAGAGGATCGTCGCGAAGTTGCTGATCCGGAGCCCAGGAACAGAGGGAGGATGTGCGGTCAATTAGGGTCAATTCATCGTCGGGCTTGATCTGCGCGACGGATGTACACAGCACCGCGTCGAGCTCAGATGTGTGAGTAGAACAAGCCAGTGTGGCCACTCACACGCGAGAGCAAAGAGTGAGTTGTTGACTCGGAGGTGGTATGTACTAGAGCTCGAACCTTGGGGAGTTCAGAAATGGATCACATCCATTTTGTTCGTTGGTAGGCGCTGATCTGCATTCACGGGACAGACGACATGACCAAAAGTAGTTGTAGGTTCAAGACTCGGAGCCGCAGACAGAAATGAACACGATACGCACATCACATCACATCCATTCTCTGACGTGCTGGGTGAAGTGAAACAGAGTAGATGCGCGAAGATTAGAGTGAACGTCTAGAAGAGAGATATTCAGTGCAAGAGGACGGACTGGGACGTCGCTTATTGCCTTACATACAAGAAGTACGAAAGCCAGCACCGGGGGTTGCAATAGCACCCGAGCTGGATAGACAGTAGCTAGTGGACTGGTGAACGACGGGTTCAAACTTGAAGTTCAGAATCACAGGGAGAGGGAACGATCGGATCACGGCCCGGACCGGGGTTGTGAACGTCTGTTGTTTCTTGTTTCTTCCTTTCAACCAGCTCGTCTCCTCTGCGGAAGAGGCCCCGAAACAACGGCGTCGAGCCTGCATAGAGGTGCGTCACCGTCAGACCGAACGGATTTGATGTGGTCTCCGCCAGTACCCATGATGCTTCACTATACAGGAACGACGAGAGCAAGCAAGAGAGAAAGAGGTGGACACGGCGGTTAGCGTATCTATCCTGGACACGACGCAAAACGAACCAAAGCGACGCCAAGACACGATTATATTGAAGAGATAATCCAGCACGGACCTGACCCAAAAACCACGCCGACACACGATTTTGAATGGACGTCCATACCCAAAACCACACCCAGGTTCAGCGAGGGAGAGGACAAGGCCGAGGCGGGCTACCGGACGGGAACTGGCGCGGCGGCGGGCGTGGACAAGGACAAGGGCGGGGTGAAGGTCGTGGACGCGGACGCGGTCGTGGACGTGGAGATACCCATGAACAAGGAAGAGGGAGAGGACGGGGGCGTGGGCGCGGCGGAGATGGGACGTACACACCTCGCGGAGATGGGACGTACACGCCGCGCGGACGCGGACGCGGCAAGAACATCGTCTGGCGCCCGGACCAACCCCAGCACCCAAGCCAACCGCAACATGAGGAACACGACGAGCAGCAGTACGAGGATGCGGAGATGGGTGTGGAGGAGGAGGAGCATGTGGACGACGGGCAAGAGCAAGAGGAGGAGGAGCACGACGAGGAGTATGAGGAGCATGAACACGAGCAGGAGGATGGTACGTCCCTACACGTTCTGGTTCATTCATCCATTCAACGAATCCCTACCCACACAGCGTTTTCCCCCCACCCCTCCACCACCGCGTTCTTCCCACCCCTCCCCCCGCCCAACCGCCCCCCGCCCAAACCCCTAGACGAAAAAGAGGCATGGAACGCGCCTCCGGTGGGCGTGGACCTGAGTTGTTTCTTTCTGCGCCTGGACTGGGATCTGTCGCCCATACACCCCGACCCCGCAGATGAGGATGAGGGCCCGATTGATGTTACGCGGGACGTGCCCGGGATGGATTTCATGCGGTTGGAGACTAAGCTGGAGCGGGAGGCGTATTTCTACGAGGTGCGTTGCCGTGCCCTTCTTCTGTTCTCAACTAAAACTGGTTGGGGGTAGTTAAACAGACGACACCAAAAGTACCTCCACTACTGCTACCGGTTCAACCTCCTGGACGAGCCCGGCAAGGCTATCCGGCTGGACCAGGCGCGACACGTCGTCGGCGTGTGCAGGACGATGTGTCCGCTCAAAGAGGCCGCGGAGCGGGAGGTGCAGCAGCGGCTCAGCGTGTGGGAGAAGGACGCCACGAACCCCGCATTCCCGAGCCGCGTCGACCCGCGCCTGGCGGTCAAGTCGTACGAACGCGCCTCGGGCCCGCGGGTCGGCCCGGCGGATATCCGGCCCCCGCGCGTCCTCGTCAGGACGATGGACTATCTGCTGGGGATGTTGAGGACGCATGGGCTCACGGCGTCGTTGCAGTCGTTTATCAGCGACCGCTCGAGGGCGGTTAGGAACGACTTTACGCTGCAGGGGTTGGGCGGGGTCGAGGCGGTGCGGACGCACGATCGGTGTGCGCGGTTTCATATACTGAGTCTTGGGATGGGGTTGGGCGGGGAGGGGATTGGCGGGGGGTGGGGGCTGGAGGGGAAGGCGGTCAAGGATACCCTGCTCAGCTTAAGGGGGTTTTATGATGATCGACTTCAAAGGGCACGGAAGGAGAAGGGGCGGGTGGCCGTCATCGGGACCGAGCTCGAGATGCGGATCTACCGCACGCTCGTGCACCTGCGCGAACCGCCGCACGCGGGCGAGATCGTGCCCGCGTGGGTCAAAAAGTGCGACGCGTACATCCTGGCGGTGAATTTCAGGAACGCGGTGCAGGCGGCCACGATGGCGGCGTATGGGCGGGGGGATATGGGGCGGGTGGGCAAGGGGGACAAGTTGGTCGTTGACGAGGAGGGGATGGGGCTTGTGGAGGAGTTGGTGAAGTGTCTCGCGGAGGGAGGGGGGTTGGAGGAGCCGAGGGGTGTTAAGAGTAGTGAGTCCCCCCCTTCATTTCCCCGCAAAGAGAAGAGTGAACTGACGAATTGGGTGTGGGTAGACCCGGACGTGGAGCGGTGGACGACGGCGAGTAAGCCGCGCATCCAGGCGTTTCTGGTCGCGTGCTTGATCGGGATGCATTTTGGGAAGGAGAGCGTGCGGGGGTTGGGGGGGATGAGGGAGGGGATCGAGGATTGGGCGATTGTGGAGGGGGTGGAGGGGGAGTACACTCGAGGGGAAGAGGTGCTGGTGGAGGATGAGGTGGACGATGTTGAGGTGGTGGAGGAGGAGATAGTGGAAGACGGATATCAGCACGTCGAGGAGGTGGTGGCTGATGAGGGAGGTGACGGGTATCAACGCGTGGAGGATGAGCAAGACCCCGAACCCGATGATGGGTATCAGCATATCGACGATGAGGCAGAACGAGACGAGGAGGAGGAAGACTCGGCCTCGGTGAGTGTTCAATGTTTTATCTTCTTATTTTGGCTGAAGCTTTTTGAAGACGACATATGAGAACGGGACGGGCACGAGTGCATCCTCGACACCTTCGGTGAGTTTTTGAGTTACACTGGACATTGGGTGTATATTCATTGTGTTTTAATTAGATTAGCGCCTTCCCGTCTGCGTTCGCGGCAGCATCTACCTCGACTGTCCCAGCAGCATCGACATCCGCCTTTCCAACGGCATCGACGTCTGCATTTCCCGCAACGTCCACCCCGGCATTCCCTGCATCGTCGTCCTCGGCATTCCCTTCGACGTCGACATCGGCGTTCCCAGCCGCGGCGACGTCTGCCTTCCCGTCCGCGTTTTCGTCCGCATTCTCGCAACCGAACGGCATACCCAAGGCAGGGGGAGGGATATTCTCGACAGCGTTATCCGGGTCCGCATCGAAAGTGAGTCATGAATTTTGAATGAGGAGCAAGAGGGACTGACGATGGTGTAGGCGCTGAATCCGGGTGCGCCGGTCTTCAATCCCGGGCCCTCTACCATAACTGCACCGACTGCACCGACTCCGACCCCGACACCGACTCAGCCCCCAACACTCGCCCAACCTTCACCACCTCCCGCTCAACTCACCCAACCTCCAGCCCCAGCACAACCGACACCTCTCACCCAATCCACACCGACACCACCCCCACCTCCACCACCTCCCCTATCCATCCAGACATCGTGCACCCAAGGCCCGCCGCCGCTAGCGAAGCGCGTCCCGCTCGAGCTGCCGCCTGGGACGCCTGTCGGTGGGGTGGGGGCGTGGACACCGACGACGACTCTAGGGGGAGGGAGCTTCACGAGTGGGGAAGTTGAGGGGAGTGGGAGCATCTCGACGTTGACTCCGGGGGGTGGGGTGAATGTTGGTGGTGAGGGTGGTGGCAGACCCCCCGCCACACCGCGGCGGCCGAGTCTGCGGGACGCGCCGCCGCTGACGCCCATGTCGACGGAGGGGCCGGGGGTTTTGTTTGGGGGCAAGGTGCCGCTTACCCCACAGCCGTCTTCCTCATCTCAGCCGTCGTCCTCGATGTTGACGCCGAAGCCGTCGTCATCGTCGTTGGTATCGCCGAAACCGTCCACCTCGTTGCTGACACCGAAGCTGCTCAAGACCCCGACGTTGAACCTGGACTTGGGAGGCGAGGAAGGGAGTGGGGGAGGGGCGACCCTGAGCCCGCTGGTGTTGAGTCGGCAGGGGACGTGGGACTTGAGGGGGTTTGAGGGAGAGGGTGGATCTCCAACAAAGTTGACGAATGGTGCACTGTCCAAGTCGACTAGCGCTCTATCCAAGTCGACGGGGGCTCTATCCAAGTCGACTAGCGCCCTCTCGAAATCGCGCAAGCCCCGGAAGAGCGCGTACAAGACAGACGACGAGCTGGCAAAGCGGTTCGAGGAGGTGTGTCCCCCTTCCCCCCTCTGTCTTCTTTGTTACTGACACACCTTGGGGTTAGAACCACACCACCTGGGCACGCGGGACGTTCCTTGCCGCCGTCGAGGCCGCCATGCCCTCCCCTCCACTCCCATCCTCGCGCCTTCCGTGGGACATCTGGCTGTCCCTGGGCGGGGACGCCACGGCGCTGTGGCTGGAGCGCAAGTTCAGTCGCGGGGATGAGGATCTCTCTCCGCATGGTGACTTTGTTTGTGTGCGGTCCCCTTCCCCTTCCCCGGGCCCGGGTCTCGTCATCTTCGAGCTCACCCCGCCTTCCTCCCCCGGTGACGATGAATTGGAGAGACGCTATCGGCAGGTGGGGGACTTGGTCCGGTTGCGGGGGGTGTTGGATGCGGTGAGAGGGGGTGGGGGGAGGTATGTACCCGCGGTGGTGGTTGTTCAGTGGGCGGAGGGGGAGGGGGTGGGGGAGGTGCGGGGGATGTTGGATGCCGCCGTGTCCCCACCAAACGCAAACGCAAGCCTACCACCCTTGATATCCTCATACACCCTCTTCCACCCCTCGTCCTCACCCACGTCGCAGTTGTTCGCCCAAGCTCTGGGCCAGGTCACGTTGGACTGGGAGGGGCGCAGGGGCGTGTGGGTCCACGGCGTGCGGGGGGTGTGGGAGTTACTCATCAAGGGACTCGCCAATACCCGCGCGGGGTGGTGTCTGGGTAAGCCGACGTTATTCGCTTTGGTACCTGGTGATTGACGTGACGTGATGTAGGTGCGACGGTGGATCTCGCGCGGTGTGTCGACGTTGCGCTCCTTGCCCTTTTGTCCTCTTCCCCACCAGATCCAAACACAAGTCGGATACCCCCATTACCCTCCAACCCCGATTCGGACGAAGGGATGTACACCGCCGCCCTCGCATGGATGCCCACCGCGGCGCTGGCCGAACACCGGCGGATGGGCCGGCCGTTCCCGAGGAGGGAGTTTGGGGAGTGGGTGTGGCGGCTGCCTGTTGTGCTGGCGGAGAAGGAGGAGGATGGGAAGGGGCGGTATTTTATCCGGCACGACGCGCTGGCTGAGGTGCGGGCGTGGTTGGAGGGTGAGGTGCGGCGGGTGAGGGAGGGTGAGGTGGGGCGGGTGATGGAGGAGGAACAGCAGCGGGTGCGGGAGGAGGAACAGCAACGGGTGCGGGAGGAGGAACAGGCCAGACCCCTCATCCGCAGACACAGCCTCAGCGACTCTAGCGAGGATGAGAACCCAAAGAGACCCAGACTCAGCGCGTCACCAGGGAAGGTGACGGTGGCGATGCTGCGGGCACTGACGAGGGATGTGAGGGCGCGGGTCCATACTGAGTAGGAGTTGTTGTAATTTATATACTCGATTTCTTTATCTTATTTGATTGTTTGCTGCACTCGACACTCGACATCCGGCCCGCTTTCGAAGGTTTTTTGGGAGGAGCAGGTGTCTCATTGCCTCGTCATCACCAAGTCGTGGGTGTGAATCTGCATCACTGTGGCAGATGATCCTCTGCGTGCATCACCACGATGAACAGGATACACGCTTGCAAATCCGACGCTCTTTGTACACTTTCGGCTATGTCTTTTTGTCCCATACATGCTGATCCTTCCGACAATGACTGCATTTCCTCTCCCCGCCTTTTGTCCCGTCGCGCAGATCATCCCGACGATGACTGCGCCCTATTTTCCATAAATAAGGCAGCCTGAAGACTCCCACTCCCATCCCCTCATGGCTCACGCACCTTCTCCTCATAACAACGACCCTCCTCATATCAGCGACCCTCCTCCGCCTGTAGATCAGGCCACTCAAACAATCGAAACCAACTTCATCCCACCCATGCCGGGGCCCCATCTCCCAAATGGAGCCTCCATCCTCGCGGCCATACTCATCCCCTCGACGGGCCATTCACAGCCATGCCTACCCCGTATGGCTTGAAGCATCTCCTCGAAGGGCCCTCATGCCTTCGAGAGTCCCCTCATGACTTGCAGAATCCCCTCGTGACTTGGAGACCCCCCTCTACGAGTTCTCTACCCAGCACCCCATGATTGTCACCGCTGCCGAATTTGTGCGCACCACCCCATCACTTGCTCTGATCCAGGGGGGGAGGATGTGTTAGTCCTATCTCCAAGTATATCCCTATCCCTCCGATTTTGCCCCCAAAGTACCATATAAAGTATTGAGCAGATTACTTACCTACGTAGAAACTTGATTGATACTCTACTTATGGAAGCCGAAAGCTGAAGAAGAAAAAAATCTTGACAAGTTATGCCACATCACGATTCTCGGGTTGGCAGTCTCCCAGAACTCATCGTCACAATCAACAGTGGGGAGTTTGACATCAAAGCTGTTGCTGGTCGTCCATAAGTCTCCCGACTGAAGTGAAGAATCGAATCACTCGCTCTTCATCGTGTATGTTCACAGGGCGTCCAGAAAAAAGACACGCATTGCGAGAGACCAGAAAGCGTGTTTCTTCATTTCAGTCTCTACAGTAGGCAGACCGGGGATATGACGATGGCATTCGAGCTCGATGGCGTACCGGAAGCCAAGCCCCATGATAGACCAACCCGCCTGCGGCGATGGAGATCCCTGGAGATACACAGTTGCTCGCTGGGCATGGTATTATTGAGGGGGAGAGCGCATGCATTGATGAGACTTACGTGACAAGCCTGCACGTCATATAAAGTCAGACACCGGGATGGGCGGCAGTTCGTCACCGATGATTGCTTGTAGTATTTCCATCCAGCCGAGTGCCACGATACACCGTCGACGAGAACTCTAGAATCATCAGAGTGACAAGAGGCAAGAGCGCAGACCATCACGACCACGGATGCGAGACTGCTGTCAACGAGATGCAGTCCAGATGCCACGTTGGCTCGAAAGGAAGGCCAGTGTAGAAGAGCGGGACACCCAACCTATTAGTCGCTGCAATATAGATCAAGGAGATTGTGTAACAAGTCGTCTTCGATTGGGAAGAAGAGATTGCAGTTGTTACTCCCACTGTTAACGCGATTAAGACTCAACTGAGTGAACAAACAGGGAAGTCTAACCGGATGCATCATCCACTTTCTTGACTCGCCGTCGTCTGCTCCGGAGGGATCGCTGTCCATCATCCGGCACAGGAAGTATATGTTACTAGAAGGTCCAAAGTAGCGTTCGTCAAGCGAGAATCTCTTCAGAGCGGCCAGCAAGTCCAGGTACTCAAGATCTGGTTTTTCTTCCGAGTCTTGACGCTTCAAAATTGGCACGTCCTGTCGTCGAGTCAGCGATGTCGTTGAAGTCACTATGATAAGATTAGCTGCGGAGCACCATCGACAGTAATATGCTTACCATTTTCCAAGGTCTCGAGTTCAAGGACGCGCTGTCGAAGTTTCGATACTTCGTCCGTGCTAGGACAAAAGTTGAGCAACCTTCTGTCCAATTGAAGAAGTTCAATTAACATACTCACCATTTCTCAAGAGCTCAAGCACGCGTGGTCGAAGGTCTGATACTTCCTCCGTGCTGATAGTTGTAAGCCTCTATTTCCGGCTTCGAGTCAATCATAACATACAGGTTCTTCCGGCCTCGTTTCTAGATAATGTCAAATAAAATCAGGGCAAAATTTACTAGGCCACACCTTGAGAACGATTTCATACGTGCATTGTGCCGAGTACTCAAGACAATTTGAGCATGTCCCATAGGCTTGATTCACGCGGTCACCTATTTGGATTTATGGGCAAAGGTATCTGGCGCATGGGGAGATCGGGCTGACATTTCACTAATCAACGACTCACCTTTCCGGGTTCGACAGAGGTCGCACGCTTTGGATATTCGAGTCTTCTTGTCTGCTGGCCCCCCATCGGAGTCGGAGCTGGACATGAGGTGGCGTAGGTTGCGGGCGACGTCGTGGTGGTTGTTAGCATGGAGTCGGACTGGACCCTGCAGTTACAAGAGGCAATTGTAACAGACACGTGCGACGTGACGTGAATGCAATCTGTCAGTGTCACACTCCAGGCACGATCTTTCCTTAGTCTTTCGCCACAAACGATCACTCAAGCTCCAGGTCAGGATGCAATTCTGTCACTCCTTCTTGCGGTCTCAGGTTATCTGTAAACAGGGACCTTGACGATTGAGGTTTCTCGACGCGCCTCGAAACTCATCAACAGACGATCTACTACCCGAGCAAGTTGTTTTTCGTCTCGCCCAAGATGGAGCCACTGGTACAATAGAACAAACTGAGGCTATGTGCTAAGGTGTCACGGCGCACTCTTGACCTTACGCTTGATCTTCGGACCCGAAGCAGATCTTTCTATACAAGGCAGAAGGCGAGCCAGGATGTACCGTCAAGCTCTGCCACTAGGTGAGAACGAATGCTTTCGGGGTATCACCATGCTAATTTCTCTGGCTCATGAAGCATCTCACAGAGTCCTTTGAGGAGCTGTGTACCCTCACGACGAACTCGTCTGAATATAAAACCTCCTTACGAAGCGCGTATACCAGTTTTGCATTCTCGTCTACTTATCGACACCCTTGCTGGAGAGACTGAGCCGTGACACAAGCTACACAATTCGACGATGGGTGACTTTGTTCCTTCATCGATTGTTTTGCGAGCAGGTTGGCAGGAGAAGAGTTGACATTGACAGGTACATATGAGGACTATCTACCGTGAACTTTACTCCTACACTACTCAAAACTCAAAACACTGATAGTCCACTTAACAGGGCTTTAGACTTGGGTGGGAGACCTCGCAGTCTGGGAAGTCGCATAAGCAACTGAATAGCGGATTCTGCGGTCTAGTCATCGACCTCAAGGCAGTTGGGAGGAACGGCAACGGCAACGGGGCCAGGGGGGCAGAACTCTGTGCCAGAGACGAGCACGCCGTTATTCTAAAGTGTTCAGAAACTCAGTGGGAATTACACAGACGGAATTTCGAGAACAAACGTCGTAGATGCAGCGAGTGATAGGTCCATCGGGTCCTTGGTCTCCGTATCTAGCACATTTAGGTAAGTCTTCGCCGAATACATACGACGCATCGGAAGACATACCCGCAGAATTTCTCGGGAGGGTTGACCGAAGCGTAGCCACTGATGGGAATGAGCGCATTGCCAGCGGTGTCGGTGGGAGGGCAAATGGCGCAGATCTCGACGACGTCCGCATTCGCAATGGAAGCGGCGAAGAGGAGAGCAGCGACGCGAAGGATAGTAGAAGGGAACATGATTCGTTAGATTGATTGTAGGTTGGATGATGATTATTCCAGCGAGGCCGCAGTCTTCTTATACTAAATGAGAGGTCGAAGGGCCAGTAGTGCGATGAGAACCAGTTGGTTTCAGATTACAATGTACTCCACAGCGCACGTCGTTGCAAAAGGCAATTCCAAAGAGTGACTGAAGCTTTCATTTTTCCGTAAACGGAGGCCTGCTATCCTCGTCGATGCTACTAAATGTTTTCGATCTAGTGGCGGCCAAAACAGCGCCTGGATACACATCCTTTGGTCACACAATATCATACACCTGCCGCCACCATTTCATTTCTCATATCCTGTGCGCAGCCGGCGCTCTTGCAGGAGCTCGTGAGTCGTCAGGACTGAATAAGAGGTCACATATTGGCGGTAGCATCTTTTCAATGAGCAATTCATTCATCGCCAAACGAGGACATCGACATTGTACATGCGCCACAAGGTCACCATGTCTGGGGTGCCCGTTGGAACTTGGAAGCGGTAGAGTAATTTATATAGTGACAGCCAGTAGCGGGCCTTCGAGGAGAGACTTTAAACCCCCAAATAATCGCTCATAGAAACAGTTCAAGATTCCGCCTCATGGCGGAGAAAGTTCGGAGACGTACTCGCTCGCGTCACCAAGCGCGTCGTTACCAAATCCCGTGAAACGACACTGGCAATATGTAGCTACAGGAAAGTGGAGAGTCGTCTATTTCTACCTCCATCGCATCCACAATTGCAATGCAAGGCTCGCGGAGAAATTTCGGCGTCTGAAGAGTTGTGGCGCACTACAGTAACCCCCCTTGTATTGCTATTCTGAAACAGAACGACAAGCCACAAAAACGAGTCTCACGTATCAAGCACCCGTTTCATGCAAAGCAGGCGCGTAAAGATCAGTCCTCGAGTCATGAGCAGTCATAGGCCCTACGCCTGTGGCGTTCAAGTTGTTAAGGCAATAACACGTCGCCATGAAACCGGCGTTTGTGGCACCATATCCCTAGCACGTACATATGCTGCCAGTCGGAAAACAGGACCACCATTGGGGCCGTAAACCTAGTACCGGCCGAACACATTTATGAGTTTAGTTTCGAGACATAGAACACATTGAGCAACACCCAAGAGTCCCAAAAAACTAGATCTCCGTAATGATAGACTGTTTTGCCTTGTAACAAAAGAGCGCCCACTTCACTGCAGCGATATAATTTGTGGGCGTATATGGAAATTAGAGTACTGATTCCGTTATACTTGAGTAGTAGGTGCCTAAAAGCATCTAGAATGAATGAGGGGTGTGGGTGTGTCATTCTCAGCATTGAGCAATGAGAGATCGCGCTACTGACAAGACATTGAGTTCGCGTATACATCGAGATGAGAAATGAGATGTACTAACAACTTGAAGCTCCGAAACTCAGTAACCGTAAGCCCAAAACGTTGCATCGAGTGAGGTACCAGCTGGACGTCAAAAGCAGAAACGTGTGGCGTTCTTCAACAGTGAGATCGTTAATATTACCATCCGGTGTCAAGAATCCACATGGAAACGAGCCCCAAGAACTGAAACTATGACAAGAGAAAGAGAGAAATACGAATATGTGAGCGCCAGTTTGGACGACGCGTAGAGCAGACGAAAATGATAAATCGCCATCTGAATCACTCCAAACTCTTCTTTAATCATAAAAAGGAAGCTCAGACTCTCGTCCTTTCACTTGAAAGCTGCGTTCCCGCTTGCCAGCGGCGTCAACGCCAAGGCTGACAGTCCTGGTAAGATAAGACACTGACAATCGACATGCGAACAGCAACAAGCTTCCCACTTCGTTCAAAATCAACGCCTGCAGTGGCCGCACCCGATACGACGTCGAGTAATCGCAGAGTTCACAAGAGGGTATGCGTATCTCTCAGTCTAACCGTGCGGTTTGACCAGACGTTCAAGTCTGCGAAAACGTTCCAAACAACTGTGGCGTTCTGGTCTGCGTCCCGAAATAGAATGCCAGTAGGCGCAACTCAGAGTCGAAGAACCGTCGTATTTACAGCACGTAAGAATGCAAGCACCTCGATAGTACCTCTAAGTGTGCATGTCAGACGAAGCAGATGGAGGTAAGAGGGATAGAAGGGCGATCCGCTGCGGTCCAAAATCCTCATGAAGCTGCGTTCCCACTTCAAAGCATGATTTCTTCTCGATTCAATTCTACCTACTGCTACAAATAATGATGTAAAATACTCGTTCCCATCCTGTAAGTAAGTATGTATGTCAGTGTATAACAATAAAAGAGTGCAGTTTTGTCGTGTCGTGAGCAAAATAAGATAGTAAATATGTCATAAACGGCTTGGCGAGGGGGGAAAACGGGATAACAGGAAGACGGGAGGAGAGGGAGGGAGGGGGCGCCAAGTCGGGTCATGAGAGAACCAGTCTCTATGCCAAACCCCGATTTTTGAGAGCCCGAGCCCGAGCAAGCTCCATGGACTCTCGAAGTAGAGGACTCTCCCAGGCGCGGTCATCCTCCCCAAATCGAAAACTGGTACTAGGAGTCATCGTATCAGCCGGCCTCTCGCGGGAACGCGAGGAAGCCATCGGTATCGGCTGGGCTTTGCGGGGCGACGCAGAAGAATACGAGGGGGGCATCGGGGGAGCATCGTCTTCCCATGCATCAGTCCCATCGTCGACCTCGTCTTCTGGTGCCTCGCTCATCACCACAACTTCGCGGCCTAGAGCCTTCTTGCCCTCTTCGATAAGGGAGGCGAGCTTGTCACCGATCCAGTCCATCTAATTTTGGGTTAACGTAAGTTTGACGGCGATGATGATGATGATGCGTACCTGCTCTTCCACGTTTTCTTCTGGCGGATGAGAAAGCGATTGAGAGTGAGATATTGAGGGGGGAGGTGAGTGACGGGGAGGGGTGTAGGCAGGAATGCGAGGTCGTGGTCTCCGGGTCGTGGTAGCGCGCCTCGTCGAGGATCCGACTGTGTGATGACGCGATTTACGGCGCGGAGTAGGGGGGATGGCTCGGGGAGGTTCGGGAGCGAGGATAGCCTGGGGTTGTGGCTTCCACTCGCCAGGATCATAAGGGGGAGGAGCGATTTGCTCGGGCTGGGTCTCCTTGCCGCGGTCTCTCCACCTGAGGCGAGTTAGTGATCATCGATAGCGGCAAGTGCGACGTCGACTCACAAGCGGTAGACAGTGAGGCCAACTGCTGTGCCAATCAGCGCAGCGCTGAGGGCTGTGGAGACGATAGAGCCAGCAAGGCCGCGGCGGCGTTTCGCAGGAGGAGGAAGTTCTACATGGATGAAAAAAGAAAAACAAGTCATGAGCAAGGCGAAGTGGAAAGAGAGAATGTGTGCGAATGGAGAGATAAGGACGATGTCCGCTTCGAAATATATGAAGCCCAACACGCCAAAAACATGCACAGACATGGAGGCAAGTGCAAAGCACGCTCAGCCCTGATTGCCGCACGGCTAACACATGCCATCGAAACAGGTAAAATGAATTGATGTGCTTACCCTCTGCCGCCATCGCTTCCATTTCGTGAAGTTCGTCAGTCGTAAGATTTGCGAGGTGGCGGTATTTCGCAGGCGTGTCGAGATAGCCGTTCGACGAAGCCAGCGTTGTTGCCGACATCGTGGGCTCGGCGAACGATGGCTCCCAGCCGCGCTTTCTCGATACAGGCGGAGCAGGTGAGGGAGTTCGGGTGGGAGGAGGGCGTTGGCGGCGTGGGCCCTTTCTCGTCGCCTGTTCGGTTTTCGTGTCTCCATCGGATGCTCTCTGGGACAGAGCCGACGTCGAGGCTGTCGGTGACGAAGACTGCGGGGCAAACGGGTTCGCGGGGACCGCGATGCTGAACGTGAAGGGGAACATGGAAGATCGTGTACAAGTCGTGCCAGTCCAAAACAATGAACATTGACAAGACCAACAACAGGTTGCCGGTGCCAAGCACGGCCAACGCAGCGCACAGCCACTGGGTGATCAGCAAATCACGCTGACTGCAGCCGTCGGCCCGATACCGCCGCGGCGAAAAG
Organism: Strobilurus orientalis; assembly: GCA_019915145.1. Taxonomy (NCBI): domain Eukaryota; kingdom Fungi; phylum Basidiomycota; class Agaricomycetes; order Agaricales; family Physalacriaceae; genus Strobilurus; species Strobilurus orientalis. The sequence continues at coordinate 3,493,997 of JAHLML010000005.1, read as the reverse complement.
AGTGGCCCCTCAGCTTCCCACGCCCAGTCAAGTTGCTCAATGCATGGCTCAGCTGTTGGCTTTTCCGCGGGCTCTCGTACGTTGCTCTGCCGAACGACCCCCGCGCGATATCGCACCACAGATTCCCTTGTCTTGGGTTCGACGCTCCGAGGCGCGCTGCGCGTCTGAGGGTGGACGGCAACGAGTTGGGCCATCAGTACGGGCAATCTATGAGCTGGTATGACTCATTCGCAGCATGCAGAGGGGCATGGATAACTTGTCCATCACAGAAACAGCACCTCTGCCAAGCCCCTGTAAATTAACACCGATGTTTGCATCCTTCGCTCCGACCACTCTGTCTGCGCACGCCCACCACCCGCCAGACGCGTTTTCGGCCATCACACGAGCGATATTCCGTATCCAACAGCCGCGCCACGCGATCGCACGCAACGCCCGGGAGCGTGTGCAAATATTTAGAGGGCAAAGTGTTTCGCACTGAAAAGGTGAGTTCCGCTTGCATCTCGGAGGAGGCCTCTATATCGGGTGACGGCCCTCCCAGCGGCCCAATTTATACCAATGACCAGTACCAATCAATCTGGTGCCGACGCGTCTACCTCGACTCGAAAATCGCAGACGATATCCTGCGCGGAATGCCGTCGCCTCAAGCTCAAATGCGACCGTGGTGCGTGGTATCCCCATCCGTGCCTTGCTCGCAGCCTGACCTCTGTCAGTATTTCCCTGCTCGTCTTGCATAAGACGAGGCTGTGCAAACCTGTGTCCGAATGGAACTCTAGAAAAGGGGAAACGAGGCTTTCTACGTCGTTTGGAGCAGTCTCTACCGTCATCGTCGTCCGCCGGCTCAGGGAATGGTGAAGCCTCCAACGAAGTCGCCATGTTCGTCGCCAGAGACAAAGCGATGGCAAACCGCATCCAGGAGCTCGAGATGGCCCTTACAAAGTGCGCCCCGCTTCTATTTTTACTCGTGCTTGAACGCGATCTCATATCGCCTCGCCTCTTCAGTGCGGGCGTGCCAATCCCTGGGGCGCCGATGCTGCATTCCAAGGCGCTAAAGGTCGAAGGGTCCGGATCAGTAACACCCAATAAGCGGCCGAGGAGCTCATCTCCGATCGGACAGTGGCCTGCCATCCAGAATAATCTTAATGAGTCTCCGGATGCCGACGACGAGGTTGAGGACGTTGCACTTGGCTTTGGAACCCTCACCATAGACGTGGAAAACCGTTCTAGATACATTGGACTGTCGGGGTCGGCCGCTTATCTCAACCCGGCCATCTGGAAGACCGGGAAGCGCCAGGATACCTTAGAGGTTCGTCGAATGATTATTCTTCTGGCAACCTGCTGACGGGAGATTAGGACAATCCGAACGCTAGTACGTCAATCCGCACGACGTGTTTCACGGATCCAGGGCTCATAAACTCATCATTAGATTTTGACTCCTGGTCCCACAACCTAAACATCAGTTTGCCTCCTTATGAAGAAGCTGTTCGTCTGGCCGAACTCTACTTCACCAATGTTGCTTGGATGTGAGCCACTTCTCGGCTGCAATGTCATCTCACCTCATAATTATCTTCCAGGTATGAGGTTATCCCACGCGATGTCTTCTTCAACGATCATCTCGCAGACATATATATACCCCGCCCAAAAAAGGTCGCACATAGCGTACGCGCTCTGTTCTACATTGTTCTATCTTTAGGTGCCTTCTTCGACCTATCTTTACCACTGCACGTCGCCAAGGATCGCGCATCACATTTTCACTCCATCGCCATTCAGTGGTTATCATCTCAAGTGCAGCGGGAAGGGACCTTACGTATCGACACCATCTCTGCTGTTCAGGCGTTGCATCTTCTCGTGTCTTATTACCTGACTACACGAGTCAAGGGCGATGGGGAAGCAGCGTGGCAGTTCTTGGGCATGGCCGTCAGAGCATTGCAAGCGCAAGGATGCCATCGCGATGGGTCGAGGTGGAATCTGCCGGAGCGGGAACTGGAGGAACGAAGAAGAGTATTCTGGGAGACTCATATCTATGATCGAATCGTGAGTAACAGATGCGGTAGTGTACTCGCCGCGCTTACTGACGTTTTCATTCCAGCAATCTTTGACGTTTGGGCGACCTTACGCGATGGGCGACGAACATCGTACGTTAATTTTGATCCTGGTTATCCGCATCTAAGTCTCATCTATGGATAGATGACTGTGAAATGCCCCAGACATGCGACACTCCTCTGCCATCCGATTCGGCACTGGACGACGCGGTCTTCTCCCACCGAAAATGGCACACGTTCAAGTTCCGCTTCACTGCCATACTTGGGAACATTGCGGATCGCGCATTCTCCGCGAAGCATCCCACTTATGCGACCATCGTTGATCTGGATAGCCAGATCAACGAGTTTTACCATTCACTGCCGACGTGGATGATGTGCGACAGCATGACGCATCCAGTCAAGGAGCTGCGTGCTGGCCCTGGACTGGGGAGCGCCGAGAACATGAGGCGTGAGGCGCAGATTCATTCGTTCTCAAACTCGATATACCTTGCTTTGCTACATTTGCATCGCGTTCCGTTTTGTCGCGCGCTTACTATGGATGCTAGTGACCCTCTGAAGGCGAAGTACGAAGCGAGCGTGACCAGCCTGACAGTTGTAAGCAAATACTTGTTTCCGTTATAATAGAGCTAACGACCTTTAGGCTGCTCGTGCGATGATCAATATTACCAGAGGGATGTTCTCTCTATACCCAGGTACTTGACCTTTATGATGCTGTTTGCGGTGACTGAGAATTTCTTGCCCAGCCATCACCGTACGCACCTGGTTCTTTTTCTTCCATACCTTCAGCGCTGCAGTTTGTCAAGCTGTTCTGGTCATTGTCGCCCCCTTCCACCGACACTCTCCTATGGCCTATGAGTCGCTGCAGGGTGCTCTAGAGCTATTTACCCTCGCTGATAGTCCCATGGCCGAGCTCGCACGCGACCGCATGGCCCGACTGGCACAAAAGGCGAAATCCGTCATGGATGGCTGGAAGGCTTCCAACGAAGCGACCAAGAGCACGGCTACCTTTCTCAGCGTCCCGCGCTCTTCCATGCCACGGCGCCTATCGGAGTCGTCTACGGGCCAGCCGGAGCACCTACTTGGAGCATCGACGACGTTGATTAGGATCCAGGCTCCAGAGATCGTCGGAGCCGATACTGCGCTGCCTCCTGCCGCTCAGCCAGCCGCGCTGTCTTCTTCGTTCAAGGACCAGGAGGGCGAGGACGCGCCGCCCTCCCTAGACGTTCCTGACGTGTCCTTCTCTCTACAACCCTCGAACGAGCCTGGCAGCTGGCAGAATGACGACCCCTCGTCGTCGTTCATGCAGTTCAACAACATGAACTACATGCCGGCAGATGATGAGGCGGAGATGCGCCCGTGGACGGGTACTGTAGAGCCGTCCAACATCAATCCCGATCTGAACATCGAGGGCTTTGACCTCGGAACGTTCATTCAGGTCGGGGCGAATCCGTGGACGGGATCTTATGATCATATGGACTTTGAAAACTTCTTTGGTACTACTACGCCGTACACTGACAGATAAAGTGGACTCGATGCATATGACATTTTTTGCATCTGGCGAGTTGATACCCATTTCTGAGAGTTGTATGAGCACACTTTGTTGTACTGTAGTAAACTTTCAGTACGGACTATCTATGTAATTTCAACATAAGATTGGATAGTAGGTTTTGACTGTTTTCGTCCGATCGACTTTGGGACTCCGCTTACGCTCTCACCACCACGATGAAGGAAACGGTGGTTCTCATTTGTCGAGCAAAGCGATGTCGTCGCGGCGCGTCTGGCACAAGGAACACGCCACTGGCAATCACGGCTACGCTATCCAACTCCAGATCGTGGAAGGCCGAGGTCTAGACTCGCCAGTACCCACGGCTGATTGAACTATAACGTTATCCTGGTTGCTCTCAAACGGATGACTTGTCGCCCTTACCATGGACACGTTCAATCCGAAAATCCTGGACGCCAGCATCCGCGACGTGGCAGAATGCCTCACTTTCAACCAAAAAGCCGACCTCCTCCTGTACGCGATGAAGAACCTTAGTTACAAACGGTGAGCAATATCCACTCTCGCATTGGCATGCCTAACCAGTTCTACGCCCAGTCAACACAAAATAGTCATAGAGAACGCTATCCAAGCCTGCTTGCAGGTCCATACACTGGAGCCAGAAACCATCGCAAAAGCGCGGATACTACGGGCACGGGCGAGGCTGGAAGCTGGCTCGGTTCTGGGCGCACAGGATGACTTGCAAGCTGCCCTCGTGGCGGAACCGGACAATATCGAGGCAACAGCATTGTTGCACCAGCGATCCGTAGCGGTAGAAAAGGTGCGCAATCCCGTAAACCAGCGCGAGCCTTTGCTGACACTCTGTTGCCATCAGCTGCTTCTACCACCACAACGAACAGTACTTTCCCGCGCGCTTAGGTTCTCCCCTGAAATATGGCGCGAGATTGCCCTGTTTCTTCCGCGACGAGACTTACAAACCTTGCTATTTGTGCCCCACGCTCTGTCTCGTGTAGCGAGTCAGCTGCTATTCCGTGAACTCGATCTGCACTTCTCGTCTTCGGATCCGGAGGATGGCATTCCCGAGGGAGGCTCGGAAAAGGAACGCGATGTGCGACGAAGTGCTGACATTCTCACTCGCGTCATCACGGATAGTACCTTTGCCTCCGTGGTCAGAACCTTACGGATCTACGCCTTGAAGCCGGACAAAGATGGGAGCATTGCTTTCCAGACTGGTGAGATTCACGAGTGTCGTTATCGAGATCATGTATACTCAGCTAAATACAGGCATGCTGGCAAATGCATTGCCGAAAATGATCAACCTTCGAAAGGTTCATATCTCATCAGGACCAGAGGGAGTCATGCCGGTCTTGAAGATTGTGCAAGCTACAAGTCCGCGACTGAGTGCTTTGTCCCTGCACATACCGGATGGCATTGACCTCAGTAACCTCCATTTCAATCGCATAACCCACTTCGCTTTTCGAACAAATGGTGAACACCCGGGGAGTTTTCTCAACTCTCATCGCAACAAAATACGGACCATACACCTGGAGAACCCGTCGTGGGCCTTACCCTCAGAGTCTCTTAACATCCGCAACCTCACGCACATCCACTTCACCGGCCAGTTCCCACCAGGTAGTCGCACCATCGAAGAAATCTTCACAAATGGCCACCAGCTCGAATGCCTCTCCCTAAATTGTCTCCTCGACTGCATGCCCAGCGCGCAATTCCGCTCCCTCGTTGCTTCTCCCGTGTTGCCCTTCCTACGCGACTTCACGTTAACGATCAGCGGTATGACGCGACGCGTTGTGGATCGGGACTTGTTTCCGGCGATTGCGGAGTTTTTGAGGAATCGGACGGAGCTGCGTACGCTTGGGCTGACGGTGCCCGCTGGGGAGGCGGTGCAGCGCCAGGTTGGGTTCGATGCGAGCTTGTGGGGTGTACTCCCAAGCTTGACGGGATTGAAAGGGCTTTGCATCACGTATCCGAGGGACCTGGCACCTGGCCTGGCATCGTGGCTGATACCAAGGAGCGTGAAGTGTTTGACGCTCGATGGCATTCCCATTCCAGGGTCTCGTGCAGATCTCAAAACATTTTTGCAGGTAGGTTGACAATCAGGGACTGAGGACCGAGCTGACTCTCCAACGACAGAATCTACGAGCGGGTATTCCACCCACTCTACGCTTTGTCGGAATGTCAGAGTACCCTCTAAATGCCGCGTCGATGGTCATCGAGCATGGATTCCCTATGGTTAGGTTGATGAAAATTGGGCACCAGTACTGGACGGTCGTTCGACATCCTGATGGACAGCCTGGGGAGCTTGAACCATGGCCGAAGCGCCGGGCCACGTACCATGCGGCTGAGTGGCTGGAGTGGTTCGGGTGTGAGGAGGCATTGCCTACCGAGTTTTGTTGATGTTTTGACATTCAGCGATGTCGATCGCACCTATGTAAGTATATTCTCCGTGCTTTGTCGATTGCTTGATTTCTTTTTCGCTTGTGTCGTTGCTTTCCATCCGTTGATTTCTGCTTTCCGCGCCGTGAAACTGATATATTTATCTACCGTACTTATCTGCATGGTTTGCACCGAATCTCGCTTGTTCACATGCACACTTAATCAAAGAAACGAACAAGGTGTTTGCATTCTTATGTAGGTACAACGACTCTTCAAGTTGCTCCCATTCTACTAGTTCGGGACGCAGATCAGAACGCCACAGGAATTGTTCTCGCAAACTTCAACGTATGGTCAGAACCGGAGGGCGACAGGGAGAATGAGGCAAGCGCGTACCTCCTTGAGAGCCCTGGAAGGCGCAAGAGTGCCCGACGTCGTAGTGGTTGTGGCCGTTGCAGGCGTCGACTGCAGAAGCAATCGTCAGCTCATTGCTCTTCGCACGTCACGTCCATTGACTTACCGGGATTGTCAGCGTCGGCATTGACGCTGCTGGCAAGCAAGAACGCAGCGGCCAAGGCGAAAAATGAGACTTTGTACATCATCTTGAAAATGAGGAAGAGTTGGTTAGTAGTAGGCTGCAGTGGTGTTTGGTGATTTGGATGGTTGTTTCTGTCTGCTTCACGCGTCTTTTATACACGGAATCGCATACTCATTTTCCTTTTCTTGTCTAGTACCCGGCTCGGGACCATCGGGTAGTCAGTGACACCGGACGGTGATGGTCTCACTGCTTGAAGAACACCACATGTTTGCGAGGCTTCCCAATATTAGATTGTACGGTATCTTTGACATCCGGCCACCTCGCTACGGTTGCAACGTTTTGTGTTTACAGATTCGGGTTTTTGGAGTCAATTACACCACATTTCTCAACTAATGTTCATTCACGCACTCATCGCCTCGTCGTTAGCGCCGCCTCTCTTTGCTAACATACGCGAGTCATAAGCCCGTGAATCCTCGCTTATACGCCTGCCTCATTTGTGAGCTTTTCCATTCATTTCTGGACCAAGAACCATTAAGCTTCCTTTTTGAAGTTGAGTACTTGTTTTTGCTTTTCAAGACCTCGTTTTAACGCCAAGTACGCATGAAGACGGCTATTTACGAGAGATGAATTAACCCATCTTCGCTATTGTGCCTTCGCCGCCACCATTTCCAAAGTCATGAGCATCGAATAGTACTAATGATCCGATTCCTAGGTAAACTCCACATATATCACGGCTATAGTAAGGTTGATTCGCTTTCGCTGGGCGAGACGGTCTAGTAGTACGGGTATCTAGTTTCTGGGCGCTGCTGCGGCAGCGGGTCAATGTGTTCAGCATCGATATCTGTACGTTGTAGATGTGGGGAGTCACGGACGCCGGTCTCGCGGTGAGGTGTTATTGCCTTAGCAATTTGAATGCCAATACCACAATCGTGTCTCAGACGCTCAGTTAGAAGCTTCGAGTAATCACAACACTCCAGTGTACGGGAGTCATAAGCATAGTTGAAACACAAAGAGAGGACGAGATGCACGATTGAGCAATTCATTCGTGCCTTCCAACCGTCACCGCCATATCTGGTGCCACAGTGCTCTTATGTTAGCCCCTTGCTGGTACATCAGCTACAATGATGAATAGCGGCTCACCACCGGCCGATGATTGTGTCATCTACCTAGAACAAACCTAGAAAGCAGCTACTGATCCCGGCGTTCTCTGAAATTATCCCCGTTTACACGCCCACATGACTCCGATGTCGTTGGTGACTGAATTGCCACCGGCCAATCCCCTTCCCAAATATTCAGAATCCTGCTATGTTACTTGTCTTTGTGTAGCCCGACCGGCGTTCCTTGTAGGGACCGTGCCGAGTAATTTCCTTTCCTTTCCTTTCCATACTACTCTGGCTCCATCAATCTACGAAATGCCCTCAGAACAGCGCCTTGCACAGATTAGCGGATACTGTCCCGGTACCGACCTACCGGGGAAAGGAGTCGGCTAGGCTGACCATTATAATCGAGCGTACAAACAACCAGTGTGGTCATCATGGAACATGGGGTCTAGTGGCGTGTTGTATGTTTGACTCGCAGAATATGCAAGACTCCAATGGTACGGGTCCAGGAATGTAATTAGGAATATCAGGAGATACTACTAGCGTGAAGAAACAAGCACAAGAAGGCGAACTTCACGAGTTATCGATTCACCAATGTCGGCAACGAGATACAACGCTGGTAGTAACGAAGCGACTAGTCCCTGTATACATTCTATTGTAAGAAATGAGGTGCAACATGACCCGACTTCCGAAATCATATTGGTAATGACAGAGAGTCTCATTCGAGCGAGGAGTCCAAACGCTAATGATATCGTAACACTTTAAAACACGCTTGTGGCGTCCAATCTGTTGAGCAATAACACCTCACCGTGAAACCGGCGTTCGCTGGCGGCTGAACACATCGAGCAAAGACCCGCAATATTTTACAAGCGCTAGCTATCCGTGATTCCAAACCGTTCCGCCTAGCGGGAGAAATCAATTGTACTGTACCGATGTGATCTGTGGAGTTTACCTGGTAGTCAGATCATTACAGTAGTACTGTTCGGTGCTCATGACTTCGAGAATGGTGACGGGGAAGGTAGAACAGCGTAAATGAATGTGAATTGGATGCAAATGGTCTTACGCACAAGCGTATACACCTTGTTTTTGTTTTGCGAAACAAAATTGTACATGACGCAACGTAAAAGGAAGCTTAATGGTTCTTGGTCCAGAAATGAATGGAAAAGCTCACAAATGAGGCAGGCGTATAAGCGAGGATTCACGGGCTTATGACTCGCGTATGTTAGCAAAGAGAGGCGGCGCTAACGACGAGGCGATGAGTGCGTGAATGAACATTAGTTGAGAAATGTGGTGTAATTGACTCCAAAAACCCGAATCTGTAAACACAAAACGTTGCAACCGTAGCGAGGTGGCCGGATGTCAAAGATACCGTACAATCTAATATTGGGAAGCCTCGCAAACATGTGGTGTTCTTCAAGCAGTGAGACCATCACCGTCCGGTGTCACTGACTACCCGATGGTCCCGAGCCGGGTACTAGACAAGAAAAGGAAAATGAGTATGCGATTCCGTGTATAAAAGACGCGTGAAGCAGACAGAAACAACCATCCAAATCACCAAACACCACTGCAGCCTACTACTAACCAACTCTTCCTCATTTTCAAGATGATGTACAAAGTCTCATTTTTCGCCTTGGCCGCTGCGTTCTTGCTTGCCAGCAGCGTCAATGCCGACGCTGACAATCCCGGTAAGTCAATGGACGTGACGTGCGAAGAGCAATGAGCTGACGAATTCTTTTGCAGTCGACGCCTGCAATGGTTCGAACCACTACGACGTCGGGCACTCTTGCTCCTTCCAAGGGTCTCAAGGAAGTACGTAGACTTCGTTTCTCAGCCATGGTGGAGTTGTTCTGACCGCGATTTCAGCTTGCGAGAATAACGCTTGCGGGAACTTGATCTGCGTCCCGAACTAGAGCCTGAGCGCGCCATCGGTTGACCTCGTACAACTTGATTGAATGAAATATGATATCTGCTTGTCGTAAAAGTGTGACTACAAGAAGATACCAACATTACCTTGTGAGATTTGGGATCATTGCCGGACCATTTCATCTTGGAGCTTGAGTTGATTGATGGTCGTTCGTGGCGAAGAGTTACAGGCAGCGGCCCGAGGTGAAAATATGACAGGCTCATTCGTGTCGGCACGTGTCTGTCACAATGCCTCTTGTAGACTTAGTCACTGAGTCAAATCGGTCAGTTAAAATCGGTCAACAGTTACACAGCTCAACAACACCGTCGAAAAGGTCTGCCTCTGAGCTCGCCTAACACGCTACATACTAGCCTTTAAGGTAATGTTTTATATGCTATCACCATCTCTCTTAACCCTAGATGCACCGTACTTATTGCGCTTGACGTCAACGCGTCAACGATGGGACTCAATGAACGCAAGACTTTCTATTTCTGGATCAGACCCGGAGCCTTGCTGGATGGCTCACTTTCTTGCGTCTCTAGGGTAGTGGTGGCAGGGTCACGGTGGCTCAGAACTTCCTGATCAAATGCAATCTGTACCTCAGGTGCGCCACTCTCGAAAGGTTCTCCGGTCTTGCGGCTGGAAAGGCTCAAATCACTCCAGGTGCCTCGCTCGCCCACTTATCGCCATTGATTGCTACAATGTACACTCCGTTGCCGATGGTATAGCAGGCGTTATATCGAGCACATTTTCCCATGGGTCACGACATCGACTCTCGGGACTTATTTTTTGCTCCGCATGGGCAAAAAAATGACCTGCCTAATTCGTCGTGGTGAAATACGGTCCTAGCTGGCTCAGGTTCCCGCTCGAGTTGTTTGTTCCAATATTTGCCCAAGTGAGCCATTGTCCAGCTATTGTTCGCCGTATATGTCCTGTGTGCATTACCCGGTCAAAGTCTAGGTCCATATAAAAGCTGCGATCCTTTCGTGGGTCATGGGCTCTGTCGAAGGTTATGGACAAGTGCGATATCCAGCTTTCTCGTCGAACTTCTTGCTAACATCTTGTAGGAACTTCGCGTGTCCCTATACTGGGTGCCAGAGCTCGTTCAACCAGAAGTCTAAGCTCGACGATCATATCAATACACAGTGAGCTCTTTCCCATTTTCTACTTGCGTCCATGGTCGAACGTTCAACCCTAGCACGGGCGAGAAGCCCCACAAATGCACTTTCTGTGATTATGGTTCCGCCACCTACAGTGCGCTGTCGAAGCATCTCAAAGTCAAGCACCAACATACAGCCCCGAGACGTGTGCCATATGAACGGCCTTCGCAGCCTCAAAGCCATTACCCTTGCGACTATCCAGGGTGTACGACTGTGTGCAACCGCCCATCTGCTCTGAGGGATCATCAGAATACACAGTGAGTCGCGGTGGTTTTTTAACCAGCTTCATACCTTGTGAAATGATATAGCACCGGAGCCAAACCGTACACATGCAGCGAGCCTGGATGTATATTCGCTTGCTCGTCCCAAGCCGGGATAATACATCATGAACAGAGGCTTCATGGACGCAGGGTGGATAGTGTCACTCGTGCGCGTGCGACGACGATGCCAGTGGCAACGCAGCAGGATTCACCTGCGCGTTCTCAGTCCCCACGTGCAATGGAGCGTCGATCAGCTCCGCTGCCAATGTCGCCTAGTGTACATACTACCACTCCGGCGCACAGCCCAGGATCCTCATCGTCTCTGGCGCGACCATTGTCCCCACCGGTAATTTATGACCAAACACCTTCTTCTGGGACAAGCCCCTGCGAGTCGTGGTTGACATCCCCAATGTCGACGACATCCAGCTCGCCGCCGCCATACCGTAATCACTGCCAGTATCCAAATCCGGTTTGGACGCCATCATCGCAAATCCCATGGAATTCTCGCATTGCGAGCATCATCCACCCTTCCACGCACGGACGTCGGGCAGGTTTCGGCACCCCATCGTATGTATCTGCGATGCGTAATGGCGATCCGCATACTTTCTTCGCAGAGCAGTCGTTGGAGGATCAGTTCTCATTCAATCTATGAATCCTTTGGAGAAGCTTTAGCTGCTGTATTCAGTTGTACTGGCAGGTATATAACAGAAAGGACATTCAATCTTCTTGTCACAAATATTACAGATATATCGGAGAATCCTCTCACTTGCGCGCGCTTTGCTGTACTGACTCAACCTTGCCGTGCCACGCTCGAAGCTCTCCCTTCATCATCGCAGTGCAGATTATGCATGGACGCTCCAAGTCCATCCTACTAGTACCACTCTGTTCTAATGTTGCCAACTTGCTGAGAACCAGACAATTCCATATTGCCGTTAGCAAAGCTGGAGTACCCCGTAAGTGCTACACAGTAATACTCAGTCACGTCAACTTCGCGACGCGACGCGACGTGCTGGGTTCGGAGATATTCCATTTCGGCTTCAATGTGCCTGCAGAGCGCTGGACGTTAGAATGTATTTATTGTAACAAAGGTTTATGAATTGTCGCAGATCATTCCAAAGTGATCTCGACTGTGTCTCGGGCCTCACCACATTTCAACTCAGGTTATGATCCTGAGAGAACTGTGGCCAGTAGCCAGGCAACAATTTCCTTTCTTGAAACCTAGAAGCAAGACAGCTGCATCGCGTCAGCAATAACAAATTGTGTTCAACCAGAAAACCGATGATAAAGAGGCCCTGGACACTGATTGCAGTGACTCTGCAGTGACTGAAGGATATTGTGGATTCGGGAGCGAATCTGATCTGCGGCCCGAGCGCGGTCCTGGCCTCAATTAATTTTCCCTACGTCACCAAATCCTTTCCTTCCCTCTACCGCCATCACGACGACGACAAGATGGGATCGGCGAGGGAGATTATCAGCTTGCAGGTGCGCCCTGTCGATGGCTGCTAGACCTTCAGCAGCTAACCTTGGCGGATGATAGGCAGGACAGGTACGCACATCGACAATCCATTGATTCCGAACCGACCACCGACGCGCTTCCAGGCGGGGAACCAGGTGGGGGACGCGTTCTGGGAAATGCTCCTGAACGAGCATGGACTGGACAAGGAGGGCAGGAAGGTCGGAGATGACGGACAGTTTGGGAGGGTGCGTTCCTTTGTATATCTGATTATTGGGCGCGCTGACGGACGGAACCGACTTTCTTCTCTCCACCACACACACACAAACCTGCACGCCAACCTACGTCCTGACACCAACGCAACTTGTTAGGCAAGCGTATACTTCTCAGAGTTATCGTCTGGGCGGTATGTGCCGCGCTCGCTGCAGGTCGATCTAGAGAGAGGCGTGTTGGACAAGGTATGTGAGTCGGACTCTCTTGACTGTCTACCCCACTCACCATATTCCTGGTTTCAGACACGTTCCGGCCCTCTCGGCTCCCTATTCGCACCCGATACTTTTGTAGCAGCTGAGCCTGGAGCGGGCAATAACTGGGCGAAAGGCTGTACGTGTTTGTGACTTATCCTTTGCGTATTATGGCTCACGAAGCACTATCAGATTATACCGAAGGTATGGGCGCTACGCATGCCAAGTCAACGGAAATCTCACTAGTGTACAGGTGCGGAACTCATCGATGGACTCCTCGAAAACGTTCGCAAGCAGTCGGAGGCATGTAATGCTCTACAAGGGTTCCAGCTCCTTCATTCCCTCGGCGGCGGGACTGGCGCCGGCTTAGGGTGTCTCATTCTGGGCAAGTTGAGGGAGGAATACCCCGATCGGATGCTCGCCACCTTTTCCATCATGCCCGCTGCGGCCGTGAGCGAGACGGTGGTAGAACCATACAACGCGCTCCTCTCGATGCATCAGCTATGTGAGACGAGCGATCTGGTGGTGGGTATCGACAACGAAGCGCTACATAACATTGCGCAGAAGGAGCTCAAGATCAACCATGCCACGTTCGATGATTTGAATAAGGTGTGTTATCGCCGTTTATGCTGGGATGTGGTCAGTAATTGGACGCGTACAGATAGTATCCCGTGTAATGTGCGGCGTGAGCGCTAGTCTGAGATTTCCGGGTCAGTTGAACGGAGACCTCCGCAAGCTTGGGATGAACCTCATTCCATTCCCGCGCCTACATTTCCTCGTACCGTCCTACGCGCCGTTTGCGCCGCTTGGGAGGGCCGGGGAGAAGGTGACTGTGAAGGACTTAACGAGTCGGTATGTTTTCTCAACGCCTTTGGTGAGTTCGTTATCAACGGGTCTTTTGTATAGACTGTTTGATGGACGTAACGCGCTTGTTGCCTGTGATCCGCGGTTTGGGTGTGTCACTATCTCATTTCCTTTGTTCAATCATTCTGATGTCATCCTTTCACTAGTCGCTACCTGACAGCGTACACGCTTTTCCGTGGGGACGTGCCTAGTCAGGACGCCGAGGTTGCTGTGAAAGAAATTCAGCAGAGGAGGATTGGACCTGGAGGATTCGTTGAGTGAGTGTTGACCCTAGTTTTTCAGCGATTCAGCTAATGGGATGCAATAGGTGGATACCCGATAACATCTCTGTGTCTATCGTTACTGGGAGGAAGAGGGTGCGCTGCGCTGTTTACCCCCTTCCATCCCTTCGCTGAAACTAACCTTGCCGTACTCGATTAGGAAGCGACCATGCTGGCGAACACAACAGCGATCCAGGAAGTGTTTGCGCGGACGGTGGAGAGTGTGCGTTTCTCTCGTCGTGCATACCCCTTCACATTCACTCACTACTCACCCACTAGTTCAATCTGCTTTACAAGCGCCGTGCGTTCGTACACTGGTACGAAGGGGAGGGGATGGATCTGCAGGAGTTTGAGGAGGCCCGGAGTGGGGTGGGGGATTTGATGTGAGTATCCGATTCGTTGGCTGGGAGCTCATACTCACTAGTGGATATGCAGTGCGGAGTATCAACAATACCAGGAGGAGGCGACGCTGGATGACGAGGATGAGTATGGTGACGAAGAGGAGGTGTTTGAAGAGGAATGACAGGAGATCTTTGGTACGGCGGGTTTGTGCTTGTATATCTTGATGATATGTTTTGGTTCAAAGCGGTTCGGCGCGGAGACGGAGCGTCGTGTAGAGCAAGTTCCACCTTACGAATTCTTCCAACCACGCTGGTCTTGGGTGGCTCCGCTTGCCCGTTATTGTAACGCGTGGATTACACAATCCCCCTCGCGGTCTCAGATCCTGCACTCACAATTCGAACTTGAGGTGGGGTTTTGCTCATGATCCTTGTTCTTTTCGATGCATATGAGGCCACGCAGTATCGAGCACAGGATGCAGCCTGAGTGCACACACCCCTCGCAAAGTTCAAGGTTGTTGATCACTCTAAATACATTGACACAACGACTAATACCTCCATCCTAGTTGGGGACGCAGACCAGAACGCTGCAAGCGTTGTATTCGCAAACTTGAAGTGTCCCGTCAGAATCGCGCATACTTTCAGGCTGAGGGAACGCGCGTACCTCCTTGAGACTCTTGGAAGGCGCAAGAGTGGCCAACATCGTAATGGTTGGAGCCGTTGCAGGCATCGACTAAGTAACCAGGATTCAGTGGTGAGGTGAGCGCATCGCCTGAAAAAACTGACCAGGGTTATCAGCGATGGCATTGGTCTGGCCAGCGAGCATGAGTCCCGCGGCAAGAGTGGCAACAATCAAGTTGGTGAGTTTGAATATCATGGCGACTGAGCAGTAGTAGAGTCGAAAGCGCTGTTGGCGGTTGAGATTGCGAGAAGCTTAGAATCAACTGGCGAGCGACAACACTCTCTTATACCAGGACACATCCCTAATTGGCAAGCGTGGCAGAGACACCCGAGTTTCGAAGTTTAGCGTCTTAACGTTAGGGTCTCCCAGCAGATTGGATGTGAATCCGACCACCCCGTTTCAAGCGCACAATACTTTCTCAATCCGACGAGGCGCTACGCGGGTGATCATCACGATGTTGATCGCCGTTGGTGACCGCCGGGCAGGAAAGGCCAGAGAGGTGCCATCAAGTTTAATACAAGGTGATTGATTGTTATCCTGATATGTGAGTTACGTTTGCTTTGACGCCGTTGCATTTCTCGAAGGGACGTTCAGCTCGAGCGTTAGTAGAGGGGAGCACCTTGATACTCTATGATGAATTCGAAGATGTGAGTCTACTATGATACTAATTCCAGCGCCATTAGTAGTAGAATAGCTTCTCGTAGCAAGAGATCGCGCCACCGATGAGGCGACGAGTTTTTGCATTCCATTTCAAGTAGAGAGATGAGATGTAGCCGCCTCCAGAGTACAGCTATTCGGAGCTCAGACCGTTTCACTGGAAATCGCATCTACTATGATACTAGCCCGGCACCAGTGAGTATTGAGGGAATTCGACCTTCACATGCGACAGGGCCACGAAACGGCGCCACCCATGAGGCAATGAGCTCTATGAGGTGTAACCACCTCCACAAATCCAGATATCTGTAAGCTCAAACCGTATCACTCAGCAGAGAGGCGCCAGATCTAACACAATGATATGATGCGAAGCACAAGGATCGACTTACACACATGCGAGCAGCGACAGTAACAAGAAACGGCGCCACCGATGAGGTGATGAGATCTTGTATTCCATTCCAGGTAGAAGGATGAGGTGCAACCGCCTTTAAAACAGATATCCGTAAGCTCAAACCGTATCGCTTAGCCAGGAGGTGCCAGATTTACCATGATGCGAAGTACAAGGATCAACTTCCACATGCGACGGTAGCAAGAAACGGCGCCGCCACAGAGGCGATGAGCTCTTGGAATCCATTACAGGTAAAAGAATGCGATGTAAACTCCTCCGAGTCCATAATCCAGATATCCGTAAGCTCCGACCGTTTCACTGAGCAAAGAGGCGCGAGATGTACGGTATTGATAAGATGTCAAGCATAGGGCTCGGGAGTTCTCCAGCAATCAGACCATTGTTGCTCGATGCGCGTGACCCTTGGTGTGTTTCGAGTGTCTAGATACGAAACGGATAGAGAGGGTATAAAAGGCGTGTAGATGAAGAAGGAATCTCCATCCAAACCACCACAACTCGGCTTTACAACTCATACATCCTCACCTGCAAATATGATGTTCAAGGTCTCAATCTTCGCCATCGCCGCAGCGTTTTTGCTTGCCGGAAGCGTCAACGCCGACGCTGACAATCCCGGTAAGCTGACTTACAGGCGAGGTACAGCAAGCTCACGGTTTCGATTGTAGTCGACGCCTGCAATGGCTCGAACCACTACGATGTCGGACACTCTTGCTCTTTCCAGGGGTCGCAAGGATGTTAGTGGACTTGACACCTTCTCCCGATGGCACGTTCGCTGATGGTTTTCTCAGTTTGCGAGCTCAACGACTGCGGAAACTTGATCTGCATTCCTAACTGAAGTTAGATTGTACACAATTTGATCATGTACGCCCAAACGAAAGACATTTGAGCTAGCATCCAAGCGTCAGAATATACAACAAAGATCAGGTCTGAGTTAGAAGTGACAGCTGTTAGCCATTGACGAAATGCGGGTCTGACGAAGGCAGAGAGAATAGTCATATACCTGCCTAGTTTCCCTCTTGGACTCGATTCGAGTCGATCCTGATAACCAGTCACTGGAGAGTCAAAGAGACAATCACAGTACGGTTGCGCGTCCTCTCACCTGGCCATGCATCGATCTAAGAACATGTACTATTGAACCGGTATCTCGAATCTACGTTATTAACGCCATAGTGCACGGTTGCACTTCAGCCCGTGAGTTCCACTCTTTACTAGCGCTATATATGCCGGCGTTTCGACATTTCAAACGTAGGCGATGGTGACAGTGTTATCGGTGTCACTGGTAGAGACCGAAGTCAACACTGTGCTGTTCTGATCAATGTCCCAAAGAGTAGCTCCCGTTGCGGTGACGCTACTGCCCGAGACAGTGCCAGCGAAGGCATCGGTGAAAGTGACGGTACCAAAGTTGGCAAAGGGCACCAAGTAGCAATCGATATAGCACTCCTCGAAGTCCTCAACAATCCACTCCGCGTTGAACTGGCAGAGACTGGCGCTCGATGCGAGGGTTGTGGAGACGCTGGCGCCTGTGGTGTTGTTCTCAATAATGAGAGTGCCACTTGTCTGGCTCGATGTAGTGGCGGTGATAGTGACGGAGTCTCCAGCGGAAAAGCTGATATCGAAGTCGTTGGAGAAGTCTGGGTAGTACTCGTACCATCCTACATCGAAGTTTAAGAATGGTTCAGCGTCAAAATGGGCAGGCTTACCCTCATACAGAACGGAAGTGCCTTCAACGCAGAAGTCGAGTCCGGTTTGCAAGATAGCGGTGTCGCAAGTGTCGCCGTCAATGCCAACCCAAGCCGAAGCGCACTCCGTGAGACTTCCATCGTTGGGTTCTAGAGCAGGAACAATGAAAGTACCGGTGACGGAAGTGTACGTGGCCTATGATAATAGTTTTAGGCGTGCTTCCAACAGCTTTGAGTCGGCGACCACGAGAACTTACACTGGAGGCCACCAAGACGGCGCCGGCCCAGTTGCTGCTGTATGAGACATGTGAGGCATTGGCGCCGGCGATGACCTGCTCTTTGACGAGGTTGACAGGCTTCCCCTGGCGAGTGACACCAGCCCGACGCTGGAGGCGTGAAGCCCTGAGTTCCTTGCTAGTAGGGATGGCAAGGACGGCGCTAGCGAAGAGGGCTTGGACCAGTAGGACAGCAAAAAACATCATGACCGCAAGTTGAGAAACACAGAAGACTAGGACGGTCGATAGTCCACCTTTATACCAACGTACAACGGCAAACACTGACGTGGCGGTACGCAAGATGAAATTGGAACATCGACACATGAGACGTCAGACAATCGCCACTCGAACGTAGAGAAGAACAAAATGCCGAGTAGGCTCATAGGCCTAGGGTTCTTGCGAATCCCTTGGGCGTTGAAAGGAAGTTCTTCGGGACCATGCCTGATAGACAGGCTAGAAAGATATGTACCCCGTGCGCTGGCCTCTGACCTGGAATGGCTGGGATGAGAGCACCGATGAGACTATCTTGACAAAGAGAGAGTAATCCCAGCATCGTGAAACATGTGAAGATGTCGACTGACCCGAAGAAAATGCGGGTTACCCCGCGTGATGTTTGTTAAAGCGACGCAAGTAGTGTAAATGGCATGATACGCACAGTGTTGCTACTAGTACTCGCAGGTAGTAAGGAAAGTCGCTAATCTTCCCTGGGTCTTCATGACGTCGTCTCGAGTGTTTTACGCGTACTAGTCAGATTGCGTCCGTGTGGTTGGCAATCCATTGCAGTTCTTGGTACCGGATCGAGGTCTGCAATTGTAGAATGAAGATGCCCTCTGCAGGGATTAGCTAGAGAAAAATGGCTGAGATCCTGGATGAGGCCGAGCTGTCGTCGAGATAATCGCGGCCTTGGACGTGATGCAAGCAATGGAAGCTAATGAAGAACTGCACGACATGCGTAGAGGCATGCCGAAGGCGCCGCCAATCAAGAACAAGCAGCGCTGCGGCATAGCGGCAGTGGCGGCGTCAGAATCTATGGTCTCATCGACGGTGATGCGACTCACCGAAAAGCCTAGACGAGCGACAGGCTTCCTTTGTGTCATTCGGTTTCATCGACGCATGGGTAGTGAGTGTTTCATCAGTGGACGAACGAAACCACCAATCCACTAATTACTAGTAGCGTGGTTCATCTGAGCCATTTTGGCTACGCGCCAGATTGCATTCCCTGAGGGCATGACTTTGTTGAGGCGTGGCGCAAGCCAGGCGCACGTAGTAATTATAAGGCAAGCTGATCTTTCTATGCTGCTAATTAGAATTATACAATATGTACCTACCTTTACAAGAAGACAAACCATGCAGATGATATGATGTCTCTAAGTTATCGAGGAAAATTCTACCGTGTTTGACTGCTTCATACCCATCGAGAAACGTCTATTGACTGCTTCGTACCCATCTAGAAACGTCTATAATTTTTTGCTTTCGGTAACTTGTCTCGAAAAGTTACTGTGTGCGCGTATTGTTGGTCCGTAAAAGAAGAGAATCTATCGCGTCGTATTAGGCGGAGTGAAATTGACCTAGGCAGGTCTCACTCACGAAGGGAATCGGTATCATGGCTGTCGCTATACAGGCGAACAGCATTCCTGCCCATGTATATCCAAGCTTCTCGAACATCTGAGTCGTGAACAGAGGGAAGGCCATGGCGGCAAGATTTCCTATTTCAACATCAGACGGACTGGCATAAGGACTAGAGAAATGAAGACGAACTGCAAAGACTTTGTCCCGCCAAAGCGGACGAGGCAAAGGGACCGTATCTGTGCCATTGATGAGACCTCTTATCCACGAAGAACTCGCAAGTAGATACTCACGAATCGGCCAGATACGTGAACACAGCAAGATATATGATATACGTCGCCCAAATGATGACCTGTGAGGAAGGTTAGACCCCAGAGGTGTTGTCTACTCAGCGGAGAGACGAACCACTATCCCGATAACCGGGGCAATCCAGTGGACTTGGCGGAATGACGTCCACGCATAGATGAACATTCCTATCGGAAGGAGGACCGCGGCGAAGCAAGCCGCGTACAACCGCGCCTCGGGGCCCCGTCGAGCGATGTTGGCCCTGGAAAGCCATTAGTCTCGTTCAATTACTTACAGTCGAGGCGAGAAGACTCACTGGTAAAGGCGTTCTTGATACACATTTGACAGGTATCCAATTGCACTTCCAACGCTATGGGAGGAATGAATTGAGGATGAGAGTAAGTACGCAAACACGTACAGCATGGCGGTGAATACGGTCCCAACTTGACCAATATTGAAGTCATGCAGATTTTCGAACTCGAGTGGTATGGATCTGAGATCAAGAATTAGAGATGATACGGGACAGAGGATGAATAACCTTACTCGATGAGAGCATAGGTCACACCCCAGGCAAAACCGACCCATAACTAGGAAGCCCGATGAGAAAAGGAATGAAGTGGGTCAAGGGACAGAACTCACACTAAAACTGGACACGATGGGTTCAGTGAAGAGTAGATCTAACATGACGAGCCCATCAATACGGAGTTAAGTAGCAGTAGGCGGAGACCTACGAATGGGGCGCGTGCATGAGATGAAAATCATGGTGCTCATCTTCTGCCTCTCATCCTCGACGCGGGCGCGGTAGCGCATGTTGCCAGTCTCCTTTCGCAGTTTCTGAGCGATTCGACGTAAAAGAATCGACGACCGTGTCTCTTTCATGACAAATGGTAGGACCAAAATATACATGCCAGTCAACCTGAACGCTTCGTCAGCGTGTTGCCAGCCGTAGTTGAAAGTCAGACAAACATCATGAGAATCCATTCGATCCATTTCCACTGGAGCTTGGGGTTGATTTCTATCCAGCCGCCTATGAGTGGTCCAAACCCGGTACCGCCGAGAGCTGCAACCGCAAAGATAGACATAGGGAGTCCGCGTCTACAATGAATCAGCAGGGGTGTCGCGACTGAAACTCGTGGAGCACTCACTGTTGTGGTAACCAGATGTCGGCAATTGTACCGCCAACCATTGTAGCCCATGTCGAACCGAATGCTCCTTGGAAGAATCGCCCTACCAAGACGGCCTCTATGTTAGGCGCTCTGGAGGTAGCAAGTGTTGTAAATCATTTGATCATTCGGTTCATAGAAAAAGCGATACTTACAATGCGATCAGAACATACATCAACAGGAAACCTCCTGCTGACACGATGTACAAAGGCTGGCGTCCGAACTCTTCGCTGAATGATGCGGTAAAGAGAGGTACAATCCCGAAACCAAGGGTGTAAGTGCTGATGCCTATGGTACCCCGGAAATGTGTGCATTGCAAATGTTCGCACATGGATGTAATACCCAGCGGATAAGCGGCGGCGGTCGATGCTATCAGGAGGGTGATAAGATGGTGGGAAGAAGAATGACCACTGCGACATACCCGCTAGTAAGGTCGCAAAAGAGGCGTGCGCAGTGATAGCCCATTTTCGTGCAGGAGAGAAGTTTATTGGATTGCGACGGTCTCCTTCTTCAAACTCAACCTGACAGGTTGTAAGCAGGAAGAAAGCGCCGGCTGATCAGTCGACACTCACGTATAAGGGCATATCTACAATTGTCTCCTTGTCATGTTCGTCGTCCGAGGCGTCATGTGGAGTCGTTGGACGGGTTGGCGATTCAAACTCGACTGGTCGACTTGGGACATTGAGACGAGGATCCAAGTCACTGCTATCAACCTGGTCCACTCCTTTGAAAACCAAGCCATCCATGTCGTGATGTCCTGCAGCTCCAGATTGATGTTCGATATCCTCGGAGTAGGCCATTGTCCCAGGGGAGAGTTCGTGCAGAGGCAGCAGTTGCGGACTGGCCTTATATATGATTAGCAGTGATTGCAGGTTCCTAATGGACGAGTCATGTAACAGGGTGGAGAAGGTAAGGTGGGTCCCGCATTTTGCGCTATTTCCGTCATGTGGAAGGCCTCGGGATAAAAGATGACCAGAAAGATGATCGGCCGCCGGCGCGGAGTCCCGAGGGTTCCTCTGCAGTTCCTCTGCAGCTACGCAGAATCGCAGTGTTCGCAAAGTGAGGCGGCCTTGGAAGGCTTCGAAGTGGACATATTACCCCAGTAACGCCCCCCGCTGGTGGATAATGGGAGGCATAGCACGGGGCTTCAAAGCAAGCGCTTCCTGACCCACCTGGACGCGATGCTAGGCACAATTAGCTGATGTTCGCCACCAAAACAAGATTTCGTCAAACACAACGTGGTCCTTACAGCAATAGACGCGTAACTTGAACTCAGAACTGAAGCTAACGGTGTGAAAGTGTGATAAAATGACGTAACGCGTCAACTTTCCCATCGCTCGTTAGGCAAGAGGGTCCAGCGCACCAATCGCAAACAAACCCATGTTGTCCAGACTCCAACATGTGACTGTCCAGCGTCTCTCTCGCGCGATATCCACAGAAGCACAAGTCAAAAATGACTTTCGCGATCTTCTGCGCCACACAGCCCAGCCAGTGGCCATCGTGACCTCGTTCATGCGATCCACCGAGTCCGACCATCTCTACCACGGTGCTACGCTCTCTTCCTTTACATCAATCGCTCTAGAGCCCCACCCCCTGGTCTCCTTCTCCCTCCGCATACCCTCCAGGATGTCCCATTCTCTCAAAGCCATTCCGCCCGGCCCCGGCGCCCACATGGTCGTCAACATCCTTTCTGTTGATCAAGCAGATACCGCTATCTCGTTCTCGCGACCAGACAAATATCCGGACCCGTTTTCTGGGCTGTCTTACACGCTCACTGAAGACGGGATACCCATCCTCGACGGCTCTTTGGGGGCCCTCTCGTGTGTCCTCGTGTCGCGTGCTA
This sequence comes from Strobilurus orientalis, assembly GCA_019915145.1. NCBI lineage: Eukaryota > Fungi > Basidiomycota > Agaricomycetes > Agaricales > Physalacriaceae > Strobilurus > Strobilurus orientalis. The sequence continues at coordinate 3,471,179 of JAHLML010000005.1, read as the reverse complement.
TACCATTACACGACCTAGCCTTTCTGGAATCGAGAATGGCGGGAAGCGTTGAGGAAGGGCCGGAGTTGACGTCTGAGTTGTACCTTGCGCGTGTCTCGGGTGTTGAAAGAGTGCGAGAGGTAGAGGGTTATCGTCGGACGCCGTTACTGTATCTCAACAGGACTTACGCGACCTCTGTAGAGCGCTAGCCTACTGATCCACGTGTAATTCTATACTTCCGACTTCTCGTCTACGTGGTTCATAGGTACGTCCTTTCCGCTCACAAACCGACGAAAGACTGATCGAGAAGTGTGGCCTAGCTATAATCGATTAGAGAATTGCTCTCGTGGTAAAGAAGGTCAAGGGCACATGAAGACGAAGACAGAGCAAATGGCCTTCACACACACTACTCGAACTCTAAGGCAGCTTCGATACAAGTACATTCGGAATCTTTGGCGGTTGTTATAACACATGTACACTCCAAGCAAGCCGGCGCCTACTGGACGGGAGTCACGAGCAAGAGAAGTTGAGCGCCCGAAGTCGGCTCAGAGCTAACAGTGGGGGCCGAGGCCTCTCCTGCAAGCACCCACTTGATTTTATCTTCACCTTCTGGCAGAGCGAAGCGAAAGTTTCTAACAAGCGTGGCCAAAACGATCTGGATCTCCATCACACTGAAATTCGAGACTTGGTATCAGTAAAGTCGGTTGTGGCGAAACTAATTCACTGACGCGAAGCGCCACCCAATGCAGCCGCGAACCCCTGCACCTGAAAAGGCAATGAGGATCCTGAATGTCCGTGGAAAAGAGCATGGAACGTACTGAAGCTCATACTACACATCACGACGATTAGCATCTCTGCCACTGAATAGGCGATGGAGCTCACAGATTTCCGAAGAGACCGACTGGGATATGTATGTCATCTGGCAAGATTTATAGAAACCTTTTGGGATTCCACTGATCTGCATCGTCTCCCCACACCGCGGGGTTGCTTTGAATTTACATCAGTCGCCTGAGGGAACGACAAGGTGCATGTTTCACCGGTTGTAGTATGCGAGCCAGACCTCGAAGCATTGTCCTTTCCTCACAGGGATTTCTGCTAGCCTGACACCGGTTTTTGTGATAATTGGCTCGGATAGCGGTATGATATCGTCCGCTGCGGCTTCACGCTGCATGGTCGGCGCGATGGGATATAAACGAAGGCCTTCCTATAACTTTAAGGACGAGATATTTGCTATGTCATCATTGCACGGTGTGGTGAAATCGAGCACACCTTGATGACCGCGTTGAACAATACCAAACCATCATAGTCCTGTGGTGTTGGCTCCTTCTCAGCGCCGGTGAGTGCTGTGAGTGCGGCTATCTCATGCTCGTGGACATGATAGTATCGAAACTCGGCCCACCTTCACAGAGAGACGCTGCATGATAGACGAATAAGTCCTCAGTTGACCCGTCGAAAATGCGGGGTTCAAGACTTTGCGGTGGCGCTGGTGGGTCGGACCTGATGTGAGATTAGAGGACGAGCTCGCTATTTGGTGGGTTCCAACCTTACCATCAGCGCTGATAAGACCATTTCCAAACATTTCCCACATCGAATGGATATTGTCGCGAGGCTTGGAGTAACGGTAGCCCGATACATGACAGATGTGATGCAAAGCCTTCGGATCGGCAAGGAGCAACCTTTCTTCCTGGGAAATATGAATACAAATGAGGTGGGGAAGTCAAAGATACTTGCACGAAAGCATGCTCGAACGCGAAACACGCCACCATATTCTCTGAACCAAGAAAACTCTGGCTGGCCGACTTCAACCTTCTGACTCAGTGTGATCTTATCGTGACCTTGTAGGGGGGCCGTCAGGCTTCGCTCTAGGAGGTAAATAAGGATACTGATTACCTAGGAGCCAAGAAGGGGAAGAAGGTCCTTGGAGGGAGGAGACCACCGAGCGACGACGCCATAGCCTTCGAAATACGAAGAGGACACAGAGACTGAGCAATACAGACGCCGCAGAAAAACTTGCGTAGGTATACATGAGGCTTAGCTGGAGTCCGTCCGCTACCAAGGTCCAAGCTGCAGTTCTGCCGACTGCGTTCGTGAGAGATTTCCGAGAAAAAAGATTACTGTCGGCCATCTAATTAGCGTCTCGTGAGCTGAAACGTTGTTGGGGCTGATATGAGGAACACAGAGAGTTAAGTCAAGCGTCTTCATTCACGGTCAAAGTTGGTATTGTTCCTGGAAAACGCGAGCACACTGGCAAGCATTTTGAACTCTGCTTCCGACCATCGACATCTACCCTTAAATGGGTATGTGAGCCTCTTTGTTGCCTCCACTGGCAGGGGTAGATGCCAGTCGATTGAGTCTTTCCTAGAGAGATTATGGCAGGTGCCAACAGAAACACGGCTTGCATCACGCGCGGTTCGAGTGAGTCTGTTTCGCGCTCAGCGTTTAACTCGAAATTTATAGCGATAGAACAACAAGGCCTTCGGACGCATGCATGAGCATTGCAGCGCGCCACATGCCCAACCAAGTGTTCGCGAATCATTAGTACACCTAAGTTACACTACTGATACTAGTAAGTATGTACGACGCTCCACCGACGATAGATACGGAACTGAATAAGTTATAAACAACGTCCTACCATCCTCAGAAGTCGATCAGGTCCTTCCCCTTCAAGCTCTCCTTATCACTATTGATATTACTCTGAGCCTGCCTCAAGACCCTCTCTGCCTCAACGACACACTCTCCAGGCTCCTTGAACACCCTGAACGGTGTCTGCACGGGGATCAACATCCGCGCAGCCCACACCCTCGTCTGCAGCTCATACTTCTTCTTCTGCTCTTCCGTCATACGCGAGCTCGAAGTGCTACTAGTGGAGGACATCCTCCCGCTGCCGGTGGCGGTTGTAGGGGTGGGGGTGAAATATTGGCCTTGGTCGGGCATAGAATCCGGCTCAGCCGTCATGGGAGCTTCAAAGTAATCACTGTGGCTCTTGGCGTGGGTGGGTGTCCGTGCAGTGTATGAGTAGGACGATGATGTCGACGCCGTGCGTCTGCTCTGCGAATCAAACGATTTGTATGTCGGCGGGGCAGAGTGAAGCGGCATCTCTTGTGCAGCATTACGCCCAGTCGGATCGTCCACGGGCGTGGAGTCAGCTAATCGAATGAACACAGCCAATATCTGCTCCGGTCGCTGATGCGCAAATCTGATGGATAATCAATGAGAAGAGATTTCTTTCTGGAGAAGCAGAACATACTCGGCATAAAGCTCCATATCCTGCTCGCCCGTGTCCCCGACAAGGATGAACCTAGAATGGGGAAACGCGTCGAGCACGTCCTTGACATTGGCGCGTTTCCGTACAGCCGGGGCAGATAGTAGACCGCTGAAAAGGGACCGCCCGGCATAAGATCTGAGTTTCATGGATCCTGAGGGTAGATGTGCGACATGGAGAAAGTCGCCGAGGACCGGTAGGAGCTCGAAGGGACCGTTGGACTGAAAAGGTTCAGAAAGGTGCGCGGAGAAATGAAGGCAAGACCTTACGATGTAGTGAAATCGGACACCTTGATTCCACATCCGAGTGTACCAATCGCCCATGCCGGGAATGATGAGTTCCGAGAGTTCCTTCACAAACACGTTGTGGAAAACATTGCGGGCACCACCGAGGACATCTGACCGCTTCACCGTATCATCAATGTCTGATATGACGCGTATAGGACTGTTTGTAAGCGCCAGCCTAGCTGTGGTAGCAACCAAGGGAGGTGGAGGTGCTAGACCGATTGAGTTGGGTAGGGTAGGCGGAGGAAGGAGCCTGAGATACGCGAGGAATTCATGTTCATCGTTTTTCTGTCCGAATGCAATGTGCAAGGCGTCCGGATGTTGGCAGAGTTCCTCCCATTTGATAGTGAATCTCGCTTGGAAGCTGCCGTCCGGTGCAGTATTGATATGCGACGCCGCTATGGGCCCGTGGTTCTGTCGGTCCTGGGTGCCATTCATCGGTTTCGGGAAGAGTTCGATGAATATAGTTCTGCTTGGCAGCACAGAGCTCCAGAACGGTTGGATACGCGACTCTAAATTGGCATGTAACTTCCTGATGTCGGCTGAGATCTTGTCCATTGGCGAAGGTAACACTGAGGGCCGTGCCGGTGGTTCGGGAGATGGTTGGCGCGAATCGTCGGGGGAGTCGTGATTGAGTTTCCGGAATTGTCTCTCTAATGCTTCAATCTCAAATTCTTCTGTCATATCCTCCGGACGCGGAGGCAACTGTATTGATTTGAGTAGGTCCTTTGTCGATTTACTGGGCCCGCCGGCATAGTCAGCTTCAGGATCGCCTTCGAGTTTAGGCAGAGCAGCAAAACCTAGGGTGTGAATTCAGACAGGCAAGCGCAAGCGGAGCAAAGGATGCCCACGTTTCGCCAGATTCAGGAATGCCCTCTGAGAACGACTTGCAAGTTCTGGCGGGCGATGGGCAGAGGCATAGCCGGAGAGGTACACGTCGATTTCAAAGGGCTCTGCGACGCGCATCAGCAATGAGATAGACGAGTAAGCCTGCGGCGGCGTACCCTCCGGTTTCCCTGTCCCCGACAGATATTTGCGCGCCGCCCAGCCGGGAAAAACAGCGATCTTCTCAATGCCGGGCGTGGCGGGACCCCGCCTGCTGTTGATCCTCTCTCCCGCCCACTCTTTCCAGGTCTGCTTGCTATCAGACCCAGCTGCCGGTGCGCGCGGGTCCTTCTGGACGACGTACGTCTTGAGGCGGCTCGACGCCGTTGATGCGAAAGTTTTCCAGCGCATGTCGTTGCTCATCGTTGGTAGGATATGTCATGCACTGCCATAGTCACGTCGTCAATAATGCCGGCAGCGAGTGGATGAGAGCAGACCAGATGACTGCCAAAATAGGATGACTTATCACATCGGAGATTCCCGTTTTTGCTCTTGCTCCCATCCTCCATGTTAGCAAGCTATTTGCAGTTATGCGTCAAAGGTCACTCATTGTGCCTTCAAACAAGATGAGACGCGTGTACGGCGATGTACTTCGGCGTGGCGGCCCTGGACGTAATACGCGCCTTCTGGTCCCTTCTTCCTCCCACTGAAAGGATTAACCTCCACGTTCCCCACGGAACGTACCACGCCCGATGGATGTCTTGACTCATCTGGCTTTGCCTCGTTCCACTTTCACCGCCCACTTTTGTCTCAAATGCATCGTGCCAAATCCATGATCGTGCGCCTACGACCGAGCTCGCCCACTCTTGACTCGGGAACAGATGATGGTTGCCGCTCTAGGCTTCTCTCCCTTGAGAGCCTCATGTCATTTGGACTGGGATCCGGCCTCAACGGCGCAACGATGTCAGGTCCAATCTGCGCCAACCAGAGCTCCAGGGTTCACGTCTACAAGGGATGTACGCTTTCGGGAACAATGTCCTGCTCTGCCGTACGTGGAATGGTCATTAATGTTCGTACATCACTTATTCTCTGACCGACTTTTACCATTTAGTGTTTTCTTGTCAAAGTAAGATTATCACATCTATCTTGCGCGCTTATGAATGCTTAACTATCTCCCTACAGTACTGTTCAGAGCGATGTCAAAAGTTGCATTGGCATAGGCATCGCAGAGTGTGTACACATCCGTATCTCAAGGAGGATTGGCAGCCAGCTTGGGTTCTCGAAAAGCGCCAACCCATATTTCGCTCAAAAGACGCACTTACACGCCACATATGGGGAGAAATGCCTGCTATCGACGTCCTTCGTCTCAACTATAATGAAGGGCCCGAATTCAGGGACCAAGACTCCAAGATCTGTCTCGCCGGTATGTTCATCGCGCATCACTGTCCTGACACTAAATCGACCTTATATGTAGCTTCCGGCGACATACGCAACCTCATCCAAACAGTGAATTGTCTCCCCAAAGACTACTCTGGCACCTGCAACATCCTCCTTAACGACATTGACCCCATCGTCGTCAACCGTAACCTCGTTATCCTCTTCGCGCTTCTCGGGGCTGGGCCCTCTATCGACGAGGCCGCAGAGCTCACCACACATCTCATGTACTCGGCCGCACTTCCCCAATCACACGCGTTTTATCTCCAGCGATGCATCGACTACGTATACGGCTACCACAGAGAAGGGGACATCTCATACCGCGTCGCACTATGCACGCGTGGGTCAAGCAAGATCTATTCTATGCAGGCGGCGATGGGGATGAAGCAGCCTTTGGAGATGTTCCAGTCGACCTTCGATCTCACCACTGCGCTCAAGTCAATGCGCTCAACATTGAACGACCCATCGAATGCCGATAGTCATGATAGGTTTCTGTCGAAACTCACTCCGTCGCATCGTCTTGCCTTCAAGCGGTTCAGGGACTCTGGGGTACTGGCTCCATTTGCGTTCAACACAAACAGCTACGTGTGCCCCAATAGGTGTTGTCCCACCCTCGCCCGAAAGAAACTTCATCACTAATCTCTTATGCTTCGCAGACTTCTATTCACGTCCCGCGGTGAGTGGATTCCAGGGACTACCTCCCCCCTCTGCGGGTGGGACATGTCCGCCGTACGCGAGTCCGGTGCGCGCCACTCAATCGACCCCGCGGACGTCTTTGGGTGCCTCTTCTTCCACGTCAAATCCCAGCTCCGCGAATTCGCGCGCCGCATGAAGGACTTCGAGATCCACCTCCACCTCACCCAGTTCGATGCCAAGATCCTCTCCAAAGGGCTCTTCGCTGGTGTGCTGCCTGCGTTTGAGGGCCCGTGTTTCGATAGGGTGGATGCGAGCCATTTGATGGACGGTGTGGGGGTGAAGGCGTGTTTGACGGACTGGGGCCCGTTGTTGAATAGGGAGAACCCTCATGCGGCGATCTTGATGCATTCGAGGAGCTGGCATGAGAGCCAGCCTGATGGATCTGCACAGTCACATCCGAGGACGGTTGACTGGCTGATGAAGAAGTGTTATAGTATTCCAGGGCTGGTCAGTCTTCAGATCCTTGCGAGGCGCATTGACCTGATACCCTGCCTCAGGAAACCAGCTTACAGGATATGTTCGATCAAGGGCTACAATCCCCGATGTTACTTCACCTCCTCGAGTCGCTTGACGCGTTCTACGACAATGAATCGGCTTTCCATCGATATCTTCGAGAGCGAGAGCTGTACGAGACGATGGAAACATTAGGACTACGAACTCGTGATGTTCATAGCATTCACTCCAAGGTAAGATATACACCTGTGAGATTGTATTCGTCTGAAGTCATTTGCTTTGGCATAGCGCTTCGGTATCCCGGTAAGGACTATGCACCAGCGCCTCCCCGACATGAGCAAGGAGGAGTTCTATCGACTATGTGAGTGTCCAACCTTCTTTCTCGCGATGATTGTACTTACGTCGAAATAGTCACTCTAGGTGGCGCAAGTTTGCTGGTCAGGTTTCTGGAATTCGAGAATGCCGAAGAAGATTGGGCTATAGAAGTGCCAAATTGATGCATTGACTCGCGGCCGAGACTGCACATGAGGTGTACGTTAGAAGGAGACAACCTAAGTCGTATCCATGAAAGTCATAGTTGCTCTCATTGAGTACGACGCACTGTGGCCGAATCTTTTCACTGGGAAACATACCCAGCCCGCAAGAGAGACCTCCTCGAGCTCCTCACAGTAGGCTCTGCATGTTCCCCAGGAACACTTTTGCCTTCTTCCGCCGCGCTTTTCGTAGAAACCTGCAAGGACACCCAGTCTCGATATGCAACGTCGTCTACCGGGAGATACCCAGCATAGCAAGAAGATACATCCATGGTCATAATAAATAGTAGTTTGATAGAAACTCAGATAAGCGAGGCCTGCAGGCTATCCAAGTAGATAGGTGACATGGTTCACTAAGCCATGGGAAATCTTTCCGCGGACGCAGATACCTACAATCGGCGGGATGGGCGGGCGTATTTCCATTTCTGGCGAGCGGCCGCCGGAAAAGCCTGTACGCCACATATGGTATGGAAGCTCACACGGTCCTACAAGGCAAAGTCTCTCAAAACCACCATCATGAAAGATTTTGTCTACAATGCCTTGGCTGCGCGCGTCATTTTCGGCACTGGAACCCTCAGTCGAGTCTCTGAGGAAATCGAACGCTTGGGCTGTTCTGCCGCGCTCGTGCTATCCACCCCAGGGCGACAGGCGGACGCTACTATTCTGCAGAGCATGATTAGTGGGCAATGCGTGGGTCTATACTCCAAGGCTGCCATGCATACTCCGGTCGATGTTACGATCGACGCTTGTGCCGTCGCAGACACGCTCCAAGCGGACTGCCTTGTCGCAGTAGGCGGAGGATCTGTAGTTGGATTATCAAAGGCAATTGCCCTTCGCACCGATTTGCCTCAGATTGTTATACCCACAACGTATTCCGGTTCGGAGGTATGTGTTTCCTATATGAACTTGTATCACGATCACTTATCGCACCTTACCAGGCAACCTCAATACTTGGACAGACAGAGAATGGCATGAAGACCACGCTGAAGAGTCTCAGGGTTGTTCCCGAAGTCATCATCTATGATACTTCTCTTACTCTGACTCTTCCGCCTCGCTTGACTGTAACGTCTGGGATAAACGCCATCGCTCATGCTGTGGAAGCCATGTATTCCCATGATGCAAATCCCATTACCGATGCGCTTGCCCAACAAGGTATCGTGCACATCGCGACAGCCCTTCCTGTGATCGCGAAAGATCCTACCAATCTATCCGCCAGGAGCGATGCTTTATATGGAGCCTGGGCATGTGGGACATGTGCAGGCTCAGTCGGTGTAGCTCTTCAACATAAGCTCTGCCATACTCTTGGTAACTGTCCTTAGATTCAGGAAATCACTCTTACATCCCGCATTTACAGGTGGTACATTCAATCTGCCGCATGCAGAGACGCACACAGTAATGCTTCCACACACGATGGCATACAACGCGCCGTATACTGAAGAGCCGATGAGAAAGATTGCCACTATATTGGGCGTACGCGATGCAGCCCAAGGTATATATGATCTGGCAAAGGGACTGGGCGCACCGTGCTCGTTGAAAGAGCTGGGTATGAGAGAATCCGACCTCGAGCGAGCCGCAGACATTGCCGTGATGAATCCGTATCCAAATCCAGGTCCGCTGGAAAAGGAGAAGTTGCTGATATTGTTGAGGAATGCGTTCGAAGGTCTAAAACCTGGAGACAGGGTGGTCTGAAGGTAAAGAACATGGTTGATCAGGGCCTGAGATGTAATTCCGTCGTCCCGGACAACAAGGTCTTTAGAAACACAGTACTTCTGCTAGCTTTCGACGACTCCTGAGAGCCTGAAATTTTCCCATGCGTAATAATATCCGTCTTCGCCAAATCTACTTTTCGACCGCGCTTCTTTTCAATCTCGAGGTTGTAATTGAAAGCGTTCTGACCGTCATAGTTGGTGAGTTTGAAGGGACCTTCGTAATACGGATGGAGCCCGACAGTAACATTGTGCAACGCGACGCCTTTGACGTAGAGCGACGATTCCTTTGGTGCATTCGCGAACTCCAGAGAAGCGCTGTCAGCGGAAGATTTGACTTCTACATTATAGCTGCCATATGGTTCATTCGTCGAACTCAGCGACAAGGAGGCGGCGGTCGATCTAATGTTAACCTAAGATGTTGAGAATCGTCCTCGAAGATGCTGACAAAAACCACTGACCCGACGGAATTCAGCAGCACATTGCTGGCTTTGCCATTCTCGACCACGTCGCCTGTGATATCGATAACATCACCGCTATCTATCTGCAAAAGGCTGGCGGTCTTGAAGTGGCCCTTTATGGATCCGTATAGGCTGGTGATTCTGCATACATCCGCGATCAGGCTCTGTGAACAGGTTGAGTCAAATTTTTCTGCTGCGTCTGGGCGTTACAGAAGAGGTGTAAAAACGTACATCGCTGACAACCGACAAGCGCTCCGTTTTGATTTCGAGATAGTCAAAGACGACATTGCGGAGGTCTCTAATCTCAAGAAGATTGAACAACGGCAGGTCTACGAGGAGGGTGGACATGTGTAGGAAGTCGACTTGTCCTGGCAGCACGACGTCTACGTTCACTGACAGGTGGAGGTCATTTGTCCGGTCATCTGCGGGCGTCTAAGTACAGCAGCGATTAGTACTCAGGGTGACTGTATACAAATAGAAACCCACAAAAACACCAATACCTTCAGCGCCGTTGTGTAACAGTTTCACGGAGCAAACCTCAACAAAATGTATCTCTTTCCGGTATGCAGCGGGCACCTCCACTTGCACGGCGATTCTACCATATTTATCGTCAGGTGAGGCTTGAGATACATGTACCTGTCCAGTAGAGTATGACCCTCTGGCTGTTAGAAAGAGTCCCTTGGTAACGAGCGACATGGGTAGGTCGAAAAGAATGGGCGCGTCGGAAGCTTTGAGCCTCGGACAGTTCTGCACAGTCATTTCTTTGGGAACGACGGACTGAAGCCACAGATGGTCATACTAGAGCAACATCAGTATTCTTCAGGCCATGAGGGAGCGTGTCACGCACTGGGGTCTCGGTGAGGGATGACACCTGTGCATACAGAATATGTCTGTAGAGTACACCCAATATGATCAACGCGGAAACGAAAAGCCCAGCCAGCAGTCTCGGTGTCCGGAACAAGGAGCGATGTAAGTCCCGCGGAACACTTCGAGGAGGATACTCGTTCATGTTGTTCAAGATGACCCGAGTCCAGCCCAGTGCATATCGCGGTAGCAGAACAAGAGCAGTTTGCGACCCTAATAATAGAGGTCCGGCGCGGAAGACGGTTATTTAAGGCCCCCAAGGAAACTTCGGGGAAACCATGCGAGCAACAAAATCCACCGTTGCTGCGGGGGAGGATGAGCAGTTTCTAGACGAAGCTACACAGTGGAGGCACCTGGCAAACCATGATAACTAGTGCGCTGCGCGTCTTTGATGAAGGGCAATGCTCGGGTGATTGAAAAGGGCCACGTGGGTTTTCAGGAGGCCGACAGTCACATTCAATGAGACTTAACTTATCATTCGTTCTAAGGTAAGATGTCCTAGAGGACTACTCTGGGACTACTCTTCAATCAAAAAGCTGATTAGACGCATGTACTTAGATGATAATCAAACAGAAAGCATAATCGATAGCAGGTATAAAATCCGAATAAGTAGTCCGCATAGATCACATCATGGTCCGCTGGGGTTTGGTAACGAAATACCACGGGCAAGACCAAGACCACGACCAACGCCAACCTTCTTCCTCGCTGCGTCAGCCAACACCTTAGTCATCCTCGTCCTTTCTTTTCGAAGGTCCTCGTCGTTGAGCCTCCACTTGGAGTTTCTCCAGGCCATCTCATCCGCCGGCATCTGAATGGGTCTTGCCAATATCCGCATGGCATCCTCGGATTTTCTCGTACGGAGAAGAGCCTCTTTACGTGGCGCATGCACAAGGAGCGTCATAGCCGTCCGGATGAGAGTAGGCAAACCTGTATTTGAGAACCGTTGGGAATGGAGCAATGGAAGCTAGAATGATACTGACCATCATTCTCAGACAGCCAAAGATCCCACACGCGTCTGATGCCCTCTTCACCATCATCGGGATCGCGGAAGCGGCCAACGAAGGCACCTCGCATCCCAATACCTCGAGCAATCTTGCCCGCGGGGATACCAAGAGTCGTCAGCAGGTGGTGGGATAATGTCGGATCTGCTTTGGTCAATGAACGTGCAAGGAGTTCTCCATCGATCTCGAGTTGTGGAGTGGTTTCCTGTACGAACGCATGAGCCAGTGGCAGCGTTCGCTAGTCATCCGTCACTCACATCACCCGCTCGAGTGTAGTACCCACGGAGATATCCATCCATGATACAGCAGAATATCCAAAATGCGTCCTGCTCGGGCGCTAATGCAAGCAGGAACGGCAGAATGGCATCGAGTTCTGTCGATGTAGACACATCAGTATTCAGTGTCAACTAGGGTTCCTTCCATCGCCATGCCAATGCCATAATATCCATGTCGTCCGTATCGGTCCCATCTCCACATAATCAATGGCATGGAGTGAAGAAAAGGAACTCACCATCACCCCAGCCAACGTCAGGGCACATCCTCCTGTAACCTTGCTTCAGACGATCAGTACCTTCACCCTCGACGACCTCCAACAACGCTCTCAGAGCCTCCGCGTTCCGCCCACCAGGACCAGCACCACCAAGGCCGCCACCCATGGCCCCCGATGAAGGCCCAGGAGCTGGTAGAGACGTCGCGGACGACGCCACCAACTCCATCCAGACCAGCCACCTCACACTCATTGGTACACCCCCAGGCCCATCCAATACCAATTTCTTAAGTTTTTTCTTCTTCGTTTTCCCACTCGAGCCAGTAGACGAGGAGCTCAAAATACTCAGAAACTTGGTCTCCCGTTCCCTCACATGGGGCGCCGCCGAAGGTGTGTGACTCCTTGTCGACGGTGCACTCTGCGAAGGTGGCTTCGACGGCGGGACGGACGGTGTCTGAGGAGGCGCTGGAGCTGAGAAGCTCGTGGTCGACGACCTCGGAATTGGACTGGACGGACTCCCACTCCCATTCTGCCCCGTCAACATCTCAAACTCCATATCCCGTACGCTCACGCTGACCCCATTCCCGCTAAAGCCGCTCTTGATGCTCTCCGTATCAATAGAAGGCCGTGGAGGGGCATTTGGACTCGAGGCACCAAATGATCCCGCACGCTGGCTTAGCGTCCTGGCACGAAGATTGGGTAAGGACATCTTTCGGTTGGGTGATACCGAGGTTCCATTGAGAGAAGAGCCAGGTCCATGTGATTGTGAGGGACCAGCGACAGGATTGGGTGGGTAGTTGAGAGACACAGGCGACGAAGAGCCCGAGGCAGACGTTGCGAACGGGGGCAGAGGAAACGATGATAAAGATGCCGGCGATGGCAAGGGAGACTCTCCTCTCATAGATATTGGCGAAGGCGGGGTCAGTGTCAGACTGCGCTTGTGGCCATCATCACTGCCTTGCATGAGAGAGATGTTTCTGGAAGGTGAGGGCGGATGTAAGACACCAAGAACCGGACTATCCCGATCCTTGTATGTCGATCCGCTGTTGGTGGAGGCATGACTTGTGCTTTGTAAAGTAACGCTTGAACTATCCTTGCCTGAGCTCGATCCCGCGGCATTTGGCGTTGACAAGACTTGAGCCGCCGAACCTGTTTGGAAACCTAGTATGAATATGAGAGCAACTATCTTCAAGTTGATCACGTACCCAAACTCGGACTGCTCTGATGCTCGGCATTCCCGCTACTGGGTGACAGAGGAGGAGGAGAGAGTGCACGATTCACTGGAGACACAAGTGAGCAATCGACTCTTTTCTTTGTACAGTGAACACCGTAATGAACACTCACCTGGAGGTGGACTAGCATCAGCTCTCCCGTTCCCTTGCATATATCTTGCCGTATCGTTGCTATTCGCAGGTGGTGGAGACAAGACACGATTGAGCAGTGGTGGCGTAGGTGGGGGAGGCGTTGCCATTCGACTTTCAGGAACCTGCGTCAACTGGCTCAACGATCGACTCGCGCTACTCATCACGAAGCCTGCCGGTGACAACGCAGGAGAACCGTGATTAGAAGACAATCCAGACCCAGGAAGGGCACCATGACCAGGAGGCGCACCATGACCAGGAGGCGCACCGAGACCAGGAAGTGGACTATTGCTATCCACTCTCGGCCTCTGCATGTGCTGCGGAGGCGCCAGCGTGCTATTAGCCCTCGGCCGTCCCTGTGGCGCCCTTGTGGTACTATCCGCCCTTGGTCTCTGCGCCAACGCGCTCTCAGTCCTCGCTCTGTGTGGGTCTGGTCCTGGCGATGATGACAGGCTCGGCAGAGACCCCGACGAATCCATCCTTGGCCGACCAGGAGGGGACTGCATCATCCTAGGACTAGGCGGTACAAGCGGGCTTCCTGCCCTACCCGGACTCGACGGTCCCCGCAGTGGACTCGAACTCCCACTCCCAGGCGTAAAGCTACCCATACGATGTGGCGCCGAGGTGTTGATGGGCTCCGGGACATGCACCCGCGACACGCGCTGCTCCTGCACTTCAGCAAGCGACATTTCCGTCGTCTGCAAATTCGACATTGAACGCGACGTGGTGATGGTAGGGGTGTTCTCTTTGACCGTCTGTGTTTGCATGCCCGGAGAAAGTTTGATGTCGGAGAAACTCCGGCTTCTGGGACGTTCTCCTAACGGTGTGTGGTTTCCTGAGCTTGGTCTCGGGGAGGAAGGAGAGGGAGGGGTACGTAGAGGACTGCTCGTGCGCGGAGCAAAGAGGGAGGGAGGAGGCGCCAATGGTGGAGGATCGATACTGAACACAATTCCTATGGGTTCATACGATTCAGATAGCTCTCCAATAGTTCGAGCATATATCGTTGGTCGTGAACGACCGGCATTGAGCGCTTGTTTGATGGTAGGAACTAGATTGTTGCCTGTCTTCGTTGGTAGAGGCATCTGCGACGGGTGTGTCACAGCAGGTGAAGGATTAGGAGGAGGAGGGGGTTTGGGAGCGCCAGGATGTGGAAGAAACAAGGATGTTCGCTCCCCGTCCCCAACGGGATTAGGACGTTTCCGAATAGTTAATGGGGGTGTTCCAGGCGTCGGGGGCGTAGAAGGTTCAGGAGGAAGCTCTGGAGTTAACTCCAGAGAAGAGGAAGACCCGAAGCGTGTGTGAAGAAGGGGAGATGGAAATGGGTGACCGTTAGTGTTGAGGGCCGAACGAGTGGAATAGATGGATGCGGTCGATTTGGCGGAAAATGAGTCGCGGTAATCATCGTAGATCTCTCCCCATACATCAAAAGTGTCTGTAGACTTGTGGGTATCGGTGGACTTTCTAGGTTTTCCATCGTCGTGAGTATCGGTCGATTTTCTAGGCCGGCCCTCATTATGGGTATCGGTGGATCTCCTAGGTGTGTTGTGGGTATCAGTGGATTGCCTTGGCTCGGAAATCTGGGTTTCCTGTGGGTCAGACGCGTCTTCTTGGGGAGGTTGGTCGATCACTACTGGTGGAGGAGCGCCCGAAAGTTCCGGAGGGTAGGACGCCTCCAGGTTCTGGGATAGTATGCTGTTATCGTCGCCGTAATCAGAATAGTCACTTTCGTCATCCGATCCTTGGAGGAGGAATTGTCCAATGCTAATCCCAGCGTCGGCGCTGTCACGAACGGGAGTCAGAACGACAGAATCTTCGCCAGTAATGATTTCTTCCGCCTCCTGGAAATCGTCGGTGGCTAATTCTTCGCGTATTCGTCGCATGATAGGACTCGGACTTTTGGTGAGAACTTCGATAGTGGGATCTTCTGGCGGGGATATCACAACAACGGTCTCCTCCGTGGAATGGCGATTCGGCATTCTGATCTGTCAGGAGGTTAAGGCGAGAACTGCAGGCCGAGGGTGATACGGACAATTTCTTCGAAGACTGGTGAATTCTCAGCGTCGTACTTGGCAAGAGTATCATTCCGAAGGGTATCGTCTGTTTCAGAATGGCGAGGACTCGGTGGCTGTGATATGTAGTATTTATGGAACAGGGCGATAAAAGGAAATCTGGAAAGAACTCACCCTGCTTGAGCTGGCCTCGTTCCCTGTCTCGAAATGGCGCCGGAAGGTGCCAGAGATAGAGTTCGGCAGTACATCTCCTTCCTGAACAAAGGAAGTGGCGATGTCAGGTACGCCAGGACGCGACATGAGTGGCAACGTACGGGGAGTGTATTATGCCTGTCGGTCGGGTCTTCGGCATAGGTCCGGAATGTGGGAGCGACTGGACTCGGCTCGTTTTCCTGGTGGGAATGTTATAACAGGAGTACGGCGGGAGGGTAAACCTGTGCGGCAGTCATACCGTCATTGGGCTGGGGCTTTTCACGATTGGTCGCGTATCATCGCCCTACAGCAAGTCAGAACGGCGGTTGAGGGTATCAAATAGCTTGAGACGCACCTTGTAGGTGTCCAGCTGAGTGCTTTCTCTGTGCTCGTATATAACGCTAGGCGTTGAGCTTTTGACGCTCATTGTGCTGCCGCGCTTCGCCATGACGGGCTTCTTCAGTCGGGAGTGGAATCGGACATGCGCGCCCATGAATCGGCCGACGACGCCTTCACAATAGCCCAGAAACAGATCTTCGGCGTTGGGCAGCTGCATCAGTACCACTATTTCGTCGTCCTACAAGCAAAAGGCAGTCAGCACCACCAATGATACGCACCGAGCACGACCGCTAGCTTGGCGACTCACCTTGAGAAACATGAGATCTTCCGCATTCTCTGCGACGCAGTCCTCGGTTGCGGTACATCTGCCAATGCCGCCTTTTCCTGCGAACCGCGTCCACCGCGCAAGTTCTGCGCCATCCATACGTCAGGCCGACCGTCAATTTACGTGGTCGTTGTCGTCCAAGGTCGTAAGCAAGAAGCGTCAGAAATATTGGTGGGCAAGCAGCGATTGATGGGTCAGGGTCGAAAATCTTGGCACGTGGTGAGGGATACAATACGTAACTTAAACCTTTCAGTCTTCGCCGAAGTCTTTGCTCTCCTGCGTCTACAGCACATACAGAGTGAACAAATATGTGACCTCGCTCGACATGCGTGGCCGGATGCAAACACAGGTTAGCTGCCATGTTGCTTGGATCCTCGATAATGACGACGGTTCAGGATGATTTGGATAGATTTGAATGAGGGGAAGTAGGAACAAGGTCCCGCTCTAGCGATCACACATATGATTCCGGTGTCTCCTGAACGCGTCGCGTGTTGTGCACTCCGTGCTCTCTCTCTTCTGTGTGTCATCATATCTGGATACTGGATACTCTAGAGAATGTTTAAATCAGGCCTGCATATGATCTTCTCTTGCCTCCGCCTAGCTGCTGTCCTGACACTCTCCGATTGCTATCAAGACCTTGCGAGAGGCAAGTGTGCACCTCTCAGGGCGAGAACCTCTTAGAGGGTATCTACGTTCGACCGCTTGGCCTTTCCGAGGACGCGTCTAAATCTGCAAGACGCCTCCAACCGTGTCAGCTGCTTCAGCCAGGCTGTCGGAATCTTGAATGCACCAAAATGCTGACATTGCGGCATGCACCTGGTGCCTGAGGCCTGAGGTTTGGGAGAGTGTGTTCATTTCATGAGCTATTTCCGGCCGTCTTGTTGCTCAAAGTTGCAGTCAGACTAACGGCAGGACAGAAGCGAAGAATTTCTTTATGGGCCTGAAGTTCATTGGCGCTCTGATATTTCCTTTGTCCTACAGTACTAGTAGAGGTCTTTTGGTTTTAATCTATGGTCATCTGCTCCGGGACTGTGCGCTCATGCAATGCCCGAGAGGGCAACGTCAGGGATAGGTACGAACGTCAGATATTCATCCAGACATGCGTTGACCACGTCAATTAGTGCTGTCGCAGAAGGCATGGGAGGGCCCGCTAAGAGTTCAGACGTAGTTTCGACGGGTTCCCGAAGACCGCTCGCCGTATTCATGACTGATCGAAGTACTACGGTCAAGTTAATACTTCGAGGTGCGGAACAGGTTCTAATAAACGGATATGAACGGACACCCAGGCTTCAACGAGTTCATATGTCTTATGATGGCCCTGCTTTTTCCATCACCGCCACTCCCACTTCATTATCTTACTCTGAGAAAGGTCCAGAAAGCATTCAATGGCGAGAATGACAGCACTATCGGCCAGCATATGGCATCGGGCAGCGATCACCACGGCGTGTTATTGACACGCCCCTTGACTTGTCGATGCCTCTTGTTTTATGACGGTCACCGCAACCCGCCAACACTAGCGCTACCTCTTCCACAATGACGGTCCTGTCCTTTTCAGTCTTTCGACTGAACGACCCCGCGCCTGGCATGGCAAGTCCTGAACCGCCTACTCTTCGTGTAAGGCGGCGAAACCATAAACGGTCGCGCTCTACTTCCCAGGTTCCCTTCGCTGGCATGTTGTGTGCATCCGTCACTCTCACACCGCCAGTTGTAATGGAACCGCAACCCCCCTGCCATCCTAAGCTGCCTGCATCTTTGGGGTTCCCGCCGATGTCCGAGTCATTGACAAGGCGCTGGACGTCCGAGCCCGATACTGTTCCACTTCGACAGGAGGTTTGGGCGATCGAGGAGGAGACTCCGGAGGATTGTGCATAGCAGTCGCATGCGACAATTGTCACAATCAGTTGCCGGCGAGTCGGGAGTTGGGAAGGAGGGACACAGTAACGGCGCATTCGAGCAGAAGGTGCAGCCTAGTTGTCATCTTTCATTTGGGACACTGTGGCGAGATTGGACCATGGACATTTGGACACATTAACTAACATCCTTTGTCGACTCAACTCTTCTGAACTGTTCTCCAATTGTACTTGATTTCGCTGAGCATTGACAGTGGACACAGAGCTGTTACCGACATACATACCTCAAAATGCTAGTTTGTGCAGGTGGATATAGAACAAGCTCAATGGATTGGAGAAGAGGTCGATCCAACGTCAAGAGTTTCCGGGAGGTTTCGCAGTGGCATTGACACAAAGCTCAAGGATACGAAGATCATGGCACTCAACGTACGCGCGTACTCCTCTATCGTCGGAGGCGTTCTCCGCCGCTTCCATAACACCCTCATGATCAGGCTCCCGTGGCTCGATTTCGATGTCTAGTCCGCATGCCAGCCACGAGGACATGCTATGCTATCCTCCACGCCCTCGAACCTCCGAGTCGAAGGCAATTTCTGCCCGCGACCTGATCGCACAAAATCTGACGGCCGGCCTCGACGCCAGCTTCATCATCCTTTCCGGGAGACGTCGTATCGGGAGTCGTTACTTTACGTTTGTGAGGGCCAGAAGGTGTCGAATTTCAATGTAGGGAAGGCCCTCTATAGCTATTGGGTCGCCGGGAATCATACTCCTTGGCACAAAGGCAGCCTGTCAGTGAGCGACAGACTGACCACCTGCTTACCAGACACATCGGCGTCAGTCGACACAATCTTTTCCGCCACCAATCGCGCTAACTTTGAGTACCAGGGATTGGAATGGATATTGGACAATCAAAGTAAGGTAGCAAGGCTATACAGTCGATAAGCTCACTTCTCCGACTAATACCCAAAGATAGGAAGGTGCGGCAGTCAGAGACTTGCCCGCGCTCCAGCGTACTGCTGACGCGCTGTCATTGCAAATCTGGCCAGACGATACAAAGCCCTGCCCCACGGTTCACGAGACACATCTGACGACAATGTTTTAAGCAGTAGACAATGAAGGCAATGTGCTGGGAGCTCGGAGAATGGTGATGGCAGAGCAAGGTGCCCAAGCACCCGAGGATAACGATCTATAATAATCAGAGGGAAGTCGAAAGGGCTTTATGTAGCGAACAAAGAATAACTACAGGCTTGTGTAGAATAAAATGACCCGCGGTGAACGACCGTGTACGCCGATACAAGACAAATATGCCTGCAAATAATCAGCCAGTGCACCGAGCCTCATCCTCGCTTCTTCTGCACTCCAGCGGCCAGCATCATAATCGGCGAGACATAGTTTGATCTTGAGCGTTTCGATGAACGGAAGTCCTCGCACGACTTCAATGAAGTACCCCCACGCGTCCAGTAAACTCGACATAGTCTGCTCCCACTCGTAGCGAGAAGTAAAGGTAAGGCTAGCCTCCGCAACGATGGTTCTGAGCTGACAAACGACGTCTGATTGCGAAGTAACATCTAGTAGGCGTGAGGTTATCCACCTCAGAGCTGCCTCTGGCTTGTCGTTGGTATCGAGAGCAAAAGTGAAAGTTTCTAGTCGTTTCAAAGGGAGGAGATTATCCCATGCTAGTACTAGAAATCGTCTATTAAATGCTGTTAATTACATGGTGTGAAGGGCACCGTACCGTTTGCAATGCCTTGTATGGTGAACTCGGTCAACATTTCAAGGTTCCTATACATCTCCAGCAGCAGCGAAGGTTCGACAAACGGCGCTCTCAGAGTCAATTCTGCAGAGCGGACTTGGGACAAAGAGCATGTGCAATGTCCTCCAATCAAAGCCTGCTGAAGCCGTGTTCGTGGATTAGCGAGCGACAAGCCAAGATGATCTAGCTCTGGAAAGGAGCAACTGGCACAGTGCTCGCTACTCGGTCCAAGAGTGTGAGGGTATCCCAGCTCGTGCTCCGACAGGCGTAGGTCCTTGAGAAGAGGAAGATGTCTAGTCAAGGTGCATATCGGTTCTACGTGGTTTGGATGAACCCCTTGCAGGTGTAAGCACCTGACATGCTGATACACGGAGAAGGCGGGGAAGAAAGACGGTACCGATAAGGGTACGCCGCCTTTGTGCTCGACGTACAGATGCTCCAGATGTTCACCCAGTTTGGCCACAAAGTCGGGGGACTCGACAGCTGCATCGTGGGTGCCGGGTGGGAACACGGCAGATCTGACCAGGGGGAATAGAGAGGGGTGGTGTTGTAGATGATTTATTGCTCCGTAACTAATGGGGACATGGAACCAAAGGCGAGCACGGGCTCTGGGGAGGAATGAATGAGATACTGTGCAACACGCAAGCAGTGCTGTGCGGTCGTCAAGCTCGTCGATGAAAGCATCGATGATCTCCTGGGGGAAGGCAATGGCCATTGCGGGTACTATGAGAAGAAGAAGCGAGCCCGCAATGGAAACAGGGACCAGGAAGGGAAATGGGCAGAGTGACGTCCGACTGCTAACTTGGTATGAAAGAACAGAGTGAGTTTGACGGGCGGCCTGGACCGCGGGAGCAAAAACTCCCCGGACCGCCTCGAAGTCGATCAATCGCCGTATGGGGAAGTCCGAAAGTGTGAAGCTCGTGTTTGCAGATGTATGTGCGCCAAAATGTATCATTCACACTACGAGTACGGTCACCAATATACCCAGCCTTCGTACGCCTACGCTTACCCACCGCCTGCACAGTACTGGCAGCAGGCGGAAGCATCACCGCCGCCTCCTCCTCAGCCTCGTTACCCGTCTCCTCATGCCCCACAAGCCTCTCCCCATCCCCATCCCTCACCACAGTCCTCCCAGCCCTCACACTCTACTCATCCGTCTCCCCAGACTTCATCTGTCTCTCCGGTAGCCCATAGATGGCAGGAGGAGTACACGCCCCCACCCGTTGGACTGGATTACCACCAAGTACGTGTCGGGCAAATGATATGGTCATTCTACAACTCATTTCCATGTATAGTTACTGAACTCTTATCGAATGATCCTCGATGCGTTTACCCAACAAGCTGCTCCTTCATCTCTGGACAGACTGTGTGATACCGCCTCGCTAGCTGCTCGTCTACTTGGCAGCGAAGAAGAGAAGGAGCGGGAGCGTGCTCGGGAGCGAGAACGGGAACTCGAACGCGAACGGGAACTCGAGCAAGAACGCGAAAGGGAACGCCAACTTGCACGGGAGCGCCAGCAGCGCGAACGTGAACGCCAGCAGCGCGAAGCCGAGCTCGAGCGCGAACGGGCGCTGGAAGCGGAGCGCGCAGAGATCTCCCGCCAGGAGAAGGAGAAGGCGGAGAAGGAAGCTGCTCTCGCTGCCGCCGAAAAGCACGTCTCCAACCAGGTCTGCCTCGGCTGCAATGCCACCTCGACGCCAGAGTGGCGCAGAGGTCCCATGGGCCCGAGGACTCTCTGTAATGCTTGTGGCCTCGTGTATGCCAAGATGATGAAGAAACGGCTCTCCAACACCCAGGGTGCTCCGGAAGCCGAGTATTACTCTGATGATGACTCCAGCTTAGAGGAGGAAGAGGAAGATCAACTCGCCGGCTCATAGTCAGCAGACGCTCATATGTATTTGTCGTTGCATTTGTCCGATGCTTTATCTTGGTGTCTGTAATTGTCCATACACGCAGAGCATATTCTTGTATACTTGTTGTACTTCTATGGTCATTGAACTCTTTTTATACGTTGTACGCCCTCTAGAAGGGTTCCATCCTGTATCTTTATTTTTGGCCATGTTGATGATCAATCCCCAAGCCACCGTATGTGTCAGAGTGTTCTCCCTTTGGCTCCTAGGTAGTATTCCACGCATGGTTAGCGCCATGCTAAGTTCTCGAGACACTGATGCCCGAAGGCGAAACACTGTAACAGCATGGATAACCGTCTTCTCAGTACGCATGTAAGGCAAAGCCGGGCACATTTAGCGAACGCATTCAGTCAAAGCTCACCGACTCGGTCTCTTCGGGGTCACATCACATCATAGGTGTCATTCAGTTGTGTGGCGTCCTCCATTTTCCCATCATCAAGCCGAATTAGCACCCATATATGGCTCGTACGTGAGGTAACACTCCTCATAGCAACATTTAAACGGGGGAAGCTACATAGGTCTCTGCGAAACGCGCAATGTGTACTGTCACCTTAAATACGCGACTGAGACACTGACGCGATCGGCTGCCTGTTCTCATAGAGATCGTGTCGCGCTAGCTTTGCAATAGCGCGTCGAAAAACTTTGGTGAATGACCATTCACTCAGAACATGGATTATGATCTAGATTAGATGTAGACATACGCTGCATAGGTCACCCATGAGTGGACTGTTATACGCCATGGAGTCTGAAGCGTCGCGTCGCATGTCAGAATTCTACTCAACAGCAGTCAAACAGCAGTACTCGTAAACTTTCGGATTATCCTTGATCTTCCACATATCCAAGATTCCATTGCAAATAGGCTGTATTTACTATGAGATTAACGGTAGAGATTGTGATTATATGCCGGTCTCTAGATATACATACGCGGTTGTCATCCATAACCCATCTCTCGCCCTGCCGCCTCGCCTTTGCCACCACCGCCTCCGCTCCTGTTCACCGGGACGGCGACGTCAGGGAATAGATCGGTATCGTTCTCGCTGGGCAGCTCGTCGTCTTGGTCCTGCCGATCAGCGGCGCGCTGCCCCGCCACGCCTCTAGCGGCGCGCTCCTTCGCCCTCCTCCTCCGCTTGAGAATCTTCTTCCTCCTCCTGATCGCCTGACGATACTCCTCCTCACCACCATAGAATAGTTGGTACTCACAGTACGCGCAAATCCACTCGTTTGTGCCCTGTGGTGCCGGTGCCGGACCAGGCGAAGGTGTAGGCGCCGCACCCGCGTTCTTGCTCTTGCGAGGCGGAAGATCAGCAGTCAAGAAGCGCACATAGGCATACTCGCTGTTGGTAGTTTGTGTCTCGGCACCAGGGACGCGAGACGGTACGTAGTTGCGGAGATGATGGGGATTGGATGCATTCGCCAAGGCAGACCTTTTCTTCTTCTTCTGCTTGGTTGACGCGGGCGGTAAGGGTGGGGGTTTGATAGCAGGCAGGGCAGGCGTTGGGGGTTTCTTCTTTGGAGCTGCCGCTAGTCGTTTGCGTAGGAGATCCACCGAGTGTTTGGTCTGCCGGAGCATGTTGGTGGCTACAAAAGCAAGCCATCAATTGCGGTCAGGGTAAGATGACCAAGAGATGACTGACATTCGGAGGGAATGTGAAAGGTGAAATGGAAATTTTCGACCTGCTTGAGAGGAGGATGTTTGATCTTTGTCCGCGCCGTTCTGAGCACTGGTCTCTTTGAGAGTCGGCGGCGTTTCCCATCACGGTCACCTGCGCCTAGAAGACCGAGCATCAAGGCTTTCTCGACCACCTCAGCCTCGCCCTCTTCGACCAGTCCTTCAAGATGCTTTCGGCGGATGCGAACGCTGTCCTTGAACTGTATGCCCGCAGAGGTGATCCGCGAAACCCGCCCTTGCACTTCGCCGCCTATAGCGTGGGGCACCTTGCGCTTTTTCGCATTACCGCCCTCGATGCGAGTCTCCTCGAGCAAGCTCGTAAGCGCAGGCATGTAGTAGTCCTGCGGTACAAGGGGCGGAGATGAGGACGGCGGTGTGCGTTGGCGTTTGGGAAGGGGCTTGACTCTGCGCTGAGGTGGCGGCGTCTCCGGCGGCGAATACATCGACATCGCTCCCGTCTCGTGCTTTCAAGGAATCAACAAGGTAACAGTTCAGTCCCTCCATGGCCGTCGCAGTGAAAAGGAGGCCTTACAGAGGGATCGGGAGAGGCCACCGAGCAGTCTCTTTCAGTCGTAAACACCTGGCTTACAGTGAGTACCGGCGCTCTACAGGATCCCGCAAATCAGCACCGAAGCTCCCGTTGTTCTGCCACTCACAGTCGAGTCGGCTGCAAAATTGTAAATCGTCGTGGAGAGAAAGGAGTCGTGGCGGACATCCCCGGCATCTGCTGCAATTTGCGCTTATTTGCCTACAGGAACATCGGAAAGCATCAGCTGCGAAATCCAGACGAAATCTCTCCATCATACAGTTACAGTACAGGTCCGTTTTATCAGATGGCATCGCGTGTTAACATGAGGCCTCTGTATCTACGTCTTTCTCGATTAGATAACGATAGCGATTATCTTCGTCGTCTTCGTTACGATCGACAAGAGAAGCAGCGCCGTCGTCGGCGAAGTCGCAACCGGTTACTGAGTGTCAGGTAAAAAGCGGCAAGAAACCGGGGTGCGCGCCTCATGGCCAAAAGCGGCAAGTGCGCTTTGATTCCTTTGAACCGATTTTAGCAGAGGACCCTTGATGTTGCGTCACGCGGTGTCAGTCAATCTCTGTAACGAAGGGCGCTCCCGCGCACCATACCAGCGATGGCATCGTTCACCACGTCAACGTTATTAAACAATGATGACCGTCTGCAAGCAGGAGAGAGTCTGAAGGCATTGACATTGACAATGACATGAACGGAGCCGGGATGGTGCGCAAACACGTGAACGAGTCCAGGGCTAGCGCTCACTGACCACCCTGCATGATATGTTTTCCGTGATGTGCCGAAGGTTCGTTTATCATTATGCCCTCCCACCACAATGCCACACACAGATCACGTTGCAGACACGTACTGGAGGCTATAAAAGGTGTGGCTCCCTCTTCCATACCCCTCAGACCGCAGCAAGAGCACTGTCAGCAGATGCTGCAGTGCTGATGGCCTTCACACCGGCTCGGTCTCAAGGGCTGCCTCAGTGGCGCGCCTAAAGTAGCTTGCTACCGCGCTTGCGCACATTCCTCACATATCCCACCGTTGCCGCCACAATCATAGCAAATTAACACCGGTGCGCCTCACCTCCCTTCGCCCATCCTCACACGCCTCTAACCCTCTCCAGAGATCTGAGTGACTTGACGACCGTCAGTCTGTCGTGCTGCACCCTCAGACGGATGTCATAAATTTGGACATGGCACTGGCTGCACAAGCGTCTCCCGCACACCCGCTCCCCGTTCTCTAGGCGCCCATTCTGGTCCTCTATGCGCCCTGTCCTCCGTCGCCCATTGTACACCCATCATCCGTTCTCCACGCACCCACCTCCTGTCCCATGTTTGTAGTCTATCCTCTGCGTCCTCCATCCTCCGCATGCCGTCATCCATTCGGTCCCTGCACCTGTGTCTTCCGTCTAAAGATAATGCGACATAGGCTACTGTAATTCCATACAGGACACCCTTTCATTCGTCGTGTGAGGGTGTGGCCAACTACTTCAATTCTCTCTATCGCAGCTGCTGTCGTTACTTGGCATGACTTGGCAGTGGGGGTCCCGGACTCACTGTGCCTCGGTTCTTTGGAAGGGCCCTCCTTGAGCTCCCGGAACCAGCCTTGTTGCCGGCGTTTTCTGAGACATGATCTTTCTTCAACGACCGCCGTGTCCCGTCGTCTAGATTATTTGTGCTCTTCCGCAAAAGACACATGCTTGTAATTGCGTGTTGGTGAGTCGTTACATTTATTAGTCTGATTCGTCAAGCACATCACTTACGCGCCTCTTTAACACTAGACTCGGGGCCGCCCTACTGCGTCGACGCTCATGCAGGGCAGCCACTCCTTCCCATGGCTCCACCAAATGAACATCGACACTATTTGCACTGGTTCTCATCTCGCCCTGCTGTTCCTCCCTGCACCCACGCCCGCTCTCAGCTGCTTGGACATGCGTGGACGTTGTATACGCCTGTATTACCTACTCGAGTTCAACTTGAGCGGGTGTAGGTCTGAAGAAACATATGTTATCAATGAGCATTCAGGTCACCGCCGTATATCAATTGAAAAGCACAAACAGTATCATTCACATAGGTAGTTCAAATGCTACAAGATTACCAGTGCCAAGTGGGAGATCAGGAAATGTTTTCGCAACGTATTCATGCCAGTCCTTCCTAGCCTTCTCCACCGTGGCAATCGCCCGGTTCGCCTTCCCTAGTGCATCAGCGTACTGCTTCTCTGTGTACGCGCGGCGCAACAGATTGTCGAAAGCGTCCTGGCGCGTGTCACGAAGTTGACGAGCCTTAACAAATTTCTCGTGAAGCTCTGTGAACTTGGCGTTGTAGGACTCAACACGGCGGTCCTCGGTACGAAGTCTGTTGCAGCGAGCAAGAACTATGAGCTAGATTAGTGGAGATCCTGGGGCAGGCGCTCTTAACACTTACATAGTCGGATATGGTTTCGCGTAGCGTTAGCGGAGTAGTGTCCGGATTTGTAAGAAGGACGGATTCCCGTCGTCTCAATGGCCTGCGACACCTGATGAGCATCGAGGCTATGCAGTAGAAAAACACGTACCCAAAGAGACTTAAGCTTCATTGCATCGTAGCGCTGGCCCTTCTCAATCCCAGCCATCAGCGAGCAGATAGTTCCTTCGCGATTGACATCCGCATGGGTAGTTTCAATCAAGTTGTCGTTGCGATCCCCGGCCTTCCATACAACAAGTGGGATCAGACTGAACTCCCAACAGATGGCAGAGAAGACAAATCCACTAGCTTCCTTATTTGCCAGCCAATCTGTGGTCTATCAACAACAGTCAAAGAACAGCTCGCAGATGCTCACCTTGTGCAGACTTTCCACCCGAACGAATAGTCGCAATAGCACCACCCCAGTCCTTGTGTTTGAGACAGTTCAAGCTGCGCATCGCATTCCGAACGTCCTCGCTTGTAGAGCATTTCCTGATGTTCCTCTTGAAGTGAACTCCGCAGAGACGGTATACGCGCCGCAAGTGTTCGTACGGGCCCAGATCGGACGTAAGTCGCTTAGGATCGTACAAGTCGGGCTTGGGCCGTGAACGCGCAACTCCTTGAAGATGCATTCCAAGACCTATAGACATTCAGTAGAGCTCAGGTTGCAGAGATAGACGCTTACCTTTTGCTTGGCCTCCACCTTGATCCCCGCTGAATCCCAAGATACCAACGTAGTCATTTACAGTTTCTGCATCAAGGTGTCGCCATCGAAGAGGCTGGCCCACGTCTTCAAATACAATCTTGCTGATTTCGTCGAATACCAACTTGTGCGCTTCGGCAGTCTCTCGGTTCATGAATACACGCCCAAATACATGGCCTAGTAAGTAGACATCAGATAGCTCTCAAAGAAATAAGTATCAGCGTACTTGTGTGGTTATTGCGATCCCAGCTTCCGATGGTAAACTCGCGATATCCAAGAACACGCTTGTAGGCAATGTCACATTGAAGAAACTGGGAATCACGAAGGCGGCGACTGCCATCTGGGTTCATACAAATGACAATTCGCAGGCGCTCCGTCCCGTCAGTTGAATCACTCTTCTCGTCCTCCGAGTGGGTGGGCATTGTCTTGGGATCTAGGTCAATAACGCGTCGAATATACCGAGATTCAGCAGGATAGTCAGCCGCATGTTGTTTCTCGTATTCGGCCTGTACAGCTGTTGAGAAGTGAGCAGGATCCCGCTAGGTCCTTACAAGGTAAAGCGCCTACCTGCCCACCCTGTTCCATTCGGATACAAATCAAGCTTGGCCTGGCGTATATACATCGAAAGATGGTCGCGATTGGTAAGGGAGATGTGGATATCGGCCAATGTTGCCCAAGGATTGTCAGGGAACTGACCCGCAATGTAAGCGCGAGTGATGGGGTGTCGAATGAATCGACGTGCTGTCATATCCGCCATGTCTTCATCAGCAAGTCTCACCGATCGCAGGTGGACTTTTCGGGCTTTTCCGCCGGTCAGCAAAAAATTGGGCTGCCGTTCCAGCGTCCTCGCGTACTGTAGCCGCCCAGTAAATCCAGAAAATAATCATATTGCTGTTCCATGTCACCTAACCAAAGGGAAGAGCCAGTGCAAAAAGGGGAGGCTACGAGTGACACGATCGGGAATCGAACTTGTCAGGGTTTTCGACATAGCTGGTCGGCTGGTGACTTGTCAACTTTTCGGCCGATTTTTGGCAGAGACAAGTTGAGAAAAGTCACGACCAGTGATCGGGAGGACTTGCTGATGTTCCCCCATCTGTGCAAACATGTCAAAGAGCTTTGCACGGACACGTTTCGGTGTCTTGGTGGGAAGAGGGACAGCGTGAGGATGCTCGCCCTCATACTGAATAAAGATGAATGGGCAAGCTTCACGATACCCTTCTAACGGTTGGTACATGCGGAACTTGACCGTACACGGTATGCGCTCCATTAAAGGTTGTGTGACGATTCCATCCTCTCCTCGATGGTCGCAAGCTGACTAGGATGTAAGTGAATGAAGAGCATAAATCAGTGTACTTACGGCAATTTGGGCGTCGCGAACTGAAGTTCACGACGGTAGCACATGCAGTCAATGGCCCGCATCCCAACACCTCATACTTGCCCTCAATGCGCTCAATTTCCTCAATATCATTGGTAAGACGCGCCTCGATGTAGGCAACATCATAGACAGATTGGTCCAGATACTCAACGTGATGGGCACGACTGATGATATGATGATAATGTTCGCAGCTAGAGAGCCTTTCAGTTGAGTCAAGTTGAACGGAATAAGAAACATACTCACTGGACAAGCGGATTCCCGTCAGAATCCTCGGAGTATAGTATTCTTCCTTGACAGCGCTTCACCGGATCTCTATAGCCCTTTCGAATGGCCTCGTTATTGGCCTGGATTGTGTCGTACTCCTCCGCTTGGTCGTTGGGAATAGCAGTCACCTCGCGTTCTGGAGCATGACACCCCGCCTTTCGAAGTCCGGCAAGGAAATTCTCAGTGCGCTTAAAGACCTGAATATCGGGCG
Organism: Strobilurus orientalis; assembly: GCA_019915145.1. Classification (NCBI taxonomy): domain Eukaryota; kingdom Fungi; phylum Basidiomycota; class Agaricomycetes; order Agaricales; family Physalacriaceae; genus Strobilurus; species Strobilurus orientalis. Next base: position 3,442,269 of record JAHLML010000005.1, on the reverse strand, counting down.
AGGCATCTACGTTGTTGACTTCACGACTCTGGAGGACACGTTCCAGGACATCAGTTCGTGATGCTGCTCTATGTGGCTTGTTCACAATGTTGGCATCAGCGTACGGACAAGCCTTGCATCCTTGGCCTATGTAAAGCTATGAGTCAGGCAGATACACATGGCACAAGGAGCTTACATGTTCCGTGAATCTCAACACAGGGAACCTTGCGATTGTCAGCGTTGACCAGGAGTGGATGCGTGATTGGTTTGCCATCGCGCTGCTTCAACTGGCCACGAGGACGACCCCAGGAGTATGCACTATCATCGAGGGGACTGTCCCATTCGAGTGGATCTCGACGGAAGAGGTAGCCAACTGGGTTCTGAGGCGAGGTTTCGGGATACTCCACAAAGGCATCGGGATGATGGTATGTATAGAGCTTCGAGAGCTTAGTTTGGCGGTTTAGCCGGACATTGTAGGAAATCTCTGGCTCATGGAGGGTGTCGGCTTCGGAGGGAGCGGAGAGGGGTGAGGAGGATGTCTGGGGAGGCACCGAGAGAGGCGCTGAAGTTGACGCAGAAGATGGTCTGGAGAATATTGGGAGGGATGGCGCACAGTCAGATACACAAGGCACCGGGGTGGGCAGCGTTGGGAGCGCTTGAGCCGCCGACGTCGGGACTGCCAGAGGGGCAGTTGACGTCGCTGACACCAGGAGTGCTTCCATAGATGTAGCCAGATCAGCCGACGCAAGAATGGGTCCACCATTGAGCGCGCACTGCCCAAGCTGTTGCACAAGGAGAGAGATGTCGACAGGCTGCTGAAAAGATGGTTGCGGGACCGTCTCATTGAGTAGAGAGGTCACCGACATGCGGTTAGGTGGCGCGGAATTGAGAGTGTCGGATGGATGAGGTACAGAAGGCATTGACGGTACAGCAGGAGTGAGGAGAGGTGAGATGTCCACAAGAGTGGTCAAGGGAGTGCATTCAGATGCTCGAAGTACAGAAAAGAGATATAAAAACACAAATAAAGACAGTAGAAAACATACAGATCCCTCTGAAAAGGGTGTCGATCGCGGCTTCTACAGTCGCGACTGTCCAAGAAGTGACGCGTCTCAAGCTTGTATCCTAAATTATACGTCATGCTGCACATGGACGCGTCAAATTGACGCCTGCACTTCAAGATAGGACGTGTTCTGGTTGAAGAAAAGTCAATGATGCGGGCATTATGAGAACACAGAAAAATGCACATTTGGCGATGTCAAACAGTGTCCCTTTTGTACGGGAGCCCTTGCGATGTTCCCGGCGAAGCTCGTTGGAAGCGAGAAAGATTGCGTCGAACTGCCAAATCATGGTGGTGACAGCGCAGGTCGTTTTGGGCCAGGCGGCGGGATGACCTCAATGCACGTGAAGGTTTGATCGCCGATGCTGTTCGGGTGCCTCAGGAGCCGTCGGGACTGTCATTTTTCTGTCATTCTGCTCCTGACGAAGAAGAAGACGGCGATAACGAACCAGCCGAGCAAGACGTAGAAGGTGTGGACTCTGTTAACATGCTTTATACATTGCCCCGTTGACATTGAAAGGGGAAACGATATAGCGCTACCCAGAACCTCAATGGAAACCTCATCATAACTTCCACTTCACCTCGTCACCTGTCAAACGCTTATTCTTGTACGTGTAGAGGCAATGCAGTCCTATGCAGCCCGCCACGACGACCAACAGCAGTGCCGCGTTGGTCCAGTGACCGGTTGGATATCCCCGAGTAGCTTCGGTACTCTTGTAGATCCACACTCCGACGATCTGTCCTGGGGCACCCCATGAGATGTTCAGCGCGACAGCAAGTCCTGTAGTCGATGTCGACCTCATGTTGCTGGATAACCACCCGAGCAAGGGTGGAATGCACGCGAAAGACCCGCTACAGGCTATAATCAGTGCCCCATAACGTTTCTGGAAACTCAGTTCTAACGACATCGGTGAGTAGACGCTGGAGCTTACCGTATACGCATCTGGTTCTAAGCAGGCAGAGGTTATGAACCCAATCGCGCCAACGAGAGCAAATGCAGCGGAAAAAAGTCCGCGTCTAGCGCGAAGTAAGTGTCTAGTAACATGGACACAGTGAGCTTGAGCAAAACTAACCTGTTCAATTTATCCGCAGCGTAAGCAACAGAGACTGTTACCACATACGCAACTGCGTACGGAGGTACAGTGAAAAGCTGCGCATGAAGCGAAGTGTATCCTAAACCAGCGACGATGGTAGGAGAGAACAGCGATAAACTCGAGAACGGCAACGATATTCCAAAGTAGACCTGGACGGCCATCAGTTTGTCCAGAAAAGTAGCACACAGCTTATATCCTTACCATAAAATGAATCCAAAGTCGCCAATCAAGAAGGGTTTCTTTCACGGCTTGCCTAGTGAGGCCACTGCTCGAAGCTTTGGATCCTCCGACCTTGAGACGCGCAATTGCTAAGGCTCTTTCTTCCTCGTCCAGCCACTGCGCTATCTCCGGATAGTCTGGTAGAAGGAACCAAATGGGAACAGCGAGCACAGCAGAAGGTAAGCCCTCGAGAATGAACAGCCATCTGATTTTGCGTCAGAGAGCGTACACGACATGCTTGCCTTACAAACCTCCAAGCTGAGAGTCCACCTACACCTTGCATATGGGCGATCCCATAAGCAATAGCACCTCCAAAAGCGCCTGCAAGAGTCGCGGAGGCCAGAATTAGGGCTACCCTCATGGAGCGCTCTTCGGGGGTATACCAGAAGGTGGTATAGAACACGAGACCAGGGAAAAGACCTGGTGCTGACGTCGACTAGGGCCACAGTTGGAGTTGAAATGAGCGTACCGGCTTCAAACACGCCCAACAGAAAGCGCACTACGATAAGGGAAGCAAAGTTGGTCACACCGCCCAGTCCAATCGTAATACAGCCCCATGAGAACATGAGGAAGGCAATCCATCGCTGTATACCATCGGTTAGACGAATCGAGTTTGAGAACGCGTACTCACGCTAGGTTTGAACCTCTTGAGCAGGATGTTAGAAGGCACCTCGAACAACGCGTACGCGACAAGGAAAATCATCAATGCTATCCTATATTTCGAAGTTATTCATGAGATGGATGGGCTGTCTGAGCACAAGATAAGACGCGCGTGTATTGATTTGCGGTTAGATGTATCTCCGACATCAAGTCTTTGCCTTTCTCCTTGTTCATAATCTTCGCGTTGCCGATGTTGGATCGATCCAAGCTGCAAAGGAGATAGATGAACGCAGAGAGGGGAACGATCCGCAGGTCGATCTTGAGCAAGAGGTCCCTATTCTTGCGCACATCGCTAAGGAGCGCGCGGTCGGGGTTGTTCTGTGAAGGGTGGACGTTCAACGTTAAACTGTGAGCAATCTCTTAGCGGTACAGGGGATATACTCACCAGCGTGACGGGCCGGCTCTGCTCAACATTATAGACCGAGCCCTTCTCGTAGTCGGATGGTTCCTTCTCCATGGTGGTCATAAAGCAAAAAAGCGTTCACCCTGTCAGGTCATCGACCCACTATTGACCCCCAAGTTTGAGATAGAGATAGGACCAGATCATATGTGAGGCCACTGGCGGCCCGAGGCCCCGAGCCCGAGCCCTATCACGTACTTCCTTCCATTCTTGACAAACTTCCTTTCAGCCTTCATCTCGCTCACGTCGGTACGGTTTGGCCAGGTTTTCAGCTTACTGCCGCCACCACTCAACCTGCTGTTAGTTCCATACACGCCTTCCTGGGACACCTATGGACCTAACATATGTTACACTATATATCCGTTGCCGGCTATGTGACATTCCGGCACGGATTCTGATTTGAAACAATTCTGTTTTTTCCCCTCATGTCCTCAAACCAGGTGTGGGGATACAAGTGGAGGTCGTCCTTTTGGTTCGTGACATCTGTGGTATGGCTAGGTGCGTTTCGGAAGCATGCGATTTATGTAAATGGTTCGCGAATCCTTTTCCAATCAGGCATCTTGACGGACCTACTGGTGTATTCGATAATCGTACCAGTCATACCGTTCCAGCTTGAGAACCTTGGATATAACCATGTCTCCACCATGACGGGATGGCTATTGTTTGCGTATGTACGTTTTCGATCTTGTCGCATCTTTTGGCCTCGCTGAGCGATCTATCTTCAGTCATGTGGTTTAGTGCTCTGTGCGTATTCACCAACACTCTGCAGCCGAGACTCTGAGTCGATTTCTTTCCGTAGCCACCATCTTCGTTGCTATATTTGCAGAGAGACACAAGTCGAGACAACTCCCTCTCATCGTTGGAAATGTGATTCTGATTGGGTCCCAAATTATGTTCATGGAGGCGCCGAGATATTGGGTCATGTGCTTCGCTCGCGTTCTCCAGGGAATCGGATCGACGATGGTTTGGGTTGTTGGTTTGGCCCTACTGTTGGTTATGCCCACTTTGTCTTTTGCAATTCGACGCTGATTTCGTTCTTTCAAGTTGTGACGTTACGCCTCAAGAGCTGATCGGAAGTATGCCTCCAGAGCCTTCGAAGTTATTTATCTGAGGCTAACCTTGTCGCTTAGGGCAGCTCGGCATCGCGATGTCGGGATTTAGCATTGGGTAGGTGTATACGCTCGAAGCTCAAGCATGCTGATCTACAACTTCGTCGCTTAGGATGCTCCTGGGCCCCCCTGTAGGAGGGGCTCTCTACACCACCTTCGGATTCCGTGGGCCATTTATCATGGGCATTATCTTCGCAGCCGTAGACCTCGTTGGCCGCATGCTCATTATTGAAGTCCCTCCTTCGACAACAGGCATATCACCAGTCAAAGAACCCTCATCTGTGGCTGCGCTCTCCGAGTCGGACAATGACAAGACAGAGGAATCCGAGCGTTGCCCAGAAAATACCATTGACGTGCTGGTGACGCCACCTCCTGGTGTGCAGCTTACATTCGTTCAAGTCTTGTTGGCGCTTCTCCGGTCCCCGCGTGCCGTCGCGGCCAGTCTCAATACCTTGGTGTTAGGGTGCGCATCATGAACAACTTAGAAGTCTCGCTCAGCCATCTGCACAGCATTCTTGCCGCCGCCCTAGACACCGTCGTTAGTCTACACTTGAATGACATCTGGGATCTCGACTCTCGTAAAGTCGGATTGGTTCTGTTAGCAGCGGTGGTACCCACTTTTGTCTGTCAGTTACTCATGATTGTATGTTTGGGCAGGCCACTAATGCCTCTGCTGTAGCGACTCCTTTAAATGGTTTCATGTGCGACCGACATGGGACGTCTTGGGTAACACTTGTTTCGATATTGTTGACAATTCCTTGGTGTTGTGTGATGATCATCGAGGGTCCCCTAGCGCTGTTCATCGTGTCTTTTGCGCTTCAAAGCGAGTCGTTCAACAAATAATTAAGCTGAGATCAGCCCGAGTCCTAACACTATCTTCAAGGTTTTTCTGCTGCGGCACTAGCTTCCCCGTTGACGGTTGAGCTTGCGATGGTTGCGAACACACTAGAGGGCGTCGGTTGTACGTTCCGCTTTGTCCACCAGTCCGAGTGAAATGTACCTAACAGCCGTGCTCTTGTAGTCGCTCCTGTGTACAGTGTATTCAATTTCGCCTTCGGACTGGGGTCAACGTGTGAGTATTCCCCTATGGAGACCCCTTGATTTTTGTATTCACAGCGCTGATAATCGATTGCAGTCGGTCCCATTATAGCAGGCCAGGTATCTTACTCTCTTCTGGTGGTAACCTTCGGGATTGACTCGAAGCTATCAGATGTACGATCACATAAGGAGAGGCTGGATGGCCATATGCGTAGTTTTGGTTGGTCTGTTAGGTGCTTGCAGCATCCTAACTGTACTCTACGTGGGTGATCCACCGATCGCGAAACTGTTGGTCTCGAATGAGAGATCTAAAGAGGATCAGCAAACCTCTCGCGACACGCCCTAATACTGTCGTACCCTCTCCCCCGATCAAACAAATGTCCTTGCTCATCAGGCATCGCTGTTTCTCGTGTTCAAGCCTCTGTCCGTTTCGCTGTTTGGCAACAACCTACCATAATGACTGGTAATTATCGCTGCTGTGATGGTGCATTCCTTGCTGTACTAAGAAGTGTGAAGGCACGTTACCGCTCCAAATTCAAATTGTGAAGTCTGTAATTCCAGCGGCTGCATCCAGCCGCCTCGAGAGTGGTAGTAGAATGTGGCATTTTGTTCAGACTCTGTCTTGAACATGACGTAGAGCCGTACAACGGAACTCGCTGTAGACCACGTAGAGCCTGAGAGGCGTAGACTGAGAAAACTATAATGAAGGGCACTTGCCACTTAGACCGGGGACCCTGAAGGAGGGGTGGTCCTGACGCCAGGGTTCCTGTATGACACTTTGATTTCTCCCACGACTACCAAGTACGCCAGAGCCACTTCAAACCGAAAATACAGCTGTGTGGCTCGGCGGGAACGTCCCAACTTGTGATTTATGGCATAGCTTGTACATATTACGGAAGCGAACTGATGGATCAGAAGGCACCGTCAAAGCTTACTTCGATTCTACACCTACTGTCATGGCCTCCTCTGCGATCGACTCTCTGTGGAAAGCTGGCTATGTATGGCGCTCAACATACTGGTTTGTTACGTTTGTGGTGTGGCTTGGTCTGTTTCACGAGTCAGCATGTACCCGGAGACTGTCTGACGCTGCAGACAGGTATATTGACCGACCTCATCGTCTACTCCATTATCGTGCCCGTGGTTCCCTTCCAGCTTGAGCGCTTGGGGTACGACCGCGTCTCTGAGCTGACCGGGTGGCTCATGTTTACATACGTATGTGAAATCACTCACTTTCAAACCGATTTGAACATCTATACAGTCATGCGGTTTGGTTATCTGTATGCCCTCGCAAAGAGTCGAAGAGCCTCGCGATATGCTGATTACTTTTGAAGCCACCGTCCTTGTAGCCATGTTTGCGGATAACTACTCGAACCGACAGCTCCCCCTCATTGTCGGCAACGTTCTGATCATCGGCTCCCAAGTCATGTTCATGGAGGCGCCAACATATTGGCTCATGTGCCTTGCGCGCGCTCTTCAAGGCATCGGTTCGACAATGATTTGGGTGGTGGGCCTTGCCCTAATGTCAGCCATCCTTTTTCGCTTATGGTTACATGAGACTGACACCCCGTTTTGAACCTCTTAGATCTGATGTTACACCACCCGATCTGATAGGACGTAAGTAATACCCGCGTACATCTCCGACTCGCATCTTGATGTTGATTTCTTCTGTATACTGTATGTAGGTCAGCTCGGCATCGCAATGTCTGGCTTGACCATTGGGTATGACAGCTCACTTCGTCTATCCAAGAAGGCAATAGTGATCATATCGTTAGACTACTCATGGCCCCGCCTGTCGGCGGATCGCTCTACAAGACATTTGGCTTTCGCGCACCCTTCATCCTGTGCATAATTTTTGCGGCCACGGACTTGATTGGGCGGTTGCTTGTAATAGAAGTGCCGGCGAAGACGGCAACTGTGGTTGTGGAGACAACCGAAAATCCCAGTGACCCCGAGTCGAAAGACCCGAACTCACCTCAAGTCAATGCTAGAGCTATCCCGCAGATTGACAACGTGCAGCTCACATTCGTTGCTTCCTTTCTGATTTTGGCCAGGTCGTCCAGAGCACTTACAGCGGGTTTTGCCGCTCTTGTGTTCGGGTCAGTCACATTCAGACAATCTGACCTGAGGCTGACCGTCACTGAAGTATAATCGCTGCCTTACAAGACACAGTTCTCGCTCTTCATCTGAAGGATGTATGGAACGCAGATTCGCACAAGGTTGGACTCGTGATACTTGCAGCCGTGGCGCCCACTCTCATCTGTAGGTTATGTGACTCTTCTGTCAGTAGTACTCGATACTGACAGGGACACAGCAACGCCACTCACTGGCTTACTAGCCGACAAGTACGGTCCATCGTGGCCAACAACCTTATGCCTTCTTTTAGCTGTCCCGTGGTGCGGCGTATTGATTATCGAAAAGTCATTGGGCCTATTCATCGCGGGTTATGCTATGCAAAGTATTTATCTTGATCTCATAATAATGAGATGGCACTGACACCGGACATTAGGCTTCTTTATAACCGGTATGGCGGCCCCTGTGATGGCTGAACTGTCCATGGTAGCGCATAGCACCAAGGGCATTGGTTGTAAGCTTTTCTCCCTGCCGGGTGATCCAAGCCAGTCTGACAACTCGAGCAGATGCCCACGTATATGCCGTCTTCAACTTTGCTTTTGGAGTCGGAACCACTGGTGAGTAGCCTGGGGGCATACTTGTGTACGGTGAGACTGAACTTCACTGTTGTCGGCCCCATTATTGGCGGACAAGTAGGACCTTTTCCGCAATGTTCGCAACCAATGCTGACGTTCTTGTTTAGATATACGCTCATGTCGCGAAGGGATGGATGGCACTATGCTTACTCATAGTGGGCCTACTGATGATATCCACGACGTTGGCCGTCATCTATACCGGAGACCCTTCAGTCGCCGGTCAAATTCTTAGACGGAGGAGAAAGGCATGAGTGGCATTCGCGCAGAACGAAGAGCTTGTTTATCCATAAAAACGGTCAGGGAGCATGTGCTTAGTTGCTGCAATGAATAAGACATTGCGGCGAAAGTCAACGAACACCACGGCGATCGTGTAGATACTCAGCGTGATCAACCTTTTCTCGGGAGTGGCTTGGCTGCGATTCCATCGCCGGGCTGTTTTATTCTCGTTGAAGGCGTCTGCAGAATCCCTCTGAGGTCCCACTCGCCTCAGCAAAACTCTCCACGAGACGCTAGATGCTCATGATTCGAGGACTTCTCATTACGCGCCTGCTTGGCAAGAAAAGGGTGCTTGATACGCGAGACTCACCTTTGTGACTTCTTGTTCTGTCTCAGAGAGGTTTTAGTAACGATACAAGGCGGTTACTGTAGTGCGCCACATCTCTCCAGACGCCGAAATTTCCCCGCGAGGCTAGCATAGTGATTGTGATTGCAATAGAAAGAAACATCTCTCCATTCTCCCGTCACTACACATTGTTGTTTCACGGGATTCGGTAACGACGCGCTTACTCGTCGACGCGGGCGTGTATGTAGTACTGTGTACTTCTCCGAACTTTCTCCGCTGTTCTCGGCCGTGAGAAGGAAGATCGAACTGCTCTTATGCGCAGGTATTGAAGGGAGGTAATGTCTCTTTGGCCTTCTTGGATGTCTGCTACTGGCTGGCACTAGATAGAATACTCTAACCGATTCCAACGCTCACCCCAGACATGGGACGCTCACCTGCCCGAGTCCCCGTGTAGCGCATGTGTAGTGTCGGTGTTTTCGTTCAGCGAGAAATGAATTGCTTATTGAACAGAGTCTCACCGACCATCTATAAACCCTTATCTGGTTCTGACGAGTTCCTGCGATAGCGCCGGCTGCGCACAGGATTTGAAAAATGAAACAGTGGTCTCGGCATGTGTCCAATGTTGTGGGACCAAAGAAGGTGTATCCAGGCGCCGTTCTGGCCGCCACTGAATCGAAAACATTCAGTAGCATTGACTGCAATGGCAGGTCCCCGTTCACGGAGAAACGAAAGCGCCAGTGTCTCTTTGAAATGACCTGTTTCAACGACGTACACTGTGGAACAACTTATCCACTAGACCCATCTGGTTCTCATCGTACTATCGGCCCTTTGACCTCTCAAAGAGTATAAGAAGGCTGCAGCCTCGTTAGAATATTTATCATCCAACATACAATCTAGTCAAAGAACCATGTTCCCTTCTACCATCCTTCGCGTCGCTGCCCTCCTCTTCGCCGCCTCCATGGCGAGTGCGGACGTCGTCGAGATCTGCGCCATTTGCCCCTCCACTGACACCGCCGGCAATACGCTCATCAGCAACAGTGGCTACTTTTCGGTCGATCCCCCCGAGAAATTCTGCGGGTGTGTCTTTCCATGCGTCGCATATAATATTCGGCAAAGACTCACCTGAATGTGCTAGCTACGGAGACCAAGGACAGGATGGTCCTATCACTCGCTGCGTCTACGATGTTTGTTCTCGAAATTGTGTCTATGTATTTCCTTCTGATTTTCTGGATGCTGTAGAATAACGGCGTGCTCGTCTCTGGCACGGAGTTCTGCCCTCCTGGCCCCGTTGCCGTTGCCGTTCCTCCCAACTGCCTTGAGGTCGAGACCTAGGAGTCTAGTCAGTTCAAGTTCTTGATTCTCGCTGCCGCCAGTTGCTTACGCGACTTGCCAGATATCGAGTTATTCCAAGTCCAAAGCCCCGTCGTAGCAAATGTACTGCCAGTGTTTTGAATGATGTAGAAGTAAAGTTGACGGTAGATAGTCCTCATATTTACCTGTCAATGTCAACTTCCTCTCCTGCTAGCCTGGTCGCAAAAAAATCGATGAAGGAGCAATGTCATTCTACGTCGAAAGGTGTAGCTTCTGTCATGGCGGTCGCTCAGTGTCTCCGGCAGTAGTGTCGTTACGAGGAGTACTTTCCAGTCAGAGATGATCTGGTGAGCCGTCGTGTAGGTTGAGTATGGCCGGAAATACAACATAGCTACGACGAGGATGCATAGTTGGTATACGCGCTTCGCAAGAGGTATCATAACTTAGATTCGAGCAAGTTCGTAGTCAGGGTGCACCGTACACAGCTGGTCAAAGGGTTCTGCGAGACGTTCTATGAGCCAAGAATTAGATCAAGAGGTGGCATGGTGACATCTCGAAAGCATTCGTTCTCACCTAGATTTGACGGGCACAGATATGCTGATACGAGTACCCGCTGGAATAGCTCGAGCGCCTCCTCCTTATGCATAAGGAGTTAGAATTTGCCCTAGGTTCAGGTATAGATACTGGAGTCAAGGCGCGTGCGTTGACAATCAACACTAACATCACTTTATTCCATACCAGTGCCTCCATCCTGCGGCCTGAAGCTTGAAGCAAAAAAGGACTCGCTCGGCTCCGGTGATAAGTTATCTGTCGAATACTTTCGAGACGCATTGATAACCTTCGAACGTCAGGAATCACGTTTCCAAGCATTTCGAGACCGCAAGAGCGAGTGAACATTCCATATGCTGCCCCCCTGGGTGAGAGAAGGAATCCACGACAGCAAAGACGAGCCACCAAGAGCACAATAGAAGAAAGCATCTCGAGTATTTAGAGATCATCGTTCTCTACTAGTTTGCCGCAGACAATGTATTTGTTAGTGAAATGGTCGATCCATCCTTTCATATTCTCGCTGCAGGAAAATGAGAAGCTGGAGTATGGAAAGGTAAGACTGGCGCACATTTCATCAGGCTTAAGGTCCTCCAGTGTGTCCAGAGGTTTGTCGATTTCTGTAAGCATTTCTGAATTATGGGTTAGTAATGCTCTAACTGAATGTCGCCCGGGACGCACCGACGTCAAACGATTGCTTGGCCATTCCACGCGAGGCATCCCTTCCTGCGAAATTTCCGTACATGCCGCCTGTTTGGTGCTCGTCAGGCCGTGCCGTCAGCGCCAGCCATGACACGCACCTGGTCCATAAAAGTTCCGGCCAGCAGTAACATCGAATACGATGCCGTTTATGGCAAGTAGAATACGCTCGCTATCGACTCCGTTGAAAGGTTTGAGCGTCTTTGGGGTGAAGGACGTGAAGATGACTGTGGGTGGGTGGGATTGCGGCATCCATGAGTAGCCAGCTTTGAATTCACGAGGCACAGTCTTGACAGAAGGGGATGGTGGGAATATTATGCGCTGAACAGAGTAGAGAATGAAAAGAAATAGCGCAGTGTTGGCGGGCGTGCCAAGGTCGAGGTTGAGGCCCATGGTGATGGTGAGAAAGCAAGTCGTTCACGGTCGTAATGAACGGTTATCGTCTAGGGTTAGGGTTGCCCGAGTTGTCCTCCGCCTTCATCTTGTGTTCAGCCCCCAAGTTCAGCCTACAAAGCTTCTGGGGACAGCACGACACATTGCCGCCAATGGTGCTGGAAAACGCGTGTCTTTGTGCTACACCAAGGGCCAATTCTTGCTGACCAGCTCGTATGTGAAGCGAATTACCTGCCCTTTTCTCTCTGAATAAACCATAACTTTCTTTCGCCAGTACTATTAGTGCCCCACCGGACCGTCACCAATGCTTCTCCTACTTTCAGAATTGTAGCCTGAACTTCGACCGTCACAACCATTGGAATCCTATCCTATGTCGGTCACTTGATCTTCCATTGGCCGCAGGGAGCAGCAGGCCTTCTAGAAATTTCATCATCGCTGGTCTTGGGACTCAATATGCTCCGAGTGTCCGTCGTCAGCTGCTTGAAATCTGTAAATCTGTGCATCGAAGGCCCGACGAAGGGGTCCTACTGTATATAAAGGGGGATTCGGATTGGAGGTATCTTTCTTATCTCGTGTCATGTTGTGGACCTCAATCTTTCTTGCAGCACTGGCCCAAGTGATTGTGGCCGACGATGAGGCCAACTCTACAAGTCTCACTGTGACGACGCGTACTGGAGTGTTCTTTGGAAGCCTTAATGACACTTATCCCGACGTCAGGCAGTTTAAATATGTCCCATATGCGAAGGTAACTCGCAATTATCGGTCATGAAAAGTCTGTTCTGAGCTTCGAACAGCCACCAGTTGGGTCTCGGCGTTGGGCATCTCCTGAGCGCTTGGACGACTCGTCCTCCGAATACGACTCGACGGTATTTGGCCCATCTTGTGGTCAATATGTCAGCGCTGTACCTTCATCCTGGGCATTGAATATCACCGGCCTCTTCATCGAGAATTATGGTGAAAGCCTTCTCGCAGGTATGGTCGCCGACAACTCCGCCGAAGACTGTCTCTCCCTCGCTGTCTGGACCCCCGCAAACGCCACCACTGACTCCAAGCTACCAGTTGTGGTCTATCTTACTGGAGGAGGGGACGCGACCGGCGGAGTCAACATTCGCGCACAGTTGCCCTCCAATTGGATACACCGGACCCAGGGACACATCGTAGTCACCACAAATTACCGCGTCAATATCTTCGGTTTTCCCAACGCGCGTGGCCTCAACGGGAGTACCAACTTTGCTCTCCAGGACCAGCGCCTGGCCGTAGAGTGGGTGGCGGAGAATATTGAAGCTTTCGGTGGCGACCCCTCCCAGATCACCCTATGGGGTCAATCCGCAGGTGCAATGGCAACCGACATGTACTTATTCACCTGGGCCGACGATCCCATCATCCGTGCTTCAATATCGAGCTCCGGCGTAGCACTTGGAGTATCTCTCAATAAAGACTACTCCGGTTCCAACTTCACATTTGTCGCCAAGTCTCTCGGTTGTGATTTTGCCGATGGCCGACTCGAGTTGGAGTGTATGCGACGCGTACCGATGCAGCGAATCGAGAATTTCGTTGGGCAGTATCAGGACAACTCTTCGCTCGTCAATCCTTCACAACTTGGTATTTCGTTCAGGCGTCAAAGTAAGGTTCATCGGACTCGAAACAAAGATAGAAGCTAATGATCTGATTAGTCGATGAAGAACATGTCTTCTCAGACACTGAGTACACCACCCGCTACCAAGATGGCCGAATCGCACAACTCCCAAAAATTATAGGTACTGCCGCTCGTGAAGGTTCCTCCCTTGCCGCGTACAACTACCCTGATGGTCCTTCTCTCGACTCTGTCTTGAGTCTGACCCTCAACTTCGTGTGTCCGTCGTACAACACGAGCGTTCTCCGGGATGAAGATAGCCTACCCACATACCGCTATCAATTTGCTGGGAACTTCACGAACATTTCCCCCGTCCCGTGGTTGGGAGCATACCACTCCTCCGATCTTTATATGATCTTCGGGACATACCTTATCGTACCGGGCGAAATCACAGACCTCGAGACACAGACCTCGGAGCAGATGCAGGACTACCTGTTTGATTTCATTGCGGACCCCTACTCGCTGTCCGACCAAGGTTGGCCGGACTATCGTCCGAGTCAGGATGATAGCACGGGTGGAACGCTGGCGAGGTTCGGGGCGGACGGGCAGGCGGTCCAGTTTATCGATGGGAATGAAGTTGATGGGGTGTGTCATTTGACCAACTACACGTATAACACCTCGCCATGATCCACAGTATTGTGGAAGAACAAATGCTTCGAATCCACGAGTCTTCATTCATCTTGGTGACAGCAAGTCGTCCTCTTCCGAGCGAACTGTTCATCATTTGAGAGGTCAGAAGTGTGTTGTAATATTATGTTGATGGCCGTTCTTGTGTACTTCTCATCCTCTTTTAGTAGAAGATTTTTGTAGTTGACGGACATCCAATACTGATTCTAATATACAGTTCACATACACCATAACGCAAAGAGAAGTGAGTAGTTGACGTTGTAGAGTATGAACATGTTAAGATTTGGATCTACAGATGGTCCATGGGGATGGGGGGAAGTGGCTTCGAGAAGCGTGAATACTGTCTTCTAGTAACTGTCGTGACAATAGGTATCTCGAGTTGGGCGGGGCGGGTCTTGTCGGTATTACTTCTACTCGCCGACCGCTTCAAGTAGCGGAAGGATGCCTTCACCGGGGCACTCCTGCGGTGCTTTTTAACGACATGTGGAGGCGAAACATCTCCGTGTTGTGATTGTCGGACCTGCGCTTTATCAAGCTGAGGACTTGGAGGTTGCACGTAGACAAAGGTTCTGGAAGCAGATGTCGTAGTGTCAGTGGAGTTTGACAGAGAACGCTGCCGCACTCGAGGATCGGAAGGAGGAGTGGATGGCGGTCTCGGGAAGATGGACGTCAGGTCGTCGATCGAGCGTGCCTCCGCGCCAGCGCGGATGTCAATGATCTCGAGATGGGATGGCCACTGTGCCGGAAGGGGCATGGAGATGGACCGGCGCACGGTTTTCTTACGTGACGACACGGAAGGCGCACTGGAGGCTGAGGTTAGCAGGCCAACTGGATGAGAGAGAAGCGAGCTCACCGTTTGAACACTCTTCGAAGATGGTCCATGATGATTGGTTTGGGAGTGGGAGGGAAGCCATGAGAAAAGCACTGGACATTTATAGGGCAGGTGGCGTCAAAGCCCTTTGTACGTCTCTTTGTCAATAACGTCTTGGAAAGAGTCGCACTTTTGATCGTTCTTTATTCGGGTTCCGTCAACGTCCAGGCCGATGCACTTGTAGCCGAAGCTTCAAATACATCAGAGGAAAGCATGCGCATCGAGGTCAAGCAGTAGTCAGTTACGAAGAGAGAGCAAAAGAAAAGTGAAGGCGAGGGAACAAGGGGTACTTATGAAGGAAAGAAGTCATCCCGATCAAGTTGGTCAACACACCTCTTGAATGTTATCGAGCAAGTACGACGGCAATGAATCTTACTTGACTAGACAGAGTGCTCTAAGTAATCATATCAAAAAGCTGAAGCGCTTGTACACCGACGCGCGCCTTGCTACCCGAAATGGAAGCTCCAGGCTGAGGCTCCAGCGCCGCAAGCGACTTGCCAGATTTGCATCCGTGCGATCGTGATCGAGTCTCCTTTCCATCCAACTGTCAATGTCGCCCTCAGCCTGCACTCAGCCTTCCGGAACTCGCGCAGCCGCAAGCCATGTTGGGAGCCAAGCGGATTCAGAAGAATTTGCTTTACCACGTTTACTGCCAGGCAATTCGATGGTGTTCCTGCCTCGAAGCAATTTTTTCACTCCAACTGTCTGTGCTGGTTCTGTCTGAGGCTTTGTCACAAGGGAAGCTGAGGTTGACCACAGCTACTTGCCAGAGTGAACTGGGCATCATTCCGGGCCCTCCGCAGCCGGCCATGTCGGTTTGGAGGTTATCTCGTCCAGGGCAGATCCAGGGCGCCCACGTTCGCCTTGTTCTGTATCCTCCATTTGTTCTTCGACGTCCATCCGCCTACCAAGTTACACTACAAGGAGCAGGGCGAATGTAGGATTTTTTTGTCCTACGGGCGACCTGATATCCGCTTTGTTAACGTTGCTGTATCACTGCACCAGTGCCAGTGGAACAATGCTGTTGTCTTTTCCACTGTCCTTCTTCCTAGATCCAACCGAAACGACATCTCGATGTAAGACAATTCTACGACAGACTATGTTCTTGCTTCAGCTCCCCGTCGATGACTCCTGCTGGACCGTATCGTGTGTTCAACGCGTTCTATAATTGCACTTCGATTGCAGGCGCCAAGTGATCGTTTAATTCCACGTCCCTTGAGCTCCTCTTTTGACAGGAGTTATACAGTAAAGCTTTATCAAGTCATACCAGGCTTGCCATTTGGAACTCGTCTTGTCGCCATGTATCTCGCCCGTAAACTCAAAGCTTTGACACTACGACGTCTCCGGCGAAGGGTTTTCCTCATGGTCTTCTTTGTTCTCTGTCTTCTCACTACATTCCATGGTGTCAGGTTCCAATGGGAGGGCACAGGGCAGGACACGCTAATGGTGGTCGGTTGGAACAGGCGTGCGTCCAGTTGGAAGGAGAATACGCAAAAACATCAGCACATGCAGGAGGCAATGGCAGACCCCGTGAGGTCGAAGCATCGCTTCACGTCTACTGGCCTTCTCCAAGCGTCGGCGGACCCTTCTGCACCGCATCCAATACCCGACATCATCGCATATGCTCAGCGGAAGTGGGATCTCAAGGTGAAGAGGGCCAGCAAGACTCTACACGAAGCGGTAGCTGAGTACGAGCGTCGATATCGCAGATCACCTCCCATGGGCTTCGATAAATGGTGCGCACTCTTTTCTTGACTTTGCTCGTCAACTAACTTATGCCAGGTGGGATTACGTTCAAAAGCACAACGTGCAACTCCCAGATGAGTACGACCAGATATATCACGACCTGGAGCCCTTCTGGGGGATCGCATCTGCCCAGCTCAACAAAATAGAATGGGATTTCGAGAGCAGATCAGCTTCCTTCACATTGGGCAAGACCGTGGGCGAGCCCGTCTCGATAGTGAATTTCAGCTTGCCTGTCGATCGCTATGAGGAACTCGCCATTGGCGCGCGGAGCATCATGGAACTGCTGCGTCCAATCCAGGAACACCTGCCAGAATTTCGAGCAGTTGTTCTCCCCGACGACAATCCCATGCACGTTTTTGACTGGGAGCTCAAGGAGACGGCGATGAAAAACGCCAAGCAAGGGACCTGTGCGTCACATCCTCCTTTCTGTCACGACTCTGCTGACGAGCCCCACAGATCTTGACATCTTCAACACCCAGATACCGACAAAACTTCACGGGTGGATGTCGGCATGCGCGCCCCAGGCGCCCATCTGGAGCAATCCGCCATCCTTCGACGAACCCTTCCGGATTCCTGCCTCAACTTCCACTACGAAATCCTTCATCTTCGATCATCGTAAAGCAACCGATCCCTGCCAGCACCCAGAACTTCTGCGCCAACATGGGCAGTACATCCCTTGGAAGCGTGGTCCCATTCCCCATGGGCATCTGACGCCTAGCTTGTCATATTCCCCTAGTGCCCTACACATGGATATCACTGTGGCGCACACGGTCTCATGGATAAAGCCTTATGATGCGTCGGAGGACATGGCTTGGGAGCGCAAATGGGACGAACGGCTGGAGTGGCGAGGAAAGAACACCGGGATCCTTCACGCCAACGGTATAGAGTGGCAGGCCAGTCAGCGGATACGGATGATGGACTGGGCGACGCGCGACTTGCAATCAAATGTGACACTACTAAATTGGCAAGAGGGTGGTGAGCACTTCGTCGATATACTCAAGGCGAAGTTGGCGGCTACAATGCTGGATATTGGATTCACGGGTCCACCGATTCAATGTGAAGCGGAGGATTGCGATCTTCTGGCACAGCGCTACGTCTTCCACAATCGACCGCATAACCCCACGGAAACCTTTTCGCACAAGTACATCTTCGACATTGACGGAAACGGCTGGTCATCGCGGTTCAATCGGTTGATTTCATCGAATTCGCTCATCTTCAAGAGTACCATCTATTCCGAGTGGTGGGCAGACCGCGCGCAACCTTGGGTGCATTATGTACCTATCCAGAACGACTTCAGTGATCTTTGGGACTCACTGGTGTGGTTCAGGGGCGGTCCAGATGGTGAAGGAGCGCATGACGAGGAGGCGAAGAAGATCGCGATGGCAGGGAGTTCCTGGGCGAAGGAGTTTTGGCGAAAGGAGGATATGACCGCCTACAACTTCAGGTTAGTCGCACTTGTGCTTGGGCTGTTGTGTATGCGTGCTGATTGTTTTTCTCAGATTATTCTTGGAGTACGCGCGGGTCATGAGCCCCAATCGGTTTGATATGACTTACAAGCACTGTAGTCGTTGGGACCGTGACACTGATTGTGATTTGTAAGATATGTTCCTGCCTTGGTGGTCGGTCGAGGCTGTCTACCTTGTTGTACTACCACGGGTCTGCTTCATATTTACCCGCCTTGCATCACTACCAGCTGTACTATTTGTGGACTGATACTCGACCACTTAGAACTTGAAACTCACTCGCTGTATTATATCAATGCTCGTAGCATACTTGTCTTTTGTACACTGGGCTTTCAATGGTAATAATGCACGGCATAATCCAACTCTGAGCTGCCGGCAGTCGCAGCACTCCAGTACGCAATAAATTAGATTAAATGACCAGCCTGGAAGCAAACCGGCCCTAAACACAAACACGCGCCACCGTGACGCATTGTATGAATTTGACCAGGAGCACCGACGTCAAGGTCAACACTGACCAACAACTTAAGGGTTCCCTTTCAACACACCACTATAATTACGCGTACTCTCTGTCCCTTTCTATCTTCAAACCATCATGACCGACACTCTACCGCAACAAACTGCTCAGGCCGACAAAAAACCTGTGGCCACCAAACGCAAAGGATATCGACGTCCCAAGAAGGAGGACAGTAACCGGCCTGCCTGTGGGTATCACAACCACGAAGGGTGCTTCAAAGGACACGCATGTCGTTATCGACACGCCGGTGACACCCAGAGCGTCGTTGATTCTCGGTGCGCCACCTACGATTTGCCTTTGTATCTTCTGACACTAACGAATTTGGCAGTGGCAAGAACATCTGCTATCACTTCATCATGGGCGACTGTAAATTCGAGAATGGGACATGCTGGTACTCCCACTCGCTTCAACATTTCCAACCCTCCAAGAAAAAGGCCAACGCGTTGCTCAAGCGGCGTCAGGCTGCGGGCAGGGAGATGGACCTGGACAAGCTGCTCGAGAGGATGAGGACCCTCAAGCAAAGTGGCGAATACGAACCCGATACGCAAAAGTTCACCATTCGTGTGCGGCAGAGCGACGGATCGACTTCCGGGAGCGCCTCTTTCGAATGGTCAGACGACTCCGACGAAGATGTGGGTGCTTATGGGTTCAGGCAAGGTGATGTTGAGGCGTTGATGGAGCAGGGCATCAAGCCATGGGATTCAGATGCTCATGTACGTTGTCTTGTCAATTGTTGCTTGGTGACTGCTTGGTGAGCAGCGTGAGCTAACCGAGTGATCCAGGCTGCACTCGCTGTTTTACGAATCTACTAATGATCTTCTTACTTATGGTATGTTCTTGTCTTTCCTTGTATCCCTCTGTGCACTCACGAACACTGTCTCCTTAGTTAAATGCAGTTTTGGACCCACCTTGTTGTATCAATATGTTTATGCCCATAATCGACCCTGACAGCGTGATGAGCGGACTGCCTATCGACGATCATTGCAAGGAGTCGACCTTCGAAGATCGCTTAAAGTTACATGGACTGGCCGTTTGCCGTTCTCGGATAGAAAGGGCCTCGAGGCGGACTCGCAGTGGCTACGCTCTTCCAGGGAATTTCTAGCACTTATCCACATTCAGAACAAAGCACTTTGAACAAAGGCTAGAGCGTAACCTTTTGAAAAGAGTGGACACCCGAATCGTGGCTCAGGAGACGGGCAGATAAGACGCTATCTGCTTCCGTTGCTATTCAAAGGTATGATGAATTGCGAACGCGTTGTTTCTGCGTGTTCCACAGTGACATGATGCGATCACTTCTTTGAACCTTCCTTTTTGAAATTCCGGATCCATATAAAAGGCTTGTTGGAATCAGCGCCAACCCACTACGCGCCGCAAAACGAGAATGTTGGTACTCTCCCTTCATATTGCCGGATTGTCTTATTGCTCTTCCTAAAGGACCACCAACAACGAACAACCGTGTACACTTGTGCAGGCGGCAGAATCTCCGAGTGGCGCGTAAGTGAACAGCACCTGGAGCGCGTCCAGTTCTCTCAATGCTTGATTAGAGGTTCGCCTTCTCGGGATAACGACCGGACCGAGCAGAGGGACGACTGGGTCGACTCATCTACGCAAAGCTCGGAGTACGCTGGATGGGAAGAGCCCCTTTGGGCGGACGATGACCCTCCACATTGGGATGAATTCGATCGCGGTCGCTCAACCACGCGCCAGATGCCACTACGAAGGTACACTTCCTGTCTTCCTCGAAGCTAGTCTCCGGAACGCTCACGGACCGATCTTCCTCTCCTACTAGTGCACCCACTCCGATTTCATACAATCTTCTACCGCTTCCGGCTTCGTCGCAGTTCTATACCTCCAGTCAGGGAGCCGGTTGGCAG
This sequence comes from Strobilurus orientalis, assembly GCA_019915145.1. Taxonomy (NCBI): domain Eukaryota; kingdom Fungi; phylum Basidiomycota; class Agaricomycetes; order Agaricales; family Physalacriaceae; genus Strobilurus; species Strobilurus orientalis. The sequence continues at coordinate 3,421,769 of JAHLML010000005.1, read as the reverse complement.
ACACTTCCACATGGACTTGCTACGCCCCCAAGATCTAGGTCTCGCGGTCCAACGCCACCACCCTGCAATGCTACACCTTCTCCTTGGACTCCACCAGTCAGTAGACAAGGAAGTCCTTTCATGTCACGCTGCCCGACACCAATGTATGTTCCCTCCAGTAGGCCTCAGACTCCAGAACCATACTCGGTAGAGCCAGAGTCCTAGCCATATGGCCGTTCGCCAAACTTTTGTCTAGAACAGGTACATTGTATATTATCGATCAATACATAGTGGTAACTACAATCCGCTTACTTATTCACATGTTATTATACCTAAATACCTACTTAGTACAAGGCCTTTCATAGCCGCAAGCAATTTTTTATTTACAGCCGTGATCTCAGCGGGATGTTTGCGGGATCGATGCTGTCCAACGACTCGCAAATCAAGTGTGCTAACGCATCCGGTTTTTCTTGCACGACCATATGGCCCGCACCGTTTACCATCTTCACCGACGCAACATACCGTCCCTGGGAGACATCGCTGAGGGAGTCACGAAAGTAATCCGGGCTGTACAGCAGTATGGCGTTAGAAAGTCTGGATGGGGAAGATGCCATTAGATTAGTACTTACACAAGATCGTTTGACGTTCCCCAAATCACATGGATGGGCAGGGTGTGGCACACCCGCCCCAGCTCCGTCGTTGCCTCAAAATGCCCATCAACATCCGGATACGATACGGCTTCCTGCTTCCGATCACACTTGAGCTTCACCCTGTCGGGAAGGTCTTGCAGGCCATGCTCCTAGTTCCATGAGTGTTAGCATGCGGTAGAATCATTAGACTACGCGCTAAAGGTAGACAGACGGACTCACGACGAAGAGGTGAATCGCCCTGGGGTCCCAGGTCTTCCATGGGAACTTCTTGCGGAACCAGTGAAGGGCCTCCTCGCGGGACGTCCACGTATCACGGCGGAGCGACGTCGTACCTACCATCACTTCCATCGTGGTCATCCTGTCATCAAAGTGCGCATAGAACAACTCGTCGGGTATCATTGTAGGCTCAACCAGAATGAGCGCCGCATACGGGAGCTCGGGGAGCGGGATGTCGCGCGTGGTCAGCATCCTGTAGACAGCTTTGGTGAGTCCCGGATGCTGACAGTCTAATTGACAGACTCGGCCCTCGGGCGCGACTTACATGGCTCCGGCGCCTGCTGAGTGGCCCAAGGGAACGATACGATGACCCGCCATCCGAGGAGAGCGTACGAAGGCGGATATGGCTTGGGCCCACTGGTATATGGCTTTCGCGGAGGTAAGATTAAATATGGGAGACGGAAGAATTGGCATACACACGCCCTCGGGTCTGTGCTTCAGACTAGACAGGTTGAGCACCGCAGCGTCGCCGTGATTCTGCCAGTCAAACGCCCATGCTTCTCGGATTCGATGGCATTCGTCCTTTGACTGTTGTACCTTGAACATTCGTTCCAAGGATGGCTCCCATTGCTCTTTGTCTGATCGAGGGCTCATTAACTGATGTCTCAAGATAGGATCCAAAAATACTGACGGGATCCTATGCAATGGGCAAGTAGCAGAGTGAATCCGCGTACATTGTCGTGAGATGAAGCAACGGTGTATCGCTTTGCCGTCATCTTGAGGCCACTTGGGCTTTTGTCGAGTGGAGAGTCGAAGATGAATGGCGTAGAGTTGAGCTGCATGGTAGCGGGATGCTTGGTCCAACAATTCACAAAGGGACGGAGATATATATACAAGCCTGAAAGCCGTAGAACAATTCAACGAAGTTGAAGGTTATAATAAGTTCGCGATGTTCGTCTTCCCATGACTCCACCAAGTTCGGACCAGACTAGTTCGGGTTACGCATGGACGTCAGAGATGGCCAAAGAAAGACTCGAAGATGTATTGCAAGTAGCTTCTTCCGTTCGGTTGATTGTTGATTGGAGACCAAAATGCGATAAGCACCGGCTAGCATTAAACAGCAAGACGGACAGATGTACTGTATCAAGCATAAGGAGAGCGCGACCCGTCGATGATGCTGTATGATGGTTACCACCCTCCAGGAAAGGCGATACTAGGTTTTCATGGCATGATGAGTCGAAGGGAACAAGCGTGGATCAAGTGACGACATCCCAGTTTCTCTTGCCGGCCACGGCACCCCTAGATCTCACTTGCTCTCGGCCATCACAATGCCAGAAATTCCCAAGTTCGTATACAAGATCGTACCAACGGCACTCCCTTCCCCATTACCTCACGCCCTCCCACTGAGCTCGTTGGATGCCCAAGACGGCTTCATCCACCTTTCCATCGCCGCCCAAATCCCAAAAACTGCTGATCTCTTCTTCGATCAGCATACGACGCTCTGGCTGTTAAGGTTGGACAGGCAGGTGGGAGAGAATGAGGGGGGCCGATTTGTGTGTGCTGATAACGCGCCGGAGTTTGTGCATCTGTATGGCAAGGAGGACGGCACATGGGATGGCGCACGGCTAAGCGAAGAGACAATCGTAGCTGTAAGGGGATGCAAGCGAAGTGACAGTCAGACATGGACTGAGGCGATGAAGCCATGCTTCGAGGGGGGTTGGCTCGTGGACAACATATAGTTGCGTGAGGGGAATGATAGAGTCATCTTCAAAGCTCTTGCGTTTGTCCTTCTCCGGGATCGTTGTATACATTGGTTCCCGAGATGAAGTCTTTCTTCCTTTCGGTGACGCTGATATGTCGGGGGCGCGCGGTCATTATGTATTCGACGTTGGAGTGACTCGGAATGAAATATCCAAGAAAGCCGGACATGATTTGGTTGGACGCGCCAAAGAAGTGCACGTAATGACTGATGTTCTGGAGAGGTGTTCAGTTACATTGCCGGGCGCTGCTCGAGAACAATGCTAATCATCTCGTCGAAAGGAGTTGGATTGGATCGTGACCGCGGAGAAAGGTGGAGAAATTATAGACCAAATTTACCAATGAAATGGAGGATAGGTGATCCAGCCATTAGGCTAGAAGTGTAGGTACCACGAGGTGAGGAGATGTAGATTTACAGCATTCGACGTCTACAGGAATGTCACAATTGACACGCCACATTCTGAACCGCCGAAGTGTCCGCATTGTCCGTCTTCCGTATCGTGAGAGACAATCGTCGCCAAAGTTTGCGGATGCCACTTCTCGTTGAAAAGAGCCAGACAAGAGCCAGAAACGGAAAATACGTGTCCAAGACGCGTGTTCCGAAATAGGCAGGTGCCACCGTGATCGGTACCGACGACGGTACGTGGCCAATCTCCATCCTTGCCGTCTACCGTGATGTCGCACTCACACACCCATGCCCCCGGCGAGAGCCATTCCCACTCGCATGGACCACAGGCTCCACCACCACCACCACAGCAACAGCAGCAGCAGCAGCGCCAAATAGCCCCGCCGGATCCCGCCATACAGGCGCTGATCGACGCTCAATTTGTCCCCGTCGACCTAACCCTCGAGGGCGCCAACCTCCTCTGCTCGCCCCATAAACTCGCTCAGTGCCCAGAGTGCAATGTTGACTTTCGCCGCACGAACCAGCTTGCCTCCATTCTCACCCAAAATCCCAACATCATCGTTCCACCGCCGGGAAATATTATCAACAAGAACCTGTCGGTGGCTGCGAACAAGGTCAAGGAGGAGGGGAACCAGAACTTCAAGCTGCAGCAGTATGAGCAGGCGGTGATACGTTACACGGTGGCTGCAAACGTGGCCTTGCAGCGTGCACCTTGGGAGTCGAACAATTTGTTACGCGAGGAGTTGTCGGCTATCTTGTCGAACAGGTCCGCATCCTTCGCTGGATGTCATGACTATATCTCGGCTCTGGCCGACGCGGACGCAGTGGTGGATATCAGGCGAAACTGGCCGAAGGCGTATCTGAGGAGGGCAAAGGCGCTCAGAGGGCTTAAACAGTTTGGGGAAGCTTTAGAAGCTATTGATGTAGGGCTGTCATTTGAAAAGGATAGCAAGGTGCGTTCACTTGGCTTCACAACGGAACACTTCCTCACAAGTCTCAGGAATTGCTGGAGCTCAGAACGGATGTCGAAAAACTTAGGTCGATAGAAGCTTCATTGGCTGCCAAAGCCATCGCCTCATAATCTATTCTGTTCCTCCTTGGAATTTATACCCGTTCCTCGCATTGCCTCTCGCATTTCCCCAGTGGACGATAGTTGCCCACACCGCGCCTTTGATCGTCGATGCAACGAGGCCAGAAATAAACCGGAGTGACATCAATCTAAAGCAGTTCTGACAGATGACTGCCCAATGACTGCCTCTTACTCGGGACTTTGATGGGCCGGTTGCGGCAGCACCGCTATATACAGGTTGACCTCTAACCACCACAAGCGCGCTCTCGAGCTTATTTTCTAGCAATTTCTCTCCTTGCCCGGATTGCTCGGGACGCTGCATCAAAGCTACAGCAGACATGTCCCATCGCGATCCAGTTGCCGGCGCCGAGTTAACGACGCAGCAGCTCATAGATGCGCTGATGTCAAGAGTACAAACAAAGTGCGTGGTCGTCGTAAGAAATCTCGGCAGTGGCTTATCACTTCCAGAGCGACCAAATACAGACTTTCCCAGGTGTGAATTCTTTGTCTCGTGGCGTGGCGTGGCGCAGTATTCACTTCGGACGTTTTTAGGTTGTGCGGATTGAGATGCGCTTGCAAATTCTGATGGCTGTATTGCACGGAATGATGAACGCCCGACAGCTGGTCAACCGCCTTCCCTCTGAGCTTCTGGCGACGATCTTCATGGAGTGTAGAGATCCCATTCCAAGCTTCTTGCCGCGCCCCGGAGGTGGACTGGACGTCCGTTCCCCACCTGGGTCACATTGCCTGGATCTAGCGAATGTCTGCCGGCATTGGCGTGGCATCATGGCGTCCAATCCCATTTTATGGTCTGATATACATAATTCGTTCCAACCACAGACGTTTCTGCGACGTTCACGAAATGTGCCCATCAAGGTGTACATGGGACTTACGGGTGGCGCAGACTCCTTCGTTCTGGCTGACGTAGACATGATTGCTCCTCATATTCACCGAATAAAGGAACTTCATTTGGCAGAAGGATATTATGACGGCGGTGCGACGGAGACCTTTCAAAGGCTGTCAAAGCCGGCTCCCCAACTGGAGAGTCTGACAATCTCATTGAAGAAGATGTTCGCCTCCAGTCCCATAATACCGCCTATCTTCGATGGGTGCATGCCGCATCTCCGGCGGATGACTCTGTCGTACTACACATCATGGCCCAAAGGATATTTCACCAATCTTACGCATTTGTGCCTGTTGGTACAAGAACTCGGAAGCCGGCCTTCTACGAGTGACTTTCTTGATTTCCTGGAGTGTAGTCCCGGGCTGGAGGAACTCGCCATGTCGGATGCTGGTCCGACCCAGGACGATATTCTACCTCCACCTCCAGATCGCATGATTCATCTTCCCCACCTGAGAGAGCTGGCATGGGGAGAACTGCACGAAGTCACCCACATCCGCCGTCTGCTTGAGCACTTGACACTTCCCGACTCAACGCATATGTACTTTTGGGGAAACCCACTTCTCGACCAATGGGATGGCGGTTCTGTTCTATCCACACTCCTTCCCATCGACCAGAGCAATCTCCCTAGTCTCGCTCAAATCCGGGAGTGGCGTTTCGCTCGCACTTCGGAGTTGGGACGGCGTCGTGGGCATACAGAGACTATCGTCGCGTTCGTTGGGAGCATCATGTACACGTACGGCCACTTTCAACCTCGACAGATGGAGACCATTACGGAGACATTCCCAATATCGAAGGTCCACACCTTCTTCGTCCAGGATGCGTTCCTCCCACCTAGTACATCTCCCTTCGGCCCACCAGTACCGGTGGGAACATTGCCGTGGAAGGCGGTATTCTCTACGATGAAAGAGTTGAGGTACCTGGAGATAAACGCCGCTCTGAAAGCTCCCGGTGCATACAACCCAAATCGCCAACAAACCATACGACCTCTGCTCAACTTCCTCTTCCCAATGGAAGGGGAAGATCTTCTCTGTCGACATCTGTGCAACTTGGCCGTCGAGGACGAGACCGAGATACCAGCGTTTTTCATCAGTGCATGGGCGGAAGAGCGAAAGAGGCGTGGTGCACCGGTCAAAAGCCTGGAGGTGGTGAAATATTCGCGGCGTAGTCGAAGGGCGAGAAGTTACTCGGGCTCTTCGCGCTCCAGCTCCCCGCTTGGTTGGGGTGCTGGACCTGTCCCTCCTCCGCCCCCACCCCTGCTTATTCCTGTCGGCCCTCCGGGTGTGGCGATGCCGGCCCCTCCACCTATTGGTGCAGTCAATCCGCCAAACCCAACCAACCAACCCAGCCAGGTCGAGGTTCAGGAGACGCAGGACTTTACTGCACTCAGGCGGCATATCAAGGATGTTCATATTCGGATGATGGACTCTAGGGAAGCATGTCAAATGGCCATGTATCCTCCTGGCTTTTTTGAGAAGCCGATCTATTGGTGGGCTACTGCTCCTCGTTAGAGCAATGCTGCGAACGCCTTACGTATGAAGATGATGTTCAGTTGATTGGGAATCGACTGGACGATAGTGGACGAGGATTGTACATCTACGATACAGTTCCAAACTAATCGGATGTTGTATTGGTGGTGTTGACGACCACAGTTCCATCAACGCAAGTAACTCCCGTCACTGTTGAATTATTGGGGTTTATTCCTCCAGCACCGTAAGTCGGTGCATCGACTGTGAACTGATAGGCTGCATTGCCTTGAACATTGACATGAGAGTTGGCATAGACTGTTCGTCCGCATTCACTAGGTGCACTGCAGAAGCGTCAGGTCGTGAACTCAACCGAAGAATAAGTCTGAACATACGTGACGTTGAGATTGTTCACGTAGATTTCGCTACATCTTCCGACAGAGCACACAAGGGTAGTTGCGACATTCCCATATTTCCCAGACGAGGTACCGTACTGGTTTGTGAAGCTGAGGCGCGTCAGGTAATGTTACTTCTCCATACAGGTAACAAGGTTACTCACTAGATATTGGAGAGGGTCATGTTACTGGGATTGGCAAGGCATTCATCAGCGTCCGTCTTGTAGCAATTGTCTGCCACAGCGTCAGTTTCGGACCCAGAGACATATACACGACGTACCGATTGTTATGGGACTATCATTGTTGATATGCTCGAAGTTGGAGAAGACAACCTGATCGACATAACCGTAGCCTCGGTTAGCGCCAGCCCAAGTCTTGACACGAGGTCCGTTCTCCGCATTCTGGATGGTAACATTGTTGACATAGATATTTGACACAATATCTAGAAGAGGTTGAAGAGTCAAAATTCGTGCAAATCACTAATAGCTCAACCAAGTGAAGCACCTTTGACACCGTTGATTTCTCCCAAGGAGCCGACGCTAACACCGTGGCTGCCGTTACACCAGATGTCGCTGACGAACACGTTGGTGACATTGGGCTTGAAGGATACACAATCGTCTCCGTTGTCGATGTGCAGACTGTGGAGTGTGACGAAAGTGCTGTTGTATATGTCGACACCGTCGGTTTCTCGGTTACTTTCGCGTCCAAGCGCCCAGGTGTCGGACCGTGAGCGGATGTCGAGGTCCTAGCGGTTTTATGAGTACACAATCAGCACCATACACCTGAGAAAGCTTACATGGATCAGAACATTCTTGGAAGAGTGAACTAAGATGGTCCATCGCGGAGACTGGCGAATTTTAAGATTACGGATGACAAGGTTATCGGCCTACAACGACTACAACATCAGACAGAGCCTAGAGTGAGGATATCGGGGGCAGGCTGACCAAGTAGGGGAGAAGAAGATGAGGTGGTCGTAAGCTATCATTTGCAATCTGACCAAATGTTTAGTTGGGATTGTGGTGGGCGGAGCCGTGATACTGACTCGTGCATCGTAAAAAGTCTAGTGGTGAATTGGTCATCTATGAGCTGCTAGGATGGACAAGTGGAAAGTCGAACCTGTCCATTTCCATTGATGGTTCCAGTACCCTCGCCGTCCATAATGACGTCTTTCCCTCCAAACATCCACGCGACAGAGTTATCCTGATATGCTGCCAGAAACTCCGTCAGCCAAGGCAAGGTCAATAGAAGCGTGAAAGCATCGTACAGACGTTAAATGCGTTGTCGCGCCAATAGTCAACCTGGGTCGTAGCTTAGAGGTAGCTACATCGAGAACGAAGATCACCCACGTCGTCATTCAGAGTAATGTTCCCCAACAAGCGGACGCGTAAATTCTTCAGACCAGTCGTGTCCAATTTGGTGCCCAAAAGCAAGTTCTGATCCTCGGGAATGAGGACCGTCGAGCAGTTCTAGAGGTGAATCAGTTGAAGTCGAACTTTTTGGGAACAAGACGCGTACATTGAAGGCCTCCTTGATCTGAGGGGAGTCGTCTCCTCCGCTGGCAGTGAGTGTACACTGGTCTTGGGCTTTGACGAAAACACCCAACGCCAACAGAACGAACTTGAATTGGAGAGTGCGGATCATCGTTGTCGAAGCAAAAAAGCCTGATTCTCAAATAGGACGAGCATCTTATACTACGCGACTGTAGCCGGCCCGGAAATAAGGCTCGCAAAGCTCTGTAGAAGCAAACACTGAAACCAAATGAAACAGGTCAACCAAAGAGGGCAAGGCTACAGAGCACGGGACTCTACCATCAATACTTCCAGTTCAAATACACTGAACAGGAGGCCAATTCCTATCTCCAAATCCCCAGTTACCCCGCATTTCTTTTGCCCAACGCGGAAATGGCGCGCTTACCGACGAAATGATCAGGGCAAATGGCAAAGACCTTTCGTCGGACCGCGCCACCATTCGGACCGTGATGCTTCGCATGACCTGTGGGTTACTGTACCTTGGGGCCTTGAGGCGTCATGCACCAGCATGCTCCCATTGTGCTCGGGCAATCAGTACACAAAGCCAGTGCCCGTGGAAGGGCATGTAGCTGCTTGGGTTTTACGAATAATAGTAGATATAGAATCAGTTCGCAGCGACGACACTGTGGCGTCGTTTCAAGACGGAGTAACTTGGTATTAGTAAGGGCAGCCAAGGTCACCAACATCTGGCGCCAACAGGCGGCACAGCCACGATGACGCTTCTCCCGACTCTCGAACCACGTACAGCGGCTTGTGTAGAGAGGTTCGGGGACTTGTCTCGTAAGTCTTCTCTGACTCGGACATACCTCAACGTCCATCTTTACATCGTACATCTCGGCTCACTATCTCGTTTGAGCAGTGTGGATCCATTATTAAACATCAAGTGCCCCGGAGGTGAGCCAATGTCCGCCTCAGAAGTCGTACTGCTTCTGCCCTCAGGCCTCAGGCCTCGGATGGCGCAGAATGGCTTGAGCAGCTCATGTTGTCTCTGTGTCGGTTCGTGGGATATCGAAGTAATAAAGCTGCGATGAGTGTATGTTCAAAGACCCTTGATGCATGCCCCGCTCAGAAACTCAGACACTCTCGTTCAATAGACCGCTGATCCAGACGCCTAGAATGACCTCGTTTTGACCATACCTCTTAGGGGGCATTCCGGGCTCTGCGCGTCTTTCAACGGGTTAATGATACTACGGCTTTCTCTCATCAAAATCCTGTGTTTGCCGGTGCCAACTCCGTTTTTTGCTTCCTACTGGTATGTTCCAGTCGTATCTCATGTTGTCGTACCCCACAAGCAAAACCTGAACTGGACCTGGAACCCACAAAGGCTTATCCGTGTATGAGCGGCCTTCACGATCAGCACACGAGGAGGCTTAACCAAGTCAATTCGGTCTGGTCTCAAAAAACCCGGTTTTCGTCAAAATCCGGTTGCCGAACAGGCTCCAAACAGGGCGGCGACGCTGGAACGTCGGCGATGATTATGTGGTGTGTAGGTACTTGACAGCTAACTGTATCAGGTCAAGCCCAACACCTCGAGCCAGAAGGTGATCCTTTGGATGCATCATTAGGCTTCTCGATAAGCTTTCGATAAACTACATCTTGGAGAGAGGGAGGGAATCCAGCTCCAGCAATCTGTCTATGGTCTTCGTTCCAAACGCGCTTAGTATGATCTACGCGAAGTTCGAGACCGGTTTTGGGAGGTAGATACATTCGGCGTTCGCGGGGTCACATCTTCTCAGCCACTGCATGAGCCCCCGTATCTGCACGGCCCAAAGGCGGGGCCTACTGAGGCTCCCATAAAACCTTACTGTCGAATCATGAGTATAACCTGCTCAGTCCACCATGTTTTCGACTTCATTTCTTGTATATGCCCAAATTACTCTTTCTATCTCTTTCCTCTTCCTTTCATCCTCTCCAGCCCGTCCAGTGGCTTTCAATTTATGGCAACGCGGATCTCAAGAGGTTCCGTATGTCGGTGGCAGCTCTGATGCCGGTTGGCAGTCACTTCCCGATCTCCAAGACGCGACAGTCTACGATTGGAGTCTAGAAAGCGGCGCAAACATCGTATGCATTCGAACCCTCTGTCGGTTTCTCCCCTTGGACTTATTCTCAAATCCACTGCAGGCCCTATATCTCTCCTCCAACCAAGACGAGACGTCAATAACACGCGCTGTAATCATTAATTCGGGGAAAAACAGAGATTGCTGGGCCTGTATGCATTTCTCCCTTTGCCTAAATCTGGTGTTGACGAACTGATTACAGCTTGGGTATATGCTAATAATGCACTCTCAGATGCCAACATAGATCCGGACGAGGTGTCTATTATGTCGCCATGTTGGTTAGACGAAGACGATCTCGCGGCTGGCGCAGCTAATGATGAGCAACTACTCTACGGACCAGACGGTTGGATGAGTGGGCATAAGAGCGTCGCGCCAAGCTCGATATCTGGCGTCAGCAGCTTTGAGGTCCTCGACGATCTGGTAGCATACTACCTGGACACATCTATCTTCCCCAATCTCGAGACCGTCGTGCTCGCAGGGCACTCGGCTGGCGGGCAATTCGTACAGCGCTACGCGCTCCTTCGTCCTGACTGCACCGATCGATTACAGTTCTGGGTTGCCAATCCCGCGTCGTTTGCATGGCTCGTCTCCGACAGACCTGTCCCGGATGAATCATGCGACGGTGTTGATGATTACAAGTACGGGCTTGACGGTACCTTCCCCGCCCATGTTTCTAGAAATGCGAAATCTCTGGGTCGCGATGGGCTCATCCAACGATACCGAGAACGGACTGTGCATTATGCTTTTGGTTTGTTGGACCACGGTGTTGGCGACTCTCGCTGCCAGGCGTCTGTCCAGGGTGCGGATCACCTTGCTCGTGGACAGAACTTCGTTGCAATGTTGCAAGGCATGGATGGCGGAATGCCTTCGACGCACACGGTTGATTGGATTGAGGGTGTGGCGCATAGTGACGAGGGCATGATCGAGAGCTCTGCCGCCATAGCAACGGTAATACGCAGCCTTGATTATTGGGATATCTCTCTGATGCTTTGGTTTTCAGTTCTTCGGATGATGACGACTCTTGAACACTGTTCATTATCAATGACCGCAATGGACATTATTTATTCTTACAGCATGTTGTACCTACAATCAGATTCATGAACCATAACGTTCCCAACTTACGCCTACTAGTGCATACTTATTCTTGCTCGGCCGACGGCAAGTGATACAGAGTTTTGCAACAAACAGTTTTCGAGATGTAATCATCGATAGTCTCATACTTACAGATATACGATACCTATAGCACCTTTGGACAATGATTGCACTGAGTATCGGGATTTTCTTGGGGACTTCCCGACACGATTTCACTTCTCGAACAAGGATAGTAGTAAGTTGAGAGTTGAAACTTGAAGCAGAACCGAAAAAAAATCACATCACGACCTTTCTACGTCGCGATCGTTGGTTTGAAAGTCGCAGACATCATGCCATTCCCAATGCCACATTGATGCCAATGATGATACAGCAAAGCTGTATGACATGCGACAGATTCGCCACATCGCACAACTTCTTCAATCGACAAGTCATGTTGATGATACAGTATATTCGCCACACCATACATCAGCTAGTAAAGCGACGACTATCAAATCCTGGAGTAAGGTAAAAACATAGTAGGTGACGAACGATATGGGGGGAAGAACGAAAAAGCGACAAACGATACATGTGTACATTGTACATAGTCAAACACCCTTCAATAGTCTCTACTCTATCAGTTCTAATGTAAAAAAACCGTCTGCGATGTGGGTATATCAGTTGAAATGCGAGGGTATAAGCCTGTAAAGTGGCTGATTGTCTACCGATATACCGTGTCCGTTTGGAATTAGTGGGGGGGAACGTACGGGTACGAATACGGGTTTTTTTGATGTCGATGCAAAGTAGAGATAGCGCATGGTGTCTGGTGTCGTTCGTCGAGCATATAGAGCATGAGAGGGCGTTATGGGTTTCGTGATTTTTTCTAGGGATGGGCGAGGGAAGAGATAGAGGAGAAAGCGATTTGGTAGTCGTCGTCGTCGCAGTGGTGGTGTGGATGGAGGGGTTTTACCACCAGCCTCCTCCTCCTCCTCCAGAGCTTCCACCATAGCCGCCTGCTCCACCGTATCCACTACCGCTACCGCCATAGCCGCCACGGCCTCCGCCATAGCTGCCTCCGCCGCCGTAACCACCACCACCTCCTCCTCCTCCGAAGCTTGCACCCCCTCCTCCACCGCTTGTGCGATAGTCACGTCCTCCACGTCCTCCACTGCCTCCACGTCCACGACCACCACCACGACCGCGGTAGCCTCCTCCTCCTCCTCCAAAGGCCTGTTCATGAGCGACAGTCTCCAACCAGGTGGGGATCTCCTGGTTCGCTTCCCGAAGAAGCTCGACGAGTTCGCGGACGATGTTCTTATTACCCCGGTTGAAGAAGGCGGTAGAGACACCGGTGTTGCCGGCACGTCCTGTACGACCAATTCGATGGACATAGTCGTCAATATCACCGGGAAGATCATAGTTCACGACGTGGGTGACGTTGGGGATATCAAGACCACGAGCAGCGACGGCGGTGGCAACCATGATCGGGGTACGACCGGTCCGGAAGGTCTGGAGAGCCATCTCACGCTCGCGCTGAGTGCGATCACCATGGATGGAGGTCGCAGGGAGGTTGTTGCCCATGAGGAAATCGCTGAGCATGTCTGCCATGCGCTTGGTCTCGACGAAGACAAGGGTGAGGCCGAGCTCGCCAGACGTCTTGCTCTCCGAGGCGAGGATATCGAGGAGGACACTACGTTTGTCGTTGTCCTCAACGTACTCGATTTTTTGGGTGATGTTCTCGCTGGTGGAGCCGACACGGCCGACACTGAGGAAGACGTAATCCTTCAAGAAGTCCTTGGCAAGGATTTGAATGTCGCGAGGGAACGTGGCGGAGAACATGAGGGTCTGACGCTCGTGGACACCTGGCATGTCCTCGCCCTGCACGATGCGACGAATCTGGGGCTCGAAACCCATATCAAGCATGCGATCGGCCTCGTCAAGTACAAGGTACTTGATGTTGGAGAGGCTGATACGTCCACGCTCAATAAGATCAACAAGCCGACCCGGAGTGGCGCTCAGGAGGTCACAGCCCCGCTCGATTAGGCGGAGCTGCTGGTTGATGTCAGCGCCACCATATACAACCGCCGGACGGACCCAGGAGCGGTAAGTGAACTTGCGGGACTCTTCGTGGATCTGAGAGACCAGTTCACGAGTGGGAGCCAAGATAAGCGCCGTGGGGTAGGCCTTGCGCGAGCGACCATAGCCTCCGTTGGGGACCTCAGGAGGTGGGCTGGGTCCGACCTGGAAGGAAGCGGAGAGAATGGGGAAAAGGAAACCGCCTGTCTTTCCGGAACCGGTCTAAGTGGTGAAACGTCAGTCTGATTCATCAATCAAAGAAATCGAAATTACCCACCTGAGCGCAGGCCATGAGATCACGACCGTTGGCAACGATGGGGATGGAGTACTTTTGAACAGGAGTCGGGCTGGTGTAGCGGGAATAGCTGATGTTCTCCAGGAGGACAGGGTCGAGGGGAGGCGAAGTGAATGCCGTCACTGGCTCCGGGACAGAGGCGCCAGTTGCCTCGACGGGGATGTCGTCGTATTTTTCGAAGTTGATACCGGTGTGCTGCTTGGACGGATCGGCAATGTCGCCGTAGAGCTCTTTCTCGAGGCGCACATTGCGGGCGCCAACAACGTGCTGGCCGTCCCGCCAGACACCGACGCCAAACGACTCGCGCGGCGCAGGGGCTGACCAGTCGCCGCCACGACCTGTGTTTTGGGGAGGGGGCCCGCCTCTTATAGGCCTGCTTGAATTACCACGGAAACCACCGGGGGTGCTCGAGCGGGAATCGTTCCAGCCGTTCCTGGGAGCACAAAATGAGAAATCGAGATGAAAGAGAGCAGAAAAAGGCTGAAAGACGAACCCGTTCTGCTGCGGAAGAGTGGGCGTGGACGCAGTCCGCTGGGAGTTCCTCATATGAGGAGGAACATAGGCGGATCTATTGATATCCAGAGAAGAAAAGGCACCCTCGAGGCCAGACGAGGGATTGTTTACGATTGCATTGGTCATATTATGTTGGGGGATGATGATGGTAGGAAAGAAAGAGAATCCTGGCCGTCAAAAGAAAAAAGCGATGATGACCAAGTCGCAGGTCATGTGCTGCTCCACGGCTGCCGAAACCCCGGCCTTGCGTTTCGACGACCAGCTGGCAGCACTCATCACAATGGAGCTGGGTACCAATTTCGCCGCAAAGTTGGAGCCTTTCTTGCTCATGAGCAAGTCGGCCAAAGGCGCCGCTGCCGCCAAGCTCATCCAGGACGCCACATCTGCCCCAGGCCTCTTTGTCTTTGCAGAATTGCTTGCTCTGCCCAACATTCAAGAGGTACACTCTCGGGTCTACCATACCATGATCATGGTCTAATCTTTCTCTAGCTTGGAAAGAGCGAAACTCACGAAAAGTTCTTCTCACTGTTGCAACTGTTCTCCTACAAGACATACCAAGACTATCTCCGTGCGTATCTATTCATCTATACCCGCGACATCTCAGCCAAACTTTCTTTCAGAACATAAGGATGTCTTACCCCCGCTCAACCATGCTCAAACGATAAAACTCAAGCACTTGTCTATCGTCTCCATGGCCGCCGAGAAACGCGTACGCGCCACCATCTCTCTCTCTTACACAGCACTGGCCATTTATCATCCCTCTAGATCCTTCCCTACTCCGAACTCCTCACTGCCCTTGACATGCCCTCAGTACGAGAGCTAGAAGACCTCATCATCGACGCCATCTACCTCGACCTCCTCCGCGGCAAGCTAGACCAGAAGGAAGGCCAGCTCGAAGTCGAATACACCATGGGTCGCGATCTCGAACCAGGCAAGCTCGAAGAGCTCCTCACCGCGCTCGAAGACTGGGCCTCCACCACCTCTGCCGTCCTCGCCACTCTTGACACCAAGATTGCCGACGTCGCCAAGCAGGCCTCCAATAACAAGAATTGGACCGAGAACTACGACAAACAGGTGCAGGCTGTGCTCAAGGAGGTCAAGGAGAAGGAGTCCAACTCTGGGAACAGCAAGAGTAGCTTGTCGGGTGGTATCAACAACTTGATGATGAACACACGGCGGATGTTCGACAAGGGAGGGGACAGGATGGATGTTGATTTTGAGCCGCCCGTTGAAGGCAAGGGCAAGAATCGCAAGTAAGCTATATGCCTTTTTTTCCTCTGTTGTCCTTTCTTGACGACAATTCAGAGCTCCGCAGGAGAATGTAAAACCACAACGCAAGCGGAACAGGTTCTGATAGTCTTTTTTTCTTTCATCATTTTGTACACTGTATGAATATCAATCGATCCCTCTAGCATTTCTCCAGGTAGCTCGTGTATCTCTCGAGATATGAAGCTTTGTAATCTCCATTTCCGCGCGCGACCGCGTCTGAGATAGACCTCAGTCACGGGAAAGCCGTTTGACGCCATGACCGATATTCGAGACGAGGAATGCACCTCGGCGTCGGGGAGATTGGTCTGACTCTTAAGTCCTCTGATTCCTTACATGCCATCTGACCCCGCTTTCACGTTATGCCATCAGTCAGCACAGTTGTTATATAAAGGGTCTACATACTTGCTCGATTTTCAGCACCTGTTCCCATCGTTCTACAATGTCCGGCAAAACAGCTATCATCCTCATCGACCCATACAACGACTTCTTGCATGTTCATGGCAAGGCCCATGCGCCCCTCGCCGGCTCTCTCGACTCAGTAGGCACTGTACCCAAGATTCTAGAGCTCCTCGACTGGGCTCGCGCTCCAGAGAATCGAGTTCCGGTGTTTTATGCTCTGCACCACCAGACGACCGCCGAGGACTATAACGGGTGGTTGTACCCGTCGAAATCGAACATCGCGATAAAAGAGAAAATGGTCTTCGAAAAGGGAAGCTGGGGAGCTGAGCTCTATGGCGGTACGGAGCCCAATTATGAGAATGGGGACGTAGTTGCGACGCAACATTGGAATTCGAGGTGAGACCATGAATCCCGAAATTGATGTGTTGCAAAAGTACTGAGAGTTTACCATTTATCGTTTACAGCAGTTTCGCGAATACGGACTTGGACTTTCAGCTTCGCAAGCATGGTATTGACAAAGTCATCATGGCGGGCATGATTGCGAATACCTGTCTGGAGTCCTCTGCCAGATATGCAGTTGAACTGTGAGTTTTCTCTGTGTTTTTTGTACTTTCTTTCTTGCTGAGGCCCCGAATTCGTAGTGGATATCACGTCACCCTTGTGAAAGACGCTACCGCTGCCTGGAGCAAGGAGCTGTATGATGCCGCCACAGAGTTGATCTATCCATTGATTGTGCACGAAGTCAAGACGGTGAAGGAGATCATCAGGTCAAAGGTTTAGTCAAGCAATATTTGAGTAGTCAGATGTACTTGAATACTATGCGCAATATCGTGTAACTGGATGAGATCGTAGGCGCCCGAGACAGCTGAACAAAAGGGCGTTCCTGGGAGGACCAATGCATTTCCCAATTGAGACACCTGAGAAGAGCCGGCGGTACGATCGGCGCAACTTGTTTCTTCTCTTCATCCCTTGTTCAAGAACCCATTGGGTGCCCCTCAGATTAGTGTAGTATCGAGCCTTTGAGCGCGTCTTTCGGTGGTCAAACAAGTGAGTTACCACTCGATTCGTCTTGCCTGTAGTTGATTTCACAAAGGACAACAGCATCATCTCAGACATGTCTCTCAGTCGCTATTATACCCGCCAGCGCCCCGCAGCACATAAAAAGATCAATCCCTACAGCATGCCCGTGGCCTCGACCAGTCAGCTACCAGACCCCGAGCCGATGCCGTACCCACTTGGCCCATCTCCACTATCCCGCCTCTCCGACGAGTACCTTGTCCTCATTTGCGAACAACTCCTCCCCTCCCATCGGGATCTGTACGCCGTTTGCCTTGCTAGCAAGCGTCTCTATGGATGCGGCATCCGCGCGCTCTACCGCTCTATCCACTACGGCACCCAAACAGCGTACACATCCAATTTACAACACTTTTGGCGCGATGGGCCCGGCGAGACTACGAGGATGAAGTCTGCGCCGCAGACTGTCGCGTTCTCGGGGCTGTGGTGCGATGAATGGAAGCCGGGGAGTCCGTGGATGCCTCTGCCCGACGAGCAGGTCTGGGACAATCTCGGAAACACTTGGGAGGGCAGTTTTCACGAGGTTAGAGAGAACCAGGAAGATCACAACGCGTGTACGACGATGTTTGCGCATTTGTTGGGCTTCATCTCGTTGACGACGCTCATCTTCGAGAATTGTCATCTGCCGGACAAGGAGAGCCTGGCGCTGATCCTCCAGGGAATGCCTCGGCTACGAAATTTGGTCATTAAGGAATGCGTCTTCATGGAGCAGCCGTTGCCCGAGAGCGTCTCGTATGGGGTGTCCTCCAAGCTCCCGCTCACTTCTTTGACGTTGGTCAAGAACCGTGTTAGCCGCCATCGCGTTATGGGAGCAGACCTGGACCCCCGTTGGCTACGCGCTGGTTCCCCTTTGCCCTTCGCTCTTGCGCCATCGTTGACGTGCCTCGAGATCACTTGGGACGACTCTCTCCTCGAGATGTACATGCTCGATAGCAATATGGGCACTGAGCGCATTGGCATCTCACCACTCCTCGAGCGCCTCACTATCCACACTGTTGGACATCGCTCCGAGGGCAACTGCATCCAGCTTCTCCGATTCTTGCGAAATGAATGCCAGAATGTCCGGTGGTTCGAGATATCCGACTGGAATGGCGAGTTCGTACGCGGGTTCGACGATGAGTGCGTTCTTCCGCTCATGGAATCGTACACTGGCCCAGGATGCCTCATCCCGAACTTTGTACACCCGGCGTGTCGAGAGGTGCATCTTACTGGTCCTGAGCAGTCTGCGTCATCTACTACGGCGATGCTGGAGAAGATTCATCGCAACATTGCTGTTCTATCGTTTGTTGTTGCGCAGTGGGACAAGGAAGTGTTGTATGCCGTCACCCAGATGTTCGACAATCTCGAAGACCTCAAGATTTTCAGTCGGCAAGGGCGGCCTGACGAGGTGAATATCACTTGCACATTCTTGAAGATTTTGTAACTTACTGACGTTTGCTGCAGGAAACCTTCCTCGTAATGCCCTGGCAATTCTTCAAGCCTTACAAGAGACTTCGGGTCCTACATATCTACGAGCTCGGCGTCACACTTGGCTCACGAAGCGACGTGCGCTACTTTGCACCTCTTGACCGCGGCTCATACCGCCAAACTGAGGCCAACCCGCCTTCAACCCAAACAATGCGTGGGCTATGGAATCGTCCTTGTCCGGCACTGGCAGAAGTGAAATGGATGTATAACGAATCGATGAAGCGTATGGGAGATGATTGGATCATCGTTCGACAAGCGCCTCCCGATTTGGAGGAGGGAGACTATGCGCAAATGGTGCAGGCAGCGAGGAGCCGTCGCCTCGAAGAGGAAAGGGTGTTCGAGATTGACATAGTCTCGGACGAGGAAGATGACGATGAGAATGCGTTCCTATCCATGGTGTACGCGCACAGTGGAGACCTGTTCTATGATCTTGATTTCGATTGATTTCGTGCATGTTGTGTTTATTGCTCAATTTATACGTTTTGTCGAACTACTACATTTTACTTTGTTTTTTTCTACACACTGATAACTGCCATCAGACTGTTACACGTACAAAGGAAGGTAAAAGAGGGGAGCAAGTTCAATGAAGAAGCGGTGCCACAAGAAGGTATAAAGTAGTACAGGATCCTTCGAGGATTCAAACAGCGACTCCGGGAGATGCGATCGGAAAAGCTGTTTCGCTTGTACTTCCGGTTGCGAAAGTATCATGGGTGGATGAATGGCGTTTAATGCCATCCATCACAAGCTGATCAGCGGCCCTTTCGAACGACCGCTGTGCATCAAAGTGGCGTTAGACCTCCAGTATTCGTTCTGGACAATGCTGATGTACCTTCTCTCTCACAGTGCGACTAGAGATCTGCGATTCCTCGGTTCCAAATCGATGCGCGGAATTGGCCAGGTCTGTGAAGCGGATGGAAACAGGCTGATTACTCCACTCTCGAAGACCTTGGCGCGCATTCAGGCTGGCGAGATACGAGTTGAGGTACACTGCATCAGCGAGTAAGATCAGAATGGGGTCCTGAATGGGTACGCGATGCCACGCACATTTCGAGAGAAGCATGTAGAAACCCAAGAAGATGAGGTTGTGAGGCATGACTGCGTAGAGTACAATACCCAAAGCTGCATCAATGCTGTACGTGGAAAGCAACACGATCAGAACGGGTTGCGACATAGGTACCGGAACGCGACCCACGCGACAATCATTCCTGTATTGACGGTGTACAGGATCAAAGTGTTGATGAGTGAGTTCGTCCTATGAGTGTATTGAACGTTAGATGTTAACACAGAGAGTACCTCAAGGTCCTCCACGAACTTTGGCATGCCAGTCCGAGAGACAAAGAGCCAGTAACAGAGCGCAATGGCGACTAGCAAATCACTGGAGGTCCCGAATGCGAAGTTGAGGTACATTAGTGTCTAGAATGGGGGGAGATGTTACGTTGGCGTCGAGTTGATGACAAGATGCGCCATACGGATAACTCATCCAGTTGGAGGAAAGTAGAGATCTGGAAACTGGAAGGCGGATTTAATACGGCGAAATAATTTTTCGAGTGTACAATTACGTACGCTTTCCCTGTGATGACTAGAGCGAGCGATAATTAATTCTTCGAGAAGTTGAGCAGTTCATGAAAGACGGCGCACTTAGACCACAAACTGTGATGCTGCTCAGTCACTTCGGATCAAAATGTGTGAACACCTTACCTAGATCACCCATAGACAAGCAGGCCTGCATGGACATGAACATCTGACATGGAGCGAAGGGTTGGTGAAACTCACAATAAGGAGAGTGACCGGAATGTTCCCACTGCTCACTATCATACCCACACAGTCAGTGATAAGAAGAGATGGGTAGACCGCCAAGAGATTTTCTCACAGCGATAGACACGTCGAGTGAACAGGCTGTTGGTTCACAATCAGTATCTGCGAACTCGAAGAGACGAAGACCATACCTTCGGATAATAAAATCACTGATAGACTGTACGCAGCAATCAGCAATCAGCATGAAGACACAAGATATGACCGAAGCTTACAGTGATTGTGACCAGCATCTAGGAGACACCGTTAGCAATAGTACCCTTTGTAGATATCGGGGACGCACAATTACACTCCTGTTGAACGAGTCAGTGACGACTCGGAGGAAAATGAGTAGCACGACGAAACAAACCATGTTGGAATCATGATTGCCAAGGGATTGAGATAGTTTGATACCATGTAGTGGTAGAGAATGTGGCAGCATATCGCAGCTTGAAAGGTATCCACAACACTGGCAGTTATTGAGCGAAGAATTAGAGGGAAACTCCGCAAACGACGCACAAGAGGAACACAATCTGGGAGCGCGTCAGTGTTGCCCGCTACACCAAGGTCACTACACACCAACAATTTGAAGTTCGGTCGATCTCTTGTATTGTTTGAAAAGAAGTTGAACGTCTGAATGCAAGTGATTCCCCATAAGCTAACCGAGCGTTAGTAGCCGTCGATCATCAAATGAGCTCCGTTGCGTACGCCATCGCGAAGAGACCTCCGAGCATCATCGCGCCGAGGGTGTTGTCGGAAGCCGGGATGGTCTGTTGCGCTGCCGCTGCCGGAGAGTCCATGGTGGGGGAGGGGAGATATGGGCGTGCGTTTGTTCACACCTGCGGGGTCTTCATAAAGAGCGTGAGGGAAGCAAGCTGTTGATGGAAGTTGAAAGAAGACTCCGGTCTGAAGGGTTTCTCGACATTCCGAACACAACCCCATTAGGGACGCCACCATGTTCTTGTGCCAACCGGGTGCCAACCATGCTGAGTTGATGCTGAGCCATGCTGTTAGTGTTACTGCTGGATATCAAGGTCCACGAGAACCCGACGAAGCAGCGTGTTGAGCCTGAGGTCAGCCTGAGAAAAGCTACCGTGTGAGAAGAGTCGTTTTCCCTTGAGATGAGGGTCGTGTTAAAGCCCGAATACGCTATTACTGGAGTACGCTGTCTTCGTTCTAACAGGTTCCAACACGGGTGCTGTCGATACGTCTTGGGCCTGGAACCGTGTGGGGATGAGAATCGGAATCGTCCGATATTTGCGTCAACGTCAAGGTAGAAGAAGGGTAGTTCCAACGTGAGGCTTAGAGTGTACATATCGGACGTTACAGTGCTCTTGCGCTATTATTGATGCAGGTCAGTTGGAGCCTTCGGATGGATACCGTACATACCCCAGTTTGGCAGAGGCAATACAACACCGACTTGTCATCCCTCTGGCATACTTCTATGATACCTACCACGTACTGGCACCGACAGTCCATGGATCCTCCGACAAAATCGTCCCGGATGAATGCCGGCTTAGAGATGATCTTGAAGGCCGTGTGAAGAGGATCCTGATGTCCGCGAACTGTAGAAACAGAAATCACATAGCGTATTGAGAGTATGAAGACAATAAGAGCGAGAAAGACCATTCACAAAGAAACTTCGTCAAATGGACATGAGAAAGCAACACCGAAGAATCGTTCACGTCTCGCATATTGAGATCTTGCGATGTTGAAGAAGTGACCATAACGGACGATACAATTGTGGAACACATATACTCGACCATGAGTCTAAAGCTGCCGTTATTGCGCGGAAAACGATGCGGGAGTGGAGAGGCTTACAGTGTAAGTTACAGAGGTGTTGCCTCAACTCCGAACACATCACGATGTTTCGTAACATTTCCATTACCGACTCCTTCTTGCGCAAGACGGTCCATACACACACGAGGAGGGCGCCTAAGACTCGTCGCCATGACCTTCTGTCGGTGGGCAATTTCCCAGCCCGCTCCAGAACCACGCGGTAGTTTTATCCGATATTTTTGGCGCGGGCAACAGCCGGCATTCGTCGACACAACGTAACTTCGACAGGCAACTATGCGAAGAACTATCAACGAACAAAAGGTCGACGCATGGCCAGGAAGCAGGTGGGAGAGTGTGTGTGTCCATGTACCCAAGTCGTTGGCGAGGATGTACTGCGGTCGAAATCGAACTGTGCTGGCGTTGTATTTAAATAGTAAATGTGCGTAAGGAACTGGAAAGGCTCCAAGTCGCGGGCGGGCGTATATGGTCATTCCTTTCCTGCTCTGGAGTGCCGAATGTCGAAACTCTGACGCAATATTGTCGGCACGGATACGTCTGCCACGGCGGCTGTAGTGCTGCCAATTATGTGTGGCGTAAGGACAGTCGTGAGACATGATACTATCCTGTATCTTATCACAGATCGATGACAGGTCAGGTAGTTGTCCTTTAGAAGGTGTAGAGAGGCTTACCTCTTATTGTTAGATAGTTCACTCAGAGTCTCGACGTGGAATGTCTGATATGAACATATGTCGGATGGACATCTGAGACAGCCCGATCGACGTTGGAGTTAACATTCCCACATTTCGGGGTGTTCCTTGAGTAAATGGACGTCGCGTGCTGCGACTCTACATGGTGAAAACACTCAAGAAGTTTTGCCGACGCATTGCTAATACTAGAAGAGTGTTTGATGACGTTCTGGTCATCGATGGCAGCCTTTCTGGAGGTCAGGCTGAGATTGAGCCATCGGTGATCAGCAGTGATCAACAACGCCATGTTCGATTCGAAAAGCGTGATGACTTTGGGGAGAGAGCGCATACTGGGGACTTGGTCTTGACGATGATGAATAGTCCTGGGTGTATGTTGATGGAAAATTGAACTTATCCAATTCCCTGTGAGAACTCACAATGAGTTCACACGACAAAGTACCAATCGTTCCGTAAAAATGGAGCATCTCGCACTGTGTAGGAGAGGGAAGCTGAGGGAATACTAGGAGTACGAGCTTTGAGGAAACGTACCACAACTCTGAACTTTAACGGTCCCGACATTCTATATCAACGTTAAGTCTTCGGTCGCCACGTCACGCTCTTTGGAAGACAAGCGTGTTTCTGAGAGCCATGAAAAGAGTCTGAGTTGGTGTCCATTAGGCGATGCGTACAATACTTGACGGTTGTCGGTGAGAGAAAGAGGTTAAGTCTCGACATACACATTGGGTACGTAAGCCGCCTCGCACTCTCCCTCGCAGCGTCTCGCTCCGCCCTCTCTCCCTCTTTCGACTCTCAACTCGTTTACTGGAGCCAGCACGCCGCTCATTCCTCGCATCGCCTTTCCCGCCTTTACTCAAACCTCGTCTCTCGCATTCTTGCCGGTCTCTCGTCTCTTTCGTATTCTCAAGCTCGCCATTCGCCGCCAAATTTGCCGCTCTGTTCCCGCCTATTACGATGCCTCGCCCAACGATCGAACCACTCAGCAAGAAGCAACGCACCACCCAGGAGAAGTCAGCAGGGGCTACCACCAGCATTACCCTCGCAGACAACTCCCTCTCACCCGCCTGGACTGCCGAAGTGGCTAAACTGCCCGCCGACGTCCTCGCACTCGTGCCGTCGCAAGCAATTGAGTCCTTCCGCGAGATTTACGCCGGCACGCTCGTTGATTTCAACACTGCCCTCGCGGATCACCAAGATGCCTCTGCACGCACAGAGAACTTTCTTCGCTCGTGCGACGATGGGGCAATCCCGAAGAGAGTGCAACGATTCCTCAACGTGCCTCAATTCCAATTCAGTAAGGCCGCCGAATCCGTCAAGGACGAGCGCCTGAACGATGTCGTCACCGAGATGAACGAGAGTCTCGCCCTCACCCACGCTGCCAGTATCACGTATATGAAAGCCGCGTACTCCCTCAACCAAGAGGTGTGTCGCGAGCAGACAGACGTAAAGGTGGTCGTCGGCCGCTTCCAAAATGACATTGCCGCCTACGTGGATGGCATGTCTAGTTGCGTCGGCACCACTGATTCTGCAGCCTGGTGTCCCTATGTGGCAGCGATCAGTCGCGCTCTCGAGACTGATCTACGCAACGCCACTTGGGACTTCGCTGCCAACTACAAGCGCGCTACTGAAGCAGCGGCTGCTAAGGCCGCTGCTGTGGCCCTTGCTAAGGAGCAGACGGAGACAACGAATAGCGCTAAACCTATCGGGGAGCTGGTCAAGGAGCAAGTTGACTCGACCCTCCAGAGCGATGGGTTTATGCGTGAATGGTTGTCGAAGCGCAACTGTACGTTCGCTTCATTCCTCCCTCATCTTCGAGACGATGTGATTGAGCTTTCGTATCCTCCTTCTAGTGAAGGCGATACCGAACGCGTCAGCAGATCCCGCCTCAAAGATGAAGAAGCCCAGCTCGTCCGCGACTGTTTCGAAACCCAAGGGAGACAACACGAAGAAACCTCAGACCTCCAAGCGAGTAAAGAGCGACGTGAAGTCACCCAAGGACAAGAAACCCGGCGACAAGAACTCGAAGGCGAAGGCTGCGGCCCAGAAACCGTCGACGAAGGGCAAGGAGAAGGCGCAAGTCGAAAGCGAAAGCGAAAGCGACGACAACGCGATGGACACCGACGAGGAACCTCCCTCGAGGAAACAGAAGACAGTCAGACAGAAGGGACCGGCGAAGAGGAAGCGCGACGCCTAACAGCTGAACGTTCTCACGAGCTCCCCGATGTTGTCTCTTCATGGGTACGTCCGCGGGGCACAAGGTTTCATCACCATAACCCTGACACGTATCCAGATCGTTTCTTTAGTTCAAGTCCTGCGTTACAGTCTCGTTTTATCTTCAGTCAAATGTCTCTATTGTATCATGATACACGAATCACCAATCGTTCATTTCACAACATGACTAGCGTCCGGCTGACCCCCGGACAGTCGAAGATTCTTGCGCTGAACACTAAGTTCACCCCTCGTCCCCAACTTACCCAGGCCAACAACGCTACATCTGCAGTTGAAGATTTTTCTCGACGGCTCAGACTCCGCGAAGATGCAGCCCAACGGGACAAGATGGAACGACAAGGGACACTTCGTCCGTTCTTCGGCGGCCAGGATATAGATCAAAGCGGGCAACTCAAATATGTTCCCGCTTTCCATGTACCTAATCCTTGGGCTGAAGGTCCAGTGATGAACGACCGAGTTGAAGGGGCGCTCACTGCGTTTGCTAGTAAACTTGAGGTGGAAGTCATTAGCAAGCAAGCCCTTCGGGTACGCTCTAATGTCGACCACGATGAGCTGAAAAGCTTGCTCAAGCTCATGTCTGAAAGCGGGGTGCTAGCGCTCCCGGCTGACAAAAACCTGGGCTTGTGTCTCGTTACCACCTTGTGGTATCATGAGACTGGGCTTAAGCTACTCATCAACCCGTCCTATTTTGAGACGGTGGAACCTGATCTTTCTGTACTCCGAGAGACTCTGCGGGCGGTCATTGGCAATGCCAGAGGCCTCCTAACGAGACAGCAGTATAATTGGATCCTTCAGCCTTGTGAAGAAGGCTGGATGTATGTTCCAACTCTTAAAGTTCTCCCAAAGATACATAAGCTCCCTGTATCTGGCCGTCCTATTGTTCCTTCGTTTAACACGTTGTTGACTAATGCGTCGGCCTGGGTAGACTACCAGATAAAACCCCTTCTCTCGGAGTTCCCTTGGATTCTGCCTGATTCGAAGACTTTTTGTCGTCAGATTCTGGGTCTGAAACTTGAGGCGAATGAAGAGTACTGGCTGGTCTCTGGGGACGTCGTTGCGATGTATCCAAACATCCCTGTGGAGGATGGGATACAAGCTATTGCTTATATTCTGGGTACACAGAATATATCCTTCGACGACCTCGTTGAGGCCACTAAGGTTGTTTTGAGGTCCCGAAAAGACCTCATTGTACTACTGCTTCGGCTTGTACTTACCAACAACCACGTCCAGTTCGGGGGTCGCTACTTCTTACAAGTCATTGGAACGGCTATGGGGACCGCTTGTGCACCCACATATGCAAATTTATTCCTGGCTAGGTATGAACGCGATCCGCTGGCGGAAATGGAGGCTATCATCCGCTACTATGGCCGCTTTATTGACGATGTCTTCGCCATTGTCAAAGGCAGTATGCAGGATGTCCTACATTTTCAACAGCGATTCGGGGCTCTACACCCAAACATGAAGATGGAATGGTGTCAATCACAGCGGTGTCTACCGTTTCTGGATGTACATGTCTCGCTAGAGCGGGACATGGGGACACTAGCATCAGTACGGAAGTACTCGATTGTGACCCGTGTATACCAGAAAGTGTTGAACGCCTACCTCTATATTCCGTGGGTATCCTGCCATTCTGAAGCGTCTAAACGCGCTTGGATACGAGGCGAGCTGATCAGATACGTCCGTATCTGCTCAAAAGAGGTGGATTTTGCAAAAATCCGCACCCTCTTTATGCAACGCCTTCGTGCCAGAGGGTACCCCGGACGATGGCTTACTAGCGTCTTTGACGGCGTTGTTTATTTGGTGGAACGGCCCAAAGCCTTGGTTGACAAGTTGTCGCCTGTCGTCTCTGATGACCCACCAATACACGTCCTCAAATTGACCCATAACCCGCTCTGGGACACCGTAGATTTCGGACCAGAGTGGCGTGTATTAGAAAGAGCTTGGACGGAGTCTGCGACTAGCATTCCAGACCTCCGCTTTCTTGCCTCATATAAGAAACCTAATACACTGGGAGACAAGTTGAACTGCCACAACTTGGACGCCATGTCTGCTTTTCACACCGCCCAGGTAACAACAGTTTAAGATTGTTTTTTCCCCACCCTCAGTCGAGCCGCGACGCGACCGTTGGTCGCGTCTCTCGCGGCTCTCCTGTCGGGTGTGGAATAAAATAGACAGTCTTATTTTTGTTGTTGTTCGTATATACCTATATACACCGTGTCCGACACCTCCTGCGAATGATGGAGACATCAGTATCGAGGTAGAACGGAGCGCGTGCTCACCGAACTACTTCCGGCGCTGCCCTGCAGGCCCAGTGTAGTACGTGTCTTCGCGTCGTCCACGTTGAAATAGGACGGTTCCGCCCACTGTGGCTTTTCCGTGTGCGAATGGGATCCAGACACCGTCGAGCTCGTCCGTGGTGAGTTCCAGTGAATGGTTTGCGCCGAAGTTGATATTAGGCCGAAAGGCCAGAGACAAACACGGCGGTGTGATGACGAGGAAATGCCGCCTGATGAGTCTTTACAGACGAAACGTTTGGCCACCCACGTCGCGGCCCTCACCACTCGCTCTCTCGAATACTCGCGCTAGTCGGTCGTTCGGACGTTCTCTCGACGCGCTCTGTCGACTGCTCGCTCCGCTCGCACTCTCCCTCGCAGCGTCTCGCTCCGCCCTCTCTCCCTCTCTTGACGGTTGTCGGTGAGAGAAAGAGGTTAAGTCTCGACATACACATTGGGTACGTAAGCCGCCTTGATAGCCGACGGCTGGAAAAAGCCCGATCACAACAGTGGGCGCGCTCTCTTTCGCTCCTCAACCATCGAATACATCCAGGCGGCAGTCGACATGTCCCTGACTACACAAGACACGAAACCTGTCTACCGCGCCTACTTGGATGGAGTGGACGTGCCGAGCAGCGTAATGCCAGATATCGAGCAGGTGAGGACCCAAGCTCGCGACGGTGTGTCAAAGCAGACGCTGGCCCCTAGCAATTGTTCATTGAAGCGCAAAATTAGCTCTTGTGGCCATGAAGGAGCCGACTCCAAAGAACATCCAAGGCCGGAACAAATACGGCGAGGATATCGGTATACTCCATCCCGGAATAGCCTACAACATCCAGTATCCCTCCCTCTTCAAATTTGCGTACTTCTGCGATACCGAAGACGGTGAGCGTGTGATTGCTCTACGAGCGTCCGGGACAAGTCCGAACCTTTTCCTCCAGTTCCCACTGAAATCTTGCCTTCCATAATCTGGGCCCTGGAGTGGTACGCGCTTGCGTTACAGGAGGCCTCTGAACTTCAGCTGCGATCTTGCGGTCATATCCTGCCGAATCAGCAAGGCGAAAAGGCCATTTACGCTGTCTATCTTATGGTAATTGGAATTTTTTGTTGAAGTTTGCGCCGTCGACTAAGTATTTTCCGCAGAGCCTTAATGCTAGACGAAAGTTGGCCGCACACACTCTGTATGTTCCTAGTTCTTACCTCGATGTTCTTATGACGAACGCTTCCAGTCACCCAGACATTGATCGGCCTCTCGAAGCGCTTCGGCATTATCGAGCAGCCATGGAAAGTGACAAGCAACGCGCCATGAAGTACAACAGCTGGACAGACAGTTGGGAACTCAACCCGTGGGTACATTTTATGCCTCGTTGTTAGACTTATCAAGTTTATTTTTTGCAGGTACTTGTATACTCAATATGCTGTCGCGCTCGCCCGCTCGCGCACAGATGATGTCGAGGCGCGGAAAATGTTGACCCGTGCTATGAACGGTTGCACTCAGAACAAAGCAATGAAAGACCATGATACCACGCATAGTATTCTCCTCATGAGCAAGATCTATCTTGCACGTGTTCTCAGGCGTCTCGGCGCAGATGCAGAGGCAGCGGAGCTGTGAGTAACAGTCGTTTTCCTTGACGTGGAGTGCTTGTCTTGCTGGAGCTCAACCTTGAACAGGGAATCATGGTTGGTGACATACTTCAAGAAGAACCCTTTCAAGACGAGCAACAGACTTCTTACATTGTGGTTTTCGACCGACATCGACCAGGATACCGATCCTGTCTTTACGGGGCTGGGTGGCAAGGACTGGCTTCGCAACCGTACCACAACCTTCAAGACTGCGGAACGCCAGACACGCTCGTGCCGAAACTGTAGCTCTCGCGAGCCCGCGGTCCAGCTCTTCCAATGCGCAGGGTGCAAGTACATATTTTACTGGTATGTGGTTCTTAACTGTGTATGGGATTTGCAGTCTCATCCGTCTCTTCAAGCACTAAGGAATGTCAAAAGCTAAATTGGCCATATCATAAGTATGTTTGTATCGTAGCGTCTTGTGCTCTTGCTGATCCTTCGCCCTTCGCCTAGGGAAATGTGCAAGTGAGATACCCACTATCTTTCGGTGTAATAGTCACTCATCATGTGGCAGAGAACGTGCAGCGTCATTGAAGAAAGCCCAGGAACTTCGCAAGGTCGATCCTAAGAAGGCGAAGCGCGCGGAAGATTGGGTCAAATGGCGGGATAGCAACCATCCCGCGAACAACATTTGTCTCATGAATGCGTTGGGCCTCAAGCGCGATCCCACACGCAGCAAAACGCACATCGTGATCAAACTTGTCGAGCACGTTCCCGGTGCGCAGGACCCTCTCGATCGGTTCCGGGTTGTTCAAGCAGGTGTCTATAACATCGACGAAGTGCGCGACGACATAGAGCGCCTGATGGCCTTTGCTCAACCCGGGGAGAGCGTACCATTCATGCAAGAGATGCTGGATGAATTCACGAGTGGGCCGGGGCGGCATGACAGCCAGATACCGTTCTTCGACCTGATGTTCTCGCTCAATGGTGAGGTCGAGACCTACATGAGTACCAGTGAGCTCTCTCGGCTGTTTCTGCTGGACCCAAATTCACCAATCCTATCTCTAGTGAGTGTTGCCAAAGAGGCGTTGGCTCGTGCACCGTACGATCCAAAGTGGCGCAACTCGATGAACAGACTTGGCGCACCTCCAGGGCCAATAAAGCTAAGGTCTGGAAAGAAAGATGCTGAACATATCTTTTGAACCAGCCGTACATCCACATACTGTTAGGGCTTCTCAATTCCTCAAGTAGTTTTCTGCATACGCACATCAGACTCATCCACCCTTATTCATTCATACTCGAGTACAGTAATGTCGGAGACTTACTTCGCACCTTTTTATATACCGTATACGTTGTACATAACTTACAGTTCATAATGTGTCCAGGTCGATGCCAGCGAAATAAGAAACAATCCGACACTAGTAAGTAGTAGTGAGGTAACATGTTCGACGAAAAATCTTTAGGAAGTCCCAAGAGTACTGTAATTACTACAGTAGCGTAATCGTCACATCATTGGGATCTCAGAGACACAGGAAAGCATGGAGATATTCAGCAATGGGGGAGAGGAGCTTCAGATCTTTCTGACAATGCTATAGAGACGTTAGCAAGGGATACCTCCATGTCATAGGATTGACGCATACCTGCCACGAACGAGCAATAATGATGATACTCCCATAACCTATCAACAGCAACAAGGATGCCACGACGTAACGAGCAGGGTGGTTGGATCGCGATACTTGAGGCGCTACGCATTGACAAGAGGGAGGCGGAAGCGCAGTGACAGGGTTTAGACGTGCACTGGAAGATCTTTCAGTTGGGATGAACGACACGTCCAATCGAGCGCCGTTGGGTAGACGGGCTCCCGTGCATTGCAATGGATTGAGGATGACAGTCTGACCGTCACTATTGACGAACGTGAACATGTAGGTGCATTTGTCTTTGGTGGCTTCGAGGGCTACCTGGGTATTTCGTCAGGTTTAGTAGGTTGATAACAAAAGGCCGTCACTTACGTGCTCCGAAGGACGATTGGCATGAGGTGGTGCAGCGCGAGGCGTATACACGGAGTGCACCTTCGGAGCCACGATGGGCATAGCTACCGTGACACACTGGCGCTGATCCGGAGTAGGAGTAGCGGGAGCAGTCGGCGGAGAATCCTCAGAGTCGGAGTCCGACGAAATGGAAGACATCGAGACATCCCGCTGTAAAGGCCGGGGGGCGGGAGGGCTGTCACTGATGGGAATCATAGTCATAGAGGCTTCTCGTAGCATCTTGGTTCGTGGTACGAAAAGTCTATCGCAGGCTTGATACTTATAGCGAAGGACTGTAACCAGTGGCGATGCCACAACCTGAAACCCTTTAACTGGTATGGCAGAGCGCGCGGAAGAGAGTAGACATGGAGACGGGAAGAGACTTTTGTTATCCGTGAAACCGTGTCGAAAGGCTCGAAGACCGTTACGGTTCCCTTTGTTTCTGGGAGCTGGGGTTAACCTAGAACAAAGAAGATAGACATTGGGGGGCATACAACAGCACCGCAAGCGGTCCAGCGACTCCTCCTTTCATCTTGGTCTGTGGTTATTGACAGAAATTCATCAAGCATCTGCCAAGATGGCAAGGTCTTAGGTTTCTCGGTCTGCCTTCTTGTCTCTACCCAGTGTAGAAGTCCTGTATTCGATACGTATGTCGACGCTGTTAAACAGTCGGACGGCGACAGCTCAGACGAAGTACTGAGCCTCATTGACATCAGAGAGACGGTGGAAGGTTGGTGGCTGAAGGTGGGTCTATTTGGTCCGATCAAAATTTCCCTCTTCATTCAGCGCGTCCTCGACGACTTTCTCATCTAGTCAAGTTTGTTCTTGCCAAAAGGTCTGCTCGTGGAACTCGGCTGTTGTGTCGCTGGAGCCTGAATCTTGAAGCAGAAAAGGCTCGCAATGCCCCACATCTGCCCTCGATGCCAATTTGATTCTGACCAGGACCCATATACGGCCCCCTCAGACACCCAGGCTACGCGTATCGGCGCTCTTCTTCAGTGCAATGATGCGCCTTTTGGCGCGGAGCGCGAAGAACTGCAATCACTGCTCGCGACGACCCAGCAACACGTCGCTGCATTGCCAAACCAAATTGACCATCTTCGCGCGACGCTGGCAAATCTGGAACAGGAGAAGCTGGAGGCAGAATCGGTGGTGGAAAACCTCAAAGGAATTCTGCACCCCGTTCGTTCTCTGCCTGTGGACGTCTTGGCAGCAATCGGCAATGCCGTTACGAACGACCTCTCACAACCTCTCGCAATGCAGAGTCTTCCGTGGGCTCTTTCGCACGTCTCGTCGCGGTGGAGACACGCGGCTTTGACTACACCCCAGCTGTGGACAAATATTTACTATGCTTTCAGTGAACAGTCGAACGACACGGAGCATGCAGTGCTATTTTGCACATATCTTGCTCGCTCCGGCAATCGCCCTCTATGTGTCCAGCTAGAAGCCACCTCTCAATATCCAGGTCTCACTTCAAATCATCACATGTGGCTCCCGCTCATCATGTCCGCACCCCGGTGGGAGAATGCGCGCCTTTTCCTGTCACATACAGCTGTACAAATCCTCGACAATTTCTCTCCTTCCTTTTCTGCCTTGCAGACCCTTTACATCAACACCAGGTT
Organism: Strobilurus orientalis; assembly: GCA_019915145.1. NCBI lineage: Eukaryota > Fungi > Basidiomycota > Agaricomycetes > Agaricales > Physalacriaceae > Strobilurus > Strobilurus orientalis. Next base: position 3,389,194 of record JAHLML010000005.1, on the reverse strand, counting down.
GGACCGACGACCTCCTCCAGCGCCACTACGTCTCTTTGAGGGAATTCGCGCGCCGAGGCTTCACACCGTCGAGGCAGGCTCCGGCTTTGCCACCGTGTGCTTGTCTCTTGTCTTCGGGGCGCCAAAGCATTTTATCGGATACTCAGGCCTGGAGGACCTCCATTATATGAACACCGAAGGGACGCGGCACCAGACCTTGCGCTCTTTAACGTTCAAGTATATGAGGGGTTCTCATCACTCCTCACTTACACAGCGTGTTCACCCGGGAATACGATCGCTCACCATCCAAGGGTCTGACGATGGACGTGCCATGTACTACCTGACTTGTCCGAATTTGAGATCCATCGATTATCGTTGCCCCATCTCTGGGCTCCAACACGTTCCACAGCTCTACCGAGATAATCTGGCAGAGCTGCGCCTCGAAATACCCGGCCGCACAGTGTCCACCGTGGACTCCGGGCTATCGCAACTGCGCGTCGCCTTACAGTTGCTACTTTCCCTCACGCGCCTCGAGATCTACTTTCCGGACGACACTCAAGGTATCCGGTGGGGATATCTCGATTTCTGCACCGAAGACGAAACACCTGCGCCACGCTTGGAGACATTAAACCTATCGGGAAAGTCTGGCATTGACTTAACCGGATCGCTCCTGGATCTCATTAGGTCGCGTCGGTCAGGTCAAAATGGAGTGGCCGTATTGCGGGAGGTGGAGATCAATTGGTATCGAGAAAGAGATTTCTCAGCCACGAGCCGGTCAGAAGAGGAATTAAGTCAGTATCACGCTGGCATGAAGGCACAGTTCAACGCCCTAATCAGTGAGGGCCTGGTCGGACGATTGCAGACGTGAGTGGTCTTTGGCGTGTCATTCTTTCGCTCATCCTCGTGTCATCCAGGTCGTATACCCATGAGGTCGAGTGGTAGATATTCATTTGAAGCATACTCCCTCCTCCATTGAGCACCAGCCTCTCCGCCGGCTCAAACGAAACCCTATATGTACTATATTATCATTGTTGCTACTAATGCAATCTTTGGAAAGTACCTAGGTACCTTCGGTTCCTCCTGATAACTACCTTGTTTATGACGAGATTTCATGATTCCGTATGTCTTTCGCGTCGAGATTGGTATAGGAAGACTGTCTCGAATAAGTACTGCCTTCTGAACACCAAAATCAAGCCGTGATGCACTTGACCAGTCTCCACGAAGAGTGAAGATAGACGCTCGCGCATGCACCCCGGTATGATATCTGAGTATCAACACACCCGCAGCCTCGAGGTACGAGCTGATCGAGTCCGCTAATGGAGACTTACCTCGATACTGGGACTACTCGCTGGTAAACTTGTGCTGTACATCGGTAGGATTGACTCGACAGGGAAAATGGGGGACAGAATGGCTGCACTCGATGCTCTACCTCATCAAGAGCAGGAGGAGTAATCGTGAGTGGCAAAGTTCCAGGCTCTAACGTATATATTTACAGCGCTTTCGGAAACTGTTGGCGGCATCGCTATTTTTTTACGGTCTGATTAAAATCATTAAATAAATTAAATGACCCAAAGAGGCAATTTTCTCATTGCACTTCTTCCGTCGTGTTCCCCGTCGTCGTCGTGTCCACCAGGCCTAAAGCCTTGTACTTTCAATAACTTTCTAAGCTCCAGGATGTCTACACCTCTCCCTGGACACAGTTCTGTACTCTCAGAGTACTCATTCCTCCAGAATACAGTAAAATGATATTGTGTTATGGTTCTTACTTGCCCAGTGGACACTAACAGTTGCACCTACTGGTTCTACGATGGCGGGGAGCCCGCCCAACGCACAGGATAAAGTGCCATGAAGAAATTTCCTTCTTGGGTCATTGAATTTATCTAATTAGAAAATGATCCGAAAACCGGCGCCGCCAACAGTTTCCGAAAACGCTGTAATCGCTGAGCGCTCTTTCTGGAGCAATACCAGACTCCTTCCCATTCGCTATAACACCCAGCAAAGTCATCTTGAATCCTGTAGCGAAATACTCAGTCCCAAATAATATACACTAATGAGATTTTGATACTAACACTGACATGATTCGAACCCTCGATTGATCAATTGATGGCATTATATAATCGAAACCTTAATGACTTTGCTAAGGTGTTATAGCGACTGGCATAACTTGGGGGGTCGTGTTTGTTTGGCTGCACGGTTGAATGCTTCCTGGGCCGGGCTCATTGACATTTCCGGTGCGCCACACGCTTTGTGATCAGCAGACCAACCCGACTTGTGGGTCTTGCGTCTCCTCGGCCACACCATTTCTTGCTCGCGCGCTCACCTCTGATGTTTGAAACTTTTCGTGTCAAGCTAGAGTACGGTGTGCCTTTGGCAACTCTTACCCTCCGAATCAATGATTTGAGACGGTCTCCGCCTGATCTCTGTGCTACAGTCTAGGGATGATTTTGACAGAATCCTCGATACTGTAGGTACCATCGGGTTGACGTGTTGCCAATTTTCATTGTACACTGCTTGGGAGAGGACTGAGACGGGAAGGATAGCTTTGAGCACCAATGGTGAAGGCAGCTGCAGTCGAACGATAAAACATTTATTTATTTATAATCTTTCCGCAGTGAGAAGTGAGGGAGCACAAGTGCCCGCCATCGGAAGGCATACGTGAGGCAGGCGAGGTACTCGCGAGCGAGGTCACTGAGAGGCTGCAGCCAAATAAACAAGACCGGCAAGTTATGCCAGTCGCTATAACGCCTTAGAAAAGTGAATAAGGTTTGGAGAAAAAGGAAATAAAGGGTCGGATGAGATTAGATTAGATATGAATGTCATTGGTCATAGAATTTACAATATATAACTCGCCACAGTAATCAGCCTTGTGTTCGCTTTTCTGGGCGTTATAGCGAATGGGAAGGAGTCTGGAGCGATACGGAAGAATTGAGCTAGAGCTATCCGTGGCAAAACTCGATTTCACTTGCTGGTCACGGATGAGTAGTAATGGACGTAAGTTGGGAACGTTACGGCTCATAAATATGATGGTACGACATGAGAATAGATACTAAGATAGAGAATCAATAATGAACATTGCCAAAGGCCCTCTGGCATGTGTGTCCAAGAGTCGCCATCATCCGAAGAACTGAAGAGCAGAGCATCAGAGAGGATATCCCGATAGTCAAGGATGCGTATTACCGTTGCTATGGCGGCAGAGCTCTCGATCATGCCCTCGTCACTATGCGCCACACCCTCAATCCAATCAACCGTGTGCGTCGAAGGCATTCCGCCATCCATGCCTTGCAACATTGCAATGAAGTTCTGTCCACGAGCGAGGTGATCCGCACCCGGGACGGACGCCTCGCAGCGAGAGTCGCCAACATCGTGGTCCAACAGACCAAAAGCATAATGTACGCTCCGTTCTCAGTATCGTTGGATAAGCCCATCTCGACCCAAATATTGTGCATATTGAGAGACATGGGCGGGGAAGGTACTGTCAAGCCCGTACTTGTAATCATCAACACCGTCGCATGAGGCATCCGGGACAGGTCTGTCGGAAACAAGCCAAGCAAACGACGCGGGATTGGCGACCCAGAATTGCAACCGATCGGTGCAGTCAGAACAAAGGAGTGCGTAGCGCTGTACGAATTGCCCGCCAGCCGAGTGCCCTGCGAGCACAACGGTCTTGAGATCAGGGAAGGTAGATTGGTCCATGTAGTATGCTACCAAATCGTCGAGGACCTCAAAGCTGCTGACGCCAGATATCGAGCTTGGTGAGACGCTGTTATGCCCACTCATCCAACCGTCTGATCCGTAGAGTAGTTGCTCATCGTTAGCTGCGCCAGCCGCGAGATCGTCTTCATCTAACCAACATGGCGACATGATAGACACCTCGTCCGGATTTATGTTGGCAGCGGAGAGTGCGTTATTAGCATACACCCAAGCTGTACTCAATGTGTCAACACCGAATTTGGGCGAGGGGAGAAATGCATACAGTCCCAGCAATCTCTATCTTTCCCGGAATTGATGATTACAGCGCGTGTTATCAACGTCTCGTCTTGGTTGGAGGAAAGATAGAGTGCCTGCGATGGATTTGAGAATGAGATCAAGTGAGGAAACCGGCAAACGGCTCGAATACATACGATGGTTGCGCCGCTTTCCAGGCTCCAATCAGAGTGGACTGTCGCATCTTGGAGGTCGGGAAGTGACTGCCAACCGGCATCAGAGCTTCCACCGACAAACGGAACTTTCTGAAATCCGCGTGGCCAGGAATTGAAAGGCACTGGACGGGCTGTAGAGGAAGAAAGGAAGAGGGAAGAGATAGAAAGAGTAACTCGGGCATATACAAGAAATGAGATAGGAAACATGACGGGCTGAGTGATTTGTACTCATGATTCGAAATTAAGGTCTTATAGCAACCACGGAAAATTTCCGCCTTTGTGAGCCGTGTAGGTATGTTGGCGCATACTGTGTGAGAGAGATGTGACCCGAGAATGCCGAATGCATCTACCACTCACGCTCATACTGCTTTGACGGTCGATGTTGCGCGTTTATCATACAAAGAACCATATGACAGATTGCCGAGGCCAGCCAGATAGCCTCTTTCGTACCAGGACATAGTTTACGAGTCGAGAAGCCTAGTGTCAAGTGATGCATCCACAAGAGCACCGCTTGGCTTGAGAGTGTTAAGCTCAAGTTGGGCTTAACCTAAGACAATCAGTGACGCACCATAGTATTATCGCCTTTGGTTCGCTGACGTTACAGCGTCGCCACCCTGTTGCGGCCGTGAGTAAGTTAGTACATATCAACGGGCCCATGGCCAAGGATTCCGTCCAATTTCGATCTCGGCCTCTCCGGGTACTCGGCTAAACCACTGCTAAACCGGACCTATAAATGACGTGGGCTGTCCCACTGTGAGCGAGCGCAAGCAAGCGACGCCGCAAGCGGCGGGCTCTTGAATCCTCCGGCATTGAGACGGCTTCGCCGCGGCCCTATGGGCGGGACTGCGCCCTACCGGGCCCAGGATTGAAGGCGGCTGCGCCGCCTCAGAGGCGCGGAGCCCACAGGCGGCGTTGCCGCCCTGAGACGCGCGTTATGTGCGCGAATGATGATCGACAGTCATTGCAGGCTGGCATTTTGACCGATTTTCGCCGTTGAAAGGCCGTAGCACGCGTATATTATGATAATAGATACCATGAACAAAAAAAGGAGGGCGTACGGCCAATAATGAATGAACTGCTGCCTAAATACGTTAGCGGCGCAGAATGCGTCGCCGAATTTGTACTTGTTTGTTCGACAGTGGGAGCTGTCTGCCTCACGGAAAACCGGTATGCTCGCTGCGCTCGCAATAATTACCGGATCGCGTGACTCATCCCATTCCAGACTGAGCGCCCTGTAAAGGGGTCTAACTGGAATGGCAGCCACAGGCACGAAACACATGGGCAATGACGACGTGGAAGCGGAAATGGTCGGACCGAATCTAGACTCTGAGAGCCGACGGCAATCGATTAAGTGGTTAAGTCGAACGTCTGAATGACATCCCTCGACGTATTCACACTCGCCGACACGGGCGGGCAACTTGTTCGGTTCAGTGAGATGCCAAACATCGTCTTGGATACTATCCTTCTCTTTGATTCTGCCGCATTCGAACTGCTGTCAGTTTTTTTGCCGGCTCTGTTGTCCTTTGCGCTTCCGTACCTCTCCTTCATTCCTTATTTTTCCTGTTCATATTTTTAATGCTTCATCCCTTTGAGGATCACGACGACGAGGAGCACAAAGGGACCGCCCTCACTCGCCCGCCTCCTCTCTTGCGGAACCTGGCTACGCGCTATCTTCACAATAGCCAGAACCAGCGCGCTGTTTCTGTACGCGCGATAGTTGTCCACCCTCTTGAGGCGGCTCTCCGCCAACATGATCCTCCATTCCCTGTCGTGCAGTACTGCATTGAGCTGCAGACTGAGGCCATCAAATCCCTCAAGATCTTGACGGTTGACCGTTCCATGAACCCACCTCAAATCATGGACTGGCTTCGGTATGTCGCATGCTCCGTCTCCTGCCTCATACTAATGCGCTACTAGACCTATACGCCAATACCACCGGTCTGGCGCAGTTACACACTGGGCCATGACCTCCTTTCAAGAGCTTTCCGACTTTATGCCCCCGCTTTGCATTATCCATTCATTCAATCCTCACCGCAAAGATCAAGATATCACCTTAAATAGCAAGACTCTTACGGTGGGCACAGTCCAGGCTGACTTCTTTGTGTGCCCCGTTCCCAGCTGCGCTATACGATGTATGTTTTTTTCCTTGCATCGTTCTAGTGAGCTAATTGAATGTTCTAGTTATTATTGCACGACTACCAGACCTTCCCAAGACTACCCATCAGAGCCTGTATACTACAACATCCCGCCAGAGATCAGCGGCAGTAAGCTCTCTTATTTCGAGCTTTGAGATGTAGAATCTGATCTTGGATCCAGTTGCTAAAATTGAAGAGATTGTTCAGCCCGACGTTCAGCCCGACATCAAACCACCCAAGCAGAGGTCTCACCAGCAAAGGACACGTCTTCGGTCAGCTGAGATCATAGAGATCTCGGACGAAGCGGATCCCATACCTTTAAAGCGGAAACGCAATCCTCCCGCTGGACAATCACTTGAGGTCATCGAAATTAGTGACGATAGCGACACGGGTACGACTGTCCCACCTCCGTTCGCAAAGAAACAAAAGGTCAGTCTCGTTTAGTTCGTTCTCCACATCTATCTCATGGCTCCTACAGCGCTCCTCCTTTATATCTTCGACTACTTCGTCTGCCTCGTCCTCTCAGACGAAATCCTCGACTGCAATGTCAACGCGCTTACAGCTTGCTGCACCTAAGAGTGTGTATGGCTCAATCTTTGACGCAGCCACTGCAAAAGCTCGCACCGAGAATGACATCGGTGTCATGAATCGCCTCAAGTCTGCTGACATGAAGCTCTTTGCTAGTATGTTTCAATCGTGTCTCTTCAGTGTCAACACTTACCGTTCTGCTCAGAGACCCCTCATCTACATCCATGCTGGCCGCCAGCGACTATTTCGATCATGCAAGTGTACGACTCCACCCTTGCCCCACCAGCCTTTACAGATCGAGAACGCTTGAAACTCTCCCAGTCAGCAGTTGGCCTTGCTCTGCGATGCATGGGAACAACCATCGGAATACGCTCAGCTATCCTCAAGTCTCTGAAGAAGGAGGCTGAGATGTGTCGCACTGGATGCATGTGTGTCTTCTCCCATGATGGATACACCGCCCATCGCATCAATGGTCAATGTGGCAATATTCCGACCGTCAAGCAAAGTAAGAATCTTGGTTGTTTCCGCGTACTTGTAGGCTGACTTGTGCTATAGTCACCCCCGCATCGACAACACAACTTTCGCCAGCCCAGAGTATTCGGTCTTATCCGCAGGACTTTGATGTCGAAAGTCATCCAGCTGTCCTACAGGCAAGGAACGAAGGTAGTGACGATTCGTTCAGCAATGCTTGGATAGAGTGGCACTCACGGATTGGCGTTCCCCGTGATGTCTGGCAAGTACTCGTCTCAACGACAATTCAGTGTGAGACTTGCATGCTAGTACGAACGTTCCATGGGCATCAGTCCCACCTTGATGATCTTGGGGACTGTACCGATCCTGGTGAGGCTCACGGCGTAAGTCCCATTTACTCTACTTTTGCACACTCTGACGCTTGAGCAGGGTAATATTATTTAGATCTTTGACTTGAATTGCTACATCACACTCGCTTTGACTGATTTTATGCCTTTACGAAATACAATAGAAGCTGATTTGACTCGATACTTTACTACTTTACTTGCTCAGATATTACGCTTACCCTGCTTGCTATTTACTTGAACCGATATCACAACTAGACTACCTTACTTCAAAACACTCTGTACGCTCTGAATTCTGAGTGGTTTCCATAGAAAGACGATCGAAGTAACTGACAGCACTTGCTCACACGTCAAACGGGTAGAATAGTCGGTGCTCGCTTTCTGCTTCTTCCTTCTTCCCTCATCATGGCGACTACAGGCGAACGTCTTGACCAGCTTCGTCGCATGGTAGTGGACGGGCTGAGGGCGCAAATTGTAAGTCATTGTGCCACATGATAGTACGGTATGGGCCTAACAGTCTGATTAGCAAACACCCGACAATGTTCGTCGACTCAAGGAGTACACTTATGCCTTCAAGGAGGCTATGCGTCTCTCATCTGTGAATGAAGATTCACAGTACATTGAATCCTTTGCGGGAGAATTCCTCATGTACTTTGACATTCATAACGCGCTGGTCACCAACCGAAGCGAAGAACAAGTGAAATCCTTGCTGAGTTTGCGTCGCAAGGTCAGTGTGCACTCTTCTCTTTTCCCTTCACTTGACTGAGTAGCCATTGTTCAGCTGCTTATGTGCATGTGGATCCCTGCATTATACGACAATAATTGGTTGGGCCAATGTCCTCGAACAAGTTCAATTCAGTTTGGATATAGCTATGCAACGCGCGGCGGTAGGACACGTCTAACTAGTGCGTCCAGTTATGGTATGTTTCTTCCTGGGTATTACTTTCTGTGGTTGACGGTCATACAGAGGAGAAAGTCAAGAATGCGCAGAGGTTGATGTATGCAAAGGCTCGCAGGTCTATCTGGGAACAATATGGAGACGTTCCGTTGGAAGTGATTTCCGAGGCAATCGAAATCGAGGAGCGCAAGTTACATTACGAAACAGATAATGAGATGGCGGAGAACAAGTCGGAGAGCGAGTCGGAGAGCGAGTCGGAGAGTGAGTCGGGCAGTGAGTCGGGCGGCGAGGCCGAAGACGATGATATGAATGAAACGGCGTGAACTCAAATGGTATCCTTGCTTTGTATGTACTCAATAATGCTTTCGAAACTGCTGATGCTCAGAAATGAATGTAACTGTATTGAAACGATAATGAACTAGTTGTTCATGTCTTTGTCAGAATCATCTTCGTTCTTCTCCTCCAAAACCACCTCTGGGATTGCACGCTTCTCAACCCAGTAGTCGCCTCCACCTACAGTAGGTCCAATCTTTGTTTGGATACCTTTGGGAGGTGCGGGCGGAAACTGATCGTTGTATACCGCGCCACAATTCCTGTTGGAGCATACAAGACTTCCTCGAGCATCAACCCACATTCGAATACCGTTGCAGTCCATGCACTGCTGAACGACGAGCCGACCAAACTGTATGCGGGTGATATGGTGTAGAACATAGCGGCTGTCGTACTCGTCATGGAGAATGCGTACGACCGTTTCAAGCCCCAAGTCCGCTCCAGTGGAATTGCTGTTCGAATAGCTTTATCCCAGGGGCTCGCCAGGAGAAAGTGCTGCTCAAATAGCCGCACCAGGAAAGTGTTGGTGTAGCTGGCGTGAAGAGCGATAGTCTCGAAGCCGACAATCACATCAAAGATCCTGAAACCGCAATGAGGCAAGGTCAAGACACGATATAAGCCACGTACCCCCGTCTGTAGAAGCGGTGAATGTCCCTCTCAGCCTCGGAACGGATCCATGGTCCACCGCAGCAACCAAACACGCAGACTGAGTCCGCTGTCTTGAGTATACGTGTAAGCGCACTGTCGCTGGCAAATAGGAAGTCGGTGAACTGCGTGAGCGTAAGTACACCCGTATAAGTAAGACACCACAAACATACTTGACCAATGCGATACGCTGCAGGTGTATCCTTTGAACCGGCGTGGAGGTCTCCTTTGTCAGGCGTGGAGTGCGTGTATATGACCGTAATAATGCGAGTTGGTCTGAGGGAACATGAGTATGGAAAAAGGAGCCACAAAACACTCTCACCGAAGAAGTTCTACATATGCACCAAGCTCGACGAGAACCTTGGCAAATTTCTGAGTACTTGGCTTATCAGGAAAGCAGAACGCGACGTCAAGGATGGTCATCTTGTTGCTACCACTTCCCTCGTGTTCAAAGTGGTCAAAGAACGTGTTATAGATGGCCTCGGCAGGGCCACCGTCAGTCGGAATGCTGTATTGGTGAAAATTGATGATGAGGAGAGACGTGGTGTTGCTGAATGTGAACAAGACAGGTCCGCAGGGACCTACTTGGAATTGAGCCTTGCAAATCTCTCCGTCGATGCGCAAGCCCTAAAAGTCGGAATCAGAGTGTAATAAAGGGCGACAGAGGAAGGAAATCACCTCCCATGGATCCTGAGGGCACACAGGATGCCGCCCCGTTGGGATGAGGCCATTCTCCTTGTCCTGGCCAACTTTCTGTCGAAATGCTGCCTGCCGAACATAGTAAATCTCCAGATGACAATTGACGCATTTGAAGGATATAGTCGCGGATGTCAGGTCTCCGTCAAAGTATATCAGGAGGCATCCCGGGGTATCTGTCTTCTCTTTGTGCGTACGCCAGCAATAGGCTCGCCGACAGTGGTTGCAGGTGATGAGGCGGCCACCGTCATGGCAGACGGCGCAAAACTAGAGACCGTTCAGAATAAAAATTGAAAGCAACATTGAATAATTACGCGGCTTGACTGCACATCATCGTCCTGGTCGTTGGCTTGGTATGGTACGCGTCGGATGGTAAAACCGGGTCGGGGCAGAGGAGGCGGCTTCCGATCAACAGGCTTAACGAGGCGGAAAGGGTTGCCCAAAGCGCGTTGAGTGCGTATAGGGATGAATTGAACTCGACGTGCTGGTCCTCCTTTGGATAGAGCTGCAGTCTGCTTTGTCCTGGCCATGGTAGTCGCGAGAAGAGGACGTGCAGGGACCCTGAAACAGGAAGTCCAACCTCACATGATCGCCATTTTCTCTTTCACTCTCCACCACCATCCGTCCACGTCGAGCTCCAAACGGACTCGCTTGCTGCTCCAAACGGACAGGCGTCGACGGCTGTGGGTTTTTTCTACTCTGCCGCTGGTTTCCGCTTCAAACGAACGGACTCGCTGCTCCAAATGGACAGGGCCACCGCGCATTACCTTCACTAAGACTGGTTTCCGCTTCAAACGAACGGACTCGCTGCTCCAAACGGACAGGGCCACTCTCTTTTGTGTTGGATTCTGTCATTTCCGAGTCGTCGTTGGGTATTGGCCGTCGTCGTCTGCTGGCACGACGGCCAAGGTGCGTGGTCTTTTCATTCAGTACCACTTCCAGGCTAATGTGCAAGCTGTAGACGGCCCCCAGTCCGCTTCTCGCTCTCTCCCGCTCTCCCAGCAGCCCCCGCATTGTGTGGTGTCCTCTCCAGGCACTGCATAATGCGGAGCGACAGCACTACATGCCGAGTCGTTCGTGAGCAGTCTCTTGACTGCTTGTCGGCGCTCTGCCTGGCCGTGTCTGCTCAACCAACGTCCTCGGCGCAGTGCGATTGTACTTGCCTCTTTGCCACAATGATTACCATTCTGCACGGCCCTCTCTTATACGTGCATACATGTAGCTACACCGACGTCGCCTCCGGCGCCATTAGCGGCCGCTTTGTCTCGTAGGACGACGTCAACGATGCCAAGTCGCGCTGTGACAAACGGTGGAAGGCCGCATACGCCAGGTCGCCCGCTGTCTGAGTTACCTCCAGACCTAAGCTTGTCTTTACGACACCAGTTGCGTCGCAGGAATATCTCTCAGCGGCTGTGCTAAAGCGCCCCGGACGTTCGGCTGCTCTGATGCCGCTCGACCGCTTATACTGATGCGCCATTGGCGGCGCAAATCCGCTGTTTTTGCCATCCAGTTGATAATTCAGAAACAATGTATTCTTGGGACAGTAGTAAAGCTATTAAAGATAGTATAACTAGGTATTGAAGGGTAACAACTGTGGAAATGAGCAATTATGTGGCGTCGTCTATTGCCCAGCACCCATCTGCACAAAATTCAATCACGACTGCTTCATCATCTCCTCCACCTCAGGACACAGTCCCTTATCACGCCACCGCTGCTGACCAGTACTTCGCCGACTCCAATACCCAGTACTACGCCGATTCCGATACCCAGTACTACACTACTACCCAGTACTACGACGACTCTAATGCCGTGTACGCGAGGCTTTCGAACCTCGCGACTGTAAAACTTTGCTCTTGTGATGTGGTCCAATTCCAGGCGAGCGAAATTGGAGCCGTCGGGGCAGTCGTCTGTAATGCAATGTTTTCGCACAGATCCGACTGTCTTGCCTCTAGAAAGAATGGATCATGACACGAGCAAGCAAAACAACGCGACAAAAGACCAACTGGAATTCACACCGCTCAGAGGGACATTGAAACTTCAACACACTTTGCCCAGTCTCGTTACTGTGAGCGGTAATCATCTGTATTTCGAGATCCTCCCAATCGGTGTGTTGGTTGCAGCTAAGAAAATGTGAGCCCGCGCACAACAAAGGGCGGGGGAAAGACATACATGTGGCGGATGAGTTTACTCTTCTCCCAGACGCGCGTCTGACGAGTAGGCTTGTGGGTGTAGGGCAGACATTTCTGGCAAATGTAGCCCTTCCCGTTGGGCTGGTGAATAGATAAGCAATTGCTTTGAGCGCATGGAAGAGATACTCACTGTTTTCATGCCTTCGATCATATCAAATACCTCGAGAGGATGAACAGTCAGATGAAAGAGAGCCTTTCGAAGCTCAAAGTCGTTTGGTGGAGGGATGGTACCGGAAGTCGTGGTTTCGTAGTTCTGAGATTCATCCCAGGCAACGTCGTGCATGATCAGGCCGTCGTCGGTTATAGTTCCCCGTAATGTCCCATCCTCGTTGTCGTCTTCGGCTTCACGGGGAGGGTGCTGGCCCAGACGCTCAATGGCGCCGTGAAGGACTTTGTCGAGCTCAGCATCCTGTTCCGCATCATCGTCGTCCTCGGGCTCAAATGCGCGCGCAAGAGCATCGTTCTGAGGCAGGGTACGCAAGAAGGCAAGCTCGTGTTGCTGGGAGGTTCCGCTGGTTTCGGCAGGGGCGGTCGCAAGTTGGGGAGCGGGTGCCGAAGGAGCGGGCACAGGAGGAGCCAAGACATGAGGAAGAATGCCGCGCCGGTGTTGGGCGGTTGCTTTTATGCTTGCATGGGGATCGTTGCTAGTGTGTTCAGGTATGGAGAAGTCCAGGGTTGCTGGTGTGGCTCGTAGTTGATCTAGGATATCGGCGCGCTGTTGGGCGGTGCCAGGTTGATTTACGCGAACGGCCCTGTCTGCCGCTGAGTTGAGTTTCTGCTTCGCTTGCTTGCGGAGCTTTTTGCGCCCTTTCCCTCGTAAAGTGTGTGCAGTGGAGACCTCCTCGTAGGCCTAGTACATGCAGATAAGCTTTACTTTGATAATAGACACAGCGAGAGATCATACATGGTCGGCATTCAGTTCCGTAAATTCAGGCTTCAGTGTTGACACCTTGCGGAAGGCGGTTAACCTGTCCATGGTGGCGTATTCTTGGTTCTTGTTGACTTTGGTATCTGAGAACATTGCTTTGAAGTCGTCTATTGATCGTTGACACCGCATGTTGAGCAAGACCATTTCGGGTGAATCCTAGTCAACATCAGCTCTATAGTCAAGATATCGGAAAAGTAATGACCTCAATGGCCTGCATCTGCTCGGACAAAAGGTCGATGACCCCGGTAGATGCCGCCGCCGTGCCCACAGACGTTAGAGAGGTCATTTGTTCGACGGCCTCTCATGGATTTGCCGGATCGTGAATGTTGTCGGATAAGAGGGCGACACAGGCCGTAACGGCATAGGAATGTATGTCATGCAATTGCAAGGCGTGCTTGACATTTGGGGCAATCTTCTGAGGTAGTTCGTCGAGGCGACTGCGTGGCGCTTGGAACGAGGCGACATGGGATCCGATGCGGGAAGATTGTTGACTTCGGCGCGCAGGGCGACGAGCCGGCGTTCGGTGTCCTTGATGCGATTCGTTCCGGCCTCTATCCGTCCAATTTTACCAGTCTTGCTCGTTACCACCAGCTCGACTTCCTGTTTTCCACTGGCAGACCGTCTGGGTGTGTACAAGCTGGGGTCGTGTCCTCGAGGGTGGGCGTACATCCGGGAATTGCAGAGCGTCAAGCTCGTTGCCGAGGGACGTATGTAAGTGGTCGTTGTCGCCGTCGTGGCTCATGTCAATCCCATCAGAATTTCTGATGGGAAAACATACTGACGGTATGTCTCGTGGTTCGGCTCGGCGAACTCCGTCGTTCGAGAAATTTCGTTCCCCTGCCGCGCGTTCGCACTCATTCCACCATCACAAGCGCGACGCGCTGTTTATTTGGGCGTAGTTTGTTTACTGTAACTCGGGACCGCTATATATCAGGGGAGGCTCAAAGGTGCGTTCCCAATTGTGTACCTGCACATTGCAGAACCCTAACAGCGCCCTTGACCAGACGCACGAGCCGTACGCACGCACCATCCCAGGTGAGGACGCGGCGCTGACTGCCGACCGTCTTGGGCTGCTGTCTGGGAGTTTTTTCATCACCTCGTTCAACGCTCTTCCGCATCACCGACAGCTCTGCTATGCATTTCCTGAAGGTGCGTGCTTGACCTTACCCACTACCCTGTTGCTGACACTTTCTAGACGCGCAGTGGGCGCATATACAGCGATCCTGGCAAATACTACGCGCCGGACCGCGTCGTCGAGTCCGTTCAGGTCGATGTCGACCTCTCACCCCTCCTCCAGGCCGCCATTGAGTTGGAGAACCGCGTCGACGTCGACCAGCTTCCTGGCGCAGACGTTCGCCTCCCATATCCCGACGACAGCACCCCGCCGCCCACCGGTCTTGACGATATCGATATCATTCCCGAGTCGGACGACCCATTACCTCCTCCAGATCCCAACGCCCCCGACCCCCACGACGATGCCGAACGAGAGGAACGCGACGCGAAAGGAGGCACGAAGGGTCTGAGCCGCAAGCGTCGCAAGCTCGCGGCTAAGGACCGCGCCTTCTGGACCTCAGATGCCGACTCACACGCCATCGAAGAGGTGAGGCGTCTGGCAGATGAGCCAGTCGTCGTGAACCTCGACATCTCACAACTACGCGCCAAGAAGGGCGCGTATACGGCCTTTTCGTCAAAGTACCCGGACCGGACAAAGGCCTACAGCACCGAAGAGCTCGACGCTATGGGACTACAGGCTATCTGGTGTAATGGACCCAATGGAGGGTCTGTGGTCATTATTTCTCCGACATACCTCGACTGACCTCCATCTCCCTCTAGGAATCCTACCGCGATTGTTGACAGTAACGGTGTCCTGGCTGCCGTTCGGTTTGGACAACCTGACGATACAACATTCAGTGTTGCCGCCTCGAGCGCTCTAGCGAAGATGCAGGAAGTCGCCGGCCGTGCACAATTCAAGCCGAAACAAACTCAACATAAACGGGGCCCCTTTCCTGCGGTCAACGTTGGATATGCTTATGGACAAGGGCAGTTGCGTGCAGCTCGTCTGGATAATGGTAAACTTGCTCCGCTGATGGAGGAGCTTGTCAACGACAGCAACATACGTCGCGTTCTCGGATTTCAGTCAGGTATGTTTCAGTTGATCCAGAGTTACCCATCTCATCATCTTCTACAGGCGGACTACGCGTCTGGGCCCCACGACTCTACGAATACGCTCGCAATCGGGTCAAGAACATGTTCGATTATCTTGGAATTACGCCACTTGTACCTCGCTCCATCTATCCCACCGTTGCCTTCAATCTTGGCTCGAACGTCTGGTCGTGGAAGCATAAGGACGTGATGAACCTCGCATTCTTCTGGTGCGCAATCACTGCCTTGGGCAATCACAATTCTAAGAAGGGCGGCTTCATTATTCTTTGGGAGCTCGGTGTTTACCTCGAGTTCCCGCACGGATGCACCGTCGCCATTCCCTCCGCCACAATCACTCACTCCAACGTCCCCGTCGCCGACGATGAAGTCCGCATGTCTATCACTCAGTTCTTGCCTGGCGGGATTGCTCGATGGGTGGATAACGGATTTCGAACAGAGGCGAAAGTCAAGAGCGACAGCAAAGTCGAGTACGCTGAGATGCAGGCAAAGAAGGCTGGGCGCTGGATGCTTGGCCTAGCATTACTACCGAGACTTAGCGAAATTCTAAACCTTGGAGATTAACATGCATTGCACGGCATCAAGAGTATCGTAATAAAATTCTGTGTCGAATAATTACAGATGTAGGTGATATATAAACAATCTAAGTGAATTCAGGCCATAAGTGAGGCACGGTGCCCGATCCTTTAGGTAGGTGTTTTGCAGCCTCTTGTAACGCCACAAGCTCCTCCCGAATCTTCTCCATCAACTTCTGAGCCTTCTCCCCTTCTGCGGTCAGCATGTCGATGTGAGCAACGTTGCGCTGGGGTAGAGAGTTCTGGAAGACGATCAGACTGAGGATATCAGTAACCCGGTTGCGAGTCTTTGTGTAACGGCCAAAGAGTTCGGAGACGCGAGCGTTGTGCTTCTCAACCTTGAGATCCCCAGAGGCATTGCGTTTCTGTGATTTCTGGGCTACTCGAGATATTAATGCATTGGAACACATAGCAAGCTGCAAAACACCAGTCGTACCTCGACGTTTAATCATATTTACAGCGTTATCGTATCGAGTTCCCGTCTTGTAGCTTGAGCGAATTCCCGTATTTTTGTAAGCCTACAAGTAGTGTTGAGCCACAGCAAAGCAGAGACGGAGCAAAGAGTTCTTACGGCCAGAGTTCTCATACGCATGCAGTCATAACGCTTTGCTTTCTTCACCGCGCCGACCAGAGTACACTTCTTGCCCTCTCCGTAGCAGTGGAAATGACAGCTCTCTACCAGGTTCGAGTGTCTGCATCCGGCGCACCAGACTTTATGGGGAATCTTGCTTTTAACAAAGCATAAGCCTTCGATGGCGAATTTACTAGCAACCTTATTCGAAACCCAGTCTGAGAGTTGATCAGAAAGGTTGCAGAACGGTAAAGGTTACCGTTACCTTGCCCCTTCTTGCCACCTTTTTGCTCAATTGCGCGAAGGGTTTCTTCTATGTGTTTGTTGCCTATATCTCGCAAGCTTCGCATAAGCTGTTTGACTTCGTAAGGCTGTCCAGATTCCTGTATGTTGCGATCGTTGTGTACAGTGCAGACAGCGAGACATCGATGAAGATGTTCGTAAGCCGTCAACTCGCACAACTTGCGTTCGGGCTCGTTCAGATCGTACCCGTCTGACTGTTTACAAATATCTTGCATGTAGAGCCCGATGCCTGAATAACAATTAGCACCGCACAAGGAGGAAAGTTCAAAATGGCAGGTTCACCTTTGGCTTGGCCGCCGTGCTGATCTACGGTCATCATGAGGACATACCCATCCAGATCGTCAAGGTTGGCCGCGTTGATGTGCCTCCAAGGTATGTGTTCGCCTGTGTCTTCATAAACAACATCGTGGATTGCTTGGAAGACCATGCGATGTGCTTCGGCGGTCTCTCTTGTAACGTAGACGCGGGCATAAACAATTGCTATCAGAAGTAGTTCAGAATGCGGTTCAGAGATAGACGCTCTACCGACCTGTGTTTGAGTTGGGTTCCATTCCGACGAGAATGAACTCTCGGTAGCCAACGACTCGCTTGAAAGAGATGTCGCACTGCAGATATTGGGCCTCTATCAAACACCGACTCGACTCTGGAGTCATACAAACTACGATTCGTAGCCGTGTTGTGCCATCGGTAGACTCGTGCTCAATATCGTCCAAGTGCTTCACCAGCCTGTCGCCGTCAACATCAATAATTCGACGAATGTACTGTTCCTCGGGCTTGTCCTCCTCCGTCTGTTGTCGATAAAGCTCCAGTACGCCTAAATGTATGTGAGCTGATAATACTGCAGGCGTAAGCTCAGCGTCAAACCTTCCCAGCCCGTGCCATGTGGAAACCGGATGTTCTTGGCCTGTTTAATGAACATTTGAAGATGACTTCGGTTGGCCAAGGATGGGTGAATGTCGCACAGCGAAGCAAGAGGGTCGTCAGGAAACGCTTCCTGAACAAAGGCTATAGTAACTGGGTTTCGCAGTAGACGTCTGGCTGTCAGATCGGGCAGCTCTTCGTCCAAGGCGTAGAATATCTCGAATAATTTGTCGCGAATGAGTGGAGGTGTTTTCTGAGGCAGTGGAATGGGGTGGTGATGGGCGCCCTTGATGATGACTGCAGTATATGGGCATTCTTGGCGTTCCGACTCGATGGGATCGTATCTGCGAAATTTGACAGTGCATTCTAGTCGGTCCATGAGCGGTTGGAATAGTCGGTTTTGAACATCACGATGCGAGAAAGCTACAGCAAGTTATGAGGGGTTCGCAGCGTCCGTAAAGAAGAAAGACGAACAGCAGTTCAAGCGTTTACTTGAGTGATTGGCAACGTTTGAGCAAAACGCATTTGGTCCATTGTAGCCCAAGGACTCTGCAGCCTTTTCAATGGCGATGGCCTCTTCATGGTCTTGTTGCAAAACCGCGCGAATGTAGTCCGCGTCGTACATCTCACCCAGTGGCATCTGATAGTGATCTCTTGCTGTATCGCCATGATAGAATTCACATCTGGTGAACTTGCGTCAGACAATAGACGAGAGAATAAATGGAAACTCACTGGATGGATACGAGATCACCATCCTCCACAAACTTCATTGATCCTGAGCAGCGGTCTACCGGGTCGGTCCAGCCCCGTTGAAGTTGGCGGCGATGATCTAGAAGGAACGTCTTGTCTTCCTCTTCAGAATGCGAGCCTTCGCCGTTGTTTTCATGTGCCCGAACACGGCAGCCTACTCGTTGAAGACCGGTAAGAAGACTGAGCGAGTTGTTGTAAATTTGGGCGGAGGGCGATGCAATCTCGCGTTGTTGATCCTCCTCCTGTGTTAGGCGTTCGCGTATGAGTTTGCGAGATGCAACAAGGTGAGGCTTGGTCAGCTTTTCAAGATCTGCATGTGGGCAGACTTTGACGCCTTGACCTAAACCTTGTAAGTTGATAAGAAGAGACGAATATTTGGTAACTTACAAGTCTTGTGGCGCTCAAGACAGTCAACGCGCGTTGATCCTGTGGAGTCGGTGAGGATGGCTATCGTGCATGTATCGCCCTCCTTAGTGCGGCCACCGGGCTTTCCAAGCGAGTACGCAAAGTTCTGCGTAGGATCGCGCCAGTTCTTGGGATCCTGGCGAAACATATACGCAATGCCGTTTGGATGTGTCTCCGGGTAGTCGATGTACGCGTCAAGGTCCTCAAAAACATACATCTTGTGAACCGTCAGCTGTCGGTTGATGTACACATTATGAAGAACACGAGTGGGCTGGGCCGCGGAAAGGCAAGATAGTGAATGGGGTGCAGCGGGTACCGGTAAATTATGTGGCACAGGAGGTAGATCTACGGCTGCGCTAGGAGGTGTGTTGTTTGCTGCTGGTGGTGCGGTATCTGATAGAGTCGAGGGAGGGGGTAGTGAGTCTAAAAAGCTCTGCAGTTGACTGTACAAGAGCGACGGTCCGGAAAGGCTGCCGTTACTGTCCAGGCGCGCATTCAGTTGAGAGATTAGAGGGCCAAGATCTACGGGTGGAGCGTTGTTGGAATTGAGCAGAAAATCTAGAGACATAGACATGCTGAAGAGAATGAGATGATACCAGGAGTCGCAGCGAAAAGCCTGCTCACCAAACTTCTATCGACTTGACGCGTCCATCCGGAGACGTCTACACCGGGGGGCCCGATTCCCTACATCTCCTGTCCGATGAACCTCCAGATCGTCGAACGTGGCAGCACCGACTGCTGGCCAACCTCCATCGAAGTGTGA
The DNA here is from genome assembly GCA_019915145.1 of Strobilurus orientalis. Lineage (NCBI taxonomy): Eukaryota > Fungi > Basidiomycota > Agaricomycetes > Agaricales > Physalacriaceae > Strobilurus > Strobilurus orientalis. The sequence continues at coordinate 3,369,524 of JAHLML010000005.1, read as the reverse complement.
AATCTCAAGAGGGTTGCACCCGCATTTGGACACGCGAAAATGAATTAATTTGCTACATTTACTGATTCGTGATAGTTGCTGGTCATCGGAACGGATTTACCGGCTGTCCCTGTCAATTGGGGCCTGGCCGGGCCCATCCGAGTTAGACCCTCTTAGTCTCTCCTGTTCCAGACTGTCACTGTCAGTGACACAGTGTCACTCACCACCGCACGTCTTCCGTGCCATTGCCAATGGATCGCGTCCCGTTCAGCTGTAGAGTATAAGAGAACTTGTATGTAGCAGGTCCCTGTATTGAGTTATATCATTATATCCATCACAGACCACTGATTGTCAATCACATTATAGGTATTTTCGGTTCCTGCTGATGATTACATTGTTCGTGAGGAGATTCTGATTTTTCAGGTCGAAGCAGTAGCAGTGTACGCGAGGAAGGCACACAGTCAAATATATATACAGAGGCCAACCAATGTACTAACTCTCATAGTTCAAGCGCTAGCGTAACATCAATGAAGTCGCGCATCTATATCCAGCAAGCCGACAGCGACACCAAAATGGCCGCCCAAATCGGCTTCCAAACTGATCCCTCCCTCCCATGAGCGCTCAAATCGCCACTCTTTTGCCCCGCCGTAGGTGTCGAGCACATCCCAGCTGACTGAGGCATCAACAATCTCGGCATACCTTCATTGCTAGCGACGACCAAGCTCCCGCTCCCATCGAGCTTCAATGTCGTACACGTCAATACATCCACCACCTCCTCATTAGGACTATATGTTCCCGAGATATTCCACGTCGCACTCCCGTTTGCACCAACATTAGTTAGGAGCGAGAGCATGGGCGGTTTCCATATCGCGATGGATGAAGACTGTGCTTGTGGAATGAACGTCATCTATAACAATTCTCCGGTTGAGTTACAGATGCGGAGGTAGGAAGAACCCATACGGCAGTGGTGAGGAAATTGCTGTTGCCTGAGATCGCCATTTTGCGGGCGGTGTTGAGGTCTTTGACGTGATCGACTAGAGGCTGGTTCGTGGTCGGATATCCAGTCAGCCAGAGCCTTGACGACTAAGCTTCAGCAAGATCTCCTCCACGTGAGGAGGAGGGCTCACGCTTCACGGTTTTCAGGATCATTGCCGCCTTTGAGCCCTTGTTCTTGCCCTACCCAGAAACATTAGACGGAGATTATTCACGGAATCAAGTAGACTGGCTGACCATAGTATAGTATAGGGACACCGTCGGTCACGAAGGACCAGGCCATTGCGTTTTTGACGAGCTAAGTACAGAACAACCGGTAAGCACGATCGAAACGATTTCACGGCAACGTACAGCTTGATCAGTAGTCATAGACTGGAAGCGTGGATTGTCGTGGTTTTCCAAGAAGGAACCAGTCATGAAGGCGCCTTGCTGATAGGTACGCTGCGACTGGACAGCAATATCCACAAGGCCCGTCATGTTACCGCTCGAGGAGGAGAATGCCGCCACCAATGCGAAGTAACCAGGATAATCGAGCACACTGTCGAGCACCTGCGTGTAGGGATTCACGTAATCTACATCCCCAATGAGTACCTAGTAGCATCACATTCAGTGAAGGCATTGCTAGGGGACCGAACAAGATTGATTTACCTCGCCTATAGAGAAGACGCCCGCAGCATCCGCGAAGGCTGGCCAGAAGTCCTTCCGGACATGTTTAACGGTGTCGATGCGGATACCGTCAACCCCATAATCTTGTACGAGCTGCTGGATCCAAGTGTTCATCTGCCCAACTATGTTCGGGTCCTCCGTGTCCAGATCCACAAGTGCCACACTCGAGTCGCCAAGCCAGCATTGCTCGACTTCGGTCTGGTTACTGTAGTCCGTGATCCAGCAGAAGGGGTGATAGTCGCTGGATTGTGAGAATGACAGGGAGGTATAGTTGAAGTCTGAATTGGAGTTGACGTTGGTACCGGGCTGGTTTGGGATGAGAGCCATGCTACAGAAGCTCAAGTTAGTACAGCATCGGTCATAGGATGAATCGCCCTTACTGATTGACTACAACGTCAACCATGAGGTACATGCCGCGGCTATGAAGCGCTGAAGAAAGGCCTTTCAGGTCGTCTGCATTACCAAAGTGGGAGTTGAGAGTGTGTATATCTCTTGTCCAATAACTACGCGATTCATCAGCGCGAAAGTAGAGGAGGTTCAGAAATTCATACCCATGGTAGGCTTCCCCGTGTGCTGTACCGCCTTCGAGGTTGGCAACGATGGGCGAGATCCAAACGGCGTCGAAACCAAGGTTTTGAATGTAGTCAATGTGACCAATGATGCCTTGCCATGAGCCGCCACAACGCATGCCGGCACTAACATTGCAAGGTGCTCCAGCGTCTCCAAGGACCGCAAAACGGTCAGTCAGAAGCTGCACAAAATTCGATGTCAACAATGAATGCAGGACCAAGACAAGAGAGCGCATTCACCTGATAGATAGAGCGTGATCGCCAAGCGTCTGCTGAGGCCGCCAGAGAGTACGAGACATGAACAAGAAGGATAACAGCAAAGGCGTTGAGTAGACACGCCATGACTGGTTGCGGTAGAGGTCAAGGATGCGGAGACTCGACGGAAGCAAATTTACATACACGTACAAGAAGCGCGTCTTTACCATTTCGGGAGACAGCTGTGGCGTGCATGCCGAGTTTGAAGCGCATAGGCTAAATCCAGGCACAACCGCCTGGGCCAAAAAGTTATACACCTTGAATTCAGGCGAACAGTGGCGACATTCACAAGGGCGAACGATCTGGACGTCTATGGCCTCCGCACATGGTTCAGTCCATTGATCCAAAGTTCACGTAGCATCATCAGTAGCAATAAAGCCGGGGCCTAAAAGCATTTGGAACAGTTTCTGAAGCGAAGGTGGTGGCAAGTGGTCAAGACACACGGCATTGAATTGCAAATCAGGCAATCCGCTAGCCGGCCGGCCGTTCACAAAACCGGAAAGTTGAAACGCGCCAATTCCGAATTCGACCCAATCCTTCCCATCGCGCCCACTCTGCGCCCACTTACTTGGCACTAACCGCTCCAACTAAATCGCGAGATGGCTCCCAACGCAAATCCACTCTTTCTCAGATGGGTCAAAGGTGCGCGTTCTTTTTCCAGCTCTACGGTGGCCTCATGCTTTAAAGCGTTCCACGACGAAAAAAACTACAAGAAGCGCGGCGGACCGCCCCGCGCCACGGGATATGAGAACGCTGTTCGTAGCCTTCAAGCATGCACGACGAAGTACGACCATCCGAAGGACCTAAAGGATTTGACTGGGGTGGGACCGACATGTATTGCACGGTTCGTATCACTCGACCTGACGCGTCCCAAGGGCTAATTGACGCGTCTTTCTCCTTGTAGTTTGACCGAAAAGCTGGAAGAACACTGTGCGAAGAAGGGCATCCCGATGCCCGAGCCGAAAACAAAGCCTCGTGGTGATTACGACGCGTCGAGTTTACTTATGTGCATCACCTCACGTTCTTCTCACAGCGCCACGAAAGAATGCCGCTCCAAAGAAGGATGTCGAGGATGAGAAGAAACCCGCTGTCAAGAAAAGGGGTAATCATCCCTACGAACTTCCGAAACCGCCATCTCTAGACTAAACTTTCGTGTGTAGCTTCCGCGAAGAGGCAACCGAAGCGTAAACGTGACGAGTCGGACGAAGAAGAACACTACGAGGACGAGGACGAGGAGATTGCCGCCTTGAAGCGTGAACGTGTGTTCCTTCGTTACCCGCCTTCTGGTCGTTCTGAACGGCCTTCCTCACTACATAGTGCGACCCGAGTCGGCGCGTTCCACCAAGCGTCCCCGGATTCCCAAGTACATCTCAGAGGATTTCTCTGACAGTGAGATCACATACCGATGATTCTTCGCCTGACTCTTGTCTACACAAATCGCTACATTATGCTAAGCAGTACCTAACGCTATATTACCGGTTCGAGTAACATTTACACTACATACATACAGTCAATCTGGACTAACTGGGCTCGATGAAGACGACACGAAGAGTCTAGCAGACAACGGTTCTGAATTGAGTGGTCGTACCCAGAAGCTCATATCAAGCGCTACCCATCTACATCGATTTCGCTTCAAATCGTGCAAACTACGTTAACCGCCTACTCCTGCACTTCCATCTCATGGGCGCGAGTGAAACAATGCATCACAAAAACCAGATGGCATTTCAATTGCCTTGATCAAAGACAGACAATCTGACAGCGCAACTGAGGTCCCACGGAGAATCAATATCTTATGCTTCGACCGGCTTTACATGGAGAGTCATCTGTGATCCTCTCTTGCCCGAAACCATGGGTATCATGAGCCCAGCCGGCACTCTCAAGATCTTCTGCTCCTTGGGAAAGGTGGACTCGAAATGTTCGGCGAGCTCTACAAGGATCGTTTGGATCTCCATTACGCTGCCAATGCACACAATCAATTTGGCTCTGAAGTGCTAGAGAGTAACGTACGCGAAACGCCAGCCGATACATACATTCTCGGACACCTGCACCTACAATGCACCTAAGTACTTTGAGCTCAGCTTGAGCTGGAAACAACCCATTTCCAAACAGTTTCTTGGAGTTGCGCAGGGCCTAGTCAACTTTGGGATAACGATAGCCCGCTGGGAAGAATATGTTGGATGCCCTTGGGGTCGGCAAAGAAAAGATAGTATTTCTAGTAAAGCATGAGTGAAGTGCCAAAGAAAGTGCCGCAGAGCATCATACACCGATGGCTTCTCTGGTGTCGAAGGCATGACCGTAATCCTTGGTCCAAGAAAATTCCAGATCGCCAATTTCATCCTCGCATCGTGGAACCTTTTCATGACCCGGAAGCTTGGAGTGAGGAGCGTACAAACGCTGGAGGCAACGCGGTTTCTACCTAGAACCTAGAATGGAGAGGGGGTCCCCGTAGTTGAGCAACTACAGAACGTCGCTTGTCGCTCAAAGAGACGAAGAGCGGCAAGGACGACGATGTCTATGAGGAGGGGAGCAATAGGTAAGGAAGACATTGCGAGGGCGTATCATACACTTCACACAATCACCTTGTAGTTCTTATGGAAATTGAGACGAGTCGTTGCCGGGTCTCACGAAGACCAGACTCATACAGCATGGCACTGTCGTCCACGCCTCATTGCGAACAGCCTGCCCCCTTCTTCCTACTAATCCATGAGCATCTGATCCAGCAGAATAAGCAAAGAGCAAAGAATAAGCATGCCTGACGAAGGGGTGCGCGTTGATAGGTGAGTGACAGGCTAGTACATAATCTTACTTGAGAGTCTGACGCAACACAACGAGGATTGGAAAGAATTCCCCCATTATTGTAGTAGCCGATATTGGGGCATCTTTGGAAGATTTTTCGTGTACGTCGCTGAGTACCAGCTGGCAGGTGGTAGACAACATGCAGACAATGAGCAGGTCGCACTTGATGTTCCGTGCTAGATGCGTCGATACGAGTCGTTGTCCGTGTAGATGGAAGAACAGTCCTATGATACATCGCTGTAAGTTGAGAGTATTCTTTGACACGGAAAGGGCATTGAAAGGCCATTGATGGAATGAAGGAAGGAGGGAAGGACAGGGGAAGGATGCCGACGGAGCACTTTGCCGCCCCGCGGGCGTTTTGCCGGCGGATGATCGATGCAATTTTACGGGAGCCCGCTACTAGCCTTGTTCCCGTCACCTTGCCGCCATTGTTTCATGAACCTCGGATGGTGCCCCGTGCATCATGTCAGTACGATGACCACCGCTGGAGGATAGTAATCAGAACACCCACCAGGGAAGCTACCCGCGAGGACGGCACGAACAAGGACACCAATGAGCAACGACATCATCAAGCAAGGACGACACAGTGAAAGCTGACCACTGGAAAATACGATGACCACCGGCGAGGACGAGGACCACTACGGGCGAGAGAATGCGCAAGGACGAGGACGAACGACGACAGCACCACGACAACGATAACGCAGCCCCCCACTTCATTCGCCCTGTCTACTAGCTTAGATATCAAGCTTAGCGTCGCTGTCAGGTGCGTCTCAAAATGGTGGTGCATCTGTCTAGTTTTCGAACGTATTTTTCCAGCGGCGCTAGTGTTGGCGACCTTGCGTTAGCTGTTCTCATTTGGTCGTGCATACCGCAACATCGCGATGCGTCTCAACTGGAAATTCATCACAGTTCCTCCAGGATGAGGAGCCGGAAGTTTACCAAAGGGAATCACCCTTTCCGAGCAATGGAGAAGGTCCGTGTTTCTCTCTCTTCCATGTTGACGTGCTCCCTTACCGTGTCCTTTCAAAAGCCCCCTAATTCAGACCCACGCGATGGCTTCGACTACCACAACCAAACGATGTCTTGTCTGTCCTCTTCCGATGTCTAGCTCTCCGATCAGCTCACACAGACCGGCCACCCACGCTGTTATTATCGATATGTTGCAGCCGAAATCGAACGACAGTCTCAATCGTGATTTACGACGGCATGACCACTCTGGTTGACATTCTCACCGGCTGCGATGAAGCTCATGTACACGACCGAGTTCATCGCATATTCTGAGCGAACCCAAGGAGAGGTCAATGGTACCCAGTACCGGCCACATTCGCCTCCAATGACCCTTCTGATTATCGTTCCATACAGTGGTGACCTGGCCTAGTCAGGGCTCTATCTCGAAGGCCGCGCTGAAGGAGAAGTTCTTTGACCATAAACCGACGGATAACTCGAAAGATTGTGGGTGGTCTCAACCTCGGTTTTGACTAAAGACAACTGGCCTATTCTGCAGTCGTGCGGTACTCTGCGGTACTGGGAGCATCACCGACCTGTAGTCTCGGCCGACTCCTCCTGCGGTACCATGTAACTCATTTGCGATCACAATGTCGAGAGCGGAGTCGGGAGGCTGTTTGAATTCGCATCTCTCCCCCTGCCACAAGATTGTCCCTGCCGAATTGTTAGGCAAGACATAGCATCGAACTGGATTCGCTCAAGAACTCGTTATAATCATGCGCGTCGATGGACTTCTATGTCGCTGAATCACTTCTATCCTACTCCAACGGTCGAACAGCCCTTCTCGACGATGTGGTTAGCCATTTGTTTTCATCATGAATGTTATCTGACTACAATAAGGTAGATATTCTTCTGAATTTTCAACGTTCAACCGTCGCTCAAGCAGAATAATGAACGTCCGAAGGAAGCATCTGCTGCTGGAGCCTTCCATTGCGTGGGCTCCCAGACTCCGTAGCACTCGCAGTGAATGCTTGTAATTGACACCAGCAGCTGGACGCCGAACACCAGTGTATGTAATGGTCGCTTGTACCGTTATGCTCCAGTGTGCTTCTCATGAACAATCACTATCGTCTTTGTAGTGGTCGCTCGTAGGGAGATTGGTTGGTAATCGCGTCCAACCTCAAACTAGCTTTTGTCTGACGTCGACTTTCTCCAGGATGTATGTTAAAATTATGAATTATGCGCTCTCGAGATCCTATTCCTACTACTCCGGGTATAGATTAAACCTGGCCGCACAAAAGAAGTCGAAAGATGCGACGGGTGCCAAATATATAATCGCAATGTCAATTGCCCGCCCCGCGGTCCACTCCTCCGCCCGCCCGCCTGCCGCGCGCGGAGGACCGCCCCACATCTTTCTTCCTCTCTCTCTCAATCCAGGCGCACAATACGAATAGGTCGACGATGTTGTCATTGCGAATATCACGCAGGATAATGGTGCGTATTGGTGGAGAAGAAGAAATGTCTGCGGCAAACTGGTAAGTGGCGATTAATGCCAGAAATGTAAGCTGGCTCACCAATGCGTGTGTAGGGATATCGAAAAGGGTATCATGTACATCATGCGATAACGCATGATGAGCCATTGCTGTTCGCCTCGTCAAGGGGGGCGATGGCGTCGAGGTCTTCCTCGGTCTGCCTGGTGTCGGCAACAATAACGGTCTCCTCCGTGGAGTTGGAGGTGGGGGTGATGATTTCGAAGCAGTCCATTGCAGTGTTTGTTATGCAAGAGGATGAATGAGAAATTGAGGGTGTCGAAAAGTGTCGCAGAGAGGTATCGCTGCTGGGTGTGAATGGGTTGTCAATACTCAGCGTTCCCGTCCCCTTCTTATAGCTCCACCCATTCGAGCCTGGTAAGCCAATGGGAAGACCAGCGAGCAGCCATCTAATTGTGAGATCTGCTAATTGTCGACTTATTGTTGTAGCCATTTTGGGCGACGGGCTGACCGAAATGGAAGTCACCGAACACACCGAAAACAATAAGTGCGAGTTGCTCAGCAACGTCTGGAAGGTCCAACAATAAGAGCTTGGCACACCAGGGCACATCTCGGGCGCATTAAACATTGTAGTGGCGGGATCCGTCAGCCTGTGATACTAGTAGTGACAATGCACGGGTTGAGAACAAAAGACGGGGATATTTGTGTGCCTTGGGACATTGTATTCTATCGCTCATTGTGGTCCACGACCCGTGAACGTGTCTTAGAAATTACTTATATCGATCGTGACTGTACACACATATTGCATCGTGCGTAAATTCAATCCCAGTCATCTCGATATTCCTCCTGTCCCTTTCCTAGGGCATGGACCATAACCTTGCTTATTGTTGCTCTACGAATACATTTGGTTAGATAATCCCCACTCCGTACGCAGTACACACAGTCCACTGATGATGGCTACGATCTGACAAGTTACAACAATAGAGCGCGACACGGAGTTCAGACGACAGACGACAGGTGCCTAGGTTTGGTTGCTTGTGGACCTCGGAAGACAAAAAAGACATGTAACACTCGGACAGGCTTGAATGGAACTTGATTCTCATCATACATTTAGAGCGCTAGCAAGCATTGATAACACATACGCCCCTGCTCTCCAATTCCGTCCAGCGAGGCATATTCACAATAGTACCCTCTACGTCCTGTTCGATTTTGAGACATTTCAAGCGATCCATAACGGGACGCGACAATAGCTTGTCTATTCGCTTCCACTCCGAGGTCAGGTTTGGGACCTTGTCGTCGGCGTACGTAGTTACGCGGAGAATGAGCTCTTCGAGCAGAGAGGGTTTGGTTATTCCCTGCAACGACGCGACGATCCAGTCAAGCCAGATGACAGGATTTGCCGCTGCGATGTACCACCGGATGTGGATGGTGAGCGAACGAAGTTGAGAGAAATCAAAGAGATTGCAAAGCGGTTCTTCGATAAGAAATTAGCAACGTCCGCAAAAATGACACGAAGGAAGGGAAGACGTACGATTCAAAAAAACATCCAACGACAGTCGTTCTAGAGTCCCGTCTATATTTCTCAGAACATCCTGGATTGCCCCAATTGGATGGCGGTTCCTCCATCTCCTCGAGGTCTGCGCGTTCTTCACTCCGAGGAGTACCGATAGACTCTTGAGCTTGGTCAAATCCGCTCCATCTACCTCGTTAAGTTCACCCAGTAAACCCACAAACCCTCTGTCTATCGAGAGGCTCTCCAACTGTATATGCGGCAGGCGAATGCTCGTCGCACACGCGTCATGACCCTCGAAAATCACGTCCTGGAACGAGATTTCCTTGAGATTGCGTCCGTAACGCAAGCACGGCACCACGTCCCCGAGGTACCATGCTCCTGGGCCAGCTCTGAGACGTGTGACATGGGGAAGGCTGAGCAAGGCGTGGATGGGCAGACGTCGTTCAAACGGGAACATTGGCGCCTCGTCAAAATCTACAATGCGAATTTCCTCCAGACGACGGAGGGAAAGTGTCAGAGGCTCAATGTCTGCTTCAACTGCGCGGGAGGGATCCAATTCTAGGATGCGGACATGGCTGGCAAGATGAGGAGACGACGCAAGGAGCGTTTGGAATCTGGTGACGAAGGTACCATGTGTGCCCTGTTTGTGGTACGATGGAGCCAGGGAGACGATGTGGAAAATGTGGCGCTGGGAAGTGGTGACCCAGGAAGTAGCCACAAGCGAGCAGGCTCTGAGAGATGGATGGTCATCGCATAAATTGTTGATTATGATGTCGACGAGCTCTTGGGGGAGGTCATATCCTGGCATGGTGTGCAGGTTGTGCATTACAATTCAGAGCTCGGTAAGCGGCATATATACAGTATACTCACCGCCGCTGCTAGGTCAATGTAAATCACACAGCGACCGGCGAGTGAAGGCCGTCTAGGCCGCCTACTGGTGAGCTGATATTGACAAGTTGCATCCTTGTTGCATCCGCTTCGGAAGCTGAATGTGTAGGCCGTGGCAGGAGATGCAGCAAGCGCCGACTATGACGCGTACCGCCAAAATCAGATGTGTTTTGTCGCAGGCTGGCGTATGCGGATAGGGAGGAGACTAAATGGGCGGAGATCCGAGTGTATGGAGAGGCAGCGGTCGAAATGCTGGATACTCCTTTTGTGGGCGTCTTCTGGGCTTCCAGTTGCTTCCACCACGATGGATGATTCGGATAGGCCACTGTCGAATGCCGCTGGCGAGACTTCCTAACGCGCCTCAAAATCGTCGAGATTAGTCAGATATTCATCCGTCAAAACGAATCAGACGCACTCAAAGATGATATTGAACTTGCATCAACATTTCAGACAGTTCAAGCCAAAAACTTAGACCACACGCCGAGCAGTGCAGTCTTCTCTGTGTTTTTCTATTCTCTCTGCCAGCGGAACCGACAGTGTGAATGTTTCATCACTGGAGCTGAAGCGTCCCGATACTCCGGTCTGAAGCGTCCTTGCAATCCTTTAGAATCCCTTTTGTAGGGCCGAGTTTCAATGCGTCAAGAGTAGATCGATTGTGCCTGTTGTCTAGGTCGTGTCGAAATGCCAGATTACTCTGTCACTTGGTGGGTTGGAGAGGGAACGTGTGAAGTGTCAATGTTAACCTCGGTATTTTGGGCGATCAATGATTGAGTCAGATATGGTCCTATGGATTATATGGTCCCATATGGAGGGTTGCCGCGCAAGCCGGGTGGCGCTGCCAGGCCGTGCGCTGATGGCGGTCATCTGGCGGACCGCTGTTTCTCAAAGAACTTAGTAGAGGGTTTCAGTATTTTTGGTATGTAGAGCAGCGGTGAATCGAGACAAAGCTTCGATCTATCCCTTGAACTTGGAGATATTGTTGATAGGCTATTCTTCATCTCGGGCAGCTGCGTAATTCGAGCGGCGTGCGGTGACGCCACAATCGACTCAGAACATCAGCGTAAACACTCTGCGTCTTTCAGTGACAGAGAGAACTGAGACGCATCAGAAGCTTCGCTACAACTCCTCGCCGTAGCTCGTACTAAGGTCCATGTTTGATCTTGGCATAGCATAATAATGTACCGACAATCCATATGTTGTGACAAAGTGCGCACGAACGCGAGCATGCCAGACCGTGAAGCATATGAAGACCGGGAAAAAACTGGCATCCCCATGAGAGTCTAAGAATTTATGTCAAGTCTATCGAACTGTCACGCCTGTTGTACGGAAGTAATGATTGAGATATTTTACAGTATACAGTGGTGGCATGTACATGTAGCAATCTCTGGGAAGCTAGGTTGTAACCATTAGACCCATTTCACGCAAGCGACTCATAGTTGCCGGGTCCTCCTCCTCCCACTTCGCCGCGAGGTATAGGCGCTGCAGAGGGACGATATCTGCATCTGGCGGAAGCGCCAACCTCGACCGAATAGCGTTCAGCGCCCCAACTCTGATGTGGAACTCGCCGCTTGCCACATCAATACTCCTTAAACGCGGCAAGAGCGATTCCATTGCCTCCTTCAACATGGACTCCTCTGCGGGCAGCTGAAGCCTCTTTTCCTCCGCCCTAGCATCCATCTCGTCGACATCTTGGATGGCGCCTTTACTCTTGGCGTGCCGCTTCCTAGGCACTTTCCGCTTCTTCCGTTTGACAATATCCTTCGCGTCCGGGGGATAAGCCAACATCTTTAACGCACTCTCCATGTTTACGGAAGTTGGACCATCCACGTCTATCTGAGGTCCCACAAACTTGATGTGCTCGATGTGCGTGTGAGGGCGAAGAAACTCCTCCGCCTCATCCGTCGGATGGACGTGCCCTGATAGGATGAGGAGGGTGACGCTCGTAAGGATGCAATCGGAGCGTTGGAGCATGTCCTGGAACGGAGCCAAGCGAGGGGCGCCTAGAATGGAAAGGGACTTGAGTTGCGGAACCTCAAGACGTGCGAGGATGGGATCGAGATCGAAGGCTGCGGGACCGACAGTCAGAGACTGGAGGGTGTTGTGTCTGACACGCTCCATGACGAACACTGGGTTGTCAAAGTTGATGCGATCTTCTTTCATGGTCTCTCCATACGCACTGAAATGCACTAGGTTGGTGGCTAAGCGAAGGATGGAGAGGTGGTGCGACGCGCGTCGGGGTCCATGATCTGAGAAGGAGGTGATCTGCTCCCAAGGAAGAAGGAAGAGCTCGGCTATCTCTTTCGGACCGCTTAGGACGACTTGGGACAAGAGAGGAGCATCCAGGAAAACTGCAATCGGCTCTGCGTCGTCAGACATCTCCGCCAAGGAAGATTCGAAGTATACGGAGAGAGATTGTAGACGAGGAAGGTGATTAGTGAGAGGAACGAAGAAGTCCTTCGTATTTGTGCCTAGCTTCACGTCCAGAGACTTCCATCGAGGGGCGCTGGCGAGGATTAACGCAAAAAGGGTATCCTGGCGACTGACGATTCTGCTGTGGGAGGTTGCCACCAGAGTCATATCGATGCTGAGATTTCTGCAACGCTCCAGTCTCAGCTTCGTGAGACCAACCCATCTCTTCTCTTGGGTTTCATTGGAGAAGAGTCTCGCAAAATCGAAGTGGTGTTTGGTCCAGAGACGGGGTGTGGACAACGCAAGCTCGCGCCATGAGTGGCATACGAGAGCCAAGTTCCAGGGCGCTGTTTTGACAACAGACGGCATTTCTAGAAGGTCGGTGTCTCGTTCGCTGTCAAGATCTAGGGCTAGAAATATCTCTCGGAGTATTTCCGGGGGCAGTCGACGGAATGGATGAAGAACGACCTGGCAGCGCTCGTACACATGTGCCGTCTCTGCTCTGGTCATTCGAAGTTGTTCCAAAGTTTTGGCCACATCTACGATGAGAGCGTCGAGTTCCTGAAGATTTGGGTAGCAGATGGACATGAGATCCTGGATTCCAGGCTCTTCTGCCGCAGTCAGAAAGCGGTTTGCATCGTGGGCGACGGTCAAAACCGGGAGCGCAAAGTGGTCCAGGACCTGCTTCGACATGGCGAGACATTCTTCGCGAATCGCAGTGGTCACTATAGGTGATGATAATCTCTAGCTTGAGCGTAAATCTTGAAACAGTAGAAAAGTCGCGTACTGGGATTTTTGAGCATGTCGGGAATGTGGTGGTTGTAAAGAAAGAGACGGGTGGCCCGCCGCCCTAAGTTGGTCTTTTGAGTCCATTGTTCAAGCACGCGTCTGCCCCGTGATCGAAGAGCCCTGAAAATCGGACCTTTCCTAGACTTGGGGCAAGCAACTGGGGACCATCTTTGCTGGAGACTCTCATGTGGCAAAAAGAATGAAGGGTTTCGGGAGCGGGGTTGATAGGGACGACAGCCTCCTTGTCACGAGTGAAAAGTCTGGATGATTGATCGAATGTCCGTCTCATTCATCTCAAGTTGGAGTTTGTGCGTCTGTACTACACTGTAATTGCTCAATCTTTATACAGCGTTCCAGCTTTTATAAGGTACACTGGCTATCTTGGTCTTGTGAGTTAAACAAACGATGAATTGTTCAGTCGAAATCCAAACGAAAGCATGAAACAACGGGGGGTATACAGTATGTACATGCTTTGTGCGAAATCCGTAAAACTTGAAGGAACGAGGTGTACATATATATATTTATCAGTTCGTGTCCGCATCGGTGTACTTGGTCGTCGCCAAGCCTACTTGAGAGTTATCCGTGTCGTACACGGAATAGAACCTCTCCAAGAACGAGTACCCGTTGATGAAATCCAACCCTTCACCTGAATCCGACCCGAGGTCTGCTACGATGAGGTAGATAGCGTCGTCATCGCCGCCGATGTCCGCATTCAACGAACGGGGCCAGATCTGCCCGTTCGGTGGGAGGGAAAATGTCGTTCCTCCAATCTCAAAGTTGAGATCTTTAAGAGAGTCGTACTGGTCGGAGGTTATCTTGAGTAGTCCTGTCGTAGAGTCTTCCTCGGCACCGGTGGCTTTCTGGTACGCGTCGAAAGCATCAGTCGCGAGGAGGACGAGTGTGGTACCTGTCTCGATTTGTTAACAAGGACTGGAAGGTCTACGACGAATAATTACCAGTGTCGACAATGCCGGCAGTGGAACTCAGAAGCTGAGTGCTCTTCCCATAGGTGACAGTCTGGTCGATACCCCAGTAGGCGCTGGCAGGCGACGTGCTGGTGATAGGCCTAGGGAACACTATGAATATTCCACAAAAGTTATTTTGGAGAGGACCTACACATAGGTGAGATCTCCAGTAAACGCGGAAGAGTCAGGCCCGCCTAGATGAATATAAAGTAAGAGTGAGTGGTTGACATTCGGTATTTGAACCTTTCGCTCACCCCAAGATAGGACACCGTTTTGCTCTTCTTCTTCGGTCGCAGGCGCGTAAGAAATACCGATGGCATTGTTACTAATTGTGCCTGCCTTGAAGAGGTTGTCGGTAACGGTCGGAATAGTCTTGGTTTTGTCCGATAATGTGCCTGTGAAGGCAGTTTATAGTCGGACCAAATAGCCAGAAGTCTATACAGTACCTTCGGTCAGTCCAACGGGTCCGATTCTGGGCAAATCAAGATCAGCTCTCAGAAGCACCGCCGTGACAAGCTAACACACCCGAGAATCCCGTCAAAGCCATTGAAGCTGTGAATATTGCTGATCAGTCGCAGAACGTAATAATTTGTAAGTACGTACCCCGTTGCCTTGGAGGAGACACCAATAGATTGCTTCTTAATCACCAGATCATCGCTGATAGTTACTGTATCGGTGTATTCCTCGCCTTCAATGTTGTCAGCACTGTCTTCAATGAAGTTACAGGGAACCCGACTGACCCGAAAAACTCCCACTTCCGTACGAGACGCTCTGTTACGACTTAGTGTGTTACGAAGTACAAAGGAAACAGACACATACCACAGTGTCGCCAGTGTCCGTGCTAGTGCTCGAGGGTTCGTAGGTCTGATTTGCGCCAACCCATGTGTTCGAGCTTCCGGTGTCTATGAGGAGCGAGACTGGCGCGGCGAGAGCTTCGTCAGTAAACAAGACGTCTAGATGAAAGCATGCATACAAGGTGTGGCATCCGCACCAATGCCGATAGTAGCAACGTAGACGGTGGCGACGTTGGTGACATCCTCGGGGACGACGTCACGTTTGCTGGAGGAGCTGGCGCCACCACGAAGAGCCGCAGCGCGTGCACGGTCGATCTGAGGGAGGGTGCTCGTTCCCTTTGCGTCGAAATTGAAGCGTTTCGTCAAAGGGACTTTGACCGGGCCCTTGCGGATACTCTCCAAGGGCGACGCGGTAGAGAAGGTGGCGAGCGAGGCGAGAAGGAGGGGTAGGGCGAACATAACGAAGGAAGGAGAAGCCAGTGAGGGCGATGGACTGCCGGTTTGACGGTCGTCTCATTTTATAGGCGTTTAAGACACAGCACCCATGCAATGAAGTTTCGGATAAGCCTCGAGGATCAAACGGCGACTGAGGGAGGACCCCCTAGTACCCCTCGGCAAGTGTGGCCAACCACCATGCTGGTGGAATATTAATAGATTGGACCATATTCGGAATACTGACCTCACGACGACCATGATTTGCGTGCGCGATGCAATACTGGTGCAATTGAGAGGTGATTAAGAGTGAGCAGATGAGCCTGCATCGTTGCAATTCCCGGTGCTGCTGACGGATGGCATCCAATGTATCATGCGTCGGTGGCGGGAGATGCATATGCTAGCATATGCTTGAGATGATAGATAGAGATAGGGCGGCTGAAAGATGACGATGCGTCAATGGCAGTTGCGCCTAGGAGTGGTCTTGAACGAACCGCTGCTTCGTTGAAACACGCTTCCATTCGGTGGAGTAACAGACCCAGTCCAGTGGGTCATATCATGCTGGAGGCTGTCGAATGCAAGGTCGAATGCGATGTTCATCTGTGTTCATGCACCATGGCAACATGATACCGAACGCCGGGATAGATAGGATTTGAGATTTGGTAGTAAAATCCCAAGAGGCGATAGCCTATAGGCCCTTTTCCCACATCTTTTACCCAGGGCTCGGGGCCGATTGTTTCCGCATTGGAACTGTAACCGACTCGTCGTTTGCCTTATAAGGACTGCCGCCTTCATTGTGTGGCGCCAAGATGAATAGTTAGTTTGGCCCTTCAATATGCTCATTCAGTACTCAGTACTCAGGTAGTATCAATCGCGGCCAGCATAAGTCGAAACAAGTACAAATGTTTGAATGTGTACACAGTATATGATACATTGTCAATAGTATGTATGTACAGAGACATGTAAACAGACAGACAGTAAGCCCAAAAGTAGACAGTAAAATGTAGCCCATATCAATCTATGTCCAGCAGCAACACCTCACCGCCTCTGTTGCCAAGAGCAATCTTCCCGCTTGCCTCTCCAAGCGCACAATGTATGAAGTCCTCTACTAGTACAATCAATCAGAGATCGGGATTGAACCACATGTATCTCACCTCGTAAGTCGACAGAGCGCATGGCGTGAACGACCTCCATATCCAATGGCGAGACGTCATACGCCTTTTCCACGACCAAGTCTTCGGAATAGAGACGTGAGGCGAAGACTTCCCGGAGCATGTGCTCCCGGCTTCGCTGTACGCACACAGCACGCATGCCCTTCTCGCCAATGCAGTACGTGCTGACGAAGCCCTTGTTCATAGGCACCTCTCCAACAGGCTTGCTGTCTGCATGCTGTGAATGCGAGACGACGCTCGATTGTTGGTGATAATGCGGTGCGTCAGCGGTTTGCAGTGTGAGCGGGTGCGCAGGAAATTGGCGGTAACGAAGGTTCGAGAAAGTCTGTACGCCGTTGAGGGTTACGCGTAGCACAGGAATGTCGTTGGAGCAGACGGAAATATGGACTGTGTAGTGAAAGAGACCTTGAATGAGATCAGATGCGAGAAGAGCGAAGGTCGTTGAGATAGGAAGGTCACAGGTAGGGTTCTCCAGGCGAGAGGTAACGGTACTTCGGAAGGTGTTGGAGAAGGTGTGTTTCACGACAGGGAGGCGCAGATGAGGCTTGTGTTGGAACTCTTCAGGTAGTGGGTGTAACTCGATTGAGCGCGTTTTGAAGATGATCATGTATGGTCCGAAGATACGTATCTCGTTGATTGCGGTGTACTAAGTCAGGAATTAGCATATGATTTGACTTGAGCGATGATGACAGGACACTTGCCATTTCCTCCAGGGTCTCTCCCTCTGTTGGAACTTGAATGGTGTCACCTCCTTCGTCTGTCCAGTCTAAGAGTTCAACTAGACACGCATGAGACGACACGATAAGATTCCGAGTAGGATCTATGCATCGCGGAACATGCATCGAATGAGTACGAATATTGCAGAGGAGATTGAATTCGCGTGGTCTCTGGATCGATACCTCGTACAAAACGGTAGCAAAGGGACTGACAAAGCTGTAGTGTCATGAGTGAATGGCTAATGATTTGGCAAGAAGTGCGCACGAGTGTTTCTTGACAGCGATGAGGATACGTTCCTTAGCGGCGTCGTACATCGCCGCGTACGATGTCAAGCCCTGTCTGTGCAGCTCCAGACTCGCCGGACCGTCGTCGGCATCCAGATCCCACAGATGGATGGCCTGGCCAAATACAGCGAGCAGCCACCTGTCCTCCAGCAGCTCGAGACCGAGAAGGTTCTCGTTTGGAGCGGCCGCGACGCGCAGCGACCTGGGCGGCGCCGGTCGCCCCAGCATCCATATTCGGTCCGTACGATGCCCGAGCAGCACTTGGGACTGCAGGTCCTGCGCTGACAAGCCAAGGACGTGGTCCGACCTGGGGTCCTGGATCGAGGTGTGCAAGGGGATGCTCGTCTGCTGCTCCTCCAGGTGCCGCAGCCAGATGAGCTTGTCGGTCGTCGTGTCGTAAATCATCCTACATGTCTGCTCGACTGGTCAGCCGCCGCTTCCACAGCGCGGAGAAAGGCGCGACCCACCTGGCGGAACGCAAGGATACTGCCGATATCGAGATGGGCGATGATAGCAAGTAGGACTTCATTGGGTAGGTCGCATATGGCGCCCGACATCCGGCATGGGCGTCCTCGACGACAACGGTGGTGGTGGACCGTGGTTGATGGTACTAGTTGACATTGTGTGTCACCGTTGGCGATGACGGTATTGCTTTTGCCGCCGAGGTCCCTCACTCGACTCGGACACTGACCGGACCTCCATTATTTATCTCCGGTTTGCAGGACCATAACCAGTCAGCAAGGTATGAGGACGAAGACAGGAAGTGAGTCGAAAGACTGGCCACTTCTGCGATTGCAGTCTGCAGTGAAGGTAGATGATGAAGCGCCAAAAACAAGTTGATCATCGATAATCAGGATGACGCAGACATTCGTTCTAGACGGCGATGATGACGCCCAGCACACGCCCAGAGAATGGGCGGAAATGCGGGGAACAGGAATTTCAACATATGGGTGTTTGTTGGTCCTTGCGGTCTAGCAACATATACATATAGTTGTGACATATATACCTGTCTGCAAAGAGCTTTTGACAAGCCCTGACACAAGGCAAAAGGTGCAATATAAGAGATTCAGAACATTTGCTACGACTACTAATAACTACATCTACCACCAAATATATTTACACGAAACTATGGTACAGAACTTCCGACAAGAGTACATTAAATTTATATAGACACCCGATAACCCAAGACTCGCCGGCGTTCTTGCATGGAATGAACGCGTATCCTATCCTAACCTGAACTCATCTCCCTTGAGCAGGCCCAGGCTTCATCTGCGCCGCCATCTGCTGCTGCTGCTGCAGATGTGCCAACTGTTGCGCGTTCAGATTCACGCCCTGTATCGCCTGCGGGTTCATCCGCGCCGCCTGCTGCGTCCACATATACATTTGCTGCTGGGCCTGTTGCGCCTGCTGGGGATTTGGAACGCGATACATCCCCGGTGTCGCGTACCCATACGCGACGTACTGCTGCTGCTGCTGTGCTTGTTGCGGCTGTCCCTGCTGGGGCGGCCGCGGCGATGCAGTATTCGCCGTGTTAGGGATCGCGTTGCGCTGGTGGTATTGCGCGGCGGCGGCGGCCACTGCGACGTTCCCGTATGGATACATCTGCTGGTGCTGTGCGGGGTTGGCATGCTGCTGCTGGGCGACGTGTGGAGTTTGATTTGTCGGGTGGGGGGAGGTGTGTGTCTGAATAGGTGTAGTGTGGGATTGGGCGGCAGCCTGTGCTTGAGGAGGCATCGGGGAACGGGACGCGATTCGCTGATTGGCGACATGGGGGCTCATGCGCATCTGCTGATTCGGCGCCACGGACTGACGGCCATTCTGTAGCTGCGCCTGGAGCTGAACATGGGCGTGCTGTTGTTGTTGCTGGTGTTGTTGTTGCACGGAGGCGGGGGCCTGCTGTGGTTGAACTCCTGTCGGGGCTTGTGGCTGGGGATGCGATTGGTTGTGCTGTTGTGTTTGAGCGGTGGACGCTTGCGACTGTTGCTGCTGTTGTAACTGCTGCTGCTGTTGCTGTTGCTGAAGGGCATGATAACGCTGGATGTATTGTTGCTGCTGCTGGGGAGTCATCTGGGACAACATCTGCTGATGAGTCGTAGCATTGGTGGCAGCCTGCTGGGCGGTCGCAACCGGCGCTTTGGCCATTTTGAGCTGGCTATTCCGCATCGTGGGTACCTGCTGGAGGAATTGCGCATTCGGCATCGGTGGTTGGAAAGCATTCTGTTGGGCGCCAGCGGGTATAGGCTGGTGAGGAGCAGGAACGCGCGGGGAAGCTTGTTGGGGCTGTGCTGGTTGCTGCTGCTGTTGTTTAGACGGTGTTGGATTACGGCTGGCGGGATCCTGGGCCTGAACGGCGAAGGTTGGTACTTGGTGCGCTTGGTGAGGTGTTTGAGTACGTGGAGAAGGAGTATTCGCCTTGGCAGCAGCGGCATTCTGGTTGAGGAAGTGTTGTTGCGCAGGATGAGGGTGTGACGCCGCGGCAAAGGCTTGAGCCATTTGGACTTCCTTTTGTTGCTGCTGCTGTGTCTTGTCGGGAGCTGGCGTGGGAGCCGACTTCCCATAGGGAGTCGGAGCTCTTGTAGAGCCATTCGTAGCAGCGGGAAGAGGAGCGGGTGAGGAATGTGCTGATGTAGTAGGGTTTAATTGTATCGGTGGCTTTATGTTCTCGTTCTTCAGATTTTCCCTTGCGGCCTGCAATCCGTCCAACAGACGATAGCTAAACATGTCTTAGATTGTTTCGGGGCTGAATTCAGGGATACGCACTTGCTATTGGGGCGCGACGAGCGTGACGCCATGAATTGCATGATTTTCGCTCGTCGAGCCTTTCCAGTTTCGTCTTCTTCTTGGACGACAGCGGACGCCTTTCGCTTGAGTGATACGGGACATGTGGGAGCAGAGACTTTGGCAATGTGGTTCACCATTCGCGAGATACTTGGATCGGGATCCAAGCATAATGGGGGAGCTGTGGCCAGCTGCCGACACGACGTGAATGAAGTTGCGAATTGAGCTGTAATGAGAGCTCACCAGTATCTTGGATTCAATTTCTAGAGCATCCGCATCGGTCCATTTGCTTCCATGTTTAACGTTGAGCGAGCAGATGTCTGCATACAATGATTCGGCCGTAGGATGAAGAACAATACGCGTTCGTTCTGGTGGTGGTGTCCGGCAGTCAATTAGCTCTACAATCATGCATCCTACGAGAATTAAAGATGTCCAAATCGTCGGATAGCAAGATGTAAGGTACCTTCGTAGAATGGCACTTTGGCAGCTTCAAATGTATCCAGAAAGTCGACCGGAATTTGGTGGTTTCGTATATCCTCTAAGAGTGACTGCAGAAAATAAACAATCCATCGTTGATGTGAGTCTCAATGATCTTACTGCGACGTGGTTGTTGTACAAGAATTTAGGCCCATGATTGAGGTTCCAATGTTCAGCATACAGGTTGACAGTGAACGATGGTGGCTTATGCCGATTCTTCGTCAAGAGATCCTGAGAAGACGTTGAGCGCATATAAAGCAGGTAACAGAAAGGCACGTACCTCTACGTGTCGTGTATGGTTGTACAAGGTCATCCTCGACGCGCAAGTTGAAGATGATGGAACAAAGGAGAGTAATGAAACCGGGCCGATCGCCGAACATTCCAACTCTCCTCCGCAAAGCCTCAGGCATATTATGGGGACGGTAATCAAGGAGTTCTCACTTCAATCTAATACATGATAATGGCAGAGATTGTTCAATGAACCCTCTCGCATCGAGCGATGAGGAGACGACACAGAATTCAAACTTGTATTTAGGTGTGTTGAGATTGT
The DNA here is from genome assembly GCA_019915145.1 of Strobilurus orientalis. NCBI lineage: Eukaryota > Fungi > Basidiomycota > Agaricomycetes > Agaricales > Physalacriaceae > Strobilurus > Strobilurus orientalis. The sequence goes on along the minus strand of JAHLML010000005.1, from coordinate 3,348,063 downwards.
CATGAAGTTGCTAAGTAGCAGTAGAAATATACAATTTGCGCAAATAAATGAATGAAAGTGTGCGGCACTATCACTGGCTGGCAGTGCACGTCACCGGAAAAGAGTGTGGATGTTTAGCAACCCATATTAACTCCGTCATATGGACCTTGAGAGAAGAGTCAATCGGCGCATCTGTGACTGATAAGGAACATTGTCGCTCTTACCAACATGGTCATTCCCGTTCCCTTCAAGAATGTTCGCGACAGCTCCGGTCGTACACTCCTCGTTGGTGTTATCATGTCCTGCGTGGGAGTTATGAGCACGACTGCTAAGTAAAGTTGTGTTTCGCTATCACTTACCAGCGCAGGCGACCCACGATCCTGAGTCCAGGATATGCTTCTCCCCGTTTGGATGCGCGTATTTCAACAAACGACCTACAAGGCATCGAGGGTATGATTTCGTCAAAATGAAGACACTGACCTGGTAGGATGGGGACCAAATCTTTCCTGTTATTGACATGGGACACCGTCAAATGCTCATCGACGTAGTCAGCAAAGTTTGCATTACCGACCTGTGTGATTGCAAAGGATTCAGCTGCCTGAAGCCGCCGCTTGCGGTTCAAAGTCTCACCCGAGGCATTCCGTAGGAGATGACGGTCACCGTCGCGGAGGGGATGTTCAGGTCAAGGTAAACGCCATTGATGAGGGCAATAGCCCCGCCAAGTGAGTGACCAACTACAGTGATCGTCGTCGTGTTATACGTCGCCATCGCACTCTTGACTGCAGCCAAGACTGTGGTTGCTTTGCTGTTGAGATATTAAACAGCATCTTCTTTTCACACAGGCAACTCACATTGCCTGCGCAGCTCTGAAGCCTTCATGCACCCTGATATCGGAGGGCATACCTGGGAACAGCTTCGAGTCCAGTTTGCCAAGAATGATGTCGGCATCGACGAGAGCAGGCAGGCTTGGAAGGCATCAGATGATAGGAATGGAGATCATCAGACCAGCGGAGCTCACATTTTCGAAAAGTCCGTTCCCTGGTGAGAGACAATAACAGTCTTAAGGGTGGGGTCATACCCGACAAACCAGTACTGCACCACGCCGCCATCGCCGCCAGATGCAACGGGCTTGAAGCCTGAATTCGCCTCACAATTCGCTGGGATGGCAATTTAGACGCGTTGTAAATCATGAACGAGACTCACCGCCGCATGACCAGGTCAAAGTCGTGGAGGGTTTGCAGGAGGCAGCGCTAGCGTAGTAGGTGTATGGCTTATACGCAGAAATCGCATCGGTAGAGAGTGTGGTGACGGTGGAGTCGCGCTTGCTAAAGAGAACAGGTCCAGACAGTGCGCTATGCGCGACCGTAAGGAGGATGAGGGCACCGAGATGAAGGAGGGAAAGCATCCAAGACCACGGGGGGCACGCTGTGCATATTCTTGGAATATATATTCCACATTCCAAGGGCAATTAAGGGACGATGCCTTCCAAGGACGTCTACCAAGAGAAACAAGAATGAATCTGACGCATCGTGCATTATCGTGGTGGCTGTCCAGTGTCAATCTGTTGTCATTCCTTGACACCTGGTAACAGGTATGATATCGCGATGACACATGGATCAGAACATTGGGGAGGCCCGTGGCGGCTGACTCAGCGCACAGCCACCCGATTAGCTGAAGCCAGGTCTCATGTCAGTCTTTTTCCCGTCTTGGAGAGTTCATACCTATAACAATGGCTCCAGATGAGTACCATACTGCCAAAGAATTGGTTTGAGGTGCCCACTGTGTCTGTGAAGAGGTAGACTTCAGTGGCACGCACCTTGGTTAAGGCGCGAAAATGATCCTGGTCTTGCACTGATAATCGCCTGTTGACCGCTTTTTTTGATTTATTTTGTGAAGTAGGAGAACAGGCCATCAGTACGTAAATAAGGTAAGCTTGCATGAGTCGTATGTACGGTCTGAAGGTTGAAACATACACAGTACTGTTTCTACGGTGAAAGTCTGTATGTCTTTCGTGTTTAATGTCACTGTCTTGGCCATTCGTCGAATGGTAGTGTTTGTCAATGGAGTTGACGCCGCAACGCGGCGGTGAAGTCGGAAACGAGTCAGGATGTCCGTTTGATGGCTAGGGCATCCGGAAGCGTCAAACCCAGGCGGGATTCCGACGACCAGACCAACTCCAGTACACAAGGCATGCGGGTCTGGGGTGATGACACGAAGGAGGCCCAAACATACCAAGCATGAGCAAAAGAGGATAAGTAAGGGATGGGGGGTGGGGCAGAAAAAGTCCAGATGAGCTTTCGTATGAGAAAGGGAGAGAGCGAAGACTTCGAAGCAGGTGAACGTCTACAAGAGAGAAACGCTGTTGGCAGTGTAGACGCGCACACGATCTCTTGCCCAATTGGGTAGTCTCTTGCTTCACAGGGGCGAGACAATTGAGCGCGATATCTTTCTACTTCTATTGTCTTCTCTTGCCTTATCTTACACTTACGCTAGCCGTTCGCAAGCTCACGTAGCTTCAGCTAGCAATAAGGTAAGCTTGCATGAGTCGTATGTACGGTCTGAAGGTTGAAACATACACAGTACTGTTTCTACGGTGAAAGTCTGTATGTCTTTCGTGTTTAATGTCACTGTCTTGGCCATTCGTCGAATGGTAGTGTTTGTCAATGGAGTTGACGCCGCAACGCGGCGGTGAAGTCGGAAACGAGTCAGGATGTCCGTTTGATGGCTAGGGCATCCGGAAGCGTCAAACCCAGGCGGGATTCCGACGACCAGACCAACTCCAGTACACAAGGCATGCGGGTCTGGGGTGATGACACGAAGGAGGCCCAAACATACCAGTATGAGCAGGGCTCCCAGAGCTGGAGGCTCGCTGAGTGGGTGGACTAAGTGGAAACACTCCAGCCCAACCGAAACCTCAAGTGGAGGCCTGCAATGTAGAAGACAGTCAAGTGTGTATTGATTTAATTAAATTCTAGTTCTGTATCAATATGTAGTCCATTGCGGGATGCAAAAGATTGAAGGGAAGAGTCCCAAGCCCGGGTGAGAGCAGCGGGAATGACCTGTTCCAAGCGCCGCCAGTAAATAAGGAAACATAAGGAACTCCAGCCCCCGAGTTTCATGATAATCTCTGGGGCTACACCGTCTAGTAAAAGCTGTAGGGACCCCCCGATGCGGTAACTGTGACCGAACACATTCTCGAGTGAGTGCTCTCGAAAGATGGCTCCCGTCAAGGACAAGAAGTGTGTCTTGATGAGTGAACACCAGCTCCCCGTCGGGGTCCTGAATGCGAAGAGAGGAGTCGAACGCTCTGGGGAATGATTGACTTCCAAGTGATTTCGAAAGGCCCATACTGGACAGAGCTCGTCGTCTGTGGCTGTCAGGATGCAATCGCCGCCTTTAATCCCTGTAGTCTTAGTCCACGGCAAATGGAAGCTGATTACCCAGCGACCGCGGACTTGGGAGATTGAGAGCCGCGTTGAACGAGTTACGTCGTGTAGCTCGTCAAACTTGGCATCCGATATAATCAGCAGTTCCCCAAGTCGACGGCACCCCCAGAAGGCTGTGAGCGCGGCAGCCCACATTGCAGCGTCTCGCGGTAGTGTCAGATCGAGGTGACTCCGTAAAACTAGAAGATGCTGCTTGGTGATGGGACCCCGGGGCGTGCGTTTGTGAATAGCGCCTCTAACATCGGCTGCCTTCTTGAGGGAAGGAAGCCATCCCTCATTTCCGTGCCACTCTGCCTGATTGTATAGATGCCAAAGGCGTAAGCCGTTGAGCCAGTTCCGTATTCCTGCCCCTGTAGAGCTGTGCATCAGGAAACGCCTTATGGGATCCAAGTATTCATAAGCACATGTACCAGAAACAGTATGTCAAAGGCAGTGTCAGGCGTAACCAAACAACCACCCAGGTCACACAAGACAGGGACGAGATAGAGAGCAGAGAGGATAAGATAGATGATAGCGGTGAGAGAGCAATGCTACTACAGTGCAGGGGGCGACCGAACAGTGAGTAGACGAAGTTGACAAACTGAGGAAACTAGGGGAGAGGGAGCTACTATATATATACAGAGTCCGTGGCTGTGTATCCGAAAGGAGAACAATAAAACAATAAGAGGAGGACAATAGAAAGGCCCAATGTGGCGAGACAATAGGCGGGCCGGAGTGAGAACAATAGCCGGTCCGGATTGGACCCAGGTGGTCATCAGACCACTGATGGACAGGTCTAGGCAATGCCAAGACGATGGATGACAGGGAAGTGTGGGCTAGGCCCAGGCCGAGGTGAATGAAGAGATGGGAGAATGTGTCGATGTCGGGAGTGGGGAGCACGTGATGGAGGGAGCAAAATAGAGGCGATTCGTGACAATACCCCCTCTTTAGGACGCGCTTGTGCCTGGAGCGCGGAAGTCCCGACCCAGATGTCATTAACGCTGATACCGAGAGTGCGAAGGTGGGGACGAGGTTTGGAGTAAGCCGTGGGATGCGTACGATGGAATTCCTCGATCAATGGGAGGGCCTTTGTGAGGCTGGAACTGGGCTCCCAGGTGTTCTCCGATGAAGGGTAGTCTAGCCATTTCACCAGATACTGAATTCCGCGTTTGTTTCGTGTTGCACGGGAGTCGAGTATGGCTTCAACATCGAACTCCTCCTTGTCGTCAATGAGGTCTGGCGGATTGGATGGGAAGTTGGGCCCATGGGCCTCGGTTTCCACAAAGGGAAGGAGGAGGGCGGCGTGGAAGACAGGGTGTATACGCCAAGTGGGAGGAAGTTTGAGACGGTAGTTGACTGGTCCAAGTACGTCAGTGACTTCGAAAGGTCCATGATGCTTGTCTGAGAGCTTAGCTTTGGGTCGCGTTGTCTTGAGGTTCTTTCCATCAAGCAGCACCTTGTCGCCAACCTTGAACGTAATGCCCTTCTTGGTGACATCTCCGTTGTTCCGCTTCATGATCTCTGCAGCGGTAGTGAGGCTAGCCTTAACCTCCTCGCGAAGTCGTTCCAGATTGGTTAGGCGTTCCTCAACAGTAGGGATATTAGACGTGGGATTGAGAGAAGGGTATAAGCGGGGTTGGAAACCATGAAGGAGTTCGAAGGGAGACTTGCCCGTAGCAGAGTGAATACGACTATTGTGGGAGAATTCCGCAAAGGGAAGGTATTTGACCCAGTCGTCCTGTCGGTAATTGCAAAAAACGCGAAGGTACTGTTCGAGTTCCTGATTGTAGCGTTCGGTTTCGCCATCTGTCTGGGGATGGTAAGCTGTACTAAGCGCGGAGGTGATTCCTAGCTTAGCGTGGACAGCTTGCATAACCTTGCTTGCAAACTGGGGACCGCGGTCGGAAATCATCTTGTCCCAGAGACCATAGCGTCGATAAACACCGTTTACCAGGATGTCAACGGTGCCATCTGCATCAATAGTCTTGTGGCACGGGGATACAATTACCGTCTTGGTAAAACGGTCGACAACGCAATGGATCGCATTGTACCCATCGCACTCGGGTAGATCTGTGATGAAGTCGGTGGTGATGGTCCCAAAGGGACGCTCAGGAACCTCATTTGGTATGAGAGGGACATGTGCCGGATGATTCCTGGGCTTCGTCATCTGACAAGTAGCGCAGCCATCAACATAGTCGCGGACAAAGACGGACATGCCTGGCCACCAGAACTCTCGGCTGAGAAGTTCATAAGTCTTGAAGCGTCCAGGGTGTCCAGGGCCGAGGGAATCATGGTGCATCTTGACAATGTCTCGACGTAACTGTAGGTCGTCGGGAACATAGACCTTGCCTCGAAAAAGGACTAGTCCATCTTCGTAATTCCATTCCTGTAGATTCTTGACCAGCGAACGGGGCCCATTACGAAGGATGACTTCTAACGCACCACGGACTTCAGCGTCCTTGTTTGGACATTCCCGAATGCGTCGTCGCAGGTCAGCATCTCCGACGGCTGCAACTTCTCCAGGCCGAGTGGCGCGGATCCGGAAGAACTTCGGATCAAGGAGCACCCTATCCGTATTGTCGTCATCGACCCCCTCTTTGTGATCCGCACGGCGGGAGAGTGGGTCGCTACGGTTCTGGGTACCAGGTTTATGAGTGAGAGTGAAGTCGAAGCGAGTGAGGAATAGCGCCCAACGAGCCTGTCGTCGGCTGAGCTTTTGCGAGTTGGCAAAGTATTCGAGGTTCTTGTGATCGGTGAGAACGTCAACCGGATGTGCCGAACCTTCAAGGTATTGGCGCCAGGCTTCCAGAGCGCGGATGATAGCGAGAAGTTCCTTGTCATGAATGTCATAATTGCGTTGAGGTTCAGAGAGAGACTTAGAGATGTAGGCAACAGGATGCCATTGGTCGTCGTCTCCCGTCTGGGACAGGATTCCGCCTGTGGCATAGTCGGAAGCATCTACTTCCACTCGATAGGGCTTATCAGGGTTGGGCATGATGAGAACGGGGGACGATGTGAACGCATCTTTAAGTGCCTCGAAGGCCTCTTGACACTCCGGTTTCCAGATCCATGGCTCGTCTTTCTTAGTCAGATCGAACAAGGGGCGTGCGACTTTGGAGAACCCTTCGATGAAGCGGCGGTAGAAGTTCCCAAAGCCGAGGAATGACTGCACGTCCTTGACATTCCGAGGTAACGGCCACTTGGCGACGCCGTCCACCTTGACTGGGTCCATGCGAAGTTCATTGTGAGAGATGATGAGTCCAAGGAATTCAATCGACTCAGCTTCAAAGGTGCATTTCTCAGGCTTAGCATAGAGATCATGCTCCTTCAAGCGCTGAAGAACTTGTAGGACAACCTTGCGGTGTTCCTCTAGGGTCTCGGTGAAGATTAGGATGTCGTCCATATATACGACGACTTTGCCAGAGTCGATGAGGTCCTTGAGAATGGTATTCATCATTGCTTGAAACGTGGCAGGGGAATTCATAAGACCAAAGAACATCACCAATGGTTCAAACAGGCCGCGGTTGGTTTTGAACGCGCCTTTCCACTCGTCTCCCTCCTTGAGTCGGCAGTTGTTGTAGCCCTGACGAAGATCTACCTTTGAAAAGTAGCGAGCGCCCTTGAGTTTATCGACTAACTCTCCAATGAGTGGGAGTGGATACTCGTTCTTGATAGTGCCTTTGTTGAGTTCGCGATAATCCTGGACAGGGCGTAGCTTTCCGTCTTTCTTTTTAACGAAGAAGAAGGGACTCGCCATGGGAGACTTAGAGGGACGTATGTACCCTTTGGCCAAGTTTTCATCAAGAAATGCGTCGAGCTCTGCTTGCTCGGTTGGAGACAATGGGTAGGTTTTGCATGGTTTGGGTTGAAAACCGGGTTTGAGATCGATAGCGTGATCCCAAGGGCTATGTTGGGGAAGTCGGTCCGACGTGTGCTTGTCAAAGACAGTGAGGTACGCATGATACTGAGAGGGAATACGCTCAGCGAGAGGACGAGTGTCCTTAGGCTTTTGGCTAGCTTCAGCAAGTTCCTGCGCCTTGCTAAATCCAGCGCGAATTTGAATAGAGGGACCGTCAGAAGGTTGTGGATCTCGCACCGGACGGGGATAATCATCCCGGAACACTTCAGTATACATCTGCTCTTCCCACTCTCTTGGGACCTCTTCTTCTTCATCGTCGTCCTCGGTGAATAGGACAACAGGGATTTGAACCCGATTGTACACTCGGGGTCGGATGCTTCGGCGTTGTCCGGCTGTACGCTGGACTGGAACAGGCCGGAGGTTGCCTGCGCGATCCTTCCATTGAACTTGGTAGTCTCGATGATGAAGACGAGGGTCATGGGGAGAGCGTTTAGTGGGGATGGGAATACGTTTAGCGTGAGCACGTACATCAGTCACTGGTGGGTTCTTGAGGATACAAGAGTCGGGGCATCGAGTGAAATCCACCTGAACACCAGCCCAATCTATTTCTGGGTTGTGTTCGTCGAGCCAGTCGGTGCCAAGAATGACGTCGTGATCACCAATGTCTGTGACGTAAAGCTCGATTAGCTCTTCGTGATAGGAGTGACCATCTCGGCTGTAGATCCGAACGCGCTGAGTGGTATAGTGTCGAACCCAGCCCATGACGTTCTCGGTGCCGTCAACATTGCGAACAGGGAAAGGGGAGGAAAGGGGAATGAGGGTAAAATGATGCTGGTTTGCATAGCGGGCGTTGATAATGATACCTTCAGCGCCGCTATCAATTAGAGCTTGTGCGACGATTTTTCTGCCAGTGATTTTGCCAATGAATTCAAGTTCCAGTGTGATCGAGGGTGTCTGTCGGTTCTGGGTGACTGCCGACATTCGAAGTTCTTTGGGGTGAATACGCTCACAAAGGGTTGATAACACAGAGAATCGATTGGTAAAATTTGTGACAGATTGTTGTACAACTCCTCCTAACGTCGGGGTAGGGGAGCGCTCTAAAAATCCAGACCAGCAACATCCTTCAAGAAGGCCAAGGCCTGCGCTTTATCATCTCCCTGGAGACCACGGAGCAAGTTAGCCGCATTACTGATTTGTTGAATGGCATCGGCAGACGATGCGGGAGCAGTGTCGGAGGAGGAAATGGGAGCAGCCGCAGGTGCGGCAGAGGTATCGGCGGCACGGATGGTGCGGCTTGGGACTGGAGCACTTGGACCAGACCGGTTGGGACAGTTTGCGGATATATGTCCTGGGCCACGACATCTGAAGCAAGCACCCTTCTTGCGAAGGATCTCGCGCTCGATAGGTGTCAGTCTAGTCAAAGGAGGGTAGTTCGACGATGCACCTGAGCCGCGGGATGCATCAACATCCATGGGAACTCCCATATCCTGAGCAGGGGCAGAAGGACGCTGAGGCTGGGCCCGGGGAGCGTAGTTGCTGGGCGAAGAATGAGTGCGCTGCGTCCAATTAGCCTTTTCGGCCTTGCGGGCTTCAAAAGCATGCTGCATTTCAACAGCGCGAGTCTTGAATTTATCGAGAGTGTCAGGGATGGGGTAGGACATGGAGATACGATCCAAGAGACTGGGGTTCAATCCTCGCTTGAAGAAGTAGAGGAGCGAACTGTCATCGAACTCGGAGTCGTCAGCGTATCCATCAAAGGTCGTGATGAACTTATCAATGCTGGCTAAGTCTTTTTCTTGGCGGATGTTCTCGATGGCAGTGCGAGCGGCAGTGGTAGGGTCAATAGCCGCATAGTCCGATTTGAACCTGTCGATGATGGATGCCTCGGTAGTCCAACGCTTATCTGCGTCGGCAATGTCGGCATCGGCCTGATCATCGTCATACTCCTTCATGCGCCGCTCAGCCCATTTGCCAGCGAGGGGTCCTTTGAAGTAGGACAGGAAGACCGAGACCTTCTCGATATTGGTGGTGTAGCGAGCAGTATTGAGTCGCATGTGATTGCGGTACTGGGCCAACCATGTGGTGGATGTGGCGCGATCGCCGACGAAGTCGTCGAGCTTGGCTCCACGTTCACTGGGGATAGACATGATAGATGGAGCAGCAGGAACTGGAAGAGATGGAGATGAAGATCGAGAGGGATTGGAAGAAGAAGACGAGGATGAAGAAGACGAGGAAGACGGTGGTTCTGATGGTTCAGGGGGATTAAGGTCTAGGGCAGGAGACTGGGGTGTAGGCGATGGATTGTCCTGGACAAGGAGTAGAACTGGGGAAGCAGGGGCAGGGCTAAAGTAGGCCTGTTCTGGTGTAACAGAGGACGGTGGAGCAGGAGACGGTGGAGCAGGAGACGGTGGAGCAGGAGGAGCTGAGGAGGAAGGTACTGGTGAGCTTGGTGTCTGGGTGGATGGCTGTAACTCAGCTCGATTGCGCTCTTCTAAACGCCTTTGGGCTTCCTCGTGTTCGTGTGGTTCAAGGTAGTACTTGTCTCCGTCAGAGACGATGTAGTGCCAAGATGCGGGGTAGCCTTCTTCGTCCTCTGATTCGTAGAAGATTTCTTGGGGGGTGTAGTCTTCGTCAAAGAGATAGTATTTCCCTTGATGAAGGTAGGCGCCGGCAGGTGGTGTAGGCGGCGCTTGGTCTGCTGTGTATCGACCGATTGTGGAGGGGTACGAGTGCGTGGACCGGTGTCGGTGTCACACCAGAAGCTGCGGTAATCTCCGCGATGACGAGCCCTAATAGCAACCGGTAGATTGTGAAAGAGAGCTTCGCGGTGTGTTAACGTACGGGGTGTAGTGACCGAAGTCTTCTTGAAGGTAAGGCGAGTAGGGCGAGGTTGGGAATCAGATGGAGGTTCAGGGGTTGTACGGTCGGCGGGCATGCGACGAGCGAAGGTGTGAGGTGGGTGTAAAGGAGTTTGTCAAAGTGTCAAAGGCAGTGTCAGGCGTAACCAAACAACCACCCAGGTCACACAAGACAGGGACGAGATAGAGAGCAGAGAGGATAAGATAGATGATAGCGGTGAGAGAGCAATGCTACTACAGTGCAGGGGGCGACCGAACAGTGAGTAGACGAAGTTGACAAACTGAGGAAACTAGGGGAGAGGGAGCTACTATATATATACAGAGTCCGTGGCTGTGTATCCGAAAGGAGAACAATAAAACAATAAGAGGAGGACAATAGAAAGGCCCAATGTGGCGAGACAATAGGCGGGCCGGAGTGAGAACAATAGCCGGTCCGGATTGGACCCAGGTGGTCATCAGACCACTGATGGACAGGTCTAGGCAATGCCAAGACGATGGATGACAGGGAAGTGTGGGCTAGGCCCAGGCCGAGGTGAATGAAGAGATGGGAGAATGTGTCGATGTCGGGAGTGGGGAGCACGTGATGGAGGGAGCAAAATAGAGGCGATTCGTGACACAGTAGTTTTAAAGCTGCCAAAGCACTTATAACTGCTCAAAGCACTTCAGAGTGTATCATAGTATACAACAATTGCACCGTGACCTTCAAGAACTTGAAGACATGTTCAAGTACTATCAACCTTATGTTTTAGTAACATATCTTATAAAGTAGTTTCAATTCTTGACACGATTGCAATCACTTACAATATCTTTGAACTACTTGAGTGCTCATATAAGTATCAACTGTCAACTCAAACACTTTGATTCATTCTCTAAGCTAAATAAATACTCTGATAAGTATAAATACTAAGCCAATTATTAAGTAAAAAATGTGAGCAAGTATCCAAAACTGATGATTGACTAATTGGAATGTCCCAATCTACCGATGGACTCTTTGAAAAGTCAGGAGTCAAATGAGCACTCTGACGAACATTGACTAGTGAAATAATAGACCACGCAGGAGATTTACCATCTGATAAATACAATTTTGACAAAGAGGGTATTTTGTGAGTCCGAAGAGCTCAAGGAGTGAGAAGAGGCTTTGTATACCACTCAATATATGCCAATGGCTCCTTTGGCCAATGTGCAGGAGTCTGAATCTTTACACCGTGCATTTCGAGATGTGTGGGAAATTTGAAGATTACCCGAATACGCCCAATGCGAGTTCCTATCATAGATGTCAATAAAAATATAATTGAGCACAGTAAATGTGTCATACCTTGTAACCCAGTACTCTCAGCATCATCTCCAGTGAGAACAACAACAGTATCAAAGTGTCCACCATCAAGTGGCGACGCCTTGACTGCATCACGAATTTCGAAGTCATCCGTCAAGCCTTCACGTGAGAATTTAAACGAATAATAGACATCAATGCCCAGGAATGGAAGCGAAGGATAGACCTGGGCGTTTTGCACAAGTTTTTCCTTGCTGACAGTGTTGAGATACAGCAGAAGATGGGAAGGGAACGCTGGAACTCCATGCTGCTTGGCAATGCGTACAAGAGGTTTGTTTGGGATAGTTGGGTGCAATGGTAACATAACACGATTTTTGGGTGATGATGAGGCAGTGGTAGGAGGTTGTGCTAAGGGCGGAGATGGAGGAGATGGAGGTTTTGGTGCTATGATGGAAATAATCAGTAATAAACTCAAACAAAGGTAAGAAACTTACCAAGTTGGTTCTGAATCCATTTAGTATATTTGTCGAATGCATGCACATTCTCCTTGCGAATCACCCATGTCATCATCTGTGGGTACTCGTCCCGTTTATTAGACGCGTGCCAGCCATGTTTCGCAAAGTCTATGTGAAGGCGTTCAAACATCTCCGTATTGAAGTTGTTTGTAGCGCCAAATAAACAGATGGATTCAACATAATGACGAAGGGAGTGCATTTTGGGAAAGTTGAAGTCTTCGCAAAGGCCAACAATGATGAAGTAGGATTTATTGGTATGCCAAGTCTTAAGCGCATCGTCCATATAGCCGAGAGTCTCGTCGTCATGAGTGGAATACTGGGCGAGGTAAATAAAGTCCAGAATGGCCCGACAAGCAGTTATGCCGCGGTCATTGATAGTTGAGCCAACCAAACAAGCAAGCAGAACTTTGCCCATATTCTTCCGCTCAGTGCCACTGATTTGGGAGAGCGCACTAACACCGTTCTTGAAATGGCGGAGACCGAGACCAGGAGGCAGACAGCGAAGACGACAATCAAACTCTTCCTCCGTCATCAACGTTTGACACCAACCAATAAGATGTCGAAGCACACCCTGGTAAAGCTGGTGAAGGACATCAGGCGTTGTGCTGAGATGGATGTTGGTGTGGGGTAAATCGGCCCAGAAGGGATTTGGTGCATGCCCAGATACATTCTCGGCCATGCATTTCTCAAAATATGCCGAAGTAGATGTTGCAGAGGCCTTAGCCTCCGACATGACGTCAAGAGTCCAGGCAGGAGTTCTCATAGCATCAGGTCCCTTCTCGCCCATAGCCTCCTGCCGACACCTGCATTTTGGGCATGTTCCGTTCTTCGCACAAGTAACGAGGCACTGCTCAGGGTAGTCGGCTACATAACTGGCGAGCACGGGATGAACACAACAAACGGCACCGTCACCGCTTGTCATTTCGACTCCCTTCTCCCCGGCCTCCTTCAGAGGAGCAAATATCTCTGACATGGCAGCATGGAAAAGACGTTGGTAACGTGTACCCATGGCGGCCTTGGAGAGATTGCCTCTGTTGATTTTGTCGACGGGGAGGTATGCGATGAGGATGCACGCCAGTTGTGAGGGCTTACGGCGAAGGTGACTGGGTATATTGCCGAGGGTGAGATAGACGGGATATGCCTGGCGAGAACCCGAAAATTGTGTGAGTTGCGTTTTATCAGTGGAGATTATGAGCGGCGCCAGAGTATGGCCCCGAGGTATTTTATTCTGCGGTAAGGGTTCAGTTTTTGGAACAACAAGAACGTCAGATGAACAACTGACTTGAATGAATTTCCACCATTTTGCGGTCCACATCTCATTGTAGAGTTGACGGTTGCAAGACTTGTCACTGAAAAGAGTGCTGGGCTTGTACACAAGGTGCTCAGCCAGCTCGGGATCACCCCAAAGAGACCGGATGGAGTCGAGGATGTCGCGGTGACGAAGCGTAAACTTCTCGTCAGGACGGTCCGGAAAAGCGAGCGTCTTGACTTTCCAGTCCCCTGCACGACGTGGAATGGAGTCGACAATTTTGTGCAGGCCGCGCGCGTTGTTGTAAGAAAGTCCCAGCTTCTCTTTGACCTGGCAAACATATGAATTAGTCTCTCTGAATGAGTCACGCTGAAGGTGTAGGATACATACCCCAGGAATATTCAACAGTGCGTTGAACGCATTGTGCCCAATACCTTCTTCCACCATCCACTGTGCTACTTGCCAGTCCAATTGCGAAGCAAAGGGCTTGTACCATTGCGCGTCGCTTAGATCAGGAGCGCCGGTGCCATCCATGACAACGTCGTTCTCTGGAACTCGCGTCCCAAATAGAGTTGCCCATTGCTCGTGCACCGTCTGCGACATGCGAATCACAGCACCGGCAGTTGCGTCAGGAACGGAAACTCGGTCTGCAATTGAGTCGTCATCGTCCAGGTAACGCGTGCGCCCGCCAAGCATGGTATTGAGACGAATCCGCTGGGTTGACGGTCCAGGACCAGCTTGTCCGAGGGCAGAATCATCGACGGTCTCAAACACCTCCATAGCTTGTGCGTTCTCGATCCATTGACGGAAGGCGTCGCCAGCATCCTCGTCCTCGTCGACGTCAATCTCCTCCTCGTCAGCAACGTCCTCGTCCTCGTCCCCGTCCCCGTCCCCGTCCTCGTCAACCTCAGCGTCGACGTCTCCACCCTCTTCGACTTCACCGTCCTCCTCCTCTCCGTTGGCCGTCGAGTTGTCGGGTGCAGTATCGTCCTGCCAATTCGAAGGTCCCGCGGTGTCCACCTCAGCAATATCCAAGCCAGAAGAGCTGGATTGAAAGGTAATTTCTGGCTGGGTTTGTGAAGCGTTCTCAGCCAGGTGGGCGCGCGATTTGCCGTGAGCAATCCACCACTTGCACGACTGTGCCTGACGCAGATGACTTCGCATAGCCTGATTGGTGCTGAAGGTGCGCGTGCAGGCGGGCTGTTCGCACTTGATGATAGGAAGAGCGGGCATGGTGGGTGACTGTGTCGCGGGTGAGATAGGAAAGCTATACATCAGTTATCAGTACAGATCGCGAGTCAGAAAGGAGAAACAACGTACATTGCTGAGCGTTTGGTGGGGAGGACACTAAGGATTGGAATCAGTCACATCAAGGCGGGCGAACCGACAGCGTACTAACCTGGTGGTGGTGTGCTGATCTACGAATGTGCTGCTAACGTTGGCCTGGATGCAAGGAGAGCTAGCGAGAAAATCGGTCCTGCGACAAGAATTAGTGTGAGTTCACGAATGTTGTACGCCCAGCGGCGCCAGCCTCAAAAAAAGCTTTCGAACCTTGGGAGTGGGCACTGCGCAAGGGATGGGCTGTATACGGTGGGGATAAAGCCGACAAGGTCGGGGTCGACTGAGATACTGCGAACAGGATGCTCAGTACAAGTCGGGATTCACCAGATGGGCCCAACGGCGACACCTAGAATTTTTGGGAAAATTTACACACCTGACGGAGATGCGGGGCGCAATGCAAAGGCCAAGGAATGATATTTGCGCTAGGCAGAATACCAAAGATGCGAGGGCAACCACAAGAACTAATCTGAGTGGTGCAAAGAGCTCGCAAGAACTAGTCTGAGCGAGTCGGGGGCGGGATCCGAGGGCGGGCTGAGCGCTGGGCATGCGAGCGGGCGGGCAAGGACAGGTGAGGACGGGCAGGAGAGGTGAGGGCACGGCGATCAAGTGGGTGAGGGGACTTGGACCAAAATTTGGCCCGTGGTCCGTGCACAAATCGGAACTTGAAACTTTGAAACTCCGGTCGGGGGCAAACACGCCTATCTTGATCCCATCCATCTGTCCCATCAGCAGCCCTCCTCAACACCGTCACTTCAGCGCCCAATCCACGCTCGCGAGCACAGCGTCGGTCGACGACGACTGCCACGTCAGTCACTCTTTCGGTGCGTGTTTTTTTTCAGATTTGTTTTTATCACTCACCATTCCTAGCAACAGTTCACTAGCTCGTCCGAGCTCATCGATCTCTGCACGACGACCAAGCGTCTCGTGCCCATCCTACCGCGCAACAAGACCGAGCGTCCGTTGCTGCACCGCCCCGCCCGGTCTCAGCCCAGTGCTTGACCGTCAGCACCCATTCTTCTACTCCCTCGTCCGGCTGTGCTGTCCCCATCTCCATGCCCGGCGCCGAACCCAAATCCTACGAAGGCCGTCTTGGGCGCGTCTTTGATGCCGACGGTGTATTTGTCACGACGCCCAACGCCACTCACATCCCCAGCGACCTCCTCCTCGGGACTCGAGATGTTCGTCAGCGCCGAAACGGTCACTTTGGGCAAGACGACCCGCTCCTGCACCCTCAAATCTTCGACGCTCGCCTTCCTCATCTCACCTGCATCCCTGTTCGCAACATCGAGCTCGCTGGGTCGTTGGCATTTTGGTCAACCCCCAGCCAGGCGTTTGATTGGGAAGTGGTGCCAGACACCAACGTTGGGCGACTTCGACAGCCCATCCGCGCTGGTCTTCACAACGCCTGCGTGCATGTTCTCAAGACCATCGATGGTCTGTTTCTCAAATCAAAAGATCCAGAGATATCACAGTTCCGGAAGGACCGCGTCCTATGCACCCTTCGACACAAGTTGAAGTACTATACACCCCGCCTCGGCCTGGTTTCTACCTTCGAAGAGGCGCTCGTCATTTATCGGCATGTCGGGCGGCTGGCATTGGAGCTCCACGGGCGCGCTTTGTGGCTGACCGTCGCCCGGAGTCGTTACAAGCAGTTGGGGAAATTTCGTAGCAAATCGCATGACGCCGTTCAGTACGTTGTTGGCGCGCTCACCTGGGATCTTGAGGTTGCAGAGAATCTTTTCCGGGTGCGTACTCTATCACTACAATCCATTCATTCTACTAACATTCATCAAAGTCGGGCATTCCTGTATGGTTAATTCGGCCTACTGCACGGAAAGCGCTGCTTTTTTGCGCGACGTGGCTGCTGTCGGATGCCCCGCCACCACCACCAGATTGGGAAGAGAGGGGAGAATGGGACGATTTGTCACCTCCCCATCCGACGATTTGGAGCGGCAAGTCCTCCGACATCGTTCCCCGATATACCGCTATGCACACTCACATCATCAAATCCATCTACACCTATGCATCCGTCGTCGCTGCGCCCTCCTCTGATTCTCCCGCCTCATCGTCTTCATCCACAAGGAGAATCCCGTTCACCGAGTATCTCCAGCGGCGGCTTCCACCAAAGTCACCAAAGTCGGCACCACCTTCCAACGCCGTCGCTTCTACCACTACACCTTCCACTTCATCTTCCGCGCGAGAACGCCCTTTTCCCACTCATGTTCAGCGCGGACGTCCGCAACCATGTAAGTCATCGTCTTCGTTCTCGCCAGCTCAAGTTATCTTACTAACCCATCTTGGCAGATGCGAATCAATCGTCTCACCCTCGCCCGCAACAACCAGCTCGCAACAAATTCTTTGATGTGGATACTCCTCTCATGCCGAGGAGTATCTCTGCCTGGTCCGCCGCTGCTTCTTCCGCCAATCTTGGGGGCTTCATCAATCAGTCCTATCGACCTCTCCCCGGCGCTCAACCGGGCTACATCCTCCCCGAGGCCAACGGCATTGTCAGCGCCAGCCGTGAAGACGTCCGCGCTGCTCAACTGTGCTGGCTTGTCCGACACTGGGATCTTCTTATGTACCGTATGGCGAGCACCGACGTCGACGTTTTTCCACAGAAGGAGTGGCACGCCATCTTGACGATGGAAACTCACGGGCGGAAAATGACCAATGCTATAGATTCGAAGGCTGCGACTAGACGTGATCAAATGCGTGCTAGGCTCATGGAATGCATCGCCAGAGGTCGCAAGGATGTAAGTCGCTACGAACTTGTTTGTTATCTAAGCTAACTCATTGTAGGGCCACTTCAACTGGGACGACCTCGACAGCGCTCCCACGCGATGGCACGGGCAAGTCGTCGACCTCTCCACTCCACTCCAATCCTCCGTCGTGCGCCCAATTCTCTGGGAGGTGATCGAGATCAACTTTCGTGTGGACCTTCTATCGATTGATGTGTGGAAGTACAACCTGAAGCCTGTCGAGGACGACGCCGAGAATGACGAGTCTGGTTGGGATGACCTTGATGCATCGACACGCCCTGACCGTGAGGCGGCAGTTTTGTCTGCCATCCCGCATCTTGGTGGAAGTATCATCCCAGATCACCAACTAGGCTATGATGTGGGATTTGCATCGTCGGACCTCCGTGAGCGTGCCCGTGCCATGCTCGCACTATTTCGTGTCATGCTGGGATGGAAGGTGACGCGTGATGAGATGTCCGCAGAGGGGTGGCGAGAGGCGCACAAGCTGTTTGATATGGTACGTGATGAGAGTCAACCAATTTCGCAGCGGGACCTGGAGCACGCCGAGTTTCAAGTCGTCTACTGGTACATCGACGTGTTCACTGATGTATTTAATCGCCCGCCCACTCTCCCTCATCATCGATTCTAGTGTTATTTTCATCGGACTTTTTTTTATATACATTTTTTCAGGACATTTATTTTGGACTTCTGGCATCTATACTGTATCTACCTACCCCGCTGCCCCCCTCAATCCAGACAGGCCGTTTCTTGAGACAGGAAGTTAGTGACTCGAAAAGGCAAGTTGTACTGGTCCGTGCGCTAAGGTCTGTGCGTGAGACTGATCAACGGGACCCTGATTGTCATGGTATATAACCGTCGGTGGGTCGCTTCACTCTTTTATTTTATTTCCCCACCTTCTCTCTATTTCTTATTTTTGTCCCGCCTTCTCCGCCCACACTCTCATCGTCCAGCAATGCCCCCAGCCAAGCGCCCGGGCCCTAAGAGTGCCGCGACCAAGCGTCCGGCAGCTTCGCGTTCGTCTTCGTCGGAAGGTACCGAGAGTACGTCCGAGAAGGCTCCGTCTGCTGCTGCTCTTCGCCGTTCCGCGACCCAGAAGGTGGCGGAGAAAGCTGCGCGCGCTGAAGGTATGTACTAACTGCTTTCGTGAACGTGTCTCATATTTGATTAGCAATTCGCCAACGCAACGCCGCCCTTCAAGAGGAAGACCCCAACGAGGCGCTTATCGCCGGTGGCTACGTTGCACCCCCCGAGGCCGATGTCGACGACCAAGAAGACAACGTCCTCCCGGCTTCCGACTTCGATGAGCCGGATGAGCTTCCGGTTGCCTCTAGTGACCCGATCGAGTATGACGACACGTCGGACGGCATTGTGAGTATTGAGGTTGCCCTTCGCAGTGTTGTACTGACTTCACTCCTTCAGCTGCTGTCGTCGGATGCGGATCCGTTCACTACTCCTCAGAGGCCGCGTAAGCGTGCTGCTCGGGACGACGGTGACGACCGTGATGATGGCCGCGGCGCTGCCAAAAAGGGCAAGGTCACGTCAAGTATGATCTCGCCTGCCTCGCTTCGTCTTGGCGTCAAGGGCAAGAAGGCTCTCGTGGTTGAGGTAGCCACAGATACTCCTTACCCTGGCATTCTGGAACGCGTCGGGCAGGTTGAGCGTACCATGGAGAAAATTGCCAAGCAGGCCGACGCGGACCCTGAGGACAAGGGCACCTGGGCGCGTCTCCTCAAGAACCCTGCCAAGTTGCAACTTTTGGTCCAATATGTGAGTTATAAATTTGAATCCTCTCTGACATCGAAACTCATATTCATTAGGTCATGTACTCTCGGTTCGCCTTCTTCAACTCACTCATCACCATTGCATGCCGTCTCGTTGCTGGTCTTGGCATTCCGGGGTCAATGTTGCCTGCCGAGATTGTTGAGGTTGTCACGTGGCTTCTGAAATCAGAGGCTTGGAAGTTTTCTGGTCTTGACATCGTTGTAAGTTCCTAAGTTTACTGTTCCATCATTATTTATTGACTTTGACAGAATCGCACCTTTGACAACAAGAAACCCTTCGGAGCTGCTTTCTTTGAGGCTGTGCCTCGTGTCATGTTCATGGAGGGCCGTGGAAAGGCCAACTCCGAAATGTTTCGCCTCTTGATTGAGCTCCAGTCTTTGCCTACTGTGTTTATGGCCTTGTCTATGACCGCCGTAAGTGTTTATTAATTTTAGCTGATTATTCATTCATATTTGTTTCAGATGGAGCACGCTCTCACTGAGTGGCGCGATGGTACCATTTGTCGTGCTGACTTCAAAGAGGACAACTCTGTCAGGTACTTCCATCATTTGGCTGGAGTGCAACATGTCGAGAAGAAAGCTCCCGTCTTTATGACTAAGCTGCAGACTGATCTCTTCAAGTCCATGCTGTATGTTTTACTATGCTTTCTTTCGATTTTGCGTTAACTAATCATCTGTTGACAGGGTGCATACCAACAAGACCTTCCTCCTCGAGACTGCTGTTTCTGATACTATGTCTAATTTGGATTTCGCTGCTCTTGAGGCGTCTGCTGCTTAGTTTGTTTTTGCTTTACTTGCACTCATTACTACTCATCTAATCTTGCATATCTTCACTGTCGTTTTTGTATCATTCCTACCTTTATCATGCTCATCATTAATTGTCTGCTGTCGTAGTTAGTTAGCTAGCATTACATACATCCTGCAATATCAATTTGGTTATCCTGCTTTCACATTGTGTGTTCATTGAATATTAACAGCTTTGGATTGGCTTTTCTTAATTTTGTTGTCTTTGAAGACAGCTTATAAGCTCTGTTCAATCGCTTTCTGGGTAACATGGCTTTGCTTCGACTTGAGTGTTTCAAGACAGTGGCCTTTGAGTTGCTATTGATGTACTTTGGCAGCACTGTCGTATCACTATGAACAAGCTTGATGTATGCCTTATAGTCACAGTATTTATGTTTGATACTTTATATAGCTTGTGACACACTTTATAAGCACTTTGGTGTTACTATGTAAGTACTTATCGAACACTTAATATGTGCTTATTGATTGCTTCATGAATGCTTTGATGACACTATACAAGTACTTATATAGCAATTTATATTTGCTTGTTGACTGCTTTGAAAGAGATTGTGTAGTGCTTGACACAAAGGTTACACAAGCATACAACTTTGTAATGATTTAGAATCGTGGCGGAAGTACTTAGCATGCTCCTTGAAACCACTTCTGAAGTACTGATAGAAGGCTTTAAACAAAGGTTAACATGTCAGTATACTTTTTAGCGCTTATATTATGCTTATGAAGAGCATTGAAAGTACTATGTAGTACTTTGAATGTGCTTTGTGGTTATATTGTAAGTGTTTTGAAAGCATAGTCGAAGTCCTTGACACAAAGGTTAATGAAGACATCTACTTTGAAAGCATTATAAAGTAGTCCTCAAGCTCTATCAAAGTTACTTCAAGTACTTTACAGGTCTTTGAATCACATGTCTCCTCTAACCTTTGTTTGAAGCATTTTGGCTGCTTCGAGGCTTTCTAAACTTTGAAAGGCTTTGATTCTCTTTACATTGCTTCGATTCCATAAGGCGTTTCCTGATGTGGTTCAATATATGGCTGTCATAATGGCAGCGTCCGAATAGCTTACCAGATAGAGAACCCAGCGAATCAGCAATGAAAGCGCTCAGCAGGATGGGGGATGCCGGCATGCGCAAGTCCTCCGGAATGTGTTCTTCATCACAGAACTGGTGAAAACAAAGTAAGCCAGCGCCGTATGCTTCCCGTGTTCCCTGGGTAGTTGCTGTCAGAAGACCCTCGAAAATCCGGGTCTGAAGACGCCGTGATATCTGGTCATCGAGACGCTGCTGTAGCAATGATGAATGTGGTGATGTCCACAGCAGAACACGTCGGTCGGCTGGGACGTGCGGGCGAAAGGGACTCGGACGTAATTCGTTCCCTTGAGCAGGGCGTCGAGCCTTCTTTGGAGGCAGAGAGGTAGCAGCAGCTAAGCGGACGTCCTGGAGAGATGTCTCCACATCTAATGAGGGCAGTAAGGAAGAGATCTGAGTTGGGGCAGGTAAGGTAGTGGTGGTTGTAGAGGGTGAGAGACCGAAGAAATCATAAGGTAAATCAGAGAGGTCTGATGTATCGTTGTATGTAGCGGAAGAAATAACGGAAGCTGTTGATTCAACTGAAGGCTGGCGCGGAGGAGGTGTTTCTAACACATCCCAGTCTAAAGTTGCGACCCGATGTGGTGCCGCCTCGAAGATGTCCATGTCATCCATCGATGTCAACAAGGAAGGAGGATAGCTCCCGTGGGAGATCAAAAGAGCGAACAAGTCGCTTGGTTGGACAGCCCAAATCTCCGCGCGAGATGGGGTCTGATGGGTTGAGGGCCGAAGGAATGTAGATGAAGGAGGGTAGGATGAGGTGGTCCTCTGCAATTTCGTACGTACGACGTACACAGAGGTTGATGGCGTCGTTACGGCTACGTCCTTTGAAATGTGCTCCGATAGCCCCATTGTTGTCGGAGTGCATGAGCAAGTGAACGCTTTCGAATCCGAGTTGCACCAAGAAATACATGAGAAGTTCGAGGGCGACTGCCTCTAACCAACAAATGTCCTGGCCTGGGACCTTCCAGCCCGGTTTGAGTTGAAAGGCAGACCACCGGTCCTGAATGATAATGCCAATGCCCCAGCTGGTAGAGGCATCCACATAAATGCCGAGGTCCTGAAGGGGTGCGACGGGTCGTAACTGGCGAAATGCCAAAGGGTCAGAGAGACGCCTCTCCCACCAGCGTAGAGTGTGGATAACGGAGTTGGATGCATGGCGAAGCAGGAAGGAGTTGGTTCCATAGTGAGCCATGAAGTTAGACAGGGAAGGTAGGCGTGAACGACCATCTGGGAAGACGAAGCATATGTGAATAAGGGAGCCGTGTATCTTTTGCAGATCCAAAAGCGATAGGCCCTCACTATTTGCAACGCGACCCAGCATAGTGACCACGCGGTGAAGGAATTTTAGTCACTTCTCCTCTGGTAGTGAGACTCGACGCAAGACAAGGTCCCAAAAGAGACCAATAAAGATCATGGAGAAGGAAAAGCGGTCTCCGGTCTTGACTGGATGCCACGGTGTACCGAGTATGTCGATGGGTTCCGTATACGAGTTGCGGTCATACATGTACCGGTAAGCGCCATCGCGAACAAGACCGTCGGGGTGGGGAACACGGATTGCGGACATGTCGTCTTCGTATTTGAATGGGGGAACACCTGGTCGTTCTTTCCCCCATATGTCGACTAGAGCGTTGGCTATTTGGCCAGAGTTGCTACTGGCCGAACAGAGTCCGAACGGATGGCAATGGTCGATATAGAATAGACCGTCCATTGACACCACCAAGTATGGTTTGTGATCCGGGTGAACGGGGCAAGTGCGGTGAAAGGCCTTGATATCGAAGGCGCACGCCTGAGCACCTTCGGGAGCCGAAGCAATCTGTACAAAGTATCAGTATATACGGCAGGCCAGGAGTGAAGCAGCAAGGACAAGGCAGGCAGGCAGGCAGGCAGACAGACAGCGTACCCAAGAAAACTTGGGTAATAAAACAGTGTCTCCAAGCCACGAGCGGACGAAGACCAACTCGGGTAATAGAGCAGGCGGAAAATGATAAAGAAACAGGCAAATAATCACGTACCACTGTGGCAACCCTAGTAGCTGCGTCAAAACGCGTGGGGAAGTCCTCTTTTGAGATGAAGCTGTTGATTGAATCGACATTGCTACCTCCCTTAGAGAGGTTACGACAGACACGCTTCTTAGGCGGCATCGCGGGACCCTGCTCTTGAACCGCTACAATCAATGGGGAACAGTAGAAAGGTCCCCTCAGAATACGCTCTGTGTCGGCCTGTGAGAATGGGCCTGACATGCGATCGGATTGGATTTCTGTTGCCAAGTATTCGTGTATGGCCTCGGGGTTCTGATCCACAGAAGGGTGATTCTTGATGATAACGGACTCTGTAAGCACAGGCAAGTCTCCCCCAATGGGAAAGCCGTTGCGAAGATTCTCCACCAGGGAGGGGTAGGTTCCGGAAAGGTTGTGGCTAGCCAGCAACTCCTGGTATGCGTCTGCATTGTAAGGGTGTACAACTCGCTCATAGATTTCGATGTCGAATGATGTTGTATTAGATAAAGGTGGGCGGTGTAAGATAAGATTAGAGAAATCGGAGTAAGAGAGTAGTGGATGCGGGGGTATATCAAAAGACGGAGTGGACACTCTAGCATCAGATGCGGAAAACACCGTTGGATACGCGGAGGCAGGTGGCGTGCTTCGAGAGAGCGGAATGGTCTTTGCCGCAGAGGCTACAGATATGCAAGCGCCCGTTGTCGTGAACACGCTGGCATCCGGCGGTGAGGTTGAAGTCGATGCAGATTTTTTGAACTTCTCTCGTGGCTCCAAAAGATCGGGTCGTCCAAAGTTCTCTGTCCCGAGAGACTGCGAACAACGGTTTGCCGTCCGAGAAGGATGTGGTAGAGGCGGGGTGGTCGCGTAAGAGATGTGCACTGCCGCATGCGATGCAGACATGGGAGGACCGAAAGGAAGATATGCCGTCGCTCCGAAAGGAACCCGGCGAGTCGTTCGCGTTGCGTGGAGGTTTCGCAGCGGCTCTGAGGTCGCTCTCCGATGCACGCTTCTGGGGTACGACTGGAGGTCCAAGAGAAGGCCTCGCAGAACTTGCACAGGCCACAGCGTTCAGACGCCCCTCCAACTTCCGAATGTAATGTGCGGCGTCGAACTTGACCCCTTGCATGATCTCGTGTCTTGCTTCCCGCTCCAATGTATACCAGACGGGATAGTTGTCCTCAAAATCCTGTGACTCGTAGAAGAAAAGCCGGTGCTGAGCAAACTCGATTGCAAACGTAGTCCGCCCAGCCTGCAGTGCAGTCGCTGGATCCTCGGAAAGGCGTACCAGGGCAGCGCTCATGTTGTCCGTTGCCTGTAGCCACCTGAGAGCCGAAAGACACGAGAAGTCCTCGTCGGAACCCCACGCGAGTGGAGGTGCAATGAGTTTTGCCACGTCGAGTACCAGGACCTTGTCTGGGTTTGGGTTATCGATGGTGGCCTCCGGGCGTACAAGTTTTGTCGGCAGTTCGTGTAAGCGGTGCTCCATTAGCCTGAGGTGTTCGTTGGTGAACCAGTTCAGCGGTGGGTAGAGTTTATTAGCGATGGTGTGAAGGAGGATGTCCGGGATCACGACTGCAGCTTGCTTACCAGCAACGCGGGTAATGGGGTTGTTGAGTATCATCGAGCCCGCCACTGGCTTTCCAGTCTTCTCCCTCTCTGCTTTTTCCTTCCCTGCCGTCTTTGAACTGTCTGCCTTGTCCATTCTGGCCTGTATGATTCGGCGCCTCAGGTAAACCGGCAGTGGTCCCACTTCCACACAGTACTGGTCGTCGAAAGCCATCACTGCAAACTCTTCGGAAGTGTAGAGATACATAGCTAACAGTGCGGGCCCCACGTCCATGGAAGGCAGACGACTGGTGGCCTCCTGGCAAGTCCGAGTTGCGTGAATGCTACGCTCGTTGTGCTCCTCCGCTTTCCGATTATGCTCGTTCCGAATCCTAAGACTTCGACCTGCTACCGCCAAAGCGGGCGGAAATGCAACCCATGCGTCGAAATCGAAAGAGTCGGGTATTGGTCCAGAGACTCCGGCATTTGGCAATATGGCGGTCATTTTCAGGGTCTGAAGTATGCAGAAAAAGTCCAGATGAGCTTTCGTATGAGAAAGGGAGAGAGCGAAGACTTCGAAGCAGGTGAACGTCTACGAGAGAGAAACGCTGTTGGCAGTGTAGACGCGCACACGATCTCTTGCCCAATTGGGTAGTCTCTTGCTTCACAGGGGCGAGACAATTGAGCGCGATATCTTTCTACTTCTATTGTCTTCTCTTGCCTTATCTTACACTTACGCTAGCCGTTCGCAAGCTCACGTAGCTTCAGCTAGCACTTAGCTAGGTGCCAACCGGAGACGACAAGCAAGCCGGTAAGGTGCTTTGAAGGTTTTACGGAGACGCAGTGGAGAAGACACGGTAAATCTTGACGGATCATTTGGGAGGGAGCTGGGAGAGAAACTTTAACAATTTGAGGGCCGAAGCGCGAGGGCCGAAACGCACCTGATGACCTTCATTCCACTTGGAGATTATTGGCTTTTACGCGTCCGAGAGATCCGAGGAAGGGCGTCCAGGATTAGAATGATAGAGAATAATGATGTCGCCACAATTTCCGACTTTGCGTATTCTGGAAATACTAGTCAAGATACAACGCTATATTTTCAAGTCCGTTGAGGACTCGGTCAGCACCAATATACACCAGATATATGTTAAATACACCAAGCTAACAGTACATGTAAAATTACCTCCATTCTTCTTCTTCTTCTTCTTTAGTGATGGAACAGCCTCAGCGATGTGTGCGCAAACACCAAATCATGCTCATCCGCCGCCTTGATGCATTCCGCATCCATGACACTGCCGCTGGGCGCAGCTAAGTACCTCACGCCACTCTTCTTCGCTCGGTGCACGTTATCCGGGAAGGGGAAAAACGCGTCACTAGAGCAAGCAACGCCGTCCAGCTGCGCAGCCCAGTCCTTCTTCTCCGCATCGCTGAGTGTGGGGATGGTCTCGAATCGGCTTTCCCAATCCGCCTTCTCAGCACCATCAAGAGGCTCGCCGGAAACGAAGAGATCAATAGCGTTAGCCTTCTCCGCGCGCTTGACTCCTTTCTTGAAAGAGAGGTTAAGAACGGTAGGGTGGTGGCGCAGCCACCACAGGTCGGCCTTGCCTCCGGCAAGACGAGTGCAATGAATACGAGATTGCTGGCCGGCACCAAGACCAACGATGCCTCCCCGAAGGGCGTACGCAACACTGTTGGATTGCGTGTATTTGAGGGCCAAGGTCGCGACAATCAAGTCAGTGACTGCAGCAGAGGGAACCTGTTTGGCATCAGTATCAGAAGGTGTTGAAAGGACATTCGGGGGCTCGCCTCCTTGTTCTTGCTGACGATGTTCTCAAACAACTTCACGTCAATCTTGCAGTTGTTACGAAGTTGCTGGAGGTGGATGCCGTACACTTGCTTCGTCTCAATCTCCTCCGGGACATAACTCGGATCGATCTAATGACAAGGCCGTCAGTTCACAAAGTCAATATGACATTCCAGGCAACATACCTCAAGAACACAGTATTTTCCTCCTTTCTTCTTCGAAAGTATTTTGAGAGCTTCCTCGGAGTATCCTGGAGCAATGATACCGTCTGAAACTTCGCGAGAGATGATCTCGGCGGTAGCCTGATCGCAAGGCGCCGACAGAGCAATGAAGTCTCCGAAAGAAGACATACGGTCTGCACCACGGGCACGAGCGTATGCCGACGCCAATGGTGTAAGAGGTGTCTTCAAGTCATCGACAGCATACACCTTCTTCTCCGTCTCATTCAGTTCGACACCGACTGCAGCTCCAGCAGGCGAGACATGTTTGAAGGAGGCAGCCGCTGGGAGGTTGAGCGCTTCCTGAAGCTCTTTGACGAGAGCGTAAGAGTTAAGAGCGTCCAAGAGGTTGATGTATCCAGGAGATCCGCAAAGAGCTGCGATGGATACGTCCATAAGCGAAAGCTTGAGCTCGACCTTGAAAACTTACCCTTGAAAGGCAATTCTCCGTTGGTGACGAAGGCTTGAGCAGGTTTCTGGTGTGGGTTGGCTCCGTATCTGAGAGGCGTTCTCTGGACCTGACCGGCGAGCGGCGCATCTCCAGAGGCGTACTGCTCCCTGAAATAACCGCTGATCGCTTCGTCGTACTTGGCAGTCATCTCGAAAGCTTTCAACGCAAGTTTGCTCTTCAGAGCTGGACCAACATCGCCGTTGCCCTCCTTCCATGACTTGAGGAAGGCGGCATAGTCTGATGGGTCGGAAAGGATGGAGACACGGTCGTGGTTCTTGGCAGCGGCGCGGAGAAGGGTGACACCGCCGATGTCAATTTCTTCAATCGCGTTTGCGATGGTGCAGTTGGGTTGAGAAATGGTCTCGGTGAAGGGATAGAGGTTGCAGACGACGATGGAGATGGGAGAGATGCCCTGGGCAGCGAGGTCTTTTTCATCGGAGGGGATATTGCGAGCCAGGATACCTACAGAACGTGAGCCTCATCAAGTTATTCAAGACGGTAGATCAATTACCTCCGTGAACGGCAGGATGAAGGGTTTTGACTCGTCCGCCGAGCATTTCCGGGGCTTTTGTTATGTCGGAAACATCTCTGGGGTCGATGATCAGACAATCATATACTAGTCTCGCATTAATGAACATACTCTATGGCAATTCCTGCGTCTCTGATCTTTTTCGCAGTTCCTCCAGATCCAAGCAGACGAACGCCAGCAGCATCGAGACCGCGAGCCAAATCAAGCAGATCGGTCTTGTCGTAAACGGAAAGCAAGGCTAGAATGACGATTTAGGTATGGATGTATGAGCTGGGAAGAAGATAAGCACCGATTGGCTTTGACATGGTGGTAGACAGCCAACGCTGTGAATGCCTTCATTTAGCAGAATGAAAAAATATTGCCGCCGGCATCTGATAAGATCGTTGCGCCTGCCGGCCTTGTACAGTAGTTGAAGTTGTTCTGTGAATCCTTTCAACAACATTCGAAGTCAGGTCCCGATGGGGGCAGATTGTGCCGGTCAATTGCTCTTCCCTTAGCGCAACAAGGTGCAGCGTCTTACCGAAGCTGCTACCGAGGTGGTTCACCTTCAACATTCATGTCATCGTTCAGGAATACAAACTAGACTTCTCCTTGACAAAGTAGAATACATGTACTTATTCACTACTTTCGTCCCTGTGTTCCGTCCGACACCACTGGAGCCGTGTTCCATTTTGATGGGCAACAACAACAACATGCCGCCACCAGCAAGTCGATGTGGCGCAGTCATGCGCCTGGAATCAGTGCTACTGGTGGCGAATGAGCCACGAATACAGCCGGGACGAAACCCAAAAGTAGTCCCAGCGATATTCGCTTGTGCGGGTAGAACCAGTCGTGGCAGCAAAACGACGAGGGAATGAGCACTAGATATCTGCTAGCTCAGGAAACCAGTATGGCCCCTTCCACCAACTCCATACATGTTCAGCGTGCCCGGGACGAGTTTTATAGTCCGGATTGAGGGTCACCTTTAGCTCTCCCTGCTCCAGATCTCCCAACCCCGCACCCCTCAACAGTTGCACGGCCATCGGCGTACAGTACAGTCTGACCAGCCGCACCGCCGGCCTGCTCCTCAAGAACGCGACGAGTTCGTCCGCCTGGACTTCTACATGTTTGTCCATAGCCTCATGATTCCATGTGTCATCAATGATGATAGTGATGAAGCGTAACGATGGGAGGGCACGGGGGTAGGAGAGTTGAAGGATTGACTGGCGCGTGTGATTGGGTACGGGAAGGGTGATGCCAGAAATGTCACGAAATGCCGGCTTGCAAAGGTCGAGTTGGGAAAGGAGAGTGCCCTTGAGGAGGGAGAGAACCTTCAAAGGGCACTTCGAGCGCTCGAGGAAGTCCTCGATGATAGTGCAGGAATCGTAAGAATGGTCTCGAACGGCAAGGATGTTGAGAGATGGGAGCGTGAGGGTGGAGAGAATGATGGATTGGCGCACTCCGAGTTTGATCACGTTGGGTAGGACGATGGGAAGAACCGTGATTGCGAACCAATTGACACAACTCAGATGCAGCTCCGTAACGTGCGCATATCCCGAAAGATGTAGCACGTCGGAAAGTAGCTCCATCCTGCAACCTAAGTGTGATAGATGCATCATCCGTAACGGCGCTGGGGTAAATGGAGCGAGTGGAAAGTCCGCTTTGCGCAGCCTGGGGGCGTTCAAGAATGGGAGCGCAATGGAAGAGGTTGGATTATCCGCCAGACTGTGACGACGAAACTGTTGCCGTTTGAGGTAGAACTCTTCGAGCGACGCAAGGTTCCCATGCAAGCGAGGGACCATGGCAAGGCTACTATCGATGAGACATTTGTAGCCATCCACACTGACGTTGAACTCGACAATGCGCCAGCGATTCGACTGCTCAATGAGGAGTTCCAACATTGCTGTGAGTTCATCTGACGACTTGGGCGTTATGATTCTGACACCAATTTGCAGCGGATGTAATGCAGATCGATGCAGGCGTTCCCTGAGTACGTCGACCTCGAGGGCTTTGGGCGTAGCTAGGGTGATTATTATGTTCGACCATAAAGAGGATGTCGCGAGAGCAAGTGTCCGCCAAGACGAACAGATATGCACGAGATTCCAGGGGGGTAGGGTCGTGTCGAGGCTGTCAAGCACGCCCCAAGATATGTGCTCAAATATGATGAGGACAATCTCGGGGGGAAGCCGTGCGATGGGCGGTAGTTCGTGGCTGCTCTGGGTTGAACATTCGGATGAACTTGGATTTATAGCAATCTTACCTGGATTCGGAGGCCATAAGATTGGGTAGGAGACGCGAGTGTGCAGACAGGCGTAAACGCAGTGACAATTGAGAGGCCAGGATTGTTGTGGACACAGAAGGAGGGACGATTCAGGAACCAATCTCACAATTGAATGCACTTATTAATAACTTATTACACGTGATGCTTCAATAACTCTGTTCACTCGAGATTTGCTCATTTCTGGGCAGAGGAATACTGAGTAGCACGAGCATAATTGACTGTCAATAGTGCGTATATTCGTGAAGAATTTACACGTTCTAAGACTAGAGTAATGCTACTGGAATGATAATGCGAGAATGATAATGCGAGAATGATATGCGAGATATATAGATACGAGTCATCAACGCCGGCAAAGCCTAGACGAAGTTATAGTCCAGAGACAGCAACAAGAGGCTATTGAGATACCAAGACAACAACAGAGCAAACGGAAAGCGTGAGATGATAGTCCTAGAGAAATAGAAAATCATGCGAGGAGAAAATAATGTAGCGGCAGAGGTAACGCGGATTGTAGTGGCAGAGGTAACGCGAATGAGTACAAGGAGCACAGGAGGGATGACAATGCAGATGAGAGCTAAATGAAAGAGGAAAAATATGCACAAGAAAGAAAGCAATAGCTAGATGAAAGATAAAATAGATGGATGGGTGACGCGGCACTGGACGGGGCCAACTTAGTTGACCTGGGCGGATCCGTCAACGTGTTGGGTAGCAGGGAGGACAGGAGCGGAAGGAGAAGGCGCTGAGGCGTCGCTCGAAGCGGGGGATTCGGAATCCGAAGAATCGGTGCTCGCACTAGTGTAGTCCTCGCTGTCAGACGAGAGGTCGGCAATGTCGAATGGGGAGGGCGCGATGTTGTCGAGGGAGGGCACTGGGTAGTCAAAGGCGTCCAGCGGAACCGAGGCTTCAAAATCGAAACCATCGAATATCGACGCATCGAAGGTCATGTTGTCCAATGCGAAGTTGAGCTCTGGGGTAGACTCAAAAGCCTCGGGATCGTAGCCGGTGAGCGTGAGGATAGAGGGATCGCGGGGAGTAGTCAAGCCACCATCGAGAGCTGGATGAGGGGCAGCCCAGCTGGCTGTTTCAGGAATAGCTGACGCGGGGACATCGAAGGCGACATAGTCCTAAGTGAAAGGAAAGCACGTCAGGAAGACGCGTCCAATTCAACAAAAACACGTACAGATATATCATTTCCAGCAGAGAAGTCCCAGTCCGGGACGTGGCTGGCTGCCAAGTCAGACCTCGCGGCTGAGTCGAGCTTGATGGAGGAGATCGAGGAATCATCCAATGAGGGAATGGCAAGGTCGGTGGGAGACGCAGGAGACTCCTGTGAGTCCACCGGTGATATGCTAGTGACCTGAGGCTCTGCCTTTTGATCTTCCTCCGTCGGGATCTCGGGTAATTCTTCGCTCACGGAAGCGGGCGACAATGCTGCCGACATCGGGGGCGAGGGGCCGAAAACAATCGGGGTATGGTATTGTGCCCCGGCTGGGAAATAGGATGATACAGGGATTGAAGCTGGCGGCGCAGGGCGCGTGGGAGGCGACGTCGACGCGTGCTCGCTGGGAGGGTATGGCGAGAACCGACTCGATGGCAATGTGCGGGTCCGACGCAAAGGTTCACGCGAAGCTTCGCGCTGAGCCTTCGTCTGGTCGGTCAGACGTAGCGTTTCCTGCTTTCTCGTTGGTCTATAGCGATAGGCTGGGAACCGTAGCAGGTGCTCCGCCTTCTTTCGCTCGGCCAAACGCTCGTAACGCTTTCTGACGTCCTCTGTTTCATTGGCCCACAAGTGAGCGATCAGTTTAGACACATCCGCTTGCTGCATGCCGCCGCGGCCACCAGGAAGGTTCTTTGCCCTGTCCGCGCGATAGAGGATCCAGGGATTGGGAGGGCGTCGTGGTTTCTGGGGCAAGGCGGAGGTAGATGGCTGGGGTGCAGCATCTGGAGTGGAAGGAGGGGGTAATTCGTTATCGGTCATGTCGATGTCGTTAAGAGCTAGATGAAAAGATGGTCAGGATGACACAAAATCGCAGACAAGTGAGAAAATACTCACTTGAATTCAATTACTATGATCAGGACTCTCTAAATATCATAATAAAGAATAAAGAATCAAATCTGAGGCTGTGAGAGTGCCTGCGTCGAAGCAACACCGGCAGATTACAGTGTGAACCGCTAAGCTGGTGATGGCGGAAAGACAAGCTTCTGAAGTCAGGGCCCCCCGTTCGACTTTTGCCGGTTCAATGCCGGTTTCCCTTTAGGGAAAGGTCACTTGAAGTGACAGTCACAAAGCCTCTCTCGGGTGAATTCCGACTCTTCGCAGGGTCGCGTTGCCTGACGCCAGCCACCTGCCAGCCACGCCCTTGGGACAATTGACGATTTGCGCAGGCCGAAGCCGCCGAGCAAGAATACTTTTGCAGTGCGCCTAAGTATCTAAGCGAAAGATCAATACAACTAACTCTCTGAGCTTAGAACTCTGTACTCCTTGCTTCACTTCTTCGGCACATGTCCACAACGCGAACTCCTCTTCCCCATGTAAGTCACGCATATCGGATGAGCAATCCATGCTCCCTTGATCGTTCTATCACTCGCTGCCAACCGCCATGTTTGACGATTGTATCTAGTACTGTAAAAACCATTCAGACGAATAATCGTGATCTCTAATAGTAGAATACTCGCCTTTTGTATAGGCAGACCCACATGCAGCTGGCATGTTGTTCTAGTATAGTATCCACTGACTTGTGTCATATTTACGGTATCCTTCACCATTGTCTTGAACGCGCCATTGTGCGGACATTGAACAAAATTGGTATGACCTGAAGCGTTACGGAATGGCGAAATTGTGACTGATATACTTATGTTTGTAATAAATGCCTTGATACATGGCTCAGCGCTCATCAATTGCTCTAGTAAGCAGTTAATAGATGCAGTAAGTAGCGAATCAAGAGCAACTTTACTACGTCTGTGCCACAGATACTTATGGCGGAACATTCGGTCCGAGATTCCGGACAAACGAGTTGACCTAAGGTTAGGTTTTGGATTTTCACGATGACTACGACATGGAATCCCAGCTAAAAGAGGTCCGCGCTCTCGATATCTGCTACAAACCGCTAAACAAGCACGCAGGTTGTCACTTTCCTTCGCGACAAAAACCCCCAGGTTAGGCAGATCGCCCTGTCGACACTGTTACCACAGACCGCCAAGGATGCACCACACAGAAATATATTTTTGGCCGGATTGTCGTCGGGAGGACTACAGAAGCCAAAGGAGGCTGATATTATGCGCGATTTGAAGCTTCTGTGCAGAGACCAGCTCGTAAGTCGTCGGCTCAGAAGTTGTTGACGTTAATTCATGAATAGCCGAGGCCATAGCCCATGATGCGTTCAAAGCGCTCATCAACCTCTCTGACTCGCCCATGGTCGTTCAGACCCTCTCCGATGCATCCTTCCTCAATTTTGTTGTCTCCTACATCATTGTGAGCCGCCCCGTTGATTCGCCCTTGCCTCCCTTCACGTACCCTTCAGAATCCAGATGCCATTCTCGCAGATCTGGCTTCGATGCTGCTGTCGAATCTATCCGCCTCCTCTATAGCATGTGCGACGATAATATCGATGAAGGTCAACGTGATCACCACACCCAAAGTCAGGAACTCCTTCTATCCTACACAATCTCGATGCGGGTCTTGTCCAGCACCCGTTCCGTACCCCGAGGGAGAAACAACGGACGAGTTGGCCCTCCCGCTACTACTGGATGCCTATGTGCAAGGTGCCGGCGAAGACCCGCAAGTCCGCAAAGGCAGCCTACACTTCCTCTCCAGTGTCTTCGCCAATGTCGCTTCATCCTCCACTGGTCGGAATTTCTTCTACACTCCCCGCCCATCCAGCTTTCTCAAACCAACCGAAAACATCGAGTACCCTTTCGCAAAGATAGTGGTCTTCACGGAACACAAGGATACGATTCGGCGAGGCGGCGCCGCTTCTGCAATCAAGTACGTCCTCAGTCTAAAGTTGATACCGCTTCTCAACAGTATCCACAGAAATTGTGCGTTCCATTCCGCCGGTCACCGTGCCCTTCTCTCGCCTGAAGAGGCTTTGGTGTCTGTTCCGCCCTCAAAAATCCAGGCGCCAGGTATCGATGTCCTGCCATACATCCTTCTGCCTTTAGCTGGACCAGAGGAGTTCGACCTGGAAGACATGGACAAGCTTCCAGAGCCGTTGCAATTTCTCCCCCCGGACAAGACGCGCGAAGTCGACGAGGTCATTCGGCTGACGCACATTGAGACACTGTTGTTACTCTGCCACACAAGATGGGGTCGCGACTATCAGAGGGAACACGGTGTTTACGAGATTGTTCGGGCCACGCATGAAAACGAGACCGTCGATAAGGTTCGTTCGTGATCTTCTGTACTGGTCGTCAGCGTTCTGAAGGGTCCAAATAGATTTCGGAACACATCGAGCGCCTAGTAAACTTGTTGAAAGGAGATGAGCCTTCTGCGCATGTAGAGGAGGTCGACGAGGTGACTGAGAGTCTGGACACCATTGTTATTAAAGACGAGGACAGCGAAGATGAGGATAATACGATTGAAGAGGTGTGATGTATATATGTGTGAGCTGTCTCAGAAACGCGATGCCGCTAATGCTGACTGTCTGTCTACAGGACATCAGATGTATAGCCAATCTACTTATGGGAGAACTTCCCGTAGCAAGTAGAAAGGTAGATTATTTTCTAGACGCATAACAACGGCCAGAAGAGGAAGTCTGCCGAGCCCGGCGCCAGGGAGCAAGACTTCCCTGCATGAAATCTATCGCATTGAGGTGCTTCCAGATTATGATCTAGAGACACCCCCCTCCCCCCTCCTCCAGAATAAAATGTGAGTTCTAGATATCGTTGTCAGGGAGTCACTGGTGTGATCCAACCTTGCACGCGCATCATCGTGTCCTCCCTTTGTATATTGGCCTCGGTTTCAAGCTTACAGTTGTCCTCGACCAGTAACCTACCTCTGGACCCAAGAGCGCCACATTTTCGAGCAGTTATAAGTGACTTTCCTTATGGGACTGGAACAGCGGCATTGCGGCAAGAGGTCTATGGATCTGAAAGACCAGCTACTGCAGGTGGTTTACGGTTTGCACGTCTGATTCCATAGATTCCGGAGTTCGAAATATCTAGCATTTGGAACAAAATCTGTGTTTCTATTAGCTACGGGAAGTTCTCCATGTATCTCTACTTGACGTGTTTTTCAGAACCGAACCTGTACATGAATTCCGTGTTGTTCAAGACCATGTTCATTTGCTGCAGCCTGGTTACGACTGACAGGACATCTGAATTCGAATCAGACTGGGATTAGGCGAGTGCCAAGCGAAATGACCTCAGACGTTCTAAATAGACCTTCAGCGCGCGCAGGTACCGCACTTTGTGTACGCTGCGAGCCTAAGTATTGTATTGAGTTCAGCACGCGCCCTTGCCTGCTCATGCCTGGCCCATGCATCCAGAGATTTATCATTCTACATCAGAGATTCGGACGTTGCCGCATCCGCAGGCGCCCTACGGTGTAAGGTACATAAAGGAATAGCGCTATACAGATCCTACTTATAACTCAAGCAGCTTCTGCACTCTTCTGCAGGGGCAAATACTTGGTGCGTTTCCACCCCACAGTGATCCGACGCGTAAGTGCATGAAACTGACCTTTGTTTCTTACTCCAACGTTCTACGGACACGAGCTGATGCTCCCATGTCACTCCACTGCAGTCTGGAGTTGCTACCCCGTAACCAACCACAACCAACACCGAGCGCAACCCTCCATGAACCCTTTCTTTCTTCGACCCCACATTAGCATGGGCTTAACCGAAATAGGGTGACGCCCCGCAGCAGTATAAAAGGATGCCTGTGTTGGTTCCTTCACCCCCAGTACTCAAGGGTTCTCGTCTACTTCAGCGATCTGTGATCGTTTCCCCTCTTCGTCTTTTCCTTCCCAAATTCCTTTCACCAGTGCCGAGCACGAACACGAATTGCTAGCAATTCTTCCATCCGCACATCAGATCTCTCAAGATGTTGTTCCAATACACTCTCCTTTCGCTCGTGGCTTTCGCTGCTACCGGTGTAGTGTGCGCACCGTATCCTGTCGATGAGGCTATGAACATCATGGTGCGTGCTCCTTCGACGAGTGCTAGTCTTCCATCTTATTTGCTGTGGGTATAGGCGCGGAAGCACGAACACCATCATCACAAGGGCAACGTGAGTACAACTCATGGTTTTCGAGCTCAACCGGACTGACCAGAAATTACCAGGGTGCAGCTGCTGTTACAGTCTCAGCATCTTCAGTCGCCGCAACTGCTGTGAGCCCTTGCTCTCCTTCAAATAACAACATTCTAATATTATACGGTTGTGTAGACGCTTGATGCCAACGCCACTGTATGTGATGAACCAATTTCCTACTCTCTGTTACCTTATCAGACAAACAGGACGTTTCCGCTGACTCTGCTGCTACGGTTTCGGAAGCCGCCGCCACCACCACGGTGAGCTTAGCCCTCAACTTGAAGTCGCCATCTTTTTATTGACACGTTATAGGCCTCTGCTGCGGACTGCATTGACACTACCGCTGCAAACAGTACTGTTGTTGTAGGTTTCTTTCTTGATGCCCATCGCCTTGGTTCTGACGATATCCTAGGATACTAGCGCCGCTGCGAATTCCACCGTCGTAGCGAACGAAACAGTTTCTGCGATCGGAACCGCCTCTGCGATCGGAACCGCCTCTGCGATCGGAACCGCCTCTGCGACTGAGGCCGCCTCTGCGACTGAGGCCGCCTCTGCGAGCGAGACGAGTGCTGCCACTAATTCCACCACTAGTGCGACCGATGCAAGTGACCTTACACCTCTTGTCTCCGCCGATTCTCTCGAGGGCGCCGCTGACTCTACCGTATGTTGAATAGTCCTCTTCATTGTCATCATCGTTCAATTGGATTCGTTACAGGCTGCTGGCAATGCTGATACAAAGAAGGTCAAGGCCATCAGGATTGGTCGCCGAGGAACGGTGCGGCGAATCAGCTTCGACAACGCCCGAGACAGTGAAGCAAGAGATGCAGAAGTGATCTAAATTGGAAGGTCTTGGATTAGACTATATCACATTGAGAAGCTAGACTTCCCTTGAATACACACTTATCGTTCTCTCTTGGCGGTGAATTTCTCAGTCTCAATGTGCGTGTTCCGATAATGTCACCTACGAATAAGGGGTGAGTCGGGTGAGTGAGCGAGAACGCGATATAACCACTATCTTAATAGCCTGAGTGATAACCCCTTCGTAGGGGGAGCTCAAGAGTTGGCGTTCTCACCGGTTTTACGGAAAAAAGAAATTTGTTTACATTGATAGTCGCAACTTAGAAACTTGTCAAGAATGTACAGTTACAGTTGCTACATTTCAGCGCCTTTCCTACCCGAACGCTCAGACATATGAATAAGATGCATTTCCAAAGCTCATTCTCTGTGCCCACCATCCTACGCCTAGACATACGAAATAGTGACGGTGCTTCCGCTCGTCGAAACTGAGGTCAGGATCTTGCTGTTCTGCTCAATGTCAATGATCGTCGCGCCAGAGGGGGTGACGGTGGTGCCAGAGACAGTGCCAGCGGTGGCGCCAGTGAATGTCACGGTACCGAAGTTGGCAAAGGGTACGAGGGAGCAAGTGCTATCACACTCTTCGAAGTCCTCAATGATCCACTCGGCGTTGTACTCGCAGAGCTTCGAGGAAGAGGAGAGGGTGGTGGTGACGGTCTTGCCCTTGGTGTTGTTCACGATCGTGAGCGTGCCCTTGGTGGTGCTCGACGCGGTGGCGGTCAGAGTGACGGAGTCACCAGCGGAGAAGGTGATGCCGCTGAAGTCATAGGCGTAGTCGGGGTAGTACTCGTACCATCCTGTCGACTGGGTGAGACTCATAAATCATGAAAAGTACACAAACACGCTTACCATCATACGAGACGGATGTGCCAGTGACGCAGAAGTCGACACCAGTCTGCAAGATGGCGGTGCTGCAGGTGTCACCGTCAATTCCAACCCAGGCAGAGGCGCATTGTTCGCTGCTTCCACCGGTGGACTTGGGGGTGGGGACAGTGAAAGTGCCGGTCACCGACTTGTAGGTCGCCTACGAAACGCTGTATTAGTGGCGTGATGGTAACGCATTAGCAGATGGCAACTCACGGTGCTAGCGACCAAGACGGCGCCAGACCAGTTGGAGCTGTAGTCGACGTGGGACGTGTTGGTAAGTCCGTGGGTCTCAACAACCTGCTCGGTAATAAGGTTGACGGGCTTTCCCTGGCGGGAGAGGCCGCGGCGTTCACTGCGCTTGCTCATGCGCTCCTTGCCAGTGGGGACGGCAAAGGCGGTGGTGGCCAAGAGGGCAGAAACGAGCAAAGATGCAGAGAACATCGTGCAGAGGGAGTCGAGCGGCTGAGAAGCTGAGGCTTTGGCGTTCAAGAACCTAGCTTTTATACCTTATTCGCCTCGCATTCGAGGCACAGTGGATCGAATACATGTTGGCATAGGACATCATGGAATGATGCGTGCCCATGCGACAAAGCTGACCGGTCAGAGCTGATAAGCCTCATTTCAGGGATCGAGGGTTTAGAAGAGGCTAGAAAAATGAGGAAGCGCATGGACGCGCGCAACATTCTATCGTGGGTCTGGCACTGAGGTCTTTGGCTTGTTAGCGTTTCTCCGTACTTCGTTGCCAAAAAGATTCTGTCCATGTGGCTATATGATAAATTTCGGACGATAGACGCTACGATAGTGGCTAAATCGTGAGTCGAACCAAGTCCAATGGTCCAGAGTTACGATAGATTACCCACTTTACCGACGCTTCGCACAAGAGAACAATGCTGGAAGCGTGGAGATTGCGACTTGTGATTCCGTATCGAGGAGCTTTGAATAGATTTGAGGCTCTGCATGACCCGTGAGGTTGTTAGGAAGACGCAGGGAATACGTAGCAGGCATGGTGGTTAGGGACGAAGATAAAAATAGACTCAATGCTTCCGGTGCCGATCTGTTTCCCATCAATCTCTCACGAGCTACTTCTCTCCATCCCGTGCTATGTGTTGCTCGCACCGTACGCGTTCGGCACCGGAGGGAATCTTCGTTCTTAACTAGTGAAGTACCTCGCCAATGTACTCGCTGGTCTTTGTGAATACTCGCTAAGCAGATCTCAGCTCCACCCCGACGATGAAGCGGTCTGATTAGAGACTAGTTTGATTCGACATGATGAAAAGCGCGAGCTCCGTCCGAATGATAAATCGCCGTTATCTGCTGCTTGGCATTTGCACAGGTACCCCGGCTCCCTTCTATTGACCTTCCAAACTCGCCTTCAATAGCAATCGCATGGAAGTGTTCAAAGTACCTTTCATTGCGGTACCGCGTCCGTGGCAATTGAATCTCATTCTCGGAACATCATCTAAACGCTTGATCGATGCCAAGTGGTCGCTGAGTCTGCGAGAAGTGGGTAGTCTGTGGATACTTGAGCCTCGACGAGAGAGGATGATATTGACGCGAATATCAATGGCACTGGCAGCTGAGGGACCTCGATGCCTCAGACGAAGGTCGATCGGTGCGGAGACAAAATCCAACTTTGTCTTTCTCCCCTCCGACTCAGATAACACGCATGGAGAGAAGTCTGGCCATCACGCTCGGCTGTATCATACCCACTGTCCTCGCTATCATAGCCTTATGCGCCTACGTTCTGAACAAGACTATACAGCGCAACTGCCGTGCCTCCAAAGAGCTGATGGAAAAGCAGCAGGAGGACAACATCGCTGTACGTTTTTCTCATTCCAGCAATGCCTACATTATTCATCCCCGTGTTTGCCTCAGCGTGGCGCTGTCTTCGGTCTGGACGCACATCCCGGTCGTAAAGATCTCCTCAAGGGTTACAAGAGCAATCTCGACTTCGCGCCGCGTATTACTCCCCGTGACAGCGTGGCGTCAATTTTATGCGACTCGCCCAATTCCAAGTCCTCCAAACTCAACTCGCCCTGTCGAAAGTCGCCAGCGTCTCCTAGAATACTTGCGTAGATACTCAGATAGGCGTAGTTTATTTCTGGCTGTTATCAAGTCTTCAGTTGTCAACGGCGTCATTAGTTCGAGTTCCTCGATTCCAAATCACATATACCACATGTACTGCACCCTCTTCCTATTCAGTGTAACGCGATGGGAGCTCTGTCAAGTATTCCGAACCTCATGTTTCGGTGTTCTCGCATGCCACATCAATGCCAATAATAGCACTTCCTTCTGTTCCAGAGTTCTCTCAAGTCGAAGTGCTTATCGTGCCATGATATGATCCTACGTTTGCAGATTCAGAGCAATAAGCGTATCGATGTAAACATCAATGAATGGGATCTGTGAACAGCTCAGAGCTGGTCCAACATTGACACGGGTATAATAACTCTAGTCATCTCGACCTGTAAAT
This sequence comes from Strobilurus orientalis, assembly GCA_019915145.1. Classification (NCBI taxonomy): domain Eukaryota; kingdom Fungi; phylum Basidiomycota; class Agaricomycetes; order Agaricales; family Physalacriaceae; genus Strobilurus; species Strobilurus orientalis. Next base: position 3,307,897 of record JAHLML010000005.1, on the reverse strand, counting down.
ACAAGTAATAGTGATAAAATTCATCAAGAAACAATCAAGTTCAAATTCGAACGCCACATCTCACGAGACACATCAGCCTGTCCAAAATCTTAGATCTACATGTAAATGTTTACCCACAGCCACCGCCAGTCTCCTCCTTGACTCTGCTTGTAACCGAGTAGGCGTAGGCGTGGGCCAAGAAGAGCGTTAGGTGATGCTAAGAAACATCGCCTAACCATATTTGAAGCCGCCACTCTCACGGCCAAGATTAGACACCAAATTCTGTCAAGGGGTGTTTGTCGTTAGTGCAGTAAAGCTTGACATCAAAAAGAAAATTGACTTGCATATGCAAAATGATATCACCGAAAGTCAATCTGTTCTATCTGACCTCGAGCTGAGAGTCTTTAGTCTTTTCGCCGACGAGCAAAAGCAAGTTTCATACTCACCTCACGGTTCCCTGTAGTCCATCAAGTTTGAGAGCCTCCCACGCTGCCTTCACCTCTTCAACCTGCTCGTGACCCTCCTTCATCGATACGACCTCAACCCACCGCAAATCCGCCACAGACCTTCGATGCAACCGCCTCGATCCAACAAACTCGATGAAGCCCAGCGACAGCGGCACAGCATGGCCCGACAAAACGAGCGACTCGAGCCTCGGAACGACGTCCTCCGAAGGGGAGAAGAGGGTGGACCAAGGCACGTCGGCCTCTTTCGATGCAGCGCGGAAAGTTATTTCTAGGTGTGTGATCTCGGGCGTGGTGAGGAGGATGTCGTGAACAGTGGAGAGCTCGGAAGAGGATGTGATGTCGTAGAGAGACACGCCAATTCTCTGCAGCGTTCGGCCTATATGAGTCGGAATTTTCGTGTTCAAACCCAGATGGGCCAATGGGACACGGAGGGTAAGTGTGATGAGAGAAGGCGCGATGAGCGTTTCTAGAATACATGTCAAACGACCTTCGATAGTGAGAGATTCTAGTTTGGGATGAGTGGTATGGTAGGCCTTGATGCCACTTAGGTGACAAGACGTGCGAATAGTGGCGGTGCGCAAGGAAGTTAGTGATTCCATGAATCTTAGTGTTTTGTCCTGGGTGTGTGTCAGGTAGAGGGAAACACTCGTGATGTTTTCGAGAGGAAACTCGAGCAGGGAAGTGATATAGGATGGATTGGAGACCACCAGCGAGGATAAATTTGGCACATTCGCAGTGCTGAACAGATAGCATTTCGTATCGACTCTTCGATATTCATCAGTGACGTTCACCATGAGTGACTGCAGGCTGTCGAACGAAGGACATAGCTGCTGAATGAAATGGTACGCATCATATGGTAGATGTATTCCGGCTTGGCGCCATCGGTGCATCGATGCAACCAACATAGGAAGGACACGATGGTCTTTCGAAACCGCCACGAAACTATGCAGATGGACAGTCAGCATCCTATTGTGTGAACGCGATAGATATCGCGACAGTAACATGCTCGTGTAATTAGAATCGGAGTGGGAGTCGAATGAAAACAAGAGATTGGTCCAGAGTTCCTCCGAATCCGAGGATAGGGCGATGCGCCTCCAAGACAAGGACACGTGTGATACAACCCAAGGCATAGCGCGCATGTTTAGGGAGTCTCTGTGTCCACCCGAAGAGAGTTCTGCACGGGTTAGAGGAACCGAAGGAGGATCGGAAGCTAGAAGGAATATATTGGTCAAAACATGAGGTGGGAGTCGGCGAATTGGGTGCAAAGCGCGTTTCGTGTCCTCAATGGCCTTTTCAGCCTCTGACCTTTCCGTCTCTGATTGGTGCAGGACATCGCGTAGACGATGAAGGCGCTTGTCCGTCGTAGAGATACCCTGTTCGCTGTAGGTCAGAAGAGAATGCAATTCGGCAAGCTCCTGTTCGGAAGGCGCATCGTTGGAGCTAAACAAGGAATCGAATCGCCCTAAATCGCGCTCCTCGGCGTTGGCAAGTCTGGAATGGGGCTGATGAAAGCATTGTGGGCATTGCCAGTCAACCTGGGTTTTTTTAGCCAAAGGTTTACACGCTAACAATGGGTTTGAACTTACCTGGTCGTCGTCTTCACTCTTTTTGATAATCATTTTGTTGTCCTCAATTTCTTCTTGCCACATGTTTTCGTCGAAGTCCAGAGTCTGCGTGGCCACGGATACGGATTCTGCAGTTCGCCAATCGCGCTCCATTATCCCGGTGGTCAACGATGCCGACTGAAATGAGGAATTCAGCGTAGTCAAGCTCGAAGCTGCTGGACTGGGAGACCATCTGGCAATTCTGATAGGAGGTGAGGCAGATGTCGCCACCTGTATACGCGGCCGTTTTGCTTTCCGCCTGGTCGACTCCGGTGAATCCTTCTGGTCGCGTTTACGCTTGGTGTCCGACGCCGATGCAATCTTGTATTCTGCCACCAGTTCATCGATTTCTGCTTTCCCGTCCACTGCCAAGTTCGCTGAGGTTAATGGTTGATTTATCGGAGCAGCACGACGCGTACCAGGTCCTCGTTCTGCGAGGATTTTGGCGACTTTTAACGAGACATCATGGGGTGTGAACGTGGAAAAGCCGCTATCCTTGAGAATGGTAAGCAAAGTCCGTGCTTTGAGAAGGTGCCAAGGAAATCCGGACATGGTCTTGAGGCAAGCTGCACGAACATTCACACGGTGCCAAAACGGGCTCGAATGACGCCACGTTCCGGATCCTGTACTCTATAGCCTATAATACTAGTAGTATAGCTACAAGCAACATAAGTACCAACAACGCCGTATTTTGGAATCTTTGAGATGACAGCGAGGCACTTCCGATGACCTTGAGGAGGTAGCCTGGTGATGAAAAAAAAACCCACGGAATCAACGTTCAGTCTCTAATCTATGTCTACTAGAACGCTCAGTATATGTAAACTTTGCCCTCTCAGGGAACTCTAGTATACTCGCACGAGATCACTTCACCATCTGCAGGACTCTGCCACCATTCTAGCATTCCTTAGCATTCAGATTCATGTCCCTAGCAAGCCGTACAGTGCTTTAATCTTGTCGTTATACAGAATACATACTGTGATGCCAAATGGCAAGAGTCGATCCGAGAGTTGGTGAGAGCATTCGCTCCCCCCTATTGTCTTCGTCCTCGCCGGTGGTCATCGTCTTTGGCGGTGTGCCTTGCTCGATGATATTGCTGCTTGCTATAGTCCTCGTTTGCTTGTTTGTGGAGAGGCTGTCGTCCTCGCTGGTAGCCTGAGCTTCCCCTGGTGGGTGGTCTGGTAAGTGTCCTCCAGTGCTTGTCATCGTACTAACATGATGCACGGGGGCATCATCCGAGATTCATTTATGTTGAGCTTCTGACAGTGATTCTGAACGTGTACTGTAAACGCGAGAACGAGGCGAACGCCGAATGATTGCATCGCTGATGCATCAATGATCATTGATCATTAACATTTGCCGGCAAACCGCCGGAGGGCGGCAACGGCTTTTCATTCTACCATCGATGACCTCTCCGTGTCAATCAATATTCTCAACTATCAACACAGACAACGACACATACCGACGCATCATTCGGCTTGCTCATTATTGTCTATGTCGTCTCTCAATTGCGTGCGAACTGGATGGATCTGTAGTGACGTACACGAAAAAATATTCCATAGGACCCTTCCTCGCCTGAGCGTGCCATGGGTGAAAGTCTTTCCAGTCTCGTTCCGTTGCGTCAGGCTCTCCAATCAAGAGCATGTAACCTGACGGCTGCATGCATATGCTTCTATGATTTCCTTTGCTTTCTATGGCCTGTCATCACCTATCAAGACGCACCTCTTCGTCAGACATGCTTATTCTGCTGGATCAGATGCTCAGAATATACATAGCGGGAAGAAGGAGATTCACCATGGAGCGTGGACATTAGACGACAATGTCATGCTCTATGAGTCTGGCCTGCGGGAAATCCGGCAACGACTCCCCGGTTGATTTCTTATAAGAATCAAGGTGAATGCCTGAAGTGTATGATACGCTCCGTGATGTCTTCCTTACCCATTACTCCCCTTCTCATAGTAGTTGTGGTCCTTGTCGCTCTTCGTCTCTCTAAGCGACGTTCTGTAGTTGCTCAACTACGGGGACCCCCCTCTCCATCCTGGATTCTAGGTAAAGTTCTCGTCGCCAGCGTTTGGACGCTCCTCACTCCAAATCGCCAGGTCACGAAAAGGTTCTACGATGTGAGGATGAAACTGGCGATCTGGAATTCTCCTGGACCAAAGATTACGGTCATGCCTTCGACACCAGAGGAGCCATTGGCGTACGAAGCTTTGCGGCACTTTCTTCACATTACTCATGCTTTACTAGCAACACTATCTTTTCCTTGCCGACCCCAAGGGCACACAACATGTTCTTCATACGTCGGGCTATCGTTATGCCAAAGTCGACTGGGCCCTACGCAACTCGACGGAACTCTTCGGAAAGGGTTTGGTATCAGTTCAAGGTATGCGTGTTGTCATTCGAGTTCCGACAGGCATATACCTAATCTACCGCAGGTACCACACATACCCGCCATCGCAAAGTTCTGAATCCTGCGTTCTCTGCCGGGCAGTTGAAGACGTTCTCGGGTCTGTTTCAAAGATCGGCGTCAAAGGTGAGTTTGGTCTGACCTGCAATGCGCTCATGTTGACGGTGGATGTCTTACAGCTCTCAGCGCAAGTCAAAGACGCCGTTCGTACGCACGGAAACATCATCAATATGCACTCGTGGCATGGAAAGGCGACACTCGATGTCATCGGCGAAGGTAAGTGATTAGCGCCGTCCGCCATCCGCTTCCTGTCAGATCAATGTATCTTATCTTCAGCCGCCTTCGGATACAAGTTCAACGCACTCGAAGACGAAGGGAACAAGCTCTCGCTCATGCTAAACGGCCTCCTGTAAGCCACTTTCATATTGGTCTGTTTCGTTGCTCATCGTCATACGCGGTCCACCTATCAGTGTCACCCAAGTCAAAATGCAGAACTGGTTCTACATCTCGAACTACCTCTGGAGTGCCGTACCGTTTGCACAGCGATTTACCCGTGGGTTGATCGACCTGTTCCCCACTCAGAAGACACGAAGCAACTGGGAGTTCCAGGTGGCGTGCAAACGGGTGGCGCGGCTGTTTCTGGCGGAGCCCAAAGTCCCCGATACCGACGAGGCAGACCCCATGGCCGGGAAAGATATTTTGAATATTCTAGGTGAGCACTGTGTGACTCGTGGTCGATCTTGGATTCATAAGACCATGAACGCTGTCCAGTTCGTGCCAATAAGGCACAGGACCCGAAGAAGATGTTGGATGATGATGAGGTATACTCTCAGGCTGCGTGAGTACACTTGTCTTCTCCTAGACGAGCATGACAAAACCCTTTACAGAACCTTTGTGTTTGCCGGTCACGAAACGTCCGCTTCAACACTGTCATGGCTGTTATACGAGCTAAGCAAGCACCCGGAGCAGCAAGAGCGCATCCGCCAAGAGATCGCCGAAGTGCGGAGTAGGTACTCTGAGCGTGGAGAGCTCACACCGCAGGACTATGATAGCATGAAATACACCAACGCGGTGATCAAAGTTTGTCGATTGCACTCGTTTCATTGCGTGAGCTGACGCCCAAGTTTAGGAAGGCCTGCGTTTCCATCCCATCGTCCCGTTCTTATTCCGAGTCTCGGAGAAAGACGACGTGATTCCGCTTTCTGAGCCCGTCGTGACAAAGAGTGGCGTCACCATAACTGAGATTCCGGTCCAGAAGGGACAAATCGTCAATATTGCGATTCACTGTTACAATCGGTGAGGTTTCCTACCTGTGGCTAACTCGAAATCAGCGCGTATTGAGACATCGTGCAGGAACCCGCTTGTTTGGGGCACAGATGCTGATGAATGGAGACCTGAGAGGTTCCTGGAACAGACGGAGAAACAGGTTCAGACTCCGGTGGGCGTCTTTGCGAATCTGTGAGCCCGTTCATTGCAGTCACCTCCAAGACACTTACTCCTTCTATCCTAGATTGACATTCAGTATGCTCTTGCTAGTCGAAGAGAGCAACGCAACTGACCAAATATTTAGGCGCAGGTGTCCGAGGATGTATCGGCTGGCGTTTCGCGTACGTTATTCTCTCGTCCTTCAGAGCCAAGCTCATTTTGTGATCGGCAGCGTAATGGAGATTCAAACAATCCTTGTGGAGCTCATCGAACATTTCGAGTTTAGCTTTCCGAAGGAGCAGAAGATGCTGAGAGTGCCGGCTGGGGTTATGATACCTATGGTTTCGGGCAAGAAAGGATCACAGATGCCTCTCCATGTCAAACCGGTCGAAGCATAAGGTATCTTTCGTTTCTTCGGGCCACATCAGTTGCACCGTCAGATAGTCGATCTTTGTTCAAGGAAGTTGCAATGCCACCCCATGATATCGATTGGTTGTTTTTCTGATGCATTGTTCCACTTCGCACCGATGAGATGAAAGTGGATTCTTTGCTTCGAAAATCAGGATTGGATTCAGTTTCTACACACGTTGTATCGTGTTCAGACGCGCATTGTTATGGACTCTCAAAACCTCCGCTGGCATGATCCCTCGGACATACATCACCTTGTTGGCTGGGAACAAGGTTGTCGATGGATCGGCTACCTGCCGGCCCGAAAGAAGCGACTGTGATGGCGGTGATCGGCGGAGGTTGACGGAGACTCAGCTCGACACAACCATCACCGACGCGCTATAGCCTCACTAGCATGCCAACGGTTTGAAGGTCACCGGCAGTGGCTTCAGACTATGCAAAGCAGCTCTTGACCTTCTTCGCTAATGACCATCATGATGAAGTGCGTTACTGTCGTTATCTGTCCACCGGGCGTCATTTATTCTTTCCCTAGCGCCACTCACACTGCTCCCCACGTCCCATTTGAGATTTGGCTCGACATATTCGAGAAAGTCTCCCGACGCCCAGTTAATAGCCTTGACACCAGCTCGCCACCTTGGACACTCGGTCATGTCTGTGCCACATGGCGGGATCTTGTCCTCTCCACCTCGTCACTCTGGTCTACCATCATCCTCCCTCCCAGAACATTGCTGATGAAGGCTGGAAAGGACATTCTGGACGAACACATATTACGATCAGGACGGCATGCATTGAATATCGCCATCAGAGCCCCCAGAGACGCATTAGCCGAAGTCGCGGACGAGCAAATTACCTTGGCCCTTCGAAGCTTCGTGGACCGGTTGGTCTGCCAGTCTTCGCGATGGCGTATCGTCGAATTCGACGTCCACTCATCCTTACTCGAGGGTCTGCATCTCTGCAATCGGATGCGGGGCCGACTGCCACTTCTTGAAGAATTCTACCTTAAGAACCAACAATTCATTCCCATTTCGACTGATTTGGACGTCGCCCAGGCATTTCTGTGCGCACCGATGCTCTGCAAAGCTGACTTTCGCGAGAGTTGCTTCATGCCTTCGCCTGTCAAACACATGCCCATCACGCATCTGGGATGCACTCTCCACAATCTTGCCGAAACCTACTATCTCAAAACCTACCCCTTCATCACTGAGCTTCACCTCGACTGCTATAATCCAACGGAGACGCAGCAGTTTCCCATTGTGCTTCCCACGATCGAGAAGCTCGGTGTGCGATACACCACCATCCTTTCCGCCCTTACACTCCCCGCACTAAACACTTTGACAGTGCGTGACCACAATGTCAAGTCATGTCGCATCCTTGGCAAATTTATCAAGCGCTCTGGCTGTACATTGACAGTCCTTTCCCTTCTCAGTGGGACACTCCTCGACGAGGTAGACCTCACTGACCGAGCGTTTCGCCAAGTAAACCGAGTTACCCTTCCCGTTCCCGTACGCGCCTCGCAGACCATGCGCAAACTTGCAAATCCCGCCGTACTTCCTTCTCTCAAAGTCCTTACCGTCATGGTCGACAAAGTCCAGTTCGCTGATGTCGATTCCGGCACCAACTCCGTGATGAAGGAAGAGTTCATTGCCTTTCTCGAGCAGCGGCAGGGTTTACGACTGTTGAGGTTGTATTGCTCGGATCTCGATTTCATGGCTTTGCAAGATGCTGGATTGAGGGAATTGGAGAATGGTGGCCTCAAGGTGACGCTCGATAATTTTAATAGCAATCACGACGAATGGAAGTGGTGGAAGGGTCCGTATTGGTTTCCTCACGTCACGATACCTTGAAAACTGAGCCTCATTGTTGTACCATATAACGAGTTTGGCATAATGCACTGTCGATTGATCGTTCTTTTGCAGATTGAAGCGATTGCGATTGTCTAAGGATGGTATAGGTAACGAGTGGTATCGGTAGTGGTAACAACAGTGACTACTAGCGAACGAGGATAATATTAAGTGTTCTAGTGTCGAATGAGCTCGTCGAGCTGGTCTTTGGGGAATCGAGGAACGATGTTGCATTTGAAAGGCGTTAATGCACTGCGACAAGCGTGTTAGCCTCAAACATGAAAAAGGCAAGCGAAGCTTTTACCTGACAGTACCAGGGATTGGCGCAAGCTCTGGCATGATAGGTTCGCCCTTGTCGTCCAAAGCAGGTGAAATGTCGAAAGCCGATAGACACATGGCGATAGTGATGTAGAGAGACGCGTCTGCGAGCAGACGACCAGGGCATAACCTAATCATCACATCGGCATTGCTGTCAAGCAATAGACAAGACAAGATGTACCTTCGTCCGAAACCGAAAATAATCTCATAAGGATCCTGTTCGGGTTGGGTTCCCATGAAGCGTTCAGGATTGAACGCGAAGGGTTTCGCGAAGACCTCCCGATCGCGACACATCTGCCTGTAGAGTCATCAGATTCGAAACGAGCTGGCACATTTCAGCTTCGACAGACCAGATATTCGCGAATACGTGACTTCCACGAGGAATAAAGTAGCCGTCATGAACGTCGTCCGCGATTGTGGTATGCGGAATGCCTGAGAACGAGTAGCATTATACTTCTGCATGAAGTGTAGTGCGTTGAGACTCACCGGCTGGGACCGCAGGGTGCAGTCGTATAACCTCTTTGATGACAGCCTGTAGGTAAGGCAGATGCTCCCTGTCGCCATAGTGTGGTAGTCGCTCCCTTCCGCATACAGCGTCGATTTCCGCTTGTGCCTTCTTTTGAACATCGGGATAGAGAGTCATCGCAAGGAAGAAACAGTGTATCGTGATCGCAGTCTGTACTCCTCGATGAGCATACACATTGCTCAGCAGGTAGTTCACGTACAGTTTCGGCACCAGCTGCGAAATTGTTTGAATTGTGCATAGTGGTATGATTAAGATGGCGAAACTCACCTCCAAGCATAGCTCCGGCGCCGTGTAATAGAACCTCTTCGTCCGCAGGACTAAGGTTTTGCTTGAGCCACTTCGCGCAGAACGATTCTTCGGCTGTTCCAGCTTTCTACAAGACATGAGCATAAAGAAGTCGTCTCGTCAGAGGTGAACTGTGAACATACGAGTTCTTGCTTCACAAAGTTCAGGGGGATTTCAACCATGTCTCGATATCTCGGAGCCCACTCGCGCGCTTGTCGCTTGAAACCTGCACCAGGGAACCATTCCGGAAGATGGCGGACTGATGAGGAAGATGATGAATGATACGACGATGACTTTCAAGGAGGGAACCTACGGAAAGGAAGCTGGTTGACTATGAAAGCACCAGGAGCTGACGCCTACGAGGAAGTCAGCATCATTGCAGCTGCCAATACCTAGCCGTTACTCACGGCGTTAAAAGTATGCATCGCCGCAAGCGTTCTGTTAATCCATTCATCGTCATAGTTCTGGGCGGTGTAGCCGTAGGCGATTCGAAGAATGATGGCTCCGGAGTGTCTGAAGAAGTGAGATGGTGAGGCCGTGTATCTGAACAGCGACTCAGAGTACGAACTGGAAGCAATGGTCGACAAGACTCTCAGGGTGATCTGTGCACAGTTCCAAAAACTTGCGAGCGTGGTACTCTTCTTGAGGCCAGAATGCGCGAATAGCTGACGCGCTACCAAGTTCTTGATGGAAAATTTTCCTGCGCATCATGTTAAGTCTGTGACAGAAGGTCATGGGCAGAAATCATACCTCGTTTGCTTGAATTCGGGCCCATAAACGAGCAAGCCAGTAGACTTTTGCCACCCCATGAGATCTCCAGACATGGCAACGTAAGGACGAGACGAGTAGATTGGACCCTTCTTGTCAAGAATCTCTTGCGCCTTCCTGTATTTGTTGATAATGACCACCGTTGTCGGTCCGACGCTGGCAGAGGTAAGAGGGCCTGGATATCTCCTTTAACGATTCAGTGACGGACAAGTATGCAAACTACACACCGTATTTCTCCCCCCAAGTCCCAAAGATTTCCCAATCGCGACCGCCAGACGGTATATCAAGCAGGTTTCCAATTATCGGAAGCTTTGGCGGACCAGGAGGCATGGGGATGGTCTTCTTGTTGTACCATAGGACGAAGATGACTGCGCCGAGCAGCATCAACGCAATATCAGTAGTAGAGAGCATGACGGGTGATGTGAGAAGTACGCCAGACCAGTCGTACTTATATAGCCAAGTCCATCCGAGCCGAGTCCGGAAGGGATGCAGAATTATTGGTAGCCGATTGGCCAATGTCAATCGCCTTGCAAAGACAGGGAAGAGGGTGAAAGGGCCATCGTAACAACGTAAGATACCGTCAACAGAGAAAGCTAGAAGGCAACTAGAAGGGGAAACTGTTACATGTTGTGGGTCTTGAATCAGGATGCATCCACACCCACTCGAAAAGTTCCCAGCCTATAGTAATCCTGATCGCCGTCCTGAGTCGCAATCCTGATTGGCTACTCCACAGAAACGAATGGTCGTTTCGAGCCGTGATGCGGATACACCGTATTGGCACATCAGAAAGCTCGGAGAAAGCAACAAAACAAGTTGTACAACAGCAGCCATCACATCGCCCCTCCGCTCACTGGCATTACCGAGTCGGTGGAGTCAAAAGTATTGGTGGGAGACTATGTACCTAGTTTCAAGATCATCGTGTAAGTCCAACCCAAGGCGAGGAATGACTGAGCCTGGATTCAATGGTCAAAGGTTACTGTTCGCGATCTTCATCGAGGGTGCGGAGGCGAGTGACTAAAAGAGGCATTGCGCCGCCTGCCGTCACTGCCGTTCATTGATTGATCGGTACGACGGTAGCTGCCGGTGGCAAGCTTGGAAATCAAGTCATTCAATGCGGCGGTGCCAACACCGACAGGCATCTGGATTCTGAGCAAAGACGTCGTGCTCATAGCATCAAAGGTGTCCCATTCACGCGCGGTCTGAGATGCCTTGCAAAGACTGGATATCAATATCTGCCAATGTGCCTACAGGCGCTGTATGCTACTAGTACTCGTAGTCAAATTTTGGGATCATTACGATGGACTCGGAATTGTGTCAAACGGGCATTGTCTTTCCACCAGACCCGGTGTCATCCGGATACTCCTTCGAATCGAGCGCATCCTTGAGTGACAATCAGTTGAATTCGTCGGAATTAGGCGTCCGCAAACGTACGTTTGCCCTGACAGTATCAATGCGAATCGAAATCTCCTGTGGATTGCGAGCATTTTGCTATCGACGACCATTGAGAAGATTTCAAGCGACACATAAGGGTGACTGACCAATGCCCGAGCAGCAGTGTTTCCTATCCCTTGGAGAGATATGTCATTCGAAGATGCATCGCCGCGACTGCCATTGCGAATGTAGTCCCTCGAGTTCAGAGTTACGAGAATGGAGTTCGTGTAGACTGTAATATGTTAGCTCCCACATTTCCATGAGAAACGTAACTGGTCCTACATCGACCCACTAGAAAAGATTAGCTGAGTGCTCGTGAAAATGGAGATGGCGACTGACTGATCAGGTAAAAGAATATGTAGAGAAACGTATTCGGAAGCGCATTCAACTATAACAGCGTCAGACGACTACCGCCAAGTCCTCCTAACACTAACATCCTCAACTCACGCAGATCAACGACGCAAGCGCACAAAGAGTGGTCGGGATGCCCGTGTTGAATGTGAAGATGATCATGCGGTTGATCATATCCGTGCTCTAGGTCACACCAGTAAGCGAAGTTACCATTGAATCGTGAGCGCAGCATGCATTTTTGAAACCCGTCTTGGATCGTTCCAAGTAGTAAACCATGATGACGCTGATCGCCACATCTAGCAGATCTCTATGAACACTGTGACGCAAAGAAGGCAGACGACAAACCGCAGGCCGCTCCGAACGCGTTGAGAGTTGTAGACATGGGCTGTGTTGTGATGGAGGGTCAGAGGAGTGCGGTCAAGCGGCGTCCAGGACTACGTACAACTTGCTTCAGTAGATCCGTCAGATGGTCATACTTGAGTCTGTCCGACGATACAGTGAGTATCCAGCCCGAAGAGCTATGCAGAGACCTACACTATGATGACATAGACTGAATCCGAGCATCAGGCCGTCAGCATACTCGGGGCACTGGAGAATGAGTTACGAACCAAAAAGAACCACTATCATGCGTAACAAAATCAGTTCAGATCTGGATAGGCAATGACGGACCCACAATATGAAGTCCACCCTAAAGCGGCCTGCAACTTTTATCAGAATCGCAAATCTGGAGTTGTTGCCCGAATGTGCAACTCACGACAATCAATGGTAGGAACCAATGTTTGCTCACTTCGCAAGCAGTGAGTCCCCAGACAGTCCAGTCTCATAGAACACTTACAGGCAAAGATACGCCAAGCATAGAACCTTTGACATCCGGTTACTCGAAGTGTGATGACAGAGGAGACCAAGATCATACATTTGAGTCGAAATGGCAATCGCACCGCTAAAGAACAGCTCGATCAAGAGCGTCCTGAAGTGACACGGTTTAGGCGAGCTGGAAGGTGGCATGTAGAGGAAACGCAACTCACTTTACCATCACATCAAGCTTGGCGTCATCTCCATGGACTAGTCGTACATGCCGATGGGGTCTGTCAGTACACGTATAGAGGAAAAGTACGTGATAACCCACAAGTCACTGTGTATGTGTACACAGATTCTATGGAATGAAAGTTAGTCGCGTCAATAGTGCGATACAGGAAAAAGTCTCGGACCAGACAGAAGTGCCATCTGCACCGTGTCACATAACAGAACAAAGGCGACAACTGCCACGATAGCAGTGGCGTCCCTAGAGCCATAACGGCGAAAGTACATCCACGCCTGAAGGCAACCAGCTGCGAGTAGAAAAGGTCAAAAGCCGCATATGTGCATTGGGACATCGTTCTGACCTCCGTACAATCTAGAGCACGGACGTCAGTATCAAAAGAGAATCTTGTGAAATCTTTCTACTCACGCCGCCGAAATGAGGACTGCGTCGTAGAGAAGACCCAAACTGTTGTGACGACTGAGTGAGGGCGCATTCGAAGCAGGGCGAGGAGTTAGGCGCACGTATTGTCTGGCGTCGCAGGTACGTTGCTCATACTGTACTGGCGTGCGCTGTCGAGATAAAAGATCATATATATGTAGCTTCATCTCCGAGCACGTCTGCTATTGGTTCGGGCTAACCGATCCCCAATTAGCCTGCCAGTAAGAAAGGCTGAACGGTAGAGTCAGGAATTAGAGATATAACCAAGGGTCTCACAGGGTCACAACTCGGTACGCTCTGGTACGCTGGACACACAACTCGAGGTCCCCGTCAGGCTCGCTGTGTGGGGTTAGCTTGTGCTAGCTTGTGCCACCGAAGTCGATTCCTCGAATTTCGAATGGACGAACTCCGACAGACAACTTGACTCCGGAAGTGGGTCACTACCAGTGACCACGGTTGTGCCAGGGTGTGCTCCTCTCGGTGGTGTAGAGCTCTATCTGCCGCCTTGGCGCCCGCATTTCGGTTTTCGAGGTTGAACATAGAATCGCATTTTACCGATGACACCGAGAACATGCAGGTCATTACTCTTGCTGCTGATCCATCTACTCGACAAGGAGTATCACATCAGAAGCCTAGTAGAAGCCTAAGGCCACATGCCAGGGCTGAGTGAGCGAAAACTTCGAAAATTATGATGGTATCTACCACCCTGTTTCATGGTTGTACGAGCTACAGGAAATGGTCAGAAAGAAAAGCGTCACTGGCAGGCCAAGTCAAAAAAAACACTTACGTCCTTACAGTAACAGCCCAACCAGTCCATACCTCACCATCGCGCTGCCATCGCGTTAAACTGCTCTGTCATATACCGTCATGGTATCGTCGTCTTTGCTCGCTTGACCAGCCAGAGGCCACTGAATCTCCTTCTCGGCGCCAATTCAGCTCCACCTCCTTCAGAACCGCCGCCCCATTTTGGCCCGACCGACGTGATTGCATGAGTGTCAGTTCAATACGTACATCGATAACGCCGGACATCGTTTGGGAATGCGTTGGGTCCGTAGATGGAGCAGCGGTAATCGAAGGACTTCAAATCGGGGTACTCGACGAAGTGCAATAGGTAATGACTTTGGTGGGAGCCTTGGAAGGTGAGCGAGTGTATAGCAGGTGTATAGTAACGGGATTAAATTTCTGCCAAGACATCCAATGGAAGCGAACGGACGGGTGCAGAATCCTCCAGATATTTTCCGTCACTGCTTGAGTCTCTAGATGCTCCCATTCCAGACTTGCTAGCGTTGCACGAATGAGTTCAATTTGATTTGGTATCGCGTTAACGCGTTCTTGAGTCGTCATGAACAGTGCTTGGAGCTCATCGCGCTCGACACCAAAAGGCGCGTCATTACATCTGAGAAGGGTCTTAATGCGCGCGGCCTGAGTAAGAGGAGGGACGACGGATGATTCTTCGCCTGCATTGAATTGGCAGCGAGGGCAGATTTGGGACATGTTCGCGAGCGAGCGCGTTCTGCTTCTGGAATCAACATGCAACAACCATTGCCTATAGGATATGCAGGAACAGACCTTTCGAGGAATGACTTTCACCACGTTCAAATGAACGAAGGCCTGATGAAAGGTGGAGTTAACAAGCTACTACAACATCGTTTACCAGCCGGTCTCGTAGCTGAAAGAACTAAGGAGGCGTTGTATAAGCGAGAGTAACACTCGGAAAGAGACAGATCACTCACGACGAGAGTCTCCCAGTCAAACCCTCTCTCGCAAGCACTAAAAACTCTTCCTTGACTCCTTCCAGAACCCTTCTACACCAATTGACTTCTACCTTGCTCAAAACTGCCACACCATCTCGACCAGACCGACGCGATCTGATGAAATCGACAAACGATGGGGTCAGGACAAGACCCAACTCTCCAGTCAGAACGAGCGTCTCCAGAAGCGGAGCAGGCGTTGCGATGTGGTGACGCGTATTGGACGAGAAAATGAGGGACGGTCATGGTTGAGCGCAAACCGACGTGTGCCCATATATGGAACGATCGGCGGCATGGGTATTGCTATATTGAGCAGTAATTCAAATTGCACTCCCCTTTGCTTCCAACGTTCATCGATGCATCGCTAGAAAGTTAGTTACAGTCGTTTCAGAAATTCTTGCCTGGCGGTGCCAAACAGGCCAAACAATTCAATTAATTCAGAAAACCACTGTTAATTCAATAAATTATTTTCAACCTCTCTTCATCTTCTACACAGCACAAAAGAGCTAGTTTGTGAAGACTGACAACCTCGCTCAACTTGACAATTCAGGAAGAGCCACACAGGACCCCCGAAGACCCGTGGTAGCTCCCGTGATAGATGCACCACCTTTATGCCTCCTCCCACTCCCACAGCCAGTGTCAACCACGAAGCCCGCATCCATTCACTTTAAACTTACTAGAACATGTATCCTTTGAGCATCCAAGGTTCTGGCTTGTTCTCGCGCCAGTCAGCTTGCGCGCCGGGGTGATCAGGATGACCTTGACCTGCGATGGTCTTGAATGTGTCAGGACAACGGCGCAAATTGCCAGGTGCGTGGCCCTTGGAAGGCTCGAGCGAGTTTCTCTCGCTCAAATGGATATTTGCTTCCCAACAGATCCGCTGCATCTCCATCGCCCGTCAGACCAAGCCGCCATATTCTATGCCAATCCCGCTTCCTTTCGGCCCACAAATGCACTCAACACGTCTCATGGCTCGTTTCAAGTGCATAGAGGATTGGATCCGTGCTTTTTGCGCTCTAGGAGCACG
Source organism: Strobilurus orientalis (assembly GCA_019915145.1). NCBI lineage: Eukaryota > Fungi > Basidiomycota > Agaricomycetes > Agaricales > Physalacriaceae > Strobilurus > Strobilurus orientalis. The sequence continues at coordinate 3,291,853 of JAHLML010000005.1, read as the reverse complement.
TCGGTCAGTCCCGCCTACCTCCCTTCCCGCACCCAGGCACCCATCCCTCTTTTCCGCGTCTCTGACATGCATAACGGGATTTCACCACGATCATTCAATGTCAACAATGCCTTGGACGACCTCTACAGTCCTACAGGATACATCTACATCTTCCAGACCGTGCTACTTTAAAGCACTCAAGATTGGTCATTGCACCAGCTGTGCTGCGTATTACATTGCAACCACTACCCACACAATGGGTATATCTTGCTTCCAGACAGTATTCTACATGGTTTGGTCCTCTGTGGACGCGTAGCAGAGCCAAATATAATTCTTTGAATTGATTGCATTTCTCGGAATTAGTTGAATTGTTTGGCCTGTTTGGCACCGCCAGGCAAGAATTTCTGAAACGACTGTACTACTATGTAAGGCAGAATTGACACTTCCAGATCGTCAGAATAGTACGCAGATAGTTTTGTGTATGTTGTCCTTGACGACGCTGACAAACGCCAGAAGTCCAAAATCGTACCATGTCCTAGCTCATATGTGGCGTGTTTGTCGCAGTAAGCAGCTGTTGCGGAACGAACGCTGTCCATCCGGATTTTGAACGAAACTGCACGCCATCAAAATTTTTCTCGAGCTTGGTATGGAGCATGCTGAGGCCATCGAACGGGATTTCGGCTGGAGACAGTCGACGAATGACATCCGAGTCGTTCAAGTATGCTACTTCAAAACAACGCTTGCAACTCCAACGGGACATATAAAACTATCTTGCTTCCAAGATAGTCCAGAGCTAACATTCACACCTGATTCACCCCAAATGTATGCGACTCTCACATGATCCTACTTACTCTGGCTGGCCCACCGTTGTCATACGCATCTCCCGGTATCTGACACGCTGCCCAAAGCTGGACTCTAGATTTTGGCATTGCCTCAGCTCTCAGCTGCCAAATTTGAACTGACAAAGCGCCCACCTTTCCCTTTCCTTTTCCGAAGGATTCGGTATATTATTATCCAATGCCTGACCAACTTGAACACCGGGATCCTGCAGCCTCGACAGATTTCTATTCATCGGCGGGCGGTGAGATCTCGTAAGACCGCCCGAGGTCACTGTAGGACATAACATATGCGGGATATATATGTCGTTGACAGAGCGTCGCTGTTCCTCTGTTTCCCTCGTTGCCACTTCATCGATGCCTGCTCTGGACAGCAACAGCGTCAACACCATCCTCGTCACAGGCGCCAATGGCTTCCTCGGCACGCACCTCGTCGGTGAAGTGCTAAGAAGCGGTTATAGAGTCCACGCCGTTGTGAGGTCTGAAGCAAAAGGGGCACAATTGCTGGAGCATTACAAGAGGTTTGGAGACAAGATCAGGTTAGTAGTCATTGAGGACTTCACTCGGGTAAGCCCTCTCACTACATGTATAGGGAGTGAAGTGACGCGTATGACTATTCACAGGAAGGCGCGTTCGATGAAGTCGTCAAGGACGTCGAGGGCATTGTGCATACTGCATCTCCGATGTCGTCTCAGTCTAGTGGTACCTGTAGCTCTTACTGAGTAACGAGCGCCAACTTAACGTGGACATATGTAGGTTTTGTCGTTCCAGCTGTAAAAGGCATAGCCGGCATCCTTGAGAGCGCTTTGAAGAACGGGTATGAAAGAGTCTACCATTCTTTGGTTCCACTCCCTTTATTTAACGTTTCGATCCCAGAACATCCCTCAAGCGCGTAGTTATTACATCCTCGGCTGTCACGATCGCTGTCTTCTCTGCAACACCCGTTACGCTCTCAGAGGAAGACTGGAACGAGTCTCCAGTGAAGGAATACGAGGAGAAAGGAGACGAGGCATCGTGGGCCGACCTCTATTGCGCGAGCAAGGTGCTAGCGGAGCGAGGTCAGTCTTCGTTTTCTTTCTTAGCTGTAAATTGCTGATGTTTGACTGATAGCGGCCTGGAAGTTCTACGATACGCACAAGTCAGATATCAAGTGGAATCTGACGACTTTGTGCCCGCCTTATCTGTTTGGGGTGCGTTACATGCCATTTTGTCCTCTTCCATCTTGTAATAATACCTTTCAACCAGCCTCCAATTCACTCTGTCTCTTCTCTCGAGTCCTTGGGATACGCTATCAAAGTTTGGTACGATGCGGTCGTCAAAGGGGACTTTGGTGGATATTCGCCACTTCTGGCTCCAGGTGGTGCATGGGCCGACGTTCGAGACATTGCCAGAGCGCATGTAGCAGCTCTGAACGCAAAGGAAGCGGGCGGAGAAAGAATCATTCTGGCAGAGGGTTGTTTGGTTTGGCAGGATTTTGGTGGGTCAATTACTCTATTAGTCGTTCTTGCATGCTGGCTGAACACTTGTGCACACGTGTAGTCGATGCGGCTAACACCATCTCCCCGTGTCCTTACAACAGACAGCCGCTGGCCAGGGGCACTCCTGGTACGCCGATGTACGGTATCACCTTCGATACAACCAAGGAGAAGAAGATTCTAGGACTAGACTTTATAACCAAAATGGAAACTACTAAGGATCTGTTGGAAGATTTCAAACGAAGGGGTTGGTGAATTAGAATGGTGAAATGCGCCTTAGATTATCCCGTGTCCAAACTTTACACCGTCTCAATCAAATCGATAGCTCGAGGTTCTTTCTTATTTACTTTCGTCATTGTTGACCAGCTTTCCGTAAATCTGGGCGTGCCCCACGGGGTGTAGGCATGTATGAGCAGGCCCCCGGACGCTCCCCTGGGGGTCTGTCGCGAATTTGAACATTTGAGGAGGCGAAAAATCGAGTTTCCCTGTCGGTTTTTTGGATATTTGAGGGATTTTGGGCGAAATCCTTGTCGGTATTTTGGACATTTGAGGTCGGCTTGGAGTCCCAATATGGTGAGCCCACCCAGAGCCCACCGGGCTGAAGCGCGAAGGTCTTCTTATATACGTATCCAATTTGCGCAATTACACTCTTTTGCTTCGATATTCGTACCGGTATGGGCAACACGCGAGCCAGAGCATCGCCGTGACGATTTTTTGGGCCTATGTCACAGTTTGTGACCAGAATCACTGTCGTTTTTTGGACATTTGACGCCCACAGCCCGGAAAAAAATTGGACATTTGAGGGCCATTTTCGACGATTTTGGGCGACAGACCTTTAGGGGAGCGTCCGGGGGCCTGTATGAGCTTAGTACGCGCCGGCGGCGATGTCTCGGTTAGTCATGTAGTAACTAAGTAATCGAGTGGGTTCCGGAAATGCAGAACCACTAGCAAATAGACTGCCTTAAGAGTTGTTTCAGAAGATTATACGCAGGAAGAAGCGTCTGAACTTTTGTGCATTCCAAGTGGCCAACAAGTCACAACGCGGGGCCCAGGCGGGGCCTGACAGAGATCCGATCAATAATCAATTACATCACGGGTATCTTGTTGACCACCAGCATCTCCCCCTTGTCTCGTATCATAACGGGACGGCCAGGATTCGACTCCTGGCCACTCAAGCTCTACTGAAACGGTAAGCACTTACTATATCCTCTGTTTCGTTTACTTATCCAGCCAAGGAACGAGCAGCAACAAATCCTCGGCCGCCTACACCAACTACTACGATGAACACATCTATGAGGCATCTATCCTCGTCGGACATGATTGCATACATGGCTCAGCGACTATCCAACGAATACTGGACACTTATATTCGAGCATCTCGAGCCCACTGACCTCTACAATGTCATCCTCACGTCCCACAAATTTTACCGGCTTGCCTTACGGCCGTTGTACCGCTCCCTCCGCTTCATGGACCTCGCACATTTCCAGCAAAATCTCCCATTCTGGCAGAACCGCACAGACAACATGACGGAGGTCCCCACGGCCATGACCCTCTGCGCTTTGACGCGGAGTAGATCAGATGCGCCCCCCTCGTACGGTCGCATGCGCTCTGAAGTTTGGAGCCGGGTTACTTCGTTCCCAAATCTCCAGACCTTGGAGATATGTGCTTCCTCGGTTCCCGGTACTTTTTATCGCACCCTCCAGAGCCTCCCCCAGTTGCAACGTCTTTCACTCGTGGACAATATATTCGACTCCGTCCCCGAATCTCCAGAGGCTGTCGTTGAACTGGCGCAGCTTCAGCTGACGCACTTGACCCTGCTGGGAAATGTGATACTTGGCAACCGCCTGGCGGGACGAACACGATGTCACTATCTTCATCTCATCACCTGTCCAACTATCCGAGTTCTACGTGTCGATTGGGAGAACGAGTCCGCAGGTTTCTTGTCCAGGAGAGCAGCAGGTTATGACGGTGAACCATTCGATCTACCTCGAGCTATCGAATCATTGGAGTTATCCTTGAAGGTCAACTCCGCGTTGCCTACCCTCTCTCACGAGACGGCGTTGCGCTCCTTCTTTGCCTATTGTGGGTGCCATGTTAGGAAGCTCAAGATGGTCGGACAGCTTGACACTCATATCACCGTTCCACCCGAACTACTTCCTTTACTTGAGGATCTCGGCGGGAACGCCTGGGCGACACTTACGTTCCTGCATAAAGACCGTCCGATCCGCCATCTTCACGTATGCGATATCGAGCATCAGGGCAAGCCGAACATCGACCTACTCTATAACATCTCGAAAATCAAACCTCAACTCGAGACTTTGGATATCTTCATCACAGCGTGGGATATTGAGATCCTGCACGCTGTGAGGCAGCTCTTCACCGATTTGCACGAATTGAAAATCAAGTATCTCAGGGATTCGCCATCTGTGGTACGTGAAGACCTCATTTCTTCCAACTTCTACCTCCTAATCAGCATTCGTGCAGGACGACCTCGTTGGTGTTGGCTCTCAATTTTTGGACAACTACTCCAATCTATCACGAGTGCAGATATGTCGTCTCCGCTCGCGACACCTCTCCTATGCCCGACGATACAAGTGGTACAAGCGGCACCTCCTCGCCTCTTCCTCCCCACGTTCGAAAGCACTTGTAAGCCAAACACCGCGGACCATGCCAAACGCCGTCTCGCTCGTTAAAGCATGGAATCGCGATTGCAAGCAGCTGAGAGAGGTCCGGCTGGAGGAGACGCATGTCATGCGGCGCGCGGCCGAGGACGACGTCTGGTGTCGGCGTCGCCTGGAGCGGTCTGTGGTTTCTTGGGAGAACATGGAGCTTGAGTCGGAGTGCTTGTTGGAGCCGAGGGAGCACTTCGAGTGGCAGTTCCTGGATGTGATAGCAGAGACGTTGACTGCTGCTGATCTCTTGATCTTGACAGTATGATCCACGGGTATTTTTTCTGGGCAATAGGGTTTTCATGACATGTACGATCTCAAACTTCTTGTATACGCGGGTCACGGATGTTGGGCAAACAATTGCATGAGGGAATCTTGGCCTCCTCAAATGATTTCTGGCGCCCCATTCCCTCCTCATTACACTTCGGGCTCAAGTCATGACTGGACATTTGAAACTTCGGCAAGATCGCGATGCAGTCTCATTCACAACCTCCCTTCGCCAATCCGAACATCATCCGCCACATACAAGTCTGGTAGGGGTTCACCAATACGTGAGTCGAGGATGGACGACCGGGCGGTCGACAGATAATCGCTCCTGATCACCTTTCACTACCACCAGCACGACTCAAGTCATCCGGTCGGCCAAGTCTGGTTCTGATTGGGAGGACGATGGAATTGAAGGTTGCAGTCCACATTCTCAGAATGCTCGACTCTGACGAGATCGAGATCGATTGACACGAAGTGAGGGCTGGCAATTACTGATATCGCTGCTACGGAGGGCTCGACAGTGGTCCAAATCAACGAGGAGTTATCGCCACATCTTCCTTGGTCATGGACGCGACGAATCACCAGCACAGCACAGAGACCGACGAAGCAATCCCACAACTGATTGCTTCAGCAACCGCCGTACGCATGTGAAACCAATGGCTTCGTAGCTTTTTCTGCCCCAGGAGGCATTACGGTCCTACGGTTGGACTGCGCCCGATTTTTGAAAAGACGCCAGCCACCAGGGACTTGATTGCGCTCTCGTCACAGCCTACTGTTACTGTCGATTAGAGGCTGGTGCCTCCTGTGTCGGACGAAGCGGATTCGCATTGTGCTTTAGTGCTCTGGAAGGCAGGCGAAGATTATTGGTAAGTAGCTCTCAGGCCCATTTGTCGAATGTTACTAGTTCCTCGCTTTCCCTATAGTCAACTGCTTTCAGCTGCGCGATATCTTTTGAGTTGAGAAGATACATTCCGGTCAAACTTGCGTAGCGTCATCTATATGAATACCTGTTGTACCCAGTGTATGATTAGGATTAAGTCTTATGTACTTTTGCAGTCCAGAGTGCAATCACTGGGTATTCCGTCAGTTCGAGTCTCAGTTCAGCCAAAGCACACAGGCGCGCACCTCGTAGTATTCAATATCACCAGAGGCATTTATTCTGCCTTTCTTGACCTGTTCTCCCTTGGCTTTCATCAGATCCTCCACAGTACGCATCTGCCCGCCGTTCATGGTATCCTTGAACCAGCCCAGGTGGTCAGCAATGAGATGCCTGGACGAAATAAGTTAACAGTCAGGGAGAAGACGGCAGACGCTACGCACCGATTCTTGCAACCCGGACATTCAACAAGCACGATTCCTTTCGTATATGCTTGCTTCGAGCACTCGTGTGTCGAACGTGTACCACAGTTTTCCACCGTACATGTAAATGTGAGCGATACCCGCGGCTCCATCTTCTCCGGTAATGGTTGTGAAGTAGTTGTTTCCGACGACGAAGATGTTATTGGCGTCGAGTATGCCCTTTGCGGGGGGCGCAAAGTGAGCTTGTTCCCAGAGACGGACCCCAGGCCAAGCCAGATCATGGTCCTTACATTTGGCGGGAGGGCGGCATTTGGAACAATTAGACTGCGTAGAGTGGGCGGGATCCCGACGTTGCGGAATAAGCGAGAGGGCAACATGGTGGTGAGGGAGAAAGGATGACTAATGCCCAGCTCGACAGAGAGCGGTCCGGGTCAGCCGCTGAAAGTTGCCGCCGGCTGCTTCTTTCCCTCTTACCTCTATACCATCTCTGTCGCCATGGTCCTCTTCCGCCGCGCGTCGTCCCAGCTTAGCGAGCATCAAAACGGCCTCCACGTGATCTCACGCGCCCAGAGCCTCCGTCGCGCTCTGTCCATCCCCGTCGCTGCTTCTCCATCGCCTCGTCTGCCGCCAGAATTGCTGGACAGGATTATCGAGCTCGCAGTTTTGGACGCCGAATGCAACTGTTTCTCTCACGTCAAATCTCTCGTCCTATCCTCCTCAAGTCTTCGCCTGATTGCCTTTCGCTATCACCTGCAGAGAGTGGACATGCTGACTGCAGAGCAGTGGTCTTCGACGTACAAGCTACTGTTGTCGATGGAGATCAATCAGGAGATAGCTGGTGGCTTCTCGTGGGTCAAGTACGTACATACGTCTCTCTCCTCTTCTCTTGACTGAGTATATGCGCTCGACAAGGACTTTCAGTGCCCCAACTAAAATCCTCACTAAACACTTGTCGCGTCTTCTGATGTTCACAAAGATCACCGATCTTTCCCTCGACTTTCTGAGCGAAGGCCTCTCTACCCAGCAACTCTCTGCCAAGCGCATATTCTTTAAACTCTCCGACTGCTCGAACAAGATTACATGCTTGACCATTACTTACCTCCCTCGCATCGATGTCTCTTTTCTGCGCCTTCTCGCTACCAACTTCCCTCAAATCACGAACCTGTGGCTCAGCTCAACAGAACGACTGGACTTTAGCCATTGCTGGTACTGCCTCGAAGAAAGTCTCGAATGTACGATTCACTCCCCGCTTCCGGAGTGTTACATAGAAGTTGAGGACATGGCGGTATGTTTTACCAGCATATATGCGGTAATTTATGTCTAATCTCTGCACAAGACCGCATATGCCAACGCTCTAAGACCACTCAACGACCTAACGCATCTGCATCTTGGATTATACCTCTCGTTCGCCGACATCCTTTTCGCACACATGGAGCATGCCCACCGATATGAAGAGGACCCCGAACACGCACATCCGCCGTCGACTACATGCTCGGTGTGTGTCGAGATGGAGGTGGAAGAGGACACGAGGGAGAACGAGTTGACGGCAGCGTTGATTATGGCCCAAAAGCTCAAGGGGCTTCAAACGGTCGGTTGGAGTTCGTTTTTCGGGAGAGGTGAAGGCGAGTTGGAGGGAATGGCAAAAGGTGATGGCGTGAATGCCGGTGCTAATGAACATGTTGAATGGGGAGGAATCAAAGGAATTACGACGAAGATTTGGATACTGAGGGCTAAGGGAAGGGTTCGTGTTCGAAGGGTGTCATGGTAAACGATTGGATTTTCCCCTCCCGGATTGCTTTCAGTGCTCTTGCTCAAGCCTCGCGATACGGACGCTACACCTTCTGCTCTGAACTGTTCTTCGATGCATTATTTGCTTTGCACCTTGGTCTGCTCTACGATTTCACGATAGGACGTTGAATGACTGTTATGCTATGGCACCTGCTATTCTCTACCTTACCTGCTTTCGATTATAACCTTACTCGCCACAGTAAAGACCCGTACTTATTACTCCTTGCCTTGTGAATCGGACCTGTTGTAATCCATGAAAGTACGTCCACGTCCGGGTTTACCGACTCCAATGGCGCTGGTTCAGTGACCCCATTCTAGAATGATAGAATGGACGGATGCCAGGTTGAGTTGGGAATTATCCCCGGCATCATCGCCTATGAAGGCGACACTCCCGCTCAGCCATACGCTTGAGGTGCAAGATGAAGATGCGTGTCATGCGCCACTCGCCGCAACATTGCACATCGAACTGGTTTGTGTGCAGACCGGTTTCCGGATCCATATGTCGAGTCAATGTTAATAGTACTAGTTTTGATCAGCGCCGTCCTCGTGCAAGAGCACGTTGCTTTACAACGATGGCATAGACCTTACCGGTCGTTTCACTTGCGGATCCCCAATACGTACTACGTAAGTTCTCTATGTCGACTTCTCTCTATTCCGTCTGCCGCAGTGCTGTTTCCGTTGCCCATCACGGGCGAAAAGATCGCCACTCACCACACGACGCCCCGACGTATCTATCCATCAGTGTGGAAATGGAACAAGTTCATGACCACAATTCGCGTCAGCTGTATGTCTTTCTATTGCATTGATACGTTAAGACCGCCTCAGGAAATCAGGCCATCACATCAGTGGAAATGAACTCACTGGCAGACAGACAAGCAATGCACGAAGAATCGAACTTGTTCCGTAATTGCTGAGATTTTTGACTCCATGTCGATGTTAAGATGAACCCTAGAACTAAGAACACTCTCATGAGAGTCGCTGGTGTCGGAAGCGGAAACACTCTGAAGATGCACAGCACGCGTACCAAGGGATATTCAAACATTCAATCATCGACATATTCGTCCTAAAGCGCGCCGTAAGTATCAGATAGGTCCCAGAACTTCGCCTGATCCCTGTATCATTCAAGTTCAGCGTAATTTGTTCCTGATGATATACCCAGACCACGGAAGACAGGTCGCCTGCTTCTTGGAACTCGTTCTGCTGCCGATGGGAATGTGTGGCGCAATGGTAATGATTCTGTTACTTACACACCCATATGAGCCTTGACCTCGAAGTACCTATCTCAGATTTACTCACTAGTTTACTACAATGTCCTGCCCAGAATTATGGGGTGCTTCTTGGTATTTGCCATCAACGACTTCGAAACAGTAAAGGAGCCCCCGCCGACACACCAAGGTTATGTATGGATGACCGCATCAGCTTGCTCGCGGTGACCCGCTGGCCTGAAAAACTGCAGGCCGGCCTTGAACAACCGGTATTAGTGAAAAATTTCTCGTTGCATCGGGACAATCAACCGCGGGCAACTCACGGAGTGATATCAGACGAAAAAATCGTCTGATTACTGGGACCCCCTGCGCCGTAAAAATCCTCCTAGAGCGGCGTTATGGTAGAATACCTGCCAGTGTTGACGCGACTACGGCATCCCCCTAGATCTCAAATCGCCACTTAACATGTAGTAGCGTGGAACGACTGGTTAGCTCGTTGTACCAGGGTTTACTAATGAGCCTAGGCAATGCTGCAAATCGTCGCCCTCTACTAGTATTCCTTTATATCGTATTCCAGGGAGACCGATTGACACCTTGTCAGAACTGTATATGGTGCGGAATACGAGCGGAAGGAAAGTTTGCCGCCCGATGTAGCTTACCGAAGTCGTTGTCGGGAAGCAACCACGAAATAGTCCAGTTTCCAAACTACAGATGCCGAGTTGACGGCACGATCCACAGTCCGACCCTGGATGATTGTGGCGTCGCTGACTATAATATAGGCTCACTGTCTAGCATTTAAAGGCGCGCATCGGCAAGTGTCCGCCGGTGTTTATCGTCATCACATTACCAACGGGCTGTACTTGATGTATAGATGTATACCAAATATTCGAGGTATCGTACCATGACTTCAATTGTTCCATTCTGAAGAAGCGGTGTCCGTGAAGCATGCGTTGCATGACAGTGCATCTTATGTACGAGCAATGAAATCCAAAAAAGGACCAGTAGAAAGATACTCGAGACAAAGATATCTCCTCTAGACCATCACATGTAAGGGTGCTAAGATGTCTCGCCCTTGAACAGCGGTGGCAAAGATGCACAGAAGTCAAAGTTACCAGCTTCTCTTTGTCTTCAATCAGAAGCGGCTGTACAGCCTAAGAGTCAGACTCAGAGTCCATGCGAAGAACAGGCAGAGAGGGCGCACCTCAGACAGGGTGGCTTGCCGTGAGGTGGCCATCTATCCGGCAGATGCTTTCAGAGCAACATAAAATTTGGGAGCGCACTGTAATGGACAGACGTGATCAGGCTTGCATCTGTGAAAGTGTCTGGTGTCACACTAGCGAGCTTCCAAACGAGATTGAATGAATTCAAACTTCAAAATCAGCGTTCTAGATGGCAGACTGAGAATCTAAACGAGCATCCGCCAATGAGGTGCCAGCGGGTATACCCCGAAGACCTACTTCCACGAGCAGATTCTACGCGACGGACGAGGGAAAGTGAATTGCTACGACACAGTCACCCCAAGGATAGCGCCAAGCGGCGCTTTACCTCTTTGTATTCAGGAAAACGGTGTCATAAGCTCACAGTCCCGAGTCCAAGATGACACAGCAGCCTGAGCCTAGAATCAGCGAGGTACTGGACTGAAATTTACGGATAGAGAAAACGAGTGGCGAATGCTGCCCACGACATCGAGGCAACAGAAAGAACGCCGGTGCGCTGGACTATCCTCCGACCGATGGGTATAGTCTATATCAGTTGGGATTGAATGTGTTCGGGATTATCAAAAGGATGGACTCCGAGCGTGTTTGATCCATGTCGTGCTAGACAACCACACGGTCATTAGTTGCTGGCTTCACAATTCAAATCATGTATCCGACCACCCGGTGAAGTCAGTGTGGACGTTGAGCTAGAATGCCTGAACATTGGGGATGCATGCCAAGTTTTACGTGGATTGGTGTGGAATCATCCATTCTTGAATCGTTCGTCTCTGTGAGAAAGATTGAGCGTCGACTCACAACCCACCGAGGTGAACGTGTGTGTTACGTGACCTCTTAAGGCGGCCGAGAAATAACATGCATAGTCAATGCATAGTCTAAGGCGTCCAGACAGTGCCACGGAAAGACCGCACCTGGACCAGACTAATGTCCGAGATTGTCGGAGTGCATCAAGCAACGTACAGACCAAGGGCCGGACCTCCGAGTCGGTGAAGATAGTTTCCACATATACGTTGGTATACAGTACTGTGTCCTAGTCTGGCCGTGATGCGTGTCGGCAGCGGACTGAAGAAGACACATATGTCTCTGCGCATGTACCATTGTCATGAGATTACGAGTTGTGAACCGGGCCATGTAGTTGCGCTGTACAGTCTCAGAATGAGTCCGAAGAAAATAGTACTGACAGGCTGGGCTGTCATTGGACAACAAAAGCTTACCTGTACATGCGGCATGGAGTATGTCACCAGCCAAGGAACTCAAAGAGCGTACGAGATGACCATCTTATAGGTACCGCTGAATGCTGATGGTAGCATTAGCGGAGCGATATCGATGGGGTATGACGGCCTGATACAAGCCTCCATCGTCCATGGAATCCTGCTCGCACGCTATGGGACGCCGACACCAGTGTTTCACCTCTCACTCCCACCAGAGCAGGCGCTGAGCTCAGGAACACGCCACCGTAATGCTTCATCTGTCGGTGCATACTCTTGATGCAAACCGCACTGTGACACATACAATATGGTGCACAGACAGATTGGGATATTAGGGCTTACCGCACGTCGTGCTGTCGGACCGCAAAAGAATATCACGGGGAATAACATTCAGCGGCACGCCACCACGAATATAGGTCCTGAACAGGCAGTGTAGCCTGAGGCCCTTGTGAGAACAACCCTTGACGCGTCGCAAAGTAGGCGGTGAAGAGGTCATATGAGGGGCAGGAACGAGATTTGAATGCCGGCACTCACAATCACACTGTACTTAATGGAAGCGGCAGGAAGCCGGATCGAAGCTCCGCAAATCATCACAGCTCTAAACTTTATCTCTGCCATTTGGACTGCCCCGCTGGGCTATCAGACGCGGCAGCGTCATCCAACATTCGTTTATTTCACGCCTGACACTCAGACCAAAATTCAAAGCATTTGAATGACTTGGCGGTATCTCAATCTGGTCTTCAATCTGAGAGTCTGTTGCCGCCGGCTTCGGAATGTCAGGATTGTCGGGGTGATCTTGAAAGAATCAATGATTCAGCAATCTTGATCGCCACACCTCGCGACAGAGCGCGTTCATAGATATCTATATGTACGTGATACCTAACCCAATTGCCACCCATTGAGTTGACGCATCTAGGCTCAGGCTGTGAGAAATATAAGTTTGCAGAGATACCTTGGTCCAAAAGGCCTCTCAGGAAAAAGTTCATGTGGCGAGGGAGCAATCACAACTGATAACTGAATAGCTTGGGCTGAAACTTACATTATCTAGGTCGGGCAGCATGCACACTTTCACTCTGGCTCTCTCACGTCCGGAGACCACTCACGATGCGCGGTTAAATTAACAGTTTTCTCAACGAGACTAACGCACTCTGGACTCGATGTCGTTTCAGCTTGAAATGTAACTTATCAGACAAGGAGCTCAAGGGGTGGCAGGGCGTGTAGCAATCTTGATCACCCTTGAGGGCCGCAATATCGACGCGCCTCCTCTATTCCCACCTCCACTACCCTCGTACACTTTTTCTTATGTAACCCTGCTCCGAAGCTCGAATGACTTTGAAAATTCAGCGCGTCACCGCCGAGTCGCGGTTTACATAGCTGTCGAGACCATCTCGTGATGTATGGCACTATTCAGAACTGGAGCGACGTGGCTTCCCATCCATTCAATGATTGGGAAAAACAAATGATAGCACCAAACAGTCAAGTCGAACCCAACACAAGAGGTGTTGGCCACCGTGGGGTGGCGTCGGCACTTTCCTTTGGTTCACTTGTCAAGATTGGCAGGCGCCAGGTTAGGGCGGGGTGACAGCTTGGCTCTCGCACGCGTGGGTAGCACGCGGGAGGGGGGATTTTTCCGTTCTGACCCTCGACGAAATCAAATCTATGTAGATTGGGCCTCAAAGACCAAAAGCAGCTTCACATAATCTCACCTCTCTGCGACGTCTGTTATTCTGGCTTTGACCGCCGTCACCAGAGCTTCGGTGATGCGGAACCGGTACTGGAAGTCCACCGAATTGTTCCTGTCCTGCGAACAGGTAAGTACGGTAAATCATCGCTCTGTAGTGCAAACATCAATCTTATGTTTGCAGTGGAAGGGAAGGTACGATTCTCCTTGGAATGTGTGCTCTTCTGGGCGCACCTTTGCGTGCAGAACTCGACGTTGAGAATTTCCCTAGTTTCAGCTTGGCCCCTCTTCTCCTGCTTCCTTGTAGACAGCGCGTCCACGATGCTGTCTACCTTCACCTGGATCTGGATCAGCGTACCGGGCGCCACAACGGTGGAGAGCTCCAATCGCCCGTCGTGGTAATATTATACGTCGCCCGAGCATCACTTCAGATTCACAGTCGACCTCACTTCGGTTACTAGAAAATGTCGCAGCACGGAGTACGCTGGCACAGCCTAATCTCCTCCGATGCCATCACAACGTATACCCTACAAGCAGCCCGCACATCATTGGTTATCAGTGAGACCGCCTCTTGTATCAATGGCGAAATCTCTGCAGCGCACAATCTGAATTACTGTACAGTCAACACGAGGCTTTACTGCAAATCAAGAATGCACTTACACGCACGCTCAAGTTCAATAGAACTCTATGTGCTTCTCCCTTCAATCTCACACATACTACACATACACTCGGCGACTCAACACATCATCCCGTCATAAGTATCAAATTTCGTACCTCGAGGCGCATCGATGGAGATATCTAACACCTGCTCGTGCTGTCGTCATGTAGAGGATTTTGCATTCAGTTCGCTGAGATTCCGAGTCTGATGCACGTGTGATCGAGTATGTCAACCAAGCAATTGGCAACAGCGCGAGCCTCGAATTCGTGCGTACGCTGGGCCTTGGAATTAAGGGTGCGGGCGCTATACGGATGCCAGGCCCGTCTCCCGTTACTTTTCAATTGTCGCATCAAGCACATCCCATCTCCGAGGCTCCGCTTGAAATATCTGATGAATAGACACGGATCAGTCCACAGCTGTCAGAGCGATACAGCAGAGATTGTATACCACACGTCTAGAGTGAAGTCTCTCTCCCACCGCATCCTAAAATGCGTCCGGATGCTCCAAGTGCGCGTTGGCATGTGAAGAACGTCTGTCCGGATATCGTATCCCTCGAGGAGAGCCATCTTTTACGACATGGAGACAGCGGTGTACGCAAGGGTGACATGGAACTCCTTCGCGTTAGACTTTGTTGAGCCCGGAGCCTACCATACTGCTCTTGTTGTCTGTCCCTTTCTCTCTCCCACACCGCGTCTTAACGGCACGGCAATCTCACCAGGCATCAGAGGCAACGCTTACCCCCTCCCCCCATCAAAGCTCACCTTTCCCCCCATCGCTAACCTGACTCTCAGATAGCTCTGGGAGGTCCCCGATATAGGCGGCGTCTGGGTTTGAAGATTACGTGTGCTTTACGTGGGAGACAGAAACCGAGATCATTTTGAAAGTGAGATTATCCCCGATGTGGATATTTCTGAACGGAGGGGGGAAGCGTAGGTCCTTCGAAGCATCCCCAACGCTGCGAGTTTTGGTGCCTGCAGATAGGTGGGACTGTATTGCCCATGCTTGAAATTGGGGATGATTGTTGGCGGCAGCTTGGAACGGGTCAGACGGCGACACGGCGATGGTCCAGGAGGTGGCGGGGGGCACAGATCCGTGTCAATAGTACTGACAAGTCGTCATGCATCATGACGGCGAAGCGACACTAAATCAGTTATTCAGATACCATGATATACATACAAGAAAAATGGGCGGAAAAAAGCACTGCGATGGATGGTAAGGTTCACAAGAGGAATGGAATGGAGAGAGTGGGGGCCTGAGAAGGGTGTGTTTCAGCATCACAGCTCGGTGGGATCTGCCTGTGACCACTTGAGATGGTTCCGGTAAAAATCAAGCATCTGATGAGATAACATGCCGTCAGTTAGTAGCAAAGAGACCAGAGTGAGCGAGACGGAGACGACCTTTTGCGGAAATTTGTACCGGGCAACACTCTCCTCCGACCTAACGCGGTCGCCGTTTGTACTATTAGGGTGTTCGGTTAACAAAGGAGGCGATAACAGCGAAGCAAGCAAGACGACAGGGGACGCACAGTGTGAAATAGAAGAACAGCTCGTTGGTCGCCTGGTCCTGCTCGATGGTCGTGACCTCCGCGATCATGTTCTCCCAAGACTTGACTTTCTCGTAATTCTTCATGCTCTTGACTATGGTGCCGTCCTCCATGACGATACTGTCCGAAGCCGTCGGTGATGATTGTTTCTTGCGGGCCGCCTTGGTCGTCGATGTCGTTGCCTTTGCCGACGTCGAACGCGCCTTTTTCGTGGATTTCGGCTCCTCCTCCTCCGTGTCCTCCTCGCGGGGGTCTGGGGATTTGCGTGCGCGTTTATTCGTCGACGCGGACACGGACGCGTGGCTCTCGCTCTGGCGCCCTCGTTTCTTCTTCTCTTCCTTCTTCCTCTCCTCTTCCTTCTCCGCCTCCTTTCGCTTCCGCCAGAACTCGTCAATGAGATCCTTCGCGTTCCTAGGGGAAGTGCTGAGTGCCCAGAGTCAAACGTCGCGCAAAAGTGTCGTACTCGGCATCCTCCTCGTTGACCCAGGTGTTGTCCTCCTCGTTGTCGTATCCTAGCCATTTGCACCAGTACCCAATCTTGCTCTTCCGCTGCATTTGGCGGTTATGAGTCGCCGGTATGAGCAGTTGACAACAGGTCAAAGGACACGTACATCAGGAAACGCATTGAGGTCCACGTCGAGAATGGCCTCTATTTCGTACTCTCCTTCGTCCTCACCCTCCTCCTCGCCGCCGTCCTCGGATTCGGGCTTTTCGGGTGTCTTTTCCTTGGTGGGAGATTTTGCCATGGTAGAGCGAACGGAAGGACCGTGGGAAAGCCTTCGGCAACGAGCTCAACACGTTTGAAAGCTCAACAAGCTTCACATTACAATGGTATTTACTCAGATTGCGTACAAAACAGTGGAAAAGATAAATGCTGCTACTACAGATGTGCACTCCCCGTTCATCGCCGTCTGCTGGGACTGGCACTGCGACCACGAGCCCGGCCCTTCTTGGGCCCCGACGGAGGTGGCCGAACGAATGCATAATCGCATTGAATGGTGTTTTCGAGGAGCTGTGTCCCAGAGGCACCATCAATAGCAGCTTGTGCTTCGGCCATGGTCTCGTATTCCACCAGCGCATATCCCTACACCACCGCGACAAGCGCGTATCAGCCACCATCCACAGCCAATAGCCAGCAGCGTCTCACCTTGACATACCCAGTGCGACGATCCAGGTTGAGATGCAGGTTCTTAATCTCGCCAAAGTCCGCAAACTTGTCGGTAACGTCCTCCTCGGTCGCCTCCTCGTGCACGTTGGTTACGAGAACGATCCATCCCTCCACAGCTAGTTGACCATTAGAAACAGTTGCAAAGGCGTTGCCCGGCGGTCGAGGGAGCTCTCACATCGGGCGGCTCGCGTATCGGACTCCTTCGACTCCACGCGGTCGTAAGTCGGTTCAGCAGCACCTGCGCCTTCGTTTGTGCCTAAAGACAAAGGTACATGGTCAAAGACGCCGCAATTGAAAATTTGATGCAAAAACACGCACCCGTGTTTTGGAAACCGCGTCCGCGTTTGCGGATGGCGCCTCCCGCGGCAACTACAAAGGGAGCGATTCAGCATGGGCAGTTGTGGCGCAGGACGATCGCCAGCTACCGTCGTCAATGTTCATTTCATCGTCGGACATGATGGTCAGGACTCAGGACGCGGTCCGTGTGACGAACAGCGTCACGTAGCTGCCGGAGGCCAGCCGGCAAGCCATCAGCTCCGCCGGCCGGGCGGAGGAAGTGGTTTCGGGGTCCTTCTGGGCTGCGGACCGACTCGAAATGCGGCTCACGTTCCGATAGAGCTGGTTCAGCTGGGCTTGAGTGGTTTGGCGGCTAATTGTGAGTGAAAGGGAGGTCTCCTGGAATGAAACTGCGTCAAAGGGAGTCAAAGACCCGCCAGCAGACGGGCAAAGGCAGCCTGAATGCTGCTCAAAGGCAGTTTTCGCGGTCGAATCCCAGCATTTGAGCAGCCATGCTCGTTGCCATCCTTTCAACGGCGTTCGCCAACCAGACTGATGCAGGGCAGCTGCCGCGTGCCTGGGGACAGCATCGCCTCTTTGCGATCAAGATTGGCCCGAATGGGGGCGGTCCGGATCTGGCAGGAAATCTGTCACAATATTTTCAGCACGGCGACCCTGCCAAAGCGGACATCCCCGACCTGCTGTTTCTCTTTAAATACGCTGGCGAGCTGGTCTTGGACTCCATCTGCCCTCTCCATCATGCACGCCGTCCCCCTCATCAACCACCCGTGCACCCTCTGCATGCGGCCCACCTCGATGTGGTGCAGCCGCTGCCAATCCGCCTGGTACTGCACGCCCGAACATCTGCAAAATGTACGTGGTTACCCCGCACCTGCCATGGCCCCCCTGACGCGTCGATCCGCCCAGGACTGGCCCCGCCACCGCAAGGAGTGCGTGCCCGCCCCCAGCCAGTCGCAGCCGCAAAACTACAACATGAACATGATCGCGACACCCCCTCCAGCCGAGCCGCAGTACATAACCGTCTCGGCGATCCTCTTCGCTCCGGAAGAAGGTACCGCGCCACCCAACTGCCGCCCTCGTAATCAGCTTCTCACTCTGCCGCAGAACGCCCGCGAATCATCTCCGTGACTTGCCGGCCATCCCACAAACCCACCGAGGGCATATGTCCCGTGCCCATGGTCCACTCGCACTTCTCCGACGGCCTCTCGGAAGGCATTGTCCTCACCCAAGGGCTCAACGGCGAGCCTCTGCGCTTTCCCCTCAATCTCTGGTACTCCCCCACCGCCCTCCAAAAGTCAGCGCCAGTCAACCGCGCAATATATCACATCACCTCTGGCGCCGCCGCCAAGGCATGGTGTGGCCCCGTTATTGTCCTAAAATTCAACGGCTCGCGGCGACAGGGCTACGCTGACGCTGGATCCAACGATCTCCCCGCCCTCTCCGCCTACTTCCTTGCTTACAAGTAGATTCTCCTGTCCTGCAGTCGCATTGTGCGTTGCCCTCCCAACCATCTCCGCTGATCCTTTGCTGACTTGCGCCTCAGCACGCTATTTTACGTATTTATGTAGACGTCATGTCTACGAAATCTTGTACATTTCACCTTGTAGCATACCGTTATCGAAATATTCGCTGTCTTACTCTCCTGTTGTTCTCCCCCGTTTCATAGAGAAAAAAATAGATTGAAACGCACTAGTCCGCTCGGTCCCGCCTGCTTTCGGGGTAAGAATACACTCGAGCCATGCGCCTCAGATATGTATGTACGACATTGGGCACACAGACGTACATGCACTACAACGTTGTTTCAATTTAAATAATACCATCAGGTAATCACGGCGACTTGCATCACTCTTGCATCACACACGCAGCAGAAAAACTGGTTTTCCGTTTCCAATGGCCAGGGATCAGGTTTCCATGACTTTCTGCTAAGATGATTTAAAGATGCATGCGAGAAGAGTCCCCGATCCACGTGGATCCTGGACCTCTCTCTTCCTTCCTCTTGTCATTGATAATCCCGAATTCCCGCGACTCGCGTAGCAAAGTTCCGCTGTCTGGCGTCTCTGGTTACGGGCATCATCCCACGCGCTCTCTGGACGCTCTATACGGCTCCACTTTGGTGCGGGGCTGCTGGATATGATGGTAACTCGGCCACCAGAGTCAATGCAATTGAAGAGCTAATTGAAGGCGCTTATGCTCCCGGACATGAACGACTGACTGATCATCTGAACTTGCATTCTACTGGACATGGCCCATGGAGAGGTCTTCTGCCCGGTAGACTGCTCAGACGTCTGGCATGGTCTCTCTACTCTGGGGCTGCGGCTTCTCGTCATCTCGTCAAGTTTCTGTGCTCCCAACCTAGCCCTCACTGGCAAGTGACTCGTGCGCCCGCATCCGAAGTACACGGGCAGATGAAGACTCGAACGTCTACTGTCCGTCTAGTCATCCTTCGGGCTTGACATTGAATGGCATCATGTTGTTCACGCGCGCCGGTACGTCCTTTTTTGGCAGGTTTATAGGTTGCTGGCTTGTCGGTGGGAGAAGCATGGCCCTCTCCCGTTCCATTCAGTGTGTTGTTCGAGTGCCTTGGGCTGATCATCATCTCTCTGTCTTGTCCGCCCTCGCCCGGGCCCGTACTATCTACCATCTGGGCATGATTGCCGCCACCGCACAATGCCAAAGTCCTTGCCCAGGTTCTTCTCGGGCACCACTAAATCCTCTTGTTACTTACTCGGGGCGCGCTGATGGAATTTGTAAATTCTACCTGATCGGTCTTAGTTATGTCCTTTGGGTATGCGCAACGGGAGCGGTCTCGCAAGGTCTGTTGGACGCGCGCCGATCTTTTAATTGAATGGACTCGAGCTTCCAGTCTTCTCGGGGTGTTTATCTTGGGCGTCCGAGAGCGGGAAGAGGGCGCGGTACAATTCTTGGCCCGTGAACGCGTTCTGAACTTGCTACTCTTGGCGGCGGATTGGCCATCAGTCATTTACGACAGCTGGCTGGAGACTCCGACGATGGGTGATGTGTTCACTCTGTTTTGTTTTTCGGCGGTCATGGACTCGGCGTTTCGGCCTCTGTGGCGTCAAGCTTGACGGGTATAATACATGTGAAGGCCAGGGGACAGACAATGCAATTGCAATGTCGGAGGACAAGAAAAGTTTGGCGAGGCGTGTTGGAGGCGTTCTAGTGGCTTGGGAACATGTGATGGCGAGATATTTCCGGTGCTTCGAGCGTATTCGGATTGAGCATTCACGCGGCTTGCCAGGTGCAGACTCGTGTACTTTACTTGACATTACACTATACCACTGTGGTCGACATAGTTCCGATGACTGGGTCCCTGGGATCTGGCCGTCGAACCCGCAAGTGATGTAAGGAAGAAAAGGACACGAAAGGAAGCAAGACCTGAGTCATGTTGCACAAAGCGGGCGCACAAGCCACCCGGGATGTCCTCATCGCTATGAACGACGATAAGTAGTGCGACCTGACATGAGGCGCGACTAGATTTGCGTTTGATAATAGTATCTAATGATACGGCGTCATATGTCTATATCCACACAAGATAAATAAACCACACGATATACTTGTTTTGGTGTCTATCAGTATTCGTACCCATCATCTTCGGTATCGGTGTCTTCCCCGGTGTCTTCATCGGTGCTTTCCTCCTCTACAATGTCTTCGTCCTCATCAGCTGAGTTAGAGCTGTCGGCATCCTCAACAATAGCAGGGGGTGGCGCAGTTGCGCTGATTGGCGCCCCGGTTGCCAATCTCCTCGCGACAGACGCCTTTTTCTCTATCTCCTTTGCTTCATTAGGAGGGAGCAACGACGCTAGGGCGAGGTCTTTCCACCTCAACGTCGTCTCAACAACACTTGGCGCTAGCCCCATGTCCTCGTACAGGCCACGAGTCTGCATCTTTGGATCATACGCAGCAAACGGGCGCGGCCTGGACGCGGGGTGCTTGACATGTAACGGATTGCCAAATGGATATGAGGGATGTGTCTGCGATGGCAAGTCTTCCAGATGCCATTAATTCACAACGCGCGAAACCTAATCTGGATGACGCTCACCGTCTTGTTCCTCTGGATTCAGGGGAATCATATCCGACGGGAGAATTATATCTGCTCGCGTCTGTTAACGGCTCTGACATCTTCGCGCATAGTAGGAGCTTACCATCATCCGAAAGGACCCCACTGATATATATTGCGGTGTCCACCGTGTCAAGCGCCTTCAATTCATATTCTGTCATATGCAGATAACAATATGTGAGATCCTGGCGATCCATTAATTCTAATCGCACGAACGGCCGACCGATCAATAGACATACCGACATCCCGTCTGAAATTGCACTCAGAGCAGCGGCAGTACACTGTCAGCAATATTAGGCGCGTTTTTCGCGTGCCAGGCGCGTTTTACACACACAGCGTCGTATACCGCACAACGTTGTTGGAAGATGATCAGTGGCGTGACATAATCAGTGACGCGACATGAACTCTCACGTGATGATTCCCACAGTCGCCTGTCTCGAAACTTTGTTTGCTTAGAGCGGTCAATCAAGGAGGCTACTGCTTGGTGTCGCCGACTCGATTAGTACGAAGAGCGGGAGAAAACCTGCAGCTTTGCCGTTTCTGTCAAACCAGACTTTACGCCTCTGCCGCGGCCCGCTTCAGGATCCGAAAATTGCAAATTTCCCCTCGATCAGCTGCAGTGAGGAACTGCATTTTGCTTCCGTAGGCATGTCTGTGCCGCGTCTCCTCTCGCGAGTTGACTTGCCATCGGTCAACGCGAAGCCTTCGTCTACTTCCCTACAGTGGTCCGATGATGGGCAACTCTTTATTGCGGCAAAATCGACGGTGCATGTTCTGGTGAGTCCCTCCCCTGTAACACGGCTCACCGCTTGATGCAATAAGTTCGTTTGGCGCTTATCTCCATTCTCCATCATTCTTTCCAGACACCTTGTCATCTTGGTATAGGCTCTGCCGAAAACGCCCCAGATCCTGGAACAGAAGATGCGGCTTGTCTTCGCTGGGTTCGTACTACTATAGAAGTACCAAGAAAACATTTCTGTAACTGGGCCGAGTTGTCGCCAGGTATGTTCTGGCAGATTTGCATCTCCACTGTCGAAGTGACGCCTTCGTGTTACTAGAATGGGCACTTCTCTCACTTGGGTCGGTTGATTATCACGTCCAATTGGTGGCGTGTTCGCCGTCGTGTCTGACAGAGTCTGGAGGGTGAGTCGGCTTCGGAACTTGATATCGCAAGGTGTACCCATGATTACGTTTGGTTTAATCGATTTGCAGATGCATTATCGCCGTGCTTAGCTCCAACATGGACTTGACCTTGTGGACTGCGCTAAAGAATTCAGTTCACGGAGAATGGAACAAAGTCAGTCGCACGACAACGTGCAAGTGACGGAGTTGACGGGCGGGCCCTAGATCTTCGACGTGACGCCCTTTCTGGTGGCCATGCAGCGCCAATCAGAAACGGCGCAACGTCGACTACTTCAGGCACAGATAACCAGTCGGCCATTTTTGTATGCTAACACCATACAGTTACTAATTGCCGCGTTCCGATAGCTGTTGCGTGGTCTGGCCAGGCAGATTTTGGCTTGTCCCCACATCCATGCATAGACGCGTCTCTTCTCGTGACGGGATCCCGCGCAGGTACTCTGTGTTTCCTGAGGTACTGTATGTTATCGGTGATAAAGTTACCGCTCTGACCACCATAGATTCGATGCAAAATTAGGTCGAATGAGCCATATTGGAACCTTACAGGTCTCTGATAAATGGCTGACTCACTTGTGTTTCACGCCCTGGATTCTGACTGATGTTGGCTACTGTGAGAGACTGATCTATCATCCTTACCTCCATCCTACCTTCCACCTTAGTCCCGAAACTCGCGGACCCATTAAGCTGACGAATGCTTCATAGGTGAAGGTTGGCTTGCCTACAGCTCTTCCGATGGGGCTGTCGGTCTTGTCAAGGTCGAAATCGCTGGAGAGTTTGAAGGTTCCGGTCAAGCCCTTGGATGTGACTACCTCGTCAAGACATCGTTCGGTATACCGCTCGGGAATGTCTTTTCGCTGAGCGAAGAATGTACGACCACGGCGCTTAGCTGGATTGTTTCCGGGGATAAGGTCTGTGTTACGGGCACGGCCACTAACCATCGCGTTCCTAACTGGGTTCCCAGACTCTTCTTGTTAGATGCAGACCTGGTGTCGTTGACCTTTGGTCGCCGTCATCGCCTCCGTGTCCATGGGCGGGACCACGAGCTCTATACATTCCTGCTCAAATTTTGACTGTAGGTTCCTCCATCTTGCAGCCTGTTTCAGGTCTTGCGTATTTCCGTCAACACGATGTTCTCGTGATTAGCCTATTTGATGGCACTATACGTACCGTTGTAGACCTTTTCAAGTACCCCGAATGGGGCCTGAATCCGGCCACACAACTCAGCAGCCAACGTCTAACCGAAGGACTACGATCTATCTTCGCAGGTATCCATAACGAAGATATCACGAACTCTGACGTAAATCGGACTAGTGGCTTGATCTCGCTTGACGGCTTTGCTTCGGTCGTGTTGGCGCAACAGTGAGCTATCGCTCGCCTCTCCCACAATATGCACAGTAATTAACATTGGGATCAGATCTTGGCGGCCGGCGGATATGAGCGTGAAGAGCGAACACAGCCGCTTGTCCCACCTCGTCAGCGTGCAACTTTGTTACGTTGACCGAATTCACGAAGATATGCTCAATGAGCTCGAACACATTCTAACGACTGCCAAGAGCTGTGAATACCTTTATTCTGGAAGTATCTCGAAGTTGACTGATTACCTCCAGCTTCACGCGCGGCGCCGAAACATATACTCCGTCCGATCTTTCTCTGGTTGAAAACATTCCCTGAACTACATTTTGATATGCTTCGGTCTCTGCGATGCATTAGTCGGACCTGTGAGGCACCATTGCTCTGCTCATTTACTCCTTGGTCAAGAGACCCAGGATCAGACCTGAGATCAAGATTCAGGTCGAGTCTAAGAAGGAGCTTCTATGGCTCTAGCCGTTTGTTCTCGCTTCGACTCAGGCTCCAGCTTACAGAGTCAATAACGGTTTGCGGATTCGCTTATCTTTCGACTTAGCACCGTGCTCATTCCTGATTAGCGATGCGTCACTGCATCAGGGAGCACCGCTATGATTGAGGAGTGCTACGAAACAGCACATACAATTTGCTCTCTAATATCTGACGCGGTACTACGGATACTCATAGGTCATCTGTACGCAGTGACGTCTGTCTTAATTGGTATGTTCCCGCACCGTGCACGGTGCATGATGCCTGCCAGTGCTCCAGTCAAATTGATGCAATCTCGCCCCACAGCACGAGATATTCCTTTCATTTTAAGGGTTATTCGACAAGCAAATCAGCCCGATTCTCCACCGGAAACTTGTCAAGAAGCACGAACACTGCTGAATCTCATCTCAACGAACCAGCCGTCTTTACTGGGAAGTGAACTAGCTGGATCGATGTCTGAACCGTGCCCAGCTTGTAACGAACCTGTTACTACCGGGGCAGGCTCGCGGTCTTGCCCTCAAGGGCATGTCTGGGGTCAGTCGGTATAATGTTGCCGTGCAAACGCTATTGATGCAGATACAGATTATTGTTCCGTTTCATCTTTTCTCATGTCAACACCGTTCATTAGGTCTTGCGTTGGATGCCAGCGCAAGACTTTTCTGCCTCCATTTATGCAGAATGAGTTCGCGGTCGAGTCGAACTGGTTACCACTGTCGGCGCAGAGCTGGATAGTTGAAGAGCTTCTCGAGGCCGCCTACAGGTGCTTGTACTGTGGGGACATTTTTTTGACCGCGGTGTAGTAACCGTAACTCCTCCTAGTAACACATTCATTCATCACCTACTTTACTTGCTTTACGTGTACTAGCGAGAGATTGCTTTGATGTTCAAGTTTTTCATACGAGACCGATAAGCTATCATATCACGCTGAGAGTCTTTGTACTGACTGACACTTGAACTATACCGCCGTCCTATCTGACAGTACCCCGTAGATACTGTCGGCGTGGCGTCGAGGACGGGGACCTTGGCGAGATGTGTATCGCATGAAATAGAATTTCGTAATCTCGGCCGTTATTACAATATTGAATGTTTGGAAGTGTCCATTCCACGGACTTTCTCCTCACCGATTACCTCAAGCGCACTCATTGAAGTGGTCTACGCATGACTTAGGAGCCAATTTTCACTCCCATTGACCTTGACAACAAGCAGCTGCAGGTTTTATCCTGTTAATGAGCAGTGAAACACTGGCAGTCGCAGTCAGAAAGTCTTTTTGGAAACATCAGCGCAACTGTGTCAAGTCTCAACGACCAAGACGGAACAACTCTAGTCACAGCATTGGGAGGAACCGCATCAATGTTCAGATAATGAGATTATAGACATCATCCGAAAGTATGGACATGCTCGACGGCGCCCAAGTCATACGCACCTATGTGCCGTCATTGCGAGCAGGTCTATCTGCGTAAAACTACCTAGTATGCCATTACAGGTTTGTGACCGTCTGTCTAAGATTCGCACCGGTGACTTGAGCCGCGCTGCCGCAGGGGTCGAATATTAGTCGCCTTCTCATTTTTGATACATTCCGTGCTGAAGGTCGTCGTTGCGGATGTGGCAAAATTGCAGAAATAATTGTGGACGTTGGTAGGTGCTTTTTTACTAGTACGGTCCACATACGGTCAAGAGCCGATCATAGGCCGGCCAAAGGCGCTGACTCGATGATAGGCAATGGCTTAGAGATGTTCATTTTCCATGGGAAACGCCGCAGGCGCAAGACTGTCCGAGCCAATGAGACCGAAAGCGTTGAATGCCCGTTGCGTCGATTTGATTCAATCGATAACATGACGTAATCGTTTCCATCTTCTTTTCGTTCATCCACGTGTGTTGCTGCTGTAACTTGCCGGAGTGGATGTCCTCTGAAGAGTATTATGATTCCGACGAACACATAGACAACAAACGAAAACAAAACAAGGTGACTCTCGGGTGTGTACCACTTGTGAAAGTTCTCATGCAAGTGTTAGAGAACCTCGAGGCAGAAGAAGCAGAGAAACAATCAGAGTGGTGAACTCACGAAAGTCGCCAAATTACGGGAGGATTTCGATGTTATTCTGGACGAACCGGTCGAAACCAAACCAGTGCCATATGAGGACTATTTCGAGAAGCATTTCCAGCTTGAGTATCGGGGAGTAAGGGACTCAATTCTCGAGCAGCTCGGCGGAAAAGACGACAAGGCACTTTTTTCTCATTCAATCATGGTTTCCATGCTCATTGGGCTTCTTTTCGTAAGGGGTCGACTCTGCGTATGCTGTCACATCTCGAACAATCAAACCTCCGGCAAACTTTCAACAGTTTTTCACGGCCAATACAAACTGAATACAGTCCGACGAAGCTCGTCGCCCGCCGGCTTGATCATGGCCAGGTGGGTCCTGTTTCCTGAGTACTGCCACGTATGGCTCACCGCAACCCTTCGCTAGCACGGAGTAGACTTTGACACTTCTAGTCTAGCCACCGCCAGCAACCAACAAGTCGTAGGCCTCAACGAGGCTGCTCTGACCACTACCCAGGCGGATGATGCTCTCACCACCGAAGTTCTGGATGCCATACTGCGCATACACAATACGCCGTATCATTCTTCCTTTCTGTCTCGCCTGGAGGGCGTGAGTAACCCTGGAGCTACCAATATAATTGCAGTAGACTGGAACGCGCGCTCTCCCTGGCTGTCACTTATGAGCGACATCCGGCAACATTACGGCCTGTTCCAGTAAGTAATTACATTTTGGCGTCCATCATCTTTTAGCCATCCAGCAGTCATCGTCTTGTTGACTGATGTTCCTTGTGTAGTCCAGACCGCGAGCTTCCTCGTGAAACAACTGCACCAATTGAATACGGCACTCTTCAGTCGTGGCATTTGCCACAGGTTCACGAGATCCTTCGTCGGACCTTCTGGGACGGGATAGATGGTGAGAAATTTGAACGCGACCCGTGAAATTCATCTTTTTAAAACACGGGGGTGCTCAGTTCGGGACTCTCTGGACTATTGGCCGGAACGATCTACCATAGTGGCGACCTATAAGCGCCTGGTTCTTGGTATAGTGATCATCAGCTCTCCTCAAGAGACATATATCACGTACCTCGCCGTTAAGGTTGGATGGGATAATTCCCAGATCGCGACGTAAATAATTTCTGTCCCTCTCGCAGTGTTCCGAACGATAACTGGCCTGAGAACAGATCGATGTTGTACCACCTCATTCAGCTGAATCCTTATAAGGATATCACGCTCCACGTCTCTGCTAATAGCCCTGCGATTGTGAGTGTCGACCACTGAACGGTTCATTCAATAACATTGTAATCAGCTCCTTTACAACCGCTTTGGATTCAAGATTGAGGAATTTGTGGTGGGATTCTACGAAGATTATCTACCAGCACAATCCCGCGCTTCAAGGAACGCGTTCCGCTTGCGTCTTCGCCACAATATGTGATGCCTGTGGCAACTCGTTACGTGAACCTCAAGTTCAGTCGATGGGTTCCGCGGGCCACGCTCCGAGTCGACACAGAATGTACCCTAAAAATGATGTCTTTGGAGTCTGACAGTGGGATGTATACAATCGTGCAACGCGCATGATCCTACTTGGCATTCATTTCCATCTGGTTAGTCTCTTCTCAACCCTTGCGTGCGAGCTTTAGACTCGGTCATAGCCCGTCGCATGTTATCTGCGTGTTGATTGTATTCAGGTTGTGCAGGATCTAGGCACTCTGTGACGCCGACTCGCCTAAGCTCGTGGATTTTCGCCCAGTGCAACTTTCGACTCATTTGAGCGAAATCATTCGCTCCACTGCCCATATGTTAGCGCTCTAGCGCATTCGATCTGCAGCGGTACCATAGCGGTAAAATGACGCGGTACGACCTTATCAACGCGCTGGCTGTATTGATTGTAATGAACTCCCTATAGATCCGGCAACTCTTGCCATTTTGTTCAAGATCGAATGTGAGTGTGGCGTCTAACTATGAATAATTTTGCAACATCAACGATAGTTTACAGATACAGATAAGATAAGGACTACAACATGAAGAACCCGTGAATGAAACAACAGTGCTATTAGTGAATGATTATACTCCTCCGCCGCAGACGTCCGCCGCGTCTCTCATGCCCGAAATTTGCGCAGTACTGAAAGAACGCCTCTTCTTGCCGGAGGTGACCAACTGGACTTCACCACCCATGGAAGTAACTCTGCGCCTACTTCCTCTAGGAAGTCCGTCCGTGTCTTGCAATCCTTGGTACTTCTTCCCCTTGCTGAGTTCACTGATAGCGGATCGAGACAGTGACTCTACGGAAGAATGCCTAGAATCGTGTCCCTCCACAGAAGAGACAGCCGACTCGTAAACCCAGTGCTTGATCTCTCCCCCAGCGGACGGGCGGCGTCCCACGCACCGCTTCTTCACGATGCGTACGTCTTCCAAAGGAGATTTTTGGGTACTCGTAGAAGTCGTGGACCGATCTGGGTGCGAGGTGTTGGGCGAAAGTGGAGCGCGCAGGTTGGGAGGAGCACCGGAGACGGTATGGCTTCGGGTCCGACCTGCGATGCTGGAGCGACGGCCGTGTCCTATAGGAGGCGCATCGAACCGGACGCGTGATTCAACCCTCGAGTTCTTGCCAGCGTCCTTTGGCCTGGGAGCCACCGATATCTCCGCCAGCGGCTTGAACTGACTTTGGCTCTCCTTCAACACGCTCTGCACCTTCTGCTTCCAATCGTCGACTTCATAGAGCTCGTGGAGCATCTTCTTGAAGGTAAAGCGGTAGTCCGCCTCCATGACTGGTGGAAGAGCGTCTGTAGTCGCCGTTGAGACCGTGTTTCGACGAGCGCGCTTTTGCACCGGTGGTGTGGGGGAGATGAGGGAAAGGGAGTAGAGATTGCGGATCACTGGCTCAAGATCTTTGGGAAGAGAGCCAAGGAAGTCCTCGGAGGTGGTAGAAGTGGAGCTTGTACCGGACTTCATGCGCTCGAACATGTCGAAAAGGGCGACGAAATCGGTATGCTTGGGACTCGATGGTGCGCCTGGGGATGTGGTGAGGGTGGCCATTTGGGTGACTGGGGGAGGAGAGTAAGTTGCACGACTGAGTGGGCGAAGAGGCGCTGCGATTTCTACAGCCACAGTTTCGGGCTTTTATATACCCTACTCGCTGTTGTGGACAGTGTCAACCCATTGTCGATCACAGTGGCCCAATCTCCCGACCACCCTCGTGCCAAGGCGTATTGTTCCAATTCTAATTTCCATATTGGTCCATCCACCTCCCTTTGTTTCAATTTACAAGCCCCGGAGGCTGTCAATGTTTGGCCTGGAAAGGCAATGGTCTGAGCACTCCCATTCTTCTCTATATTTGTCTTGTCCCCGATGTGACGTTGGGAGGGTGTCCTTCACTAGTTTCACTTGTGCGGTCTGCGCAACGAAATCATCGAAGAAACCATACTCGTGATGACTGCCGTCGTACCAGGTTCAGCGACCACAAGCACCTCGCTTAGTGAGGCCATTTCGCGACTAGGATATATCAACAGTTGGGTGACATGGCGTGAAAGACATATCTATGCGGAGGAGGCCACTTAACAAGGCGAAGAACAAATCCGAGAGATGCTTGCCGAGCTCAACGCTGTCTACATAGGTCATCGAGCCGAATCGTCGACAACTTTTCAAATGGCGTCCTGACTCGACACGAACCGATACAACAATAGTTGATCGTACTGGCACTTGGGTCAACCTGGGGGTCAACGCACAAGTGCCGCTGAAGGAAGCACCACCTTGAACATGAATTGAGAAGGATCTTGGCGAGGCCTCTCTTGATGAGACGCAGACAGGATCTTTCGAAGGATGAGTCGAGGTGCGCCCCGCTGTCTAAGGCTGGCTTACTGTTCGGGCGCGACTGTCACTATGGCATCCCTCCCCCACCGGTTCAGGCGGCGAGAGTAAACACGAATCAGTACGTAGCTGGAGGTAAATTCGCACGACCACGATTCCTCAATGTTGATGTCGTTTCCACAGAATGAAGGATGTACAGATGTAGCTGCATAAACTCTGTGTGTATATTGAATCATAAGAAAGCATATGACTGTACAAATAGATAAGTAGAGGGCATTGACACGTATACATATGAGAGAAAAAGGGGCAGGAAGACCATATATACTTTATACAGTAGAAGAGAGTCGAGGGTTGAACCCCGGCCCGATCCAGATTGCACCTATCCACTCCATAGGTTCTTCCTTAGATTCGTGTTTGACGCGCCCATCTCAGTCTGGTCTCCTCATCGGGTTGAACCTATGATTCTCCTTTCCCTGGCGCATTGCCCCAGCTGCTGATGTTTCGCCAGTCTGAGCGGTCTCGCATCCCCTGGGCCCATCCATCCACGCGTCAGAATTTAGCGCATTCCCATTCCCAAAATCCCTGGGAGCTGCACGCTGACCCGCGAGTGGGCAACGTTGAGGACCATGTTGGGGAGCGGGATTCGGCCGGAAAGCAGCAGCGCCAGCAAAGACCGCTCCTCCCTGCTGGAAATCCTGCGGAGGCGGTTGGGGGGCATAATATCCTCCCTGTGGTGGAGGCTGGAAAGGCACAGCAGTGACTCGTTGGGCTGTCACAGTTCTGGAGATCGTCTCGATTACAACAGGTCGTCCAGTTCGAGGATCAACTCCTGGCACTTCATCGCGTACGAAGCGGCGCCTGATCACCCTCGGGCCTTGGTGGTGAAAACCGGGCAACTGACGGTGGCCATGAAGAGGGCCTGCGTAAGGGGCGACAGGCCCTTGTTGATAAGGTGGCGGAGCATCAGGTGCATGATAAGGTGGCGGAGCGTCGGGTGCAGGCTGCTGCTGATTGACTGCAGGCGGCTGATGATTGACACGAACTTGGGGTGCCGGTTGCGCCACAGGCCGTGCGGGTCTTATTCGACGAGGCTGCTGGGGTGCAGGTTGAGTTGCGTAAAACTCTGGGCCCAGAGGAGTCTGCCAAATCAAGTCTTGTTGGGGTACAGTACGGGTGTTTCCATTGGTAGCGTGGTTAGTGACCACTGGGACCTGCCCGTCTGGTGGAGGCGCATCGCCCAACGAAGGTGTGTCTACCGTGCTCGGATGCCGATCATCTGTAGTGCCACCGGCGACCAGCGCCGTGCCATTCAACTGATTAAAAAGCCTTTGTGTACGTGGACCGTGCCGTGCAATGTGGACTCCAGCCGCTTCAGGCGCGCTGATACTCGACGATTGGGCGTCCACTCGCTGGCCTCCATCAGTATGTGCTTCTGCGGGCGCCTGAGGTGTCATAGACGTTGATTGGGGGTTCTAGAAATCAAAGCAGTGATCAACCATGAGCCCTTTGTTTCGAAATAACGAAGACGCGCCGCACCTCGATCGCGAAAGAAGAAAAGCAGCTGTGGTTGTTTGTGTGGGATGGCGTTAAAACCGACATTCGACGCGCTTTTATAGCGCGTCACTCACGTGTCCTGTGGACAAGAATGGTTGGAATATACCGCGTCAGTCCACTCAGCAGTCCACTGTGGACCGTCCATTGTTCGTCCCTTCAAGCCACGCCAGACCCAAAAGGGCAATGATGCGCTTGCCACCAACCCATTGTTGGGCTGAATGAGGAAATTTTTCAGAATCAAATATTCCAGGGTAATATACAACAACATGGAGCGAAATAGAACCTTTGATACAGAAGAGTCGCTATAATCAATCCGAGTCCATGAATGGAAGTCCTAGGGCTTTTTCCTCTTGACCCCACCTGACAAATCCAAGGAAATGAGATCTCGACGAAGGGAAGCTTGGAGGATGACTGACCTTTTGCAGAAAGATCTTCTTCCCGACCCCGCTTCGCGCCCCCGCCTCGTCCATCACATCTGGGGCAGAACCACTCGCCCTCCGGAACCGCGTCCAACGGGGGATTCAGGCATCCAGTGTGGTAGGGGAAGTCGCACTTGTCGCAAATGAGGGGCTCACTGCCCTCCCATTCGCGATTGCACACGACACAAATCTCCGGCGCGTCAACGTCCGGATGCCGTGGCAAGTCGCTCATCTTCTCAGTCGGTTGCGCAATGAGGACCGTCGTGTTTTGTCCCGCAGCAACGTCGAACACCTTCACTCCAGTGAGCGGAACGTTCTTAGTCGGCTTGGTGGCGCTTTTCGGCTCGTCAACACCGAGTCCGAGTTCTCCATTCGCTGCATTTTGCCCCCAGGCGACGGTCATGACATCGTCGTCCTCGGGTACAAGCGCCCAGTGGGTGACGCCGCCGCAGCTAGCATCACTGATCTTGCAGGCCATGATATCCTGCATGACACGGAAAGAGGAATATGGTGACCCAGACGAACCATCTCCGCTGTTCTTCCACTGATAGATGCGTCAGTATGGGTTTCAAGGAACGGGAAGTCATTGCCTTGCCTTTCCTGTCATCCAATACATACTAGTCTTATCCACGACGACTGAATTGGCCGGTCCAGCTGCCACGAATACTGCGCCAGTATCGGCGAATTGTGGCACCACCTTAGGTTTCAGGGCATCGACTTGATTTCCGAGACCAAGCCGGCAATACCCATTGAAACCCCAGACGTAAACCACGCTGTGAAGAGATTTCAGAACCTTTGCGAAAGACATTTCGAGATTGCAATGTACCCAGCGTTATCGAGGGCGATACTGTGTTGTTGCCCAGAAGATATCATTGTTATTGTTTTGCCATCGAGGCCCCTGACGAGTTCTAGAGAAAGGTCATACATCAAGAGAGAAGCTCTCCGGAAGACTTTCGAGACAAACCAGGAGGGGTAACGACATCGAAGGAAGTCTTATTGCCTGTGCCAATCCGCTCGCCTGTGCTTCCGCTTCCAAGCTGGCCGTGCTCTCCGCTTCCGCAAGAGTAAACTGAAGAACAATCAGTCGATGTCAAAGCTGTGGTGCGGTATATGTCGAACCTCTTCCGGACTCGCTGAGGATGAGGGAGAAGGAGATGCCAGCAGAGACCTTGCTCGCTGGTTCCAGGCCCTTAATCGCTTTGAATGTCTGAACTTCGGGGCAGACCGGCTGCCCACACTGACCGAGAGTGTTTATGCCCGCCGTCCAAACCTGCCCGTCGCTACTGACCAAGAGCGTGTGGTTCCGCCCGCATGCCGCGTCAATGAAGCGTGCGCCGGGTTCGGCACCTAATTCCTCCGCTCTGAGCCGGCGAGGCGCGTTCTCGTTGATCGCGTCCACGCCAGGCACTCCTAGACAGCAGTGCCCGTTCCGGCCAAAGAGCCAAGCAGTGCCGTCGACGTCGAGGACGACGAAGTGGCAGCTGCTGCAGGACGTGTGGACCGACGTCGCCTTGACGTTCGACAGTGAGCGCAGGATATGGGGCTCAAGGAGGTTGGGCGGGCTGCACTGCTTGTCAATACTGCGACCGACGTGTCGGATGGATGCTACGCACTCGTCTTCCTGGCCCTTTACACCCGGGCGTTCCTTGCGGCCCAGCTTCGTCCTGCGCAGCCATTAGATATGTCCTCGCCGTCGTGGACCACGGGCTCACCAGGCAGTTCCACCACAAATGAGCACTGATAGCCGCCCGATACAAATTAGCCGCGATTCTGTGTCGTTAACACAAGTCATGCTCACCCCGTCCCCACTTTTCAGCCTGTTCCGTGGTCATAAAGCTGATTTCAAGAAGAGCGGACAGAGGGTGTCGGAGACTGGGGAGGCAGTCGAATCGTCAGAGGGGGAAACCTGGGGGAAACAGTTGAACATGAGAGCCTGGGAACTTTGGAATTTCGTGTCCGCGATGACATAAGCGGGCTTGGATCCATGCCACCATCTCGCGTCTTTCCTCCTCTGTACGCCTCCGGAGGCGACCACGATGCCGACAAGCTGGCCTTCTTCCACGTACTGGAAAGACTCAAAGTGGCATGCTATCCAGCTCATACCAACTATATACTAACTTTATCTACAGACTCAGAAACGAACGGGATGGGTAGATCATGGGGTAAGCATGAGGAACGATGACACCTGGCGGTCCTAATGTTGCACAGTAGATCCCTGGTGCAGAAAGGTGCATGTTCTCTCACGCCGTGCTCTCGCTTCCCACTTACCGTCGCAGCATCTCCGATCACATGTATAGAATGGCCATGCTAGCAATGTGTATCTCAGATCAATCTCTCGATGTGTCCCGGTAGGTCCTTGCTCTCGTTCTCCCTGCTAAAACCTAATCACCCTGCACACAGATGTGTGATGATGGCGCTAGTCCATGATCTGGCCGAAGCACAAGGTGATTCCGGCCGCGGTTGATTTCTAACTTTCGGCGTTGACGGAATCCTGTAGTCGGTGATATCACGCCTAGGGAAGGTTTCAGCAAAGCAGAGAAACGCCAATTGGAGGAGGTACGCTATACGTTTTCCATGTCAGAATTATCTCTAATTTAGACCTGATCATGAATCAGGAAGCCATGCACAACTTTGTGCACGAAATGCTGCACAACAGCCCAGCTGCGCAGAGAATACATGCGCTCTGGAAGGAGTATGAGGCAGGGGAATCCCCGGAGGCGCGCTTCGTCAAAGGTAAGTCTTTACTAATCCATACAGTATACCGTGTTAACGTCAACCCGTGAATCCAGATCTAGATCGCTTTGAGATGGCTTCCCAAGGTACTTGATTCAATTCATATCAGGCATGTTCTAAAATTCGTAGCGTTCGAATACGAACGCGCGAACCCGGAGAAGAATCTACAGACGTTCTTTGACACGAGTCTTCCGAACGTGAGGCACGACGAAGTTCGAAGTTGGGGACAGGGTTTAATGCGCGAACGGGACATGCAGAAATAGAACGTCAAGTCATGGGAATACGGGATATCCGTTGGTCATTTTCACTTCTGCGCCACATCAGGTTCACGCTGACATGTACGTGCAGCGTTGACCTGCGATACTGTTCACTGTGGTGAACGGTGGTGAAATAATTGCGTACATTGTTGTATCCATCAAGGCCTGTCTACATGACTTGTTTGTATTGGACACGATGCCCGAAATGGCTGAGAACCGGTTTGTTGGTCTCTGAAGACTCTGGAGCGAGGTGCACTGAAGCGGTCGGTCAATCACGGCCTTACCCTGGCCTTACCACGACAGTAATGACTGTACCTTATGTTGAGAAGGTCTAGTGAATTCATAGCCTTCTTCCAGGCTCACGTTCTCGAGGTGACGTCGCGATACAACGCTGCCAGTGACGACAGTGGTCAACGTCAACGTTAACCGCAGCTTTTTGCTGCAATCTTGCATAACGATCTAGCTACTGACAAAGTACGCAGAAGGTAAGTCAAGGTACAAGGTTTGGGAGTTCATTCTCTTGTCGACGGTTCCATTTTTTGGCCTCAAAATCTTGAGCATTTCAGGTATGTAACGTCAGGTTATCGTGCACCTTTATATCATTTCTTTATCACCCCCTTGTTACACTACCAAGAGGCTCTCATCGCATCACTCGTCCAATCATACGTAGCTGCACCTGATATGACCAGCATCACCATTCTTCACGCAAACCGGATGCTCACAGGTTCACAAGACGCGGTAAGTGACGTCTTTGTTCCAAATTTGTTAACATCTATACTTGATCGAACGCTTTACAGACTTGAGATGTAACTACAGGGCTCGATACAACTCCGACCCCTCCCAGATCCTACGCTTAGACGTAGGAGATGGTGACGGTGCTTCCGCTCGTCGAAACTGAGGTCAGGATCTTGCTGTTCTGCTCAATGTCAATGATCGTCGCGCCAGAGGGGGTGACGGTGGTGCCAGAAACAGTGCCAGCGGTGGCGCCAGTGAATGTCACGGTACCGAAGTTGGCAAAGGGTACGAGGGAGCAAGTGCTATCACACTCTTCGAAGTCCTCAACGATCCACTCGGCGTTGTACTCGCAGAGCTTCGAGGAGGAGGAGAGGGTGGTGGTGACGGTCTTGCCCTTGGTGTTGTTCACGATCGTGAGCGTGCCCTTGGTGGTGCTCGACGCGGTGGCGGTCAGAGTGACGGAGTCACCAGCGGAGAAGGTGATGCCGCTGAAGTCATAGGCGTAGTCGGGGTAGTACTCGTACCATCCTGTCGACTGGGTGAGACTCATAGATCATGAAAAGTACACAAACACGCTTACCATCATACGAGACGGAGGTGCCCGTGACGCAGAAGTCGACACCGGTCTGCAAGATGGCGGTGCTGCAGGTGTCACCGTCAATTCCGACCCAGGCAGAGGCGCATTGTTCGCTGCTTCCACCGGTGGACTTGGGGGTGGGGACAGTGAAAGTGCCGGTCACCGACTTGTAGGTCGCCTACGAAACGCTGTATTAGTGGCCGTGATACTGACGCATTGACTGGCAACTTACGGTGCTAGCGACCAAGACGGCGCCAGACCAGTTGGAGCTGTAGTCGACGTGGGACGTGTTGGTAAGTCCGTGGGTCTCAACGACCTGCTCGGTGATGAGGTTGACGGGCTTTCCCTGGCGGGAGAGGTCGCGGCGTCCAAGGCGCTTGCTCATGCGCTCTTTGCCAGTGGGAACGGCAAAGGCAGTGGTGGCCAAGAGGGCAGAAACGAGCAAAGATGCAGAGAACATCGTGCAGTGGGAGTCAAGAGGTGCGAAGCTATTGAGCTGAGGTCCTATCGTCGATGAAACCAGCTTTTATATCCCAAAAAACACTACGACGCGTACACTCAAGGCACGACATATCTCAGAAGAAAATGGTGTCCATGCGAGAAATGAACTCCAGGTACAGTCTATCAGCACCAGATTGAAGTGAGCAACAAGCAAAAGAAGGTCCGAATCATAGCAACGCATGGTCGTGCTAGACAATTATCACCGATATCAGCCTTAAATCCCTACAGGATGCCTAAATGGCTATTGTGGCGACATTGTTTTCGATGATACACGACTTCGCGAGCGTGTGGACGCGAGGAGCCGCAGCACTTATTTTTAGTCTACCCCCCATGTTTTGCGCACACGGGTCCTGTCGGCCCGTCCTATACTATGTAGTACCCGCAGATGCTTGATGTGCTGTTGACTCGGATGTGCTAGGGACCCCCAAGCGTCGTATTCTAAGTATGTTTAGTAGAGCACCCAACGGCTCAAGAGATAATTTGGTTATGCTTGGAGAGCACTGAAGTGGCAATCCAAGCCATGATACGAGGGATGTACGGCAGACCTCAAGCGGCGTTTTCAAGTTGATACAAGTACCGCGCAGGAAGCATGAAATCAGCGTCCACAGGACTCTTCATCACTAAGAGCACGCAGACAACAGTCATTGTGATTGAGCTGGCGCCCAAAGGTAACCAAAGATTAAATCAGCAGACTCAGAGGATGTGTTGGACGTGGCGCAACGGAACTCAGAACTCTATAGGTGACGCACATGTGACGTTAGAACCATCAATCCCCACGTTCAAGCGATTCTGTTCTACAGTCCAGAATACATGATAGGCACCTCTTCGGAGCCGAGACTCGGATACTACTCGTACAATTGATTCTATGCTACCCTACCGAATCACTACCGAATCGCACTCACATCGAATCGGCCCGTCATGGTAAAGCATGCTCAGTGTGAATAAATGAAACACCCTGACCTGCACTACTTGTACACCTTGGGGATATATATGAGAGGCGCTCGAGCTAATCCCATAACTTCGAATTTGTAGTTCGAGGACATGCGACGCAATGAGTCCGAGGCACCAGGTCGCCGTACTCCACGACTATCACTAGTTCAACGGCGTCTGTGTGTGCTCGCCATATCGTCATCAACAAGATGCTCACAATCTTTAAAGCCGGCCGGTGGCTACTACACATGCAAACAAGTCGAAAGAGGCTCACATGGAGGGCTAGCTCGTACTCAACGTTCTCATCAATACCCTGACTTTTTACTTTCATCATGTTCATTTCTGCGAGATAAGAGCTTCAAGAATTGACGGCATGATGCTATTGAGCAATGACATGGGATGAAAGCGACATAGCTTGTGTGGGTGCGTCAGGCAGAACGCCACAGTAAATTACTTCCAATGATCAGTGAAGCGACATGACGAAAGACTCGGAAAAACTGTCAAAAACTTCAATACAACATATGTGATGACTTGAAGTCTATGGTAAATTATGAGTATATCCGAGAAGACATCATAGAGCTCAATCCTAGATTAACGTCTAAAGGGTCCCATAGATAGGTGTACTCCACCTTCTGTATATGCCGCTTCAAGACCATTGAGTCTTCGGCGGAAAAGCACGTTCTGCTACACTCCAAACCAACACGCCTACAATAACAACAAATCTCTACACGTTTCAACGGAGATCCCCTCCTGGCTCGAGACTTTGCTATTTGGCTGAGATAAAAAGCGTGCAACATCGAGTCTCCATAGAACGAGACCGAGGTCAATTTGGGGCATGGTAAACTGGTGTGGCGCCGCCGCAATGCTTTCCGTATCCGCGAAAGAGACGACTCCGCCAGGTCATCCTCGTATAGGGTCGAGAGCATGTGACGGGACGTTGGCCAGACCATGGGTGGCTGTAGGGCAAGCTCCGCGAGATTTGGCAAGGCGCGAAAAACATCCTTCCAAACCTCACCAGACAGAGAGATCTCATCAAGAATGACAAGTCTCTGTACCCCTTTGAGGACTGCGCCAAAACGTCGTGATATGGCGCTGACTTGGTATCCAGATGTGAGGCAGTATGTGCACAGAACGCCATCGCGGAGCTCTACGCGGCGGGTCTTGTAAACTGGATCACTGTCCGTTGCCGTCCAACAAGACAGGCGCCACTCTTTGACGGATGTCAGGCATGGGAGAAGTGCAAGGTCCTGTGGAAGGGCATCCCAGATCGCGGATTCAATCAGACTGCAATGATCCGATATGCTGATCTGTGTCTCCTTCGGAAGGGACAGATGCCTCAAGAGCCTCTGTACGAAGAAGAAGCACGTCACCTGCGCCCATGTGAAGTCTCTCAGCTTCGGCAGAGATACTATCCTCAGCTGGGTGAGATTGATCGGCTGCTCTTCGAGTGTCGGACCCGCCCTGACGAGGATGAGGACTTCCAGATTGGGGCTCCCTTCTAGAAAGTCGAGGAACTCGAAGACGGTAGGTCGGTACTCCTCTGGCTGGTATTGGAGACAGACATGCGTCAACCCGCGAAAGTAGGTACTTGGCCAACGGGAGAAAAACTCCAATGTTAGCTTCCGCAGACGAGGCATCTGGCCACCGAAAATGGGAGGTAGATGATTGAAGAACTGTGATGCGATATGCCAACGGTCGGAATAGATTGACAAGCTTTCTAACAATGGCCCTGGGGATGACAAGCATTGAAGTATCTCGTCGTTCCCGCCCTGTGTCTGGAAGAGGTTTATGTGAAATTCGCGAACACGCGACATGGGTACTCCGGAGGGCATAGGCGCAGACATGGGGATGTGAGACGCGTGTAAACCCCAATAGACGGTGAGAGGTATTCCTCCGGAGTTCTTGATGAATGCGCCTGGAGAATTGGCACTGTCTATGACAGCCCAGAGTTTCGTCGAAGACGCGATGATATCACGCCAGCGCCGACAGACCAAGCGAAGGGAAAGCCACCGGTTGCTTTCATATGAGAGGGAGCAAAGCCAAGTGGGCATGAAACTGGGTAAAGTTTCTCGACTCTCCATGAACACGGTTTCCAGCACTTCGGGGGGAAGCTTGTTGATGGCCTGCTGTGCGTTTTGATGGCCTCGCACAATGGTATTGAGACCGACGAGGCGAGCGTGAGCATGATCCAACTATAGTTCATGTTGGTGACGGAGTTGAAAAGATTGAAATGTTGAGACCAACCTCAACTTCGGTGGCGCCTTTGCTAAATAAGAAAGGAAGATATTTTCTGGACGAACTGAGATGGCATATGAAACAACTTACATATCCAAGAGACTGCTACAGAAGTCTTCCAGGAGCTTTGAAGTGTCTCCAGCGTGAACCTCGGTCATGTTGTTGGGCATCTCGACGACAAGATGAGTGTAAGGAAGCAACGAGGCTGAGGCGGTGATGCGTCACGGCACCTAACGTAAGTATCGAAGTTTTTAACTGAAACAATCAAGGAATCGTGAACATCTTAACCATGCATTCGAAGGAGTGTATCAGTCCCTGTAACACACCCGAGATATCCCACCGTTGGCTTATGTGTGTAGAGGCCGCCATCCGGTCTCTTGCATATGCCCGGTCGGGGATAGTGGCTACCGGATTCTGAGTCGGTATTGAGGTCGAAACTTCACGAGGTCCAGGGAATCGCGCGCGACATCTTGAGATACCGAGTTCATGAGAGAGTTCTGACGGGATGAAAGGATGGTTGCCGTGTTGAAGTATTTCTACGTCTGTGCATTATTGGCATGTCCTGAACGCGACTATACGTGATCGTCATAGGCTTGTATCGCGCAGAGCTGGAGAGTCCAAATGATGAGAAGAGCGATATTATAGCGTGTGGTGATACAGGGAAGTATTATGGTGAAGTTTGAGCCTCTGGCTCTTCTTTGGGGATGATATTGTTGTTTTCCAATAGTGTCTCCAGTTCGCCATTTTGGTGCACTGTCGATGGATGAGTCACAGAAATATGGGTAGCGGTCATCTTGCTCACTGGAGAGAAGGATGTCGCATCCGCCGACAAATTCTCCCCCAATATACAGTTGCGGTATCGTGGGCCATTCGCTGATAAATGCTTAGGACGTTGTGGGAAGTAAATCGAGTAAAGAGCGCACGAGAATTCCTTGATGCTGTCTCGTAGTTCCGCATCTTCCAGCACGTTGTATGTCTGCATTTTCTCCGGAGGCACCTGCCACAGCTCGAGGACCTGGATCGCCGCTCGGGAGAACCCACATTGAGGCATGTCCGGCGTCCCCTTCATGAACAACACGACGGGCTTGTCCGTGACTGCTTTCTG
Source organism: Strobilurus orientalis (assembly GCA_019915145.1). Lineage (NCBI taxonomy): Eukaryota > Fungi > Basidiomycota > Agaricomycetes > Agaricales > Physalacriaceae > Strobilurus > Strobilurus orientalis. The sequence goes on along the minus strand of JAHLML010000005.1, from coordinate 3,250,627 downwards.
CAGTTTCGACCGTATGTCGTCCGAGAGGAATCGCCGCCAAGCTACGCGCTGACTGGAAACCAGTGTCTTGGACAAGGATGGCCTAAGCATAGCCGACTGCAACCGTATTGAGTTTGGGATGGATTGGAATAGTTGTTGTTACGCACAGAAGACCGCATTACAGCACCCAACATGATAGCAGACTATTCGTTCAAGAATTGACGAAGGAGACGTGGTGGTCAGTTGCTGAGAAATAGAGCTCAGGCACATGACCAAAGGTGTTTTCCTCTTTCGTCATTTCCTTTCGGACCAATCGGATTCATTCTCTGACAATCACAAGCGAGTAGCAACTAACCGTCGACTTTCATTGACTCTGTGAGCGTTTCCTCAAGTCGCACTATGAAGATTGAGAAGCGTACGTTCATTGTCTCTGGTGGGTAAGTAAGGCATCTTGTCTTGACAGGGATTTCCCACTACTTCTTACCTAGTCAAATAGCTCATCTGGACTCGGCTTGGCCACGGTTCACGATTTACTCGACGCGAATGCCTACGTATCTATACTTGACCGCGCCCCGCCCCCCTTTGAACATCCCTGCGTCAAATACTTCGAAACCGACATCACTCAGGTCACCCAGATTGAAGCCGCGGTAGGAAGGACTGTAGCTTGGACATCAGAGACTAGCGCACCGCTCGGTGGCGTAATAAACTGCGCAGGCATCGGCGCCGGGGCTAAAATCATCGATGCGAATAATGACCCGCACTCATTGGATCTTTGGGACTATGTTCTAGCTGTCAATCTCACCGGAACCTTCAACCTCACCCGTCTGGCTTTGAAACATCTCGTTAAAGTGTCGCCAGAAGACGGCCCCGATGGAGAACGTGGCGTGATCATAATGGTCTCCAGCGCAGCTGCTGTAAGCTCCATTCATTCCTAGCGCTCCCTGTCAATTTTGTCTACGACTTGTTCTGACTGACGCCGCTTCATCTCAGTTTGAGGGCCAACCGGGGCAAACAGCCTACTCTGCAAGCAAGGGTGCCGTACGATCCATGGCGCTTCCAATGGCCCGTGATTTGAGCCGACATTCCATTCGAGTCGTGACCGTCGCGCCAGGCGTATTTGAAAGCAGTATGACCCAGAAAATGACCCAACGGACGCGAAAGAGCTTAGCGGAGGGCGGTGTTGTATTTCCCAAGCGGTTTGGAGAGCCAACCGAGTTCGCAAAGACCGTTAGATGGATTTTGGAGTGTGCATATGTGAATGGAGAAACGGTACGCCTGAGCGGCGCGGGAAGGTTGCCGGGAAAGCTCTGATACATGTGCGTTCAGTGTTCTCCATCCGCCCTTCTCATATTCATCATCAGGGTCTAGTAGTTGCACACTTGTGAATAGCATACGCCTGAATACTGAATCTCGCCAAATTAGGAACATATTCATGGGAAACGAGGTCGGCGCACTTTTGCGACCGATGAGACCACGCCATGATGGAACCAAATCATCTGCTCTGCGCCTGCCGGATGCGTCTGATGCAGGCACCCTGATCTGACTTAAAACCAGCATCATCAATTGAAGTGATTCTTGGCCTTTAGACGACCTCCATGAAGATTGCAGGCCGCACCTTTGTGGTATCCGGAGGGTGTGTTTGACCCTCATCATACACTTTTCTTACTGAATCCATCTTGCCTCTTCTGCTAGATCATCTGGTCTTGGTCTAGCAGCGGTGCAAGATCTCCTGAAAGCCAACGCTTTCGTATCCATTCTTGACAGGTCCATCTCGACGAAACTACCTCGCTCTTCACAGCTATTAAAAATTTCTGTCGACGTCACTGACGTCGAAGCTCTGACCGATGCAGTGGAACGCACCGTCGCTTGGACGAAGAAGACCGGGGCCTCTCTAGGCGGTGTCATCAATTGTGCTGGTATCGGGATTCCATCACTAGTGAGTATATCATCCACAACTTCTGAACTTCAGCCCCAGACAGCTCTCTGATAATGATCTAGATCACTGGGAAGCACTCCACCGCATTGTTCGACAAGACCCTCGCGGTTAACATCGGCGGGACTTTCCACTTGACCCGACTCGTCGTGAAGCACCTCATCGACAATTCTTCGCCGTCGGTGTCGGATGATGAGCGCGGTGTCATAATTATGCTTTCTAGCACGGTGGCTGTCAGTGATCTTCCCTTCGCACAAAGAATCTACTATGTTTCTGACTGCTTGCATTATCAGTACGAGGGGCATGTTGGCCAGGTTGCCTATGCCGGGTCCAAGGGTGCTATCCGGTCTATGACCCTCCCTATGGCGCGTGAATTGGCCAAACATGGGATTCGTGTTGTGTCCATTGCCCCTGGGCTCTTTAAAACGCCCATGACCGAGCAATTCCAGGGCGACGTGCGGGAATTTCTCGTCAAACAGGGTACGCTCTACCCGAAACGTTTCGGCGAACCAGAAGAGTTCGCGCGAACAGTGAGATGGATTCTGGAGTGTGATTATGTGAATGGGGAGACTATCAAGCTTACGGGTGGGACGCGGGTGCCGGTTAAGCTGTAACAACTCGCTTTAGTGCCATATACATTTCTACATATCAACCTGAGTCGTGTATATACCCATACAAATTGTGATGCTGAGATTTGTTACGAATATTTAGGCTATGCGCCAAGTGTGCGCGCCTTAGGCCGCTAAGTTAGTACGAACCAGTCAATTCTGCACCATGAGCCTGCCAATCTTGGAGCTGTTTCTCTTTCAAGAGATCTATACTGACCTCTTAATTGTGATAATGATTGGACGTTCGTGAAGAACAAGAGCGCCACGATACCCAGCCTGAATGTCGAATTCCAGCTTCGACCTCGACAAGTCATCCAAAGTCATTATGTACTTTAACGATACTAGAACTTCTGATGTATACAATCAATTAACTGCGTGGGCATATAAGTAAGCAAAGTAGTGTTCCACTGTTCTTACAAGACTGGCATTATCATAATCCTACGCTCTTGGGCCCAATAACCACTCGAATTCTGATTTCTCGCTGGAAAGAGGCGTGTCAGAACACCATCACGACCGGACACTCAACGACGAGAATCACCTCCTCACACCTCCCACATTCCCCAGGCTTCGAGCCGCCGCCAACGGATTCAGTTTCGGCCCACTCTTTGCCAATGTCGATGAGGCAGTCCTCTTGACCTTTGTCGGACGCGGGGTGGCGTCAATATCAACAACACTCTTCGGCTTCGGTTTCGGCCTCCGTTGAGGTGGCGAACTCGCAACCACATCAGTGACAACTAGGTCGGAATCAGAATCAGAATTTCTGTGCTTCGGTGTTGGTCGCCTTTTCGAAGGTGGTGGTAGAGGTGCCTCCTCCGCCTCGGTCGTTTCCAAATCCATAGACGATGATCTGTGCGAGCTTCCTTTCCTCTTCTTCTTCACCGGCGACTCCTTGTTCAATTTCGTGAAAAAGCCATCCTCGGGATCGGATGGCAAATCCAACGACGAAGATCTATGCTCGACATCCCGCTTCTTCAACATGCGACTCTTCTTCAACGGCGATGTTTCCTTGTCTAGATTTGAAAAGAAGTTGTCGTCATCGGCGTCGGACGACGGTTGTCCACGATCCGAGTCGTACATGGTCTTCTTCCACGGGTCCGCATCTCCTTCGTCCGAGCCTAAGTCATATCCGTCGATATCTAGCAGGTCATCCGAGGGAGGCGCAGCTGCCAAATCGTCAACCGTCGACCTCTTGCCAAGAGGCTTCGGTTTGGGTCGTCCCTTCGTCTCCATCATACGCCTCTTGTTCTCTTCTTCCTCCCTCTCCTCAATCTCCAACTCCTTCCTCCTCTTCCTTGCTCGCTCCATCACCATCATATCCGCCACCCCAAGTTTATCCTCTTGATCCTTGTGCTTGCTTTCTCCCCACTCTCCCCCATCCTCAGGGAACATCGCCACACCGTAACTCGTGCTGTCTCGAAGGATTTTGATTGCTTTGTCGTCACTGCTGAGATTTTGGTCTTCCTTGATCAGATGTTTGGCGACCTCTGGCACGAGAATGCGCTGCATGAACTCGTTCGCAGTCAATGGCTTGATAACGTCGAGATTCATGGCGGTCGGAGGAAACATGTCGAACAATGTATGCTGTATGATAACAGACCCTTGTTCGCCGTAGCTAGATGGATGTTATTAGCACTGAACAAAGGAGAACGAGAGATATCAGACATACTATCCAGGCTGCATCTTGTCGAAGTTGGCAAATTGGTTCCTCACACCAGTCATTGCCTTCGAGCCTTTCGCCTTGACATCTGCCATAACCTCCTTCCAAAAGGTGTTGTTCCCCCTGACTTCGTCGTCGTGAATCAGCACCCGGAGATCCTGCTTCATCTTCCGCACTCGCTTCTCCAGTTTGTCAAACTCGATCTCTTTCGGCCAGCCATTGCGCTCCGCCTCAGGTAAGATCTTGCTTTCGAAGCGATGTCGCTGGCAGAGCGCGATGAATGCATGCACAGGTGCTTTCCTTCCCAAGGGATTGGTTGCACGAGGTTGGGACCGTGATTTGCTGGACATAGTCCTGAGGAGTTGGCGGAGGAGAGTTGTAGGCTTAGGTGGGAGAGGCTCGTCGCAGTACGGACAGAGGGTCTTGGGGTCGACACTGGGATCGAGGAACACTATCTTGAATTAGAACGATGCATATTCACAGGAAGAGGCCTTACTGGCATCGTCGTCGCTATTCAGATCGGGTAGCTGTGAAGGGACAATACTGTGGATAAAAGTGAGATAGACAAGAGAATAATCGAAGATATCTGCGTTACCTGAAATCATCTTTCCTCTTTTTGCGCGAAGAGGGACCGTCAGGATTGGAAAGAACGCGTTTTTGAGGACGAGGTGTGAAAGAAGGACTCTTCTCTACCGGGAATGGAGCAAGTGTTCGTGCAGCGACAGGACTGCATGCGAGTGGAAAGGGTGCAGGTTTGGGAGGTTCAGTGTCCGAGGGCTCTTCCGAGGATTGTATGCGCAGCCCAATATTGGTTTTCACGACTTGTGACGACGATTTGGCGGACTTCCCCTTCCCCTTCCCAGTACTATCCGATTGCGACGAAGACGGCGACGGGAGATGGGATAGCGGAAATGCTGCCGCCGCTCGGCGCTTTGGCGCGTCATTCGATGTGTTCTGCAGAGGTGACATTCCGCCGCGTTCCCTGGAGACAGTCTTGCCTTTGCCTTTCGTGGAGCGTTTAATGGGCGAAGATGAATCAGAGTCCAAATCCAATACGGGCGTGTTCCGACGCGGGCTGAAGTGGGATGACGAGGGGGGAGTGGGATGCTTGTTTTCAGCCTTTTTCAATTGCCGTGGTTTGGGCCGGGGTCTGTCTGGCTTGGGAGGATCATCGAAGAGTCTATCAACTTTTGGAGTGTCTTCGGTCAAGTCGATGGTAGAGAGCGGCTTTTTGACGGCCTTGCGATGAGGAAGAGGCGGAGGCGGACTGGCCCGACGAGACGCGGCCGGCTGGCGCTTGGCTGGCTCAGTGCGCGCAAGGGATGACTGGGATTTCTTGGGGGAGATTGTCGAGGGCTTGTTGGCGGTCGTCGCGCTGCTCTTGAGCGCTGTTGTACTACTCTCCGCTCTCTCTCCGCTGCCCCTGCCCCCGCCGGCGCCCTTCTTGCGGAAGCTAAGTTTCTTCTCTTTGAAGAAAGCCTGGCTGAGCATTTCGGGAGGTTTGTTGGACTTTTGCGGCGACGGCGCGATGTCCTCCACGCCACGGCCGGGTGATGAGAAACAGTCGAGCTCGTCTATGGAGTTGTCACGGTCCAAGTCTTCATCATACGCAAAGGATCCCTTCCTGCTCTTCGTGGGAGACTGGCTGGACGTCGTGAAATTCGTGGGCGCGTTCAAGTCCGAGTTCGCTGTCGTCGGTCGCACCGGCAGCCGATTAGCAGTCTTGTTCAACCAGGAATGGCCACCGCCATACTGGTCATTGTTCTCCATGGCAGCAAGGGGAAGGGCGAGGCGACAAAGGAGCGCAATGCCGCTGCTGGAACCGTTCGCGGTGATCGTACTGTTCTGGCAGCGTTCGAGCCTGAGTCGGAGTATTTACGAACACGTGATCCCAAAAGCGCGACCCTTTGGCAGGCAGCGATCTGATCATCTACCAAAGGGCTACCTCTAGTCGTCCAAGGCGGTATCTTAATGTGCGTAAGGCATAACTTATGATGAAGTGTGGCGCAACTTCTGATACATCTCCCAGGATACACCCGAATGACAGACGCTTGATCGCAATCTCATGATGCCCGCTCTTTTGATGCCACCTATTCATTCGATCTCCATAGATATTCATCTCGTTTGCTGTGTGCGATACAAACCTATCATTTAGCGGTGTGTTGGTTTACACGGTGCGGCAATTACGTACCTCGGCTGCCCCTCAATCTTCTAGTTCTACAGCTTTCTTGATGACAGTCACCTTCCTTGCCATGGCGTCGCTTACAGACAATGACTATATCGGCGTAGATACACTCCTGGACTCCTTTTGCAAGACCTTTTCTGGACTGTAAGCTGGTCGTTTTGTCTTCTCTACGACGTCGCTTACTTGGTTGTCGGTGCAAAGGGACCGTGTGCCATCAACAGACGAGGTAAAGTCTCAGCTCGCATTGCTTCCATCTCATTCTGAGCGGCATTTCTCTAGCTCGAAAGACTTGAGTCTCGTCTTCTCCACACAACCACCACTATACGATCACAATACAATGCTCTCCAGTCAATCAGCAAGCTTCCTTGCGACGTCTTGAAAACCATATTCTGTCTCTGCCAGGACGTTTTGCCTAGCTTCATGCCGATTCAGCCACCAGACTACCCTACCAATCGATGGACCTTACTCCGTCTTGTCTGCCGCCGCTGGTGTGACATTATTACATCCTCGACGAAGCTCTGGTCCATCATCAGTACCTCTGTCGCCCCATATACGTTCATCGAGAGATCGGGAACAGAGTCTCTCATCGTCTATTGGACCGCAAGAAAGGACCACAGACCACTAAAGCTGCCTCTGAACCTCCCCACTTCTCGCATTCGCGAATTCCACCTGGACCTCTCTCCATTCGCCGACCCGGTTCAGCGTGTATCCCAATGCCTGTCCTCGCCTGCACATGCACTAGAGAGCCTAACGATCAATTCCTTGGGCTGGCAGACCTGGAATGCTGCCAGCCATCTTCCGCCAATATTCGATGACCAGATGCCTCGCTTGCGGCAGCTCTCGCTAGAGCACTTCTCTTCCTGGCCAGACGGTTATTTCAGGGGGTTGACTCATGTATGTCTACACCGTCAACCGGAAGAGTCGCGTGCAACAACAACGGTGTTCCTTGACTTCCTTGAAGGTTGTCCGGAACTGGCAGAGCTCGTCCTGAGTAGGGCGGGCCCAACGTTGACGGAAGAACCACCGGTTCTGGTTCGTAGAGTTGTTTCCTTGCCGAAATTGAGAGAATTCTCTTGGGGCTATCTGTTGCACTTCTCTTCCGCGCGCAGATTGCTCAGTCACCTCTCTCTACCCTCAGATACACGCCTCTACTTCTGGGATTTCCCCAGCAGCGCCGATGCGCCGTTCTCTAGTCTTCTTCCTGCAGATATAACACGTTTGCCCTCCATCAAGAACACGAAGGAGTGGCGCATAACGTGCTTCCCCCAAACCGAAGGGATGATCACCTGTCGATTCATGGCCTTCGTCTCGGGTGTCATGTACACCCTTGGACTCACATTCGAAAACCAGGTCTGCGATATAGTTACGGCCTATGCCGACCTCCTACTTTGCGATATCGAAAGACTAGGCATCGTGGACGACATCGGGTTCTCCGTTGCTGCTTGGCGGCAGGTTTTCAATGCTGTACCAAATCTTGCGAGCCTCTCGATACAACCTCCCCTCGCGTGGCCCAGCTCCCGCAGTATGCTCATTCCCTTGTATGACGGCATACACCCTGCCAATGACCACCCATCCCTCGTCTGTCGGCTCAGCTTGGCTTTGGGCCTCACGCGCCGACCCGTGTGTCCAAACCTGACAATGCTGTCACTGTTTGGAGACCCGATGCATCATACCTTCCTGATAAATCAGATAGCAAAGGCGCGGAAGAAGAGAGGCTCTCCTTTGGTCTATCTGGACATTCGTTGCAACTGTAGGGGCGCTGGTAGCTGCGAATCCCATTGTAATGCCTTGGAGAGTCGTAAAATTCTGCGACGTCGGATCAAATGTGTTACAATCAGTTGTGATTGCTGGCCGCTGAATGTTATGGCGTGCTGTGAGGGCTGGCCGACGAGGGGATTCCAGTGGACTCAATCTTGACACTATATTGACGTAGCATATGTACTTCGTACCTCCGATGATGTTTCTCTGATGATATTGACAGATCCCTCAACTGCCACCATCATCCATGACTCCATAATTCGGTCCGCCAAGGCGCGAGTCTGGGAACTTGGGAACGTTTAGGACAACCAGATTCAGCATCGCTTTCCAGTATTTCGATGCCGCAACGTTCTTGGCACGCCCTATCTGACCATCCCTTCGGTCAATCTCAACAAGTATAGCCATCCAGTCGGTCTCAGGAGATGACGCTGAGTAGACAAGAGCCAAAGCGCAAAGAAAACTCTAGAAAGGCAAGGCAATGTACACCCGCCGGATGCAATAAGCAGTAGACCCTGTGATGGCCCTGTGACATCACGAAAAGAAGATCCACCTTACACTCTCGGTTTCACACTTCTTCATTGTTGACCACCACCACGACGCGCCGCGTCTCTTGCTAAGAAGCCGATATCTGTCCGGAAATCAGAGTCACTCAGTCTGTCATTCTCACCTTGCCTTCTCCTGGAGCTCATCAATTTCTAGTACGGATAATGGTTCAAACAAAGAGAGCAACATTGGGCCCTCCTGGCATGGGCTCGAGGTCAAACTCCACACAAGTTCTGCCCAAGAGGAAACACACAGCACCTCCAATCTCTCAGCCCAAGCCATCCGCACCTCTCCCCATACCTTCCTCCTTTTCTCAAACGAATGGCTCAGCAAAAGCCTCTCCGCTCTCCCAGCCAATAACAGCTCAAACCCCGTCACCACCCCCGCCTTCGAAAGTCTCGAAGAAGAAGAAGCGCAAAGCCGCGGCCCAAACCACAGCCCAACCCAAGGCTCAGCCCACACCGTCCCGTCGCTCATCTCTCTTCCCGTTCTTCCTCATCGCACTCGCGCTCTACGCGTACGCAGCGGTTGTGTGCCCGAGTTCCAACCCGGTATGCCAGGGAAGTGATGCTCTTCGTACACATATACTGGAGCCCCATGTCCTTCCCTCCATCCGCGCCGCGCGCAGTGATCCCCGAGTCCGGTTCGTCGAGAATCGGGTCCTATTCCCTGTGTACGAACAGACGTACGAAAAAGTGGCGCTCCCGTTGTACAGAGACACCTTCATGCCGTTTTACGACAACACGCTGCATCCGCTATTCCGTCCTTACACACGGAATGCTCATGTGCAGATGTTGCGCGCACGACGGGCTGCACAGCCATACATCAAGGAAATGTGGGCGTACTATGATTCCGCACTCCCGTACGCTCAATTGGGGTGGGAGAAGATCAAGGCCGCCTATTCCTTCGTGGCACCGTACATTGTTGACTTGTACCACGCTCTGCTTCCTCATCTTGAAGAACTGTACAAGCGCGCGTTGGTTCTTCTGGAGGTTGCACAGAAGAAGGCGGCGGGGTTGAGAGGGGTTTACGTCGACCCGCATGTCGAGAAGATCTGGGAGACAGTTCTCGAGGGGCAGACCAAGACGGAGGGAAAGAAGTAAAAAAAATCCTGGGTCAAGTCCCTGGACACCGAAAACATGCGATAACCTCATTTCCTTCATTTCGCCCTCTTTTATGCGGTCATTATTGATCAGATTATGTAGCGCTAAACACGCGCTCTCATATTGTTTCGGAAGAGTTTTACGAACGGTTACGGTGTCCAGGAAGGGTCAGGATTAAATTTCGCATACTGTTGTCACACATCCGCATTTCATGGCCGAGGTCCGGTCTATTATGTCATGCCCTTGACTTTTGTGCCTTATTTGTGCCCATCATCATCGCTGCCGCCGCTGTTCTTGTCGTCGTTTGCACCGCCGCTGGTCTCGCTGAGCCCGCCAGTCCCTCATTTGCACTGTGGCGCCTTGCTAAAACTATCACGGCAAAGGGCGGCATGCTGGTAGTCTGTAGATACGGATTTCCGGAAAACTCCGGCCTCTAACTAGGGTTAGGGCTCGAGCCGCTTGAATCTCACTTCGTGAGATTCCGTCGGACCGATGCAACGAAAACCTAACCCCACCCTCATGGTCTCTGACTACCGTTCTCCAGAGCGGCGGGATGGTATCATCTACTGTACCAAAGAGTGTGATCGACGGCGTTCAAAATTAAAGTCTTCTCGGAGCACTGTTCCGAAATGGTGCAGATGTGCCTGGTTACCCGCCACGGGCGCTTTCTCGCAACCAAGAACGATAGCGGGTCATCATGTCGTGCAAAGGGTTTCCTCTCCTTCAAGTACCGTCGCGTAGTCAAATACAATGAATTCAAAGACCTAGTGTGTTGCTCGGAAACTTGTCTCACTCCCTCTGATTGTATGTGCTATATTTTATGATGTGAAGACTGTAATGATCGACCACAAACCAGATTCCCGTTGTTGTCTCCAATCTTCTGAGGACAATGTTGTTCAGTGTATCCTGGTGTGAACTATGGATGAGTTCAGGGCATTACATAGACATATTTGGTCAGGTAGCGGGTGGTCTAAATAATGGCGGGCGGAATGGCGGGCGGGATGGCGGGCGGGAAATCGGGACAGATGGCGGGATGACAACGACAACGAGGAGCGACGAGGGTCAGAAAAGCCAAGGGCATGACATAATGGACCGGACCTCGGCCATGAAATGCGGATGTGTGACAACAGTATGCGAAATTTAATCCTGACCCTTCCTGGACACCGTAAACGGTTGCACGCCATACGGTAGATTATAAGTTAGGGTATACCATCGGATCCGGATTACTATGTACTTGTGCTTCATTTACTGATACGGTATTATCACCATTGAACGAATGTATGTAATGCTTTTCTGTGGATCTGTTGGGTTGAGACTTCGCTGCTCCAGAATGACTCACCGCGTACACTGAGGAGAGTCAGAGCGACTGGCAGACTATCGCGCCCTGATCGCGTCATATGAGCTGACACATGACAATGCGCCTTTCCACTTGCACCCTATCGGCTCTGTTTTCCTTTTCTCTGTACACTACCTCAAAAGTATAGTCTGTTGTACTAATTTCGATGGGCTCCAAACTATTTCATATCTTAGAGGTATATCATGCACGCAAATCATCCATCTTTCTCATCTTCTCTAGGCTGAATTTTGCCCACCGTTGGATTCATCACTCTTGACCGTTTTGCTAGCGGAAATCGAGTTTGACGAGGCGGGAGATGAAAGGACACCCTCGACTGCAGAGATAACAACGTTGCGGAAGGGCTTGCAGGAGATGGCCACCGAGGCAGAATTGTTGCAACAGTTCGAGAATATCGAGGTAGCGACCTACACCGAGGACAGTGCAAGCACACCGAGCATCTACTTTGGCGACACGGTGACGTCGAGCTCTAGCGCATCCGTATCAACGACGCCGCTGGGCTTCTTGCAGGCCGCCCTCCCCCACATCGACACCGACCAGCTCGACAAGGCTCTCACCGATGCCCAGACAGAGGACGGCGAGATGGACATGTGGGAGGTCATTGCGAATGTTCTCACTGCGGAATCGATCCGCGAGATGGAGGAACGTGGGCTGGACGATGACGATGACATAGTTCAGCGATCTTGGGAGACCGTTGCACCAGTCAAGAGCACGCGCAAGAAGAAAAAGACTGCGAACAGGACGATTGCCATCGCCGACATCCGCCAGCAGCATCACATCAGGCCCCAGCCCCAGCGCAGACACTCTGCCGACCCCGCTCCCGGCGCTCCCGACGCCTGGTCCCAGCTTGTCTCCCTCTCGACCCATGTTGCGTCCTTTGTCCCCTCCCACGGCCCGGAATACTTCCAGTCCTACTTTCACTCTCCCCGTTATACCTCGCCCTATGCCGCTCTCTGCGCCGCGCTCGCCGCGGTGCGAGATTCTCTCAAATATACCCCCGACGAACATATACCCCGTTATCTTGAATTATTGAACATCGTCCTCCCCATGTACGAACACCTTGATGCGGAGGAGCAGTCTCGTATGGTCCAGGAAGCCGAGTTGTGTATAGTGGTTGCGCAGGAACAGGACGAGAATGCCCTGGATCTCGTCTCCCTCCTGCGCGAACTAGACACCGATGATTCGCTTGGGTATCAGGGAAGGGGCCTGTACCACTCACCTTCACCTCCAACTGCCCCACCGCAGACTGCTACAGTACAAAGACTCCCAGCCCATCCACCACCCATAGCCGCTCCCCCAGTTCAATCACGAAACAACGCCCTTGGAGGCTCATCATCCAACAAGCCTTCGCCGTACCAGTGGCAAGCCGTCCGTAAACGCAAAGGACCGGACAGGCCTCCACCGGTGACGCCAAACCATGTACCTGCGTATACGCGCGACGTCAATGGGATAAGAGTTAAAGGGCACGGCGGAGGCAACTCTGCTGGTAAGGGCGGCAAAGGTGGTGTCGGCGAACTAGAGATGTATAGACGACGCGTGGGAGAGAGCATGCGGAAGCGTGACGAGATGCTTCGCGAGGCCACGCGTAACTGGCAGAGAGGGACAGGGAGGGCGCGAGGTGGGGAGGTGGCGCTTTTCTTTGCGGAACGGGTAAGTTCTTTCCTCACTAGGGAAAACGATAGCTCACATATGCGGGTGCTTATTTAGGCCCGTCAGTTCCAAGAGATGGCGAGGAAGGACGGACTTGAGCTTGCCAGGATCAAGGTGGTCGCCAAGATGTGATTACCGTTCCGTTCTATACATGTGGATGTCTTGTCTAATTCTTCACAGGCCGGACCCTTACACGGTTGATCTGCACGGGACAACTGCTGCTGAGGCTGTATACATCGTTCGGGATCTCATGGCCTCCTTGGACGGCTCCGGTATGTCTTTGCTTCTTCTTCTCGACGACTCTCACTTATCACTGGCACTCCTTCAGCTAAACCACTCAGTGTGATTACCGGTCGTGGATCACATTCTATTAACCAAACAAGCGTGCTCAAACCAGCTGTGCGTAAGGCTCTGACCGAGGACGGGTACACCGTCAGCTCCTGGGACGGCGGACTACATGTCAGTGCCAGACGGTCTTAACGCCTTATTCCTATCTCCATTATCTTATCTGACTCGGACGTGTTTTGTATATCGGCCTTTCGTGTAGCGTACCGTGTTTATCTCTATCATAACTGTAGCGATCAATACCTTTATATTTGTGTATTGTATCTTGTACTGTACGTACAGTCTTTGTTACCGCGCAATGTGGCGTCGTAGTAGGTAGAGAGGGACAGAGAGAGGTATATTGACCTCAATTTGACCTTAAGGGTGAGGCGGAAGGGGCCGAATCGCGCTGCCTCGAGCTGGATCGTCATGGCCAGCTCATTTGTTGGCCTTCAGTTCATAACGAGAGTCGGCGTCGGTGAGTAAATTTGACTAGCAAGTCGATCAACAGAATATGTTTACATCCTCCGTTCTTAGAAGTTTAATCTCGACGCCACCGCCGCCACGGCTATCAATCAGAAACGTCTCCTTCGAAACTCTCGCCACATCGGAGAAAATTCCACTCGGCCGAGTTCAAGAGACAAGGGCGCTGTTCCTTCTGTGCGTATGCCGAAAACTGTCGGCGTTTTGTAGGTCACTCTCGCGATAAAAACTGTTGTTACTAGGATAACATAGACCTTTCGTTATCCCTCAGGCTACAAGGAGCTTTCGCGGAACACAATGTCGCGTTCCGGTGGGTATGTAACAGCTCCGAGTCGATGTCTCATTCGGTGTGGTGCGCACGCCGTCTCATCTACCAAATTCTACAGCCTTGTTATTCATGGCGGAGATACACATAACGACGAACGTTCTTCATAAAGATTTACTCGAACCCACACCGATGCTCTGGTGGCGCAGCGTCATGGTACAGGACTTGTGATCTACTGTGACAATTCATCAAGCCTCAGACGTCGACGAGGCTGGGTGAAGGACTTGCGCGGGTCCTAGAGTATATTGATTCTCGGGCTACAAGGAGGCCAAGACAGCCTTGGCGGTATGCATAACGGTATCCATACCCAGGAACATCGCAGATAAGTACATTGCGCCTGCGCACATGTCACAGTCTACTAGTATCAACTCCACGAGTAGGTAGACTGACTAGTACTCCTTTGACGTGCCGGCGCCCCTCCATGTTGAAAGACCGAAGGACCCGAACTATTAGACTCCAGTCTATTGCTATTAGACCGAGTTGAAGACTAGTACTAGCCTAGCGTGCTCAAATCGAGGAAATGTAGATTGGCGTCGTGAAGCCTTTAGCGTATAATCAGGGCCTAAGTCCAGGTCTCACCTGTTACCGCCCCACTGTCGGGTCTTCATGCTCTCGCGACGAGGCGCCTACGACTTTCCACTCAGAATCATTCACTGAGAACGACCGGTTCCACCAATACTTACTCTATCAGACTCGGTCCGTCAACGTTTCCCAATACATCAGCAATGAATGTTCGTTTGCGACTTCAGCGCCACTAGCTTCAAGCTAGGAATTTGGGCCTGCCAGTCACGGCGAGAGGTTAGAGTAAAGTGCTGGGTTCTACATGCTTTCCCTTTGTCTTTTTCACGGCTTGCGCTGGTACAAAGTAATGTTGAATGACTGCACAACATTCCTAATCTTGTGATGGGACCGTCGAGAATGGCAGGCGAAACACGCCTTCTTTGATATGGTATTCGATCGGTTTCGCATGGTTTGAAGTGCCATCGTACTACTGCCCTTGAGAGTAGCTCTCAGACTCACCCTGCCTTGAGCGTAGTACTTTATGAGAGGTCTGTCGGAGGTCCTTCTGGCTTTGTTCTGGCTCTTCGAACGAACCAACTAACGGCATTGCCGTCGCGTGGCAGATACTCGATCGATAACCATATTAGGCAGCTGTACTGTGCCTGTGCAGTGTAGTAGCCTGTGATTTGCTGCCAGATTCTCGACAAGAAATCCCAGTCAAATTAACACCTCTTCTTCTCAAGTACGGTCGGAGACAAAACTACAGTAGTGCGCAACTTGATAAGTATTTGCCGCGTTGTAATGGAAGGCGAACCCAGGCGAAGTGCCCTCCCACTGCAGAGATGGCGCGCCTGAGGATCGAACCAGCGGACCTGCCACGTGGTCCAGACCCACACTTCCGAGGTGAACTGCGCTGCCTCATCATTGTTTCTTTCCGCCGTCGCATAGCCCCCTTTCCAAAGCAACGAGACACACAACAGGAGCGGCGCTATGTTTTTCTTCTTTTCAGTGGTTGCACTACTTGCCCTCTCGGTATTGAGTAAGCCGTCGGTCCTTGTTCGGTGATGAAAGCTTGCTTACTCTTCTCTTCCCAAGTGGCTTTCCGATACAGAGTATCGCTTTCACCATACGTTCCCGAGCGGGTGAAGACACTCTTCCCCAAACTGAGCAATTATGCTCCTCTATCTACATTTGCCGACCAGGCCAGCGCAGGACTCACCTCCTCCGAGTTCGACATCGAGGCAAATATGCGCAGCGGCGACTCCCGCATGGGACTCGACGAGCAGGGCACCCAAGAAGTCATGGATATCATGCGCAGGGAACGCGTCAAGTGAGTATCTGCTCAATCTAACGCCCTGAAGATACCCGTTGATACCCTTATCCTCATTTCTTGTGATTTTCCTCAACGTTGACTAACGTGTTGCTTCCAAGCTTCGACCAGGCGAGACTTATCCGCCATAACAGAATCCTTGCCCAAAACGGCATAGATCCAACAGGTGTGTGCCATCCCGAAGGTCCGAGCGCGACTGACGGAAGGTACCTCAGGAATGCCCCTCGACTCCAAGGCCGTAACTCGTCTTTGATTGGTTGCACTGCGCCGTGCCTACCCTTGGGACTTTTTTCCTATATCATGCTTCTCGGCCTTCCCCGCCCTCCTTTTTTCACTGGCCATCTAGTCCACATCTGTATCAGAGATCTTTTGTTGTAATTCTATCTGCTTCAATCATCCTTTTTTGGGACTTCTCAGATCTCAGCGCGTTCACCATTGTGGTCGCTACAATCTAAGGTGCATTTGTTCTTTCCCGTATGCAAACATCTTCTGATGAAATGACAGGCTGATACCCACGTACAGTGCGAACACGAGCGAATACTAATAACCACGAAGATTATGCGTCATTAGGTGTCAATGGAGCACAACCAGCGACATGTCTTTACGAATGTTGATCAGACCGTGCATGCCCGCCAGCGTCGAGGATGCCAACTAAAGAATTGATGGACCCACAAATGATTTCATTGCCAGAACCACCGTCCCATTTCAGTCCATTTGTTTGTCATTTCCTCGCTGGGTCCTCTCTTTGCGAGTAGTGATCTCTTTGCATATTGATGCTCTCTATACGGCTCTTGGACCAATTGCCGTCAATTGAGGCAATCGCGATCATCAAGGTTTCACGGTATGTTCATCAAGCATCCAGGGTGTAAATCGACAATGAAATCATTTCGTGAAGGTCCATGCTTTCAGGCAGCTTGGCCATGAAACTTCTGCGTGAACGCGCAAAGTAAACTTGAATGAGCGGAACTCGCCCGAACGCCCGAACGCTGGTCTCGGCATCTTGCATTTCACGTCCTTCTCAGAATCGACAGTGGTCGCCGACACAGTTGCGATATTACCTAGTAACTGACAGGCACTGCTTTCGGCGACATGTGTGTTTTCTACCTCAGGTGGTATCCTCTATATGAAGTAAGTGTATCTACATCTGAGTGTCGCTCACTGTTATCTTACTAACGTTGTCATCCCATAGCCCGCTTTCAACGCATCACTCTCGAGAGAAGATGGGAGCCCAATTGCCCCCTGGTTGTGTTGTAGGTCGGACCGCGTTATTGTCACCTTTTGTTGAGACGCCCTCTCGCGATTACATGGAATGGGGTATTCTCTCAACTCAAAAAAAATATCTCAGTCATGTCAAGCCATTTCCGGTGTCGATAGCGATCTTCCTCCAATTGTCCTGCGGCGGAGACTGGAAAACAGCAAGTATTAGGGGTAGAGTCAAGGGTCTTAACAGTCGCTGTACTAATGGACATTCGTAGACTTGTGTCATTCGCCGTCTTCATTGGGTGCCGGGCTCAACTTAAACTTGTTGTCGGCGACCTCTGCTTGTCTTGATGCCGAAACTGGTATATGCTGGCGCTGACCTTCTTTGCGAAGAAGTGGTGTCCTTCATTCGTTCAGGGAGGGTTTAGCCCTGTCAAGTTACGAGACACTTGGCCTCCGTGTTCATCTTCTCTCTGTTGTCCCCACCTTGACACGGGAGGCCTCTCTGGCCGGTCAACAATGTTCTTCAAGATTCCACGGGACCGATGTGTACTGTTCGGTTCGTCCGGACTTCGATGAGAAAAATGTCCTGCACAATGAAACCGAGGAGTTATTCGTACTCTATCAGACAAATGTCCCAGAACATCGAATTCAGGCCGAGTTCTACCTCCGGAGACGGCGTTTCTGGGAGTCAACAGAGAGTCGAGGCTACCGATTCTCGTTTCAATCGTTAGCCCGGCACCCCCAAGAGGCAAGTCGGGACCTACACCCCCACACATAGGTGAGATATCCTCACGGACGGTGTCGGCAGGACCCCGAATACCTCTGGCCGGACACAGAGTAGAGCACCATCGAAACGTGACACCGAGCGAGCCAAACCAGTTACCTCCCTACGTTTCCGGAGTGCATCTTGGGCTGACTCGTTCTCTACTCCAGGTACTTGGCGAGCCAGTAACCTTGCAACCATTCAACGGCAAAGATCTTCATACTCTGATAGCCTCTAGATAACTGTATTGGAGTGCTCGGGGATCGCTTCATATCAGGCGAGCGGTGAGTAGCAAACGGCGGTCTCAGAGAAGCTTTACTGGGGACAGTCTCTAGAATGATTGCCATACTATCATTGATGCTCACGTCACACAAACCTCCCATAAGTAGCACTGACTTTGCCACAGACACAGGTCTACGGCGTTCAGATAAGTGGCTGGTACCGCACTCTTGAAAATCGTTCCAACATTGGCACATGGTGATATCCAGACATGCATTCGCCACAAAATGAACTTGATAATGACCTTGTCCGCCACTGGCAGATCGAATGCTCACCGGCCCACTTGACAACACGGCTAGATCTCATAGGGACGCGATCACGACTCTGATTCACGAGACAAAGTAAAGAGCATGAGCAAACAGAGACTAGAGTTCGTATCGGGGTAGACTGCCCCAAAGCGCCGTACTCGTCGTCCCGGTGGCCTCGAAGCGCACATGAGGTCAATCCCCATAAAAACGCGTGACGTCATGTTTCCGCTGTAAGGTCAATCGCGTCGCGTTCTTACTCGTAGCGGTGACAACCACATTTGGAAGGTCAAAGCCTCTCGCAGACAGAGGATCGTTTGGTCGTAAAACTTCTGAAAGGCCTGTCAGGACCTAGATGCTCTGTCTCTGTCTCGCACCAGAGCCACCGTGAAGAAGTTTCAAAGGATCCTGTAAACCTGGAGTTGTATTGTTATGCCCCTTCACTCTACCTCGGGCTGTTCTAGGTTGCCCATGCTACGCACTGCTGCGTTCGTGTCGTTTCATTTCGACGACTTGAGCTACAGTACCTCATTGTCCTCGACAGTCGACATGGCGTACTAGAAATCAGAACGGCATCGGGTGATCTAACTACGAGATCAATGTTTGATCAAGTATCAACCCTACTAGAGAGAATGGTACAAAATCACTGGTCCACCGATGCAACTGCAAATTGACAAATGGAACAGCTGTAACGCTGAACCAATACGCCACCCAGAGATAGCCAATGGTACGGGAGACATGACGACCGACATCAATGTCACAATAATTTGCCAGACGTATAACCATCTGCTCGAAGGTGATCCCGATTGGTTGAAGGAGGAAGAACCGCGCAGATGCCCCCAGTTCTTCGACTCCAAACATAGCATCACCCCCGGAATGATGGAGCACCGATACTACGAACGCTCCAGCGACGAGGGTTAAGTAGGCCGATAGTGATCCGCGCTGGAAACCAAATGTCTGGCAGGTCGCGCGGGCAATGCCAAGACCTTGCTAGAGATGGTCGAGATCAACAATCATTCCATAGACAGATAGTCGAATCCAAGTAGTACTTACGCGGGTGATATTTTGATGCCAAGTTTTGCTATTAATTCGTTCAGAGCAATCAATCACTGTGCAATTCATACCTACCCCCAGAATCCAGCGATGGTATAGGCTTCCCAAATACTGCCAAAACAATTGGGCCATGATTGCCCTTCGTTCCAGCCTGAGGCAACCGCGATAGCAGACACCAGGTCGTAAGGCAGGCTAACACCGGCCACGATAACGCCAGCCACTATGGCAATTCCCATACATCGGCATACGTAGTCCTGTGAACCGAGTGTTTCGGTCCCTGTCGCGATGGCCGAACAGAAATTTGGGTACAGGGAAATGTATATCGAGGCGACATCGAGAAAAATGTAAGAGGCCAGGACTCGTAGGACGCGAAAAAGGACGAAAGTCCATCGCGACTCCTTGACTACTTTGAAGCGCTTGACCTAGGCGGGAGGATTAGTATGCGCGTCTATCTGGAAGGAGGGCTGGCAGCAAACCTGGTAGTTCCATCCGATCCCACGAAGGGTAACTTTCACGCAAAAGCACCAGTAGATGCGATACCAGAGTGGGTATTTCGAGGGATCGCTCATATCGGATTGGTGTCGATAGTCTCGCAATGGGTTGACGAGGAAGAGTAGCTGAAAAGTGGTGATCCACTGTTCAGCCAGAGAACACCCCAGGCCATAATCCAATGTGGGCTCTCCTGAAGTGGTCTGGAATGCCGAAAAGGTCATGACTGTCAACGCGGCAAAGTACAGAGCTTTGTGCCATTTTCCCGACAAGTCAAGGGCGACAAGTATTGGCAGGAGAATGTTGGGAATCACTAAATTCAGCAGAATGCTGAACGGTGGTCTGTCATCTCGAGACGTGGGAGCCATGAAGCCGAACGGCTGAAACTCAGGCAAAAGCTGTGCGTAGACCGCGATGTGGAGACAAAGCAAACCGAACGGAGCAGGTGAATACGATACCTGTGCGGCGGGTGAGCGGAGGTACGAATATCCACTCTTCGGTTCAAATTGTCTGTTCAGATTGTCCATTCGAAGGCGAGCCAGTAACTCCACCTCACATTACTGGAGTTGTCCAGCACGCCATGAAACTCGTGAACTGTTGAACACTAATTGTAGATTATCGGCGCCGCTGAGAAACTGTTGACCTGAAACATAGATAGTAGATGCACCAACGTGCGTCTGAGCTTTGGTCATGAGGTGATAAGATTCTGCGTAGAGCTTCGCAGCGCCACTTTGGTATCATAGGCTTACGCCCCATATAGTACCAAGCAAGGGGCGTACAAAGGGGCGTACAATAGAGACACTCGCAGGCACCCAGCCGCTACTGCCCGTTCCACTTCGGATCTGGTCATCAATGAAGGCAGAAGCCGTCATCCTAAACCACGAAATCACCCAAATGTATCCGACCACGCGTCTAGCGTAGAAACCACCAGTGATCCCGAGGCCGCGAATCAAGGAGATAACGAGTGTCTCGAGGGCGATGCCGAATGCCTGTATAAAGAATACGAACATGGAGTTTCCCAAACGCTGCAGCCCGAAAACAGCGTCGCCTCCACAATGTAAGATGCCGGAGACAAAGAACCCGACGATGAGGAGAGTTGCATAAGCAGGGAGTGATCCTCGCCGGAATCCTAGCGCTCGGGATGCAGCTTTCCCATAGCCAACGACAGGCTGGGCACAAATTGAGTCGTGTTCAATAGCAATAAGGGGATAAGAAACGTACTCTAGCAACAAACTGATGCCAAGTTATGCTAGTAGGAGAGTAGCTATAAGTCCGCTGTATCTGGAACAGCAAAGGGACTAACCTCCAGAAGTTGCGGATGGTGTAGGACTCGAAGATGCTTCCAAAACAATCTGGCCAATCTTGGGGTCGGCCATACATTCCTGTGGCCACGCAGAATACAGCGACTATGTTATACGCCATACCGATTCCAGTCATAGCAATGATAGCGGTGCCTAGCAGGCAGGTGTATTCAAAGGCAATGCCTTTGGAGAGGTAACTCTGAGTCTGGGACTCCGAGAACACTTCGGGGAAAAACGAGAGGAAGGTCGACGCGACATCCATAACTACGATGCCGATAGCGAGGCGTGAAAGACGCGTCACCAAGAACTGTCGTCGCGATGGAGCGGGGAGCGGAGGTACGTGCTTCATCTGTGATTTCAATTGTTGAAACTGATGAATGGAAATGAAAAATCTTCAAAGCTCACCTGGCAGTTCCATCCAATGCCCCGCAAGCTCGCTCTCATGCATATGCACCAGTATATCCGATACCACAAAGGGTACTGCGCGGGGTGTACTTTATCGGAGCGATGTCGACATTCCTGGATAGGATTTGTGATGAACAGGAGTTGGAAGCTCGACAGCCACTGCTCCGCAAGTGTACAGCCCAAGATGTAGCTTAATACTGCGTTGTGCGTGACCGAGAAGGAATGCATCGCGACATAGGTGAGCGCTGTCATGGCCGCGAAGAATATCCCGCGCCACGCATTGGACAAGTCACATGCTTGTATCACGGCCAGCAGGAAACCGGGAAGCGCATAGAGAAGCTGAATCTGGAGGAGAGGATATTCAGTGAGTATCCTCATGGTTGTTCTGTGGTAGAAGATGGCCGCAAGGTCGTCGGCCAGTGCTGTCCGGGACCGACGAGGCCCGAGGCCCGATGGATCATCATTTTGACCATTCCGCCCTGATCCGCCCTACCTGCGTCCAGCGACCGTCAGGCCTTCATTCGCAGGATCTCTCTCGAAATCAAACAAGAGATATGGTTGACCTGCTGTACAAGCGAGTTTGAAGCCTGGACAACATCGAATGCCATCGATGGAATCAATGCATCCCAAAAAGGACATCCCGCCTATAAACGCGCCTCGAGACAAACTGAGAACAGTATGCTGCGGTCAAGAGGCGGAATTTGCGGATAAAATGCACCGTCGGCAGTCTGTGGGCTCGGAGCGCGCTGTGGGCCGAAGAACGACGGTGAATCCCCAATCCCATACTCGAATTCTTTACCCAATCCGGCAGACGCTTCTTGTCTCTGTACCACGATGATGTCTCGCCTCAAGCTCAAGCGCGCAGTCTCCTCGACGTCGACCGACGCGCCAATGAAGAAGTCCAGGATGCCTCTGGAGACGCCGCACCCCTCGCTGCTGTCGGAAGGAACCGCATACAAGCTGCCGTCGTCCGTTGGCCAACACGAGACACCCAGAGACTTCTCTCCCTTGCCAGTCCCGACATCCAAGCGCCTCAAGGAGAACAGAGTCAAGCCGCCGCCCAAAACGTATGGAAAGTACGGCAAGAAGAAAAGCAGCGCCGCTCTGGACAGCCCGTTTGGAGACTCGTCGCCGGAGAAGGGAGGACTGGTCGCGCCAAAGCAGCCGAAACAGACCACCAAGGAGCTTCTCATCCTTGGAGGACCGCTGTCGACAGTGCCCGTACTTGCTTCTGCACCCTCCTCGCCCAACCAGCGCACTGCTGCCCGCCGTCCCTCGTTCGATGCCCCGCATACACACATCGATTTCGATCTCTTCTCTCCTTCGCGCGACATCGACTTCAACCGACCTCCTAGCCAGATGTCTCTCTACGACTACAACTCTCGCGCCTTTGATGCCGACTTGCCTGGACTTGTTCAAAGCACCCCGAAACACCCTCTCGTAGGCTACGACACTGATACCGATGGAGAGGATGATTTCAGTTTGGGTCTCGGAGGTTATGAAACGCCAGACAACGATGACGGTGACGACTGGGTTAGCGACTCCCTTATTTCTCCTCCGAACAAGAACAAGGAACCCAAGGAGCCAGAGCCTCAAGTTCTCCAAGACCTTTTTGATAGTCTCATTATCTTCCGTAAGTCCATTGCCTGGATTTGTACATGCTCTAACTTGTTCGTATCAGCAACGTCTCCTCTTCGCACCCGTTCTCTTGATTCTGGACTCAAAAATTCTCTTCTCGATGTCACTGACGGAAGTTCTGCTCTTGCCCCCGCTCTTCCCATCAATCGCACTCGCAGTGGTACTGTTACTGGTCGCACCAGAAGTGGAACGATCAAGAGCTCCGCTCCTCTCGCACGCGCTCCGCCTACCAGGACTAGAAGTGGAACAATTGTGCCAGGAGCGAATCTTCTGGGAGTGTCTAGGGCTAGAAGCGGTAGCATCGTTGCGCCGCCTCCTGGTCTTGTCTCTAGAGCCAGGAGCGGAAGCATTGTGGGCCCTCCTGCCCCTTCTTCGAGAGCCAGAAGTGGAAGTATCATCGCTCCTCCTCCTCCTACCACAAGACTCAGCATGGGACCTCCAGCGCCTCCGACACGCCCTCGCAGTGGCAGTATCGTCGTGCCCCCTGGCCGTAACCGCAGTGGAAGCCTCCTCGCTCCGCCTCCAAGCAGGAACCGCAGTGGTAGTCTTATCGCCCCTCCCGCTCCTGTCCGCAATCGTAGTGGAAGCGTCATTGCCTCTCGACCTTTCCTGCAGGCCCAAACAGAGGAGCACAGCCCTGACGAGTTGGATCTCATCCTCAAAGAGGAGCCTATCCCAGTCGCGCCAGCGTATGTCAGGACGAAGTGTAGGTCGACCAAGATTGAACAGGCGAAGAAGAAGGCTCTGAGGCGCAGCAAGGGCGAGGATATCACGGATGGAGAGATCGCGGGGGACGAGCTGTTGCTGCAATGACTGGAAGGACTTTAAATCGCTACTGGACACTAGAATTCGAGGCTGGCCTCGTCATCATGAACTCACTTGACGCTTTCGTGTTGCTCTCCGAATCGCTTTCGCTACACACGGACTTGGATGAAATTCGCATATCACGCTTTGGACATTGAAATCACATACCTGTACGCTTTGACTTGACCTGCACTTACTGTACTTATACCCTCGTCGTACATTGTTCGCTTTGAATCGCTTTCGGTTCACCTGTATCGATAACCCTCTTTATATGTACGAACCCTTGTCTTGCACTCTTCGCTTTGCCCACTCTTTTAGAATTCTGTATCGTTGCACCTCCATACTCACTAATGTTTGACGTCGACAGTGCGCGGCCACACTGGATAGGAATCTGAACCTGATCTGAATATGTGCATCTGTCAAGCACACTGTATGATATTGTAAGTATTGTTTTCTATTGTACGTATTTTCACACCCAGTTCCCACCATCAGATCGATGATGTTTAGAGCCTGAACAAACTAGAGAGCTCATTGATAGACAGATACTATCTTCACAGCTTGGGCCTCCGCAAAGGAGCAAACTGCGGAGCCTTCTTAGCCTTGGCAGAGCCCATAATTTCCATCATGTCCTGCATGTCACGATTCTTCAGCCAACACCTAGATTCATGCAGAAAAGACGCGCCTTTGCCTGCAAAGCGGCCCCGCTCCATTGTGCCGTGTAATCGAGATTATCGGCAATTCTGCGCAACTGAGAGAGCGAGCATTAAAACAGTGAAGCCACCTACGTATGATCAATGGCATGATTGAGAAGCTTTTTCGTTCCAGCAACAGCAATAGGCGATTTCGACGCTATGACCTTAGCCAAGTCCAGTGCCGCGTTAATAACCTCATCTCTACCTCCCTCGACCACCTTGGAAAGAATGCCGATTTCCTTCGCCACAGAAGCAGAGAAGTTCTGCGATGTATATGCCACCTCCCTGACCATCGACATATTGCCTGTTATCTTGGGCAAATATGCAAGGGTGCCAATGTCTGCAGCAAGGCCTGCATCGACTTCCTATAACATTCGTCTCGCGTCAACACTTCACCCAGTGGAGGAAACGTAGATGCGACGCTCACCTTGATGCTAAACACGGAATTCGATGCAGCATACCGAATATCACATGAACATATGAGGTCGATGCCCAGCCCGATGATATGACCATGTACCGCGACGATTACAGGAAACGGGCATTTTGCGGGAGTGCCCAGTTCACCTTGGAAGTCCTTCAGGAAGGAGGCGATTCTTTGAGCGTTCCGCCCGCCGTCGACCTTCGGAGATGGGCTGACTTGTGACACTGTTGCCGGGTCAGAGACTTGAAGACTCGATGAGATCGAACGACAAGGAGGCAAGCGAACACGAGAGCGTACAATCTATGCCTGCCGAGAAGACCTTGGGGATGGCGGAAGATACGACGACCGCACGAACGTCGTCGGCTTCCCCTACAAGCGCGTCAAACACCTTCTTGTACTGCTTTCCAAAACTAGTAGAAGTGGTTCGTCCTGAACTTGAATGACATGAATCATAATATCGATGTTTCACACTTACTCTGCAGACAACGCATTAACCGGCTTCCTGACTGGGCGTCAGCCTGACAGAGGTCTACACGATGCAAAGCTGGAACTCACCACGCCAATTCGACGTGAAAGACATGTGGCGAAGGCTCGGACACCCTGATCATTTCAGTAGAGAATGAGGCGGCGGAAACCATCTTGTGGATCGTAGTGGAGAAAAGTAGGCTAGCCAATGGTATCAGTCGCTGGAATATTTGGCTGGGGATTTACCTGGGATTCGGGGTTTACGATGCTGATTGCCATCTGAATCATGATGGACCAGGACTCGCTGATAGACCGGTCGAATGCCGAGCTGCCCAGGGTGAAATCAGCGCTACTGGCAAAAGAGATACTCATAGCTCTTTGCCCTTGGTGCGCGCCCTGGCTCCGTACAACAGTTTTTCTACAAGCCAATATGCGCGTGCCCGTGCCACAAAGAACGGTTTGACCGGTTCAGTGCCAAATTTGAACTTGTCACTCAACTAATGCCTCACTTGCGTTGAGAGAACAAAAAAAGACCGCTCAAGCAAGAGTATCAAACACATTGATGATGTGTACAGACACTAGCGCAGTGTAAGATATAGTGGTCCATCCCGAGTGCTCTGCAGGAGCGGTTGTTGCAATGCTTGGTCACAACTGAGAGCAAAGTCTATCTGGACTCCGAGTCCGAAAACGATTAGACGAAGTCCCAGTTGATCTCAAAGGCGCCCACATCAGTGCTACCCTTGAAGGACGTGAACAGGCCTTCGGACATGTCTGTGATTGACGAGTAAGTATCAGCTTGAGAATCCCATGTTATAGTGATCTTACTAAGGTCGTCATCTCCGCACGACACACACCTATCCATGACGGTAGCAACCGCAGTGATACCAGTAGAGGGATCGGTGATCTGAACAGACTGCAGAGGTCATGTTAGACAGAGGCAACGAGGCACCGACATGAGAACTTGCATTGCCGCAGTGTTCCCCGTTTCCATAGGTGTTGACGCCAAGGGCAACGACATGGTCGGTCGAGGCGCTGATAGCTCCGCAAGCTCCAAGACCAACGTTGTAGAAGGTAGCCTGGAAAATTCAGATCAGATTGAGCTGCAGAGCAGGAGTCCGTTGAGCTTGCCCGTCCTGAGCGTTCGCGTTTCTGGTGCGCCAGGGGACGCGCACACATAACAACGACTTGAAAGTAGGCAAGGGCTGCGAAGAGGATTGCGACAGTGGAGAGGTGGAACATCTTGGCTGATGTGAAGTTCAAGTTGGTTAGGTCGGGTTGGAAGTTTTGGTAGGAAGGGGAAGGGAAGGGGAGGAAGTTAGATGAGGATGAGAGACGAAAGACGTTTTCAGTGAGTATAAATACCTTTTGAGGCGGCCTCCGAACACAGCAACTGGTGTAGTCCGGGACAAGAAGGCGCGGCGCGCGCAGCTAAGCGCTGCGTGCGAAATATTGGTGGTTGGAGTCAGAGGTGTGGGAGTGGTATCCAATTGCGGGTGCTGATTGGGCCGCAAAACAAAAAGTGTCGCCAGGTACCTAGAAAACGCAAGTTCGACACATCACTGTGGCGCCAGCAAAGGAACAAGTACGCTACCATGATAGATAGAGTGATATATCTCTACGTACCTCAAGTCCTCGGGGAACATAGAACGGTCCGTTCTCGGCTACATGCTATGACAAAGTGCAGTGGGAGGGGTGGAGCTCGGACAGTCCCCTGGGAAGCGGTCGATGCATACACCGCCAGAACTGTACACGCAGTCCAATGACTCCGAGGTGTGCGTTCCCTCCGCGTAAGAAAGAATAGCAAGTGAGAGCCAAAAATATTTGGACAGTAGAATGGCGTGGTATCGAACTCGATGAGGTACGCCGTACGATGTGGCGCGAATTGTTGGATAGCTCCTTGCATTACGGCGAGTGCAGTAGATGTATATAGACAAGGATCAGTGGAGGACTAGTCTTGGGAGAGTTGGAGAGCGCAGATCGACAGAACGAAGACAACGATGATTCATGATCTGCAAGATTTGCAAACACAGCGTACTCCGTCACGCGCGTCACTGCTTAGGGCACTGCATGTACAGCCACGCTCGGCAGTGTAGCGCGGCGCATGCCGATTGTACCGTCTGATGCGCCCGACACCGTAGAAATCTGGAAGGCAAGAATATGGACGGGCTGCAATGTGCATAGCTAGCGGTAGAGCGTAGGGGATTGTACCAATTGATACGCCAGTGGAGTACTATACAGCACTGTAGGTTATTATTGTCATCCGCCCGACAGGCGATACCTCCATAATGCAGCATCGCAATGAACAATTTTGGTCGTCGCCAGCGCAGAGCATGGGCGGACTGCACAGCAGTTGCAAGCAGTTGCAAAGCGTTGCTCAATGCATGAAGTACAGTGACGGACAGTGACAGAGCCAAGCTCAATGCTCGCAACTGCAGAGCCCGGCCCAATGCACAACGATCTCAGCTCCGACCCCGTATATCTGTGCAGATTTCAACCAGCTCGTCTCTAAGTGCTGCTCCGACTCCTCGGACCTCGGGAGGAAGATCGAGACTGAGCTGTGCGAAGAGCAAGGATCGGTTTGCAGTGCCTTTATTCAAGTTGCCGCGTCGAGTCCGATGAGGCAGACAGGATAGTAGTAGAAGCTGTGGGTGTACCATTTGTTGTTGAACTCGATAAGTTAGAAGGGGTTATCGTAGAACCTCTCCGGTAGGTGTGGTGTTGTCTGGCGCATGCCGCCCAGTATGATCCGGGTAACTCACTAGGACAGCGAGCCACTGAAGATATATCGTGGTCATTGATCTGTATATGAAGAAGGATGCGAGGGCGGTCACGCCAACGGGCGCACGGTGAAAGATCGTTAATGACCTTCGTGGAAGGGTCGTCCCTCTTGGAAATGTAGTAGCCATATGCGACGCAAAGCATCACGAAGGCAGAGTTCATGTTCAATCACAGTGGCTAAGGAGAATTTGAGAGAATGGATCGGTGCATCATACCGCTCAAAAGGGTATACATAGTCCTGGGATTTACGGGTAGTTCTTCAGATAGCAGGTTGACTTCGTGAACCTGAAGTGGCAGCAGATTGAGGCTTGACTCCGTGGCACAGAAACAAGAGGTGGATTCTGGAACACGAGCGAGATGATAATATCATGATCAGCCTCGTGGTTCGAACACGCGACATGCCATCTTGTGCCGGCGGTGCCGCTTCGGCGAGTCTGCGAGTTGACCGAAACTCTCTAAGACTTGATTCATAATCGCCATGTCCTCACCTTCATCGTCATCCCAGCCTCAGCAGAAAAACAAAAAGGCCGGGAAGGCCACGAAAAACAGCGGCGGCCAGACGGTCTCATCCAAACTGCGTGGATTGCCCAAGGACACGCCCGAAGTGCGCATCAGCAAGACACTCTCATACATCCTACGCCACGGAGCTGAGAAGGAGGGGATACCGATACGCGACGATGGATACGTTCAAGTCACAGACCTGGTGCGTACAGTTGCTTCATGGTTATCTGGAATCTGACACCGTCTGTTAGTAGCTGGAGAATCCCAAGCTGAAGTCCCAGTCAGTGACGCTCGAGATGTTGCAGGGAATTGTGAGCGCCGACGCGAAGCAAAGATACGAACTCGTCTGTAAAGATGACTTATGGTTGATCAAAGCCAATCAAGGGCATTCATTGAAGGTGTGTCTATTGCCTATGATTTGCGAACATTGGTCTTACGCAACTATAGACCGTGCAGGTCGTGATGACGCCTATATCAACGGTCTCTGATATTCCCTCTGGCGTAGCCGTCCATGGGACAAACCAAGGAGCGTGGAAATCGATCTGTGTGTCTCATGTATCGATCTATCTTTACCGCTCTTCATCTGACCGATATACAAGCGACCCAAGGCCTGTCAAAAATGACACGAAACCATATTCATCTGGCGCAAGGACATGACGCTCTCAGTGGTGAGATTTCACTTCCATCGGCAGAAAATCCTTTCCTCATTCAGTCAGGCATGAGAAAGACAGCGAAAGTTTTCATCTACATCGACGTCCAGAAAGCTCTAGATGACGGCATAAAATTCCTGCTGTCCGACAACGGGGTCGTTCTTACAGACGGTGACGCCAACGGGTTTCTGCTACCAAAATACTTCAGCAAAGTTGAGAACTCAGAAGGAGTATTGTTGTCGTAAACTGGGATCGGGTTATGTATGCATGTGGGCGTTTGATGGTTTTCAGATATCTGGGCTCTACGATCTTCCGCTTCTCGCTGACGTCTATTCACAACATCATATTAACATCATCTACCTGTGGAGCAGCGAGAGCGCCCCAAGTCTTGTGTGTACTGGTCCATCGATACCACTGCCAATTGCGGATATATTACTCTTTCCAGTCCTTCTTCAACCCAACGTTTTGCATCTCAATTTCCTACCTCATCTACAATCACACAACAGCCGACGATATGCAAGCTCTGTTCATTCAATCGAAGCAGGGCCCCTTGGTTCTAGGAACACGCGATATTCCTACCCCTCCACCTGGGGAGATCCTCATCAAAGTCCTGGCTACGGGTTTGAATCCAGCAGATTGGAAAATGCAGGCGTACGGCACATTTATAGAGAGTTACCCCGCGATTCCAGGGACAGATATTGCTGGGGAGGTTGAGGCGGTTGGAGAGGGTGTTGAGGAATGGAAAAAGGGCGATAAAGTGTGAGTGCGTGTTGTTGTGGCCGTAGATTATTCTCAGTTCTTCTCAGGTTCTGCCAAGGATGGTCCTCCAACGATCGCGCGTCATTCCAGCAGTATACCTTGTGTCCCGCTGATCTCGTAGCCAAAGTGCGTCTTGCCACTCTTTCACGCCCGATTAACATTCTGAATGTAAAATAGCTCCCAAACAACATTAGCGTCCAACAGGCCGCAACCATCCCGGTCGCATTCATGGCTGCATGCATGGGTCTCTTCGCCGATGCGCCTATCGGCGCCGGACTCAATCCTACCTTTTTCTGGGAGCCCAAACACGTTGGAGAGACCACGGTCGTCATTGGTGGTAGCACGTCCGTAGGACAATTTGGTGTGTCTCTTCGTTCTTAGATCTCCGATTCGACGAAGTTGACGCGTAAACTCAGCCATCTCACTACTGAAATTTCTTGGCTACACGCGTATCATCACCTACGCGTCCTCGCGCCACGCTGAATACCTCAAGTCCCTTGGGGCTACCGATGTCATAGACCGTGCATCGACGTCTCTCCCGTCTTTGGCGGCCGCCATCAAAGAACTCACCACCGATTCCCTCAAGACTGTATTCGACGCCGTCACATTCCCCGAGTCTCAGCAGGCAGCATACGACCTGTTATCGGACGGAGGCAGAGCTGTTATAGCAGTCGTAACTCCTAACCCTGAGATTAAGAATCCTGAAGAGAACAAGGAGATGACTGGCGTTTTCGGTTGTGGGCATCCTCCTACGCATCGTGAATTTGGAAGGCTTGCGATCAAGAATCTGACCAGGCTCGTTGAGGAGGGTGTCATCGTAGTACGTTAAATTCCTTTATGTGTGATATATGTGTATTGACTTCTTCAACAGCCGAATAGGTACGAGGTCGTTGAGGGTGGACTAGGCGGTATACCTGCGGCTTTGGAAAGACTGAAGAACAACCAAGTTAGTGGACAAAAGCTTGTGGCGCATCCGCAGGATTAGTACATGTATTGGTATTGAGCTGGTGTTATGAAGAAATCTTTTTTGAAGTTTAATTCCCATTCATTCTGCTCTGAGTCTCAGTTTCATCTGGTGCTTCAAAATTTGTAATCACATGCAACATCTCTCACTCTTTCACCTCGGTCCCGAGCCCCGACCAGTCCCGACCACGGTCCCGCCACGACGCGATCCACGCTGCAGGCCAAAATTACGTCTTTGCATTCTCCTCTTTCTTTCCGACCGTCATCTTTGCTGCTTGCCCGTTGACCGTCGACATCAACCACCGCCCGGATAGCGCCCCATCGCTCAAATCCAAAGTCCTGCAACGAAGACCCGCTCGTTGGAATTGTTCTAGGCGCCCAGATGGAACTGGAGGATGAGCTCGAACACAGGCGGTGTGTTTCGTCCTCATGAATGCCGTCTGCGCACATCAATGCGATATCGTTAGTGGAGGCCGCCCCCGACACGGGCTCGCCAGGAATACCATGCGTTGGCCTGTAGTTTCCCGAGACCCGACATTGCGCGCGCCTGTCTAGTCGTATCGTGTTATCTTCAAGCAGATTCCGAGGCACCGGTATCCACAATCCTGCCCTACCACGGAGCATCATTGACGTCGGAATTTGATGGGAACGGGGCCGCGATGCATATGTTTATCTGTGCTGTATCGCTGTATCTGTAGCTTCTTCACTTGGAAGATGGGGTATCATTTTTCGGACAAGGATAACCGAGGTCAGTCGCAGGATTGTGTGTGTCGCTTCCCTAGCTAATGTCATCGGGGTCTAGACTGCATGTGGCGTTACACTTGCTACTGGCGCCTCTCGGCCGACTCTACCTATCTACTTTCTGCATAGGTCAGAAGATACGACTTCATCCGCGGCGGACGCGAATGTGTCTTTGACTGCCATATCCGACAAGACCGAACATGCAGTGATGCACCCCATTCATATCACACAATGATCCTCTTGCCCTATGACATTAATACCCACGATGTTCATATGCGCCGGATACGGAGAAGTTTCTGCGGAGGATCATCTCGTCCCCTCGAGTCTTCGGCTATTGAGCCTGAGTTCTGACGTGAGCTGCCTCACTGCAGACATGCCCCGACCTGGATTTGCTTTTTAAGCACCCTCAAAACACTCCACAGGACAGCGCACTTACCTCTACCCCGTCCCATGCCTAACGTTTGTGTCCCCTCTCCACTGTCACGATGCACATTGACGATTTAATTCTAGGTGGAAACTGTATACCTTCATCATGGATCCGAGTTGTCGACGTCGGCCACATCAAAGTTCCAGGCAAATAAAGTCCACTCCCTTCTCGCCTCGAACGATCCAATCTACGGGGCAGAGCGCACCAACCTCCAAGCCATTCTTCACCAGAACGAACAACGCCTCGAAACCCTATCGCGGCGGATGGTGACAGAGACAGTGAACACGGAGCGTCTCATGCCCACCAAGGCGGAGGCGGAAATGGCAGTACAGGACTTGAAGGCCGTACTGCATCCAGGTCGCTCTCTCCCGTTCGAGATATTGGTGGAGATCTTCATGGCCGCCGTCGAACTGGAAGCTAGCTGCTCAGAGCTGTCTGTGTCGGATTTCCGAAGGGGACGTTTCGCCGACTCTCTGAGTATGACCCGCCTTCCATGGGTTGTCTCCCATGTCTCCTCGCGTTGGCGGCATGCTGCATTGTACACATCCCGACTGTGGACCGACCTCACATTCTCTTTCGACCACCATCCCAATGCGAATGCGACCAGTCTTCTGTCCCTATATCTCTCGCGCTCTAGAACCCACCTACTCATGGCGCGAATCCACTCTTCTGACTACGAGGCTACCATCGGCCACCACGCCATGCCCATCCTGGCCAGGTCCACACCACGATGGATTCACGCCCGCTTCTCCTTCTCCCACGTTGGTTTCGCCTCTTTCCAACGCCATTTCCCATCATTTTCGGCCCTTCGGTCTGTGCGCATCGAACAAGTCAAGCGAGCGGTGATTATGCGAGGCGCACCCCGGATAGAGATGTTCAATGCCCTAAATGCCCCCAATCTCCGAAATGTTGATCTTGCCGACGAGTTCATCGTCCCGTACTTGAAGGTTTCCTTCGGACAGCCAAAGGAATACATTGGGCACGCGGGTATCGGGCAAGTCAATCGCGTAGACTTCATCCTGAAGGAATATCCCTCTTTGCAGTCATTGACCTTCGAGGAACCCGAAACTCCGCCTTCTGATGTTGACATGTACTGCCCTCGCTGGAGTCGCGCATGGCCGCACCAAGGCGTCGAGACCGTCACCATCCGCGGACAGAGGGGCGAAATTGCGGCGCACGTACTCACGCATCTGAACGTACCGAACCTCCGCACTCTGAACCTTGATGTCCCCATTTCGAGTGTTCAGCCGTTTGGCCCTCGTCTCAGAGATTCGATACGAGAGCTGTCCTTTGGCCAAGTGGATCTCAACTCGACAGAGGATATGCAGCGATTGCGGGAGATCCTACAGTCTGCTCC
Organism: Strobilurus orientalis; assembly: GCA_019915145.1. Lineage (NCBI taxonomy): Eukaryota > Fungi > Basidiomycota > Agaricomycetes > Agaricales > Physalacriaceae > Strobilurus > Strobilurus orientalis. The sequence goes on along the minus strand of JAHLML010000005.1, from coordinate 3,216,960 downwards.
TCACATAACGCGCCTGGAGATACGTTGTCTTGAAGCTCGAGGATGCGTTTCTTGGTCGTCTTTGGCCCTGGGTGACGGCGAGAAGACGCTTGCTCCCAGCCTAAAGACATTCATCCTTGTGGCAAAAAATGGTCTTACCGTAACGCGTCCCTTTGTGGACTTCGTCCAGTCACGGCGTCGCGGGTTGAAGACATTAGACGTAGATTGGGTCAACAACCTCAATTCTCCGGAGGTTGTAGACCTCACGCGAAAACTTGACTTGTTAGCAGAGCAAGGACTGAACATTTCGTTATGCAAGTAAGTCACCGACCCTGTTTCCTTCTGCACCAAACGTTAACAATCCCCTCAGGTCTTATCTGGTGTTATAAGTTACGAAAAGATTCTTGTATGTAGACCCATATTCGCAGAGCGAAAGATAAATATACTCCTCACCGAACTCACTTCCTTGGCCTACCCCATGTATCGAAAGGCCCGAAGGACCACGCATCCTTGTGCTTGTTAGCAAAGCCCGGCCACAGGTTAATGACCCAGACGAGGGCTCTGGGGGGTGCGAACCTAAGGCAACCAAAGTCAGATATATGTTTCGGATTCTGTCTCAGTGGGGCACTCACCATGGTTGCGCCTCTGCGTCGGTAACTGTCAAGACGTACGGGATAGTCCTATCGAAATTCAAGACGAGTTTGAACCTTTCTTCTTGCTGGTCGAGCAGCAATTTCATGTCTTCGTGAGTTATTGATGCGCGAAGACGGTTTGCGTCGAGGGTGGCGATTTCCTGGATCAATGTATCTCAGTAAGCGGCGACAACTCGACAGTTTGCGACAAAGCTGCCAGTGAAAGCATCTGACCTCTGTCATGTGGGGGATCATCGCGACCGCGAGGGCTTGTACTAGTTCGTGAAACTTCTTCGCATCGTAATCATCTATATTGCCTGTCACTTCCTTGACATACTCATTGAGGCTGGCGAGAGCTGGCTCGAAGGCATGGTGTTGCTCGACGTTGACGCCAAGTGTTCCTTTCCCCAGGCGCTCTTCGAGGAAGGGAAATATCAGCTCTTCTTCGAGATGATGGTGATGGATCAGCATTTCCATCTGTCCTCGCTGTAAGTAAACGTTGGTGAGGGATCGACGTCGGACTTACGAAGGTCGAACAGAAGAACATGAACGCGCCGATCTTGTTTTTTGGTACGGTGGGCGCGTGTTCGAGCATGGCGTTGAGGGTCCTGATGAACGCGTTGTGCGCTACAGCCATTTCCCTGTTAAATGCTTATTACTCGGGAGTTGAATATGTCTGTGCTGTGGCGCAAAACGTACATTGCTCGGTGGTCGAAAAGGTCCTTGGGGTCTCCAGCTGGTACATCTACTCATGAAAGGAAGAATTGAAGTGTGCTTGGGTAATTCAGCAGGGGACTCACCGATAAGAGAATAGGACATCGCGTTGTCGTTGACTTTTTCCGGGTCAGAGTCAGAGACTAAGTCGATGCTCAGTTAAAATACTGACAGTGCCAGAAACGCGACAGAGTTTCATCCCTACGTTTCTCGCGCGGGCACCATGATGGGCCTAAATATGTTGGGCGCTCAACGTCAACCCTTGTTCCGACTTGCACGCTGGTGTACAACGTGTTGATAAACATCAATAGATCTCAACGGTCAGCAGAACATTTTCGATTGAAGGAGATGAGAGAGCAACAGGTCCTGGATGAGGTTGATACTGGCAAGAGCGTTGACGGGTGTTGACTCGTGTAAGGGGATACAAAAGACACTGCTACAGAAACAAAATCAAGAACAGGGTTCCTTGAGGCTAGACCAGCGGGAGAGGGGCGCTCAAGGGTATCTCGGCGCTGCGCAAGATGATCTTATTCAGACTAGCGTTGTAGAGCCTGAGGATGTACCGGGGATCGAGTGAGTGGCATGTCATGACCAGTGCTGCTCACCGCATCGATGCCCGGTCTGCGCCTCACAATTACGAGTCGTAGCGGCAACTCACCCATCTTCAAGTGAGAACGTTGGTCTGAAGCAGCTTTTGAGATTTCGCCCTCCGCACGTGATAGCCATATTCAGTTTCCTGCTTACTTAAGAGTCAAAATAATATCCCGCCATTGTCCACATATAAATATTAGTATTGTCACAGCTTTTGAGATTTCGCCCTCCGCACGTGATAGCCATATTCAGTTTCCTGCTTACTTAAGAGTCAAAATAATATCCCGCCATTGTCCACATATAAATATTAGTATTGTCACTGCCAGATAATAGAATAATGAGGCTGACCACGTGAGCAAGTTCGACTCTCTCTCCGCCTCTCATCATTGCTATTCGCGCGCCCTCTATTATCACCCCCGCCTCTTCGCCGCCTCTGATATCATTCAACTCATTCCAAATCAAGGTCCCACCTTCCTCCGAGGTACCTTTCCCGCACGCGACACCGATCAGATCGATTACAGCTGCATCACAGCCATCAGCGCACAACCTCCCTCCTCTACCATGCAACCATCGAGCTCAATAGCTTCCCGAGCTTATTTATCTCATACACGCGCACATCTGCTCCCTGTTCCCGCACATCCGCCTCCCGTAGCATCTCCATACATTGCACCTTGATTTTAACACCCGTACCAGTAATACTATGTTCCATAATATTCTCAGCAGTAGCTACACATGATATAGATTTGTTTTTGTCCATTTACTATGATCCCGCCCCCTTGCGCTTGCCCTAGACATCGAATGCGCATTCCCCGCGACTTCAAAAGCGACGCGCCTTCCATGTGACAATCAGAAATGTTCGTGACAAGTTGCCGAAATAATTAACTTGCCGCTCGGATCGTGCCGGAGCAACCTCCCCGATTTGAACAACTTGAGTCACGTGTGGAGGGCGAAATCTCGCCAACTGTCTGAAGCCCCATAGCCCAGACGCACATCTCATTGACGTAACAAAACTCAAAGCCCAATGGAAGGAAAATCCAGCTGAGGAGTTTTCGTATGGCGCATAGAAACAACCATCATGATGTTTTCCCTCTGAATCAGTCTCTTGAGCACATCTATCACGTAGTAGCGTTCTCAAAGAACCCTGATGGATGTTGAAAGCTTTGAGCAGGCTGAAGCCTGACTGAGAGCAAGAAGAGGATACGCGCACGTGATGGTGACAATGGAATCTCCGGTCCCGCGGGCCGGAGCGTCACACCGGGGGCAGGGACCACGGCAGACACGAGTGTCTGCCTTAACGGCAGACACTCGAGCTTTTGCTAGCTTTTTGTCTTTGTCTTGACGGTTTCTTTCAATGCGCGGACTTTGCGGGCGAGACGAGTAAGCGGGCGAGCCGGTTCGTACACATAAACACATAGTCCTATTCATGGCATGTTGTACAAAGGGGTATATACAGTGAAATCAGACGCCCTTCAGATGCGCGCCACCAAATTAGGGGGGTACGGGATAGTGTGAGGAGTATACGGGACCGTGGGGGGTGTTTACGAGATGGTGAGAGTAGATAGGTCAGCCAGGAAACGTTTGAAACGTTAAGTCGTACCGAAATTGACCTCGGGGACTGTCACGTAGAGCTACAACGGATCATATCAAAACTTTCGGTAGACTTGACGATCAGACTGACCTTTGTGTGAAAACGAGCCCGACGTATTGAGAGCCTCCGAAGTTCTTGCCGTCCCACGGGGGCTAAAATGACAGAGTTACATTGTGATGTAATATACAAAATGTGTCTTAACTGTTGATACACTAACATGCATTCTAGATTAAGTGTCTATAGTATTTGACGAAGTTTTTCTATGTCGCCATATGCTATCCCAATCGGGTTTTCCGTCCAGCCGCATCGCCTCCCACTCATAATTGTCTATGATTTCCGACTTTGTATCTTTGACAAGAACGCAATCCTGATCAAGGAAGATGATAGTTTGTGGTTTGCCTTCGACAATTGACTTGGCAGCGTCCTTTGCGTTAGCATTAGCTTCCACCCAGATGCCCATATGATGAAGCCGGCCGTCGGAATCATGCTGGTGGGCGATTGGTCGCATGAATTCCCCTTGATGTGGTCCACGAAACGCGTAGAGTCGGTAATTATTACCGAAACGCCCGCCTGGGTGTATGGGCTCGCAGAGATTTGCATCAAGCAAACTCTTCTTCTGCGGATTGAGTGTTTGAACCGCACATCGAAGTACAACGTAAGGAGGATTGGACCCGTTAGGATTGGCCGTGCGGGTGGCGACGAGTCGAACGCCACCTGCGTCTTCATCTGTCTGCCTCTTTCTTTTCGATGTACCTGCCTTGGGCGTCGTCTCGATGACTTTATAGAGAATTTCGACGCGCAAGTCATGGAGACGGTAGTCATTTAGCCAGTGGGCTTGCGCCTGGGTCGGATCAGGGGGAGGAGTACGTGGTCTGGGTGGAGGGGGAAATCGAGGAGGTTTAGAAAGGAGTGTGGGATCATTCGACCTGATCATTTGAGCACGCTGGAGAGCTTTGCCTTCCTTCTCATCTCTGAGATACCAGCCGAACCGTTTCGCAAGATCTCCAGGATCCCACTTGGGATAGTCGGCGCCCCATTCTAAGCGTCTCACCTCGAGCGATCCGGCAAATGCGACCTGGTTTCGACGAAGAGGACAGGCAATGCGGAGAGGCCAACGAGTCCTATAGTCAGTGGAATTGAGTATCAACCACGAGAAGAAATTTGAACACTCACTCCCAATCTCGGACTTGCTCGTAGTAGTAAGTCTTGTGAACCATGTGGTCGCGAACCATTGTGAACTGGACTAGAATCCGGATGCCGTTGGGGTATTCTGACTCGATGAAGGGTGCAGGATTCACTCGAACATCGTCCATAAGGTCGATTGTGACGGCGTCTGGCTTGTAGCGTTTTGAGACTGCAATGGCTCCTTCCGTGTCCAAGATGACGTCCTTGACGATGGCTTGCTCTTTGTGATGTACATCACCTTCGGCGTCAATCAACACCTTCCGTCCGAGCCAAGGAGTCGGTCCCGTAAATCCTGAGAAAGGAGCTGGTTTGGTTTTCTCCTCCTCGGGACTGTCATACCAATTCTCTCCAACGACTCGAAGAGTGTTGACGTGAACGGTGCGAGACTGCGGGATATGAGCATGTACTGAGAGCAGCAACAATCATGAACGCACGCTGACTTCGACGCTCTTGGTAACGGTGCTGGACTGCAGGATATGAGCACACACTCATAAAGGAGGAACACTTGCGAACACACCTTGACTTGAACACTATCCTCAACGTCTACGGTGGGAGACTGCGAGACATGAGTATGTAGTCTCCAGGACCAAAGGACGGAACCTTACGGGACTATCCTTCATGCTTTTCTCATCACTCTCGTCGCAATCCTTGTTGACTGTGATAGAATGCAACATCAATGTTGCATACCGTTGACCCCCCTGATCCATGATTTCTACAACGAATCCTGGTCCGATATCCTCCTGGTCCGAGACTCGACACGTAACCAAATCGCCGACTTGTACGATCTTCGTGAGATGGTGTCGGGGAACAAGAAAGCCCTGTCCATGATCATCAAATATCTCGATACCAGTGGCGGACGAGTGACTGTTCACGGTGTATATCCCTGACTGTTTCGTCACGAAGTCTTCGATACGGTCCCCGAAAGCTAGAAACCAAGTCGAGGGAAGAGGAAATGAGGCATTGGGATCAGAACGCATAGAAGACAACGTGGGATGCTGCGAGCTGAGAAAAGCATCGAGGAGAGAGGGATCGATGTAGGTTGTGAGATGACGTTTCACGACGGAGGTACGGAGGTTTATGAGTTCCAGGTCGTACTCGAAAGTACGATGTGAGATGCCTTGATAGATGCGGGTGCTCCCTTCATGATCTTTGACAGACCGAGCAATGCTTCCCGGTGGTGCCAGTCGGGCAGGTGGACGTCGAACGTCTTGCCTTCCCTCCTCGCCCTTTCTCTTTCTCTTTCTCCTCTCCCTCGCTACGGGCCGCGCCTCGCCCACAGCCTCGCCTACTCCCTCCTCCAGCAGATCTCCCTCTTGTGGCATCAAATCGATATCGTACATTGGGGGACGAGGAATGACGAGGATAGAGCACAGAGGATTCGTATTTCCGAGCTGATTCTGCATCTCGTCGCAGTCCTGTTCGATTTGGCGGACTTCTGCTTGTCTTTGCTCCAATACGCGAGTGGCCTCCGCCTCCAATGCATCATAAGTGTCCTTGATCTTCGTCACCTCCTCACCCAGACGTGCCTTCTTCGTCAGCCAAGCAGGATGATCCTTGGCCATCCGAGGTGGCGGGCCCGCCTCCTGAGTCTTCGCCTCCACCTCTGTCAGAGTCCTCTCCCGAGCAGTGTCCAGCTCCGCTTCTTGCTGCACTCTCAGCTCGTGGATTTCCCGCATCCTATCCGCTGCCATCCGTTGTGCGTTTTCGATCCTCTTCCGTATGATATCGGCCTTCGCAGAATCCCCATCAGTAACGTATTGGCGAGTGACGAGCCCGACATCGTCTCTGTACAACCCCGAGGGGATCTGGACCCATTTGCCGACTAGTGGAGGGATGGAAGGAGCTTTGATGGCCTTCAGAAAGGCAGGATGGTTTGGAACATCGGAAACATAGATACGGAATGATTGCCAGCGAGGGGGATTGGGAGGGGGATTGCCGATGGAGCGCATCGTAGCTGGGAAAAAGCTGGAGCGAACACAAGCTGGGATTGACTGAAGTACGTAGCCAATCTGGGGATTGAAGTCACGCTCCAGAATGAGGAAAACACCGTCTATGAGAGGATGGGGTACAACATCGAGGATATTTAAGTCGACCCGAGCAGTTTTCACCTCGACCAGACGTGACAAGACTGCAGCTTTGCAGCCGGTCTTGGAATAGGAAAGTTAGACGCAGTTGAACCTGTCAGAATAACTACCAACCTTGCAATATAGAAGAACGATATAGATGTATGGATCTGTGTAGACCCGCTCGAGGAGATGTTTCTCCAGAGGGCAGTCATCGTTGTCCATTGGCAAGGGAGGTCTTTGCAAGGTTTGGCCCTGCCCCGACGCGTATCTCACCGCAACATGGTCCACCCAGCCGTGTCTGTCATGAGGGGTGTCTGTTCGCGGTAGGGGGAGAGTCGAGGATGGAGGGGATTCCGAGTCTGAGGGACTGCTTCGAGACTGGCGGAGCTGGGAGCGGGCCCCGTCGTCAATGAAACCTGAGATGACATAGGCCTAAGTATTGTTGCGCGACGTCTACAAGTTAACGCACCTTGCATTTCGTCCTCGAGGTCGCCGCCTTCCTCTTCCTCTTCGAGGCATTCCTCAGCTTCTACATCGAAGAGTTCACTGAGATCCATCTGTAAATTGCTATCAGCGACCTGGACTCTCCCTGCATTTTTCTGCCGCCATGGCCTTGAGACCTTCAAATACTTGAGAAAATGCCTTGAATTTGGTCTATTGTACGACTATTGTACCTGATGTTATGCGGAAGGGCGCTTACCTGTCTGATCCCGCTTACTGCTGCTTAACTTCCTGGCGGTAGGAGGCAAGCGGGAAAGGATCACGTGTGTCCCGAACACATCATCAAGTCGGCAGCGCAACGTTAAGTCCGGATTCTCGGATTTAACGTCCTCGGCGGGACTTGATGCGCTGCCGGACATCACGTGCAGTTTTTCTCCTTGCCTTCGTTCCATCATCATTGTGGCCAGGTCGGCCGTTGAACGGTATCCCATTTACGCACGTCCTCTAGTAGTATAGCAAAATAGTTTCTAGGCTTTACTGTCCAACGTAAGCGCAAATATCGATCCCAAGATGACCGAAGACTGACAAACAAGCAGGGAGGGTCCAGGTCCGATGTTTTATTTTTCGCCTCCATGGCATTCCTGTGGCCTGTCTGTCGTGTTGCGGCTTCTGTTGAAGGACGTCGACAATCTCATGGATATGTTTTCGAATGACACCGAGACCATAGCGTGTTTGACGGTGATAGCGGAACCATACTCGATATAAAAGGCGTGTTTGCCTTTCCTTCTCTTTCATTATCCCTCTAACCAACTTACTACCACCATCTCAGTCGTAACTCTATTCGCCAATGTCGACCCTCCCGAACTCGCGATCCCCCCGTGCTATCGGGCGTTCAACTACCCCGTACATCCTCCGGAGGACCTTGTCCGCTGTCAGTCGCGACAATTCACATTCCTTTCATCTGCACTCACACATCACCACCCCAAAGGGAGGGCCCAGGGATACCAGAGTACAAGCAGTGCGTACGAGCCTGGTCTCCTTCGGTGATCTTTTGACCGACGTCTCTCAGGCTAGTCCCAATCGTCGTTCCTCGGCGGTGGGTCCTTTGATCGCGTCACATTCATTCTCTTCCCTCATCTTCATTCAGCCATCCATCGGCGTTGACAGCCTCAACAAAGTCCGTGTCTTCCTCCAACAATCAGCCTCCTTCGTGCGTCATATGTGGCCTTTTCTTTCATGCAGTCGCTGATCAAGTCACTCAGCACGACGGTCCTCCCTCCTCAACCTCAACCTCGTCTCGAGCCAGCCCTCATGACTTCGTCATGGGAGATCCAGACGATGCAGTGCGGAAGCGTCAACGTTCTCCAGACCACTCACCTGGGAAGGTTGCGAGACCAAGACTGTACCATATCCCCGAAGAAGAGGTAAGCAAAGGCAGGGCACTCTTTCATCAATTGCTGCTCATACAATCTGTAGACGATTCAAGGTCCAGCGGAGGAGGATATGAACGACAGTATTACGGTAACTTCATATAACGCGTCATTCCTGGCAATAGCGTCTCATAATGTTCTTACAGCCCGAACTTGAAAGAGAGGACCAAGAAATACCTCCGGCCCATTCCGGTAGCCTCGAGGAAGCTTCACTCAGCGCGCCATCTATGAACAGAACTCCAAGTCAGAGGGACCGGCGCGAGTATGCAACCCAGGCAGATGCTGTTGGCTCTGAGGGAACGCGTGAGATCAACGATGTAACTACATTCTCCTCTCTTTCATCCGTAGCTTATCGTGTTCCTCTCAGGCCTTGCCTTCCGGTCGGCAAGCTATGTCCTACTCGTCGGTGGGCATTCAGACCAACTCTCACGGTCCTCCTCCTCCTCCTCAAGCAGGCATCGATACTCGCGATGAGGACAATCTGCCTGACGCAATTGTCAGGGAAGCAGGCAACGGCGACAATGGCCCTCCGGACCAAGAAGCAGACGTTGCGAACGCGAGAGCACTTCGTCGTACCTATGTATGTTGTCTCTGGTTCGACAGACGTTCTGCTAACCGTTCAAAGATTCGCGACGCCCGTGTCACCGCTGCCCGACATTGGGATTTCCCCCCGAAAATCCTGCGCTTGCTCGAGGACGATGAGACACACTCGGAGGACGAGGAGGTCCCTCAAGGATCGGGGACTTATCAAGCTTTCTCGGTTCCTCATCGTAGCATGGTGGTCGAACGAGTATATCACTGGCTCTCCCACCAGGCTGAGCTACTTTCGGAGATCAAGGTGTACGTGCAACATCATGTGGATTACTACTTGGCTCATCTGGATCCTAGCATCGATCCTGTTCGGCACTCACACACACACGTCGCCGCTCCTCGTCCTTCTGGCAGCAAGGCCCTGCCGTGGGGCTGTTCCGTCGACTTCTTCGATCCAAGCTTCTTCAACGACCTTCCACCATCAGTGCGAGCCACTTACGCGCCATACCCGGCCGCATTCCCCCGGCCTGACCACCCGGATCTCACCAAGCCTGGAGAGGCCAACGGCTTGTCCATGAGAGCCCTATTGGCAACATTCAAATTGACGGACGACCAATTCGAGGTCCGCTACAACAGGCAGTCGCTCTTGCCTTACAGCTTGCCGTCACGCGGGGAGAGGATCAAATGGGCCAGCAAAGGTTTCGGGAAACATCCTGACAACCACATCGTTTGGTCTGACCAGGACAGATAGAGTCGAGTTGTTGTGATTGTAGATTTTTTCCTATCTTTTTCTATCTTTTCTCTCAGTCCATGTAGTGTTCCTAGCCCGCCTTACGCGATGACAAAGGCGTCGATGCTCAACTTGTCGGCGTCTATCGGTAGTTTAGCTTACCGTTGTATCAGTATTGCGATCCGAGTATCGCGCCTAGACGCCCCCTCTATCTATTCTATCACGAGTCTAGTTTATACGCACGAAATAAGACTTAGTGAGATGTCTGATCCATGTTGCATCCATCGCGGAAGGTCAGTAACGAATCGATGATATCACACCCGAATCTGACAGTTTCGCAGGGAGACAATCGAATGAATGGGCCGCAGGGTGTTGACGCATGTGGATCCCTTTATGCCCTGGACAGCCGGGCACCTCCTTTCATCTTCCTTCCCTCCCCCCACCACCATGTCCATCTCTGGAGACTTCGACATGATGGGTCTTGACTCCCCTCTCCAGGCTCCACCTTCGACTGTGGCTCTTCGTCGCTCGAAGCGTAAGCGTGACAAGCACCTTGATGTCCTTCCCACCTCTGCTCAGCACGAACATCCGTTTCCTGGACCTTCTGGCGAGATGCAATACCCACAGCCTCCGCTACCGAAGAAGCAAAAAATCAGTTTGCTCAATGACACCGCGGAAGAGCCGAGCGCGACTGCGCTGCCAGTAAGTCGTCCTTCTCATGAATTGCCCTCAGTTTAACAGACGCTCCTAGCCTAGCACCAATATGCATCACGATCATCAATCTATCGACGAAGAAGAACAGGACCAACGACAGTTCACCACTCCACGAGTTCGTTCTTCATGAATTCATGCGCTCCTTGTATATTGATGAACTTCCGCTAGGCAACACCGCACCCAGAGTCACCACGAGCGGGCTCGACAACTCCGAAAGTACCTGACCTGCCCTTTGGTATCACCCCAGTACGCAACATGAGCTCTAGTTTTCTCTATCTGACGAGTTTGTTAGACTGCTCTGAACGGTGAGAGCCGTGCAACGGTGCCAAGCGACGAGAACTCCAGAACAAGAAAGGGGAAAGAACGAGCACCGGCGGATCCTCTACCGCAGACGGTGAGGGCCTCTTCAATCCAGGTATGTTATGTTGCTGCCAGCTATGTTCAAACTCTTATCGGAACGGCGCAGACTCGTGCCATGAAACAGCGAACAACTCTTCCCCAACCTATGACAGCAAATTCGTCACGCTCTGCGCGTCCCACTATCCATCCTGATGCCGAGCCTCCTGTTCCCTCAGGATCTGTACTTCCAGATTCAAGCTTCTCCTTTCATGCGTCCGAAAATGCGCCGTCATTCTTTGCTGCGCAGGCCGGTGCTGCCGCCGTCACCCACGACCCTCTGACGCTTAGATTCCAGTCCTTCGGTCGTCAATTCGAAGCCCCCAATGATCAAAACGAGGACGATCTCACGACTGCGAATGCTGGCAACACGGAGGGTGCCGATGCCATACTCGTCGACTCAGATGTTTCAAGACGTGGAGAGCACAGTAGCAACGAAGAACAGGACATTGTACCGGATGCTCATATACGAGTGTCCACACCTCCCAATACTGAAGCAGAAGCCGCTCACGACGAGGACGGCCCCGCAACTGCGAATGCTGGCAATATGGAACGTGACGATGGCATGCACGTCGACCCAAATAGTCACACAGAGGCGGAAGGGGAGCACGTTAGTCAACCAGGTGTGGAGAGACAAAGGTCACCTCGTTCGCACTCAGAAGTAGAAGCCAATGAAGTATGTCGTCGACATCCAGCTGCCGCTGAAGAAAGCACTCACTTGTTCTCTATAGCCAGCCACACTCGACATAGTTCCTGTTCTCAAAAACAAAGATATTCCCCGAGCGGCAAAGGCCACCAAGGTATGTTGCTCATTTTGTGATAAGAGCGAAGGAAGGTTCAACGAGCATACACAGAAAGCCTTCATTTTGCATATTCGTATATTCTGGCGGGCAATCAATCAGAACATCGCACCCGAACAGCCTGGTTCGGTGGTCAAATCAGCGTGGCTATCGCAACACTCATCCAAGCTCAACGGCGCGGAAATAATTATAGGTGACGCCCTGCAGAAGGAGCGCCAATCTCGGCTGAGCCCGCAACACCCTTGTATAAGCGCTGCCGAGAGGCTCAATCTTGCCAGCGCTTCACAACAGGTGACAGATCTTAAGGCGGAGGCCAATGTCTCGAAAGGAAACATAGCTGGCGACCTCATTCGCATAAAGGACGTTTATATCACTCCTCTATTCTTCGTCTTATCGAAATTCGGTCTCCAACGCTGGGCTCCTGACGTGTTTGAAGTCCCCACCTCGACGTACAACCAGATTCACGAAACGATCGCCATTGCAACTTTCCAAAATCTAGCTAGGGGCTACGCGTACGCTGCTCTGAGGCCACTGGCAGAGTTCTTCGACGACGTCGTCTTTCTCCGCTCCATCTATCGTCTTTTCGTCTTCGACTACATGATGAAGAAGCAAAGAAGGGAACGGAATAATCCTGGGGTCCTCGTCAAGCACGCTGTGTCTGGGGCTTCACGCAAGCGACGCGCTGAGGTATGGGCTTAGTCTTCGTGGTCATTCGTGCTAAATGAGCGGCGACAGCTTTGTCGGACACGTCGTCAGGCATTTCGTACAGGCCATGTTGCCAGAGACGCGGTTCTCCAGGATGAAGGAGCTCATTCTGACGACGAACCGACACCTGAACACGACCATTATGAGATTCGCCACAAAGAAGGACGGTCCGCGGCTCACAAACACATCTTCCGGCTTGTCGATAAACGGAACTCTGCCACCCCTAGACGGGGTGGAGTACGGTGGGTCGAAAGTTATTCTTGACGCCTGTAAAGACAATCTCATTGTTTGTCCTAGAACCAAGCGGACTCGAGCCGATCCTGATGTTCTCCAGAATGAGCTGCTCAATGGCCCCAAATTGAACCAGATGCCCATTGACTATTGTTCGCCGGCGTACTTTAGCAGTCTCAGTCTTCTGGAACAAGCTCGATGCTTGGTCGTCGGGATCGCTTTCCCTGTATTTGAACGTTGCATAACGTGGCACGATATCGAGAAATGGATCGATCTGTCGTCAGCAGACTTCATGAAGCAGTATGCGCCGGAGGTCTTAGCAGGCTATAGACTGCCTAGATTAGATCAGTTGCAGGACTTGAAGCGACTGCACCTCCTTAGTGATGACGAAATGAAGGCCATCAACACCACGCTGTCTTATGTCCTCCCCGTAATCGGTACTGCTACTTAGCCATTGCCTCATCCATAGTCCTGTACATTGTCACGTAATACTAGAAGTTTATCATGTCTTCAATTCGTTGCACGATGATAAACGCGAAGTCACAATTAAGGCACGACGGCTTTGCCGGATTTAACGTTTAGCGGGGTTGATCCGTGCCAATCCTGCGAGATGGGCTTGTCTTCTGACTTCCACTACGACCGTTGACTACGATCGTTGGTTTACCTTACCCTCTTATCACGTTGCGTGCGTTCCACGGACTCGGACTCCGCCTAGTCATATTTTGCACCTTTACTGGACCAAGGACTGGTTACCGATCGTGGTGCGCCCTTATCAGTGACTGATTCGTTGATCATAATATCTCTCAAGGGATCGCTCGAGCATTCGAGCCTGTTGCTACCATCTCTGCCTTCCCATTTCTTCCCTACCTTTGTTGCCCCTTCCGAGTTCGCCATTCCAAGTTCGTCAAGTGATGATTCGTTGATCATAATATCTCTCAAGGGATTGCTCGAGCATTCGAGCCTGTTGCTACCATCTCTGCCTTCCCATTTCTTCCCTACCTTTGTTGCCCCTTCCGAGTTCGCCATTCCAAGCTCGTCAAGTGAAGCTGTTGATATTGGTCCAGTTCACTTTGCATCAGAACAATGGTCTGGTGTACATGTACGGTATGTGTCGAGAAGTATGGTGAAGGTGGCTTGGAGTGTACCGCGGCTACTCGCCATACTCACGAGCAACTGGACCGTGATCGTGCAGCCAACACTTACATTCCTTCCTTGAATCCCATGCCCGAAGAGGCTGAGGCTGAGGCGGCTGAGGCTGAAGCAACCACTGCAGATCCACCTTCCAATGCTGAACCTCCTCCTCCTCGTAAAGGTAGTGTACAAGCAACCCACTTTTGAAATAGCTCACTAATGAGAATCAGAGGTGGTCATAGACCTTGCACTGATAACAACATTGTTGTCACAGCTCGTGGTTTGGCTTGTTTTACGAGCAGGTCTGAGTCGCACTGCAGCTGGACAATCTCTCAAGGCATTGGACTACATTTTCTCTCTTCTTCTCAAGCTTGTTGCCACTGCCATAGAGAATGAGTTTGACACTGTGATACAATTCACTGGTGTCAAGATTCCTCAGGACATTCGAGCAGTATATAGCCGGCTACAGGTTGATCCAGAAATCACACAAACAGCAGTGTGTCCAAAATGCTTTACTCCTGTAGAAGGTGCTGCAAAAGTTTGCTCTTGGAGAGAGACACCTCGCTCTCGTCCTTGTGGCACCCAACTTTTGAAGCCTGATAGAACAAGGTCGGGTTCAACGGGAACAGTATGTGCTTTGTAGCCAACTTTACTATGATCTGTGTGCTAATTGAGTAGATACCCCGTTTGCTTTATTGTACGCAGTCCTTCAAATCATGGGTCACATGGTTTCTTTCACGACCGGACATCGAAAGCGCCTTGGAGAAAACCTTTCTACAACCTCCTCCAACTCAATTCAATGTCATGCATAGTATTCAGGACAGCCCTGCATGGCAGGCTCTTCGTGGCTTTCTTCGGTCGCGCTACGATCTTGTATTTGCCATCTATATTGACTGGTTGAATCCTTTCACCAATAAACAAGCAGGTAATTTGAGTTTTATACTATCTACATATCCTACTTACTGGTAACTGAATACTAGGAAAAAAATATTCCATGGGCGCTGTAGTTGCCTACTGCATGAATCTGCCCATAGAGATTGCTTTTGCTCCGGAGAACTGTTTTTTCATCACAGCTACTCCCGGACCTAAAGAGCCAGATGTTGTCACCTTGAACCACTGTATCCGTCCTTTCATTGATGAGGTCATGCCATTCCAGAGACTTGGAGAGCAAATTCCTACTTATCGACATCCCGATGGAGTATTGGTTCGCACCAGAGTGGGAATTCCAGTCATTGCTGATACACCAGCTCTTCATAAGGTTAATTTTTCCTCTGTCACTGTATTTGATTGCTCATGAATAAACACTTATAAGATTCTAGGTCATCTCAGTCATTCAGCATACTATTTCTGTTCATTCTGTGACTTGCTCATTGAGAATATCGAGGAACTCGACCATACACGTTGGCACCTACGCAATGGTACCACAACCCGTACACAGGCTAATGCATGGAAGGAACTCAACACAAAATCTGCCCGTACAGACTTTGCCAGAAGCACAGGAATACGGTGGACAGAACTACATCGTCTGGATCTCTCTCATTGGGATTCTATCCTGCATCATATTCTGGGATTCATGCACATTTGGCTCGAAGGTGCCCTTGAAACACATTTACGAGTCTTGTGGGGAATAGGGCGAGCTGAAGGAGATGAGAAAGCACAGAAGGAGACTAGGGAAGCAGTTGCAGAGGAAAATCAGGAAGATGAGCAGTTCACTCAAGCTGATGTGGATGAATCAGTGGAGGAGGCAAGCGAATTGGCTAGTGAGGCGGCAGAGAATGCAATGTGGGAACCACAGACTATCCAGTTGACTTACGACCTTGATTCTTCATCTGATGATGAAGATGAAGATTATTTTCCTTCATCACATGGTAAAATGAACCTCCACATCTTGTAAATACACTCTGATATTTTCTCTCGTAGATGATGATGATCAGGAAGATGATGCCTATACCAACGATGATGCTGACACTATCACCGGTGATACTGAAACCGGAGAAAGGGAGAAAGATGATGATGAGCTCAATGATCCTTCATTCCTGGGTGAGATCCCTGAAGGAGGTGACACCTTTGGGAAAGAAGAAATGACCGAGATCTGGAATTGTATCACGGAGATGACTCTACCCACTTGGGTTAGCCGCCCTCCCTTTGATCTAGGAAAGAAATCTGCTGGCCATGGAAAGCTCACTGCAGCGGATTTCCTCACTTTGTTTTCCACAGTCTTCCCACTCGTTCTTCCGGAGTTCTGGTATCGATCCAATGACCCAGTCAAACGTGTCATGCTTACCAACTTTTACAATCTTGTTGCCTGCACCAATATTGTGGCATCATATACAACAAACGATAGTGAAGCTCAGCAGTTTCAAAAGCATTATACAGCATACCGACAATCACTTCCTCAACTTTTCCCTACTTTCCACTCGCTTCCAAAACATCACTATGGGGAGCACCTTGGCGCACTCCTCAGATATTGGGGACCTCTTGCCTCCTTGAATGAGTTTGCTGGGGAGCGTTTGAATGGCATGCTACAAAGGATCAAGACAAATGGTCAAGCAGGTACGTCATCACTCTGGATATCTCTACTTCTATTAATTTGCTTGTAGGTCAACTAGAACTTACTCTGATGCGTCAAATCAATCGACGCTTCAGACTACAAGTTCTTCTGCAGAGCTCCGATGATGCAAGTGACCCGAGTGCACGTTTATCCAGCATCTTGGAGCCTGAGCGTGCTACCGGTCCAAGGGTTCTCGATGCAGAAGCAACAGCAGCCTATTTGGCTCCTCTTCCTCATATGGAGAAAGTCGACCACGACCTGGTACTTGCCTATCTCAATGCTCATGGCCCGCCGTACCTTCACTGCGAGCATCGTCCTCTCTTACCAAGCAGTCGTGTTTTCCCTCCAGTTGCAAAGCTACGCACCGAATGGCGAGTGGGTGACCGCACCTATAGCCGCATCGACTCGCATCCAGGTAACAGTGCGATACAGTTTCGTCACCCGGACAGTGGACTTCCAGAGACTGGCTCCATCACAAGTATTCTCTGCATACCCTTGCAAGGAGTTCTTCGTACCTTTTTCATCGTGACATTGCACAAGCCCCTCCCAGAAGACGAGTTACAGAAAACCCCATTCCCGTCACATCCACGCTTGCTTACCACCGCCGTTGATGAAGTCCTTTCGGATACACGAGTCGTCATAGAATCAGAGCACATTATTACACACCTTACCACGTATATCCGGCCAGCTGGCACATACAATGTGGGGAAGCCATTCATGGTAGTTTGTTGGGCCTTGAATCGCGGTCGTAAGTAGATGATGAATGCATGTTGCTTGATAACTTGCCAGACGTTCAGGCGCATATTCATAGACATATTCATAGAACGACATACAGTACAGGTAAGCATACAAAAATCTATACGGGAAACATACGCGGTGTCATAAGTACTACAGAAGAGAATATGGGATTTCATAGATGTAGAGGAGTACGGCGTCTGCATCGCCAAGGTCTAAATCACCTGCCGTTTATTCTGCGACAGCCTCTTCCTCTGTCGCGCCGCCAACCGAAGACTGATTGGTTTGGTCTTCCGCACCATGCGCAGTCGAAGATTGGGCACCATCAACGTCCATGTTTGTCGACGCCCCCGAGCCCGAAGCTCCGACCCCAGCGTCGTTGTTGTTATCGACAGGGATGTGATCGTCTCCGTTGTTGCTGTCAACAGAAATACGTTCGTCCTCGTCGTCTTCCGGCTCCCCATCAGTGAACTCGGCATCGTTCTCGTCCGTGTCATCGTCGAGTTCGATGAACTCGACGTCGTCGTCGCGTGGAATATCATCCTGCTCTGCGTCCTCCTCCTCCTGTCCGTTGCCTTCAACCATACCCGCCTTCTTCAAGTTTGCAATCTGCGCAGCTGTTGGATCGGGATAGGCTGACAATGCTTGAGCAGAGTACTTGGCATGGAAATCCAAGTCCGACATGCTCAGAATCTCTATCGCAAATAGGCCCGACTGTTCCGTCTCAAATTCGCGTTTCAGAGCGTCTGCTAGCGAACGGTGAGGAAACGCAACACCGTAACTGGATAGGTCGAACTGCTCCTGGGCCGTCAGTTCATTCTTCCAGTACGATGGCGAATGATAGTCGCGGGCAACTGCTTCGGGTGCTTCTTCGAAGACAGGAGGAAGCTGTTCTCCGTCGTAAACTCGCTTCCTCTCCTTGTCTTTCCTGAGAAAATCGTGAGACACAAGACCGAGACAGACACGGACGTCACATACGTGGCAATGCCATTCCGCTTCTTGTAACCAACATAGCGATGATCGAGGTATTGAAGAAACTCAGTCATGGTCTCGCTACGTCCCACCTTGCGCCGAACCCGCCAAAACGTTTTGTCTGGAGAGAGCTCGTCGTCGGAGTGTACCTCCGCCACGCTGACAAGATTGCGGTAACGGGGAGCCACACCGAGGACAACGCACATGGTCAGCCGATTGTGCATCAACTGCAGAAGGTGTAAACGACAAGAAGGAACATGAGTGCGTTGGCCTACTCACCTTGTCGCGCTGGGTGCGCGCCTCCGCCGAAAGTCTGCTCTTCTCATGGGTCCCTTCGGCTCTGATTTCCGCGTTCACCTTGGAACCCATCAACTTGTAGACGAAGTGCCGGTAGATAGACTGTATGAGCGGTCGATCGTGAAACCAAGGTTGCAAGCGGACCTCTGAGGCAGGATAGACGCCCATCAAGCCCATGGTTTGGAAGGTACTGAGAGCGATCCCTTCGTGGACGAGGTTATAAGGTGACTCGGGGCTGTTGCTGGAGCATTGGGGAGCGAAGACTTGTAGACCAAAATGACCGACAGTGGAGAACAAGGAAGCCAAAGCACCCTCATCCACTCTGCTGATGGACTTTTCGATCATGCTGGTGCCACGAGCCGCCGTCTCCTTGACCTTCGCGGCCTGGTCGATGCTCGCCTGGTTGGCCGCTTTGGAGGATGACATTATGGCTTCGACGGTCGCGTCCATGTTGGCCTGTGTGGAAGAAGTGCTTTGCCAGGCCTTTACGGCTGCGGCAGAAACGGGAGGTGGGATCGAATTGTCATTGTAAAGTCCCCAGAGCAGTCGAATATGAAGATAAACCCAGGACTACAGCACGATGGTTGAGACGCGTTAATAGAGAAGAAACTGATAGCGTACTTTGAATTTCCTCAGCGAGGGGCTGTCCTTCTCCTTCGTGGGCTGCGGATCCTCGTCATCGGACTCTTCGCTGGAATCAGCGTCGGACGAAGAGGCAGACGAGGAAGATTGGGAACGGCTGCGCCTACGCCTCTTTCGTTCCTTTTCCTTTCCCTTGCCGCGGATCGATTGCTTCTTGGCCTTGGAAATCTCCTTCGCCCTTTCCCTGGCCTTCGATGTTGGCTTCCTAGTGGATTTCTTCCTCTCCTGCGGCGGCTTGGCCTTCTCTTTCTCCGCCTGCCGTGTGGCCTTGGCCTTTTCCCTCGCTCGCAGCTTCTCCGTCTTGGCCTTCTTTGACGGCGAAGGTGTGGTCACAGGAGCTACGCTGCTGGTACGTGCGCGCTTCCTGCGTCGAGTGGGACTTGCGTCGCCGTGCATGGAAACGTCGTCGCTGCTGCGATGATCGTTGGTGTTCGACATAGTGAGGAGTGGTGAGAGGAGGTGTGGACTGGAGACGGTGGAGGAGGAGATGACTGCAAATGAAAGAATGAAAGAGGATGCCAGTCTTGATAACGGCTAACCGGTCCGGAGCTTGTCATGTAGGGTCAGCACGCAGGGTGAAGATAATGCCGCCAAATTAGTGTGTCTTCGAGGGTGGTGGGCGACGTGATGGACATACCGATAGTAGTGTAACATTTGTCGACTCGCGTAAGCCAAGCCAAAGATTCCATCGCGCTGTAATTCTTGTTCATCATTAACATCCCCACTTCTCTGATTGGCGGCGGAGGCGGTGCCATCGAGCTGCTCTGATGCACCCTGGGAAGAATCAATGTATGAAAAATGGCGAACAGGCTACGCACTTGGCTTGAGACGGCGTTCTCCTGGCATTTTGGAAGTGTGGCGAGTTGCAACCACCCTTGTCTGCGATTGCGCAGACTACAAAGCTTACAGTCTCTGAGATACGCAAACCATTGCATTCGTATTTACTAGTAGTTTACTTGATGAGAGCAAGGCGACTTACAGATTCCTTTCCTCTTGCTACTTGGTGGTACGAAGACAAGTGGGAAAGGATCACGTGTATACTCAGCACCCAGGCAAGTCGGCAGCAGGACGTTAAGTCCGTCTTTTCGGATTTAACGTCCTCGGATGGATTTGATTACACTGCCGGGAAACACGTGAACTTTTCCGCCTTGCCTTCTCTCCACCATCGTCGGTACGAGCGTCAATAATACAATCATGTTGTTGACGAGGAAATAATTCAGTGCTGTATACTGTGAGATCCCGCCGTCGCCATTGGCGAATTACTGAGAGAATACAGATACAGTCCATGCCGGTTCAATCAAAGTCAAAATGTTGTGTCTCGTGTGGCGCACACGAGCGAACGTGGTCTTACAGAAGCCGCAATGTATCGAACATGATGAGCCGAAACCTCTTTTTCACTTCAGAAGCAGAATAGTAACGTTGCGGTCTTCGAGCAGGTAAGGCTATTCAATATTATCTGTCCGAATCCGTAGTCATGGGCCGGCAGCGATGAACACCTTCCCGAATGCGTCGTACATGCCCTATACATCGTACACGAATCTCCAAAACTGTTTCGTTTTCCAGGACCAGCCAGGAGCCGTGGCGTTCTCGAGATGGTATGCGAATGTTCTTATACCTACCCCAATCACTAACTTCTGAACCGGCAGAGATATAGCCGCCCTGGGGCCCTTGTTCGTGCGTATCATAGCGTACATGAAAGTACCAGACTGGTTCTCTTCTCAGGACCAGTCAAGAGCCGTGGCGTTCTCGAATACCGACGCGAATTACTACAAGGTGAAATGACACTCGACTGACTAGCTGCTGAACTGACAGCGTTTCAGCTGCTCTGGGAGGACCCGTCTCTCTTCAATACAACTGACATGATGTGGCGTTTGATGAAAAAAAACACGCGTTCTTGGCTGACATGTGCCTCGGAGGTATTCATCGAGAGAAGCCAGGTGACACGCTTTGAAAACGCGAGATCAGTGCCATGCTGCCCGACTGACATGGCTTCCACCATCTCCTTCGCCATCGCATTTGTTGCTATCGTTCTCATCTTCTCGATCGATCTCACCGTCATCGACACCATTGCATCGGTAGCCGCGGCTCTCATATTTTCCACCATCGTCCTGGCCATCTCTTTGATATTCGCCGTCCTTGCCGCTGCCTTCATGTTCTTGCAAGATCCCATCGTCATCACCACCGTTGCCCTCCTGGCCGTTGCTTTCATATGTTTTCGCAGACGTTCGTACTCTTGATTTCCGATGATATGTGGATGCTCTAACATGCTGCATTGCAGCGCGGTCTCGAGTCAAAGCCCGATCAGTGCCCAAAACGTTGCAGGCTCAAGGCGAACGGCGGTGGAACTATACATCAAAGGAACTCATGGCGGTAGCCTCCAAACATACCCTGGCCGACGGTTCGTCTCCTCCTTTCCTTCGGACCACTGTTAAGTTTGAATTTTAGCCCCGACTCTGAAAGACTTGGAAAACTTGGGACCGCCGATTGCAAGATCTCTTGAGCCCAAGCAGGCGTCAACAACCCGCACACGCTTCCCTTACCCGCCCTTCGATGACAACGCGGCTGCTGAGAGGGTTTTCTGGGTGGTCTTGGTTGGCGAGAAGCCGGGTTGCTTTCGGGGACGCCAAGCTGTACTGACAGCGAATCCCAACATCGGTGCCAAAGCGCCTCTTCCTACATGGACGGAAGAGGAGGCACGCAAGATCTGGGCGCTAGCTATTGAGAGGGATATCGTTAGGCATCTTTGAAAAGATCAGTGTTACGCTCACTATTTCAACCCTCAGCGCTACGGAAAGTCGATAGAACCCTTCGTCCATATATACATTCTTGACAACGACAATAAGAGTATAATCGTGCAAAATTTGCGAGTATCAGCGAGGATTTTAATGCCATTCAGAGACAATAACTATAGAATCACGGATACAAGATAGCGTACAGAGTACTATATTCTTCCAGAATACGATAGCAGCATGATCTCAGAACGGGCCAACAGGCCATAACCTACCTCTGCCTGGAGCGAGGACAAGGAGAAAAGATTCACGTGGCGTTCGGCAGCGCATCAAGTGCCGCCGAAGACGTTAAATCCGAGAATCCGGACTTAACGTTGCGCTGCCGACTTGATGATGTGTTCGGGACACACGTGATCCTTTCCCGCTTGCCTCCTACCGCCAGGAAGTTACGCAGCAGCAAGCGGGATCAGACAGGTAAGCGCCATCCCGTCCGACGTACAGTAGATTAGTTAGCAAATAAAAAGAATCTACGAACAGAAAGTCTTGAAGCCCTGAACGCACCGCGGTAGCAGAAATATGCAGGGAGAGTCCAGGTCACTAATAGCAGTTTTCAGACTCACATCAGCCTATCAAAAGCATGAAATTGTATGTTGTCGGTACGTAGCGAGTAGCTCCAGTTCTTGGATCATCTAATGCCCTGTCAGAATGCATCGACGAAGCCCGATGGCACCAAAAAACGGTACAATATCGGGTGAAATGGCTGGGCTACCCGGTCTCAAGCAATACGCGAGTCGCACGGATGATCTTCTGGACGTCACTCACAATGGCACACAGTTGGGAGCCTACGTTATCATTTCGCAACGGAAGTTCGACCTATCTCTTGACTGAGTGGTGGGCACGCGTGGAGCAGGACAGCGGCCACAAGCAGGCTGATCTCAAAACACTAAAGAGGGTTGTCGCAACGCAACAACACATAGGTGAGTCGAGGTATTAGTGACTAGAGAACCGAGTTCATGTGGCGCTCTCATTCTTCACGAGCAGAAACGAGCAACGGCCCGATTGGCCTCCTCAGACAATGTCAAGGGTGTCCCCAAGACAGGTTTCACTTCGAAAGGAGAACCGCAGATTCATGCTCATCATCCTTTTCAGATCGGACATCCCCAGTCGACTTCGAACGAATCTCCGATGCAGGTTGGTCGTGTTGACAAACTGTCTGATATCCATACCAACTAGCCTCAGACAGAATTGCCCTTAACAGAGTGAGGGAGGCATTGGTCAACGCCGGTCAGTTGCATCCTGAATGATGATCCCTCAAACTAACAAGTCATTACAGACAGCAAGCAATGGGTCAATCTCGCCGGGCTACGCGAACCCTTGTCACCACTTTCAGACCTCGCTTAAGCTCGCCTAAACCGTACAGTGGAATCGTAGGAAGCAAACTAACCTTTTGTAACACATACATTACATGTCTATTCAACAAGAAAGCTACGCAAAGGGACAGAGATGATTCGAACTGCTTATGGGTAAGTAGTTCTGGATGGCGCAATTAAGGATATCCTCAAGCAGATGCGTTCGTCCCTTACCGACAAATGTCTCCCTGTCCAGCGCGCAGCATCCGAGGTTCGCCTACACCATCTCGATTGAAGCTCAACTGACTACTTCGTTAGGTCCTCATTGTCGTGTATAGAAACGACGACCATCCAAGCGTCCACGACATCGATGCCATCATAACTCTCTGCGTCAAGAGCTTGGAGGGAGCGGATGAGGCCACCAGACATTCACTGTCTCTATTTGTCGGACATCTTCTTGCCACCACTCAGATTGAAAGGGTGGTACCGTCGCCGGAGACGTCATCCAAAAGCAAGAATACCAGTGACAACACCGACGCTGAAGACTCGTCTCCTTCCCATGCTGCAGCTTAGGACGCGACGAAGCCGCTGCTGACACCGACGGAGATGTTCCATCATCTATCTTCCCAGTGTCAAACCCGTGCGTCGGAGAAGACGGAGCGTCGTGTAGGGGGCGCAACCAGATATCCATTCGACCTGGGCATTGGGGCAGCCGACTAACGGCAACGAGGTGCGCCGAGGAACACTCGTCGTGGCGAACGGTACGTGCGCGCTGTCCTGTGCTTCTCATCAGAGATTTGGCAGGAGCAGAGACCACTCGGAATCACGGAAAAAGGATGGCGCACCGTAGAGTGTGCAGACGGGCTCCTGCAT
Source organism: Strobilurus orientalis (assembly GCA_019915145.1). NCBI lineage: Eukaryota > Fungi > Basidiomycota > Agaricomycetes > Agaricales > Physalacriaceae > Strobilurus > Strobilurus orientalis. The sequence goes on along the minus strand of JAHLML010000005.1, from coordinate 3,192,948 downwards.
TTCATGAAGGGCAAGGCAATCAATGGTGCGTATATTGCTGAGTGTTTAATACATATGAATGCTAACAGGTACAAGGGTATAACGGCTAGATATGAAGTACAAAAGCTAGTAAAACTGGTTATAGGTTGGCTTTGGTGAGGTTCATGATACACTACAAGAAAAGATGGTACAATACTAATACAAAGCAAGGGAATGGTAGTCTAAACGGGGGGATAAAATGGAACCTCGGGAGGGCTCAATGGAAAACAGAGAATGAAAGAGAGAAAGAACCCACCGGGATGTGGTCCGAAATGTCGAACCAGTACTTGAAGCGCCGTTGGGACGGCGGCACAATCGACTCGCGCGCTATCATGCGAGCGACGGCGCCAGGGATCGATTCGTCGTGGACGAAGGGGTCGGAATCACGAAGGCTGAACCAATGGATCGCCCCGATGCACCAGCACTGCGGGTTAAAAACGCGGATGGTGAGGTGCCCGCGCAGTCTGCGGGGCGGCTCGGGGTCGTGATATTTAGTGGGCCTAGTATGAGTGAGTAAACAAATGTGCAGACACTGAAAACATACGCGAGGGCGAAGATCCTCGCTTGGGGACCGAAGCGTCCGTGGTAACGATCGACAGCGTCGCCGAGGGCGCGTTCGGCGAGGGTGAGCGCGCTGCCGCGACGACTGGAAAGAATGCGCGGGCCGACTCGCGGGCGATAAAGGCGTATGCCGTTGGGGGCGGTGGCGGGGCGGACCATGTCGTGGTTGAGCGTTGGTGGTGCTGGTGGGTGCTCCGGGGCTGGAAGGTCTCGCGGCTTGATCTGGCGAGTAACAGTGTCACGGCTCTGTGACGCGCTGACGAGACTAAGAATTTCTGGCGCAGGGGACGCCACAGCTGAAAATTCACATGCTATCGAAGAGTTAGAGAAGAGCGGCGTTGAGTGCTTAATATGGATGGATGGATCGGGCCGACGGTATCTGATTTAGCCGCGTCGGAGGCTGCGCCGAGTTGAGACCCTACTATGCCGAAACATAATGCACAGAAACAGAAATTCATTAATAGTAATTTATTTGAGAAGTATACACACGAGCTGGTTCGACTCGGCTATCTACAAAACAAAGGAATCTGAGAGCCGGAAATGTCGCAGACTGGCGGGCCGGACCGCCAACGGTGAACTGAAAGGATCATGAAGTCAAAGAAAAAAAGCTGGCGAAAGCTCGAGTGTCTGCCGTTAAGGCAGACACTAGTGTCTGCCCTGGACCCTGCCCCCGGTGTCAGGAGCGCCTTGACTTGAAGTTGTTACGTTCAAAGTCCAACTGGCATTCGTTGGTATTTCTTGCTTTCTCATTTCTTGGACAACAAGTACACTTGGGCTGCTGTTAGCTATCCTCAGGAAAATGGCTGAAACCCAGAGTGTGTGACTTTTCTCTATCAAAGGCAGCTCAGTGATTGTTAGTAACATTGTTAGGCTCGCTGGACGTTTGCAAAAATTGCGGCTGCAAACCATCCTCGAAGGGGCGACGTGTTTGCGATCGGCCTTCGCCGTATCAGCACTTTCTCGATGGCGCTGAGGCATCTCCCAGTGAGCTCGACGGCATGCGCCCACAAATAAAAGCTTTCGTGACAACCATCCGCCAGGATCTCAATGATGCTGTGGTGCGAGTTGACTGTCTGCGCCGCGCTCTGGAGGAAGCAGAAAGGGATCGCGACCAAGTCCTTGACTTTGTGAATGCACATACCGCCCTGGATCCACCCATGTCCCGTCTACCGCCAGAGATCCTCGCCCACATCTTCTCCTTCACGTTCACCGCCCCATTCCCCATTTTTGGGACAGGAACGGAAGGTCCATGGCCACTTGGGAAGGTGTGCCAGACGTGGCGTAAGGTGGCATGGGAGACACCAGTTTTGTGGAGTTGTTTTGCGCTGAGGGACGAGAGAAACATCGAGGTCGTTGAAGGAGACGATACTCACTCCGAGTACAGCGTGGATTCCGAAGAAAGTCCCCAAAATGCCTTCCATCGCCAAGTTGTCTTGGACGTTCTTGCACGCTCTGGCTCACTTCCGCTCAGCGTCGCTCTAGAATCGTATCTCGAACCGCCGATATACACCGAGTTACTGTCGGCGCACATTTCGCGTCTCGAAGAACTCCGTGTCACCGGGCACTTGTCCAACCTGAAGGACTTCTCATCGGAGGCCACGATGCTGAAGAAATTGCACCTCAACATGGATGGCGGCTATAGTATGGACGGCGGCTATAATACGGACGGAGAAGAGATTGAGCACCCTCATCCAAGATCTCGGGGCTTCTTCAAGGTCGTCCTCGACGCTCCCCAACTCACTCACGCACGTCTACGCATTGGGGGCCAGATCACCAAAGAGCAACTCATCCTTCCATGGGGGCAGCTCACCCACCTCGATATCGAATTCGCCAGCATGGTACCAGATATGATCATAAACATACTCTCACAGTGCCATAATCTGGTCTCTCTCGTTGACAGTGCAATACTAGACGAGAGCGAGGGCGAGGCCGCACACACTGGCGGAATCGCCAGCTTCCTCCACCTCAAGTCTCTCGAAACGCGATCCCCATTCCAACGCCTATCACACATTACCTGTCCCGCACTCGAGACATTCTCTATCGCAGGCTACTTTGAAGACTTCGCCGATTCCGATTGGGAGGCCTTCCAGGCATTCGTCCAGCGGTCAAAGTTCAAGCTACAGGAAGTCAAGCTGACGCAGGATAGCAGCCTCACGGTCGTCCCGAAGCCGTTCATGCTCTTTATCAACGCGGTCTCGTACGTTCCGCGCCTGGAAATCGACATGAGCAACACGGACCCGCCGTTTGATCTCATCTTTGGGCCGCTGAAACATGGGTACGGGATGTTCCCAGACTTGGAGGTATTGACGCTGCGGTTATCGGTGCATGCTTTCTTGGGGCTGAAAGCACGGTCGGAGAAGCAGAGGAAGACGGAGCAAATGATCATCGATATTGCGGAGTCGAGGTGGAGGGCGACGGGTGCCAAAATCAAGACGATCACGGTAGAGCTGGATACGAAGGATATGTTGGGTGAGGATGGGTCGGACGGGTATGATACGGATGAATATCAGGATGAAGATGTCTTGGAGATGCATCAGAAGTTAGAGGGAACGGAGCTGGTACAGAGGTTGAAGGTGCTAAAGGAGGAGGGGTTGGATGTGTCTGTCCTCTCTGGTAGGTTTCGAGCATTACCTCGTCCGTTCTTTTTGCTGATGATTCATACAGGTGCGAGTAAAACTAGGCGTTTGTAGATGGCTACTGTCACCCTTTTCACATCAATGCGCACACACGAATAGTCGACGCAACCCGACCTCCTCCCCAATATTCTCCCTTAGATGGCATTCTTGAATGGTCCGCATAAACGTATCGGAAAGATCATGACCACTCAATAGAGATGAAGCCAATCGTTGGGTAAGTCACTGTACCAAATCTGGCTCAGTGTGCTGAAAATTTGATGTCCAAAGGCATCGGTAAAAAAGATTGATTTCGAGCCGAGTGTGGAAGGGCAGATCGCGATGTCGACTGCGACTCTTTCTATGAGTCAGCTGTCGTGCTGTAGTAGTGATTCCGTTTACTGAAAGAACCCACAAGGACGATATGGCATTGAATGTGAAGCGCGCATCATCGATTGTTAACTTCATCAACTTTTGAATACACATGCCATCTGTCCTTCACTGTGTGCCATCTGGTAGAGGGCAATGGGCTTACCTGAGAGTATGGTCGTTGCTGAAAGAACGAAAGAACCTACTTGCGCGCACTAATTTATAAATTGAAGCAGCACTTTGCTGGCTGACATATGTTAGGTATGCAGACTCGACTCCTTCTATTGACCGGTTGACTCTGCCTGGAATAATATGCGAGTGAATGATCCTTACTGGATGCTGAGTCGTTGTCAAATATCACTTCGGTGCAGGCCGAGGCCTGTCAAATCAAACCCTGTCAACGTGGAAGGCGATCGGATCCCGGGCCGTTCTCACCTTTACCTCTCACCGTCGCACCGTATACCTCACTGCATTGCTGGCTGGCCACTAGTGGAGAGAAGCAGCTACTCTCGCTCTTTACCAAATAGTCAGGTAAACTCTGCTCTTGCTGCTCTTTGAGTGTACCCGAATGAATAATATTCCAGAAACAATTATATGAACCCATTCGCATCCATGTCCTCTTCAGCCCACAAATATTCCGTGATTCTGCCCACCTACAACGAGCGCACCAATCTTCCCATAATAACACAACTCCTCGTTGACACCTTCGTGTCCCATGCCCTTGCTTTCGAAATCATCATCGTCGACGACGCATCTCCGGACGGGACCCAAGAGGTCGCTCTGCAGCTTGCCCGAGCTTACGGAGAAGACAAAATACTCCTGAAGCCACGCGCGGGAAAGCTTGGACTTGGAACCGCCTATATACATGGCCTCAATTTCGTCACTGGCGACTTTGTCATAATCATGGATGCAGACTTCTCCCACCACCCCAAATTCATACCCCAGTTCATCGCGCTCCAGCAGAAGCACAATTTGGATATAGTCACCGGGACTCGGTACAGATCGACGTCCAAGCCCAGTTCGACCTGCACACCCGGGGGTGTTCATGGGTGGGATCTGCGCCGCAAGCTCGTGTCGAGGGGAGCCAACTTTTTGGCCGACACCGTACTCAACCCTGGCGTCAGCGACCTGACAGGGAGCTTCCGCCTCTACCGTCTTCCTGTGCTTCGGCATATCATCTCCGTCACCCAGTCGAAAGGATATGTCTTTCAGATGGAAATGATAGTACGGGCGAGAGCTGCAGGATATAGCATCGGAGAAGTACCAATCACGTTTGTCGACCGCATATTTGGCGAGTCAAAACTTGGTGCGGACGAGATAGTTGGGTATGCCAAGGGTGTATGGCAGCTGTTTATCAGTGTATAGACATCGTGGATTACCAGCGTCGTCGTCTCAATCGAATTTGCCATTTTCTCACCGCGGACTTGGCTGAAAGCGAAGTAAGTCCACCGTACTTGGCATGGTCAATGATAGATCTCAATAAGGTTAATTTCCTGCAGAATCGAAATACAGATACAGTACATATGTACATCGCCTCGCTCATGCTATCACTTGCCAGTGTTTACCAATCGCAAAAGTTAGGTGTGGGATACGGTGACGGAGCTACTGCTGACAGAGACAGATGTGAGAACTTGGTTGTTCTGCTCAATGTCAATCACAGTTGCACCGGATGGGCTGACTGTGGTCCCAGACAAGGTAACCGCCGACGCGCCGGTGAAAGTGACGGTACCAAAATTGGCAAACGGAACAAGTGCGCAGCTCGTGCCACTCGAATTGCAGGTTTCGAAATCCTCCACAATCCACTCGGCGTTGAACTCGCAGAGTGAGGCACTTGACGACAGGGTCTTGCTGACGGTGGTCCCCCTGCTGTTGTTCTTGATGGTCAAGGTGCCTGCCGTTTTGCTGGAAGCAGCAGCGGTGAGAGTGATTGAGTCTCCCGCCGCGAACGTGATGCCCGTGAAATCATTGGCAAAGTCGGGGAAGTACTCATACCAACCTTCATAGAACCATCGTCAGCAAGTCTCACGCACAACGGACTTGATCTTCGCTTACCATCGAACGCGACGGCAGATCCCTGGACGCAGAAATCGACTCCAGTCTGCAGAATGGCCGTGTCGCAAGTATCTCCGTCGATGCCGACCCAGGCAGAGGCGCACTGCTCGGCGGATCCCCCTGTGCTTCTGGGGGTAGGGACGGTGAAAGTCCCAGTGACAGTCTTGTATGTCGTCTTGCTCCAGATATCAGACAATCTGAATGCCCATCAGTCATCTAGAACAACGTACCGTGCTGGCAACCAAAACTCCTCCAGCCCAATTAGAGCTGAACTCGGGGTGAGTTATGTTGGTTGTCTCGGTCGTGACGACTTGTTCGGTGATGAGGTTCACAAGACCACCGCGGCGCAGGCCGGAGGAGCGACGTGCCAAGCGGGAATTCATGCGCTCCCTGCTGGTCGGGACAGCGAAAGCAGCGCTGGCAAGGAGAGCCTGGACAAAGAGGGCGATAGAGTACATCTTGCAGAGGGAACCGGAATGTCAAGGGCTGCTGAGTACGGAGCCTGAGCTGGAAGAACATCGCGAATCAGCATGTACTTTATACCATAATGGAGGAGAACCACTCGCGTACGTGACCTTCGCAACGGGCCGAGGGAGTTGCGGGTAGGTATACGGCTATTGTGCGTGCGACGAAACAAGCGCATTTAGGCATCAGAGAGCGTAGAAGCGAGCATCGATAGCGATTGCGTATGGTACACGACCAGTTATCAGCTTCAGCTCTGTTTTTAGATTCGATGCAACATGTTTAGGAAGATAAACACAAGGGACCAGTGCTTCGTTTGCTATGTGGTTCACAGACAAGGACGACAAGGGCTTCCCATGCGTCGGTCTTGAGTAGCGTTCTTTGTGGAGTTGCATCCTCCAAGCTTGACCCGACCATCAGCCACCGAGGCCCAAGACTGTCCAAAGACTGACGATGTATAGCGAAGTGGCGCCGCTACCGAGAAGTGTGGTAAGGTCTTTGGTCATAAGATGCTCCGTCGTGGGTGTTGAGAGGGATTGAATACCAGTTTCTCACGACCGGCTTCTTCATCGCGCTTTTGCCGCCTGGCGTATCTTCGTGTTTCGTGGCATGAGACATGGGCTGCTATCGGCGTACAGTTTCATATCATCAATCATACGTGACCAGTCGACGATATAATTAAATTTATAGAAGGTCTGGTTACAGAAATACTCGGACAATTTGAAAGGAAGTCGAGGTCTCTGACTGGGTCTATGTATACACCTTAGATCGAAGAACAGCCACCTTGTTCCGGGCGGTCATCTCGCCCGAGACGACTGATAGACAGACAACACTGAAGAAAGTCTGTCATTGACATGTTGAGTTCGAGAACTGGGTACGGGAATAGCATGAACGCCTTCTCAAAGTATGCGTCCGGAGAAACGTTGCAGTATGAGAATGTAACTGTATGGAAGAATGAGTTGAGTGGAGTCTTCTCATTGATAAGACACTTGAGACCGCATGGTGAGGGTAACGGCGGTTGAGGAATTTGTTGAATGGAGGAGACGACGACAGCTTGATCATGTCCTCGTGTAGCACCAGGACTCTGATGTGTCGGCCCTCCGGTTCCAAAAATCGGTGAGTGTCGTCGTACCGGCGATACACTAGACGAAGAATCATAAGATTCTAACGGTCGAGGTCACTCCTTCGGATGTGGGCGAGCCGACATCAGGATTATTGGTATAGTCGGTGCAGCAATCAACACTTCCATGTACATTGTGAAAGATCTAATTTTGTCTACCATGCTACAATATTGAGTGCTACGCTGTTATGACCTGGACATCCTCCAGGAAATCACGCCACGTATCGTCATCAATGTCATCGAGGTCATTGTCATCGAACCATGCTTCATTCAGGCGAAGTTCCTTCAACACGGCACACCTGGTTCCGCATGTGCTTGTCCGGGACGTCACCATCTCCAGCAATTGAGATGGCGTCGCTTGATCTTCGCCACCGTCAACAACCACGTTACGAATGGTGAGATGGGTCAAACATGGTAAGATGATATCGTCGCCCACGGTCATGAAGCGCACAAGACTTGACGACAGGCGCCCTCCAAAGATTGCAAGCGTCTCGACGGTGGAAGTCCTTGTCAAGAGAGAGAACAAATCTGGCCATTGTTCAGACTGAGGATAGATGAACCTAATGCGGAGCTCTTTGAGGTTCTCAAAGTGCTTGTGGAAGCGGAGCCACGGCGATTCAGCTACGAGAAGCGATAGGGATGTGAGCTGGGGAATGTCGACGCGCTCGAGGAGATTCTGCAGGGTGTATGGGATAATAGAACTTTCTTGCGTGATGGAGAGGTCTGCAAGATGAGGGAGAGAGACAACCGGCCAGGTATGATCTGACTCTTCCTCAATTTCCCAAATATCGACATTAAGCGAGATGAGGTTTGTCATCTGGCGTAGGATCTCGGGATCAGGGCCTCGATAATTTGAGAAAGAGTACTTGACGATTTGAGAGTAAGGAAGGTAGAGGCCGGGGCCAGTATCACCGAGAATCGATAGCTGTGTCAACTTTGGTGCCAGTTGCAATGCGTCGACTGGAGTGCCACCAAAACCGGTGGGTTCAGCGCTGACCTCCAGAGCTACAAGCTGCTCGAAAACATGTCCCGAAAAGCAGGATAACTCAGAGACCCTGGTATGCACTGACAGCCGACGCCAACGATGTATGGAGGATTCCAACACCGCCAACAAGCCCTTTGTGATATCGTCCACTCCGCGTAAGAGTTGCTCCGTGTGAAGGACAACGTCAAGGAGGTGATTTCCGGAGCGAGCAAGGAATGTCGTTAGCCTCATGATACGGAACCGCGTGATGGGGCGCGAAAATTTGATTCGAAGGAGCGTCCAGAGAGCGGAGGATGAAAGAGCAATCCTTCGCCAGTGCTTACACACCTGAGAAAGAGTCCAGGGTGGAAGGGTAATATCGAGTGAATCGACATGATATTTTTCAGAAACATATTCAGGTTCTCCGCACCAGAAGAAAATTTCGCATAACAGTTCGTCTGGTAGAGCCCTTATATGCGGCAGACACTGCGACGCCATCAGATAGAGCCCTTCGTTCGCTTGTATCCAACAGTCACGCCGCACGATTCTAGCGCCTATGAACTCGCATATTTGAGTGGGAGGAATAAGAGCTTGCTTGGTGGCGTACGTTTGAATGACTGGCAGTTTGTGACAAAGGTATCCCTGCACAAGAGTTTTTCTCTCCCGTAGCTTGTGGTGGTTGAAGGATAGATGACCTGGGTCGATTCAGGCGCCTGGCGCTTAGTGGGCGGCTCAAGTGGCACAAAATGTGAGAGGTTGAAGGAGGGAGAGATGCGAAAATGACTTCGGGCCGGGATCCGGGGCTTGTCTGCCGGCGGCAGTACTGTACAGGTGTCGAATCAGTCGATCAACATCGGCCGGGAGTACCGCTAGTCCTCAGTAGTCATGGACCTCCCGCATCACATTCAAGAAGCATTGCTTTGCGGTCAATCGATACTGACTGTCTGGGACTGCCATCCATTCACAAAGCATGCGCGTTTTCGATTCTATTCACTGGCAGCACGAACCTTTGATTTGTTTCGCTCGTAAGTTGTTGTTTATTTTCCTAGGACTGAATATCTTCCTTTGGTCACGCGAGATGGCATGCGCGGATATATATAGAAACACTTTTGCTATCCATGTAGCTTACCTAGTCTTTCTCGCAAGACAGTTCTTGTAATCTGGCAATTCTTGCTTCTCTCGGCCACTCACGCATCTCCAATGCGATCTTCCTCGGAAACTTCGTCGGACGTGCTTACTATTCCGATGCATCGACTTTTCAGCTGGGCAGAGTGTAGACGATCTTGTCATTCCCCATGACTTTTCTGTTCTTATAAAAGGTAGCTCCCAATGAACTGAACGACACGCCCTAACCATCCATGTCTTCCTTGTTCATTGCTCTCCTTATCATACTCGCAGTCATTTACGCCGCTGTGCGCCTCTTTCAACGACGGTCTGTAGTCTCTCAGCTACAGGGACCTCCGTCCCCATCCTGGGTTTTCGGTTGGCATTCCAACCGCTCTCAGGCTCCAGAGGTGCTCACTACATCGACTCAATGTCAGGTCACGAAAAGGCTTTACGTTGCGAAGACGAGATTGGAGATCTAGAGTTCTCATGGACCAAAGATTACGGCCATGCCTTCCACATGAGAGGCGCTGTCGGTGTAAGGAACTCTCCGACCCGCTGCTCGCCACTCATGCATCATTGTTCAGCAACACCATCTCTTCCTTGCTGACCCAAAGGCAGTGCAACATGTCCTGCAAACATCAGGCTATCGCTACCCCAAGGTCGAGTGGAAGATACGCAGCGCCCTGGAGCTCTTTGGAAACGGGATTTTATCTGTTCAAGGTGGGTGGATGCGAGCTTGAACTCAGAGTGGACTTTTGAGAGCATCTCCAGGTGCTTCCCATCAACGCCATCGCAAGGTCTTGAACCCTGCGTTCTCTGCCAGTCAGTTAAAGACGTTTTCGGGTCTGTTCCAAAGGTCGGCCTCCAAAGTGAGAGCTGTTCTTCATCCTGAGCGCTCGAGTCTAAATGTGGATGGTACGATACTTAGCTCTCCGCGCGCATCAAAGACGTCCTTCGTTCTCAGGGCGACATCGTAAATATGCACCTGTGGCTCGGAAGGACGACGCTCGATGTCATTGGCGAAGGTAAGCAAGCTAATGTGAATTCGGTCAGTTTTGTTCACAATCGAACTCTGCATGACCAGCCGCCTTCGGGTACAAGTTCAATGCCCTTGACGACGAGAGGAACGAGCTTGCCAATATCCTTAACACGCTTTTGTGAGTAATTCCTGGATCTCCCATCTTCTCACCTTTATGTTTTGAATGCAGCGTCGACGCAGTCAAGATCGGTGATTGGTATTACATCTCCAACTACCTGTGGACTGTGGTACCATTCGCCCATCGGTTCATCAATCTCTTTCCCAACAAAAAGACGCGGAAGAATTGGGAGTTCCAGGCCGCGTGCAAACGCGTGGCGCGTCAGTTTTTGACAGAGCCCAAACTTCGTTATGGTGATAAGACCGACCCCATGGCTGGGAAGGATGTTCTGAGTATCCTCGGTAATTTCACCATGCCAATCCGGACTCACAAGTTGATCATCATCCTCCATAGTCCGCGCCAATAAAGCAGAGGATCCGAAGAAGATGCTGAACGATGATGAGGTCTATTCGCAGACTCCGTGAGTGGTATTCCGCGAGTTGAATTGACACTACATATGAGATTCTAGAGCCTTCATCCTGGCTGGACACGAGACATCCGCCTCGACATTGACGTGGCTGATCTATGAGCTGAGCAAACGACCAGAGCAGCAGAAGCGCATCCGTCAGGAGATCACCGAAGTGCGGCGTCGGTGCGGAGAGCTCAGCCCGCAAGACTACGATAGCATGAAATACACCAACGCGGTGATCAAAGTTCGTCATCTTCTGTGGCGAGTACATGTATTGACGCGCCGGACTAGGAGGGCCTCCGTTTCAATCCCATCGTTCCATGGTTGTTCCGAATCTCGGAGAAAGAGGATGTGATCCCGCTCTCTGAGCCCATCGTGACGAAGAATGGTGTCACCATCAGCGAGATCCCAGTCCAGAAGGGACAAGTCATCAACGTCGCTATCCACTGTTACAATCGGTGAGTGTCTCTCCGTGACTCGGAGTCCTGAGTGAGTACCAAAATATCATCAAGGAACCCGCTTGTTTGGGGTGCAGACGCGAGTGAGTGGAGACCTGAAAGATTCTTGGAGCAGATGGAAACCCAAACGCCGGTTGGCGTCTTCGCGAACCTGTGAGTGCTTCGTGTCAGCAGCGTCCTCAAAGCGACTGACATCTATCCCAGATTGACGTTCAGTACGCGTGGTCTTCATGAAGTGTGATAAGTTCGCTGAATTCTGGTTCCTCTTTCCAGGTGCGGGAGTTCGAGGATGCCTTGGGTGGCGCTTCGCGTACGTCTCCGTTTATCCAGAAAAAGCAGCTCCGAATTCATGTATCCGCAGAGTCATGGAGATCCAGACAATGCTCGTCGAGCTCATTGAGCACTTCGAATTCAGCTTCCCCGATGAGCAGGAAATTCTCAGAGTTCCGGCCGGACCCATGATACCTATGGTTCCGGGAAAGAAGGGACCGCAGATGCCTCTCCGTGTAACACCAGTCATTCTGTAAGACGAGTTTCATTCCAGAAAAGTGTACCATTAGTTGTTCTCCTTCCGTAAAAATATAGCGAATGTGATTATAAAGGCTTCCCAGCTCCTTGAAATGTCGAATGCTCCGAGATCCACCACTGAGAGAGAGAAGATATCAGCGCAGGTTTCAGGGTAGGCTGGGGCGACAAACCTTGACTGATCGCTCGACACCTTCCTGTACCGATATCTCAGGAGTGTAATCCAAGGCCCTTCGAGCTTTGTCAATGTTGCACCAGCGTGTCGTCGTACAGAGGGTGACTCGGTTCCTTGTAAGTAGAGGTGGTCTCCCAGTGATCCACGCAATGCATTCGGTTAGGAACCCGATCATCCAGGCCAAAGGGTACGGTATTGACCACGGTTGCTCCAGCTGATGTCCTGACGCTTTCCATAGTGCGCGAGGAAGGTTCCAAAACTGCCAGGGGTCCCCGTTGGTAATAAAGAAGGCCTGTCCGGCGACGAGGTCGTGCTTCGGGTGAGAGGGATCGAGTCGGTCGGCGGCAAGGAGGTGGGCGCTGGCAGCATTGACAATATAGGTCCAGTCCCACTTGTTTTGGTTGTTGCCAAGCTGGGACCTGTGCTTTCCTGTAACAAGCACGTTCATCATGGTGGTCACGGTAAGGCGGTCGCGGGTTCTAGGTTATGTGTTAAGCGAATAATATGGGCGCAAGAAGATAGCTGTGTGTACCCAAAGAGACCGGCAACGCGGAGAGAAGTGGTCCGCAGCGCGCCCCGACCGTTGGCTTCCAAAACGAGTTTCTCCGCGATGGCTTTCGTGGCGCAGTAGTCGTCAAAAGGACGCGTCGGGTACGGTGCAGTTTCGTCGACGCCCGGCTGGTCGGCGCCATCAAAGACAACACTGGCGCTGCTCGTGTAGACGAGCTTGTTAACGCCGAGCTCGACGGCCAACTTGATGATATTCTCTATGCCGCCGATATTGACTTTGTCCATGATATGGCGAGGCGCCTCAATGACGGACGCCGGAACGATAATACATGTTGCTGCGCACTGTCGACATTAAGCACGAATACTCGCCGAGCGGCGCAACAGGCGCACCTTTTGTATCACATCCCGCATGACAGTCTCGTCGGTCATGTCGCCTGAATATACGGCCGCTCGTGGGTCAACATCGCGGGTGACGACGTCAAATACAGCGACAGCTGGCTCGCCGCGCTGCAGAAGGAGGTCGACAATGTGCCCGCCGAGAAAGCCACAGCCGCCAATGACGAGGTACGATTCGGGCGTGGTGGCGGGAGCCATTCCAATTTCCAAGGCCGCCGATCATTTATTTGTTACTTGCCTTCCGACAACCATGACTGTCACCGTCAGACTGTTTATCAACCACACACGTCCACGCTCACCTGCATCTATCACTCGATGGGGGTTTCTTTCTTCGCTCGCAACACTTTAGAGCCACGCTAGACACTGCCCCGGGCCCGGAAGTGGACACAAAGTCACAGTCAAACGGCATATATAGACTGGGGCCCACCCTGGCCCACTCTACCCCAACTTGAGCTTGTTCACCACTTGAAGAGTGACGGTGGCTCTATAAAGCGCGCTATATAGCCTCCTCTCCCGATCAGAATCAGGATCAGGTCAGTACGCTGTAACGCTTCCCAATTCCTGTGCTTACTTTTCGCATCAGCACGATGGTTGCTCCCTCGAAGAAGTCTGCGTCATCAGCCGCTGCAGCGAAACCAGCGCCAAAGACTGATTCATACGATGGTCCCACTACAATGTCAGTACTACCCTCGCGTCCTCCCCCCCTCCCGCTCACGAGGCTGTAGTACTCATTACCCATCTCGAAGCTCACCTGGTGCCAAACCATCGCACAAGGAAACTGGCAATAGACTCATGACATTCCTCGTCTTCGCCATCCTCATCCTCGCGGTCTACGCTGTTCGAGTATGCCCTGCCTCTACTCACCCTCTGTGTTCGTACATCCAAGACAGCCCGCTTGTGGGAAAGGCGAAAGAGGGAGCCCACGTCTTCTATGCCCATGTCATCCACCCGGTCTACGACAAGCTAGTCGTGTCCCTCGTTCCGGTGTATAGGACGTACTATCCGCACTTCCATCGAGCCCACAAGGTGTATGTCCGGGCGCTCCTGGCGGCGGAGCCTTACGCTACTCGGGTGAAGGAATACTATGATGTTGCAGTCGTGTATCTGCTCGAAGTGTACACGCGTGTTCAACCCATTGTCGAGGCGCGTTTGGGCGAGATACGACGCGCCCTGAACCAGTATACGTTATGAAGGGAAGGAATCGCATTGATTCTGTAGTAACCGTCGCGTTGACTTGTAGCGTTGAAGGCTTGAAATCGAATCGACGAATCATAGCCTCCATCTCATGGGCGTGAATTAGAACAATGCGTCAGGAATGCAACTATTATGATTCACGCGAAGACTACTATCGTAGGGGGGTTTCTCGTTGTTTACTGCTTGACCGGTGTTACATGGAGAGGCATCTGCGATCCTCTCTTGCCCGAAACCATGGGTATCATAAGCCCAGCCGGTACTCTCAGTATCTTCTGCTCCTTTGGGAAGGCAAACTCGAAATGCTCGATAAGCTCAACGAGGATCGTTTGGATCTCCATCAGGCTTCACAGTACGTGAGTTAGATTGTGCTCTCAACAGAGAAAGAAAGAGCAACGTACGCGAAGCGCCAACCAATACATCCTCGAAGACCTGCGCCTAAAAACGAGTTAGAGATGTTGTTCTTCTTGGGTAGAGACACGAGCATACTGAATGTCAGCCTAGGCGGAAGGACGTTAGCAATGCAACTGACAGAATGAGCTTGCCACGAAACACTTACAAGTTCGCGTAGACGCCGACCGGAGTCTGTTTCTCCATCTGTTCCAAGAACCTCTCGGGCCTCCATTCATCAGCGTCTGCGCCCCAAACAAACGGGTTCCTTCAGGATGTGTCAACACGCACTTCTTCCGAATCGATTCCCGGGTAGGAAACCTCACCGATTGTAGCATTGGATCGCAACATTGACGACTTGTCCCTTCTGGACCGGAATTTCATTTATGGTAACGCCACTCTTTGTCACGACGGGCTCAGAAAGTGGAATCACGTCGTCTACCTCCGACACACGGAATAAGAACGGGAGGATGGGATGGAAACGCAGGCCTTCCTAAACCTGGTGCGTCAGCTCAGGCCATGAAATGAGCAGACGACGAACTTTGATCACAGCGTTGGTGTATTTCATGCCATCGTAGTCCTGCGGTGTGAGTTCTCCACGCTCTGAATACCGGCTTCGCACTTCGGCAATCTCCTGGCGGATGCGCTCCTGCTGCTCCGGGCGTTTGCTCAGCTCGTATAGCAACCATGTCAAGGTCGAAGCGGACGTTTCGTGTCCAGCCATAACAAAAGTTCTGCAGCGTTATTGTGTCAGACACTCATCTGAAAGAAAAGAAGGGTACTCACGTAGTCTGAGAATAAACCTCGTCGTCATTCAACATCTTCTTGGGATCCTCTTCCTTATTTGCGCGAACTATGAGGTGGAGAGAGATCATGAATCCCTGGACTTCAGGCCATGACCGCGTTCAGTGCTCACCGAGTATACTCAAGATGTCTTTCCCGGCCATGGGGTCCACCTCGTCGACATCGGAAAGCTTTGGCTCCGCCAAGAACTGACGCGCCACGCGTTTACACGCAGCCTGGAACGCCCAAAATCTTCGCGTCGTCTTGGTGGGGAACTGTTTGATGAGCCAGTGAGCGAATCGTTGCCCGAACGGTATGGCGATCCAGAGGTAATTCGAGATGTAGTACCAGTCCGGGGCTTTGACTGAGTCGATGCTAGTAGGGAGGATGAGTATGGGTTCGAGCAGAGATCATCGTTTGAGTCACTTACAAGAGGTTGTTCAACATGACCGATAGCTCATTTTCTTCGTTGTCGAGCGAGTTGAACTTATATGCGAACGCAGCTGGATTGGACAGATATTTGAATCAGATATTGATTCTCGAACGACTTGAATAAGTGACGGTTTTACACTTACCTTCCCCGATAACATCAAGCGTAGTCCTTCCAAGCCAGACGTGCATGTTGATGATGTCGCCCTGCCCAGGAATCTCACTTTTGATAAGCGTAGAAAGCTTTTGAACATTCAGAATCACCATGAGCGCAATGTATGGCAAGTCAACTTACCTTGGTCGCCGATTTCTGGAAGAGACCCGAGAACGTCTTGAGCTGGCCGGCAGAGAATGCAGGATTTAAAACTTTGCGATGGCGGTGATGTGTGGCACCTGCGGTTGGCGGAATACATATACGCCAGTCAAAATTCGAAGGCGTTCCCACATACCTTGTACAGTGACTAGCCCGTTTCCAAAAAGCTCCAAGGAGCCACGCGTATTCCAACCGACCTTGGGGTAGCGATAGCCTCCTGTGTGGAGAACGTGTTGTATACCCTTAGGGTCAGCAAGAAAAAGGTAGTGTTGCTAGCGAAGCGTGAGTGACGTGCCCACAGAAAAATTGCTGAGCAACTTCATACACCGACGGCGCCTCTGGTGTGGAATGTATGACCATAATCTTTGGTCCAGGCAAACTCCAGATCGCCAATTTCATCCTCGCATCGTAGGGCCTTTTCGTGACCTGGCAAGTTTCAAGGACTGTCCAAATGTTAGAGGTAACAAGATCTTTACCAAGAAGCCAGGATGGAGAGGGTGGACCTTGTAGCTGAGTGACTACAGAACGTCGCCTAAAGAGACGGAGAGTGGCGAGGGCGACGACGACAATGAGCAGGGGAGCAATGGGCAAAGAGAACATCTTGGAGCGTAGCATTCATTTCATCCAGTCGCCTTGTAATAAGAATGCGCGAGCCGGGTCCCGACACCAAGAGTAGACTCATAAACCATGACACTGTCCTCCACGTTCCCCGTCGTGTTCCTGCTTCTTTGCTGCGACATGCTGGGCATCTGATCCCGCGGAATAAGCATATCTGACGAAGTGCGCGTTGATAAGGTGAGAGATGGGCCACGAGAAGCAGGCAGACGTCAGTTTATAGACGTCTCCACCGGATAAGAGACCGTGACACGACAAAATCAGACAACCGTGGTGGCAAGAATTATTCCCATCAGCCAATGACGGGGCGGTTAAAGTGAGCAAAATGTTCTGGGTTTCTGTGTAGAGCACTCAGATACAGCGTAAGAGTCCCACGTCAATACAATGAGCAGGTCGAATGTTCCGTGCACCTGGCCTGATCAGAGCCGTCGAGAGATGTGTCCCAGGTCAGCCACCATACTCGGCGGTACTCGAGTCGTGTAGATGGACACAACGCATTGCCAAGAGCTTGATGTTCTCGCATCATCGTTGCAAAAGCTTGGAGTATTCGTTGACACGAACGTAGAGAGTAAAGACCAAGAAGAGCCAACTTGTAGTGTTGCCACGAGCCGAGCCCGAGTCGAGCTCGAGCCGACCAAATTCGTCAGCTCGTTGATGATGATGATGATGGGGGAAGAGTGGCCACAGTATACCATTGCCG
Organism: Strobilurus orientalis; assembly: GCA_019915145.1. Lineage (NCBI taxonomy): Eukaryota > Fungi > Basidiomycota > Agaricomycetes > Agaricales > Physalacriaceae > Strobilurus > Strobilurus orientalis. The sequence goes on along the minus strand of JAHLML010000005.1, from coordinate 3,175,653 downwards.
GTATCCGTAGTTTCCGCACAAGTGTGATCCGGCACATCACACCCGCGGCGTGCCTCCTTCCTATAGAACTTACGAACGACAATACTAGTTGCCGCCTCCGCCGTACAGGTTAGGCCATACAGTTCCTCACCCACTCTCCAGGGTTTAACCGTTTTTAAAGCCGGCATTTCGAACGAATTCAGACTATGACATGCTCAATATTAAGGGAGTGTCGCGGACAAACGACCCCTAGCCATGCTCGTGACCGTTAGTTAGGGGCATATTCACCCCGAAGGAGGTGTCGGTCTGATGGCTGGTACCCGACATCTTCCTATCGTCGCCCGGGACGTCCCGCTCACCCGACAAAAGTAGCTCTAGTACCGTCTTACGCACTACCGTGATCTCGGTCTATCCTCTTATACGGCTCGGCTATGTACTACTACGAGGCAAAATGCCACTAGTTTGTGTCATTCGCACAAGCGCTAGCGGGCGGCTCGAACGTTATCCGCTCCCATCCAGCCAACATCCAGCCAATGTCACCGCCCAGAGAGCTCCCAGCCACACCACAGCAGACGAACGTGCCATCGCGGCCCCGTTGACGCCTCTGCCCGCGCCTGCTCCCTGGTCACGTTTCGTCTCAAACGCCGACTACATACCTCTTCACGACTAGGGAGCAGGCGCGGGCAGAGGCGTCAACGGGGCCGCGATGGCACGTTCGTCTGCTGTGGTGTGGCTGGGAGCTCTCTGGGCGGTGACATTGTCTGGATGTTGGCTGGATGGGAACGGATAACGTTCGAGCCGTCGCCCGCTAGCGCTTGTGCGAATGACACAAACTAGTGGCATTTTGCCTCGTAGTAGTACATAGCCCAGCCGTATAAGAGGATAGACTGAGATCACGGTAGTGCGTAAGACGGTTACTAGAGCTACTTTTGTTGGGTGAGCGGGACTCGATGATAGATGACAGTTCTGCCATTCCCGTGTCGTCAGGAGCGAGTCCTATGACGAGTCGTGCAACAACGTTGAAATTCGTAAGATTATGCGTGATGGTGAGGATGGGTAGCAGGCAGCTCAGATCGAAGGACGTGTAGTTGGCGACGTTGAGTGTAGTGAGGGAGGGCGCACTGTTAGAACGGCTTAGCAGGTCTAGGGTTTGAAAGTCCGGTCCATGAGGACCGGTAAGACCGGTGGACTGGACCGGACTGGACCGATCACATGACCAGTCTAAAAAGGACCGGTCCGTGGTCCAAACCGGTCCCGGTCCTAGGTCCGAGGCTGAGCCTAGGATTTCCTGGACCGGTAAAGACCGGTTCAGGACCGGTTTGGACCGGTCCACTCAGGGTCCAGTTAAAACCAGTTTAAACTGGCCTTGAGGCACTAAATAAGTCAAATTTCTTATATTTTTTATGGTAAACTTACTCCAACTTGGTGATTTCAATGAAAATTATATAAAGATCTAGTTTGAGTGTGTATAAAATACGCTCTAAAGAGTCTATGAGTGTTAAAGTTCATTCTTATAGTTCGTATAATTTATCTGGTAAACTTACTTTATGGCAAACTTACTCAAAATTTTGCGAAAATACATATTTATACTAAAGGCAGTGTGGACCGGTCCTGGACCGGTTTTAGACCGAAGACCGGACCGATTAGGACCGATTTTGCGGTCCTAACCAGTCCAGTCCTAAGTCCGGCCAAAATTTGGATTTTTGTAGACCGGTCCGGTCCCGGTCCTGGACTTCAGAGGTCAAAAAACCGGACCGGACCGGACTTTCAAACCCTAAGCAGGTCGCAGAAGAATCGGCAAGTTAGCCAAATTCTATCGAGGTAAACCTCTTGCAAGGCGGGGAGGGTCAGATGATTGAGAACAAAGTCGCAATCTGTTCGAAGGCTCCGAAGGGTCCTGATAGTTATTACGGGCAACGGGTCCACCGGTTCTGGGACATTGGGAGGGAAGCGGAGATCCAAGTCCAAGTCAAAGTGAAGCGATTCGAGGAGGATGCAGTTTTGCAGCAGTTGCGTGAACAGTAGTAAGTACGACGTCAGAGGTTGGTTCGCAACACGGTATGCAAAGTTCCCTGAGCTGTGCCCATGGAAGATCAAGAGTTCGACGATGGCCTTCCAGCGTCACTTTTGTCAAGCGTGGGCAGATACCGAACCCGTTAATGACTGGCAGATCCTCTGCGAGCGGTAGTGGCTCCTCATTTCCCTCATCGGGTGGTTCAAGGAGATTGAGGTGCAAGTGTTCAAGAATGGGGAGACGGGAGTGTAGACGAGCAAAGTAATCCTCGGCATCATGGAGTCTCTCGATGTAAAGATTTCGCCAGCGATGTGTCTGGTTCAGGAGTTGAAACAGCATTTGTGAGCGCGTCGTTTCCGCATCCAGCAAATTCTGGGCTGTGAATTGCGGCCCTAGCAATACGCCGTCGAGAATGTCAACGTCTAGATGATGCTGTCCCGAGCGGCGTAGAACAACGTCGAGTTGCTCCATACTGGATGGTCCATCGCACATCGAGGGCATGTCCGCAAAGTCGAAGCGTAGGCGTGAGCATACAAAGGGCGTGGAATAAACTGCATCGCGCCAAGTTCGACACACTCGTCCGAGCGTCCAATGTGGGGCCTCCATCGTGTACGCGTCTCCGTCGTCGGAAGGGTGGTGGGAGGAGAGATACAGCTGTTTAAAGACTTCGGACCACATTTCAAGAGGGAGGGTGCGTCGAGGGGAGATGAGGTCCTTGTAGCGTTTGTGTACCGCTTGCAGAGCAACGCGCTCTCGCGTGACGTATATGAGAGTCTCGCGGAGGGTCTGTATCTGCAACTCGACGCGCTCCATGTCTTCGGATATGTTCCCCAAAAACTCCTTTCGAATATATGACGATTCCTTGTCCGTTGCGGCGAAGTTGGATGTGCGAAGTCGTTGGAGAGCCGGGGAACTCCCGTAGACCGAGTTGTGGAAGGCACTGCGGCGCGGAATTTTGCGACAGTTTGGACAGTGGGAGTCCATTCAATTCACAAAGGCGTTTTTCGTCGCGTTGGCCACAGGAAGGACGAGAGGGCACTGATATTGGTCAGAGATCTTCGTAGTGTTGATGCTCGACTCGATCGACCTCGACCTCGAAACGGGCTCGACACCATATATAGTAGGTCGCATCAGCGGCAAACCTCCAACTGAGTGCGCTACAAGTGCGCAATGTCGTGCACTGAATCTTCGAATACGAGGCTTCCAATTTACAGGAAACTTGTTGTACAACGGCAAAATTAGAATGGAACATGCACATCCGAGTCTGTTCAAATTCTGTGTGACTAGGGCGGGGCCTTCGCCAACGTCATGAAGGCCGTTGAATGTATTGTCTCCATTGTAGCATACATTATAGATGACGGGACAACTGGTGGGTTATTTTATAATGGTAGCTTGTGTGTCGGGCAGCCAGACTCTCTTAGAGGAATGTGTCAAGTCATTGTTGCTCAAATACCAGAATTGAATCAGGGGACATAAGTTGAAGAAAGCAGTATCAGAAAGAATGAATTATGAGCTGCACTACATGCAACGGGAAGCACAGAAAAAATGTCGCTAGATTGTCAGTGCGGCCAAGAGACACTTACACCATTTTTCTGCCCCTTTCGAGGCTGCTCTCCACTTACCCTTTACAATACAATGCTTGTACTGAGTTACATGTGTGATTCTTGAGTAGCATTGTCTTCATCCGTAGTGTTTTGGGCTCTTCCTCAACGGAGGCGCCTTACACTGCGCTACAGGTGTTTCAAACTCCGCTGCATCGTGGCCCGTGGGACGGAATCAACGAGCCCATCAGAGCCCATCCTGATATAGTAACGAGTCGAGTCGAGTCGAGCTAAGGGTTCGAGGTGGCTCGACCTCGCGGCAACACTAGAGCCAAGTCCAATTCAGTGCTTGCCGACGTTTTGCCGAAATATATTAAGACCGTGCCGGACCGGCAGGTAGCCGATCTATCGGCCACTCGACTCACTCGTTCTAATGTCGTTCTCGAACTTCTCGTTCTACAATCGGAAGGTCTTCGGACGACAATGTCATGTACATACTGCAGAAGGCGGCACACTGTGAGAACATGGCATGTAAGATGCGTCCGCGATGCCTGCATAACGAAGGGCACTCATTTTTCCCATCAGTAAAAATGCCAATTGTTTCCGACGCCAAGCTTGGGTCTCTCAGGGTCTTCTCGTGGCGGACTATGTACCCAAAATCCGTCGATTCCACAAAGTGTACTTGTACTGTATGTCTAAGCGTTACTGCCGGCTGAAGAAGTACAGTATATAGACCCTTGTGAGCGCCCATGGGGACCCGGAGGCGCGGTTGAGCAAGGTACAGCTGTGCCCAAATGAGGCTTGAGGTAACAATCGCAGGACCGGCCTCAATCGAATCGAATAATCCACTTCCATTCCAGAGGTGCGAAGTGAAAGAATTGCATAAAGATACAACTACTGCCAGTGGTACAACTTCCTTGAACGCGCAACTGGTGTGACAAGGAGAAACGAAAACACCTTACGCTTCAACTGGAGTTACATGAAGAGGCATCTGTGATCCTTTCTTGCCAGAAACCATGGGTATCATAACCCCAGCCGGCACTCTCAGTATCTTCTGCTCCTTTGGGAAGGTGAACTCGAAATGTTCGACGAGCTCTACAAGGATTGTTTGAATCTCCATTACGCTGCCGATGCTCGAAATCAGCTTGGCTCTCTGAGGTGTGAGAGATTGTGACGTACGCGAAACGCCAACCAATACATCCTCGGAGACCTGCACCTGGAGACTAAATTAGTTGTGTCGCTCTCTTCGACCAGTAAGATCCTACTGAATGTCAATCTGGAGTGGAAGCAGTCAGTGTGTCGGAAATCGAAGGTAACTGCAATAAACGAGCTCACAGATTCGCATAGATGCCTACCGGAGTCTGTTTCTCCGTCTGTTCCAAGAATCTCTCGGGCCTCCATTCATCGGCGTCGGTGCCCCAGACAAGCGGGTTCCTTCATGATCTCAATACGCGCTTATTCCCAGTCAAATCGCAGGTAGAAAACCTCACCGATTGTAGCATTGGATCGCAACATTGACGACTTGTCCTTTCTGGACCGGAATTTCATTTATGGTGACGCCACTCTTTGTCACGACGGGCTCAGAAAGCGGAATCACATCGTCTCTTTCCGAGAATCGGAACAAGATTGGAACAATGGGATGGTGACGCAGGCCCTCCTGAATCTGGCGCGTCAGCTCACGCGATGAAGTGAGTAGCCGACGAACCTTGATCACAGCGTTGGTGTACTTCATGCTATCGTAGTCCTGCGGTGTGAGCTCTCCACGCTCTGAGTACCTGCTTCGCACTTCGGCAATCTCCTGACGGATGCGCTCCTGCTGCTCCGGGCGTTTGCTCAGCTCATAAAGTAACCATGTCAATGTCGACGCAGATGTTTCGTGTCCGGCCAAGACAAAAGTCCTGCAAGTCGTTCTGCGATGCTCAACAAAAAGAGAATAAAGGTACTCACGCAGCCTGGGAGTAAACCTCGTCATCATTCAACATCTTTTTCGGGTCCTCGGCCTTATTGGCACGAGCTGAAGAGTCTTAAAAATCTGAGATCGACCACGAGCCGCACAGTGCTCACCTAGGATACTCAAGATATCTTTCCCCGCCATAGGGTCCGCCTCGTTGGTATCAGAGACTTTAGGCTCCGCCAAAAACTGACGGGCCACACGTTTGCATGCCACTTGGAACGCCCAGAAATCTCGTGTCTTCTTACTGGGGAACAAGTCAATCACCCAGTGGGTAAATCGCTGCGCAAATGGTATGGCCGTCCAGAGGTAGTTCGAGATGTAGAACCAGTTCTGGAGTTTGACTGCGTTGACACTGATAGGTAGGCCAGAACTGACTATGAGTATCAGAGGAAACGCGAGTCTGGAAGTTACGTACAAGAGATTGTTTAACATGTTCGAGAGCTCGTTACCTTCGTTGTCGAGCGCGTTGAACTTGTATCCGAAGGCGGCTGGAGATTGGATATATTGATCAGACACGAAGCGTCCGGCGGATCGCGCCAGAGCACTTACCTTCGCCAATGACATCAAGTGTAGTCCTTCCAAGCCACAGGTGCATATTGACAACGTTTCCCTGTGTGCGAACAATATCTTTGAGGTGTATAGAGAGCTGCAGAACATTTACAATCACCGTGAGCACAATGTGTCAGATCCGAGTCGACTCACCTTAGACGCCGATCTTTGGAACAGACCCGAAAATGTCTTCAGCTGTCCGGCAGAGAACGCAGGATTCAGAACCTTGCGGTGGCGTTGATGTGTCGCACCTAAGTTTGGCGGTGATTGTTACACACTAGTCGGAGTTCGAGTCTGCTGATACATACCATGGACTGATACCAGCCCGTTTCCAAAGAGTTCCTTGGAGTTGCGTACGGCCCAGCCGACTTTGGGGTAACGATAGCCCGCTGTCTGAAGAACATGTTGGAGGCCCTTAGGGTCGGCAAGGAAAAGAGAGTGTTGCTGGCAAAGTATGAGTGACGTGCCCAAAAAAAGTGCTGCAGAGGTTCATACGCCGATGGCGCCTCGGGTGTGAAAGGCATGACCGTAATCTTTGGTCCAAGCGAATTCCAGATCGCCGACTTCATCCTCGCATCGTAGAGCCTTTTCGTGACCTAGCCGCTTAGAGTGAGCGCCGTCTGAGCGCTGGAGCCAACGAGATCTTTACCTAGAACCCAGGATGGAGAGGGGGGTCCCTGTAGTTGAGCAACTATAGAACGTCGCTTGAAGAGACGGAGAGCGGCAAGGACGACGATTAATACGAGGAAGGGAGAAATGGGTAAGGAAGACATTGTAAGGGAGTATCATACACTTCAGATAGTCACCTTGTAGTTATTATAAGAAGCCAAACAAATCGTTGCCGGGTTCCACGAAGGCCAGACTCATACAGCTGACACTGTCTTCCGCGCTCCATCTTGTACAGCGCTTCTTTCCCGTTGAATCCTGAGCATATGATCCAGCAGAATAAGCATGTTTGACGAAGGGGTGCGCGTTGATAGGTGAGTGACAGGCCATGAGAAGCATGCAGCCGTCAAGTTACCTGCTCTTGAGTGAGAGCGTGACACGACACAAGGCTGGCAAGTATTTCTCCCATCACCGATACTGGGCTCATGCAAGAAAAGGGCCCGATGGGAAATCTTCGTGTATATCACTGAGATCCAGTTCGCAGATGGTATAGACGACATGGATATAATGGGCAGGTCGAATGTTCCGTGCTGGATGCGTACACATGTCGTTGTCCGCGTAGTATTCATACGATACATCGCAGTATTTGTGAGGCATAGTGGTAAGAGCGTGCATTATGTCGTTGTCCGCGTAGTATTCATACGATACATCGCAGTATTTGTGAGGCATAGTGGTAAGAGCGTGCATTGAGACGTCGGAAAGGCAGCCGAAAGGTCGTTGATGGTCAAGAATAAAAAGCAAATTAGCCGTTAATCGTGAACCGCCGAACGACCCGATCGCCGAACCGCCGAACATAACGTATTTCTCCCGCCAAATCTCGTACATTTGGCCGGGCAGCTGTCCCGATACTAGATATCCGAGTGTTGCTATACATTTGCAGCAGAATTCTGCGAGATTTTCCAACGCCAATATTCCGCTCATAAAGCATAACGGCTGCCCATGCGCCGTCTAGTACATTGTAGCGTATTTTGTCAATATACATCAAGCATTATTTAAGTAGACGTTGAATGCAACATTGAAGCCGCCGTATCCTGCGTCATTGTTTAGGCGTACGGCTGCGGCATTGCAACCGGCACGGGCTCCATCAATGTGCATGCCAGAGTGCGCAACATCGGGCAGGGATTCTGTCGCGTACTCTTGGCGTGCGAGTACTATCAGGTCTCGATCGCGGGTGTTCAGTGGCGCACAGAACACATAGAAATCCTGCCACCTCCGGCGCCGGCCAAGCGATGGGAATACTAGTCTGAGTCACGCTCTACTCGTAACTGTATCATCCAATTTTATTGCGACGCGACGCTCCTCAAGATAAACGACATGTAAACTTCAAGAAACGCGTCCCGTCCGACTCGATGAATCATTCTATAGCTCCCCGCCGCCAGACACCGACGGCACCCACATCAATCGCGCCCCGCAAGCCCTAACCTTAACAGGCATTTAGCCTTTCTCTCCCACCGTCGACTTGATTCCCGCCTCCTGCCCTCCAATCTCGCCCCAGCCGCTCACCATGTCTGTCGTGTCGCCTCCGAATGGCATGATTATGACTACCACCGAGCGCCTACACGGCCCCATTGTTCTCGACGTCTACATCCCATCAGAACAGCTCCCTCGCTACGATGCGGCCAATTTGTCGTATCACGCCCGGCTCTGCCTCAACCATCTCACCCTCCGCTACGCTGGTAGCCTGGAGCGCCTTCTTCCCGCCGGACCACTGCCACGCCACGTTGTTGTATGTCTTGCGTGTGTTGATTCTTGCTCTCTTCTTTACAGACAAACTGACACTGGTCCTTAGCACGATTGGCCACAGCCGCGCAGCCAACCAGCGGTGGCGTACCGCCCGCATTTACACCTTCCTCGCGAACGCCGCCCCGTGCGATCGAGTGCCGCGCCTCCTCGGCACCATCCATTACGACTCCGCTGGGGGACGGGATGAGAGTTTCCATGAGCCCGATCCCTCCGTACCCTTGGGAGGCAGGGAAAGCCTAGACATGCACGATCAAACGTTCATCCTCCGTCGGTAAGCTCTCATCTAACATGCTCACCAGCCGTTCACTGTCTTTGGCAGTATCCTGTGCCAGTCTTAGATCGCCGACTACCGCACAGTAAATACACGGAACGGCCGACCTTCTCATTCCTCCATCTATCCCTTCCCCTCGTCCTATCCGGTCCTTTTCTTGCGGAATCCTCGTTCTGATCGTTTTGTTTTCTTGCTGTCCCGCTCGCTGTCGAATGCGCTTTCGTACACTGTACCTGTAGCCTATATATTCCCCTGTATATTGTAAATGTGCAACCTTACCTACCATACTCACTTCTACCGATGCCTTTAAGAAGCCATTCGGAGGTATGTGAAGACCAGATCAGTCGTATTGACTGCGATCTGATCATTTCGAACGAGACTTTTGCTGTCCATTAAGGCCTTGGGTAGCGAACACACGCGACTGCAAAACTTTGGAGTGTTGGACTGAAGACATCGTCCGACTGTGTATATATGTGGCCACCAGTCGTAGCACACTCGTGGTCATACTAATCGTTGGTATGTTGCTCTCGAATCCCCGTGTCGAGGCAAATTGAGTCCTTCGATGAAAGCGGGGGCGGGGTCTCGTTGCGCAAGGTCAGTCTCAATTCACCTGGCAACATTCAAAGCTCACCTTCGGTGGCCGCTTGATTAGCCGGGACTTGACCGGCTAGAGCAGCAATGTATCATCTTTCTCTATAGCAATGTCAATAGTCAATTGTCGATACAAAACGGTTTGATTTGAATCGAAATGTATACAAAACGGTTTTATTCGAAGTCTCTCAACCACATAAAATCTGAGTCTCAAATGTCCTGTTCATCATCGCTAAATATCGTCAACGGCGACAATCCTTCCAATACAGCTGCTTTCTCCTCGGATATGCCCAGGTCTTGTGAGCTCTTTTGAGGAACAGGGGGGTAGTACCTTTCCGTACACCCCAAGAGCGAGCCCCGAACGACCGTTCCCTTCTGGATGAACCTCCAAGGTTCCTGAATGGCGCAGAAGCGACGGAACCCTGGTTCCCACTCATCCTCCACCACCTGTTCATCGTGGTATCGGGTGATGCAATCGTCTGGAGGCATGTCAGCAAGAAAACCATATCCACCCCCGGGTGGCATACCTATCCACTTCAGATCGGCGCGATGTATCTCTCCCACAGACATATTCATCGGGGTGATCCCAAACACGTCGTGCATGTGCTTATGGAACTCTTCCAGGGCCCCCCATGCTCTTCTCTTCAGATGAGACTTCTCCTGCCACCTGTGGTAAAATTGGTTAGAACAACGCAATCATAAGAGCCAATTGCGCCGTACGTGTTGTCTTCCCAGGGGTAGCCATCCCACTTCAGGAGATAGTGCGGTGTGCCAGTGGCTCCGTTGACTTTCATAGCGACGATACACTCTGAGACCTCAATTTCAGGCAACTGGCGAAGGTCCTCGAGGCCAGATAGACTCACCGAATTCAAATGTCTCCGGTTCTTCACCCTCAAGTTGTTCCAGCCGTCGTTTCTTGCTTGCCGGTGGCTTTACGTTGAGAGATCGTGTTTTGCGCTTGCTTGTCGCCTTGGTCATGATCATGGTTGAGATTCAAGCCGCGCAGCATCGGCCTCGAAAGACCTTCGCAATAACCACGCACGCATCAAAGAAGACTGCAACGGGCCTCGGTTCCGCCAAATAAGCTTTAGGGTGGGAAATTTTAATGACTCGGCGGGACGGCACTTTGCCCTGTCGAGCCCGCTCAGTATGTCGCGCACCAATGAGTGACAACGCTTACAGAATGAGCCTGGAGGGTTTACCAACCCAAAGGCTTGATCTTGCTTCCACACTATCAGACAAGTTCGCGGCCCTTTCCGTACTTCAGAGTTGAGGTTTTTCCAGAATTGGATGCCTACGATAAATCCACTTCCGCCCAACAAGTTGGAGTGAAATTAAGCCTGCCCGATGATGATATCTTTCTTGCACTCCATCGTCCAACACTTCAAGGTTTTCAGATGGAACACTTTATTGAGGAGGATCTGCATTATTTATCTTGTTAATTCATGGTACATTTGATCGGGTTGATTAAGCATGAGTGCACTCGTACCCTAGCGCAACATTTGGGCTGTCTAAGTGTTGCAACATTTGACTTGCCGGAACAACCCTTATTCGAAGGGACCGATGCACCGCTGTAGGCCTAGAGTCAGTGCTAGGATAACCTTCGACAGACTCCTCGCGCTTTCACTCACCGTCAGCACTACAGCCCACCCTTCCAAACGTATTCTCAGACCACTCCCAACCACTCACGGCCCGCCTCCCACACGTCGAAATCAACCTGAATGTGGCTGGCCATGTCGCCCGTGATGCCGGAGAGCAGTCTCTCCTCCATCATCTCCATCTCCTCCGTCCATGCTCCAACATCCATGTTCTTCGCCTCTTGCGGAAGTCTGTGCCAACAAATCTTCATCCGTCCTCCCAACTGCACCACATGACGAAATGTCTCCCTCCAAAGTTCTTCCAGTTTCAGTTTCCAAACCTCGTCGTCGATCTTACGAACCCACATCTCCAGCATCACCCAAAAATTGGGCGTCACCTGGCCAGAGAGGGAACATAGGGACCTGGCGACTGTCTCCCCTGTGGCCGAGTATTCGAACCGGATGTTGAGCTCCCGAATCGATAGAAAACGGCTCCAGTCGAAGCCTGTCCTAGGCTCCTCATAAGGATCCGCTGACGAAACGACAAATCAGTTCCTGACTCAGGCAATGTCACCATTACTCACTGTCTAGGACCAAGGTCAACTTCTGGACGTACATCGTAAAAGCCAGCATCTCAGACACCTTCTCCATCTCGTCTTCCACCGCCAGCCATCGCACGTTGACAATCCTCGCCGCAACGTTGGAACCACCGTGCAATCGTGCCCCCTTGTTGTGACAGACAAGCCCCTCCGTCCGTAGAAAACCATCCAGCGGCAAAGCGTCCGTCCAGTCGTAAAGCTTGTTCGGCGAGAACTTCATAGTCGTGGCATTGGGAGTGGCCGCTATCATACCTCTCAACAGGTACTCGTCTGGTAACCGGCCCAAAGCTCCAACGTCCACGATCATGGGCCATTTGCCTTGCTCCTGTGCCAGCATTTCATTGTTGCCACTAGCAAATGTAAGCCTCTTGAGCTTCGGACACTGGTACAACAGCTCCCTTGCCGCCTCGCAATCACAGACTGCCCACCCATCATATAGCACCAAATGTTCCACGGCGTCCCTCACCCGTTCTGACAATAAGACAATCCGCAGGCGTTCCGCTGGACGCGGCCGGAGCCAACTCCAACTCCAACCCGACGACGCAAGGTACTGGCGATGGGAGGGCGTTGGTGTTTTCGGGATGCGACCACAAACCACCGTCTTGAAGATCTTCTTCCGCGCAATGCGTGCGAAAAGGTTGTTGACCAGTAATAAGCCGCAGCAGGTCCTTAGGTTCCTCGCCTCGTGGCATGCCTCCTCCACAATCACCTCCAACAGTTCGACGGGCATTCTAACTTGGGTGTCAGCAGCCCCATACCATTCTACCAGCCGCTGATGCGCACCTTGGATGCCCCATCGTGTCTTCCATACTTTGGGCCCTATCCGGCGGAGAATCTCCTGTTCCTCGCCTTTGACAAGTTAATTGTCGTTCTCCAATCAACCAATACATCTCACCGTGGCTCCTGACCTGAATCCATGCCGGCTGGGAAATGAGTGTGGGCGGGGAGAGGAAAGACTGTTGCACCGCCACCACCGAGGTCCGCCCCTGACTGCCCTGTGCGTCACGACCTCAATCCCAGCAAGGCGTACGTCCATAGGGTACTCGCACGACCGCAATGCACCATTACCAGCGCATATTTTCTCAATCGTCACTACCTACCCACGAAGCTATTGTGATACAGCTCGTGGTAACCTCGATTTTACCTCTCCCTGGCTCTCCCAGTGTCGAAACCAAGTCTGCCAGTCTTCTCAACACCCCTGCGTTCGCGTCTTCCGCCTCCAGACCGCCTGCCATCTTCAAACCCACACAGTGCACCGAGTAGTCTGCATCACCACACATAAGTATCACCTCGCTGGCCACATCTATGCCCTCCACAAGGTGATGCGCCTCTTCGCCTTCCACAGAGATCGTTATCTCAACGTGTTGCAGATTAGGCACATGCAGTTGCTGCAGCGTCTTCAACAACGCCAAGCTAAGTGTTGAACCCCATGTCCAACCCAACCTTAGCGTATGCACTCTGTTCGCGTGGCCTATTGCGAAGCCGGGCTCCTCCTGGGGAAGGGAGGCATGCCAACCCGAGCCTCGACGCAAACTTCATCAGCCCAAACGGATGAGTGAGACGCATGAATACCCTCACCTGTAGTGAAATTCAGGCCAAGACTCTCCACCGACTGAATGCATCTCCGAAGTAACGTTTCCGCCCAAGGCATCGCGTATCCTCCCTCGTCAACATGTAGCTCCAGATGCGTCACCTGGAGAACTCCATTCTCGACCGGCGGACGACGCCCGGGTGCCTCTGTATCCGGAACACCCCACGTCGTGCCCCCACCTTGCGAAGGCCATGACTCTGGACCCAGTTGAACGAGGAGACTCTTGACCTGCGAGGGAAGCCTGAAATAATCCACCCAATCGTGGGCCATGTGGTGACAGCGCAACTCCACCCGCCTCAAACTGTCGAAAATCTCCAGGAAGCCATTCATCGACCTCTCCCAGCAGATGGAGTCGTTCCAGCGTATAGTCTGAATAGGAGGCGCCATCCATGCCGGAGTCTCGTGTGCAGGAACAATTCGCCAGTATCGAGTCCCTCCGTCGATAGTCAGCTGGCGTAGATTCGGCAATAGCCCCCCCATTATCTCCTCCCACCCCTCGTTGGACTCCCTCTCGAAAGTTGCCAAGCTGTCTTCTACCCAAATCGTCACGACCAGTGCAGCGGTCTCCGGACGATCCTTGAAAAAAGCCAATGTTGCACCCACTGATTTGATGCTGGCCGGCGCCCCCTCGTCCCACTTCGGTCCCCACCCCACCTCACGCGCAGGATCGCCCACATAGATCTTTCGCCACGCCACCCTCTCTCCGGTAGCGAGAAAACGGCTGTGGGTGACGCACATTCTCCTTGCAAGACTCGTTTCCGACTCGTCGGGGTTGTCCGTATCCTCGAGGGAGGCCACACCGAAAATCCTATCCAAGAGCTCCTCCGGTAGCTTCAAGCTAGATAGACAGGAATTTAACAACTGCGTGGAAACGCTTGACACCACAACCCACATTGACATAGTCGTAAGTGTTTGAAAGCCGAATTTCCAATGATGCTACAATCCCCGGCCAAGTCAAGCAGCGTCATTCTGATACAGCTCTGTATTACGACTATCACGATCTATCTGCCTTTCTGGTTCCCTTGAGATTGACAGCCAACTCTTCCTGGCTGACGGCCCATTCATATCGCGACCATACATCGCTGTCCCTCCACGTCTCATGCAGCGCGTCGGAGAAAGGACCTCTCCAATCTTTGAACATCGACTCGCTTCTCATCCACTGGCGCAACATGACCGCCGGCGAGGACTCACTCCCTGAGGCTTGCACCCTCAAGTCCAAAGTCTCCACGCTCATGTGCTGCAAGACGCGGGCTAGTCGCCTCCAGGTTCCCCCCGTCCCGACGCGATCGTCCGTTTTCTCTAGGCCGAGAATTGATCCCAACGCCGACAATTGAGGTGGACTGTCCATCACCCATTGAAGCGTCAGAGCCTTCACGTTGGACGGCATTGTTTCCAACATGCTCGTCACACCCTTGATACCTCCCCATTTGACCCGGACAAACAGAGTCTTCAGCTTTCCACAGCTAGACAGCGTCGGACCGATCTCCCAGCGTCCTTCGCATTGATAACCTATCAGCAATGTCAACCTGTGTCTCACCACGATGTGTTATTCGACGCACCTTCCGCGTAGATGGTTAACTCTTGCAGGGTGTCCGCATTCCGCAACAACAGCTCCGCCAGGAGGACGTCAGTGGGCTGAAAGGACAGGCTGAGAGTCAACGATTGAAGTCCTTCTATGGCCATCCAAGCCAGCCCCGTTATATCCGATCCCATCGTTGTCACGTTGAACCCCCCGGTGAGAGTGTTCACCAGACGAAGCCTCTTGACCTCCCGCAACGCCTTCGGAAGCTTCTTCAAGTGCTCCTCACGCATTCCTCCCAGCCCTGCCCTCGACGTTCCATAAAGTCCGTCGTACACATCATCCTCTATCGACAAGTCGTCCAGAGGTCCTGTCCGGTTCAGCATCACCAGGAGCGCCCCGATATCAACGACACAGTTCTTAACCGCCACCCTGCGGAGTAGAGGCACCCCCAACGATGTCTCCTCGTGGTCCAACCAATCCAACAGGGGGATGCCCTCGCTGGGGTGATAGTCGTCGAAATCCATGCTCACTCGGTCCAACCGCAAACCCTCCACGTACGGCAACGTCGACAGGAACTGCATGACTGCTGAAATGTTCATGCCCAACCCACCGAATGTAACTTTCCTGACATGAGAGTGAAACTCCTCGACCAGTTTCTCGTACGCCACAATTAGATACTAGGGTCGACGTTAGGCAAAGGTGACTCAGCCAGTTTGGTATCACATACTTCTTGCGTTGGTTCCCATATCGTTATATTCACCGACTCGTGGACGAGGTCCCATGTCATATCATACGATCGCTGATCTAGCAAAGCAAAATTCGCGACCGTTTCCCCATCCCTGATGTTTTGCGCTATTTCCCTCACAAGTTCATTGGGCAAGTCTGTATCGGTGGGCATGGGAGTTCACGGGTCGATTAACATTGCGTACCATGATACCCGACAGGTTCCCCCAGCCAACGTAAACCGCTGTTGTTTCGATATCGCGGAGCTGGGCTCATTGTCAGCCTAGAGCGCACTTCAACCATCAGGAGCCTTACCCTTAGAACGAAGCGCTAACACCGTCTTGGACATGGTCGTAAGCTCCGAAGGAACGATGCCGGTGATAGGAGTAATTGCCCGTTTACACAAAACCGTTAGTCATTGAGGGGCCAGTCGAAAACTATGTAAAATATGAAGTCGGACGCCGCATTCAATCCCATTCGTTGTTAGCTCTTGCGTTGGGCTGGCCACACACTGCCCTCAACACTGCATTCATTTTCGCCGCCTCCCATGTGCACGTAACGCCCTCAACCCTTTCCATGTGCGCCACCTCCTCCGCCAAAAGCTGTCGGGCCCCATCGGCGTCCACCCAACCTTGGAAACTCTGCCCCACGATTACAAAAAGCGTGACCTTCAACTCTGTCACCAGCCTGGCAGCTCCGCGTAGCAATCGAATCATCGCCCGGGCATACTCCACGAAAACCGACTCGGAGGACCGAAAATCCAAAAAAATGTCAACCGCCAGACAAGACAAGTTACCAGAGCCCCACAAGACCGCAAAATCTTGCCGCATCAAAGACCAGCCAGTCGTCACAAAAAGTTTGATCCGCAGCTGGGTGAATCTGGCGGGTGTGTTGAAGTTGACCCATGTCGGCTCCTCGGCGGTGGGGGGTAACCAGTCCAGACGATTCGTAAGTCCTGGCGCGGTGAATTGTCAGCCAGCTCGATACACGAAACCAGAGAACTGTTGTACACACCTGCCAAGTCAATCACCAAGACCTCTAATGCGTCGTTCCCCGCCTCTATCAGCTCTTGAATCGCCTCCATTTCCTCGCGACAAGGGTTACTATGAATTTCGAGTCGGCGACAAGGTACACCAACTTTCCACCGCGTGCCACCTTCGCGCATGCCGTGGCGACCGGTCTCAATGATCATCCTATCTAAAGGCCGAACTCGTCTCATCGTGCCAGTGGTATCGGTGGTGGTGCAGTGACAAACCTCCAGCAGTTCGAGGGCTGGCATATTATCAACCAACCGCGCCAAAGTAGCCCCCGAGATATAGACATCGCGCATGCGAAATCGTTTGGTGGTGGAAAGAGTGCAACACTTCATCGTGGCCTCCGAAAGCGAGCTGGCGTCGAGCTCCTGAACGCTCTGCAGTTGGAAAAGGGAGAGCAGGCTGGTAGCGTCAACAGAAAAGTTTTCGCCCTCGTAAGAGGATTCCTCAAGAGTAATGCGGTGCACATAGTGAAGCAGATCGGGACGGGCTGCAAACATTCCCACAATGGCGGGCAAGGAACGCGCCACATATGCTACCCGCGGATCGGCAGGCGACCGGTATCGGGGGGGTCCCAATCGAACTTCGCAAAAAACCACCTGTCTCGAACGTTCCCACAGACAACGGTGCAGCTGCATTCGCGCCGCCGCCTGCAGAACATCGCGGCGTTGTCGCTTGGCGTCATCTTCTTCTGGGCCGAAAGCCTGTTGGAGAATTTGCACCAATACGTCTGGAGAAAACACAGCCCTAGTCCTTCAAATGAGGTGTGGTTCACAAGGTCCAGTTGCATATGACATACATGACAGTCACTGGCTAAGCGCGATGACACTCAGGAGAGCTCCCAGGAGCCCCAAACAGAAATACACGTAAATCTCTTGATTCCGTGGCGCAAATAAACCCTCCCCGACCTGAGCACCACCAGCACCTCATACGTAAATTCGTTCTGGCCATCGGACCGCCATGTCCTCCGTTCCGGATGAAGGATGGAGGTCAGCCCTCGCTGGGACATGCTTCATTTGTCGGCGGCGCCAGTGGCTCCCGCCCCGCCTTTGCACAGGACAACATACGCCGGCCAACAAAGGGCGCTGGTATAAAGTGGTTAGTTTACTTGCTTGTCATCTGGTCTGGCCCCAACGGCTTACCACTCACAGTGTCCCGATAATACTTTCGAAGGAAGCTTGTCCGCCTGCCATGGATTTTGCTGGCTTAGCGAGTCTAAGGCACCAAAACATGGCGACAGGCGCTCCCCGCCTGCTCCTGCGACCGGGCGTTGTCGAAGCCCTCCCGCCACCAGACTACCAGAGGATCCCGACAACCGATATCTCATACAGATCCAAATCTGCAACCAAGTCAGTTGCGCTCTTTCAACTGCTGAGACGTAAGAGACCTAACATACCATCAGCAAGGGCAAAGTATCCGCTATCCACGTCAGCTCCAAGTTAACGACGAGGACTTCCCTTCCCTCTTTCCTTATAAATATCCCTTTCTCGTCGAACACCTCCGTGTCACTTCCGACATATCCCCCTATGCCTATCGCCTAAACGGGGGATGGTATCCAGCCCAGGGCCCCATTCAAGTCGCGACCGGACAGACGCTGGCGTTACGTCCTTCCCATCTGCCATTCGAAAGTTCAAAGTCACCGTCGACCTCCCAATCCACCATGAAAACTGAACTCCCCCCTGGCTCTTTGCGCAACACCTCGGTAGATTCCCAGCCCCCCATGAGCTCCAGCTCCGGCGTCAGGCAGACGTCCATCGCAGCGTCTGGCCGGCCTCATCGTGCCCGTTCTCGGGAAACTCGGAAGCCTTACGACGCCCCCAAGGCCGAGGCGCGACGACGCCAACCGAAGAATAAACACTCTCGTCGACCGTATGAGGGTTCCTTGGATTCGTTTTAGATCTGCGACTAATGGGCCAATAGGGAAATTGTGGAAATTATTGACATTTCTGATGAAGACGCTGCATCTGGTAATCCCGAAGATGAGGAGAGCGATGAGTCCACCATCTACATAGTGGAGCACGACGGATATGTCGAGATTATGTAGCTTGCTCAAATCCTAAGAACGAATGTCCTTTATGTACTGCTGGGCAAGTCGGTTGCAACGCTTGAGGACTGTCTGTCATAGGGGCCTCATCGGCAACCGGAAAAAGTAAAAGCGCGGCCCAGCCAACTTCAGTTCCTCGTTGTTCTCTACCACCTTGCGCACGACACTCATGTCCCTCTTGTACGCCTCTCCCCCGGCCACTCCAAGCAAACGCCAGAATCAACCCTCTCGTAGGTTCTCCTTAACTTTTGCGCAGCTCATGACCCTCAAACCGACCAGAGCCTTGCAAGTTGGCCCATTGTGCGAAGGAGGGTAAAGCTGCCGCCCCGGGATGCGTACAATGTGTCCAGAAGGCCTGTCGCAGCTGCTGCCGCCGTCATTCCGAGGAGACCAACAATTACGTCTGTCGCGTTCAAAAACACAAGGAGGCTTACTCCGTCCACGCCACTCCGTCTCGCCGCCGCCAAGCTCTCACTGCGACTCCTAATCAACACGGTCCTGCGCCTCCCACCCCGTCCTACTCTGTGGAAGATGATAGCCGCCCACAAAACGAGTTGCTTCCATCCCAGCGCGTCATGCCGTCTCGCTCCTATGGGCGGAACTGTGGGCCATACGTCGTCGACCGGTTTGCAGCCGATGGCCATCTGAATCCTGCTGCCACCGGACCGTACTTGGAAAAACAGATTGTCACCACGCCGGTCAAGGACATTCGGACCGCTGAACAGGAGAAGGAGAAATGGCGTGTGGACGTTAGGGTTTGGGATGAGGTATGTTTTTCGTCAAGCTCTACTCTGAACAGAATTTTTTTTGAGAGCCCAATACAGAATGGCGACCAGCTTGGAATGGTTCGTTCGTACAACGTGCCCCGAGACCAGCACCCCTACTTCTTCGTTGCCGAGCAGTCTCGCCTCGCGGGGGAGCTCAATGTCCAGGACGATGAATCCCCAGTATTGTACTATGTGGAGGATAAGCTGCAGTGGAACGAAGTCCCTGCAGCTATCCACCTGCCAAGTACTAATCGTCTGGACTTGTCGCGCGTGCCGGATGTTTACAAGCCTGGCAGTGTTCTGCCACCACCTTCCCAATGGCCCCGCCGCGCTGTTGTTCCGTCGTCGAGCCGTCTCTTCAAGCCTGGGCCACAGAGGTTAGTGCAAAATTCTCGCCGTCGAAGGAGCTCAAACCTTACTTACACCCATGGCAGTGTGTCCACCACCCCGCAGGCGAAAAGAAGGAGCGCTCCGGTCGACATGGAAGACCCATTTGTGGATAGACCCGACCATCCGTCAGTGTTATTCTCTCTGAGTGACCCCTGCCAGCTGTACTGACGGCGCTCTGTTCTATGAATGCCAGGCCTCCTAACGTGACATCATGTCGACCAGACGACATGTACGAACACGACCTACAGATCGCTATGCAAGCATCGGAACGGGAACGCGTCTCCGCGGCTGCACCCAGCCTGGAGGAGCAACTCGAAGCGGCTGTTCGAGCGTCGCTCAATCATGGTCCTCCCAAGCGGCCGGGTTTAGGACATTTTCCTTTTCAATATACCGTCGATGTCGTCAACTTTCTAGCGAAATGTCAGGAATACCAGCGGCTCATGGAGCAGGAAGATGCTTTCAACGCCACAGTTGATGATCTTTACTCTCAAGACGTGAGTGACTGTTTCCTTCTTCTATATGCAAACATAGTGACTCACGAGTTACAGGAGGCACGTCCAGAGTATGTTCGAACGACTCTTTATGAGGCCAGACGCATCATGGAATTTGTCAAGGAGACCTACCCAACGCGTTTCGAAGAGATTGTACGAGCGGGCCGAACGGATGGTGGTCTTTGGACCAATATCACCGTGTACACCCCGGAGAAATGGAAGCGTCGTTCGAGGGCGAATGGGGCGGCCAAGCGGTCCGACAGTGATGGCTCAGCGTTTAGCAGGAAGCGCAGCGGGAGTCAAGCTTATGTCAAGGTGGCAGCTAAGCGCCGCAAAGTTACTGTTATTGTATAACTTCAGAGCCATTAGTACACGTATCAATACTAGAAGTTGAGTGGCTCTCACCGCACAAAACAAGTAGCCAAGAGTTATCCTAGACGATTTAGGGGTCCGAACCTAGGCCCTCGGGAAAGGGTGGATGAGTCGCCGGAGGTGGCGCGATCATCTTGCCATTTGGTCGCATTTGGTTCCAATCGTCACCGGAAGCCCGACTGCCGCATCTGACCGAGCGCATCGTGCAACATCGAACTATCCACACCATACATCCATCATCCTTCACAGTCGCCATGCCGCCCTCTGTCAACGATTTACGAGCCTTCCACCCCAAGGAACTGTGCGTATGTGTTGTTTCCTGGTGCCTCCACTCATCGCAAAAGCAGTGAATCCCTATCTGTGCAGGAGCTCCAGGTCAGTGACCAAACACAAGAGGCCCGTGCAAGCTCACTCACATCTGCATGCCTTGTCATCGTTCAGGAATTGGGTCAATTGGCCGGTTTGGAAGAAAACATGAGCCGTTTTCATCGCCAAACTAGACTGGACTCAAAGCGTTTCGCTAAGTCGTTATGCAGCCCCAAGCTCGCCCTGAGAGCCCGTCAATCCGTCGTCGTCAGTGGCAGTCAAGATGCGTCCCCGTTGGAGCTTCGCCTCCGTGACCACTACAAATCTGGCCGCCTCGTATACAGAGAAAAAGGGGTGCAAGCGTCCAAGTCAGCGGAAGGTTCCACCCAGGACAAGCCAGGGAAGCAATCCGTTCAACGTGAGCATTTTCGTCGTTGCCCTCGAGTGTGAACCTGACTTCCACGGTTTTCTGGGGCCCTACAGCCTCCACCGCCGCCGATGACGAACCGGAGAGCGATCTTACTTCACTTCCGGGGAGCGATGGAACCTTCTCTGCCCATGACCAGCTGCCGCCAACCAACGTCAACCCAGGGACCACAGGCCAATCCACTGCGGCAAAGGTCACGCCTGCTCAGATGTCCACCTCCATCCGACGAGGGACGACGACCCAAACGGCTCCGGGTAATGTCGCCCCCACTCACGCCCCCACTCAAACCCCCAGGAGTAGTTCCCGCGCCGGCTCCGCACCAGGAGCAGTGAAGTCGACTCAACCACCCACCACCTCGACCGCAGGGACCAGTGCTCCGTCCGCGGTACATTCGCGCAACTCAACCTTCCATGGAGAACGTCGACCGTCATCCGCTTGTGCTGGCCCAGTTGGCAGCGTGTCCACTGCTGCTCAAGGTGGACACGCCCCGTCCTCTGATCGTGGCAGAGTAGGGACCGAAGGAGCGGGCAAAGCCTTGAATATGAATAGTGCTTCTCGTAAACGAGGTCTCAGTGGAAGCAACATCCAAGATCCAGCACTGGTCAAGCGTGGTGAGTAAGAGCATTGCAAGGAAAGTTAGCGTTTTCTCACTACCGAGTTTTTCCAGGTCGCATCGAATCCACACCGGCAGCGCAGAAGGTCTCCGGCGTGGACGTCATCAAACCGAATGCTTGTGAGTCTTCGATTTTGGAGTCTGGCCGCCCAGCCTAAAGTAAAACCTGCGCCTGGTAGCCGTCAATGCTAGTACGAGTAGGGTTGGCAACAAAGGCCATGCTTCGACTACAGAGTCACAGATCCCAGCGGCCACCAGCCAGACACCAGAGGGACCCATAAGCTCGGTCAAAGGTGCGTCCACTCGTGAGTGGATTTCTAGCACGATCCCGGTCGCTAATCATTGGATGGGGCAGAGCGCTCGAACCAGAGTGAGCGGGGGAAATCTGCGAGCTGCGTCAAAGGTGCTCCCATTCGTGAGTTATTGCATCTCACACGACGCTGGTTGCTAATTATTGGATGCAGGTGAGCCCTCGTACGACAGTGAGCAAGAGAAATCTGCGGCAGAAGAAGACACAGATGACAGGGAGCGAGATCGAGATGAGACGCCCCACGGTCGGTGTATGTCTCATCTACGGCCACAGTAAACTGACTGAATCGGGCACAGTGGACCACTCAGATTACTACTTGACCAACGACTGGTCAGGGATATGGGTCTTGCCGGGAGACCATGAGCAACAATCCCGCAAAGGTTGCCTGACGGTGAACCTGCGGGACGAACGCGGTGATATCCCACAACGCGACCTCGTTACGCTCCCAAAGCTCGTTTTCAAGTTGTCAAACAAGGCTTTCAGAAGACCGAAGGATGACGGTCCAATGCATGTCCGTGCGGAGATTTTGGCGTCACTGGTTTTGTTTGCTCTGAAGGATGGTGGTGCGCAAAAGACCGTCAGTAATAGACGGTCTTTACTGGTGCAACAGCAGGCAGACGACGGCATGCTGAAAGCTCTCTTCGCTTTCGAGGTTAATCCTATGCGCAGGCAGTGGGAGGCCGGGGAACTTGATGAGGATGAAGAAGAGCCGAGCGATTTCGTGGTGAAGACCCGGGACCACCCTATGCAGTAACCTATAACTAGTAACAGCCTCTAATTAGAGGGGAAAAACATCCAATTTGGCCTCTAATTAGAGTACCTCTACTCAGAGGCCCATAACTAGTTTTGTGATGGCCTCTCAAAGCGAAAATATACTGAGATAGTCATCAAAAGTGAGGACATTCTTAATACTACCAAAGTAAGACATTAGTAATTACTTCAGTAAAGTATTAAGAACTTGAGCTTGTTACATATTGTTAAAGGAAAGGTTATACCTTATGTTGACTCTTTTGTATTTTGATTTATCCACAGAGTGACCTTATACCTATATAAGGAAAGAAGATTTCTTATTGCATGATTTATATTGCTTATAGGCTTTGAAAAACACTTTTAAAATGATGTTATTGATCATATCAAGGTTTGGAATGAATGTAGAAGATGGAAAGAGGGAGTGGAAGCATAGTAATTAGCTTGTGGCGCTTTTTGGCTTACCTATTAAGGAAATTCCTTACTCTGTGATCTGAACAAAATGCAAAACAGATTGTAAAGTCACTCATTCTTTCCCTAACATTGTTGTACTAGAAAACATTACTTGTTCTTTGACTTTGATAAGCATTGAAGCAATGACTCTTGATGTTGATTATATTTTGTTGAGAATATCATATATTTTCGCTTTGAGAGGCCATCACAAAACTAGTTATGGGCCTCTGAGTAGAGGTACTCTAATTAGAGGCCAAATTGGATGTTTTTCCCCTCTAACTAGAGACTTTAATATGATTTAGGCTACAGCATAGGGTGCCGGGACGGCCTGGCCCGCGGACGGAATGCGGAAGACGATGACCTGGAGCACTTCAGAGTTGTCTTGGGCACCTTGCCCGGCTTCGAAACAAACGCCCTGCAGTTCCGCATCACGATAGTCCTAACAGAGTGGAAGGTATGAATTATTTAGCGTCTTATGTTGAACCATTCTTACTTACGTTGCACAAAGGCAGCACAGGTCCCTCGACGGCGTGCGAGGGTCGACAAGGAGGCCAAACAGCGCAAACATGACGAGGCGATGTTTTGGCTGACCGAACACCTTCAGCAAGATCAGTACCTTGCAGACACCGTCGAGGACATCCGGCTGAACCATGCCAAAGCCGGGCAGACAATCCTCACCATGAGAGATTGGGTGACCGTGGTTGAATTCCTGAATACGGCGGACACCTTGGCCGACGTCCGGGAACTGGTCGAGCCACCATGGGCTGAGGAAGAAAAAACGGAAGGTAAGCCCCTGCCCTGCTGCCGCCGTCCGTTGACCAATATACTTTTCAGAGGAAATTGACGACCTCAAACAGGTGAAGATCCAGTTGCAGGCTCGACGTGGTCTCGTACAGATGCACGACAGGCTGTTTCGGTCATACTTGCAGTTGGGGTATGTCTTGAGTTTGTCGAAGCTGCCTGGGGCGAGTTCGCTGAGGGAAACGTTGGCACATGTCAATGACGATTACCCCAAGACTTACGGCGTGGAAAAACTTCTGGGCATCCTGGAGAAGGCCTGTCCCAAGGGTTATGAGCGTCTAGACACCACGCGCAAGAAATAGCACAACACCTCTTATGTACCACTTGACATTCGTTGTACCCATTTCGTGACACAATCCAATTTTTGGAGTGCCTACGCTCTAGCCTGCAAAATTAAGTAAGCTCAGCAACCGAATCCGGTTACGAACGCACCACGACTACCGACGATGTTGTTGCACACCACGCTATTCCAACTGCTCGCTCACTTGCGGAGCCATCCCATTCTGCAGAACATGCTGACAGACGAGGGGTTTCAACTCTTCTTGGCCCTTATTACTCGGCTTGCACCATCGTTCCTACATGCGGACCAAGCGCCCCCTCTCGATTTACCCTTGGACATTGCGCAGACGTTGATCTCAGCCCTCGACTGGACGTGGGATGAGCTGGGAGCCGTCTGGCAGATGTCGCGAGACGTCATTAAAGACCTCATCGGCGGTCCTTCGCAGTCGGACGTTGACACGCTTCTAGCTCAACACGGTGTCGATCATGAAGTTGGTGCGTCTCAGTAAAGTTGGTTCATCCCCAGTGTTGAGACACCGTATACCATCCAGGAACGGAGCCCGTGGAACCGCCTGTCCGTTGCTGCACGACCCATACCACTCATCCGCTACTGTCCAGAGCCGACGGCGCCACGGCCAGACTTTACACGAGGTCAAGGGGAATCCTACCCATCTTTCCGGTAACGAAGGAGTGCAGGGTGAAAGGTCTGAGTCCTGGACTAGTTGCTTCAACCTGTCGCTGACGCAGGTCGCCTAGACTGCGGTCTCACATTCTACCCCGGATACTACGTCCAACATCCCAAGCAACCTACATCCATGCGACACTATTATCCTGGGATCCCGGAGATTCTTCCTATCACGACCTCCCGGTATGTGGAAACAGCGCTGGTGGAGCAGTGGACACTCCAACTAGCCATTGAACAGTGAGTCTCACGTCGCTCCATTGGGCAGGTCTTGGGTAACGAATCCTATAGGGCTTCAGCGGAAAACCTCGCCAACGTCTACAACATGAGCCTACCTGCAGTAACGCATGATGTTCGTCACCCCAAGACGTGGGAGCTCAAAGGCCATACAGTCACACACGCCTTCAATCTGTTAGCTCTCCTCAAAAGTAAGCTCCGGAAGGCCGGTCCTTCGGCCTGCCTGGTTCTACCCCATCATGGGGACGAGGAAGACAGGTTGAAGATAGCCATGGATGACCGCAATTTCGAGCTGACGGGTACAGGCCAGCCACAGTGGGGTCATACCTGCAAGAAATGCATGAAGTTCTACAAGGGACAGGATGGGAATTTTTGTACGTGCTTTTGCGTCTTGTCGCGGAGGGCAGAAACATTCATCTCGTTGATAGACCGCGTCAACCCCTTGGTTATTGACGGCGTGACGTTAAGATGTCCTGTTTGCGCCGTCAACCAGACAGAGGCCGGTGACCCTTGCAAAGAACCATTAGAACACCCTCACGACAAGTTCTGTAGAAAGCATACCTCCAAAGAGAGCAAGTGTTTTGTGCTAGCTTGTCATCGCCCACATGAGCCGCGGTCGTGGGCTTGTGCTGACCCAGATCACAAAAGTCGGGCGGAGAAGCGGGCGGAGGAGCAATACGGCGGGGCACAGCAACTTCTCAGGCGGTTGGCTCGTTCCGGCGTGTCAGAGCACCCTATGGCGGGTCAGGCGGAGGAATTGGACACTGAGGAAAACAGCACGTGTACATCCGTGCAGAATACGGAAGCCAGCGATGCCCAAACAACAGAGCAGGTACAACAGTCGAATCACTGCATCGCCAACGTGGGGGACGTGGGGGATAGGGACGACAATGACCACGACCGGGGCAAAAGGAAACAAAACAAGGGCAAGTCAAAAACATCCACAGCGTACGTCGAACGGCATTATCTGCACAACGATCAGCTTGCAGTCCGTGTGTGTGGGATGATAGTCGGTCGAATGGCCATGTACGGCGCGGAAGGTGTACGGTCGGTCCTCGTAGGTCTCCATCCAACCGTGCGCAAAGGAATGACTGATTGGTTCAACAGACGTGGCTCAAAACGCTATATCCCCCCCATCTCATCGAAGCACTCCCGACACATTTGTTTTTCGATAAGAACTGCCAGCTTTTGTTACACCTAGTAACGGCGGGGGAGCATTACCTGGACGAGATGGGGAATCCTACAGACATCTTTCACCACTGCGGATGCCATTCAGAAGGCGACGCGTTTTGTAACAGGAACTGCAATCCAGTCCGGTTTCGTGAGCTCTTCGACGAAAACATGCGGCACGTCTTCAATTCCTCAGCATGTGAGCAGGCCAATGCTTGGTATGGGGGCTTTGCCAACATGGTGCGGGGCATGCATATCATCCAGTAAGTGAGTCACCGTGCGCGTAACGCGATACGAGCTGAAACCCCAAAGATTCAACTTTTTCTTGGATGAGATGATCATGATTAGGAACGCCCTTAGGGAGCGACAACTCATGAAGGAGGGTGCGTGTCCAGTGGTTCGGCCGGAG
This sequence comes from Strobilurus orientalis, assembly GCA_019915145.1. NCBI lineage: Eukaryota > Fungi > Basidiomycota > Agaricomycetes > Agaricales > Physalacriaceae > Strobilurus > Strobilurus orientalis. The sequence goes on along the minus strand of JAHLML010000005.1, from coordinate 3,148,801 downwards.
GAATTTTGGAATGGGAGTTGGGATCGGATGGCGGTATAAGCATCGCAGGTTATACGACAGTGCGAAAAAGAATTTGAATCAGAACATATGTGCCGCGTGGGGTGGAGTTCATTAAGGACGCGGGTCAGTAATCATAGGTCCGCGGCACGGTAACCGAGATGGTAGGCACAGCCGGGAGTCGAGCGGGGCGCCATCTAAAAAGGCTGAGTGGTCCAGGACAGCGTCCTGATACAGCCAATTGAACGAAGCTATGACGACTTCAGCAATTGGATTTGTGTTAGGGACTGGCACGTACCTGGATCAGGCGACGGAAGAAAAGTCGGGTGCCTCGGCCAGGCCTCGGCAGGCGGCGATGCGGGGGAATTTCCAGTGGTTGAGCGGAAGCAAATCGCTGCAATCACAAACTCTAGCAAACGAGGTTAGTGGGACTCAACACGTCTGTGGAGAGATCATACCAAGACGGAGAAATCATAGAGAGAGAAGTGTGAAACCGGTGGGAGACGTGCGTGGGTCCAGCTAGGTGCCGAGTTTGTAAGCTTCAGCGGTAGAGGGACTGATAAAGTACACACCACACGCAAATGCAATGAGCGAGGTCGTTGAGCTCCTGGCTCATATGTCGGTCTACGGGCAGCTAAGTGGGTACGGATCAGCTTGGCGGGACCTCACAGGCGAAGTTGTACAGACCACACGCAGTACGCCTCGATCTTTTCATCTTGCTGGTCGGGGTCGGAACCTAGAGCAGAAGAGTCCAGGGGCGTGGCGCCGTCCAAGGGAGAAAAGGGCCGGTTGTCTTGAGGGGAACGTATGCACACAGTTAAACCGTGCCACAGCGGCGGAGGAGAACCCCCGAAGAGACGGGAGGGCGGATGTGCCAGTGGGCGAACGTGTAATAGCAGGGGAAGACTTGTGGGCGCTTTCCTGTTGTTTGGCTAGCACCCCATCAGCCTGTACGTATTCAGTGACCTACGGTTCTAAGTCCGCCATCTATCACAAGTCGGCTCTCTCGTCACACTGACGAGTTCTTTACTTCCGTACATCGACAAACGTACTTGTTTTAAACGAGACGTATCGCGCCTCGGCCTGGATAACTTCGGCGATATGGATCCGGAATCTACACAATCCTTGGGCAAACGCAAATTGCGAGCGCCCGAAGTTCCTGGCATCAAGGTGAGGAGATGGAGGGCAGGTTGGCTAATTTGCCCTGGCTAACGTAGGCCAGTTCCAGAGGCCCAATGAGCTAGAAACGCTTAGTACGAGGCGTTGGGACGACCGACGAGATTATCATGTGAGTGTACCCTGTGGCGCACGCGTAACGTTGGTATTCATGATGGAGACCCAACAGCAGCCTAACTCAGTCACCCGACGAGGGAGAGAAAAGGGCGTGGATCTAGGAGATTCGATTGTTGTAGGTAAAGGTGATCCACGATGGAGTATGAGATATTCATCTTGATTGCAGGGTAGAACTGGGTTGACACAACCAGAGTTATTCACGGTGCAGGGCGGAGGGCCGGCGCCTCTTGGCATGGGCGAGCTACACATCCATGCGGGCCGCGAGACAGCAGTGGAGCGAGAGACGCGCCAACGACACCACGAAAGCTTGAATCGAGAGCGGGCGTCTCATGAAAGGTCAGTAGTGTCTTATGGCGAGGCCATCAATGACGCTGACTAAAACTAGATCGCCAGAGTTGCGCTTCACGATTGCGAAGGGCGAAGATAGCTTCACCATGGTGGGAGCCGACTGTCTGGAGAGAATGCCCGGTCGCCCGCCTCCCCAAGACACGCGTACTCGTATGATCGAACCCGAATCACTGTTTGGTTGTTACTGGTCCATTAATGCTATCCCCTACATGGGCATGTTGCCAGTGAATCCGTATCGAGCATGCTTCGACGATCCTTTGTTTGGGTGCATCTTCCAAGAGAGGTGGAAGGTCCCCTTGGTCAAGACAGAACAGGGTCTGTGGGCACTCAACAAGAGCGTTTCAGAGGAATGGCAGTTTTTGGAACGGATACTGTTGACAATACGGGAGCTCATGATAAACTGCGTCGGTGGAAGCATCCCCACCAAAGAGCATATTCCCGCACCGGCACCCAAGCTGTACCGATTTCACCACGAGCATCCGGAGAAGTCTGTTGTGATCAATCGGGTCATGCGAAGTCGATATGCTTTTGTCGTTCTGGGAGGCGAAATATCTTACTTGTATGCCTACACCGCTGTTCTACCCGCCAACCTGAGAGCCAATCCCTTTGGGGAAATCCACGAGCACTTCGACGATGACAGATTGGAGGAGGACATACGCGACTCTTGGCTGCTTCTGCCTGGAAACGGATTCTTCAAGAACACAGACCGCCGTGGTTGGAACAAGTTGCATGGCTTTTGTGCGACAATTTCACGACAGGGAATGTTCATCAACCCTCCTACATGCACGATAGAATATGGGTTAATGGCCTACGAGTGTCTAAACACCCCGCTTTGGTTCTGGTGGGGCAATCGGACCAAAACATTGACCCCAAGAACTCTCTTGCTGAAGGAGCGGTTCGGCTTCGATAGAGCCATGGTTGACGAGGTCCTGCGCCTGGACGAGAGGGACTTGGCCGAATTGCAGGCAGGGATCTTCTTTGAACGCTTGGTGTGGAAGCGTAGGGATGAACGGCAACCGACGGCAAAGGCCCTCCTATACACCACCCCAGATTCCTTTTTTGCGCCCAGGGCGCACGAACATTGGTGGGAATTCTTTCAGAGGAGGGACAAGAGTTTGCTCCAATGGCCTCTGAGTGAGGAGGATAGGGCTCTTGTGGTCACGCGTCAAGAGAAGGCTGAGGGAGGGGAATTCGACCGGGCGTCAGCTGTGTTCGAGTGGAAAAGACGAGCAGGGCGACTGACTCGCTTGGTGGTTGGCCCTCACAAAGCGAGACGAGTCTGGGGAGAATTCAGGGAAGATCAAAGGATATATTGTGCATGTACGGATGAATGGGATTTGAGCGAGGAATTCAGCAAAGGGGAGGAGGGACTTCCACCACGTTGGCTTCCTGAAGACTCGATGGATCAGAGACCTACCGGCGCCGGGGTGGAGAATATCCCGGAAAAGGTCAACACTGCGGCGAAGGAGATGGGTCGAGAGGACAGTAGGAGCGATAACAATGAGGGACCGGTGGAATTTGTGCAAGACGACACCGACGTCGACACCTGGAGAGGCCACGCCAACGAAGACGATCTCGAGGAGGGTGAGTGTGGAGAAACAGAGAAGTCGGCGAGCAACAGTTGGGGTGCGCTGGGAGATCGTTTGAGACTTAGGCGCTTACATGCTGAGGGGATGAGCGCTCGAATGGTAGAAACCCCACTCCTTGAGAATGTGCTGAGGGCTAGGTTTGGGCTGCGCATACCAGAAGGGTACCTTACCAGGAATACCGGCACCGAGACAGCACAAGGGGAGAAGGAGTGTAGGGCACTAACTTCATGTGGTTCCGCGGCTAGGACATCCGAGCGCTTGGCTGTTCTGGCCTTCCCCGAGGTCTTGCGCTTTTTGAAACGACTGGAAGCCATGTGGAAAGACGAGAAAAGTGAATGGGAGTGGGGTGCCGGCTTGTGCGACGAATGGTCTGATCTGCGTAGGGGGGACGAGACCAGCGTGTTGGCAAAGACGCGGCCGGCAGGTCCGGTGATAAATAGGGTTAGGTGGGCGATGAGGGAAGATTTGGTGTACGAGGTGTATGCGAAGAGTTGGACGCAGGAGAGACTGCTTCTCTACCAAGCAGCAGATGTGGTGTTGTTCACCAGGTTAATTTCGGGACGCTCGATGGAGGACGTGATTCAGCTGTTGGCGGAGGCGGGCATCAGGTTCTCTCTAGCAAAAGTGGCGAACAGCACTATCCTCCTGGCGCGTCCTCTTCCTCAATGGTCAATCCCGTGGCGAACAAAGGGCTTCGAAGCAACGCTCAGTGACTATGTACAGTATGTTCGCCGGACAGCCTTGGCTGTCAGATTTATACATCAAACAAGCCCAATGGGCTGAGTTTCACAATACATTATACAGCCCAAATGGTCTCAACACCAGAATGGCTGAGGACGCTGTCTGTGATGGGGTGTGACCACTGGGGCTGATGACCGGGATTAGGGCCGCTCACTGTTACCCGCCCTCTGCTCACTGTCAAATCCCGCCTCCTGGTTGTTGGGGCGGGATTTATTATATTTTCTTATATAATCAGTCTATTACCTGAGCAGGTCGGGTCCGCCAGCACGGAAACCGGTTGCGGATGGTTTCGGGGATTTTCCCACCATCCCAAATGGGTAGGTGACTCATTTGGGCGGGTGGGGGACAGGAATTGCGGGCGGGATGGGGTTTGGTGGGCTCAGAATGTGGCGCACTGCCATATGGGCACTCATGTATATATTTGGGAATTTTTGAGAGCCTCAGCGGGGCAAACGGTGTGTGGCGGGCGCTGGATGCAGCCCGCCGTGCTTGGATAAATATGAATAAAAATTCAATTGACTCGATTTTGTTGAGACTGCAGCAAATGAGCACAATTACTATTTACAACATTGCTATGTAATTTATTTCGTGAACGGGGGGCGGGAAGAGCTGGATGCGCGCCCAGCATCTTGGAAGTCGGTGGGGCGCAAGGCACGTGACGTCATGTTCGAGTTGGATGACAATGGAAGCACGCACGCTGGCGCGCTGTAGATCATGGCAGAGGCGGAATATGATATATTGTAGCAATTAATACCCCCTCGGAGGACTCGAACCTCCCGAGGTTCCAATTGCAGGGGGTGAGGAGGGGAGATAGAGTCGTACAAGATATAACGGCGGTCCTCGCTGTCCGCGTCTGCGCAAATGTGATCCACCATAACAGATCCGGATCTTCAGTATCTCGGATCGTTGTAGCAAGTGGCGGCGAGAGGTGTGCGTACCCGAGCGTCGTTGATGGTGGGAGTCGGGAGGAGGTGGTTGTCCTGGGTGATGTGTGATCGTCATCGTTGTCGTCCGGGCTTCACGTCGCGGCGTTCGGTCGGAGGAGGGGTTCCAAGAACGAAACGAAGCTTACCTGCCTGGCAGAACGCCGCGGGCATTCTGCCAGGCCCGTACCATTCTCCGCGCCCGGGTAGTCGCGTCCGCGGCGGTCATAAACACCCCAAAAGCTCCGTCACCGTTGCCGGCGTCGTCCAGGAGCGTAGATGCCTCATCCTGAGGGCTTACGCGATTTTTGGCTGCGTCTTCGAAGGACGGCTGACGCGAACAATTGGAGTTGAACGTCATCCACGCCAGTTGCGAGGCGTGGAGACGGTGTCGGCATCCGAGACATCCCAAAATCGAGGGAGAAGGGTACCGAGAGGGCGCCAGAGTAGCGCGGGGGCTGGATGGGTCGTTCTCGCCGTCCTGCTGTGGTGGCAGGAGGCAAGCAACGACCTGCGATCATTGCTCGGATGATCGGACCGTTGAGTCCGATCGCCGAGTTCGACGATGTTGAACGCGTTATACGCGCGTGCGCTCACTCCAAGTGCCCGAAATGCACGTAGAAGCCTGTATTAGTTTATATTTTACCATATCTAGGTAAATTTATATCAATCATAGCATCATACGCTATGCAGTGAACCAATGAGTTCATCATCGAGGTCGGCGTTGAGCTCAACGGCGGTGAGATACAAATGAAGAGTATCTAAGAACATCAGTCGTCAGCGATTCATGTCTTTTACCTACATACCAAATTTCAGGCCAGTGGGGCCCAGCGAGCTCGGCCGAAACTTGGTCTTACCAGAATATATGAATGCAAGGGTATGATACTTCAACATGTATACGATGTTGATCTCAGCTGTTACAGTTTTCGAGAATTTTTGAGATAACAGTGTATTCATCATCCTCTTTCAATCTCACCAAGTCTTATTGGTATAGCTCTCGTCGTTCGCTCTCTACGTCGTCTCGAACGACGAGCGGAGTTCCGGACCGAACAATCCGAACAGTGATCGAACGCTGTTCGGAGTCGCTCTCTCACATTCTCACCACCACCACGACACGGCGACTTCGCCGCCTGCCCACCAATCACCGGCCAACTCGACGCGCTGCCTCTGAGGGCTGTTTTTTGCCGTTCTCAGCTCGCAGAGCCCCGGATCCGACGCGGACCAGGGCGACCGTGTAAGCCCCAGACGACGGGCAGCAGTACGTGGAAGACAGGCGCCGTCGACCTCGGGGGTCGACGTCAATGTGCGTCAGCCTCGTCGCACCCCCGGCGCGGGCTCTGCAAGGACGGTGGCGGAGGGATATGGTGCTGCTCGCCTGCTGGCGAGCAGCGCGCGAAGGTGCGTCTTTTTTTGGTTCGTTTTCATTTATCTGGGGCGTCGTCGACGGGGCCAGTTGACGCCCAGCAGCGTCATCCCTCGCTGCAGCCTCAGAACGGGTTGCGCGCGCACGGTGGCGGACGGAAGTGCCGCTGATTATCCGCGAGCAACGGCTGGCAGTCTGTCCAGTTCAGCCGCCGCCGACGTCGCCAGTCGAGGCGACGGTGCATATTCATTATTTATGGTTTTTTTCCACAGGTCTGGCGCCGCGGACGAGGGGCCCTGGCTCGTACCAGCACCACCTTTCTCTGACCTGGCCACCCGCACTCCGGGCACGCACCCCACCTCAAACACGCTCGAGGCCTGCGCAGGCACGTTTGTATAGCCCAGTACGCGATGGTCCGCCCTTTGGACCAGCGGAACAGCCGGGGCAAACGCGTAGCGGGGCCGGAAAGTGTGCTACGAGGCGGCAGTCTGTGTGACGACGACGGTGGCCGAGGACGGCCGCTCGTGCCACCACCGACCGACCGTCAACCCGCGGACGGACCGACTCCTATAGAGCTCATGCTCTGTGGCACTGACCACGACGGCGGCACGTCTGAAAACCCCACGATTCCCCCCTCCTCCCCTTGCCCAGGCCCCCGCCCCCTCCCTCTTGTTTTATGCCCCCATCATTCCCTCTCTACCCCCTCTCCCTCCTTGCCCCATATACTCCCTCTCACCTCGCTTCCTCTCGCCTCCCCCTCATCCTCCATATAACCGGTGGTTGGGGGGGTGCATTTCATGCCGGGTTGATGCCCCGTGCACAATTGTGTGCGGGCGCTCGTCCTGCATGATTTAATTATGTGCGCGCATTCGGCGGTGTGCTTTCGAAGATGGTGCAGTCGGGGATCTCGGCCAACCCTAACCCAAGCTACATCCGATTATCCTTGGCTGCATCCAGCGATTGTGAGCATTTAAACTGCTCAATTCAAGATGTCTACTGTACAGAATACTGATGGTATACTCTGTAGTAAAATATGAAGCTGTAGGTGGCCGCCAGCGCGAGCAATACAGACGGGATCAAACAATTGCCTAATTTGGAACGTCATCCAATTCGCACCCGCTCAATCCACTGAACGCCACACTCTGATTGCCCCGCTCACCTGCTGGAATAATACTAGGCCCCCCCAGGTATGTGCGCCTCAATACGCGCCCCCGTCCCGCTCAAAATTGAGGCCGCTAGAGCCCGCCCAACCATTTGATGGCTAATATTGAGCCTCTTTCCCAAAAGGGAATTCACACGCTCCCGCTCCCGCCAGGCAGTGAGCGGGGCACATCTGCTCCCGCCATTTAACGGTGAGCACACTATATAGCTGATGGGGCGCTCACTATCCACCCCCCCGCCCACTAGCTGGGTGACGGTGAGTGACAGCCTTTTTAGGGTGGAGCCCATTTGGGCTCAATAATGTATTGGGAAACTCAGCCCAATGGGCTGTTTTCATACATTAATGGGACGCCCACAGGTGCGCCGGAGGGAACGTCTCTTCAATAGCACCGCCGTGTTGCGTGCCGCCCTGATGTCCGGAGGCATGCTATGGAGGTTAGCAATGGAACACACAAGGGGGGCCGCGGTCGTCCTGACGGGTCCGGGGGAGGATGTAGAAAGGCGTGGGAGGAGGAGTACATTGGAGGACGGGGTCATTCTGTGTGAAGAGACATTAACGGAGGCTCAAGTCGACGTGATCTGCGGAACTTACCGCGTGTATACGGAGTGGGGAGGACAGGAAGCAGCTGCGCAAGTGTCCTGGTTTCCGAAGATGGGTGCGTGGCATAATAGTGGCCTAGATGTGGGGTTTTGGAGTGCGGATGCTGAGGCCTGGTACCAATTGCGATTGGAGGGCTACATGAAGGGCACCAAGGTCCCCATGAGTCAAACCCAGTGGACAAGGGCCATGAAATTGCAAAAGGGGGCATCCAGAGTGGCTAGAGGATTTGAGCTTCTGTGTCAACAGGAGCTGCAAGAGTTCTTGCATGACCAGGTGAGGGTGAGGGTTCTCGTACAGAAACAAGACGTCTAACTTTACATGGTAGAGAGAGCGTCACTAGATAACGAACGAGCATCTTGAAAGCGTGGATGTAAGAAGCAGCCTAGATGTTTTCCTTTAACGGAGCACCTTTAACGGAGCAAAAGATGGACTTTTTTCGTAGTACTGTTGTATGATGTGTATGTTATTGCATTGGATATGGCTACGTATGTGTGGGCTTGTCAGGCGATGAAGACAGAAGCCCATGGTGCGCTCAACCTTCACTCTTCCATGGGATCACTGATATGATCCGGAGGATGCCCAAGGACGAATTGCTGAACAAGAAGCGTCAGGTCGTCATCTCCTATGCTAGCTAGGATACGGTCGAGGGCCTGCTTCGACCTGTTGTGCTGTTCCTTGTTGAGGGTGACGACATCTTCGACATGGCTGACCAAATGGTCGAAGGGTTTCGACCAGGCTGTTGTGACCTCGAGCCAGTCAAAGTCCCAGAACGGATCCAGGAATAGCGAAACGCCAAACTGGGTGGAGTTGAGATTTCAGTTTATAGCCATCTCAAGCTAGACTGACGCACACAGTTGTACAGCGAAAAGAGCGTGGTCGCACGTTCTTGTCCGGAATCGAATCTTTTGACATAGCCTCGTTGGAGTGAGAGGTATTGTTTGTACAACGCCTTACGAGTCTCCGGAGAAGCCGCATGGTGTCTCATGCGACGGACGTGGTCACGGTAATGGCTTTCTGAGAGTTCATGAAGATAACGCTGACGCACGCTAGCATCATTACCTTCTGCTTCCCATTCGTCCAGCGAGTCAAGCAAATAGAAACTAACGACTATTTTGCGGAGATAGTTGGCAAAGCTAGCAATTTTGTGCGGACGAACAGCGCCTGATAATTCCTGGAGAGGTGGGGGTGAGCAGCACATCGTCGGGACATAGGCAAAGATGTCAAAGATGATCACTAACCTTGAACGTCTGGTGTACAAGCTCCTGCGCAGTTGGCTGACTGAAAACGATGGCTGCTAAATGGGCTTCTGGATCACGGAAGTCGGGAATGGCGATGTCCTATGCCAATGTAAGATGGCGGAGTTCCACAGAAAAGCAGGAGTGAATTCTAACCCAGTTGCGATCGGTATCGTCGTACCCTCTCACCAGCCGAGAAAGCGCAGCATCTTCTAATGCATGGGAGGATTGTTTCTGCACCTTGGGGCTCAAGGCGACTTCCACCCAGGCATCTGCATCCACGGGCTGATGAAGCTGGTGAACCTTGGTCGCCGCCGCCCATCGCTTGGCAGCTGCTTCATCGAAGGGATTTGGGGGAGGGGACGCAGAAGGAGGGGACGCCGAAGGAGGATGGCGAGCGGACGTAGGAGTCGCTCCCATACCGTGAATTCCATGATTGGAGGTTGCGGTTGGCCGAGGAGATGGGAGATCCGAGGGGGAAGGAATGGGAGACGGGGTTCGCACACGCTGGAGCATCTCTGTCAACTTTTCCGAAGCTACATGACGAAGTTCGATCCGACGTTGGCGGGATGCTTGGGAGGGGATGCCGTGTTCTAGTCCGTCAATTTCTTGGTCGAGGTGCTGAATTGCATTGTGGAGGCGACTACCTTGAGTGAGCGAAGGTGAGGAGGACATGATGGGCCAATTACAGAGAGTGGAGATGGTGACGGCTTACAAGGGCTTACAAGCCGGTAGTGTCCGATCGGCCGGATTCTGACAACGACAACGTCGGGGACTCTGAGGCGAGTCAATGGACGCGGCGGCGGTTGAAGAGGAGCGCAAGTAACCGAGGGCGACGAGCAAAAGGGTCGAGGGACAACAACTGAGTGAGCAATTGGCCATACTGGGATCAGCTGAACCTAGGAATAATGGTGGATGAATGTGATGTGCTGGGTGCAAATAGGCCACAGAATATATAGAATATATCCACAACCAACAAACAACTAAAACACTCCTAAGTGGGATCTTAAGATTGGATGGGTGGTGATAGGTAACTAAGAAACTACGCTTGTTTTGGTGATAACAAGGAATAGGTGCGTATGTACGCGTACTTGAACTGGCTAGAACAAGGTCTGAGTGATAGTTGAAAGGGGTTGGCAAGTGAGCCTTTTAGTCTGCACGAATGCAAGTAAGATGGGGGTATTTGAGATTGATTGTGGACTTGTACACTTGCGTGACTAGAACTCGAAAGCCGAACAGAGGACAACTCCAACAGACGTATAGACTGTTGAAACGTATGTTCTAAAGGGTACTGGAATAAGACAGGTGCCCGGTTCGCAGACACGGGATGTGCAGTCTTTGCTCTTCGCTAAGCTTTTGTTCTAGGTCTTGGGTCTTCTCAATTCAACTCTGGTAAGTCGCACTGGTGTTGATAGCAAGAGGATCGGTACAACTTCTTGTATTCGCAAAGTGTTATGTTAACTAAACTTCTACGTCGATGCGGACCCTTCTAAGGACTGGTCGGCTTCTCAGTAAATCCGTGCGGTATCTCTTGGGAGAAGTCCGGGCTCACGAAAGTTCACTTCTAATTGAATCGCAAGTGGTTCTAGCTGGGGAATCTTAATCTTCTATCCAACACCGAGTTCTGTATTTACTCAGGTGGGGCTCTTAAGTTTGGGGGACTTTGGGTCTTCAATAGTGTGCAAACGGGATCTTATTTGAGTGTATACTCGAGCAAGGTTACTACAGGGGGACGCTTTGTGGGCTGATCTCTGCGGGGCGCTAAACTGAACTATTCGACGTTACATGGTGTCCTTTATAGTATTCTACTCGGTAAAACGGAATAATTACTGACTCATCACTGGGGTGGTACCATGAGGGTACTCCCAGGGCATAGGGTTCCGGCCACGATTGCTATTGGTGCGGAGGAGAGAAACTATTCCTTGGGGAGGTGCGAGACATCGGTTGACTGCGCATTATGGCGTGCTTCAGGAACCTGGTCTGGACCGGAGGAAAGTTCTAGTATTTGTCTTGTATCTGGTGTTTGGTGTCTGCGCCACTTCCTTCAGGCGTTAAAGGAAGTGAACTGTTCTGTAGTTCTCTGTTTGCCTGTTATGATATCTTTTGTTTGAAGCAACTGAGAGTGGGGATCTCTGGCAAGTGTAGTCTTTAGGGTTGACGACCGTCGATGGTGGAAGGGATAAACCCGGGCAGAAGCTCGCTGAAACTCAATTGTTGACCGCGGCCGTGTATGGAATGGTTCCACGGAGGTACCTGGACCGATCTGATCCTTAGTTGTCCCAAACGGGAACTGAACTCCTACGTTGCGTCTGCTTCTCCTATACCTGATACGGAATCTTTTGTGAACGAGGGGCAAGACTCAGTATCCCGTCTGTACGGGATATGACTTCTTTATACCCTTATTAGATCTTTGCTACTTATTCTTTTAGCGGCCAACCACACGGGTGCTTACGCCTTCTAATCAATTGACACAGATCCCGTCTGGACGGGATACTGGATCTTGTACTCTTGTCAAGGTTTTAGATTGATTGAGTGTCTAGTAATCTGCCGCTTGGCTGTAAACAACCATTAACGTATGGAATTCGTTAACTGCGTCTTGATTTGTGATACTAACGCGACAGTGACGTATGTACAGAGTGTAGGATTTTCGTACACCGGTGTTACGGTGGGACACATTGGATAGTGATATTCAGTACAGACGGTCCGTTACTGGACTGGTATTTAAATGTAGTTAACGTCTGACTTTAGAGAACTAGTCCTTGCCCTAGACTGTGTCTCTGATGATAACTCATGTACACCTGGCCTTGTCTACGTTGAATCCTCTAGACTGAAGCTTGATAGAAATCGCAAAATCCGGGGTTTCTAGCCCTAGAATCGTAACATGCGTATCATCTCCTCTTAACTTACAGATGTTGTCCGCAACATACACCTGTCGGTTATTCTAGAACACCCGGCAATTCTTGCGCTTATTTGCAATTTCCTTGCTGGTGGTATAAAAGTCTGGTTGTTTCTTCGTCAGGGAGTTACCCCCAAAATAATCTTCCACTCGCTCGTCCAACTTCTCTCATTTATCATGCCTTCTTCTCGTTCGCGTACTTGGAAGGGTATTGCCTCGATGTTGACTGTGGACATCGTTCCCGACGTCGCCTCTGCCATCGTGGCTTCTCGTGCCACTTTGGGTCAATCCATTCGCGAACGAATCTTTTCCACCGAACTTCCCGATACCGTCTCTGATGAAATTTCGTCCCTCTACGCGGCTCTCATCGTTCCTACCACTCGTTTGATCACCACGATGACACTTCCTGCCAAAGCGGAACACATGGAGGAGAAGGGCGAACGGTTCGACGCAGTTATGAAGAAGATCGTGGTACGTCTCTTTTGTCTCTTTGTGTATCTGTTCTTAAATTCTTTTCTTTAGTCGACCTCTTTATCTAAAGAGCAACCGTCGACCGCGACTTTTCCTGAGGCTTTAGCCATCTGGGCCTGCGAACTTCGTTCGTTCCTGGGTTATTGCTGCGCGGAACTGGGCATTTCGCCTCATCACGACCAAGTCAATATTCCCAACATCTTGCATCCGTTGGTGCAGACTTGTACCCGTAAGGGCAAGATCGCCGCTCAAGCTTTTCACGTTGGCGAGGAGCATCCCATGCATCCCAAGTTCAAACCGATGAAGCCTCCTAAGGTTTCGGTGAGTCGTGTTCTTTCATCTTTCGCTTGTTCTCTTTGTTTGACGACATCTTTTTCAGAAGAAGACTCCTCAGTTTATCGATGATCAGCTCGAGGCTGTAGGAGCCGGTTCACAAGTCAAAACGGAGGCTTCCAACGATATTGGTGATCCCTTTGCGCCTACTAAGGGTTTCGTCTGGGCTGATGAATATTATTCAGCTATGGCCGATGGTGAGGACGCTTCTGGTTCTGAGGAAACCGATGAAGTGAGCTCATTCCTTTCCTCGTCTTTTAGATCTTATTGAAGGGCTCACTCAGGTGGTCATCTCTGAGCGTGATAAGACGCTTTCTTCCATGGCCAACGTGAGTTCTTCCTTCTTTTAGTGTCGTTTAGACGGAAAACTGATTTATTCGTTTCATAGAACACGCGTGCTGTAAGATATATCCCTTACGCTTACGTCCGGGGTATGGATACTAAAGCGCGTATCTATCTGAAGGCTATGAAGACCTTGGCGGCTCAGAACGAGGTCGAACCGGCTCCCAAGCGCAAGGCTCCTCAAGAGGCTATGCGTCGTTCGTCTAAAGTTCTCAAGGCCGCTTCCATTGCTATGGATCCTACCCTTATGAACCAACTGAGCTCTGGTACGTGTTTCTCTTTCTGGTTCCTTTTCTGCTTGCTCACTGACGTTGTAGTACCTCAGCACATGAACGCGTACATGACCGCCGTCACTGGTGTTACCAAGCGCATGCATTTCTTGGCCGGCTTGCCTGGCTCAGACGGGATCTCGTCGAGTATGGCTTCCTCAGAGCAGGCTTATCGCCTGGAACTGTCTGTTTCTGCCAATCGCATTCACGGGGAAGTACAAACTTTCCTCCGTGCCCGCGATCTTTACTTGAACGCGACGGAGAGTCTTCTTCAGCAGTAGTTGTCTAAATACATATCGCGTCTTTAGTTCCTTACCCAAAATGGGTCTTCTTACTGTAGTGTAGTCTCTAGTCGAAATCCTTCATCTTCTGTAGTACTAGAGCTACAAGTTATCTTTAGATAAAACGTCGCTTGTAGATAGCAAAACTCCAATACATCTGGTCTTCTTTAATCATTGTGAAGAACTTTAACAGGCTCTTGTTCTAAACAGACGGAATCTGTTTTCCTTGTCTAGATTCTTTTACTGTTCCTAAGGCACAATTTGGTTGCTTCGTAGTCTTTTATCGATGATGAATTTGTCCTTTATCGATGTTGGAAACTGGTATAAAGCTACTGGAACTGTATACGGAAGGTAGAGGCGAACATGCCCCTCCTTCTCAATTCCTTTACGGCTTTACGCCTCCCTTCAGTTCCTTTCTACAAAGTTCGGTTCAAATCCGATGAACGTTTCTTCATAGAAGCAGAGCTGTTTCTGGCCGACTGTCTGTCGATGCACCACAAGACGGGATTTCCAATCGTTGGGCGTATTGGCACTTCCCGCGAACTGGGTTGTGTTGATTTTACTGCTCGGGTCAATATCGTAGGCGAAGCCCTAGTTCTGGGTCAAGACTTCGTCTACGATGCCCCTTCGGTACGCTTTACGATTTATTATCTGGTACGTCTTAAATCTTCTTGGTTTCTGAGTCTTAGCGTTAAAATACGCCTTCAGCGGTTCTTCAAGGATCTGTGGCATAATATGGCCGATAAGTTCGTATACGGACCTAAATCCAACTTTGTCGCCATGTTCACGCTATGTGTTCAACTGGTTCAGACTTGGTTTCGTCGGGGAGCCGTTAAAACGGTGGACGGTTATACAGTGGACTCCTTCTTACCACTGGAATACCAATGCCCAGCTCTTCACTTTCCAGAGATCTACGCGCCTGCGATGTCGCAGTATGTGGTACGGATCGATCTGTACTCTGTTGAGCTTCTCTGACTTTCTCTCAGGAAGACGCTACATTTGGGAACCATCGTGGTGCCTTAGACTCTGTCGCCGGACGAGAGCCTATTGATGATGATAACTGGTTGAGGGATTTTCCTCCCGACGTCAGTCTTCTTCCTGGTAGTCTTATAGAGGTGGTCCCTTGGTGGTCGATGTACGCGGACGCTATTCGTCCACTCTATCTTAAACCGGTGATACCCTTGCATCAACGCTTGGTCTTCTTTCACGATCGGAAGGCTTCGTTTGAATACCCTCTGCCTACTTTGTGAGTCTTTCCTGCTTGATTGACCAGACGGTTGGTTGATTTGTCTTTGCTCATTAGAGAACATCATCGTCAGACCGTTTGGGTTTGTGGAGACGCATCTTCAGTTGATTGGGCTAAGTTCCATACTCGTACGCCCACGCAGTTACAAACAGACTTGGATATTTTACGTCCTAGGGGTTGTTCTGAGTTTTATGCGCGGTTGTATTCTGTTCCCCTAGTTTCGATTCGGGATAGAGTCTCCTCTTAACTTACTGAAGTGGAGCGTACCCTTACTTCTAGTGAACCCGTATCGTACTTAGTTCCCATGTACGGTAGTAGTCTTGCGAAAGGTCCGTTTCTACGGGATACGGAATTTTTGGCGTGTCTTAAGTTCTAGACATTCCTTTTAAAAGTTCCCGTCTAGACGCCATACTGAATCCCTTAGTCTTACGAAAGCTGAGTCTTCAGCTTGACTTTTTAGATCGGTCTTTCACGCGTTTTCTTGTGTAGGGTGTACATTTTTATCAAGAAATACGGGTCTGAAGGGATATGTGTACATACTTACTACGAATGTTCTCGTGTAGTTAAGTATCTTTATCTAAGTCCTTCTTTTGCTTCTCTAACCGCTTGAGCTTCCTCCGGAGCGAGGACATCTCTTGCTCGAGGTGCTCCGTGACTTGCTCTCGCGCTTCGCGTTCCTGCGAGTCTGCCATCTTTCGTTCTTCCTTCTCTTCCTCGAGTTTCTGGGAGACGGAGACTCTGGAAGCGGTGGAAGCGTTCGACTTCTTCCTGTCCTTGTCCTGAACAGGCTCCCGCGTACCATCTTCGTTCATCCAGCCGCACTTCCGTCCAGCAGAGGAACACTTGTCACAAGTGGTTGAGAAGTTGACGGACGTGCGGTTCCAAGTGCACTCCCTGTCAAACTCTTGACAGAGGTTACACCTTCCTTTGGGGTCGCGATACGCCAGCTTCTCTGCATCTCGAATTCCTCTCTTCGTGTTCTCGGTAACCTTCGCCTTGGGGTAGACCTCCAGGTGTTCGAGTACGGTACGGCACTCCTCCCTGGCCTTCTTCTTTGGCTTCACGGTTCGAGCTTTCTTCGCCGGGGGAACGGAATACGGGACTGGAATTGTCACCGTTTGACCGATGAAGGGTTCCAGAAGTCCCGCAATGGGACGGTTCCACGGTGTTACAACATCCTCCATGCTGGTGATAAGCTGCATCTCGTTTGGCTCGTCCTTTGGAGTGAGGGAGAGTTTTCGTTTGCGAGACGGACTCTCGGCCTCAGAACCACCAGAGGGGTTTGAAGGTCCGGGGACGGGATATTGGTGGTCTGGAATGGGTAGGTCTAAGTCCCTCGTACCAGAGCCAGGTACTCTGTCCTTACCGTGGACGGAGTTGTCAACAGTCGGGTTCAGAGTATAATCTGACGGCTGCGGCCGGAGACTGAGGAAGGCCGACGCCAGGCGAGGTTGGTTCTCCGCGACCTCTAGTGCGGACAGTGGAAGTTGGTTATCCTTCCACTGGAGGTTGTTCATAAGGTTGAACCTTAGCTCCCCTTTCGCTTCAGCCGAATTGGGGAACGTGTCGTATCGAGTTGTCCGGTCAACTCTTTCTACTCGTGTCGTGTTCGAAAAACTGAAGACGGTGTGCAGCAACGGAATATCTGTGGACTCGAGCAAGTCGAGTATCTTGACGAAGAGGATGTCGTCCAAGGTCTTCCTGTACGAAACATCGATTTCGACCTTGTCCCGGACGCTGAAGAGTCTATCTTCAACATGTCCCCAGAACTGCGCTGCCGTGTTCTGCTGCTGAGTTGACCACTTTGCCTCCTCCCACACAGGTCTCAACATCTGCACCAGGTTGCCTTCATGGTAGATGACGGCAGCTTCCGACTCCATTAACTGGATACGGAAACGGGGGTGGACGTTCCGGGCGTCAAAGGAGATGATTCGTGGGCTCTCTCTGGGAGCGGCTCTTTGTTGAAGGATCCCCGATAAATGTGTTACTTCCGCGTCAACACAGTCCTTGAAGAACTTGTCAAGATAGACTAAGTCCTCCATGGGGGTGGAACGGAGAGGGCGAGTGGAGATTTCTCTCCGGGCGAGTTTGCTGAAGACGTCCTCGAAGAAAGTGATGACCACAGCTCCCCTGTGGCAGACCTTCTCCCTACGGAGTACTCGCTCAATGAGGGCTTTATCCCCTCGCACAACTCTTGACGCCTCCTCTGGTGAGAAGTGGACTTTGTAGACGTCCCGGATCTTATCGTTGAAGAAGTACCCGTTACTGGGTAGCCGGAGGTTCTGTTTGACTTCTGTGTTAAAACACGGTATCTGGATTTTACAACAAGTGTCTTACTTGGTCTGTATCTGTTTTTGTGGGTGCGACCCCCGGGATTGGCGTCGCGTTATCTCCTGATTCCTGAGATGAACGGAGTTAGAATCCCGTCTAGACGGGATACTGAATACTACCCACCTGGTCTTCATCTTGTTGTCTTGACCGAGGGGTGCTTTCACGCGAAGTTCGGTCGGTTCGGATAGCTTCGTTGCTGTACTCCAGCTCCAATTCTTCTGGTAAGTTTTGCTATGAAGGTGAATTAAGATCCCGTCTGGACGGGATACTGAATCTTCACTCACTTCCATGGCACACTCTACTTCTTCTTCCATTACTGGACTCTGATGGCGAGATCTTGGAGGCGAGTCGACATCGCGTTCTTGTGATGCCTGTTTCTCGAGTCAAGATCCCGTCTGGACGGGATACTGAATCTTTACTTACCTCGCTGATCTCTCTGGCAAACTCTTCCTCAATGGGAACTTGCGTCTGCGTCTGTACGGTATCGTCGGACATCTCGACGTCTGAGCCTTCTGGACTGAAGCTCTCCGTCATTGCTGCGGGGAAGACATCTCCGTCTTCGTTGTCTTCCCAGTTGGTCTTGTTACGACGTAATATTTCAGTGTCTGGCTTACTTAGTCAACAATTGTTGACTTACCAACGTAACTTCCATATTATCTTGAACTTGGTAACCATAACTCCTGACGCACTTCTTGTACCGCCAGTAAGCTAGGCCCAAGACTCGGTCCATGGCCTTGCCCGGTTGCGACTTGTGCTTCTCCAACAATTGAGGTGCCTGTGTTGTCCACTGCTTGACATAGCTATAGAAAGCTGTCCCTCGGTTGTTGTTGATCTGGTTGTTGGCCACTGTATCGAGTCCTTTGAACATGATTCGACTGGGTTGACGTGGTACGGCCAGCGCGACTGATGGGTCGATAGCGCTATTCCCGAAGAACTTCCAGGCGAACGGCGCGACGGCGGGGACGACGGCGGGCGACATGGAGGCAGTGGTATGGATGGTGAGGACGGTTTGGCGGGCGAGGTTAGAATGGGCGTGGAAAGTACGGGAAACGTCAATTTGGGCACTTGTTATATACTCAAATTGTTGTCTCCGTCGCTGCCTTTGATCTGCGAAACGGGATACTGGATACTGGATACTGGATCCCCGGTATCTGCCATTTAGACTTCAGAATCTCCGTTCGTGCCCTGTTTTCTGTATGCCTATGCGCCTTCCTTCGCTGATCCTCTTTACCCTGGTCCACTTGATCCACGGTCATTGCCTATTCTGGCACATTTCTGTTCCTCGTACCTGATGGTAACTGAGTTCTGATTCATAAAGATTCCGTCTACGCTTCTTTCAGCGCTTTAGAATCCGGTCTGACTGGAATGGTCTGCGGAATACGGGATTCTTGCAATATCTGAGGTCCAAATTACTGTGGCGCAGTAATTCGCGTCAAATTATAGAATGTACTGGTCCCCTCCTATTCCGTCTTTTCTTTTCTGATAGCGTCCGCGCTATTGCAACCTTCTGTACTTTTGCACGGGACGTGCTGAGCTTTTGTGCAAATTAAAAGTCACGGGGCTTTCCGTTTTTGCGCCACTTTCAATACTGCTACCGGCAAAGCCCACTTCTTCTGAACCCAAGCTCATATGGTGTAGTGGTAGCATGCCCCTGGAGTTATCCCTTCTAACTCAGCCACATTTCACAGGGCGACGCTGGTTCGACTCCAGCTATGAGCATTACACAGGTCAAAAATATCTTTATTTTTCTTTTTATGATTTTGTCTGAGGTTTCCATCCTCTCTGATATTTTTCTAAGTCCATCTGCTCGTAGCGCAGCTGGTCGTGCACCTCTCCTGGCGACGGTGAGGCCTTGGTTCAAGTCCAAGTGCGAGCATACACAGACTCGTACAATGTTTTTGTTTTGGGTAGTCAACCATGTGTCTGAACTGGCAACAGCATATTGGCTTTATCCAAGCTCATATGGTGCAAGTGGTAGCATACCTGGTAGAAGTGAATGCCTTCTAACTCAGCTATTACCGGGCGACGCTGGTTCGACTCCAGCTGTGAGCATAGGAAATGACAGTATCTGATTTTTACCATGCCACTTTCCCAGTCACGTGTCTTTTTCCTATATCCCAACTGGTATTGGATTTCTTTTCTAAGTCCATCTATACGTAGCGTAACTGGTTGCGCACCTCTTTCTAAACCATATAGAGGGCTTGGTTCGAGTCCAAGTGCGTGTATACACAAAGCACAAGTTGTGGACTTTTTGCAACGGCGCTGACTACGTTTTAGACTGTACTGTCGAAGTCCGTCCAGACGGTATACGGGATTTTTCTTGACTGTGTACATGGATCCCGTCAAAAGTCCGTGTGGACGGTATACGGGATTTTTCTTACGAATGTCTCAGCTAGCTTACTTAGCTTTCTTTGCTAAGGCCTCAACAACTCTTAGTGCACTGGTCTTAATCCGTTCTAACTTTCTAAAGAACTGACCTCCCAAGTGCAGGGGGTCTCTTCTAGCGAAGAATGGTATGACTCTGAACTTTGCAATCTTGTCTCGAAGTACCACTCCGTTTAGATCACATAGGACATAGTTACCGCCTGTGGTTCTAGCAACCACGGCATACGGACCCATGAATCTTTCTTTGAACTTCGCGTTCATTTCTGATTCAATTCGCGTATTCCGTACCAAGACTAGTTCTCCTGTCTCGAATACATGATTCGGGATTGAGTTAACATACTCTTCTAGGTACTTGGCGGCATTCTTCTTCTTAGCTGCTGCTACTCTTGACTTCAACAGTCTAGTGTCTTCGCTGTGTTTCTTCAGTTGTCTAGCTCGCATTGCTACAAGGTCCGAATGTGACAAGAGTTTGTCAGGAGTATCCACTAACCAGGTAATCTCATCCAAGTCAAGTGGTAGAATAGGATCACATCCCGTTACTGCGTGAAATGGCGAAGTCCCCAGGGATCGTTTGACTGTTATTCTCTCTGCCCATAATATTTCATGTAAGAAAGCAGGCCAATCCTCAGGATCTCCCCGGCAAACCTTGAATAGAGACTGGCGTATATCCCAGTGGCCTCTTTCAACCTTTCCGTTAGCCTGTTTGTTATAAGGACTAATGAGAATCCCCTTGATTCCATATTTCTCTTCAATGTAGAGCATAGCTTTCTTGATAGCGGGTCCGTTATCCGTAATGATTTCCTTGAGACAACCCCATCTACACAAGATGTCTTCGAATATCCATTCTCCCAGAGTTTTAGCGTCTTCAACTGCTAAAGCTCTAGCTTCTGGCCATCCGGTTAAACCACAACGAGCTACAGTGACCGCATTATAGTCCTTGTACTCAGCCGTTTTCTTGTTCTTAGCTCCAGACTTAGGCATTCGGAATGTATCAACGTATGCCCTTTCAAATATTCCTGGTGTGGAGGTAATGGTAGGTTCTACTCTTATGTTCTTCTTTTGTCGCTGTTGACAAAGTACACAGGTGCGTACGTACCATTGTATATCCGTGTTCATGCCAGGCCACCAAAAGCGCATGCACACTTGGTGATACAACGAATATTGGCCTTTATGCCCGTTTCTATCGTGTAACAGGCGTACAATTGGTATACGCTGTTGTGAGGATAGTACTCGCTGATGAGCGCCTTGTTCATGAGTCTTATACAACTTGTTGTTTCGAATAAAGAAGTTCTTGGACCAATGTTCGAGTTGCGCTCTTTCTTTTGTAGAAAGTACTCGAGCTTGGTATTCTTCGTCTTCTAACAGTGGTTGCAGGTGAGGCAACAACTTATCCCATTGTTGCTCTCTCTCCGTTCTGGTTAATTGTGGGAATTCCTCGATTTGTAACCAGTCCTCGATTCCTGCAGTGGCAACCGCGCAGCAAGTCGCTGCTGTTCTTTGGTCTCTTAGGTCTGGTGGCCATTCGGTTTCCTGAAACTCGTCTATAGCCACCCATTGCATATATCCGGTTCGCGTGTCTATATGATCTTGAAATGCTTCGAAGGATAAAGGTTTGTCTTTTTCTTGGATGTTTTCATCTTCTTCGTAGATAAAAGTAGGGAGTATATCCTCAGTATCATCCAACGGAGGTCTGGGTATTATTTCATCTTGTTCCGATGGCGGTCTACGACTCAGACCATCGGGCCCGTGAACTTTCCCGGGGACGTGTTCCAAAGTAAAGTGGAACATCAAGATTTCTTCTGCCCAGCGCTGTAGGTTCGCATTGGCTAACGAGTCTACATTAGACAGCATCCCTTTAATGTACTTGGCATCTACCTCAATTTTGAGCTTGCGGCAACCTAATAGATAATATTTACAATGTGTTAGGGCTCTATAGAGTCCATATAATTCTCTTTTTGCTTGAGAATATCTTGCTTCGCGTTCGTTCAGTGTTATAGACATGAATTTAGCGTAGTATCTTTTCTTGTTGTCCTCTGGGTCTAGTTGAGAAAGGTAGAAACCAACCGCTTGATAAGATGTATCTACTGACAGAGTAATAGGTGTTTCCCAGTCATATCTTAGGGGTTTTAGCATGGGACAAGTGCGTATGGCCTCTTTTAGTGCGTCCATACTGGCTTGTTCTTCTTCGCCCCACTCAAACTTGGTTATATCTTTTGTCAACCGTGTCAAAGGAAGTGCTAGTTTAGAATAGTCCTTGACGAATGCTCTGAAGATTCCCGCTGTACCCAGAAAGGATCTTACTTCGGTAAGAGCTTTACACGCTGGCCAGTCGGAAATAATCTTTACGCGTTCTTCAGCAGGTTTTCTTCCATTTCGTGTGCACACATGCCCTACTACGACTATCTCTTCTGCACATATGATTGCTTTGGTACCCGAGAATGTTCCTCCAGCATATTTCATACGCTGTACAATCCGGACCATTGTCTGGAAGTGTTCCCAAACAAATCTCCGTATGCCAGGATTCTCTGGTAAGGTTTCATAAGTACCATCTGGTAACTCGTATCGAGAGCTCGGTCCTTTAACCGGTACATCATCGATATAAGGTCTAGTGTACGCTGGTATCTCTTCCCTTAAAATATAGCACACGTCATCGTGAAAGATGGGTACTGAATTGGTCCAACCCATTGGTAGGGTACGGAGCCTAAGAGCGCCATATGGTGTTGAAAACGTAGTCATATCCCTAGAGGCAGTAGCTAACGTTCTCTCATCATAGCCTACATACAAGTCTAGTGTTCCACCGCATGATAAACCGGCGAATGCTTCCGCTAGTTCTTCGGTTGCAGGTGGTAAACCTGAATGCGCGATGGTAACTGCATTTAACGGCTCTAAACTATGAACCAATCTCAATTTCTTTCCATCTTTCTTTACTACACAAAACCACCTTGACCTGTATGACGAGTTCGAAGGCTCATACACTCCAGAGTCAATTTTGTGCTTTATGATCTTACATACCTCCTCATAAATACCAGGAGGTATTGGGATGTTCCTTAGTACCCATGGGGTATGAGGTATAACCGGGATATCTACAGACGGAAAGAATTCCTCTTTGAACCGCCCTTTTTGTGATTCCTCCCAAGCGAAACCATCTCCTAAAAGCATGAAGTAGTGATCTACTAGCTTCAGTTCTTCGTCTTGTAAGAAACCTGTATCGTGGTCCTTCTGAATTTGTTCTCGCCGCTCAGCTGTGTAACGACCAGTGGGTACAAAAGGTGGAGGGTTCTTAGATAACTGAGGCATATCTGCTAAAGGATCCCCAAGGATATGTCTTTTGATTCGAAACTCTTCAGGGAGTGTTCCCAAGTGAGAGCGAGTCTTCAATGCAACCGGTTTGTATTTCTTGGTCGCGAAGATTCCCCGTACTCTGTCTTGCTTTAAGGACTCGTAAAACTGGCTCCTAACCTCTCCTAGATGATCTGTAGTCATAGAGACAGTCATTCCTGCGAAAGTGCCTTCAAGTCCGATAGGGACTCTAGGAAACAAATTCATGGTACTGACTGACTCGCAGAGTTCTTCGACGTCTTCAGAGATACTTTTAATGTCAAAGATCTTTCTGAATCCGTTAACTTGTCGAATTCCGTGTGAGACGGGATACGGAGTCTCAACTTGTTGGAAACTATTAGTTGAGTAAGTTTCCGTATTCCGTCTGCACGGAACTTTCGTCATAAGTCCTTCTGGTATATGATTGATCTTAGGTGGAATGACCATAAGAGGTTCACCTTTCAGATCTGCCTGCATAAATGCGTACTGATTCTTCAAAGGCTTCACTAGGTGTTCTACTTGAGTCTTAGAGGCATGTATATACAGGTTAGTCAACGTTTCTGGTTCGAAGTGCGTTGCATGGTTGCCTGGTATATATGTCTCTTTAATGATGAGTCTACCCGTCTGTGGATGGGTTTCTATTACCAGTGCAACGTCCTCTCCTTGATCATTGTTCAAGTCCTCGAGGGGCGTTGAAAACCCGCTTGTTCTGTATTGGCCAAGTGCCTAGGAATCTGTCCCCGTTTATAAGTAGGAAATGTAAGCTTTCGCCCCGTTCCTGGTTCTATAATCGTAGCAGATACATCTCCACTCGTACTGGTTTGTAAACTGACTTGGGAGACAACCTCGAAAGGTCGTCCTAGTAGTACATCGTAGGCTGGATCTTGTAACACATGTAACTGAAGGTAGTAGCTGATGCCGTCAAATTCGAATGGAACATTTCTTGCTAGTCCTAGTGTCTTAGTGCGTCCTTTGTTGGCACTTTCCATAGTAATGGTAAAGTTGGGGTCATAAGAGAGCCCTAATTCCAGCGCAGCTTTCCAAGAAATGGACGCTATCTGTGATCCACCGTCTAACAGGCTCTCCTTACGGCTGCCTCTATTGATAATAGGCCATAAGGTGCGTAATTCTGCATTTTCTGGAGCTATACTTTCGCGCGGGATATTGTAGGGTCCCGTATAGCCTGTCTGATTGTAGAATTGTTCTACAGGATCTTGAACTACGATTGAACCTACTGGTAAAGTGGTAGAGGCTGTTTCCTTGATAGTAAAAACATCATAGACTGGTAAATTGTCTCCGTCTAACTTATCTTGAAGAGTGACTTTAACGTTCTTAGCTTTTAGATTCTCTAAGAGATCCTTCTGCCAGATTTCGTTCGTTGCCAATAGTTCTTCAGGTAACAATTCCTTCCACATGGCTTTCCATTGTGGGTTTCGGTTCAGTAATTCTTTGAGTTTGGACACCCGTCGGTATGACTTAGGTTTATCCAGTTTTTCAAGTGGTGAAGTTGAATTCACCTTGTCAGTAACAGGTTCAGGTTCGTCAAGGACCTTTGCTGCTTGTTCCAGTTCTTGGTCTGACAAGAATTCTTCATCAGACCCGTCTTCTGAGACATCCGGGTTGAAGCTGACTTTCTTAGGTTGTGCTATAGGAGTTGGTGGTCGTTTTGGTATTTCCACCATTACTCGATCTTTAGGCCAGGCTTTCAACTCTTTCTTGGAAGAGTGTTCCTTTGCTCTCGAACTTGTACGGGTATCTACCATCAATACGCTCTCAGGAGGAGTAGGGGCTGTAGGCCTTTCCTCCATCCTCGAGCTTAATCGAAACCCGACTGAGTCCGTTTGGATTCGTCCATGGCGCTCATGAAGACATTAGTCCCGTCAAAATACAAATCTTCTGACGAGTACCAGTCTTCATCTTGCAAGTTCTGTGTTCGAACATTAGGAATTACTCCTTGTTCGCGCATTAGCGTATGTACTTGCTCAAGGGGACTGACCCCGGCCATCTGCTTAGTTCGTATGGCCTTTCCGTCTTTTCTGAAGAGCTTGTTGTATTGATCTAGTCGGTAAATCCAACCTTCCTTTTCTAAATTCTTCAGTTTCTGGCAGTCACTCTGGAAATGGCCAGATTCTTCACAGAAGTAACAATTCAACGACCCGCCATTCCTACCACCACCGTGATGTTGGTGTTGGTGTTGATGTTGATGTTGCGGGGGTGGAGGTACCATAGTACTACTATGCATGGATGGGCCTGCCATTGGCGTCTGTAAGAGCATGGTTGCCGGATTTGCTATATATCCTTGACTACGCGCTTGCTGGTTCTGACTACTATGTTTCTGAGTCTCCAAGAAATTCTGCCAGGAACGACGTTCTTCAGTGTATCGTTTCTCTTGTTCTTCAGCTTTCTTTTCTTGGATGGCTATTAAATCCATTATAGCAGCGAGTGCGTTATTCTGCTCTTGTAGTTCTTCTATTTTGACAGTCCTTGTACCAGGTGAGACTAGATGGCGAGAGACGGTATTCCCACTCAACTTCGAGATATAGGTCGTGCCCGTATTGAAGTAAGCTGAAACCGCTTCTAGAACTTCGTCCAGATTGAACTTGATCTTCATACTGGAACCAGCCCCAGTGGTGGTAATTGCTGGAGGGGGAGGTGGGTTTTGGTTTCCACCGCCTTGCTGTGCTGCAGCAGCATTAGCAGCAGCAGTAGCAGTAGCTGCTGCTGTTGCGGTTGCCGCTGTATTTTTCTCTCTAGCCAGTGTACGCAAGTCCGTATAGACGTTGTTCCAACACCCTTCGGTAAGCACCCGCTGAATGATGTCTACAGCCCTTTTATCGGTGACTTCTCCTTCACGGATTAGCGCACGCATAATGTGTACTGTATCCCGAATGAATTCCGTCCACCTTTGTTTAGTGGCTATGGGTCTTTCCAGGTAGTGAGCTACTGCTTCTTCGAGCTCCGAGAGGTTGTACTCTTCATCATCTTTTCCTTGGTTGTAGCTAGATAGTACAGCTTCCTTGAAGTCTTTCCACTTAGCCGCCTTGTATTCTGGTAACGCGAACCAGGTTTTACGGACTTTTTCACCAGCGTATACTGCTGCTAATTCTACTTGAGCTGCTTCATCTGTCAATCCTTGCGTGTGATAGATGATCTCGAGAGACATGATAAAGTCTTTGATACCGTCGCTGGTTCCGTCAAAAATAGGTGCGTCCTTAGATCTAATCTTGGGGAGTCTTTTGTTTTTCATTATATCGAGTGTATCTTGCGAGATGAACTCGTCTGCGTTTAGTGTTCGAGCCGACATTGCAAATAAGTTCTTAGTTACTTTTGGAAGCAAGGCTTGTGTGGCTTGGACAAATGTGTGTTGTTGCGCAGGGCTTAGGTGTGATAATTCACGGTTTGGGCTCTGACGCGGAGATTGCGACGGAGTAGTAAACTCTTCTTCGTCTTCTGGATTGGAATCCGAAGGTAGGGGTTTTGCTAGTCGCTTTTGGGTTTTGCGTTTAGGAGCTTTAGGCGGACCTTTGGCTGCTAATTGCACTCGTTCCTGGACTTGGTCTGGTTGTCCGTTGAAATGAGCTCCTGCCGGAGGTCGATTACTTCGTAGGTTGTACGAGGATGTGCGACTCTGACTGGTAGAACTAGAGCTTTCGCGTCTAGAGCTTTGACTGTTCTGACTTGACGTGTAACGTTTGGAATTTTGTGATTCCAGTCCGTCGACAGGCGGGGGAACAATCTTTTTGTTGGAGTAGACTAAGTTGTCACTTTAGTTGACAAGTTAATCAATTGAAATACCCCCTCGCGGTGGGCTCCAAATATGATGTGCTGGGTGCAAATAGGCCACAGAATATATAGAATATATCCACAACCAACAAACAACTAAAACACTCCTAAGTGGGATCTTAAGATTGGATGGGTGGTGATAGGTAACTAAGAAACTACGCTTGTTTTGGTGATAACAAGGAATAGGTGCGTATGTACGCGTACTTGAACTGGCTAGAACAAGGTCTGAGTGATAGTTGAAAGGGGTTGGCAAGTGAGCCTTTTAGTCTGCACGAATGCAAGTAAGATGGGGGTATTTGAGATTGATTGTGGACTTGTACACTTGCGTGACTAGAACTCGAAAGCCGAACAGAGGACAACTCCAACAGACGTATAGACTGTTGAAACATATGTTCTAAAGGGTACTGGAATAAGACAGGTGCCCGGTTCGCAGACACGGGATGTGCAGTCTTTGCTCTTCGCTAAGCTTTTGTTCTAGGTCTTGGGTCTTCTCAATTCAACTCTGGTAAGTCGCACTGGTGTTGATAGCAAGAGGATCGGTACAACTTCTTGTATTCGCAAAGTGTTATGTTAACTAAACTTCTACGTCGATGCGGACCCTTCTAAGGACTGGTCGGCTTCTCAGTAAATCCGTGCGGTATCTCTTGGGAGAAGTCCGGGCTCACGAAAGTTCACTTCTAATTGAATCGCAAGTGGTTCTAGCTGGGGAATCTTAATCTTCTATCCAACACCGAGTTCTGTATTTACTCAGGTGGGGCTCTTAAGTTTGGGGGACTTTGGGTCTTCAATAGTGTGCAAACGGGATCTTATTTGAGTGTATACTCGAGCAAGGTTACTACAGGGGGACGCTTTGTGGGCTGATCTCTGCGGGGCGCTAAACTGAACTATTCGACGTTACATGGTGTCCTTTATAGTATTCTACTCGGTAAAACGGAATAATTACTGACTCATCACTGGGGTGGTACCATGAGGGTACTCCCAGGGCATAGGGTTCCGGCCACGATTGCTATTGGTGCGGAGGAGAGAAACTATTCCTTGGGGAGGTGCGAGACATCGGTTGACTGCGCATTATGGCGTGCTTCAGGAACCTGGTCTGGACCGGAGGAAAGTTCTAGTATTTGTCTTGTATCTGGTGTTTGGTGTCTGCGCCACTTCCTTCAGGCGTTAAAGGAAGTGAACTGTTCTGTAGTTCTCTGTTTGCCTGTTATGATATCTTTTGTTTGAAGCAACTGAGAGTGGGGATCTCTGGCAAGTGTAGTCTTTAGGGTTGACGACCGTCGATGGTGGAAGGGATAAACCCGGGCAGAAGCTCGCTGAAACTCAATTGTTGACCGCGGCCGTGTATGGAATGGTTCCACGGAGGTACCTGGACCGATCTGATCCTTAGTTGTCCCAAACGGGAACTGAACTCCTACGTTGCGTCTGCTTCTCCTATACCTGATACGGAATCTTTTGTGAACGAGGGGCAAGACTCAGTATCCCGTCTGTACGGGATATGACTTCTTTATACCCTTATTAGATCTTTGCTACTTATTCTTTTAGCGGCCAACCACACGGGTGCTTACGCCTTCTAATCAATTGACACAGATCCCGTCTGGACGGGATACTGGATCTTGTACTCTTGTCAAGGTTTTAGATTGATTGAGTGTCTAGTAATCTGCCGCTTGGCTGTAAACAACCATTAACGTATGGAATTCGTTAACTGCGTCTTGATTTGTGATACTAACGCGACAGTGACGTATGTACAGAGTGTAGGATTTTCGTACACCGGTGTTACGGTGGGACACATTGGATAGTGATATTCAGTACAGACGGTCCGTTACTGGACTGGTATTTAAATGTAGTTAACGTCTGACTTTAGAGAACTAGTCCTTGCCCTAGACTGTGTCTCTGATGATAACTCATGTACACCTGGCCTTGTCTACGTTGAATCCTCTAGACTGAAGCTTGATAGAAATCGCAAAATCCGGGGTTTCTAGCCCTAGAATCGTAACATGCGTATCACCGGTCATGTAGAATGTCGCACTATCTGGCGGGGCGAATGTCGCGATAAAGGGGTCCGGCCGGCCAAATTGAAGGTGACAGCGACATGTGTCACACCGACAAAACTTCTGCTTCTTCCAACCACGGCGCGGGGTCAGTGTTCCACTTCACCGCGCAGTGGTCGCTCTGTCTTTGGTGTTCCACCAAGCTTAGCCTCTCTCTGGACAGACTCCCGTCCTTACACATTCCCTTCCCCAGAATGCTAGAATTTGGCTCGCACCATGGTCCTGTGCCTCCTCGGTACGTCCTCTCCAGAACGTTTACAACAAAACGATTAACAGTGAAAGGTGGAGGACGGACCACGCCGCCACTTTGCCGCCACTAGATATTGGCACTCTGGCCTCGTCGGATTACGCCAGCCTCAGTCTCGACGAGCTGTCACCTCTGACGCCCTTGGAGTCGGAGTCGGAGTCGGATCTTGGGTTGGGAGAGGAAAGCTATGCAGGACCGCCAGGTATGTGGTCTGCTCGATGACATGTGGCTGGACGAGTTCATTCCCCCCTAGACTTGGAACCAGGCGAGATTTTCGAGGAGCCGGGGATAGCACTGACGAGGGAAGTTCAAGACGTATTCAGGAAGCATGTCCCCACCAGACGTTATCGGTTCCAGGACGCGTCCCGGACAATGAGGAGGTTGTACAGCGCCATGGTCTTACCCGAGAACACCTGTGAGTAAAGCAGTCTATGAGCGGGCGCTGTGTGGCTGAACAAGGGCCTAACGACGAAAAGGGAGCACCAATTTCGACATAGATAAACCAAAGAAGAAAGGACCTCGAGGTGCCGGCGTCGTTTCCTGGGAGACGGTACGGACAATGGACGATGAGACACCCCGGCGGATTGTGGCGAAGGATGGGAGGACACTTGTGGCGTACTTCCCAGGTGCAATCTCCAAAGGTGGACAGGTGCGCATGTCAGATCCACCGAGTGCCGATACTTGACGATATCTATGTTCTTAGGAACGTGTTGACAGCGTGATTCAGGCTTACATCAAGGTGGTCGAACCAAAGGAGGGGGCCTCAGCAACAGCGGCTGAGAAGGTAGGGAAGTACGTCCATGTGGAAGGGCAGTTGACGGGGGAGATACGTGTAGCCCGATGCTGGCATGCCATAGGTCAACAGGTGAGTGGTCTGCTTGGCCTACAGAAATGATTCTAACTGACTTGGGTTTTCATAGCGGTCTGGTACGGCAGTCCCAAGTTCTGATGGATTTCGTAACACAACAAGTGCATCGGCCACCGCCAGACTCTGGGAGGGGCTGCATGGTGTTTCATGGTTGATCAATGAGGGCATCAGGTTGGTCGACGCCCCATTATACAACAGCTTAGGGAGGTTCAGGATGGCGACTGAGAATCGACATCCAATATTGAAGGCATTGAATGCCATTGACCCACTGCTGTTGGAAGGTAGAGAAATCTACTTCAACCGACAATCTGGGCTGCATGTCGACTCGCATGATCCTCCCTATGGTTTTGCTGTTTTAATGGTGGCTGGAGGTCCAATCGTAGGTGGCTATCTAAATGTACCCAAACTCAAAGCGCGTGTGCGAGTCCACCCAGGCGATTTGGTGTACATACGCGGAAGGATTTTGGAGCATGAGATCGAGGCCTGGGAGGGGGGACCACGTATAGCAATTCCGCACTTTACACATTCCAGTATGTGGCGAGAGGTGGGCCTAGGGGAGCTTGTTGGGCTGAAAGAGACGCTTTCTTAGTTACTGTAGGTTATGTAGTACTGAGGAAATGTTTATGCCATATGAGTGAGGCTATATACAATGTAAATGTTTCACCACTTGTGCAAACCAATAATGCAACATTGAACACAACTAATAGTGCAATATGCGGCAGCTCTTGTAGAGCCGAGTTTGCCGTGACGCTACCATCGCTTGTTGACGTCAAAATGATTGCATCATGGGGCAATGCCGATGTACCGCCATTGGCATTGGCAAGTCATGCCGACAGGCCGGTGCTCGGAGTGGCACAAATACACCCAAAGAATCATTCAGAGCTGGCAAGCCGAGTAGTCCAAACGTAAAATATGCCGAGGTTGCGCATGCCCGACCGTATTGGGCATCGTATCATCTACCCCATCACTGTGACAACACACTCTCTTTTGCTCGCGGTCGCGATGCCGTCTAAAGAAACGAGTCGCACGGAGATGCAATCAACCTCAGGGCTCCCGGAAAACCTACAGGTCATTCGCGCTATGGCTCAGCAGAGGATGTCGCGCTACATCAGCCGCCACCGCCATGTAGTGGTGGGCCAAGTGGAGGCACAAGCAGGTGCGTGCATAGGGCGCCCTCACGATGCCGCGTGGAATACCGACGTGTCTTTGACTTCAGGATACGATGAAAAGCCAGGTAAGACGCGAAGGGCGAGCTCCTGCGCTCAGACGTCTGATAAGGCGAACACTAGTTCGTCCTAACAGTCCGCCCGCCGAGGAACACTCCATCAGTGATACGGTGCTCTCGTTCTTGAAGACCATTCGGCGTGAACATGACTGGGAGTACTGCTTCGTTCGAATGGGGGTTGTCGACAAGTTGGCTTTGGACATCCTTGCAGCCGGTACGTGACATATCTTGGATGTAGCTTACTGTCGACTGACTATGTCTCACCAGGGATGACGCGCGGAAGCAACATCACTGGATTGTTGACACTGTGCTTGCCGGGCTTGGAGTGGGACAGCCAAGAACTTGACGCGTTCTGCGACGAAATGCACAACGAGACGTTCTTTTTGGAGGAGGAGGATCAGTAGCACGGGGGTCGCCGACTCGGAAGATAAGATCGTAAATTGTATAGTTGTTCAAGTCGTGTGGTTTCGGAGTACCTATAATGGACAAACCTATTCCGTATGGATGGCAAAAAGTAAATCCCTCATACTAAGTATGAAGACGCGTGTTCGGCATCGGGCTTACATGGATTGCAGCCGTGGCGCATATGGGGCCCGGGTAAGAAAATCTTCTTGTCTTGCTTCTCTGAGCTCGTTCGACGACGACGCGCTGGGGTGCTCGAGGAGACCTAAACGCCGTCTAGCCTGGACTCCTGGCTCACCTCTGTGGTTCTGAGAAAACTTCTTTGACTGGGAACTGGCTGACTTTGTTCCTCCGAACAAACATCTCTGACATCCACTTCATACTATCAATGGCACGCAAAGACAGCGCTTCTGGCAACGACGACTGGAAAGAAACTGCCCGGAGGATGAACGGAGATTTTCACTGTGACGCGCACTGGATTAAGAATAATGCTAATAGGGTAAGTTCGACTTCCAAAAATACGCGCAGGGCTCACACTGGGTACTGTAGGACGCGTGCGACGACTGCGCCTCCAATGGACGAACATGTCTCACCCTCCTGAGTCGCTCCCGGTGCGATACAGTTGAGTGTCGTGACGGGAAAGCCAGATGTTCCTTTTCAAATGATGAACTGCTAGACAGGGTTCGTAAGGTGCATCCTGAACTGACTGCCGAAGATTTCGCGGCCTTTGTGGGCGAATTACCCAAGCCAGCTACCAAGACGTCGGCGAAGCGCAGGAGGGAAGCTGAGGGTGGGGGGGATGGATTGAACACAGGTGCGTGCAAAGTAGTTTTCTACCGCCCAATATCCTCCACGTCGTAACCTCTGCTCTCACAGACAAGAGCGCTTCTCCTAGCAAGCGGCGTAGGCTGACTGACCCGCCGTCCAGGAGCCAGCCAAAGAGATCAGTTGGCAAGTGTCTTACTGCTAGAGAGTTAGAGGGTCGCAACTAATGTCTTGTTGGTTGTAGGAAGAAAAAGCGATGTCATGCCGCCGCCACCCAGGCCCTCACGCAAAAGCTACCCCTCCAGACAGGCGGTAGCATCTACGAAGACCTCTGGATCCAATGCTGGGGAAGAGATGGCCGCTGCTTGTGACATCGGGGAGCTAGCGCAAAGGGTTCAAGACCTTGAGGCAGGAAGAGCCGAGGACCAAAGGGTGATTCAAGTCTACATCACCGGCGAAATGGAGAGGCTCAAAGGTACGTTCGAGAGAGTTTTGCTGTTGAAGCCTGGAGGATAACATCCCATGGGTCTAGAAAGCAACTCAGACCTACAGACGGAGGTCGATTCGCTACGTAAGGCGCTGAAGAATGCCAAGAACGAGGTCAAAGTCCTAAGCAAGGACCTGGACAATACAAGAGGTGTGTGCGCGACTTATGGCCCGGAATAAAACTGACTCTCTTCTACAGAGAATCCTGATGCGTTAAAGGCCGAGGTAGTTGCATTGAAAGCGACGAAAGAGAGGGTAATGAGAGCCCTGCAACAGGCCAATGGTAAGAAAATGTTTGCTATGCTACAGTTCGTGTACTCAATGCGGACTAACTAGGCGAGATCAATACCCTCGAACATAATCTCGAGGAGGCAAAGGGTGATGACCTTCGTGAACTAACTAGCTCCCTCAAACTAAAAAGCACTCTGCAGGAAAGAGCGTTGGATTGCGGACAGAACTCGATGCATGCAATGGTGGGCTCTCCTGGTCTGGCAGCGTTTGATCTAAAGCTAACTGACCATGCCCAGTCACCAATGATGAATTGAGGCAGGAGGTAATCCTGGCCAACGGTGAGTGCTACCTTGTGCCAATCGGGCTCTGAAGCTCATGGTATACGGTAGGGAAAGCAGCGTCTGCCGCTACCGCCCTGGAGAGGTCGCAACGTAAGTGTGTTGGTCTGGTCATGACACTGGGTAACTAAATAGCGAGTATAGGAGTATGGGCGGCTATACGCGACGAGATGGGTAAGATTGAAGATCTCGGAGGCACACAGGGGGGTAGCAAGAAGGTCAAGGATGAACAATATGCAGACCAAGTCGTCAAGAGCGAGTTGGAGATGAAGATGGCGGACGGGCAGGAGAAAGACGACGGGCAGGAGAAAGACGAGAACAAGGACATCATGGCGAATAGCAAATCGAACGACGATATCGTGGCGGATAGCCTGCTGGGAGATAGCGAAGTGGACCCCTAATGATTGACATTGTATGGTATCGAGAATTTCATTGGACTTGACAATCAGATAAAATAAAACCAGCGAAAGAGCCACCTGAAATTTGAGTCAACAATGTCGTCCTGGCTTGAGAATGGAAGTTTCGGAGGGAGTGGGCAGTGGGTGACTGAACGTTGGAGGCCGCGCGCAAAGGCGCCGGTGGACTGTGTGACTCAATCCGTTGTAAGTATGGGCCGGGGAACAGAGCCGGGCAAACAACGCAGACGGCGCTTACAGCAATGATGGAAAACTGGGACTACCGCAGGTTGCGTGATGGGACAATTAAATAATGGGTGTGGTGTCAGTACAAATGGTGCTTGATTGAACGAGTAATATGCAGCGTTGCACGTCAAGTAATATGGTGCGGGAACGTATGCGTAACATGGCGTAACATTGGGAATGTGAAATGGGGGATGACCTGTTAAGCGTAATAGTGCAAGGTTGGGACCGGCAAATGATGCAGGATTGGCGAGAGAAATACGTTATGTTCGGCGTTCGGCGGTTCGGATGTTCGGCGTGTCACGATTAACGAGTACACTCATAAAAAGCCAATCCAGGGTTGCAGATTGTATGCTCGGCCGGCGTTTTGCCGGACCGGCAAGGTATCCGATGCATTGACTGACCGCTCGGCACGACTGTGCTCGGACGATATTCGAGTACAGGTGTGAACCATTAAGTATCTTCACACACATCGTTGAGTTTGATTTCGAGACTACTCGGACGAAGGCGACAACGAACATATCGAACATGTCACCATAGGTGGCATTGTAAACCAAGCTTAAGATGTCTGAGGTGCCTGCGATGCCTACATAGAAAATTACGGCTCCATTGAATCAGAATGAAGTCCACAATCAGCAAAATGTCAATCGTCTTTTAAGAGTCTTATGGCACAACTGAGTATGCGTCTCATGGCACAACTGAAGCATGAGTATGCGTCTCGTTACAGATGACTAAGTATCTTGGGCCGTCGAGTACTAATCTTGATTCAACTTGGAAGGTCCTCCAGATGCGAGGATTGCCACCTACGAAAACCTAACCGAGAAACTTTAGAGTAGTAGAGCTCCCTAGCCGACCCGGCCAACGTTTCTTCATTTGTGGACGTGCGATCTCACAAATTTCTTGTCAGCTACTGTAGAAGAGCAAAGTAACACCGAGTTCAAGAAAGATAGAAGCTGTAACAATACAAGAAGTCAAAACGAGACAATTGGTCTACGTGAGAACACACTACTTCGTGAACAGCCCAGCTGAGATAGCGGCATCGATACGGGCATCTGCTTGTGCACTGTCCAACATGTTAACGCCCGCGGCAAAAGTATCCTCCTGCAGTATTGAGACGTCTCCTTGGCCTGATCGTTTTTGGCTTGAAATCTGCGCACGAACCAATCGCATCATCGTGGTTGTACGGGAAGCAGGTCGCGATTGGGGCATAATCAGAGAGGTTGTCGGAGAACATCAGCAGATAGCGCCGGGACAGCAGGTATGACGATAGTAGCAATATTGTGCGTGTCATCGTTCGGCCCTACTGTGTCTGGGCATTCAAGTAGCATCCGCGGCCTTTGTACTGCGAGTAGTTGATGGTAAGCGTTAGACACGTGAGTAGAGGAAGGAGGGGTAGACGTCGACGCAGAGGTTCGAGGAGCTTTTATTTATTGACTTTGGCTGGCGCAATTTGTGTCTGGCATATCTGAGCAGTGCCAACCACTCCGGCAAGAACATTAGTATACAGCAATCGTTGAGAGAACAGACGCGCACAGAAAGCTTCTTCTAGGTTTGCTTGCACTTCAAAGGCAAGGATCTTCCCTGGTATAAGATGAGGACCGCTTGCTCTTGTTGGCGCATATCCACTGAAGCCGACGCCATTTGTGGGCGATTACAATAGTCCTGACCGTGGCGGCGGGGGCAGATCATTGAGTCGCCGTATACCTTCTCGATGCCCTTTTATGACCCCTTTGCCTAGACTCTGCGTTCTAGTTACCCTCCTTCCTACCGCGTAGGCATCGTCATATGCTCGTCGCCTGAGGCCTAAGAGCGGGTTTTTCAATCTTTGCTGGTGGTGATGCATCCTCGTTTTGAGTCGCGTTCTTTCTTGGCTCCGAGTGCGACGCGTCCTCAGCAAAGTGAGTGTTCCCGGGCTTGAGGGGCATAGTAGGGACGAAACCATTCTTCGACGATTATCTTGCTGGGGGGCCGCCATGGACGTTAGGAAGGAAGCAAGAGTCCGGAGATGTGCGGGTAGTCGGTCCGGCTGTACACCGAGTGATGTCCAGTGTCACGAGCCTATGTCATTTTGTTCTCGTACCGCCAAGTGGAAATGTCGTCGGACGAAGGTAACAGCGGACATGCACCCACAAGTGGAATCTCGAAGCGCAAACGCACGACGGGAGCTTGCGACGCATGCAAGGTAAAGAAAAGTAGGTCAATCATCAATGTCAACCTGTGTCGCCTTTATACTGAACCATTGACTCTAGCAAGATGTCAATCACCGTCCTTGTGCGCCAAATCTATGCTTATATCATCTCTGCACTAGGTAACAGTGCAAACATGCCGGACAAGATATGTACTAGCTGCCGCTTGGCCGACATACGGTGCACCCACCAGCAGCCTGTCAAGGTATGGTGCTAGCGGATGTTATTGAACCTACGATATCTCATGCCGATTTTAGAAACGCGGCCCCAAGATCACGTCGGTGACGCGTCGTATAGGGTCTATCGGTTGCTTGACATCGTTGTAGAAATGTCGCTCTCCAGAAGCGCGTCGCAGACCTGGAACGGATGCTACGAGAGGTATGTAAGCCCTTCCCGTG
Source organism: Strobilurus orientalis (assembly GCA_019915145.1). Lineage (NCBI taxonomy): Eukaryota > Fungi > Basidiomycota > Agaricomycetes > Agaricales > Physalacriaceae > Strobilurus > Strobilurus orientalis. The sequence goes on along the minus strand of JAHLML010000005.1, from coordinate 3,112,063 downwards.
CCGCTGTTTGAAGTTCACGAGCCGATAATTCGACACAGATACAACCAGACGACGCAAAACGCGACAGTCAAGCGGGCCCCAGTCATTCTTCGTCAATGCAAACGTCTTCCAATGCTGGCGTCGAAGGAGCTGGAGTGGACGACAAAGCCGACCTCGAGTTTGTTGACCTGATGTCCCAATTCAAGCCCCTGGATATCATCACACAGAATTTCTTCGGACCTTCGAGCACCCTCTACTTCATCTCCAAAGTTCTCCAGATGCAAGGATTACCAGTTACGAGGGTCCTAGGAAGACAGCATGACACCGACTGGAACCTGCAGCCGGTATGCATTGACCCCGATTTGCCATCGCGCTCTATACTAATTACACGATACTTAAGTGGGAGATTGCAACTCTCACTCACCATCCATATACGTTCCCGGATAACGCTCTGTTCCGCGAACTTGTGGATCTGTATTTCTCAAACTCCTATAAGGAATTTCCTTTACTTCATGAGCCAACATTCCGACGCCATGTCACTTCCGGTCTTCACCTCCATGATCAACGGTTCGCTATGGTCACCCTCCTTGTGTGCGCCTTGGGCTCGCGCCACTCTGACGATCCTCGCGTCTTCATACATGGCACCTCAGAACGCTCTGCTGGATGGCTCTGGTTCGAGCAGGCTTCAGTCGTCACGAAGTCTGCCTTTCAACATCCAAACGTTCACGACATACAACGATCATGTGTACGTGATTTCATCGTGATAGTCTGCACGTCTCATGAAGCGGGCCCAGCTTCTCGCTATATACATCCTGGGAACCACCGCACCACAATCTGCCTGGAATGAGATCGGCCTTGGTCTCCGATACTGTGTTTCGATGGGCTATCATCGGTATCGACCCGAAACACCGACAGTGGACAGCGAACAAAAGAAAAGAGCTTTCTGGTATGGTAGTGTGTGTTCTCCTTGCACCGCACCTGTCACTCATGGGCTTCTACAGGTGCTTGTATATACTTGACCGAGAACTGAGCATCATCCACGGAAGGCCTCCTTTTCTTCGAGATGAAGAGTATGCTACGCGTTACTGTCGTTCGGGCGAGCAAGCGCTAACCCAGATACAGCTTCGATCTCGAGCTTCCTTTGGATTGCGACGATGAATACTGGGAGACGAGCTTCAAGCAGCCTCAAGACATGCCAACCCGAGCAAAGTACTTTCAACTCCACATCAAGCTCTGCCAGATCATGTCGTTCGCGCTGCGGACCCTGTTCTCTATTCGCAAGTCAAAGGAGGCAGTGGGCCTTGTTGGATCTTGGGCACACAACCTTATATCCATTTTGGATTCGATGTTGAACAAGTGGTTCGACTCGATTCCCCCATATTGTAGGCCTCCGCACTACCCGAAATCATCTCTGCTCATGCTCTCACCACCCCAGTGCGCTGGGAACCATTACGAGAAAACAGTCCTTTCTTCAACGAGTCGTCCTTGTTGCACACGATGTACTATCAGCTTCAAATCCAAATCCACCGACCGTTCGTCATGAACGAGAATGCTCTTTCGGTATCCTCATTGGCCGTGTGCACCAATGCTGCGAAGCTGTGTATACGGCTCTTGGAAGCTCATCAGAAGCGCGCTCCGCTGATGAACTTCAACACAAGTGTTAGTCTCAACGCTTCGATACGTGATCAAACTCATAGTCTCTATAGATGGCGGTCTTCAGCGCTGGGTTGATTCTGGGTATCAACATGCAGAAGAGAGCACCAGCAGAAGGAGCTGCCCCGAAAGAGGTCGAGGACATCAAGAGCTGTCACAATGTGCTTCGGTTGAGCACCCCTAGGTACAACATCAATGGGAGACTAGCGTAAGTTCTTCCCTATGTACTATGGCAGTACCATATCTGACTGTGGTTCAGTGATTGGCTCGAAACAATCTCGCCTGTTCAGGTGTCGCCCCAGCCACCCAAGTACCCAATTAACGAGAAGTTGGCCACTGGAATGCGAGATCTGATGCATCCATTGCTGGCGCCCGAGTTCACTCCCTCATCTCTCGCATCGACAGGGACTGGTCCATCACCCACAGCTCACGACGATGGTACCCATTTCGGACTTTTACCGACGCTGGATTTCGAAGTCGACGGACTGTCGACGGCTGACGAAGATATGTCCTTCCTCAACGACCCAGCCATGATGATGTTCGGCGGCGATGCAAGCCAGACGTGGAATATGCAACCAGCCATCAAGTACGTGGTCCATGATTTGTAGTTCTTGCACTGTTTGATATAGATCTAGCTGGAACGATTGGGGCGGCTACATTCCAAACATGGGCTAGACGCTCCGCCGCTTTCGTCGTGTTCGCTTGGAGTCATACTTAATTGACAATGACTATTCGAGTGATAAAGGGAATTCGTTAATTCATCCATACAATAGCAAATAAAAAGGTAATAATTTATGGTGTCTGTATGCTCTGAGGACAATTCCTACTGCCGTTTGGGCAGGGACATCCTCGAGGGCATGGCACCAGTCTGGAGTTCTTCGACGAGCTCAAGCACATCACTGGCACAACCAAATGAGAGGGAGAATCCTGCACCGCCTTGACCATAAGAATGTACGATCCGGCTCATGGATCCGTCACTCTTCTGGCGCAACTCCCGCTCTACACGAACATTAGAGCCTCGGAAAGGGCGGAGGCCTTGGACGAGGGGGGCATCCGGATCGTATTCGGCGTTCTCGAGACCGGGAACGAAGTTGTTGCAGCGCTGCCGCATCCGGACGATTTCTGGGCTGTCGAGGGTAAGGTCGAGCTCGTATTTGTGAGGTTGAGCAAGACCGCCGAGGATGAGCGTGTTGTCATTGCGAGGGACAATGAAGACGATGTCTTCGTCCTCGCCGCGGGTGTTATCATGAGTGACAGCGAGTGCTTCAGTGACCTTGGGGAACTTTGTGCCATCGTTGACAACTCGGATGAGGGCACCACGCAGAGGGTACACGGAAGCATCGCCGGCGAGCTCGAGACCAGAAAGGCCAGTAGCATTGACGATGGCATCAGCACCATATTCGGCCAGGAGCTCCTCTTCTTGGTCGAGAAGATCTCCGCTAATCTTGCGGGTCTCCATGACTGCACCCTTGCAGATCAGGACGAAACGGAGCCAATTCATGTAGGCGTCGGTGTCGATGACTGGTGCTAAGTGCTGATAGGCGTCGATGACACCCGCCTTCTGGTTGACTTCGTGTTCGCAAACGATGTTGGCATCTCGCCTAACACCTTTGATCTGGAAGTCCTATAAGTCTGGGAGTCTATCAGAGTCAAGAAAATGCTTACCTCGCCTTGCGAGACAATCTCTTCGTATTTGTCGAGCTGTCCACGGTCGGGCATGCTCTCAAGAACTTGGTCGAAGAAGAAGTTGGCCATCCGCATGCGGACGCCATGGTCGAGACACTCATCGGCGGGCATCATCTCTTGGAGTTTGTCGAAGACGCGATAGGAAGTCATGCACCACCGCTTCGAGTTGTGAAGGGAAATAACGTCGGTGTGCTTTCCGCAGACTGCAGGAGGCCACTCCCACCTAAGAAATAGACGTTTAGTCACCGGCAGACCTGAGTCGATAAGCTACTCACAAGGCACCGGCAATTTGAGAAGTGATGCGGTTCTTGGGGTCGGCCCAGCGTTCAGCGACGATGGTGACATCGTAGCCCGCGTCCAAAAGTGCCCAAGCCGACTGGAATGATGTTAGGCGTGCAACAATCCGTAAAGTTCAATCAACTAACAGTGAAGCCGGTAACACCACCGCCAATGACAAGGATGCGCTTCTTAGGTGCAACGAGGTTGACCTGGGGCGCCTCTTGGTGTAGGGCGAGCTCGCCACCGACGCGAGTCAAGAAGAAGTTGGGAGTGGAGGCGATAGACATTGCAGATGGAGAAATTGTCGAGTAGCTGAGGCTGAGAGCTAGGAGCTGATGGTTCATCTGGCTGAAAGCAACCAGATTATATACCAGTTGAGCCGTCATTTTCAGCGCGACTTCGGGCGAGGACTATCCATCCGCGGCACCCTGATGACTTTCAAAGTCAGTGCTAAGTGCTCGGAGGTCCAGCGAGGAGGAAATCAGTACCCGGAGTGACTCAAGAGACCTCGGATCGGAGTGCATGACCTTGCCTTCGCCCGTCGGTGTTGTGGAACTCATCGCCCAAGATTCGTATGGCTCTACACGAGGTTTGGTCTGCACGACAACGGAATCAACAAGCATCGAGAAGGCTTTGTCTTTCTTTTGGGAGCGTGAAATAATCAAGACCGCTCGAAACCCCCGCCACAACGGGAGAGTTCATGATGCCGACCCTGATTTATCAAGCTTCCTTCGTTCAATGACCGTGGCATTCAGTTCCAAGGCCTGCATACCGAGGACCAGGATAAGACATCCGAGACTTGTCTTATCTAGTAGGATAAGAGCTCCGAATCAATGTCTTTTTCCGAGGAAGATCTTCCAGCATGCCGCTCACCTCGAGAATTGGAACAAGTCTGCCTTTTGAGGATTGATATTTGGTCCCTGCTACTTATGGCATTACGACGCCGCGCGTTTCAAATGCAAGGCCTGATGCTGGGAGAGCGCATCAAAGTCCACTGTGGTTGCGGTCAGAATGGCGGACGCGAGAGGATAGATATAAGAGCGTGTCGTGTGACGTGTTAATGGCAAGAAGACAACCCAAGTCAAAAGTCCGCAAAAGCGGATATATCGGGTGTAAGCCGCCGGCAATCATGCCGCCTCCTCGGCTTGTGTGTGCCTGAAATATCAATAATCAGAGGCGGTCTCCCTCGGTCCTCGGACCAAGTTCGAGCTAAGTTAGGTAGTCTATTCCCTGTATACTGTATGGTCAAGTGCTCTGCGATTTGTAGCTCTCTCGAGGTATGCGATTTGAGGCTGCCCTCCAATTCTACCTCAGTCTAGAACGACTATCTTCACACTCGTAGAGGCTGCCAGTGGTTTCGAGACTACCTCAGTCAGACTTGGAAGGGACCTGAGAAGAAAAGAAAGGGTGCGTTGCTTCAATCATCATCCGCACCGACTCTGTGCTGTAGCGATCGTCTGGGTGAACAAGCTCTGAATAGACTATGTCCGACAATTCATACTGTCCTCGGACCATCCAACCGTAAACATAGCTCTCATATATACACATGAAGCAGTAAGTTCGAGCAAAGAACGGGTTGTACAATACTATACATGACTTCCATTGTCTCGCTTCTAAGTGAAAGCTCCTATTACACGATAGTTCTACTATCCATATATACATGTACATTGCCCTTTCTCTACCTCAACAACTCATGCCACGTCTCGGACGACGATGTTTCCCCATCCGACAGCTCTTCAACCTCTTCCGCTCTGATCAATACCTTGACATCCCATTCACCATCATTGGCCCGTGGAACAGGTAAGAACCTATTCGGGTGATCCCTGAACTCATGCAGTAGATCGTTCACGAACGAATGCCCCGCTCGGTCAGCTGGCTCTCGGTGTACGTTCCACCCCACGAATATGCGTATCATAGCCGCGCGGTCCGCCTCTCGGAATGCCTGCACCTCCACCTCGGGGTCCAGAGAGCGCACATACACAACGAGCCCTTCAGAATGCGTGTAGGTCATCCCATACGCGTTGATCATGTCGCGCGAGCATCCACGCCGTATCATTTTGATGAATGACGCATTATGGCGGCTACCACCTCTATAATAGACAGTTGGTCGCTCCCAAATGGGGGAGACATAATAGCTCCCTGCGTCTGAACCGTCGTCTTCGTCTTCACCCATAGACTCGTCCTCGGCACTGGCGTAGCTGTCGTAGCCATCGTCATCCGAGTCTCCGATCGCGCCCAACATCCAAGGCATGTATGCTGCTTCTTCGTCGAATTCGTAATCTTCCTCCAGGCCCACCATGTCCTCGTCATCCGGGAAGAGCCCTTCCCATGGGTCTTCAGACTCTACCGTCGATGAACCATCAGCGCGAGAGACAGGGCTGGCAGCAGTATGTCCTGGTCCCTTGGCCTTGATCATCGTGGTAGCAACGGACTTCACGAGAAATACAGGAACGGGTCGGTGCAGAACAGTGGCACGACAGCACGGGCACGATTTCTGTCGGTTCATGATGTACTGGGGGTCATCAAAGTCCTCTGGGTCGATGTCCATGTCGTCGGCTGATGGAGGCGCCTTGCGGAACCACTCTTGAAGGCATGGAAGACAAAGGACGTGCCCACATGGCGACAGTCTGAATGTTGTTCAGTGGAAGGACGACAAGGAAGGTGAAAGTGGCATACGCATATGGTTTAAGTAGCATCTCCAGGCAGATCTGACATTGCAACGCGCTTTCAATGGTCGAAATGAGCTTGAGGCAGCCATCAGCAGGGGCATCATTGAAGCAAGGACAGAGCGCACGTCATCAGCTTTCTGTGTCTTTGACTTCAAGGATTCGAGCTGAGCTTCTTGGTCCTTCCTAGCCTTGACACGTTGTGAGACGACATGTGAACGTGGATGAAGCGAGGACGTACAAGCTGCCCGGTGCTGTTCTCGACCTTCAAATTGTCTATCTCCTGTACCCAAGTTAAGACGAAGAGGCGGACAAGACATCGTTGGTACGAACCTTCTTCTGCTTCTTGATAGTCTTCTTGTGATCATGCGCCTCCTTCCTCAACCGCTCGACCTCCCGCTTCAGACTGTCCTTTTGCCGCTCAAATTCAGCCATGGCAAGGGCGCTCGAGTAGACAGACGGCTGTAAGTCGACGTCCTTGTCCTTCGACAGTGAATTCTCCTTCTTCTGTCGATGTTTGACAGGTGCAGAGGGCATGAGTGGGGGGTTACTATTAGAACGCATTCTGTGGCCACGGTCGGGCGCCTCATCGGGACCAGAGATATCCACATGGGTAAGATGCATAGATGACTTCTTTCTCTTCACCGAGTGAGAAGTGTGAGAGGAAGAAGTCGCGATGAAAGGATCTGGACGAGAGCGCCCCAAAGACGGCGATCGGGACTTCTTGCGGCGAGTCACAGCAGGCGGAGCGACGGCGCTGCTTTGATCCGTTTCCTGCGACTTGCGACGGGTGCCCTCTAGTTTGGGACGCTTGTTGCTGCTCACCGCGACAGAGACATCGCGACTTCGGCCGGTTCGGTAGGAACTCATGCTGGGATATGTTGTGGACTAGGAACTTGTTAGAGAGATTTCTACGCCGAGGAAGTAGCGCACCGTGAGCCTTGTTGCGTTCGACACTGTTGCCGCCGTTATCGCGGACGATGATGAGAGTGGGTGGGAGGAGGATAAGGGAGCCCGGAGTCAGACGCGATGCTTAATGAGTTGTCGTCAATGCCGATGCCAAACAAAGACTTTGCGTGCCTGATCCTGGGGGAAATCAAGATGTGGCTTGTTCTTGGCGTTGAACTACTCAATCTTGACGCGTTCTTCAGCCCATCTGAATGTGACAACTACTCTTTCAATTAAAAGGCATGTTTTCCATGTAAACGCTTTTCGCATTGTGCCAATAAATAATGTAATAATTCATGAGGGATCAGAGTAATGTAGGAGGTTCGTCGTTTGTCTAATGCCTCTGGAGGGACATCTTTGTTGGTGCGGCGCCACTCTCAGACTCTTGAATGAGCTCCAAAACGTCGCTAGCACACCCAAAGGAGAGCGAGAAACCAGCGCCACCCTGCCCGTAAGAGTGGACAATGCGGCTCATGGATCCGTCACTCCTCTGGCGCAACTCTCGTTCTACGCGAACGTTGGAGCCGCGGAAGGGGCGGAGACCTTGCACCAATGGCGCATCGGGGTCATATTGAGCGTGCTCGAGACCGGGAACAAAGTTGTTGCAGCGCTGGCGCATGCGAACGATCTCGGGGCTGTCGAGGGTAAGGGTCAAGCTCGTATTTGTGAGGTTGAGCAAGACCGCCGAGGATGAGGGTGTTGTCATTGCGAGGGACAATGAAGACGATGTCTTCGTCCTCGCCGCGGGTGTCATCATGAGTGACAGCGAGTGCTTCAGTGACCTTGGGGAACTTTGTGCCATCGTTGACAACTCGGATGAGGGCACCACGCAGAGGGTACACGGAAGCATCGCCGGCGAGCTCGAGACCAGAAAGGCCAGTAGCATTGACGATGGCATCAGCACCATATTCGGCCAGGAGCTCCTCTTCTTGGTCGAGAAGATCTCCGCTAATCTTGCGGGTCTCCATGACTGCACCCTTGCAGATCAGGACGAAACGGAGCCAATTCATGTAGGCGTCGGTGTCGATGACTGGTGCTAAGTGCTGATAGGCGTCGATGACACCCGCCTTCTGGTTGACTTCGTGTTCGCAAACGATTTTGGCATCTCGCCTAACACCTTTGATCTGGAAGTCCTATAAGTCTGGGAGTCTATCACAGTGAAGAAAATGCTTACCTCGCCTTGCGAGACAATCTCTTCGTATTTGTCGAGCTGTCCACGGTCGGGCATGCTCTCAAGAACTTGGTCGAAGAAGAAGTTTGCCATCCGCATGCGGACGCCATGGTCGAGACACTCATCGGCGGGCATCATCTCTTGGAGTTTGTCAAAGACGCGATAGGAAGTCATGCACCACCGCTTCGAGTTGTGAAGAGAAATAACGTCGGTGTGCTTTCCGCAGACTGCAGGAGGCCACTCCCACCTAAAAAATAGACGTTTAGTCGCCGGCAGACCTGAGTCGATAAGATAGATACTCACAAGGCACCGGCAATTTGAGAAGTGATGCGGTTCTTGGGGTCGGCCCAGCGTTCAGCGACGATGGTGACCTCGTAGCCCGCGTCCAAGAGTGCCCAAGCCGACTACATAAGAGTCAGACATGGAATAAGCTCGTGAAGTTGAATAAACTGACAGTGAAGCCGGTAACACCACCGCCAATAACGAGTATGCGCTTCTTGGGCGCATCGAAGTTGACCTGGGGCGCCTCTTGGTGGAGGGCGAGCTCGTCACCGACGCGGGTCAAGAAGAAGTTTGGAGCGGAGGCGAAGGACATGTTTGCGGAGGACAGATGTAGAGCTGGAGATATAGATGTAGCTGAGTAGGTCTGCTGGGAGCTGATGCTTCATCCCATTGAGCCCCTCCATCTTTTATACCGTATTGCTCGCCTGCAGCACGAGAGCGACTTGCGTACAGTGTTCGTCCTCGGCACCCTGACGACTTGAGAGGTTTTGCGAGCTTCAGCGCGGAGAAAATCCTTACCCCAGGTGGCAGAACGCGTGAGTATCTAACCACCTCGGGAACGGAGTGCGAGGCTTTTGAATAGCATGCCTATTATCAATTCGAGTTTTCATGAGGTGTGCAGACGCTGAGACACCCTGAAGATGGGATACTGCATACAATCTTGGCTGACCAAATATATCTCTGCACGATTCTGAGCATAGATATCGTTCAGCGGTCGACGATGTTGACTGTCTGGAGTCGAAGGGCAATTGAATCCATGCCGAGGACCCAGAGTTGCAATCTAGGTTCCAAAGTAGATATTGTTTGGATATTGTTCTCGAGATTCTTCACATCTAAGCGACCACAAAGGTTATCGTGAACGCCAATCTAGCGCAATGAAAAGTCTCACCTTGGGGACTCTGTTACAACTATCAAACAAGGCAGAGCATGAACTTTGCGGAGGGTCCTGGTACATGACGCCTGAGAATGTCGGTCACGCAATCCATTGCTTTGAATGCAGAAGTTCAAAAAGGCAGAAGTCCACGGCAACGAAGATAACATTCGGACATTGCGCAATCGTGTTGATGGGACGAGGAGAACATCGGAGCGGAGATACCGGCAGATACACCCGGCGGTCATCAACTTAGTATCTTACGTCCATGGTCTCAATTGGCGGTGTCCCTGTGCCTCTGCCAGGCCTCTGCTTTCCTCGGAACAGGCTGAACTTGGTGAATCCAGTACTCTCTAGCGATCTTCGCGAACTAAAACAATACGATCCACCAGCAGGGGCTCTGTATTCAAACGCAATGTCCTTAAGTACAGGCCCGACAACCTCAGGCAATACTATCAGATTCTTCTCCCTTTCCGATACTGTCGGCGATCATCCTTGAAACGGTTCCGCTCATTCACCATGTTCTACTGTCCGGCATAGATGGAGGCTAGTGCACTGCTCGCTCTTCAAGGTCCGAGTCGAGACCCTCTTGGCCCAACGGTCCGCTATGTAGCATTGACTTCAGCTGGAATATCATGCCAAGGACGACCTTGTGTTTGTCAACGGGCGAAAGCGAACCTTGAGACCGGTTTGTAAAAGTGTGGTATGCCGTCCCTCTACTCGATTTACTAAAAGTTCAGTTTATCACCTCCGCCGTACAGTATGTCCATATCTTAAGCTTGAGTTGGACTATGAGCTCTGACACAGTCTTAGGTGCACACACTCACTGATATCTGTCTAGAATTATCGTCACTGTCGTGTTCTACTGCAGCAACTCAAATACACACACATAATACCAGATAATACCTTCACAGACATCTGGCAAAAACGTTGAACTCAGTCTCACGGGCGGCAACTTTGCACACGCACGGAACCTCATAACTTGCGACTCCCGCCATCATGATTTCAGTCTACTCACTCTCAAACTCGTCTGAAAATGCTCTATAGCAGGTGTACTGATTAGACCGATCTCGGAATTCCGTTTCCTCTCAGTCCTCGGCAGAGACGTTGAACTTGAAGGCGACCACGTTTTCAAACATCCGACGGGATGTTTTTTCCCCTACCGGGAAGATTATAATGACTGCCAAGCTATGCACACGAGCGAGACTTTGGTCGCTACAGTAGTAACGACTCATTTCGTCTTACTTTCAGACGGTTCTTCGACTTCAAAAGGGACTCACTCACCACACCATCTTCGAAGGCCACGAGGCGCTCGCCGAGGACATCGTGACAGTCGCTCGCTCACTCGGGGTATGGATTTTCGCCGCGCTGATGGGCAAGCAGTTAGCTACACCTCCGAATTGTGTAGGGTGCCGCGGAAGAGCAATCCTCGCTCGAAGTCGCGCTCAGGAGGCCAGCAACTAGTATATAAGCTCGAAGCTTTCAACAAGATGAAGCATCAGATCTCATCCCGTCAGCTACATCTACAGTCCTATATCTGATTCTTCCGCAATGTCTTTCCCCTCCGCTCCCAACTTCTTCTTGACCCGCGTCGGTGACGAGCTCGCCCTCCACCAAGAGGCGCCCCAGGTCAACTTCGATGCGCCCAAGAAGCGCATACTCGTTATTGGCGGTGGTGTTACCGGTTTCACTGTAAGTTTATCCAGCTTTACGAGCTTATTCCAGGTCTAACTTTTCTGTAGTCGGCTTGGGCACTCTTGGACGCGGGCTACGATGTCACCATCGTCGCTGAACGCTGGGCCGACCCCAAGAATCGCATCACTTCTCAAATTGCCGGTGCCTTGTGAGTAGCTTATCGACTCAGGTCTGCCGGTGACTAAACGTCTATTTCTTAGGTGGGAGTGGCCTCCCGCAGTCTGCGGAAAGCACACCGACGTTATTTCCCTTCACAACTCGAAGCGGTGGTGCATGACTTCCTATCGCGTCTTCGACAAACTCCAAGAGATGATGCCCGCCGATGGGTGTCTCGACCATGGCGTCCGCATGCGGATGGCAAACTTCTTCTTCGACCAAGTCCTTGAGAGCATGCCCGACCGTGGACAGCTCGACAAATACGAAGAGATTGTCTCGCAAGGCGAGGTAAGCATTTTCTTGACTGTGATAGACTCCCAGACTTATAGGACTTTCAGATCAAAGGTGTTAGGCGAGATGCCAACATCGTTTGCGAACACGAAGTCAACCAGAAGGCGGGTGTCATCGACGCCTATCAGCACTTAGCACCAGTCATCGACACCGACGCCTACATGAATTGGCTCCGTTTCGTCCTGATCTGCAAGGGTGCAGTCATGGAGACCCGCAAGATTAGCGGAGATCTTCTCGACCAAGAAGAGGAGCTCCTGGCCGAATATGGTGCTGATGCCATCGTCAATGCTACTGGCCTTTCTGGTCTCGAGCTTGCCGGCGACGCTTCCGTGTACCCTCTGCGTGGTACCCTCATCCGAGTTGTCAACGATGGCACAAAGTTCCCCAAGGTCACTGAAGCACTCGCTGTCACTCATGATGACACCCGCGGCGAGGACGAAGACATCGTCTTCATTGTCCCTCGCAATGACAACACCCTCATCCTCGGCGGTCTTGCTCAACCTCACAAATACGAGCTCGACCTTACCCTCGACAGCCCAGAAATCGTCCGGATGCGGCAGCGCTGCAACAACTTCGTTCCCGGTCTCGAAAACGCCGAATACGATCCGGATGCCCCCCTCGTCCAAGGCCTCCGCCCTTTCCGAGGCTCTAATGTTCGTGTAGAGCGGGAGTTGCGCCAGAAGAGTGACGGATCCATGAGCCGGATAGTACACTCTTATGGTCAAGGCGGTGCTGGATTCTCCCTTTCATTTGGTTGTGCCAGTGACGTGCTTGAGCTCGTTGAAGAACTCGAGACTGGTGCCATGCCCTCGAAGATGTCGCTACACAGACGCCAGTAGAAATTGTCCTCAGAGCATACAGATACCATAAACTATTACTCTTTATCTTCCATTGTACAAATAAGTGAACAACTTCTCTTCTTCCTTCGTGTATCGAAAGTCCGAGATGAGTCTTTTGTCGACTGAGTTGAAGGTGCTCTGGGTTTTGAGACCGTTTGAACTGGAGTTCGCGGCTGGATAATGATAGTTAGGCAGTCGCTCTGCAGATAAAGTCAGGGTGAAGTGGAAGCGATACCCCAAACGGACATATCGGACACTACCTCCTTGACCTCCCTCCTCCACGTTCTTCTCACGTTCCTTCCCTACCTGTCGTCCTCCAGCTCAGCGCAAGCTCCCTTGAGTATCCTCTCAATACTAGCCCATCAAATTTTGCTGGCAATACGCTGCACTGTATCCAGCCCATTTCCTCCCCGACAAAAGCCTCCTTGCTCTGAAGTCGTCCAGCCCACACGTTATCCCAATCACGCCGCACGTAATCGTTCAATACGAACACACGTACGCCAACTGGCAACGACGCTGGGTCAGTGGGCTCCGTTGTCACCTTCGCCTCATCTTGGCTTATTCTGCTACTATCACCTTGACCGACCACAAGCACCATGCTCCCAGTAGAGTTGCTTCATGAAATTGTAGACTGGCTGCACAATGATCGCAAGACTTTGGTCTCCGTCTCATGTGCAGGCCGATGTCTCCGTACCTGTGCTCTGAAGCACCTGTTTCGCGAGCTAAGGTTTTCCCCACCCCGATATGCTCCCACCAAATTCGTACCTCTCCTCGAGACTTCTTCTCATCTACTCCCCCTCGTCCGTCGCGTATCAATATCTGTCGGAGAGCCGTCCAGAATTGCCGAACGTCGGTATCTGCCCTTGGATCCTTTGTTTCGACAGGTTTTTCAAGCACTGTACAACGTTGACCACGTTGAACTGCGGGATGTAATCAAGCTGAGTTCATTGATTGGCCCGACTGGCAATGACAGTCTACTTGATGCTATATCCTCACCACGAGTCACGACGTTAGTGTTGAACGTCGTGTTACTCGAATCTCCCGAGGCTTTATGCATACTCTTGGACCAGTTCCCTCACCTCACATATCTCCGTCTCTGCGAGGTTCACGCCCTTGAGCGTTCAGCGCTTCCAGACCCCTCCAGCCGAGACGCGAGCGGTCCAGGTTTTGTCTGGCTTACGGACCTCACGATCAGTACGGGATTCATATCGTCCGTTATGGGGATCTTCATGTTTCACGACGTCGGTCATGGTCGATTCATGAGTCTCCGAAATCTCATAGTTGAATCTTACTATGCGCACGAACTCTCCAATATTGCTCGGTTAATCGAAGAGCTCCCTACTTTGGAATATTTAGCCCTCGGCAACCCCATGAATGTAGATCTGCATCCAACAAGTGCGCCTCATTCTTTTTGTCTGTAATGTTTGGATTGTGACGGGACGTTGCCAGTCGAGTCCAGATTGGCGCGAGACTCCAAGACGTTCCCCGTAAAGCGGATTCACAGTCTGTACATATGTGTTCCCTCAATGGAATCACGTTGGCTACAGTGGTGGGCTGGAAACTTCCGTGACGATGATGCCTCCAAGACCGATCTACGACTCTTAACGCTGGAGTTCAAGCACATCACTCGAAACGTGCAACCACTATGTGGGGAAGTCTTGCAGGTTTTCGGCGACTATCTGGCGGACATGCCCACCCTACAATCGATGACAGTCATTTTGCCTCCACTAGAGATGACTCCAAATAGATCCAGGGGCCTTTCCAGCACGGACGAAATGCGAAAGGTCCTTCAGAAATCTTTGGGCTCGTTAATCCATCGCAATATTCTCCACGTTCGGTGCTCTACAGGCATGCATCATAACTCGTATTCATAGTATACGTTCTGACGGGCCCTGATAGATTCACTGCCAGCTCACTGTGATGACCAAGCGTACTGTACAGTATAGCAATGATTCTCAGCAAAGTTACGAATCAAGCATAGGTCTAGTTATCAGCGGTTGATCCAAGCGAAGCTATAGCTAGCTATATGCCCGATGAAGTTTATGGTCCAGGATGAAAGCCGTCGTCTACGTGTGCATTCCGGAGAATCAAGTCGGCGACGATGACCAGAGTCAGCACAGCAAAAGTAAAATATGCACACCACGCAGGCTACCTGGCTCTTCTCATGCTCTTGTTAGCTGACCGTGACAAATAAATCGAGCGTGGCGTCTACATAGAACATGGTTATATCCCGATGCGACTGCTGCCTGGATTTGCTCGGACTCAGTTCCTGTTAATGATTGCTTGCGAATTTCGATGGCCGCATGCCTTATATGATACAGTGCATCGAAGCCGAAGGTGTAAGATTTGTCTACGAGTATCGTACATTGATTATAGGGGAGTTTACTATGTGATGGTGTACATTGAAGACGAAAAAGCAAGATCCACGCGTATAAATAGGATGCAAGTATCAGTGGTCGTCATCGAGTTCGATGGGCTCTACTGCTGTGACCTCAGCCTCCTCTACCAGATTATCAACCTCCTCCACCAGAATATCAACCTCCTCCATCAGAGTCTCCTCGGCGGCCTCAGGCAGGGCAGCAGCGGACGATGGCGGAGTATCAAGTTCGTGATTGCGCAATTGCATTTCTACCAAAAACTCCTTGTCCCGGATGGATTGGGACCAAGACGACAAGACATCCATCGACATGAATGCGGAACGAGAGGACGCTGCGATAATGAAAATCGCCGGGTAGACATGTATGACTGGCAAATCGATATAAGCTGGGAGACCGGGTCATAGCATCGAAATTACTCACAAAGGAACTTGTCGTTGACCTGGATGAACGGGAATAGGTATTGTAGACCGGCAAAGGCCAGTGCAGGAAGACAGATCATTGCTAGCAGACCAGCAGTGATGGGTGCGATGACCTCTTTCGTGGCAGTAAGAGGATCAGGATGAGTCCATCCGTTACGCGTAATCTAGTGCCGATGTCAATAACAATGCCTTGCAGACAAGGATGAGAACGTACATGCTCAATACCGCGTGCTATCGTCCCGTGAGGGTTACCTCGGCGAGCCTGGAGAGCGATCTTGATATATAGCAATCCAAGGGACCACTCGTCGACCACGCGTAGCTTGGGTGTCATCGATGGATCGAGGCCAAGGCGGATTGGCAGAATCACATAGAGGTTGACCGTGATCGAGACAAGCGTTGGTATGATGACGCCCAGGAATAGCACCATGTAAGACGCCTTCGCGACCCAAAGTAGTCCGCGTTTGAAGACAAGGGTGGCCAAGTGCGCACGAGGTCCCTCTTCACCCCTCCTCTGCCTGCGTTTATCTAGCCTCTCGACCGCCCGTCCAATCAAATAACAACCCCAGAGGAGGTAAAAGCCAACAAGGAACGAATAGCCATCATGAACATCTTCGGCGATGAACAGCCTGAAGAAGCTGCGGCCAAGGGCGACAGGCAGAGCGACCATGACACCAAGGGACATGGCACTCATACCCCAGAGCAGCAAGATGAATGTAATCATCCGGTAACGGAAGTATGGCGGCATGTACACGACGGTGAAGTCAGCCTTGATATCGCGCTTAGCCTTGACGGCCTCCTGATTCTGAATCGTGATCAATCGCTTTGCTTGCGAGTCAACCGGGGTGCCTCGTTCATCGACAGCGGCCGTAGCACCAACGTCTCGAGGCAGAGCGATATTATCCAGCGCAGGGACTCTCCTGAACCCGCCATCCTGCTTTGCATTGGGATCCAAGAGGTATTTAGACGTCCATAGAGTTTTGATGTCCCATTTGGCCGCGGTGACCTCCTCGATAGGATACCGTCCGCCGAAGAAGTACGACGTCAAACGCAACTGGCGAGCCAGATATTTCCAGACACTGGTCACAACCTTCTTCACTGCTTTCCTTGGACGGAAGTAGTGAATGGTATACGGCAGGAAGAGCTGCAAAAACAACAAGTCGACTGGGACTTTCGATATTGGCTCCCTGTATACAACTGATCAGTATTTCGACAGCGAAAGAGAAAGAAACAATGACCTGTTCTTCCAACGGAAAGGCAGAATCGATTTTGTTCCCAATGAGAGGAGCGTCGCAGCACTCGCCGTCGTGAAACCAACAATGAAAGTATACATGATCGCACTGACGAGTATCTTTCGCAATTGAGTGATCGTCGAACGATCCAAGATATCGCGTATAGGATGTGAGTTCTGATCTTGTGGATCTTTGACGAACCACATCGCTCCCGGACGCATGATACTTCGACAACCAGAGAGTAGGACGGCGAAAGAGTACCTACGCATTGTGAGCAAAAGCAAATCGACGAAATGCGGAGATTAGGCTCACATGAACATGGTACCAGCTACCCAGTGATAGAAAGCTGTTGTCATCGGCGCCTGATAGAGGAAAAGCGTGCGACTGTAGAGGTGATTCGGCGAGAAGAACCACAACGCGAATAGATCCAATACAACGCCACATCCAAGAGGGAACACCACAAGTTCAATCAAAATGAACGCGGCAACCTGTTCTCGCAGTTAAGAAGGCGTGAGTGACAGCAAAAAGGGGGCGGACAAACCTTGAGCACAAGCACATGCTGCCGCACAAGACTCTTGACTAGCCTGCCTGATTCTTTATTGCCAACAGCCAGAATGTTCACATACGCGACCAAAATCATCGCAACCACCATGTAGCCAATCGCAACAGCAGTCACTCTATCGTTGGGGCCATGTCCAAGAGCAACGCGAATCCACCAATCCTGGAATCTCGCAAACGATATCCTGACTTCTTTTCCGATGGCTGCGAAGAAAGGCTCGAAACGGACTAAGACTTCTTCCACCCGCGCCTCCAACATTGAGGGTGGCGAGCTATTGGTCATAGGCACGGACATGTTGGATGGTTGAGACGAAGACCACGACGATATTGCCTCCGACGCATTGAGAACTCGATGATACTAGATGTAGGGTTAGTATCACGACAATAAGCCCGGCTGACTTGCTTACCATAAACACAGTTGCATCATGGGCTTTGTCGACCGGACCTTCACCAAGCACCTTCTTCGATCCAAACACGACACTCGTGAGCATAGTCTCAAGGAAACCCTGAACAACACTCGAGTATTGAGGTACCAGAACTTGCGTGATCACATAGACGATGGTGTCAACGATGGGGTCCGTCAACACACGGATAGCCTTGATCGGTAGATGAAGTATTTGTAGGAATCGTTGAGGATCCAACTGTGAAAGGAAAGGCATATTTAGTGAACACGAATTAAGCCAAAGAAGAAGACACGTACCGAGAGCAGGAGTGTCGATTTGCCAATGGTGAAGGGTGTAAGGACACCGACGATGATGGCAGTGTCAAGCACAAACATCATGAGAGTCGCATTCTGGATGATTGTGTGGAATGGCCCCCTCATACCAATGGCTAAATGATTGTATCAGCCAGGCGCCGCAAACGAACTGGATACAAGATACACACCTTCCAAAGCACCCTCCATATCATCATCTGCTGCTGCATCAAGGTCATCGTTCAGCCCAGCAGCCATGGCCGCATCTTGCTCCTCATCCTGCGGCCCATCCGCATTGATCTGCGCAGGTGCCCGTGGCTCCTCATCGATAGCGGCTACCGGCTCTTCATCTAGAACCACATCGTCGTCGTCCACATCCACAACCTCCTCCTCATCTTCGTCTTCCTCCTGCTCATCTGTCCCAGGCGACGTCGGCCGCTGCTCATCTTCACTGTCATTCCTCAAAGTCTCCTCGTCCTCTTCCGCAGGCCGGAAATACTGATCCATGCCTTCCGCCCTCGCGTCTTCCTCTACCTCTGGAGGAACCCCATCCACTCCCTCGTCCGCCCCAACACCAGCTGCCTCATTCATGGCTGGCTGTGTCATTCCAGCAAAGTACCCGCCTGACGATCCAGCCTCGGATTCTGCGTCGAGGTCCTCCGGAGGGCGATACGTGGCCAGGCTGGGAGAAAGCAGGGGTGCAACGCGAATGGGAGATGATGGCCCAGAGCCAGAAAAGACGGTATTCGGCAAGGGCGGACGGCGAAAGGGCGTAGTCGGCGCACTCGAACTAGTCGATGGAGAATTTGTCGTCTGATTGAAGGAGAAGGGTAGCGCTTCGGACGGGGGCTGCATGACCACATGAGGGAATGGTGATTCATCAGTAGATATTGGTGAGACCGGTATTCTCGTTCCTGAAGGCGGGGTGAACGTAAATTCGTTGTTGGACCATGCAGTCGGAGCATTACTAGGCGTTGCTGCTGCAGCTGAGGGAAGCGGCGGGGAGGCTGCAGGGGAGGCTGAACCCGAACCCGAACCTGATGCGGAACCTCGTTCCTCTTCTCGACGAATCGCATTGGACATGCGAGCAACATACAAGCGCCTTGAGAAAGCGCGCTGCTGCTTCCTAAATTCGTTCCTCTCGTCCTCCTTTGTCATCTCATCTTCGTCGAAATTACGCTGCCTTCTGGCCTCCCTGCCAGCCAAGAAGCGGTCAGATGTTTCCCCAGCGGATGACGCCCTCCTCGGCCGCACATGTGCAGGATTTTTGGGCCGCCGCTGCTTCTGGCCTCGCCTCATGGCCTGCATATTGTCCAATGCTCTAACAGCCTCCATCTGGCGCTCAGCGAGGGCAAGACGATCTTGGAGATTCATGGCTGGGAGCACCGGGTGATCCTCGTCCTGAGCTGGCTGGCGAGCTGGTGGTGGAGCTGGTGCATCGGCTGGGCGCTCGTCTCCCGCTGCCGGGATCTCTTCGCCGTCGAAGACACCAGGCCGAGCGTTCTGGGATATCCATTCTCTGAGAAGGAATATCGCGACAAACGTCACAACAATCAGGGCGGCAATGATCTGGCCAGTGAATATATCGGCTGATAGGGCTATCCAGACTGGATGATTCGTGATTTCGCCAATGAGGGTCTTCGATGGTGGTCGCGTGGAGTCGTTCTGGATGTTGTAGTAGAACGGATTGATCACATCACCGGTGTCCAGTGGTGGTTTCCTATCGCTGACGTACCAAGCCCTGTAAGAAGAGAGTGAACAGCAGTCGTTGAGATAGCAAAAAGCGCGCGCACGTCAGTTCCCCAACGGTGAAGCATATTCGCCACGTCCAAACGGTGGCCCAGGGCAGCACTCCAAGCCACACCACGCCCACTATGACTGCCCGCAGGAAGAAAAGGACTCCGAAGAAGGCCTGTTGCGCTAGGCGCCGTGCAAGGAGGGTCGGAGGTAAACTCGATGGCATGTCCACAGCATAGACTGGACGGAGGAGTAAGCGGGTGCCCGGACAACGCTGGCGGTGACTCACCCTTCGTGAACGAGTACGGGTGCTTGCACACATCGCATGTTTTTTTCTTGCTATGGGACAGCCATGTCGTCAGACTAAGGATGTGGGTCAGCGGGTCCGCCCAACGGGCACGAGCATGGCGGCGCACCAGTCTTGATGAATATATCGAATGGTCCCCGAGCATTTGCAGGGATGGAATAGCGGCTGGTCCTGCTCTGCGGGGGCGCTGCAGATGCGGCAGGTGTCTGGCGGTACCAAGGTCAGCATTTCCTTCCGGCTGTGCAGGTGCGCGGCTTGCCTTGCTCCTCTGCTTCCTGCATGGGCGATCAAGTCAAGTTCAATGAAGAACTATCGGTCTTGCAGGCCACCACGAAGCGGGAATGTACGCGCTGTTGGATGCAAGTCGCAGGTCGTGTTAGTTGTGATGGTGACAAATCATCACAATAAACTTACTCCGGGGACAAGTCCGAATTGAGGCAAAACAGTGTGAACAGACATGCGATTTATGCTACTCCTCCGAGGCGAGGTCTTTACCCTCGGGTGTCCGACTTTGTCGCTCGAACGGACCAACCGTCTTTTGTTCTCCGCACACCCCAAACACTGCATTCTCTTCACCATATCAGGACACCATCCGGGTCCATCCCATGGATAATCCGACAAATCATCATAGACGCCGTGATTTCAAGGCGTCTCGCTGTTAGACCGTACTTTGATTAGCACACTAGTTGCAATAGTGCAAAGACCGCGTTGTCGTGAGCTTAACGGTCATTCTCACCATATGGGTCGGGTGCAAGACACGTTGCATACATAGAGTCAAGCTTACTTGACTTCAAGGGTTACGAATGCGCTACCAGTAGCCGGGATCAATAGACAGAGCACGTCCCGTTCAGTCAGCATTGAGTAGAGTAGAAACTGAACGCAGACGTAGGAGGACGGTGGCGATGTTCAAGTTCGTCACAGAGAATTTCCTAATATGTACAATCCAGGGCAACGGTAAGCGAGGTATACAATTTATCACCCTGGCATGACAAGCTGCCCAGCCTGAGATTCAGAGTTGGCGAAGAAGCGAACGAGCAGATCGAAAGAAGGTTATGGTCAATGGCAAGGGAGAAATCTCGCAGAGCACTCCAGTCAGTGTATTCCAGAGCCATATCACTCTGTGTAAGCAACTATATCGAAGCACAGAATGAGCGTCGCGGAGAAGTGAAACTCAAAGCGTTCATGACCAAAATAGTAATGTGAGGTTATTTGCGTGCAGAGGCCCCAAGCAAACAAACAGCTTGTCCATTGACCACCACCACAACCACCACTTTAAATCTCCTCTATCACTTGATTCGCCATGTCTGAACGAAAAGGTGCGCTAGCTATACACATTCACTCATCTGATCGCTCACGGCGTGCCCTCTAGTCCTCAACAAATACTTCCCGCCCGATTTCGACCCAGAACTTATCGGGCGGCGGAAGGGCACCAAGAACTCGCAGCAGGTAGTCCGTCTCATGGCCCCCTTCTCAATGTGCGTCTCATTCATGTTCAACCGTCTTCAGGCCCTGACTTCTTTGGTGGCGTAGGCGGTGCAACACCTGCGGAGAGTACATCTACAAGGGCAAGAAATTCAACGCCCGAAAGGAGACCGTCGACGGGGAGGACTACTATGGCATCAAGATATTCCGTTTCTACATCAAGTGGTGCGTGCGCCTGTACAAGCTCGACAACTGTCATGCTAATCCGCCTCCAGCACGCTATGCTCCGCCGAAATAACATTCAAGACCGATCCCAAGAACACCGACTACGCAGCGGAGCATGGTGCATCACGGAACTTTGAGCCATGGCGAGACGAGGAGGCTGGAGAAGAGGAGGATCGACTACAGAAACTCGAAGAGGAGGAGAACAACCCAATGAAGGCGCTGGAGAACCGGACAGCAGACTCGAAGCGGGAGATGGACATCCTCGACGCTCTACAAGACATACGGGCACGCAATGCGCGGAACGAGCGTGTCGGGAACCAGGATGATCTACTGGCCAAGATGGAGATGGAGGAGATTGAGACGGCGGAGGATTTGGAGAAGAAGAGGCTAGAGGAGGAGGACGAGAAGCTGGTGCGGGAGGTGTTCTCCAAGATACCTGAGTCGGGCGGCGAGATTACCGTCAAGCGGAAGGCAGACGACATCGAACCCACCGTGGAGAGCCTGCTACCGGACAGTGCCAAGGCGCTCATATCATCCAAGGCGCAGCTGCTGAAGAAGCCGAGACTGGAAACGAAGAATAAGCTGGGAATAAAGGTGGTCAAGAAGAAGCCTGTGGCGAAAGCGGCGTGAAAGTATGTACTTTTTGATGATCATGTATATCGTTTTATCATCCCTCTATCCAGTCTTGTTTATGCTTTCTCCGCGCATTTTCTCATCGAACGCTGTCAGTTCCCTTCCGAATCTCGAGCTCGCAAGGTTGGAAGTACATGGTCGCGCGGCTCGGGTATATTATCACTCGCCGCATGGGCCCTCACATGGACGACAGACAATCTCGACGTGCCATCCTGTACATCCACTTCGCCTCTATCACGTCGTTTTGAGCATCGATGGCATGCAACTTATCGCTTTTTGGGATAATCAGCAGCAAGCATGCTTGCTTCCGCCAGAGAATATATGACCATATGCTAAGGACTGGTTATCTGAATTCAAGTCCAGATGGCGTAGCCAGTCACGATGGTAATCTCTATTGCTCTTTCATGGGATCTGTTTGACGCGACTCTCTTGAAGCTTGTGGACGCATGTCTTCTTCACTCGTTTCCGTCCCTGCCTCAGTTGAGCAGATCGGATCCATGGACTCTCTACTGCTTGCCACAATACACTATGTTCAAGGATTCTTGTTCCATATCGTAACTTCTGGTGGGTGTATAATTTCACCAAAGCAAGAGCGACTTCGAACCGACTTGAGCTTGTCGCAGGCGGGGCGATAACCAGGGGCTCGTAGGAGTTAGTAGACCGCTTACAACCACCGATCAGTCATCTTGCTTCTCTTCTCAACTTATTGTTCGCCGAAGTTGGAGCAAACACCACGAGCAGACCACGAGCCACCGCGCGGTTCATCCTTCCACCCATCTATGTACGCATGGCAACGACATATATAAATATAAAGACGATACCTTCTCCTCCTTAACCAGCTGCGTCCCAGGTCTACCTATCATGCGTTGGTCTCCCCTTCTCGTCCTGGCATTCGCCCACTTCTGTTTGGGAACCCCGCTGGTGAACAAGCGCTGGGAAGGTGCCGAGCTACAGGAGAAGCACTCCTGGACCGAAATCCCGCGCGGATGGGTCTACCAGGCCAAGGCGGACCCCGACCATGTCCTTGACATGCGCATCGGACTGAAGAAGCACCGCGGCGACGAACTTATTGCTAAATTATACGAAGTCAGCTCTCCCGAGCACGAGAGCTACGGGAAGCATCTCTCGAAAGAGGAGGTCGACGCTCTGGTTGCGCCCCATCCCGACTCTACCGAGGCTCTCGAGTCGTGGCTCAGCTTCCACGGCATCGACCCTGAAAGCGCGTCGTTCCGCTCTGCCAGCGGCAACTGGGTCACCATCTCGATGACTGTCGCACAGGCCGAGCGCATGCTTGGGACCACCTACGATGTTTACTACCACCCGGCCTCAGAGTCGAGCGTTGTGCGCACTCTCAGCTACTCTCTGCCGAGCGAGTTACACGACCATATCGCCGTGATCGCCCCCACGACGTACTTCAGCACCGTTCACACTATGAGGGCTACGAACCACATTGACGCTATGGATGTCGATGTCGGTTTCACGTCGCTCTCTGTCGACGCCGTGCCTCCCTCTAGCTGTGACAGTGCCATCACGATCTCTTGTTTGAGGACGTTGTACAACAGTGAGTCTATTTGTTTT
The DNA here is from genome assembly GCA_019915145.1 of Strobilurus orientalis. NCBI lineage: Eukaryota > Fungi > Basidiomycota > Agaricomycetes > Agaricales > Physalacriaceae > Strobilurus > Strobilurus orientalis. The sequence goes on along the minus strand of JAHLML010000005.1, from coordinate 3,088,367 downwards.
TGTCAATACGTACTTCTTGTAGTAACAACTCTACAGCTGCTAGCTATGTGCCCGCTGCTACGGCGAACAACAGTCTTGGTGTTGCCGGCTATCTCAACGAATATGCCAACCGCGCGGATTTGCAGGTTTGTCGATTGATTGTCGGTGCCAAATTTGTGGAACTGACGTGATATTGTAAGACCTTTTTGAAGAGCTACCGCACGGATGCTGTCGGCACCAGCTACACCACTGTCACGGTCAATGGCGGACTAGACAACCAGAACAAGCCTGGTACCGAGGTACGGCTTTTCCATGCTCAGTGAAAGGGCAGTACTTTAACAGAAGAGCAGGCCAATCTCGATATCCAGTACACTGTCGGCATATCGTACCCCACGCCCAACACCTATTACAGGTCTGTCATTTCTGAATTATGGGCGCAAAACTTTTAGACTGATGCAACGTGTTTAGCACTGGTGGGTCTCCTCCCTTCAAGGCCGACACCTTTACGACCACCAACACCAACGAGCCCTACCTTGACTGGCTCAACTACCTCGCGGCGCAGACCAAGATCCCCCAGACCTTCACCACGTCGTATGGTGACGATGAACAGACAGTCCCCAGTGACTATGCTGCCAGCGTGTGCGACGGCTTAGCCGAGCTCGGTGTTCGTGGAAGCAGCATCCTCTACTCCAGTGGCGACGAAGGGTGGGTTGCACAGTGGCTTCGTCAACAAAGAATCAACACTCATTATTCATATCCATCCAGCGTCGGCGGTGGCGACTGCAAGACAAACGACGGAACGAGCAAGGTGATCTTCCAGCCTGCCTTCCCTGCCAGGTAAGCTTTCACCTACACATTGGCGGCGCCTTCATTGTACTCAATCGTATCATAGTTGCCCATACGTGACCGCCGTTGGCGGAACTTACAAGACAAACCCCGAAGTCGGTATCAGCTTCTCCGGTGGCGGTTTCTCGCGCTACTTTGCCAGGCCCTCGTACCAAAACAGTAGCGTCGCCACGTTCCTCTCTAGCCTCGGTACCACCTACTCCGGCTTGTACAAGTGTGTCCATATGTTGTCAATCACATCTATAGTCGGTCTGATGCGGTTCATATAGCGCTACTGGCCGCGCATACCCTGACGTCTCCGCGCAGAGCAATGGCTTCCGTGTCGTCATTGGTGGCTCAGTGGCCTCTGTTGGTGGAACCAGTGCCAGCTCTCCCGTAAGTCCACTGTCTGACTATCTTTCTGTCAAACACATTTGCTCATTGTATGTAGACCGTTGCGGGTATCATTGCTCTGTTGAACGACTACCGCCTCTCGAACGGCAAATCATCGCTCGGGTTCCTTAACCCTCTCATCTACGCCAATACCGGTGCCTTCAACGATATCACGTCTGGTAGCAACCCCGGATGCAACACAAATGGCTTCACCGCTCGGGCTGGGTGGGATCCGGTCACTGGGTTGGGAACGCCCGATTTCGCCAAATTGCAGCCTGTTGTGCTTGCGGCGCCCTAGTCGAATTGAGCTGTATTCTGACGTATGTAGGAAATAGGAAGGATGAATAATGAAATACTGAATCTGCTTGTGTGAGCAGCTGTGATCCTTGATGACACTGGTGAAGAATGGGAAAGCTTGGAGTATACATATGGGCCGAATTCTCATATTCCTTTGTCGGAATAAACTGTGAAGTATCGTCAAGGATTTTGGTATCATCAGTATTCGACGTGAGATTGAGTAGTTGATCCGCACCAAGGGACCTAGAGACTTGAATCTGAGATGATGACGAACAACTTATAAGAGTTCCAGAGGAGGACTGGGGCAGGGTGCGCGGTGATCGATCATAGCATGCGTGTAGCCAATCTGCGTGCACGAATTAGGTCCCGACCATTAGTCGCGTACCCGACGAGGTGAGCGTCGTTGCACTTCAGTAACAACAAATAAGTTATCAAATCAATGTTCAATATATGGCAAGCGCGGTAGAAGGATGCCAGGTGGAACAACGCGTTCGCGTGACTTTCCGAAAATTTCGACCGATTCCGGTAATTCCTTACTTGTCTGTCGACCACGACCATGTCGTGCTGAGGTTGCCGCTGTCGCGCCCTCCCTCTCACCGTCGACTATGAATGGTGCACAGAGCCGACAGTAAACCGTCTCTCTTCTCCCTAGTTCCCGCTCATGCGCCTACTGCGGTCGCTGCTACACCAGTCGAAACCAGTCCAGCGCCGATTTCTCTCCTCCTCTCTTCCCGTCGCGATTTACGGACCGCGATTCCCTTTTCGTGCGCTCTCTGCCGTCTATTTCTTGTGCATCAGCTGACGCAGGGCGCATACAGAAAGGCGCAAAGCAGAGCCACCCTCTGGCTATTTGGAAGCTTTGAGTCCGAAAGATCAGAAAATTTGTCGCCGCATTCTTTGGGTCCTGCAGAACGGCCAGTCGGACGTGCACATTCGACCCGACGGCTTTGCGAACGTGAATGCTGTGGTGCGTGTCGCCGGTCTCTGCCAGTTCGATGCGTGTTGAGATACGTTCCAGGTCTCGTACGAGACTCTGAAAGCGGACCGCCTCAACATCGACTACCTTCGCGCTCTTGTCGAGCGCACCGCTCCTCTCAACGGCCTGTTGGAACTGAAAGAGGAGCCATCTGCGGTGGACCCGCGCTTTACCGAATGGTACATCCGCGCCAAGGGATGGACAGCCTACCCTGTCAGTCCTCTCGCTGTGTCCACGGTCATGCTCTGAACGCTTTATTAGGGCGTCAGTGTCGTCTCCAAGCGTATCACCATCCACGACCTTCCCGAAATCCCGTTCCACCATCTCATACTCCTTGTCCCGCTCTCGGAGTGGTCGGAAATTCGTCAGTCCCTTGTCCGTCTTTTGTTTGTCTTTTCTGAGCTTGACAGCAGGTCGTCACGGATGCTCCGCCCTTCCGCATACACAACTATTGAAGACCGTAGAGAATTACCATGCGTACAGAGGTGTGTCTGAACTCTTCCGTGTCCTCGCTTCCTTTTGAAGTTGTCCTCAGACGAAGAACCGAGCGTCGCTGCCGTCATCAACGTCGAATTAGCTCTCCGCCTCGGCCTTTCGTTCTGGATACATTCAAACGGCATCGTGCGTACCACTGGTGACGCGAGCGGGCACATCGACCCTCAGCTGTTTCAGTCTGCGTACCTTCTGGAATCAGACACAGAGCTTCTCTTCACGGACGGTAAACCTTCTCTTCTCGACCTGAAGCCCGTTTCCCAACCCAACTTTCGCGCAAGACAGAAACCTGTCGAACAAGTGAATGATGTCCCTTCGACCGCCCCCCCGGTCTCGAAGCGTAGCACATTCGTGGAGCGGCTCGCAAGTGCGGCTTCCAAAGGGCAACCAGCAGCGCCATTGCCCCTGCTCAATAAGAAGACTCAAGCCCGGTTCGGAATCCTTGAATGGTTCCAGGAGGAGGAGGAGGAGCCGGACGCGTCTCGGGACAGAGCTGGCACACGGCGGCGGGAACCCACCTTCCAATACTTTCCCCGGGTGGCAGCGAAGGGCTAATTTGGCATGGCTTACTCCGTGCTACGCTCTCCGACTTCAGGACCTCTCCGTCCACTTATCCGCCTTGCCCAGCGCCGGGCCTCGGAATCTACATGTCGAGCCTAATATCAGGCTGTAGCGACTACTCCGAAGTTCATTACACGAAAAGTACTAGAACGACATCGTGACTACCGTACGCATTTGCGAGGAAGCAAGGCTTTCTTAATTCATATAGGGAGGAAAGGCTGTGTACCGTACTTAAACAGAGTGCGGTCAGCATTGAACGTGATTTGGATGACTATGGAGCATCACTATCAGGAGACCAGGAATCTGGAGATGTCAGATGAACTCTGCAAGAGACAGCAGCAACGCCGGTACCCCCAGCTGGTCAACGGAACACGTTGAATTGACCTTAGTACCTACAGATCAGAGGGCAGATGCCCACCCATCCGTGCTTTCACGCCACGTACCTTTGTGGGTGAACTGGTCGCCTTGAAGGAGATGTCCAACGGATAGTATTAGTTAAGGATACTCAGATTAGATGGACTGGAACCGCCGACCTTGGCAAGAGAGGAGGATGACCTGCAGCCGCATGATCTGCCTCGCGATCTACCTAGGTACGCAAGTTCAACCAGAGTTCAACAGGACAAAGAGAGCGAACCAAGACGAAGCTGATCCTGAAGACGCGAACTAGTTATCAAACTGAAAGATACACGCCAAATACACACTGAGAGCAGTTGTACTGACCCACGCAAAAGTTTCCCGACACGTTGTAGCTCAGGTCGGATCCTTAAGCGCGCCAATCTGTGGGGTGTAGCCATCGAGCCAATTGTGGCTCTGTGTTCGAACTTCGAAGGTCCCTGGAAAGACGGGGACCTTGCGCGAAGCTTACCAAACTTAAGTCGAACCCCGGTGAGTTGTTCTATAAAACCCGAGCTTCTCATGAGAGTTATCCGAGTATGGGAAGCCAATGTTCGAGAGTGTCTGAACTTTGTTGTGTTGCTTTGCAAATTTAGATCCTTCGGACCGCTTTCAGCCGTCCATATCTCTTACCAGGTAAGAGATATGGACGGCTGAAAGGGCGATGTTGCGAGTAAGACTCACATAGCTCCCTCGTCGGGGTCCGAGTCGTATTCCATTCTCAACGATGAAGAAGAGCTACATAACTACAAAAATGATATAAGGGACTACATGTGAACCCGAAAAAGCGCCACGAGACTAATAGTACAACTTTCTGATAAACCTACTGAGAGCTTCACATAGATCAACGAACGGCCACGACTTTTACAGTATTAGACTGTAGCCTTGAGGATAAGATGTCAGATCTTGTACATGGCAATGTAACATGTTATCGGACCTTGAGTTGAGACCACGCAATGATAACCTCCTTGATGCGATTGTTGATAATCCCTTCGCAGACGCTACATTCGATCTCGCCTTCCAGTCTGGTCAAGGCAGACTGAAGTGTTCCGAACGACCGGCCTATGATTAGGGAACGTTCAGAATGACATCCAGCCCCACCGAGATGCATCTACCAGGGTTTGCGTCCCATGAGAGACTGGTCCCAACGGACGACCACGCGCGGTTCAAGTCACGCTGTTTATCAACGGAACAAGACGCCGTGGACGGATGGGTCTCGAGTCTACGCAACAATCGCTGTTTCACATCAGAGTCGAGCTAATGCAGGCAAAAGCGGGAGGTCAGAAACTCAGTATATAATCAAGATACCGGAATAAACGAACGGGTGGCGTCGGAAGTTGCGATCTTGCAGGGGCTGAGTGAACGCCCCATCCGTTGCGGCTCCGTGCGACGACCCCTCTGGCTTCGTCGATTTCAGACTCGCTGGGGCGTGTATACGGATACTGGAAAGACATGATGAAGATGAGAGAGCCTTGAAGACGATGAGAGCTTACAATATATAGAAGACCACCTCTCCACATCTCCATCGCGGCCTGTATAACGTCCGAATAAGGAGATCCGAGACTATAGAAGGCACGGATTTAATTGAGCTCCCTTACGGCAAATCTCAGACATGATGAACTTTACCTTCAGGTTGTTATCGTCCACTAATAATAAGAAGCCGTTACCTCACGGGGGTTATGACGAAGTCGCATGAATCGTGAGACTCCATTTCCCAGCAGTTCACCTTGATGTCAGACATCGTTGGAAGCAAAGACAAACGGTGAACACAGCAGGACTACCGTTCGTCTGAAACTCGAAATTAGGCCATACCGGGCTGCTGCGCCACCAATGCAATAGCTCAAGAGCGGGCGAACGACACCTAAAAAGTGGCCGCAAACGTGTACGATGACTGCTTCGCAAAACCGGGGTCACGACTTGACAAAGCGCGAACATCAGGAAAACGGTCCTTTGATAACGGGGCAGTCTTACCTCGTTATTACTCCAGAAATGAGATATTGTCTTCGATTACCCAAGATATCCCACTTACCGACAAGTTGTCAAATTACCGAACCGTTAAGCGGTCCCCTCTGGGAAACGGATCGAATAGCCCATCGTTAGTGCAGGTTTACACAGTAAGTAGAGCATATATTGTCGCCTGAATCAGGCAGCGCTCAGGTGGCATCCCACTGAATAAATCACAATGACAAAAGAACAATTGCATTGCACAGCTACGAGATCTACGAGACATGGATGTGCTACTGTACTGCTTGCACGAAATATGCAACATGGTAGTTAGTCAATGCAAGTTGGGGTGCATCGTCGGCGCCACGTCATGTAGTATCGTCGATTCGTACTGCCACGGCAGTGTTCGAGCCCACTGTACCGCTTGCTGACCAGACATGTGTTATTGGTAACGAGGTGGGTCCAGGCGTGTCTCGAGAGCGTTACAGAATGATATCTTTGTCAGTCATTGTCGAAATCGCCGCAGTTCAAAAGTTACACAAGTTTGAGGTCGTTCGAGTTGTCATTCGTGTTCGATGAGCCCAGGGGCATGCCGTCGTCGCACCGTCATGGCTGTCGTCACGGGTTTGAGGTATGGGGATTGACGGTACAGATTATTGGGTAGGGTCGTCGTCGTCGTCATGGCGGTCGTCGCGGTGTGGGCGCGCTGAAGACTAGCTTGGAGGTAGTGTGTCCGACTGGTGCATCGTGGTGGTGGTCGTCATCGTCGTGGTAGCGCTCGTATCGTCCTTGTAGTGGTGTCATCGGGGAGGGGGTGGTCGATATTGTGAGCGTCAACAGCAGTTTTTGTGGGAGAGTCCGCTGTCGCAAGCGTCGAGTCCTCTGTTGACTCTTGCTTGTAGGTGCTCGGCATAGTTGAAGGTAGCAAGCTCAAGCGGAATTCAGCTTGGTGGGCGGCGTAGGACGTGCGGTCAGGAAGAGCAAGACCCGCGGCGCACTCGGGTCGTTGAGATGGAAGAAGAGGGAAAGGAGAGTGTGGGAGAGAGCGGAGTTTCATTTTTTTTGCCTTAACCCAACATGCACGTGATCGGATGACGCCCACCGGCACTCGGCACTCGGCAATTGTATTCGGACTTAACGTTTTGAACAATTGCTCAGCCTGCCAGTCCCGTCACCCGCCCTCCACTGTACTGTCATAGCCTCCTTGCAGGGCAGGATCCAGTACTTTACCTCTGCCTTTAGATGCTGGCCGCATCGCGCACTCTCGTCCCAGTGTCAAGGTTCCCCACCGCAGCACTGCTGAGATGTTTCCCATACCAGGTAGACAGGAGCTAGAAGATGTAGTGAGGTGAACGCCCAGGCCACACCCTTTCCTGAAAACTTACGAAATCACCGATACAATGTCGCGTGCACTTGTATTCAGTGGGTTACGCCTTTCGAGAGGACTGGACGGGCGAAAATGTCTTGGATCGGGCTCGCGGCCTCGTAGTCAGTAACACCGTAGCCTTCGTACTTCTCGTTCAATATTGTTGACCCATTAGCTATTTACAGCGGAGTCTATCACAGAAACAAAAGAATTATACTTGGATTTTGTGAGATTACTTCATTTTTTCCGGGTTACTTCGCCTATCCAGAATAACACTACTATAGCATGAAATTACTCGGCCGTTACCTAGGAAGGGTTTTCCTGATGAAGAATGCAAGTGAAACTTACGACACATAGTCGCCGTCCCCAGGGCCATTGACAGAGGCAGTCGATTCAGAATCCAAAGTAAGAATGGGACGCCATACAGTCCTTCAAGGGTGCGATTCTTGTCGGCGGAAGCGTCAATATCAAAACCGTCCACATAGAAAGCGGATTTGGGGTCATAGTAGACAATGTACTGAACCATATTTCTTTTCGAGGATGTTGCGTGGTCGGTACCTGCAAGATTACTTAGTGACATCGACGCTGTAGAGCTGAAAAGGAGCTTATTAGCACTGGTAACCGATTCATCGTCAAAACACAGCTGGGCAATGAGGTCTTGTAAATGGGATCGTATCGTCCTGGCGAACATGAGTGCGATTCTCGTAACTAGGATCGTATAGGTTGAAATTTGCATGAGAGCGCCAGTCTCTCAAATGGAAGAAGAGGAGAAGTCCACGCTGTTTCGTCGACTTTCCGCCGGTGAGACAGATTCCGGGGTACAGAACTACATGAGAGCTAAGGGTTTGAACTTGGAAGGAAGAAATACGCACCGGGTCTAGTAAGCAAACACGCCGCTGACAATTGCGCCATGCCCGTGATGCTGCTTCTACGTCTCTCAAGAAGCGGATGAAGCGTTTGTAAAAAACTGGGCAGATGATGCCACAATTGGAGTGGCTGGTACCGTCTGATACAACCTGTGCCGCTCTCCCTTTGAATTGCGATTTAGTTGCAATTTGATGGTCCTTCAGAAGGACCACACTCGTCATTTTCCCGGCCTGTCCAATCTTCAGCCCAAATCACTGTTGGCCAAGGGCGAGACTTACGCCACACAAAGTTGCGCTTGATCAAGGACAGAGTCAGAGTCAATTGCATGTTCGGGGTCTGATCGGTATCTTTCGCGCGGGGAGCCCTTCAGGCCCGGCTTCCTAAAATTGCGTTAACTCGGAGTGAGAGAAAAAGTGGAGGCGCAGCGGCGAAACAAGATCCAGGGAACTAGATTGCTCGACAACGATCTGAAAAGGTTAGCTGCACAGTACACAACTCCAGAAGCCAATGCAAGGCGTGTTTGAAACTTCGGAGCGAGGCGCGCACGCCACGTCCAAGTCCAGGCTACCAATTCAATAAAGGCACGGTGATAAGCAAGGCTTTAGCGAGCGGTAAGTTTGGAACGACATATATTCAAAAGAAGCCTTCGTGAGAATAAGAGATGCCGGTCCGACGGAGACGAGACGAGCATACCTTGATGTTTATGGAAAGATCGATTGGCAGCTGATCATTTCAGTGTTCAAGGCGTACTGTAAATCTGAAGCCACTCCACCTTCGAGAGGTTATCCTGAAGAACTTGGATTGTCTTTCATTGTGGTCAAGGATGCGGACAAAGATGCCAAACGGCGATTGCTGATGACAAAAGTTGAATTTAGTAGATTGTGGCGACCACTCCCAGATTCTGTACAAAGTTACACAAAAAGAAAACTACGCTCGGCTGCCATATACATCTGCAGGCGTCACGCCCGCCTGTCCTTTGCGCAAGTTAGCTTGCGCCCATCTGAGAGTGAAGTTAGCAGGGTTGACTGAGCAGGAAGATAGGATACTTACTTTTTGATACGAATGGACTCGATTTGGATGAATCCGGAGGTATCCGTTGGTTCAAAACCACCGAGCTCGTCCATAGAAGATTCCTGCTCGTCGTAGAGACCCTCGGGGGATTCACGGCCCTCAATGACAACGTTGCCCTTGTAGAGTTTGAGGCGGACGAGACCATTGACGGTCCTTTGGGATGCGGGGATGGCACTAGTGATGAACTCGCGCTCAGGGGTAAAGAAGTGGCCATTGTACAGGATCCTGCTGAACTCGATGGTAACAAACTGGTCACGGAGGGCACGGACGTTCCTGTCGAGGGTAAGACCCTCGAGGTCGACGTGGGCGGCGCGAAGAATGGTGGCGCCAGGAGACTCGTAGCATCCACGGGACTTGACGCCGATGAAGCGGTTCTCGACAATGTCGATGCGGCCGATACCGTGTTTCCTTCCGAGAGCATTGAGCGCGAGGAAGATGTCGACACCATCGGTGTAAGTCTTGTTGTCGCCAGGGACCGTCACCTTGACGGGGAGACCAGCCTTGAATTCGATGGAGATACGCTCGGGGGTTTGAGGCGCGTTTTCGGGTGAGGTAGTGAGCTTCCACATGTCGTCAGGAGGGGTGGTGTTGGGGTCTTCGAGGATGCCAGCCTCATAGGAGATATGGAACAGGTTCTCGTCGGTCGACCACGGCTTGGCCTTGGTTTGAGTGACGGCAATGTTAGACTTTTCGGCATAGTCAAGGAGGGCTTGACGACCAGCAAATCGGTTGTAGAATTCTTGGGAGGTGTGAGTCCTTCTGCACATGCATAAGAAGGAGATTCGTACCAGGCAGCCGCCATGGCGCAATGACCTTAATATCAGGCTTGAGACCGTAGAAAGCAAGCTCGAAACGGACTTGGTCATTGCCCTTGCCAGTGCAGCCGTGAGAAACATATCTGAACTGAATCAGCTCAGGATCACAACAAACGAGGCAGAACTCACTCGCAGCCCTCGCGCTCAGCCGCAGAAATCATTCCGCGGGCAATGACTGGTCGGGCAAGGGAAGTACCAAGGAGGTAGACATTCTTCAAACATTCAGCTTGATCCGCTCTAGGACAGAGGGATGCCAACCTCATATATGCAGTTAGCCTGGACGGCAGGGTATATCAATTCAGTAACAAATTCGCGCTTCATGTCCTGCATTCGCTGTCAGTGCCATTCAGGAGCGAAAGATACACAGATACACACTTCCAAGATGAACTTCTTAGCGCCGACTTTCAGCGCTTTCACTCTCGCGGCTTCGAAATCCTTGACATGGATCAGCGCGGATCAGACAAGAAAAGATGAAGAAATGAACCTCCTCCTGTCCAACATCGGCCATGAAGGCATACACTTCATAACCTTGCTCGATCAACCAGGCGAGGATACAGGAGGTATCTGGGCAACATTTAGCACATGTATACGGGATGCATGCGTAGTAGGCGCACCCAAGCCGCCAGAGTAGGCGAGGAGAACACGACCAGATGCAGCGGGCATTTTCGAGTGAAAGTGAAGATGATGGTTTAGTTTAGGTTGCAATCTCTCTTCCGAGTCAAGAAAAATTTGCCTTCGGCCGTTCGAGGCGCCACGTGGGGATAAATCCGATTTGACGTCACGCGTCCTGCGAGTATGTACGTGCCAAATTTATGCCAGTACTGTCCAAGTGTCTTAATTATACACTAATGTCTAGAGCGGTTAACTTCCGCTCAAAGAGAAACAAAGTCTTCTGATATGCTGTCGACACCAAAATAACGGCGCTTCATTGAGAATAGCAACTCTTGATCGCAAATTTTAGTGCACTGCGACTGCCTGAAAGCTCGTCAAGGTGATGGAATGCTAACGAAGTGTAGACTTACCACTTATAATACATACAATAAACAGTTCACTTTGTCATCCCGTCAGGACTGGCCCTTCTTCTTTTGCGCGAGGAAATGCAGATAAGCAAGACTGTGTTTCGGCGTGGGCGGGGACGCGACATTCACAGGAGCGGCAGGGAACCAGAGAAGTTCATTTGTAGTTGGATCCCGTTGAAAGTGTTGCGCTGTGGGATCTATCAGTGGCATACTCCACTGGAATTAGCCAGGTATTCACTTGTTTCGGCTGGTAACTTTTCAACGTCAAAGGTATTTCCGCTAGTCAACCCAAAGGCAACAGCTACAGAGGATCCAGCTGGAATTGTTGTTGTGTTTCCTGTGCCTCCCCTCATGCCCCTTGCGTCTGCAGGATTGATGGGCCAGCTTGAGGAGGACATGGTGGTTCGTGGGCAACAATGTACTGGCCACGTGAATTCGAAATGCCCCCGGCATTTGCCGCTCAGGCTTGGACGCCGACCATCATGTCCACTGTTTTTCGGGGTACCACATTCGAGAACCGCTGTCTGCGTATCCTCGAGTCGACCTTCCGTGGCATGACTCTGCGGCGCGTAGGCGGGAAAGACGACGGTGGCATCGACATCCTTGGCTGGTGGGATCTGCCGTGCTCGCGCCGTTTGCGCATCTTGGCCCAATGCAAAGCGGAGAAGAAGAAGTCCAGCCCGCGGTATATACGGGAGATGGAGGGCGTTGCTATGGTTTACCGCGCAGGTCTCTCTTCCCTACCAGATGATGCGGCGGACGACGAGGCGAAACCAACTCCGGGCAATATCGTCGCGTTTCTTTTGTCGGAAAGCCCTTTCACGAAGGCGACGCTTGTCCGTGCACTGAAGAGTCCGGTACCGCTCATGTTACTCCACGTACCGCCCCTTCTATCACCTCTACTCCCTCAGGATGTCCTCCCCGATGTACAGCCAACAGCTGACGAGGCTGTGACTCCCGTTGACGTTGACAATGGCACCTCCGTCGACGACTGTGCTGGTGCTTTGGCCGGTGTCGTCTGGAATCCTGCTATGCAGACTTTGCTTCCTAGCTCCGAGCTTCGTGTTGAGATGGGGGCGAATGAGGAGAAGCGTTTCGGGATTTGGCAGGGTTCTACGAGGTTGTAGTCTCGTAGAGACTTGACTGGCTGCTCTAGAGGCGCTGAGAAAGCTCTCTGTCGCCCCGGTATAGCCTTAGGGATATCTCCCTCCCTCCCTCCGATGATGCGCAGCGCAATTGCGTTGTTGACCCCCGGCGACGAAACCGTTTCTGCCCACTGTATCAGTGCCACAACAAGCTCGTGTCATACGGGGCTGCCTGTGGCGTGCGTACTATAACTCACTTACGCGGAATGTACAGGTCCCAGGAGGTTTACCACAGTCATTGGCATCTATGCGAGGAAGTTGAACGAACTGAGCTTTTGTTGCATCGACTCCCGTTCTGTCTTGATCTACCCAATCATTGTCTTCATGTGGATCGTTGTAACATTTGTTGTTTGCTGCAAGCTTGCTAAGTATCAGTATCATCAACAGTCAACTCTTCATGGGGAGGCCCATTCGTCTATAACAGGCAGTCCCGTTTGTACTTATTTGTTTCCTACATCAACCACTTCGAAACCTTCCGTGCAAACTACGAGCTGTTCACCGTACTCTTGTAACGGAACTAAGAGACAGATTGTGTTTGATTTAATAGATGAAGGACTTGTTAGCCTTTTCGTGCAGTTTGGTAACCTAGTCAACAAGACCGAATTTCGTTCTGCTTATCCAAGCCCTGTAAATAGCTAAGAAGGCTAACATACCCTTGAACAATAGCCAAGCATTATGTGTGCAAAAATTTGGACAGGTTGGTGGCGACTACGCGCTAGGAATTTGTATGCAAGATTGCCTTGCGAATTACCGCGAATCAAGTGGTCACACATGTGACAGGGCCTCATCTTGTCACCGCCCCTCAAGAACGGACCACAGAACGCCACAGGAGGTTTGTATTACCACGAGAAGCACACATGATAGTCCTGAAGCTATGTCTACAGCATACTGAGCCGGCTCTATGGGTAGATTGTATCCAAGGCGCTCTAAAAAGCCGAGACGGTCAGAAAGTCAATTAGAGGGCTACCAAGGCCCGAGCGGGCCATCCATTGTCTCAGTTCGCGTCAACTAGGAGTCCAGTTTGATATTCATCGTCAATATGGACGAGATCGTGATATCCCCCCAAAATCGGCCACTCTCACAAAGCAGGACGGTCTGAGGACCGTGTCAATGCGCTCCTGGCTGCTGTCATCAGACTGCTGGCTCATGGTGGGGGTAATACGAGATGGAAATGGATCAGCAAGTGATTATGGTAGTCAGACGGATGCTTGAGTTGGTATCATTGAGCGTCAATACAGTGTACATGACGAGTGTAATGTAAGTGCAAAATTGCGTCGATGATCCTGTGGCTGTCCGGCTTAGTCAGCGACCGCGCTCTACCCGACGAATGGGCCTCCCCACTCTTCATTCTTATCCACTTTGACACGTGCTTGTTGGCCTCGGAAATGAGTGGGTCGGTTCGCGGCCTTCGGCGAAACGACGACTCCGAGCCCATTCCGAGTAGGAGGACCCACAACTGAATCGCTCTGAAGTGTGGATGCATGTTGGCATTGTTGCACTATAAAGGTGCTTCAAATAAAGTCAAGCTGATGTCCATCACCTCAAACTGGCAAACCAGTCTAATCGCCTTCTTCGCCCTCTTAATCGCCTCGCTCGGTCTTTCCATCACTCACCCCGGACTGTCATAACCACCGTGAACAATTCACCAAGAATGGCCTCCTCCTCGTCAACCTTCACCACCTCTCTCGAAGGTGGGTCTTTCTCCAGGCACTGCAAGCTCAAACTAATGGTACCCTCAGGGAAAGTCGCGATCGTGACAGGATCGTCGCGTAGCATAGGCGCTGCCATCGTGCGTCGTCTCGCAGAACAAGGGGCCAAAGTTGTTGTAAACTGTGCGTTCAATACTTGTTTGAGATGCATCAATACGCTAATCAATCTCTGTCACTAGACGCGTCCAATGTCCAACCTGCCGACGAGCTCGTCGCTGAGATCAAAGCTCAAGGCAAGGGCGACGCAGTTGCCATCAAAGGCGATGCGTCCACCATTGAAGGGGGCAAAGCTCTTCTTGCCGACACTATCAAAGCATTTGGAAAGATCGACATTCTCATACTCAACGCCGGTATAATGGGCAGCAAGCCTATTGCTGATGTCGACGAGGCGTTCTTTGACGACCATATCAATTCCAACATCAAGGGCCCACTGTTCATGGCCAAAGCTGCGATCAAGCACCTTCCTGCACGTATGTTATCGTCTCATCATCCGGATCCCTGCCAACTTCGCGTTCTTAGCAGGAGGACGTCTCATCTTCTTCTCTTCCTCACTGACCGGAGCCACCGGTAAGACCTTCCGTTAATCAATCCCGCGTGTGTGCTTATGATCATTCCGCGTTAGCTGTGCTTCCTAATGCTCTCTGCTATGTCATGTCAAAAGGCGCCATTGAGCAGATATCTCGTGTCCTCGCGAAGGACCTGGGTGGACGTGGACTTACCGTAAACACCGTGTCACCGGGTCCAGTCGACACGACCTTGTTCCGCGCGGGAAAGCCTCAGAAAGTTATCGATTTCATAGCGGCCCAGAACCCGAACAACCGCCTGGCACAGCCCGAGGACATCGCGCCAATGGTCGCTTTTCTCGCCAGCCCTGCGGCACAATGGGTCAATGGCCAGAACATCCGTGTGAATGGGGTGAGGCGCGATCTCAACTACGATGTTAAAGCAAACCTGACCTCTCTTCTTTACAGGGTTTCGTTGTTTAGGTGTATTGTACTACGCATGACAAGAATGCTGTACCATACTTGCTTCAGCCTCTGAAATACTACGCGAGCTTGTACATCTAGGGGAGTTGATATCGTTAAGCAACTCGGTCATCTTGCGCGACATGTGGCGCATCATGATCTGAGGTGTGTATGTCTAAACACAATGTCATCGTCTGTTTCGGCCATATGCAGACCGGTGTGCTGTGCCCGACACTTCATCAATTGTCAATTTTGTTTTGGTATAAAGCTGGGGTCGACTAAGTCCGGTGTGGCCGCCCAAGTGCCAACAGTCTCAGCAAAGGCGTCAAACACCGCGATGTCCAATAACTCCTCTTGCACATCTTCACCCACAAACGCTCACTATGCGCCAAAGGCCCTTCCATTGGGCTGGCCTACCGTCGGTACTACCTCGACGTCCGCCGCACTCATACATTCCAGTCCTCCTGCCTTCAATCTCATGTCTGCCATCCTAACCACATTCGAGCTTGACGAAATTTCAAACGCAGAGGAGGGTGCCGCCGTACGAAGATACATAATCAGTCAAGGGATGGTCAAAAGCGCCCAGGTCGTCCAACGTGGCGTGATGTTTTGGGTCTACCCTACGGAAGGAAACGGCCCATATGAAGAGAGGGGAAAGGGAGATGGCGCAGAGAGCATACTGCTACACGGACTCTTGGTAACAATCGAGCGAGGCGCGCTCTTGGACGGCATGGTTGAGGCCATCATGGGAGATCTGCCCGAGGGTGGTATTGGGCACATACACTTCCCGCGGCAGGTCAGCTTGTGCGACACAGAGCTCACCGTCAGTGATATACCACCGAACGATGCAACTACGTCAGAGGAGAGCGAGGAAGACTTTCCTTGATAGTGGGTGGCGGAACGGACTCGCATTAACTCATAATTTATCATATATGACTTATAGATTATTTTCGTCTGTTTATACATGTGCACTTCAATGCGTATACCTCAGGTATATCTTCAAAGCCGAGCGCAGTGTATTATCTTATCACTACAGAGTCCTCGTTCACCTCAACACCATATCCCAGGACCCCGTGCTGTTCATCTCACCTCGTATTTCACCACTGCAAGCAGTTCTTAGACCTCATCTGCCTGGCTTCCCAGCCATGATGGCCACCCGAGTAACAGTGATAATGCGCCATACAAGGAGCCTCAGACATGGGTCATGACAAGTAGACGAGATGTAGAGCTTATAATCAACAACAAATAACAGAGATATCTATACAAACAGGTATTAATCAAACATGAACATATGATCCTCTTCCAACGTCCCCAGCTTCCTATAATTGTTCAAAGTCTATGCTTCTGCGGCTGGAGGGACGGGACTCGGGAGGAACATCCGAGGCAGGTGTAAACTTGGCAGGCAGAGGCTTCCCTCGGGATAGCATCTCTATCTCCAAATCCATCAACCACTTCCCGCCCTCAGCACCCTCATACAGCCATACATGACTACTCGTCGCATCAGCGCGATGTGTGGGCAAAAGAGGAGGGTACTAACCTATCCCCCACACGCTGCGGCTCCTTCTTCGAGTCGGCATGGATACGTCCCATTTGCTTGACGGGCCTGTCCTCCGAATGAAGACTCCAGCCCAGGCCAGAAACGAGGTCCTTGATTATGCTGTCGGCGTCCCCGAGAAGAATGATCTGTAACGAGTTAGCAGAGAGTCTCGTAACGTGAACGGCGCGGAAAGCGGACATCTGGGTTTATATGCCTAATGGGCGTTTTGTTTATGAGTATCTAGAGCAGGTGAGTCGAAGATCCGAGAAGCAGAGTAAGTGGGACTCACCTGAGGCACAGAATGGGGAATGTGGGCTGAGGGAACCATCATAAGTAACGGTAAGACCGAACGTGAGAGAATCCGCCACATACAGATCAGGTCGGCGACTGGAGACACCTTTAGAGAGGTTCCAATCACGAGCAGGAGATCCACCTTCTCGCGATCTATCTCAAGTGACTTGTCGAACACATCTGACAGTTTCTCGCCAAAGAAAGTGATATCAGGCTATACAGGATCTGAACATCTATCCGCAAGGCTTTTGACATGGGCAACCAACGAACCTTCATGATTCCTGTAGGAAACTCGGGCCCGTCGCTTTCATCAGACACATCACTGTCCCATTGTCCCTTCGCCTTCTTCTTGCTCGCCTTCTTTCGTTTCTTCTTCCTTGGGCTCGCATTCGACGGAGGGTGGCATACTGGGCAGAGCGGAACTTTGTGGTCCATAATGTTACTTTCTAACTCGCTGCCCGGGGCCTTGCGTCCACAGGCGATGCAACTCGCGGTGGCAAACGACCCGTGACATTGAATTACATTGTGAACGCCGGCCTGAGTTTCTAGGGTATCGATGTTCTGGGTGTAGTTCTAAACGTGCGTTAGCAATGAGTCGGGCGGACCAAGAGGCGAATTACGCGGAGGAGCTGAGAAGGTAAGTTAGGCGTATATCTGGATCAAGGAGATTGACGTACCTTGCCCTTCTCTTCAAGAACCTTTATGAATCGATGGCAAGGCGATGGCCTGAAGTTTGATGGATATATCTTACTACGACAAAACGAGTAAGTTTGAGACAATGCGATGAACATAGATGTGAACCTAGCGAATGAGCTGCACGACTAATCAGTAGAGGGCATGAATTTGAAGGCGATAACGCACTAAAACACTGTCAGGTGTTAGCGTTTACTGAACATAGTACGCGATAAGAACCCTACCGGACGGTTTTTCACGGAAGTAGGTAATATCAAACCTGACGACGCGATCAGCGTCCGGAAGATTCTAAGGAGAAAACAATCGACGCGTACATCTGTTGAGGATCATCCAGCTCATACTCCGTGAGTGATGCATAGAGCCCATCCCGAGACCGGAAATCCGGTATGCCGCAGGACACGCCTAAATACCAGAGTCAACAGATGCTCGCGAACACAGCAAGGAACGCCTGACTAATCCCCGCGCCGGTGAGCACCAGTATGTTCTTGGCTTCTCTTATGAGATCGACTGCGTCTTTGACTGTGCTATACTCTGTTAGTCGATCGCGAGTCGCCAATCTAGAGACATAGAGATCAATCATCGGATCAGAGCGAGATGGCAGCACATACGCGCGACCCATGGCCAAGTTGAGAAAGTACATGAGAGTTCTCTGGCTCATGACACGGAGTTCGGGGCACTATCGTCCAAGGTCGGTACATTAACTTCCGGTGGAAAGAAAACGCGTACCAGATTTATTCCGAACGCGAGAAGGAGCTTTGGGATAGGCAACTGATATTCAGAGACGAACTTTGCGAAGAAAACGGCTCTGCCGCGCTCCTTGAGAACACCCATGAGCTCTCTGATCTGTGACTTTGTCCAGACTTGTTCTAGGGAGCGGCGGTGTTCAACACGAGGAAACAGCGGTCACTAAATCCTACCTTCTGGCCGAATGTGGTAGAGATTGGCGATATCCTCGAGAAGGATATCGACGCTCATTATGATGTCGCCGTTATCGTCAGTGCTGCTGTTGTGGAATATTTCGTCCATGCTCATGAGCTGGATGAGCTCGTCCCATGATGGCTGGTCCCAGTCAATGTCAGACTCGTCCGCCAAGGCCTGGAAAGCGCGAATTTGAGAGGCCACTTTTTTGCGCGGCGACGTGCTGGATTCGGGAGGACTGGGTGGGCCGGCGGTTGCCTGTGGCGGTCCGCTTGAGTGGTATTCGGGCGGAGGCGAAGCGGTATGGCTGCCATTCGCCAGGTCGGTCATGAATGGGCCCGGAAAATGGAGTGCAGACCGGGAATCAGCAAATCTAAATATGTGATGGTGGTCTGGGGAAGAGATGATATTTTATGTTTGTTTGTGCTGCACTTGGAACAATACTCAAAGCGGCTTGGCTGACGGCCGTCATGAGCACCACCCTCGACGCAGACCTTGAGCGCACCGTCGCCAATAACAGACAGTGCCGGGCTATATAGCGGCGACAAAGAGAAATAGACACACAGCGCGAGCCTTTCTCGTCTGCGTCCAATCTCCCCTGAGCCTCTCCAACGGATCTCTGTCAGTGTCAACACTCGCTACCTCGCGGTCTGTTCTTATCGGAGCCGCTCGAAACATAGTAAGGCGTTTCACATGTTCACTACCCTAAAATTTCCCTGGAGCTTTGCGTGTCGGTCAGGTCGGTAGGGTATATATACCCCGACGGGCGTTTCGAGGTCCATCAATCCAGGACCATGTCTCCCCCTCCCTTCTACTCCTTCAACTCGTCTGGGACGACCGTCAGCGTGCGTTCCATCGTTATTTAATCGCGCCTCCAACTGAACTTTGCTGGTAGTATTCTTGGCCCAAGGGCCTCACCGGCCTTGAACGCATCGCGCTCTCCAGTCAGGGTGACTTGCAGCGCGTTCTTAGGTCTCTCTCTCCTTTCTTATGCTCCCGCCACGCGCTTAACAGTCCCCACAGCGCTCTTTTCAACAGGACTATTCACATCATTCCCGTATACACTCAGAGTCGAGTAACCATTTCCCCTGGCCTCCCTGACGTGCCTCTTGACCTCCCCAATGACGACGCCCTGGCGGCGGCATCTCCGAATACACCCATAACCCAGATGCGCAAGGTCCTTCTCCAATGCGCAGGCAGGACAGTCTGCACCGCTACCAGCACTGTTCGCATCACCTCGCCTCACGCCGCCACTCTCTTCATGATCGACAAGTTCCCCATAGGCCAAATGTTCCGAAAACTCGAAAAACTGCCCAACTTTGAGCTCTTGGATGTTGATTTTGGAGACAGTGAGGGGACGAATGACGGCGCTGATCAATTATGGAGAAAGTATCGCCTTCATGTCGATGGCTTCGAGACAGAGATCTTGGAGGTTTTCCCCTCCCGTGAGATGTTCCAGCGAGGAGATGATTGGCTAGTGTCTCCGCTCCCCCCTACCACCATGATTTTCCATCCGCTCTCGTGGTATTTGATGGCACTCATGGTGTTGGTGTTATCTCTTAATAGTCTTGTTAACGTGTTTTATTAGATGTTCGGGCATCGACCTGCTTCTCTCGCGAAATTCACGATTCCATTTTCAGGGCCCGGGGCGGCCGGCGCTCCGGAGCTTGGAATCGTGAATGCGGATGACGGTTGGAGTCAGGTTGGAAATCCGCGGGTATCTCATCTCAGATGGCTCGAGACCTCCTCTCTTTTAGTCACCGGTGACCGGGCAATGCGCCTTCCTCGCTCGTCATCAGAGTTGCTCTGCCTATCAACGCGTACTCTTTCCTTGTTCGCTTTGCTTGCCTGACTCCGCCCGCT
The DNA here is from genome assembly GCA_019915145.1 of Strobilurus orientalis. Lineage (NCBI taxonomy): Eukaryota > Fungi > Basidiomycota > Agaricomycetes > Agaricales > Physalacriaceae > Strobilurus > Strobilurus orientalis. Next base: position 3,068,248 of record JAHLML010000005.1, on the reverse strand, counting down.
TTTCTTTCCTATTCGCTTGCTTTGCCTTTCATTCCCTCCCTCTCTCCGTGATTTTGCCTTTTGCATTCCTATCTTTCTTTACGTGCACCATGTTCAAGTTGTGTTTGGGCCAATTGGACTGGCTGGATTGGAGCGGCGTGTCGCGTTTCTCGTCATTTTTGCTCTAGATTCCCATTTCGTTTCTCGTCATTTTCGCTCTAGATTCCCATTTTGCTTTTTTCTTCAGTTTATCGTACGGCGGTGCGGTCTTTTCTTGAAGTTTATGGTTGAGAGAATTTAGCGTGCACCTACACTTGTTGGTGCCCCTATCGTCTATTTTGTGTCCTGACCACGACCACGACCACTCCACTTTCATACGCCACACATTTTCCTCACTCGTACCATCCTCTTCGTTCTCAACTTTGCTGACCTTCTTCCCTATCAGTTCTGCTAAGACCTCCTCTTCCGGGGCTCAGCCTGCTGTTGCCATTGTAGCGGTTATCGCAATTGTTGCAACTATCGCTCTCATAGCGTTTCTTGGTCTGGTTGCCAAAGGCAAGCTCCATATTTGTCGGTTGCGACCTTTCTTGCGCGGACGGCCTTCTCGCTGTCACGCCTGTGAATTACAGCTTGTTTTCACCCTCGAACTCCAGGCGCAGCCCAATTCTCTTGATCGTCAAGGTCGCGAAAGCATCGAAAGCGAATCATACCCCCAGTTACAGGTTACACCCTCAGATCCGTTTGGTGGATCTACGTCCTCTCTCCCATATTACGGCGCAGCGGCTTCTCGTTCATTCGAATCCGCCGCTGACCGCCTCCGCAACGGGTCTAAGAACGACTGGTTTTCCATCGCCAGAGCCTTTGGGATCCCACTGGAGCGTACGCCCTCCCCGGCGCGACTTGCCATAACTATGAATCACACAACCTACAATACGCAAACAAGCGATCAACACGCTGTTTACTACACCACACCGGGAGTAAGTGGTCTACTCTCAATTGCACTCGACGAAACACTAATTACCTCTGAAGTTCGGTCATCAAACCATCAACCACAGTCCCTACAATAATCAGCATCAGCCGCCTGCTGCTCAGCAGCCTCAACATGGCAATCAATCTCATCGTCCTATGGACGCAACTGACATTTCGGTCAGTCTCTCTTCTTGCGAAGACGTTACATACCTCTAACTGAGTCACAGCCCCCGGGAGACCTCTTCACCCCACGTCATCCCGAGCAGGTGCACACTTGGCGAGTTGCTGGCCCATCCTGTGACTCTCGACAAGAAAAGTCATCGGATTCGACATTGCAAACTCCAGCTCTTCCACGTACACCCTCAAGGCACTCGTATCTAGATCCATATGCCCAGACCCTCTTCTCTCAGCCATCTCCACATCGGGATTCTCTCCCATGGCAGAGGACACTTGCAGAGCTAGTCGAGGCAGGTCACAACCCAAGTACCCTGTCCTCTCATGCGCGTCCCTCACCACAGTGGACGACTCCAACACCAAGTACACCGAGAGGCTCCGCGATGACCACTCCATGGAGGATCCCCCCCAATAACAATACGCCACCCACAGTCATTCGAGATGTGTTGGCCCGAAGGAACCCAGAGCAGTTCTTGTCTTCTGTTGAAGAGGATGATTTCCAGTCAGCTGTTGCGTATGCTCCGACATCTGTAACGGCCCAAATCCTGCGAGAACGGGGTTACGCTGTCAACTACCAAGGGCAGACTTTCCCCCCGGTTTCTGAGAGCGTGACGGACAGTAGAGAGGATGTGGCCTTGCAATCGCCTACAATGGGAAAAGGAAAGGCGAAGGTATCAGCAAACTCTCCAATAACAGCGGCAGGTCTACCGTCGCAATCGCCAACAAAGGAAGGTCGCAAGTCTTCCCGGTCATCGTCGAAGGACCGGTCATCATCGAAGGGAAGACACAACCTGGTCGCTTCAAAAATTCATCACGCTAGGGACCTCTCTATTATCAGGGAGGAAGATGGTCACCTTGGAGATGAGGAGAATGGAGTCGAAGAGAAGGGAGTCGAGGAGAAGGGAGTCGAGGAGAAGGGAGACGAGGAGAAGGGAGACGAGGAGAAGGGAGACGCGGAGAAGGGAGACGCGGAGAAGGGAGACGCGGAGAAGGGAGACGAGGAGAAGGGAGTCGAGAAGAAGAAAGTCCATTACGACCCCAAAGGCGCCACTGTCACAGCAAAAGAGTGGGAGGTTCTCGAAAAGCGCACGATGAAGCAGACCGAGGCGGATGATCTCAAAGCGCGTCGTCAGGCGTATGAAGTGGGCGCAAGAGTTCTCTCTGCCGACGAGCTTGTTGTGCCACGTCTTGAAGGTGGGGTGCGCCCTCTTGTCCACGGCCGTGATGACATTTGTGTCTATCGAGAAACCGTTATCTTGAATGTGTAAATATCTTCCTAGTATAACAGCCATTGCAAGCATTGATGAACCGTTTTAGAGGCGAAAACAGAAGCAAAAAATCTGGTTACCAGAACGTCGACAAACTCAACGCATGGGCTGCTGACTTTCGACTTCCCTTGACTAAAAACCGCCCAGTGCTCGTTGCCACATTACGAGACTTTAGTACATGGACCGATGTCAGATGGCTTCAGCAGTACGCATTTACATCTTTTTGCATGACAGAACAACAAATTCAACGATTATACAGCGTCTCTCATGAGGTGAACTCTCACAAAACCTCACTACCTGTTGTGCAAGGTCTGGCACGTTCCTTCTCTAGTAATTGCGTAAAACTCATGTATTCAAACTTTGCCTTAACTAGCCCGTCGGAAGCGTATGTCACTTCTTGTCTAGCAAAGCTGTATGTACTCATTTTGCATTTAGAGCTCGTGAAAGACTTGCAAACTGGGAAACAGACTGCGCCAAAAAACCTTAAAAGCGCCAAGGCGCTCGAACATAGACTCATTCTGGCAACAGAGCCGTTAGTTGAACCATCAGAGCCCATTCAGCATGGCAGTCGCGACAAACGCACAAAGCAACAAGTAGAGAGTTACGTTGCTACGGTACTGCGGTTTCGCCTTGCCTTTCAGTTCATCTATTGATTTTTACATGTATACAGGCCGTTGCTTGCTCCGAGCATTTTGGCGAGTTCGATCCCGATATCGAGCTCATCAGCTCCGCAATGCCAGCAATTACCGAAAAGCCTGCAGAAGTGACAGCGAAGAATCTACATAAACTCATGGAAGAGAGTTTCAAAGCGAAGTTTGACGAGATACAGACCAGTCAGGACAGGGTTGCTACGGTACTGGAGAGGTTGATTCCTCCGCCACTCTTAGCCCAGGGACAGTATCCGCCCATAATTGGCCCCGTTCATTCTCCCATAACGACTCTTGCTGAACCGGAAAGAGGCAAATCCTCCTATGCACCAGAATCTTCCTCAGGCTACCCGCCACACCTCTATTCCACCTACCAGCCGCAAATCATTCCTGCCTACCAGCAGCCGTTTGGTCCCCTCTACCAACAGTATCCACCCATGGACCACCCACAGTTCGTCCATCCGGCGTCCTACCCACAGCATTTTCATCTTGGCGTTCCACAACAACACATGCTCTCTACAGCCTATCCGCCGCAATATACATTTCCTCCTGCACGTGTACCACCTCTCTCCCCTGCATCTACGCGGAGATTCTATCACGAGCAAGCTCAATCGCAGTCTTATCTCAATTTGCCCGTGCAGGGTTCACCCACACTTGCGCAATCCAAAATGCTGAACCCCAATTCTACACCCTCAATGCATCCCCCTGCACAATATGCGCCCGTCCCAGCACCCAGGCATCATCTCGAGCCAGACCGCGCTGCCCATCCTGACTATGGTAATCACCATACTCTTTCATCTCCGCACGACGTCTTTGGCCCCATCATCCCCCTGCACCCATCAAGTGAATACTCTCAGCTTTCTTCGTCACATCGCCATTCCGACGGTCATGCTACGGCTGCTTCTCCCAACAAAAGCTCGCTCAGACCCTCTTCATCCTCGCTGGCCAACTCAGTGCCCGAAGCGTCTGGTCCACAGCTATCCAACGTCTCATACGGGGGCGCTCATTCCTTGAAGCGCCCGCTTTGCATGGCTCGACCACTCGACTCAAACCCTTCACCACGAACGGTCAATCCCGAGAAGAGGACACGTCTTACTTCTCCCAACTCAAGCATGGAGACATCGAAGGAGCCAGCCGCCAGAATTACTCCAACCAAAAAAGAAAAGAAAGCGAAAATCATCGAAATACCAACTGCTGATGGTGTTTTGCGTATTCCATCGAATGAAGTTCCAGACCATCCTTGGGGTGGACTTCAGATTGGACGTGACTGTACCATGCTTGTCAGCGTCTGGGATCCAGAGCTGCCATGTTATGACCCGCCTCGCATGTACCCCGCAGTTATCATGTACAACGGTCGCCGATGGGTCATACCTCTCAAGCATTCCATCCGTCTGTTCAAGCACAACAAATCAACTCAAGGCTGCTGGAGTATGATCATGAAACAGTACTCGAATTTCGAAGTGAGTTTCGCTTGATGTAGTGTCCAACTGATTGACCGATGAGCAGTTTTTCATGAACTCTTACACAACGCTAGGACACCAAGCGTTTGTCGCGCGTTTCGGAGACCTCAAAAATTCCATTTACCAGTATGTACTAGACACCTTGAAGGACGAGCGCCAGGCAAAGGCATCAGAAGAAGGGCTCAAGGAGATCAAAGCATATTGGGGAGAAGCCGATTATTCGAGAAGGTTTCGAGTCAGTGGAAAGCCCAAGATGCTTTCGGACGGTCCAAGCATCGTGAAGCGTCATGAAGAGTTGAAAAAACACGGTATCAAGCCCTCGCAGTAGTTATATTTTCTAGCTATAGTATCTTGTCCGTCGTATTCTGTTTCTTGCCCGACTGTATGTCGCTGTAATATCATCGCTGTTGCATTCATCAGCTACGTGCTTCTCAACTGTTCGAAACAACGCAACGTACAAGATACGTAATGTCAGTTGTTAGCGTTGCATTGTCAGTTGCACACTGTCAGTTGTTGGCGTTGCATTATCGGTTGCGTCAGTAACAATCAGCTTGCATCACATTATTCTCATTGTACAAAGTCATTCTATAAATCATAAACTCGGTTGCGAAGTTGCTTGAATTCTATGTCTAAAAGCAACTGCTCGCCGCAATCATCCCATCGAGCGTGGTCAAGAGTGCGTTGCAACGATGTCTTCAACGCGTCACCAGACGCGGCAAAACCGAGAGCCTTGCATACAGCTTTGGCAGTTTGTTGTGATTCTTTGAAGCCATAGACCGAAGCAAGATCCTTTTTGGAGACTGTCTGTTCAGCCCGCGTATGTCGGAGAAGATACAGCTCGGGGAACAGAACCATCAGACAGAGGGCCAGAACTGGACGACGGTAAAGCTCTGTGTCGCATGTTATTCTCGCTTTTGAATGCAAAACTCCAAAGAGACATACTTTCAGACGTGAAAACAAGCCCATTCGTGAGAGTAACTAGAAGTGCGAACGTGCGTTTATCATCATGATCGTTATTTGTGGTGTAATTGCCCTTGTGGCTATCGATTGAGCGTGTCATCTCTGTCAGATGGAGGGCATCGTAGCACCAAAATGAGCAGCCCCGTGCAAAGGTGGGAACCGGTGTGAATACAGAATGCACTAGGCACGCAGGCTGAATTCTACGAGTACGAGTGAGCCAAGGTAGTTGAACAATCACAGACTTCCCGCATCGAACGTTAAACACTCACAGAATATCTCCCGGCATCAGGAGAACAGTGGTTGCAGTGAACCGTCTCTTCTGGAAGTCGGTTCTTAAAGGCTCTCTGCATAGAAGGACGAGTTCTCGACTCAATTCATCACGAGTCAAGCAGCTACTGTGGTACATTGTCCACAGCTTAGCACCTCGTTCGACGCTGGTAGCAACGCAGGTACCGTCGGCGTCATGGTGGCACAACGTATGGGTACAAGCCTGATGAAGAAGTCCCCAACACCTTTCCTGGATATCGCCGCTCTCAATGACTTGCTTGAGGTTAATGAGAGCGGTTCGCCCATCGTCAATATTTCTTATGAAAAGATATGTTAGTGTTGTTCTCGACAATCAAACACAAGCATGTGCGCACCCAATATCTGCTGGGGGAGAATGCAATCCCAAGGGAATGTCCAGAATGAATTCGGAATGAGAGTGATCGGTCATCTGCGCAAGGAAGCGTTCGATAGTGGTGTTGCACAGAGCGCCGCTTTCTTGGTCGTCCTCGTCAATTTCCTCAGATGTTGACGACTTCGACAAAGTTGTGTCGTCTTCTTCCAACTCGTATGGGAGGTTGTGATTGAATGCAAGATCAGAAGCCTTTTGAGTCATGACTTGTCGATGTGTTAGGGTCCAAAACACAGCGTATACAGGTAAGACCCACCATGCGATTGACGTCGAGTATGCGCCTGAATCTTCCAGACGTTCGAGAGGTAGGTCATGCTGATTTCTCCACTGGCGCCCCCTCGTGGCTCGTACGAGTTGATCAGCTTGACAGCTCTATTCTGGGACAAGTGCATCCGAACGGCCTGTAACATGTCCTCAGCATCTGGAAAGAGGTTTCCATCGAGTATAACAACGTGTTTGTTTGCTTTCTCGGTGATACCAAGGCTCGAAATCTTTTTTACGAAAGCAGCTTCCTATGAATCGTATGCAGGTCAGCTCCGAAGAGGTCTGAACAAGAAGAAAAGTTACCAGATGTAGGATATTCTTTCCCTCTTCGTCGAGCACAGTTGGAGTGGCGGTAATCACTCGACCACCATCGTCACCACGCCATTCTAAGAGCTCAGCGTCCTTCGGTAAATATTTGCCTCGAACATAGTCAAAAGATAGAGAAGTTTTGGGTTCCGGCAGCGAAGACAGCTCGAACGACAAGGAAGAAGAAGCACATGGTGCAGGGCCAATTTGAGGTGGTGATTCGCAAGGGGAGGGCGCAAGTGGACGAGGCGATATGTTGGTATGGGAAAAACCTATAGACACAGAGGGAAGGTGAGCGCCTTCGGCTGGCACTCTTGCGGACGTATCGATTTTGACTCTTTTGTGTGCATTGTCAGTTGGGCTTTTATTTTGTTCTAACTGCCGTTTCCTATATCGTCTCTCAGTTTTGGGAGGCAAAGATAGAAAGGTGAGCTTGAATCCACCTATGGTTATATGTATGTTGGCGTTGCTGCTCCCGTAGCTGTGGGCTAGAGAGATTTCAACAGGGAAGCGGCGCAAGACAATGTAGGCTAACGTACTTTGATCTTCGACGATTTGCCTGGCGCACATTTCGAACAGTTAAGCGGTGGTACATCTGCTGTGGGGTTTCCGGACTACCGGATTTTGTAGTCCTCAGAGTAATTGACGACCATTGGGCATCATGTAGAGAAGTCGAATTCTCGCCAGGACCTGCTAGACGTATTTTCCACGATTGAAGGCTTTCGTTCGGTTTCTGTAGCAATTCTGCAGGATTTGCTTCGAATTTACGACAGATAGTTGGAATGTCCATGACAGTATGCAGTCTACAGATGATGAATGACTTTTCATTCGAATCGGAATTCAACAGAGGTTCGTCACAGCACGTGCTGTGATCCTCACTCTGCACCCGCCTCTCCATCCAGAATTATGCACTCACGATACAAATTGAACCAAGCAAGTATCACTGACAGTGGCTGATATATGTGCTAACTCTATTGCATTGCCCTCACTGTCTGACATCGTCGTCTCTATGGTTCGGAGCACTCCCGGCCTCGCACACTCTGTCCCTAAGACGTGGCTATCATGGCCCAAAATGCCGCCATTCTATCCGAGGCTCCGCCTCCCGACTAAGATCAACATCTAGCGCAGACAGGGCATCGGTAATGGCTATTGTTGATATTGTAATGACGGCCCACTTCATGCTATTATTGCCGTAGTAGGCGATAGTCTGAGGAACGCCTCCCCATTCACGAGTAATCTGGTTCTTAACCTTGTTCGCCTTGCCGTTCTCAGCATTGATGGCACCAATAAGACAATTTACTAGCAAGATAGTTGTTAGCTATTCTGGAGGTGGCCGCGGGACTCAACCAGGGACTGCCAGCGCTAATGTTATCCGTTGCTGGGTTTTTGAACGCGGCAATCTGTCTGTCGCGCAAACCTGTTTGGAACTGGGGGTGATGGTGAATTTGGTCTTACCATGGACAGCAGCCTCCTTAGCGATGGATGCGGAATGGGGCATATCCTCGTACGAAGAATTGGTGCAAGAACCAATCAGTCCGACCTTGAGCCCTTCGGGCCAGCCGTTCTTCTCTACCTCAGACGCACTTGGACAAAGAGGTGGCAAGATTGAAAGTGAAGGGGCCATTGATGTGGTATTTGAGTTTGGACGTAGCGGATGAGAACGCGTAACATCATGAGCAGTTTAGTGACTTACGAGGTCGATGACCTAGTCATACTGTACATCCTCATCAGCCTGAGGGTTGTAAGCGAACTGTTTGGCAACCATTCAGCCTCCTCGGTGGCGGAGGGAGTGACCAAGAGCGAAGCGGCAAGAGCTGGCCTAGAACGGTACGGGTTGGAGACCGTACTGGCACGTAAGCGCGATGGATGGCCACTCGTGAGGTTGCTAGCAATGGCAGCCTGCGCTTGGTTTCGCAGTTCGGAAATGGTGGCGGCAGGCGGGGGGTGGTGGCTATCATCGAGCCCAAGGTAGTCAAGAGTGTGAACGTCAAAGTCATCTGCTCCTGATTCAGAGCGAAGTTCATCAAGGACAGAGAAGCTGCCGTTGCCGTTTGAAGGGGAGAGCCACGATGACGAAAAGATGGAAGACCCAAACGCGTTCGAGAGACCACCCGACGGAAGAGTCAGCGACTCTGAACAGAAAGTCTGCTGTTTGTGGGGATAGACGACGTGACGGACGCGGAGTGATTCAGGTTGGGACGGGCAGGTGCGAGGCTATTGGTAGACGGGGGGGATGGAGACCTGACGGGGCTGCCGCTGCTCGTGAAGAGACTCTGCCAGGCCTGGGAGGCTGCTGAGAGTGTTGGAAGCAGCCGCAAAACGCTGGGCAGCCAACTGGACGTTGGAAGGTAAGGTTCCAGCCCTTGCCCTCCTGAAACCTTGAGGATAAGTCGTAGGAGGAGGCAGTGAGCCGCCATCCACTGGAGTCGTAACTGAGGGAGAGACCTCATTGGGAGGGGAACCACCCGAAGCGAGGGCGCGTAGGGCAGGGGGTCGGTACCGACCATCACTCATTCTTTCTTCGGCTTCTCGAGCGCTGGCGGAAAAAGTAAGATGGCAGATGAGAGGGCGATGAAAGAGACGTCGCACCGCTTGGCAAACGCTGCTGATGGAGCTGGAGGCGGCGTCTTCCCAGAGGGAGGAATCCTCAAATAGGAGCCGTTGCTGTTGGAGGCTGATAATGACATTATGTATACTGTTTTGAATGAAGAATTATGAATTATAAATGACGTGGGCTGTCCCACGGTGAGCGAGCGCAAGCAAGCGACGCCGCAAGCGGCGGGCTCTTGAATCCTCCGGCATTGAAGCGGCTTCGCCGCGGCCCTATGGGCGGGACTGCGCCCTACCGGGCGCAGGATTGAAGGCGGCTGCGCCGCCTCAGAGGCGCGGAGCCCACAGGCGGCGTTGCCGCCCTGAGATGCGCGTTATGTGCACGAATGATGATCGACAGCTAGCAGGCTGGCGTCTTGATCGATTTTCGCCGTTGAAAGGCCGTAGCACGCGTATATTATGATAATAGATACCATGAACAAAAAATGGAGGGCGTACGGCCAATAATGAATGAACTGCTACCTAAATACGTTAGCGGCGCAGAATGCGTCGCCGAATTTGTACTTGTTTGTCCGACAGTGGAAGCTGTCTGCCTCACGGAAAACCGGTATGCTCGCTGCGCTCGCAATGAATGTGCTGGGCGAGCCTTGCGAGCCTGGCTAACAGACCGTCGATGTGGAGGACGACTGGAGCCGATGAAGTGGAGAGCGAATTGTCCTTCCCTTGTCGTTAAAAGCGGCTGCCAGTGACGGGAACTGATGCGCCCATCCAAGGTGTACGTACGGACATCAGAAGCGGTTAGGGGCTCTTACGCTCATCACAAATACGTTGCAATGGGGACAAATTTTCATTTACACACGTCTTTGCCCTCGAAAAGCCAACTATTTTCCTTAATTATGCTACAAGTGAACCGTTTCTAAATACCGAAAGAACATGACCAGAAGGACATCATAAGTGGTATCATAGGCATGGGAGGGGCACTCAAATAGCCCGTCGTAATGTATCATAGGCGAAAGAAAACTATAAAGTACTAGGCGGAAATAAAAGGCTGTATTCGTACTTGTTACGTGAACAAAGGTTGATGGGCTTTCGCAATGAAGTGGCGGTCAAGAGGAAAACTCGGGTGTATGAAATGTACCGATGCCTGACGATGAGCAAGAAAGAGGAGACGACAAGAGACGAAATATATGTGATACAATTCTAGGTTCGAAGGCGATTTGGGAATTTGGGTGAGAAAGGGATATGTTAGAGAATACAAGAATCCGGCGAATGTAATGTAGAGAAAGGAACCACCGCCGAGGACGACCTTTGGCAGTCATGTCGGCAACCCGCCATGACCGGCGTAGCGGACGGGAGTCGGACTCCCTGGTCTTCGAAGAGGATCGATTAGTGACAGTGTCCAGAGGCTGTGGTTTACTCAACGTAGGTTTGTCTTTCTCCCACTCCAGATTGACGCAGATGGACTGGAAAATCTCCTCTTCCTCGGCAGTGATAGGCTCATCGTAGAGCGTCCGCGATGGCGTGTTGACGGCGGTTGGGTCGGCCTTGGGGGATAGCGGCAATGTGCTGTCCGACTGGTCGCCAAGTTCTCCAATTTGTAAAGTCCCAAAGCGCTCCCCGAATTGAGCGGGGCTAGCGTTGCGCCAAGCGCCTTGGATGATGTGTGAAGGGAACTGTTCCAAAAGTCGAGCATCGAGGAACAAGTCTAGTTCATCTCTTTGGCAGGGGGACGATGACGACACAGGGATGGAGTGGTCATTGACGTACGTCCAGACCACGTCCAGAGGTACTCAGACACCTTGTAAAGGCGCTGGTCATTCCTGTACGAAGATGGCCGACGGTATGGTGCTCAAAACGGGTGACGGAGACTTGGAGTGTGAGAGTATGCCAGTCAGATTGACATAGTTGTCTGTCATTCGGCGCAGAACAAGGTGTGACCCGAGAGACATCTGGTACACGAAGAAATCTAAAAATCATGTGTCAGAACAACACAGTGAAAGGCCCGTGTATAACGTACCATTGATGTGAACTATAGAGATAGCTGATGCTGCTTCGTGATTGGCCATCATGTTGCCGCCGCTGAGGCTCATATCGCTTGGAGAAACACCTACAGGAGGCGGAGAAGATCCCTCTCGAACGTCATCATCGTCAACAGAAGAGCTTTCTGGAAGAGAATTCGTCGTAACGGAAAGTGACTCGATGAGAGAGGTCAGACTTCGCGTCAACGTGCTCGTTCGGTCCAGCCCATACTCTTCAGCGCCAAAGAACCCTCCGAGAGATGCCACGGTGTTTGCTCTAGGCCAGAGAGTACTGTAATCGCGATGTTCTTCCCTGTTCCATAAGGTCTCACTCCCACGTCCAGGAGGTGGTGACGAAAAATCCTCCAGTGGATGAACTTCGTCAAAGTCAAGACCCGGGGAAGATGCGGACAACGGGGACACGGGAATGTCAGAAGAGCACCATGATGTAAAGGAAGATGAGTGGAAATCGAGTGTCAAGTCTGACGGATCGTCCTCTTGTTTGACATCGAATGGCGACGATGACAGACCGTATCGTAGTGTGTCCCAGTCGTTGTCCACAGCCTCCATCAACACACAAGTCGCGGCTTTACCGATCACCTCGACAACCTTGGCTTCCTCCGCTGTGGCGGGCCCATTATTGGCATGCGCGCTAGAACCTCCCATATCGTCCCAGGCGTCGACAATACCTTCGACGTCACGGAACTGCTGTTTGAGGATGGTAGTGATATGGGTGGTGTTGAGAATGAGGACCATGGTCCAGGTGATCCAAACGAGGTACAGTATCGGCGTCATTGTTGCCGAAGTCGGAGGGAGAAAACTTGACAACTCATAGCCATTGTCGTCTGCGTCCTCTTCAAAAGGTGACTGAGCGTACGATGACTCCGGATTGTGAGCAGTGCCGGCGGGTATATCCTCGTCCTCGTCCTCTTCCTCATCGGAGTCCGGTGGCGGTGATGCCATAGAAGATGGAACAGATGTCGAGCGACAATACCGAGTGAATGGTTCCGACTCTGAAGCATGAGAAGCAAATGACCCATATGTGGCAAAGTCGTTTGGGGAAGTGTAAGGGGGAATGGACATAGAGCGGCGGGGAAAGAGCTGCGGACAAAGATCTGTGGGCACAGGCGACTCATCAACTGAATCATTGTCGACCGACATTGCATCGCTTTCATCATCGGCATCTTGCGACAAATCAATGAGTTCAGAAGGTGCATGCGCCGGAGTGGGAGTAGGTGCGGAGCTGAAACATTTCGCCAGCGGCTTGAGCCTGACGACTAGCTTAATATTGGCTGGAGGTGCTTCTGCGTCCGACTGTTCACCATCTGAATGCCTTGCGGAAGGCGAAGCCGACCGGCGACCAGCTCGTACGACGCACTCTCGAGTTGACCGGCACTTCCTCTTCTCCTCGCATTGGTCCACGCATGTTTCTCTACTTTGCTTCGTACTCGGCTTCGGAAGGGTAGCAGACGGGTCAAAGTGCTCGCATAGACGAACACCCGCCCTGGCGAGGGGACAAGGCGCGCCAGTGACACAACTGAGATATCAAATCGCCGTGCTTTGAAGTTGGTGGTACAATTGATGGGTGATTCTGAGCAAGGCATGGAGGGGCAGCCGCCGCCAGACATGGAACAAAGAGCCGGGAAGAGCTCGTCGTCTGTTGGAGTGCCTGAGAGTATATGGCGGAAGAGAAGCGGTTGATCCTTCTCTTGCTCGCAGCGCTTGAGATGGTTGCGTGCGTACATTGTTACGGCTTGGGACATGGTATTCAAACTGCATGCACATTAGCGGGTGGAAGGGTCAAAAGGAGCGGATACACGTACTTCTGGCACTGGAGACCTTGTCTTATGCACATCTCAGCCAGGTATTTGACAGTCATGGTTCGATTGTCCTTGAATAGGCGAGTCAGAATAATGAAAAAAGGGGAACAATGAAAGACAAACGCACGACGGAGAGCAGGGAGCGAGTGATAGCATAAAAGTTCTTGCTGTCCACATCATCAGGGTGTTAACAAAGGTCTGTTTATGTGGGTGCGTGTCGAGTATGTCGTGGGAGGATCTGTTGATGGGCGGAGTACTCCGTCCAATAGCGACAAAGGGCACGTTGGTGATAAGTCTACGAGGAGAGTTGGGAGAAGAAGCAGGAAGAGCATGCACTACTAGGAAGCCTCGGAAGTCTAGAATGCGTGCTCGTTCGGGGTTTGTCTGTGTTGTATGCCGCGCTGGGGAAGGCGCGGGATGACGCGCTGTGGGACTTGGACAAGCACAGGCTGGAGAGTGATGTCGCGGCAGTCCATGTCGTGTGAGAGATCCGGTTTTGGGGCAGGGGAGGCGGATGAGGATGGGGTAGTATGCCAGTATAACAGCAGCAGTGGAATTGGCGCTGATTCAAGTGATTGGAGGGCGGGCGATATTAGCTTTGGCTGCTCGGGCCGCAAACAGATCGTTGGTTTGGTTGTTGATGACTTGTGGCAAATTCGGGTGGCTTGAGAGTGTGTTATTGGAATGCTCAATGGTGGATTGACAGGGTCTGATTCAAGTGATTCTGATTGGTCCTGCGAAGAGCAAATGGTCACGGGATTAGTTAGGGGCTTGAGTGCACTGCCACATTGATCAAGATGCCTTCCATAGGATCTGTGCCCGCCGTCAGAAGATCCGCTGTGGTCTGCCTCGGAGCGGGATCGTACCCCATGTCGATGAAGTATTGTCTTTCGAGATATAAGGTGTCAGAAATTTTGATTCACATCAGGGTACGCACCGAGTTTCAGAGGTTGGCCCAGAATACACCATCCTCCCTCATGGATAACAGACACCTCATGTACAACGGCTCCCCAGCCTAGTAGATGGAGACGGCAGTCGTGATGGTGAGCATCCTTGTAGAGATCTTGAGAGCTCGAACAAACTCCAAAGCCGTTGACGCAGCGAGGCCATGCGTAGAGCTAAGCGTAATATTAATCAAGACAGCCAGAACATAAACCCTGAAAGGACACTCACTTATCCCAACACGCAACCCGACTCCTAGTTGCCAAACTCTCGCATCTCGATACCCTCTTTCTCTCGCCCCCCACTAACTCCTCAAATCGATTCATTCCCAATTAGCGTCCGTTTCACATGCTGCAGCCCAAACACCGTACACAATACGTCCGTCACTGTGTCCAGATCTCCTTGCCATTCCCTATCCTCCACCGTCCCCTCAGCGCCCTAGTCTTCGCCGCAAACCTAATCGTCTCCTCCACAGTCAAGGTGGGGAGGTGCACATCATCCTTCGGGCAATACTGAACATCTCCGCAATAGTGCCGCCTGATGTCCTGAGAAGACAAGAGTTGTAATGCATGTCCCTGACTCCTGAGGACGGTATGGTATTCAGACCGTTGGTTGCAAGGGTCTTCCTGCGATTGACCTGGGAGTATGAGGTGAATGGGTGACCGAGAACAATGTGGGTGCGACGTACCAACAGACTGAGATCCAGTATCAGAGTCGGTTGGAGCAGCGAGGGCGGACCCTGCTGCTGTGGGCTGAACTGCATTAGCAGTCGGTAGATCGTGTTGTAGGGGAGACCCTCCAAGGCCATCTACCGATTCCTCTGAAGCGGAATCAGCAGCAGCGGAAGGGCCCGTGTTGGACGAAGATTGTCCAGAGGGTTTGGCCAAGGACGACTGCATATTGAAATGTCAATGAATGAGGGCGACGGCTGGGTAAAACGTACGAAGCAACTCCCCGAGTCTGACTAGCCCTCCAAAGCCAGTGAGGATGTTGGCAAGTCCGGATGTCAAACGCTCTGAATGGCCTCGAGCCAAGAGCGCGGATCGAAAACTAAAGCAGTGGTGTGTTTGCGTGACATAGTGGTACCAGCGCCAACGATTGTGAGGTCGCACAAGCCGACACCTAGCTGGCGCGTCTTTACATGCATCGTCCTGTCTGCAAGTAGAGCTGAGTGTTATTGGAGGCAGCAAAGAGGTAAACATGTACTGCTTGAGTACATCTTGTATGGTTTTGTCCAAGTGTAGCGCTATCCTCTGAGCCTCCAGACAAAGTCCTTCCAGGACCCTGTGCAACTGTGTGGTTGAAGACGTTGATGGGGGTGGAAGACGGTTGGTGGGGTTCTGCCGGCGAGTTCATTGCAGAGGTAGACGCGAAACTTGTGCACGACTGTGATGACAGGCTGGCTGGCTACACTATTAGCAGAAAGCCTGGTCGACGGCGAGTTGAACGTGCACCTTGCGTTCTCGGTCAATGCTTGGCTTGCTTTATGTGTCTCCTTTTCACCGAGGCGTCCCATTTTTGGCGTATAGAATTGATGATGGTGGAGAGAGTGCGACGATGACAGCCAGCTGGCAGCAAGCGAAAAGGTGCACCAGTGATTGCCGGTCGGCTACTGTGGGCACTTGGCACCGCCCACCAATTCGTATGAAGATGCCACAGGTGAGCTGAATAGACTGCATCATAGCAGTTCTTCTATCTGGCAATTCTCGAAATGGTGCCCAATCTCATCCTCGTCGTTGTGCTGTCTCCTTGTGAAATTTGGCCCATGCTTATATTGTGTTCATCGTCAATACCCAGCGTAAACCCAGTCGAGATCGCCGGACACTACTGTAAGATACACGGTGCACTACTAGACCATCCAATCTTCTGGAGAAGAACGACGTCGGAGACTCCCGAGAACTCAAGCCTCCATAAGTGCGGTTGTTCGCAATATAAAGCAGTCCTGAACGCGACGCAAAGCTTCAAGAGCTCGGGGTTCGCCCAGTATCATAATAGAGCATGCTCGGGCTTCTCGACTGCACTACAACAGAATTGACAAAGGCAGTATTCTCGGGGCGGATGCACTTCGCGTGTCCGCTGTTCATTCAAAGCGGCACTGGATTGACTTGACTCGTCCAAGCAATTACCCTATTGCATAACGGTGTTCCCGTTTGTATCATCGACGAGGCTCTTGTCTTGTCGCGTTGGACTTGTGGCATGCGAGAGTTTAGCCGAAATGAATTGTGCCATTGCTAGATATCGAGCATCAAGATCTACAAAGTCAACACATACACTGCCCTGACAAGGAAATTCAATTTTTGTATGAGAAAAGCGTCATCACGAATTACCGTATCACCCTTCATCGGTCACATTCCAAATGGATAGGTGAGATCACAGTGTCGCCCGACTGACGAAGAGAAGAGGCAGTGTTGTTGATAGCTGGGTGCAAAGAGCAGGGTTAGATCAAATAGAGCAATCCTGGATTCATGACCGATTTTTGCGTACCAGGATCACTAAGGTTTGTAGACGACGAGGCCCCTTCCTGACCATCATTTCTCTCTTTGGAGTGCGCGTCACTTAGAAAGGCGGCGAAGGCTTCGAGGGGTGAGACAAGATGTGATTGCTGTCGAATGACCACTGCTTGAAAGAAAGCAAAGTAGTACGCCAGAAGCTCTGCTTGTCGAGATGGTGGCTCGGAGGAAGTAGAGTAGCCGGTGATATCGTCTGCAATGTCCTCTAAGGGTGGTGGCATATCGTAATTGACAGAGGCATTGCCCCAGGCACCAGGATAGTCAGTCAGGAGGTGATTTTCGGTTCTCTCATCATCGACTGCGGAGACTCTTGAGTAGATCGAGATATTAGAGAGTATTCCCTTACAAGATGAGAAATGTGTTATCGACATTGCACCGCCATGAAGGATTTCGTGTTGCGTGTGAGGAATCTGTGTATCTTGGCGACGAAAAGCCATGCTTGATGATGGTCGAACAACAGACTAGTCACACGATAACAGGTCACACCAGAGATTTTGCACGCGCAATTCATGTACTGTAATACAAGGTCCTAGTAGTTAAGCGCAGTGGCAGGAACGATTACAAGCATAGCACAGAAGAGCAGGTCCTCTATCCATATTGAAATAATCCTGACGGTCCATAGTGGGCTTGTCGTTCCAAGAAATTAAGTACTTCACTATAGTGAGATATGATAGATCGATCGACCAGCCGCCGTACTCGCATATCTGCCTGAGAGGCCACCGCATATCGAGATGAAGCCACTGGCATCCACCGCGTCGAAAGGAGTGAGTTCCATATGCATAGACGTTATCAATGTTGATGTCAATCAGGTTGTTGCGAAAGTATTGTAAGAAACTCTCTGCCGACTACAAATCAAAGATATGTCAGGTATTGTATAGCAAGGTGATGCGGGCTCACCATAGCAGCAGGTCTCATCAGAATGGGTTCGTGGTGCTTGTTCATTCTTCTGAAAAGGTATCCGTCGCTGATTAGAGAAGCGCCGATCCACTTGGTCACCGCCCGAACAGGGCAGAGGTGGGCCATATGGGCGGGAAATTCACGAATGATGAAAGGTTCAATCGCTGTGGAGGCATTAGACTCAACGGACGAAGGACACTCGATACACTGACATCCAAATTGATGGGTCTTACGGAAGGGAAGCAAGACTGTGATACGCCACTTCCCATCTTCATCCTCCTGGACCAATATGTCGTGGGCTTGGATCTTGAGAACCTCGTCAATGCGCAGAAGGCAAGTGAACGACAATGTGTAGATAGCGTGCAGCGCTATCCTGAGCAGCGGCCCGCACCAATCGTCAGCAGGGGGAGTTTTCACGCTTTGCATGTTGTAGTTGTACAGCTGCTTTATCATGCTCTACGTAGTCGATGTCAGTCATGAAGACGTATGAACAGAGGGATTGCCACACACTGGATTGATCGATCTTGCGCTGACTGAAGTCTCGCCGTATTGTTGAATCTATGCAATGTGTAAGCAATGATGGACGCGGAATAGGATACCACATACCTTTTTACGATGAAGGCTCTTGCAGTACTGTGAAATCAAGATTGAAAGTGACGGATTTCCCTTTCCAGTAACGCCATCCCAGTGTACATTGCCTCGTTTACTAACGATGCCGAATCCTTGGGTCATTGCTGAGCGCATCTTCGACAGATGAGACCACGACCGAGGTGGACTCGTCTGTGGATTGTCGTGGATATCCTTGTCATCGCAACTGAGCAATGCTAAAGTTAGGGCTGTCTGTATAAACAAGAGCGAGGTGAACGAACTGTTGCATGAACCACCCAATGATCCATGCATCAACTTGTGGATCAAGGTCCTTCATTTTGAAGATATCCTGGCCCGGCTCGATCAAGTGTTCGTCAACCAGGAAACGGTTGAAGGAGTCCCTCAGACTGAAGGGATAGTGGTCAGAGAAAGGGAAAAGCGTAAGGGTAGTTCTTTGCTCACCCCTTGTACGATGAGTCGGTAGTTGCTTTCAGAGCTTTGGAGGAAACCTCGTAGATACGAGACATGATTTTTGCTCCGAATTTCCGAGTAGGAGTAGACACAGCGGACACAGCGTCATCGTCCTGCTGCTCATTGGCGCCATCCTTTGAGCTGATGAGCAAATCCTTGAGAGCCTCCTGTTCTCGGTCGAGGTCGTCGAAAAGATCCTCATTTTGTAGCTCTCCCCTTTTGGGAACGGCTATCTTTGCGCGCAGGTTAAAGTCGATTGACATACCGGCAATCTGGAAGAAGGTGGTGGGAAGAAGTCAGAAACTTTTATAGGGGACCAGCTGTGCTTAACAAATCAACAAGTCACGCCACAGCGGAAATCTCTTCTTCCGATGAATCCGTTTTCAAGAGTTGACATAGCTCGTGTCGGAGATTATGATAGTCTGCTTGATATATACGTCGACTACGTGGTCTCGAGTATGCAAGTTGTTGGTACTGGCTGTCTTGTCGCAGAAACATGTTATCCAAGCAAAGTGAATACATGGCCGAGGTTCCCTACACTTGGGTATGATATTAGTCTGACGCAAAAGTGTGAGTCCCAGTCCAACGCACGAACAACGCTACTTGCCACAGAGGGCATCGTCCACAACCAAACTAGTGCCTAAGTTAAGAGTCCGTAGAGCGTCTGAACCAGTACTTGCCATCCGAGTATGTCCTCACAAACAAGTCTGTATAGCGCAGCTCTTCCAGTCATGCCACATTGAGGTTGACAAGTCCAATGTATCTATAGAGTCGATGAGCTTATACAAGTTCGCCACTGGCGCCCCAAACAAGAGCCTGAATTATACCTATAGACGACTCGCTCAGACAAGCTTGTCAAGCTGTGCTCAGCCTGAGATTACAAAGAAGAACTCAAGCATCAAGGTCTTGACAAGTCTTACGACGATCAAGTGCATTGCACTTGGTGGATTTGAGGCTCGAGCGAATCGCTGCATTCTTCGCATACGTGTTGCCGCTGATGCCGTCAGCCAAAGAACAACAAACCCAAAAGCGTACTATCCCCTATTGTACATGACTCCCTTTGCTTTGCCATTTCTACCAGCGTCATGCCAGCCGCCCGTACTGCGCGGCAACATTCAAAGCCACCATTGACTACCAGTACTATACTGGACCTTACCGCACGCCACTCAGTACGAACGAAATCGATATCCCGCCCCAGCGACGTTATCGAAATCTCATCTGATGACGAAGATGATGGCTATCTCTACAGATCTGCAAGGCCTGTACCCGAGGGACTGAGAACGGCAAGCTTTTCAACAACACCTCACGCTGGCAACTTGCTAAGACTCCAAACAGAAGCTCACACGACTCGAACATGATAACAAAAAACTACGCCAAGAACGAGATCAACTCACGGAGACTCTCAAGCTACAGGAAGAGGAGAAAGACAAGCTTTCAGCTGCCCTGGAATCCGAAGCCCAAGAAACTATTGTCTGTCCTTTTTTGCAGTCTCCTGCATCTCTTGATTCTGAAATACCTGTGACAGCCTTTCTCTTTCGTACAAGACGACCTTGCCTGTACAATATGCTCTTCGGAAATGTGGGCCCCCTACGTGTATGTGTAGACTTCTAGCCGAAGTCATCACTGACATTGTGTAGACTTCCCAATTGCGGCCATACATTCTGCGCCTCGTGTCTAGAGAGCTGGTTCAAAACTCAAACTATTCAACATAAAGCGACACACCCACACCACAATCCGCATGCGGCGATTCGTGTTCCCAATTCGTTGAGAGACGCAATTTACTATGGCCAAATTGCGCCACAGGAGTTGAGGGATATGTTATCTCAGATTCCTACTGGGGCCGTCCCTCACACATGTCCAATCTGTCGAGAAGCAATTAAGTCTCCGCCAGTCGAGTCCTTTGCGATCAAGAGTCTTGTGCAAACTGTGTTTGCTGCACGGGGCAGAGATAACTCAGTAGGCGCATCGGTTGCGTCAAGACATCTGTGGGCCACATTTTTTCTATGATCCTTCCTATCTGCTTCTCTTATGTACCCGGTTTCCATATACAGTACTGCGCGCTATTGGTCATTCTATACTCACTTGATAATATTAGTTTAGTACAGTAGTCTACGATACTTGGTGATTTATTTTATTGCAAGTCATCGATTTACCATGAGGCAGAGGGCTTGACTAGCGGACGAAGAGTACAAACTCCTCGCCGCAATATGCACATAGTGCCATTTCTGCCGTATCTTGCTGGCCCGTCGCGCTACCGCCTTCGTTCCTCTTGGATGTTTTACCGTATATGACACGTACTGTACAACAGGCTTTCAAATTGTGGGCAATCGCACCCTCCTGGCGAGCAGATTGGTAAGCCGCTCCCACGTGTGTACGCGGTCGGACCGGACACCGTGATGCATGCTGGCACAGCCCCACGGCGGATGCGGATGCGGATGCCGCTGGCATCCTGGTGCCGAACAGGCTCTAAGGCGACGGCGTAGCCGCCTTTATGCCACAGGTTTACAAGCCCATCGCTTGCACTTGCTCATCGTGGGACAGCCCCGTCTTTTATAGCAGTATGACCAAAAACGAATAACTTGCTGCAGCTGATACCAGAATCTGGGAGCGACACTGGCACACCACAAGACGCATCACAGAGTTTGTAGTTGTTTATTCAGCTTGGTGTAACTTACTTGCAACTGACAGCCCAACTGACACAACTCACCACTGTAGCACGCGTACACTGACAGCATAGCATTCCCAAATAGGGCTCAAAGACCCCTGGCAAGGCTCGCTGCCTGCGCACGCACTGCAGCCCGCACTGCATTGCCGCAGTCTGGTCGTTCGATCTGACAACGATGATAGCTAGTGGCGTCACTGTCTTGAACAGTTTGCTAAGAGCAGAGGAGGTGGTTTGGACCGAGATCCATCTGTTTGTGGTAGTCTAAATATCAGCGGTCTCGAGAGTCGTCACCAAACCAGCGTGCGCAAGCCACTCCGGTATATGCTATGCACAAATACTACTATATTGCATCAACGTCCACAAACTTTACACAGTACCGGACCGGTTCGGCCAAACAGCCAGTGACTATTTCTATCTTTCAGCTCATCGTCGTTCGAAGTAATCAGATATCGATGGACTGTTTTACTGCTGAAATGAGGAGACCAGCCCACATACTCAGTTATATCACGGATAGACCAGCCTAGCTCTGCATTGCAGCTTTGTACTGAGCCCCGACGCGGCGAGTGACCCCCGAATGCCCAAACATTGAATACATTGATATCGAGGAGGAGGTTTCGGAAGTATAGGATGAATCTCTGTGGCGTCTGCGCAAGCTGGTCAAAAGTGCTTGTCTATATCAATCAAGGACTGCTCACCATTGGTTCGGTAACAAAAGCCATCAGTTGTTGGTACTTGTTCAGCCTACGAAAGACGAAGCCAGAATGAATTCCTGAGATCCTGATCCATCTGGTGTACCAGCGGACGGGGCACATGTGACTTTTGTTAGCAGGCATTTCGTGTATAACCCTTGGCTTGGGAACTACCGAAGTCATAAGATCACAAGACGAAGGAATGGGGAAAGTGGCGGCTCACGATTTCCGGGTTGCTGATGATTTTTGGTGTGATGAGGGGTAACTATGAGAAACCAGAGTTGTAACTCGTCATCATAACCCACTTCAATCTCGTGTGTCTGCAAGTGCAGGGTTTCTTCGATTCGAAGTATGCAGACAAAGGACAACGTCAGGACTGCTAGAAGCATCACGAGCAACAAAGGAGTCGCCCAGTCGTCTAGAAAATTCTCCGGGTGATTTATTCTTGTTACGCTGACCTTGTAGATGCGCTTCAACATGTCCTGTAGAAGATGAGTTCTCATCTGCAGTGACTAATACACTTGTTGAAAAGTGGCTCACCGTTGTCAACGCCCTTGAACTCTGCGGCTTTTCATCATGATCCCTAACCTGACATCTTGAGGTTAACATCATGCTGATTGCTAACGTTCTCGGCTGACCTTTCGAGATAAGAGACCCTTCATGTAAGACGATAATAGGATGGAGAGGGAGGGGTTTCCTGTGCGTGTGTCCGGATCCCATGCGACCTTACCGCGTTTTCCCTCGAACGCGAAGAGTTTGGTGAGCGCCGACCTCATTTTACAGGCAGTTGATCCGGCATGTTGCTTGGAGAGTGGATTACCGTGCATATCATGATAATCGCAACTTTGTAGTTGTAAGTATAGACCCGTTTTATGATACGGACACTGACCTATGCATGATCCATATTATAATCATGATGTCGATCTGGACTGGTAGAGCCGTACTCAACCACGGCAACACGCCTCGAGGAATCCAGTTCTGATCCCAGGTGAATTGCGCAAACTTCATCCCAGATCTATAATCTAGTCAGGAACTTTCTGACATTCATTAGATGCAGAAACTCCTAGCCATACCGATCATATTCCCGCCTGGTTCCGTCTGTGGTACAGCGAGCAGCTTGTGCACGCACATAGGCCTCGTCAGCTGCGTTCAATGCATCAACTCCCGCGACCTCTTCGTCATCTTCGTCCAATGCGTCAAGCTCTGACATCTCTTCGTCATCCTCCACCTCCCAATATTCAGCGTTCTCGGCCTCCTCGTCTAGGTCATCCATCCAGTTTAACTTCATCTCGTCAGTGACTTCGGCCCAAGTCCTAATGTCGCATACTTTCTTTATGCCCGCGAGTTCAGAGAGATCAGGAGATACACAGCTGAATTCAACCATGAGAAGCGTGGCGTTGGCAGCGAGTGAAGTGTCAGGAAAGTACGTCTCGAGTGTTCGTGTAACAAGTCGACTTGATGCACCATGCGGGCTGTTGCTGTTCGACCCCCAAAGTACGCCGCGTATTTAAGCCACTCGGACGAAGAGGACCACTATTACGAAGACCGAGTTTGAGCCTTCAAGCCTTGTAGTGCGGTGAGTTTGCTTTCCGCATAGTTTCAGAGTTTGAGTCTAAGCGCTGAGTGAGTTCAATTTGTGCATGGAGAAAGCTGAGCCTGTCGCCATTCAATTATAATTGATCTCGAGCATTTTTGTAGTTGGCGTGATGCTATGTAAGTCTTGAGCAAGTCAGTTTGACAGTGCCCCACAAATTGGACTCCCCCGCAGTTGAACAGAGGTCAGACGCTTACTGACAATTAGACGAGTTGTATACCGGACTAAGGGCGAGGGTAGTAGCAGTGAGACCAAATACGGTCTAGGCTAGAATTGTAACCCTCTGTGACTAGAGCTGGAAAGGTTTGTGATAAACATTCGGACGTTATTATGAAACTCATATGATACACTTCTCTCAACGCCACATTCATGTTCCGACGACAACAAAGAGCGTGACCAATTCAAAGATAGAGGTCACAAGAGGGAAAGCTTCAGCAACGGCATGTATCTGACGTCTACGCGCTGATGGCTTCGCAAAGACCATAACACTCAAGTCAGTCAGAATTGCCTCACGGAGGCGCGGAAAGGATGGAGACTTACTAACCAGTACCGTCTGCACACAACCTCCTCGGGACTTAAGTGCATGGACATGGGATTCATTTACAGTACAGTATCGCCAGGCCGGCGAGCTTGGGTGGCAGAGACCCAATGAGACGCAATGAGCTCCAGATCCGCATCCCGTCTACGATAGTTAGCAAAGGTAAATTCCACGGCCAAAAGATATTTGAGCCCACCCGATTATTGGCTCCAGCCCGCTAACTGAATCGCGTCGCTGTGGCCACCTTCTTCTTCCTTGGATCCACAGCACTCAAAGCCACATCCGGGCATCTCCACCATCTTGACACCGGCTTTGGGGGCGCCATCAAGATAGTAGTGCGCAAGGATGTAGGGAACAACGGTGTTGACCCCAATGCCGATGCCGACCCCGGTCCAGATCCAGACCCACCCATAGGCGTACTCAGCTGGGGACTGCTTGGTAGGTATAGATTTTAAGCCGACCCTTCCCAGAGGCACTTGTCGTACTGGCGTTTAAGGATGAAGAGGGCCGTTGTGACTTGGATGTAGAGCGTGAGGTTATACGAGAGAATGCGAATTTGACAGGCTGGAGAGAGTGCGTAGGGAACCCAGGGGCTCTGCGGGAGCGCGTTTGCCAAGTTCAACTGCAGCACATTTGCATCGACGTCATGCGCAGACAGAGATACCGCCTACGGTCGGGTGGTGAATCACACAGTTGCGGAGCTGAGCATTTGCGACACGTAGAACTACTGCAAAATTGTGAAGGTGAGCGTTGGCGGGAGGTTCCCCACAATATTGTATATCAATTTGAGGTAGCGTTGCAAGAAGAGGATCTACAAGGAGATGTTGCCGGGGTTGCATGCATCAAGAATGATCCCGATTCTATGGACAAAAGGAATGAGTGACCGTCCAACATGTAGGAGTAGCTAGGTCCTACAAGTATCCACGCGCGTCCCTCCCCATGCGCCGCACAATCCTCTGCACTTCACAAATTCCTCAAAGTCGTATTCCCAGTCCTACATTTGAAGACGGTGACAAGATGGTCAGTTTCCCCCCCATTGACGTTGCCCTCCTCATATCCTCTAAACTTACTCCAGCGGCGTGCTTCCTGAGCGGAGCGCCAATTGCTTCAGGCGGCGTAACTTTGGGTGGGGTCGTTTACGTTGCTAAGCAAGATGGGGATCCCTTCGCACGAGGTGAGGTCAGATGGATGGAAGCCGACATGCTCTTGTCGGAAGACAGTGCCGACGGAGATGTCTGTCGCTCACGAGATGGGGTCGTCATTTTTGCTTTTGGCGTCATCGTCGTCGATGTTGACTTGGTGTTGTTTGCTATAACCAAACGCCCCATTGTGGGCAAACTTGTGATGCCGGAAGTAGAAGGCGAAGCAAGAAGACAGGAGAGATCATAAATTCTATCCAAACCAGAGACCGTCTCGTCGAAGCCACGGAAGGAGTCGCTTTAGGACGCGGCGACCCGCCACTCATGGACAATGTGCGCATTGCTGACCCGGTCTATGATGTTGGAGACCTCGCTTTTATCGGAGGAAGGCGGTGAATGATGTTCTGACAAGCCTGTTCTTGACCTGAGCCTCGTTGTACGCCAAGGCGGAAATGCCGGACGTCGACACCCATATATCGATGGGAGATTTGAGACTCGGTCTAACCGACAGTGCGGCCGTCAACTTCGCAGTTAACCTGTTTGACGTCGTGGACATGCCGCTGTTTGTGATTACGTCGAGATTGAGTAGAATATGGTAGGACTCTGTTAGACCTGTTCATTGGGCATCGGCAACCACAGTGGTGGCCACGCACCTCAAATAGAACGCTCGTAACAAAAAGGGCGCCAACGATGTTGACTGCACCGGTGAAGCCTTGATAAGCACCAAGAACGCGAATGCAGCGCGTCAAAAGCTGACCAAAGCAATCAGGGTGCAATGTTTCGCATGTACGGGGAGGTGTCAACCAGGTCTCGACTCTCGACAGCAGTATCAAATGATTGATGCCAACTGATGCCATCCATGATGTATGATCATCATGATGCCTACAGTACGCACAGGTCTATATCGATGTTCGATGATCAACGTTCAACATTCAGCATTACAGTGGCTTGCAATAAGAAAGACAAGTATACAATCTTCTGAGTTTCTCAGAGTCTCCACGTTCTCACCCCCACGTCGTCGCCTCGTCACTATTGCACACACGCCAGCCCATGGCAAGTGTTCACACGGAAAAGAGGAGATTTTTGAGTTTCTGCCGAAGCCTCACACTGGCAACTAGACTCGTTTGCCCACAAGAGTTCCAAAAACACAATTGCTGTGCAATACTGGTGCCACACAAACTAGTCCCCTGACTTCAATATCTGACTAAGCTACAGTCTACTGAGCACCGTTTTGCCTTTTCTTCTACGATCATCTGTCATCATGGGCGTCAAGGACTTGTGGACGGTAGTTTACGATATCATCAGTATCTATGCTAAGTGCTGACTTCTTCAAGGTCTTAGAAGGCTGCAGTCACATCGACTCCTTAGCCTGTATGGCTATTCGAGAGGGTGTAATTGAAAATCAGGCCAATGTTCGAGGGTTTCGGGTTGGTGTCGACGCCAGGTGCGCAATTTTCTCTACCCTTGACAAAGCGATCTTAAAAGTCCACCAGTGTTTGGATTTTTAAGGCTGTTCATCGCGCCCAGCAGACCAACTGTCTAGCGTCCATTTTCTCTCGGATCATGACATTGTTCTCCATGGCAGTCATCCCCGTGTTTGTCTTCGACGGAAAGGATCGTCCAAAGCAGAAAAGATCCAAGAAAGTACGCGGGAATTCTCATTGGATGACTCGAGATTTTCAGGCACTCTTATCTGCAGTTGGATTCGCATGGATAACTGTGAGCACTCCTGTCTGAACTAGCTACTTACCAGCTAACAACGAAACAAAACATAGGCTCCCGGTGAGGCAGAAGCAGAGCTTGCTTGGCTTTGTCGGAGGGGCTTCGTCGACGCAGTCATGACTGATGATAGCGATGTGGCAGTTTTCGGAGCGCCTCGAATTCTTCGCGAGTAGGTCATAATTTGTCAACACCGTGACATTGCTGAATTCACACAGAATGCCAAATGATCGAGGTCTTCTTCAAGTGAAATCCTACTCCAATTTGACGCTCTCACACCATCAACTGGTTTTCATTGCGATTGCAGCAGGTGGTGATTACGACGTGAGTATGTCATTTGTGCGCCGTGTATTCATATTCTCAAATATACATCAAGGTTGGTATACCCTCCTGCGCCATCAAGATCGCAACAAAGCTCTCTTCTCTGGACTGCGTAAAGCCTCTTATCGAGGCGGCCTCAAGGATGTCAGAAGTCGAACTCGCAACGTTTCTTATTTCTTGGCGCCCTCTGTTTCTGTCATCTCTTCGTACACACCCTTCAGGGTATGCTCGAAAACTTCGCATCCCAGATACATTCCCCTGCCCGCGTGTTCTCAGGCTCTATACTCGGCCGGTTACCTCGGAACCGCTATTTCCCTCCACACTTTCATGGGGGACTTTGCCAAATCTACGCAGACTCGCTGCTCTCGCAGTTCAATACAGATCTGGTAGCACCGAGACTTTGCTCAAAAAGCTTTCCCAATCCTTGTTTCCTGGCCTTGCACTTCGCCAGGCTCTACATTATCAGCTCAAAGGAGACAACAATAACCACATCGATATTCCGCCGCACGAAGTCCTTGGCCCTCTAGTCCCTCCCTCCCAAAGGACACATCATCGCTTCGTGGAAAACGTTCACGTCAAACTTGCGCTCTCCGATGCAGTATTGTCTGATATTAGCTCTGGAGTAATCGGAGCCGAAAGTGACATGGGTTATGTTTGCTCTTTACTACGACGTCATGCAAACGCTGGGATCTGGCTACCGCAGCTGCTCTTCAACTTTGTATACGCTGGTCAGTAATCAAACTCAATAGTGTCTTCCGATCGTCAAACTCAACTGAACATAGACGGATATCCCCCAGAGCCCAGACAAGATAACAGCAGACGCCAACCCGAGGTTCACATCGGGATTGTTGGAGATGCAAGTCAGAGTTCCAACCAGCAACGAGGAGAGACCGCGGATGGCACGATTGACGAGAGCCAGACTCTTGACGAGACTGAGCACCACGCCGACATCATCGACGTTTCAGGCGAACATAGAGACGATGGTCAGTATCGGTCCGGCGGATCACAGGAACACGAGGAAATCATCGAAATTTCGAGCGAGTCGGAAGACGATGTTCGATATTTGAACAGATATCAAGAGTCCGACAAGGACGAGGTCATTGAGATTTCGAGTGAGTCTGAAGACGAGCAGCCACTCAACGACAGATTCAACCAGTACAACACCGAAATCGCAGATGAACACGAGGTGGATAGAGCAGAGTTACTCCAGGTCGACAGCAAACTGGAGGCGGGTAGACCGTTGACTCAGACAGATGTCATCTTCAAAGCAGACCCCAACGCAAATCATCTAGGTACATCCCTCATCCCCGAGACGCAGGGGGTCATTGTGCGCAACAAAGACGGAGTGCAGTGGCACTGGTTGGAAGCTAAGCTCACAGGGCACTACGACCACTTCACATTCTATATCGGCGAGGTCAGTGCAACCGCAATTCAAGGGACCTAGACGCTAATACGGGTTGCTCTAGGAAACCGCTGACCGCAATGTAAGTACTAGGCGCCAGACCCCTTCAAGCTCTGACAGAAAACCTCCCTATAGGATTTTGTGCATATGAGCCGTCTCAAGGTATACAACGGCATTCAAGATTACTTCTGTGTATTTGGGAACTTTGATCCCTTCAGACGATTCGAAAAGGATGTAGATGGATGCGAGAGCTGCAGGCAAGGGGGATATGAGTACGCCGAAGTGTTATGGGACGGATATGAACGAATGTGGGGCTCGTCGGAGGGCGAGGATTGAGAGGAAAGCAACCGCGTCCATGCAACACATACCGAAGGCTTCATAAAAGTAATAGTAATATTGAATCTATCAGGTTCCCTCTCCCGCATTCGAAGTGAATTCAATAGTCATTTGCGTCTGATATCCTCGCGAGTATGCTTCAACTAGTATCATTCTACCCCGTTGACTCTCTGTGTGAGTATGCAAGATGAGATAACAGTGGGGGCAATTCACTTTGCCGCAATGTGGGTGATTCTGCGTTTGGTTTAGTAGGACTGACGGCCCATGAACGCGCCCCAGATCCTTCCGGTCAACCGAATGCAATGCCAAGTGCACGTCTGCCTTTGACGAAGTGATAGTCGTTCTCATGCCTGAGCTGTACTGACTTGCACATGCCTGACTCGGAGAGGTAGACGTCAATGGTGAATATAGTAGTGAACAGATGTAGGCACAAATGTCGGTAGGCGTTGACGCGTTGACGAGCTGTTCTGCATTGAATTTCCGCTCGAGGTAGGGCAGCGCAAGCTCAAGGAGGTGTACTGTAGCCATATGGGCAAGAAGTCTGGCACTCTGATCAGAGGCTGTGCAATACTCAGGCAACGCCAATGGTCACGAGATGTGCTAGGGGCTTATCATGCCAGATTGGGACAAGTCACTATCTGCCGCCAGACAACAGATCAAAATATGACTGGGCAAGCCTGTTTTGGCGCACAACAGTCAACTTGCTACACCACTCTTTTCAGGACCTGATGACATAGATACCGCATGGAACGCTCAGTTTCGGCTTCATCTTTATCGTCGGCCCCGTTGCGCTCGGCGGCAGTGACGGGCACCTTTGCCTACCAGGACCGCCTCCTCCAGAGAATGTCATCCAAGCGGAGCACTCCCGGCGCCTCTCTTTCTCGCAGCACTTCTCAGGCCGGAACGAATATCCTCACCAATCCAACTGGATTCAGCACTCCATCCAGCGCTCGCCGCTGGAATTCCACCCACCGCGTTACCAACAACCTAGACAGTGTCAGAGGGAAATGGGAGGAACGGTCTCGCGAGGCGGACGATAGTAGAGCGTCTGCGCCGTCACCAACCAGGACGTCTCCGCCCGTTGCATCCGCATCCGGTGACTCGCAGACGTCGGGCGACGGGCGCTCGTCCATCTCGTCCTATCGCCCATCTTCGCCTTCGTCCCAATCATTCACGTCACCAGACGCGCAGAGAACGCCAACATATCTCAAGCGGCATACGCTCCGAGCGCCCATCATCGCATCTCCGCCTCTCTCCCAACAGCACCGGCATCTCTGTCGAGGCCGATTCCTTCTCATTGACCTCATACACCAGAATCCACCTGCCTTCGACTCCCACCTCTGCCATACCGACTGGCGCCGGAATCGCGAACCGCGCGGACCGGTATCTTTCTTCCGCCGCACAGGCCTCGTCTTACACTCCTCGGCGTGCAAACACCAGCCTCGAGTCCACTCCCAGGAGTAGAGCGACCTCTTTCGATTCAGAGTCCAACTCGTCTTCATACGCGTCGCCCTTTTCCAGAGACACTCCCTCCTCCTCTGTTACTCCTTCTCCATTCCCACTGAAACGAAGACCGCTTTCTCATTACGGCTGCTCGTCCTCGTCCTCTAGTGCTACCCCGTCGAGCTCGTCTTCCCCAGCCCGGACTGGCTCTCTGGAACGCTCATCCCCCCTTGAACGTGTCAACTCTTTGGAGCGCAATGGCCTTGACCGCTCTTCTCTGGAACGGACCACCTCCCGCGATCGTACAAGGTCGCTCCAGTCCTCCTTGCCCTCCACTCCTATCCCTCCTCAGTCATGTCAGGGCCTGCATATCGAAGCTCGTACATGAAAAAGAAGTCTTACGGTGACAACTTGACTTCTGGACGCAAGATGGGCGGTCATCTCCCACGTATAGCCAGCGGGGACGGTGATGATCTATGGCAAGAGGAAGAGAAGGAGGACACACCTATACCTCGAGCTCGGGCTCTATCTGAATCGCGGTACCAGCCTCCTCCGTCTCCATTAGAAGACATCAACAATCGTACACCTCGCGCTGTGCGGCGCGATAGCGCAAAGATTCAAATTGTAAGCCGCACGAGACCGACGCATCCGGTGTGGGTGAAGGGGACGCTGTCGCCGGAGTGCCGGGTAGACTGCGTCTGCAGCGCAACCGCATTCCCCAATCACCGACGCCCATACCGTCATCCAAGCTAACCCGAGGCGGGCTGTGGGCCGACGTTCAGCAACACCATATTCAAATCTATGAGTATCTGTGTCACGTCGGTGAGGCGAAAGAGTGGATTGAGGGCTGTCTGAATGTCGAGCTGGACATTGATGTGTTGAACTTGGATGACGGCTTTCGGGATCGTGTCGTTTTGGCTAAATTGGTCAAGAAGTTCACAGGCGACACTACCGCGAAGCGGATATACGAGGTTTGTTGCTTTCTTGTGTTGCAATACCATGCAAAGCTAATGATCACTACAGGCACCAAACTGTCCTTTCTCCATTTCGATAACATCAACTACTTTTTCATTTTCGTTCGCGCTGAAGGCCTACCAGAGGTAAAGACACCAATCATGGCTGATTTACAGTTATTGATTAGAGTTTAGGGTTTTATTATCGAGTTGATTGATTTATACGAGAAGAAGAACTTCCCGAAGGTTATCTATTGTATACATGCTCTCAGGTCTGTTCGTCTCATAAACATCTTGACCTTGAGTTCTGACAGTTCACAGTCATCTTCTCGTTCGACCCCGCCCTGGCGAAGTACAGCCAATCCGGGATATCTTGGGACACTACAAGTTCACCGATGATCAGCTCAACGTCACTCAAAAGGGCCTCAAGGGTGTTTCCATGCCCAACTTTTGTAACATCAACAAGGAACTCGCGAAAGACCTCAACGAAGAGCCGATTGTCGAAGTTGAAAACTGAAGACCAACGTAAGCTTTTCTTTGACTACATTGCTCATATTTGGTGAACTCACTTTTCATCGTTAGGTCGCGATAGGGAGCTTCTGGAAAATGAAGGGTCTATCATCTCTCTGCAATCGCAATGTCGTGAATTCCTGGCTCGACGTGCCGACGCGGACTTCAGGGATCGGATGCGCCACATCCACCACTATGTGCCTAGAATCCAGGCTCATTGTAGAGGTGTTTTGACACGTAGAGCCGTGGCCGCTGAGCGCAAGGAACAGCGCGATGTAACTCCCTGGGCTGTTTCCTTGCAGGCGCTCTGCCGCGGCACCTTGACGCTGAGACGCTGGCAAACCCATCTGAACGAGATCCATGATTCGGCAGACTATGTCGTCAAGATCCAGGCGCAGATACGCGGGGTGCTCCAGAGACGTCGATGGGTTCGCATCAAGGCTGCTTTGAGGAGCAGTCGGTCCACGTTCGTCAAGTTGCAGTCTGCCGCTCGACTGCGATTGGTGAAGCAGAACGTTTTCTAGCTTTCGAAGACGTTCTCCTCCCCGGTCGTTTAAGCGTCCATTGCCGGATTCCAGGCGCATGCGCGAGGAGCCGTATCAAGGCGGAAGGCTGAAGCTCAGTTGAATGCACTCCATAGCCACCGCGACATCTTCGTCTCATCTCAATCTCAACGTCGGGGTATTCTGACTCGCCGCAGGATGCGCAACGACGTTTCTCAGGCAGTCATTCGCATCCAAGCGGCCTGTCGCACCTACCTCGCTCGCAAGCGTCTCTTGGCTCTCATCCGGGGCTTGCGGAAAGCTACTTCGTCTGTTGTTTCCTTTCAGACTTTGGCGCGGGCCAAGCTCACTCGTCAGCGACATGATGCTGCCACACGTGCTCTCGCCATACCGAGTAGCGGATTACAGGTCTTAGCGCGAGCGTCTATAGCGCGCAATCGACATCGTGAGGTCACCAGGAAGCTGGACTTTGTCGCACCGGACATGGTCCGCTTCCAGGCCGCCGTTCGGGGTGTTTTGGCTCGCGACAGATATTGGTTGTGTAGAGAACATTTGCACAACGAGGACACCGCTATCTTCCTACGAGCTCTCTTCCGCGGGATGCTACAGCGCCGCAAGTTTCCGCGCCAAGATGGAGTCTTATCGTGCAAACCTTGGCAAGGTTGTGAAGATCCAATCGTTGTTCCGTGCGAAGGATACACGGGAGCAGCACAGGCAGCTCACCATGGGCCAGAACGTCACGATTGGCACTGTCAAGAACTTTGTGCATTTCCTTGATGACTCCGACGCTGATTTTAAGGAGGAGATCAGGGTCGAGCGTTTGCGGAAGCGAGTTCTAGAGCGGATTCGGGAGAACCAAACGGTTGAAAACGACGCGAACGATCTGGACGAGAAGATTGCTCTGCTGGTCAGGAATGTCAAGACGATGGAGAATGTGAAGCGCTTCGAAGATTGCACCACCGACGCCGCTGTGCATGCTGTGATGTCTTCGCTGATGACTGCTCACAGCGATCCCTTCTCGAAACCGAACACACCGGATTACAAGGCCCGCCGGAAATTGGAGCTACTACTAGCTACTCTGACTTTAGCGGACTGGGGTAAATATCTCAGTCGTTTGTGGACTTGTTTAAGTTTGTCGGGCCCTCTTTCTTTCTTCTGCTGGTACCAGAACAACGCGGCTCATGGACATGGGATGCGATGCACAGGTATGTCGACGCTTTCTTGTGTTCGCTCCTTGTACTGATCACTGCCCTCATCATATAGAGCGACATCACAAGTGATGACTGTCCATGCTCTTCTCTATACCTGTAAGTCGACGATCATTCTTGCAACTCTTGCTGACCAGCATCCTTGACTTGAAGGTTGACGACCACTAGCACGTCGGACATGGACACACGACGGTCGGCTGGGACGCGGTGTACGGTTTTTTTTTTTCGTTAGCTCGTTGTATCGTGTACTGACTACTGCTCCCATCTCACATCAGACAGTACTGCACGATATGACACAATGTCTTTTATCTGACTCGACCATTGCCTTCACCCAGATCTCGGCGCTCATCCAGTGTTGGACCTACTGAAGATGGTGAACCCTCTTTGCGAGCGCGCCATCTCTCACCGGCGATACTGGGCCTATCGCGCATGTAATGGACCGCCCCTTGCACCACTCTGTGCGATTTGTTCATGTACTGCGGTATGTACGCACTATTCCCCGCTGGTGATCACGTCAATCATTCACCGCCTAGCTCTCAATTACTATGTTGTGTGCGACGAATACAAAACTCAACACAGGTAACGACCCGTTCTTTGCGGGAGGTAGCGGTGTTTTGACTCGCGCGTTAAGATAGGTACTGTGTATTCCGAAGTCGATTGTTGGCGGTGCGCTCAATCCTGACGCTCACCGTCTCCCAATCGACCTACATGGCCTCGATTCGATTCGGATCCGCCGCCGCAAGGAGCATCAACTGTAGGCGAAGATCTTATCAGGTGTGTCAGCATTGTTAACAAGTGAGAATCGTTTACTCCACCGCCTGTTTGGGGTCATCTGTAGGGTCTGACATTTGAGTGTTGGTGTTGAGAAAGACGGCCGAAACGTTGCTGAGGGCAAAACCAAGCCATCATGCCGGATCTGTTCAGCCCATTCGTCACGCTAATCAGCGCCTGGCCAGTACTTAGGATGTAGGAAAGGTTGCAAATCGAAACTAAAAAATGAAAGGGCAAAGCCTCCGGGGCTTACTTAGTGGGCCTACGAATTGCTATGTTTTCAACATTCACGTCCCATGAACTTGTATGAGAATTTAATTCAACGTTTCTATGTTTAATAACGAAATGAATGAATGAATGAGACAATTCTGGCCTTGGCAAGAGTATCGAAGCGAAAACAAAGGCAACCCTGGCAGGTCAGAACGCTTAACATTGTCCACGTGTTGTCAGCACTCTCTCTGCCAATTACCATCACTGCCGGTGGCTTCGTTTCCTCACGCACCTCTTCAAGTATACCTGATTCTACCAATCGACAACACACGTTTTCTGGCAGCCTGGAGGACGAAACTGTTTCCGGGTCGGGTTTCTTTCTGCTCGCCAACCATCACGCGCGATTCGAGCACTGTCAGAGATGTCGGTGGACTTCCGGGGTTTGTTGTAATGGGATCCTGCAGCACCGTCCAGCTCTGATGTCTACCGTATAGATCCACGCCAATGGGGTCTCAAGACCGAATTTATCAAACCGCTCGGGAACGATCCTCCCTCAAGCTTTTTCCAGCACGATACTTCGTTGAGACCAACAACCGCGCCCGCCCTCGCCGCACCAGTCATACAACCTAATCCCATCTTGGACCCACCTAGGCCGCCATTCACCTATCCGCGGGGTGTCTCACTGGAGCTCAATACCAATGATATGCGATATCGCAGCAGAGCGTCGTACTCATTTCCCTTCACACCTTCGCCGAATCCGGGTCAAGAGGTCTCCCGTTTGGCGACCATTCAAGCTCCTCCGGGCACTGAGCCCGGCTCCTATGATTCCCCCACCTCGTCGTTCATAATGAACCCCATCCAGGGGATGACCCCACTTCCAATGGGCATTCCAGTCTGTGCCAACGTGAACGGCGACCAAACGACTTCAGTCACAGTGGCCACAGCGTTTGACCTCCCTAGTCTGGAGCGGTTTCCCGAATATAGCGCCATTCTCCAAGCGTCTAACGAGCTCTGGGATGTTTCGTGGGGTACCAAAGACGGTAACCCTGTCTATCGACTAGATGGCGTTGTAACAAATCTGCGATCCGCCAAACCAACCCCACCGTCGCTGTCCACCTCACCCAATGACTCGTCTTCTATACCTCCATCGTCTTTCGTCCTCATGAGAGACCCTGTCTCTCCCAGTACTCCGTCTGACGCAGATCTGCTGAAGGCACAGAGAAGTCCATGGTGTGGTTCAACCAATCAAGCTTCGACGCGCTTGGAAGGCAACGGGCCCGGATATGGCGTGGCTGCTACGCAATCCAACAGCAGCGAGGACGTTAGGCGTCGGCTTCGTGTCCTAGAGCTTCTACGGGATCTCTATAACCTCATGGCCCCATTGGCCCTGTCTAAGGAGGAATCCCTAGTCATCACTTTCCGGACTTTCGACTTGAATGTGTTTTCCTTTGGCGGTACCTCAGCGACAGGCTTGACCGGCGTGCAAGAGAACGTCTCTGCATCGTGGAGAGGTGGGGATCTTCGAGAGTTTATTGGACTCCTTCAGGGAAGCTTTCACGTCGATGTTCACGATGACCCTTGTCGCTGGACGCTACTAGTGATGCAGTTGCGGTTACCTCCTGGTGAGCTGGTTTGGCCAGATTTCGAAATTTTCAAACTAAACGGTTCTCTCAGGCAGCGATCCCGGGGCTTTTCTTTTGGCAAGATGGGGCCTTTATCTGCGGACAGAAGTTGGCGAAAATGGCCAAGTCCGTTTGTTTCTCTGGTTCAAGGGGAATGACTTGCATTCTGGCGTTGCACCTACTTGTGACCCAGAGGCCAGGCGCGTTTTCCTGGCCGAATTAGCCCAAGCCTTTAACACGCTGCCAGACGATGACATCCTCACTGTAAACCGGATAATATTTGTCTGTTATCCAACGGAGGATCTCACCCATCGCAAAATCCCCATGGCTATAATGCCTCATCACTCCCTATCAACAGCCTTTCCGCCTGCCGTCACCCAGTTCTACCAGACAAATGGCGTGCCCGCTCTGGGTAATGCCTATGCACTCCGTACACGACTTTTCTGGGAACGCTGCATGCAGACCTGGAACAACGCTCTTGTTGCTGGCGAATACCCAACCTTCCCACCGTCCAACGTCGCTCGACTTATCGACGGACCTGACGGGCAACGAATCCTTGTTGCGGAAGACTACTCATATCCTTCCTTTGTCCATAACGGCGAAGAACTCTGTATCAACCCGGTTGAGCACGCTCACTTCTTTGCAATCTGGCGGAGTATCTGGAAGCGACACGACACACTCTCGCGACAATATCTCCTCCGCATGACCAAAACCGACTTCAGAGTTGGCCAGATCAGTGCTGAACAGCAACTCCGGGCGGAGGATGGAGTTATCACTCTGGCAAGCATCCGCCATGAGCTGCAAATCGACATGACCGCTCTTGTTCAAGCTCGCCTTACCGAAGGACCCCTGCCCTTTTCGTTTCCTGCCCGCCGCAAGCGTCATGCCTTGGATGCACTTGAACACGAGCGTGCAGCTCCTCGCCTTCGACTCAATGCCGAACTTTGT
The DNA here is from genome assembly GCA_019915145.1 of Strobilurus orientalis. Lineage (NCBI taxonomy): Eukaryota > Fungi > Basidiomycota > Agaricomycetes > Agaricales > Physalacriaceae > Strobilurus > Strobilurus orientalis. Next base: position 3,031,178 of record JAHLML010000005.1, on the reverse strand, counting down.
ACTGAGGAGGAAGACAGCGACGGCATTGTGAAATCAACCCCTCCCCCTGAAAACAGCAGAGTCTCACCTGTAGCAGATTGCAGTGGTTCTCTGGTAGCGGCAGACATCATTGTTCCATGCGCCAGCTCCCCATTGACAGATACAGATGATCCTGATCTGGTTGCTTCGCCCGAAGACGCCCATGGCTCTTGTCCAAGCTCGCATGCCTTAGATGTGGGTGTCGCCACAACTTCGCGTCTACCAGACATACGAGACATATCTGGCACTCCTCCACATTCATCCAACCTGGACGTTGATTGCTCCCGCACGAGCTCGCCTATACGACGTGTCCATGACTCTCCCACACGTTCGCTTGACTCTCCCACACCTTTGCTTGACTCTCCCACACGTTCGCCTTCTCCGGCTGCCAACATGCGTTCCTCTAGCGAGCCGTCTTCCGACACATCTGATGATGGAGAGACCGAAGTGGATGACGACGACGATGGAGATGAGGAGGCTTCGCCAACCGTCTCAACTTTCGAAATATCATTCATTGTAGCGCACACACAAGCCACAGAGGTATGCATATTGTCGATGAGCCTGACCCATATTGATGTCTCTCGTCTTCAGCCCTATTCTGGTTGGAATTATAAAGTACGCTGGTCTGGTTATGCCGAGCTAGACGACACTTGGGAGCATGAAGATGCGCTGGCCAAGTCAGTGACGCCATCAACCTCAGTTGCTGCTTTCCATCTCACTTGCTTTTAGTGCTCAAGATCTCATATCGAGTTACTGGAGTCGTTACAAGGGCGTCATCCCAGATTTTGCCATGGGTCCACGTGTATCGCAGAGCAAGATCTGTCTGCTCGAATTCTTCGAGGACACAACCTTCTCCGAACATATTCGTCTGCTTGAAAACCTAGCCGACTCTCTTCGCACACAAAGTGCGGCGTCACACAGTCTTTCGACCCTTCTTGCTTCCAGTACTTGCTTACAGGAGATTGGTATTCGCCTGGAGACTAGCGAGGACTTTGCACGAGAGCTGGGGAAAGTCATTGGGCCCGCACTGAATAATGCCGTCCAAACGCTCACCCAGGCTCATCAGATCTCACTAGAGTCCCAGGCGAAGACATATATGCTCAATCAAGCCACCGGAAGAGCTTACTTATTCATCTTCAACTGGTTCATCGAATATGGTCCACACTTGACGTCTTCCCTTCTCAGTTCGTTCACCGACGGAACCCTGGTCGAGCGTTTTCCGCTATTCGCGCCAATCATTGCATGCATCATGGAGGCCTGGGAAAACTTGGTCTCTGCCATTGTCACCGGAAAGCAAACGTGGGCTCAAGCAAAAGCTTACCATGACGTAGTTCTGCTCCCCCACATTGTCGGTGGCCTCTTCCCATCACAAACGACTAACGTCAAGATCACCTTCCCGAAGTTTGGACGGGCTTTGTCTCTGGACAAACGCAAGAAGCATCTATTCAATACTATCTTCGATTTCCTCACCGCTCATTTTATCGAGGACTCATCCGACTTTTCTCTTGCGGTGGGCGGTATCAATCAATGTATCGTTCGTGGCGCTGTCGTCGATGCACTCGTGGATTGCTTCGACGACGACAGTATCCTGTGCTATCCGACGATCTCACGGAGTCTAGCCGCACCCTGGACGTTGTTTGATTGTTTCAAGGCTGATCAGGTCGCCAATGCCCTTCGCAATGCACCCGACGAAACAACCCAGCCTCTTCAGATGTGGTTGCAGGCGCAGCGGCGTCTCCCTGAGATTCAGGAAGAAGCTCGGAGGCTTGCTGTATGTTCCCGGGACATCGTTGAGCGCCTTACTTCGGTGAAAGTCCAGAAGGCTAGGCGTTCCCCTGCTCGCTGCCGAAAAGCTTCTCCCGATGACTTTTCTGGTATCCCAGTAGCCCCAGGCGCCCCATTGGCCGATATTTGTCGATATGAAGGTCAACCTTCACTCGGATTCATCAGTATCATGCTGCGAGAGGTCTTGGCCCATGCGCGAGGTAACAGCATCGTATATGTTGAATCCATGCGCAGGATACTACAGTGCCAACATCCCACCCGGAGTTCCCCCATCTCGGCAACCAAAAACCCTGACCATTACACACCTATCAGACACACGAACTTCCTTCAGACCCACGTAATGGCCAGTTTTCAGGATAACCGGTTGACCTCGACCTACGGTCTTTCCAACATTCTCCTTCGACTTGTTACCGGTCAAGGCTATCGTACTCGTACCTTTCTGGAGACACACCTACATCGTTGGTTCACGTCGGCAGCTGAATGCGTCCAGGTCTTCTCATTCGTCCGTACGGCAAATGCGGGCAAGAAACCCCGGGACCAGGTCCAATACGCTGATGGTTGCTGTTGGGGGCAATACAGCTGGCAACTCGACATCAAGGAGCAAGTTGGCAAGAAGAACCGACCGCTTGGCGATCAGTTTGCTGCTCTCTTCCGAGACCAAGTCCTTGAGGAATGGGCGAAATTCTGTGGCCCTTTCTTTGACCGCGACATCGCCGACATTCCCCTCTCCCAACTCCAGCCCTATAGCGCAGTTGCCAGCCTCCTTGATCGTCTCCACATTCCAGCATTTGGCCCCAAAAGCATCACTCGTATGCAGTTAGCCAACTTCTTGGCTATCGCTGGCCTCTGTCAGCCTCCTTCGGTTCGCGAGATGGCCGTGGTCGCCTTTCAAAATGGAAAAGGTGCACGCCATGGACTTATTGCATTGGGGTTCAACGTCCGCAACCTTGGTAGGCGTCTTTCGTTCCTGTGAGCGATCTTCTGTATAACATCTTCCTAGGTGAAACCTACTTTATCCGCGCGTTTGAATGTGTTTATCAGTTCCTCCACCACCATCTCTCACTCGAGGACAAGCGTACACTCGGCTTTGGGGCAATTTTTGTTGAGCATTTACTCTGCAAAGTCATCCGATGGATCAATATTCTCACAAGGGCCAAACTTATGGGCATAATAGAGAAGATACTAGCCAATGCAGGTATAGATGCATACGATTGGCGCTCAGAAGCATTCCCATCGCCTCTTTCAGTCGATAGAGAGCAGCTTAGTAGTTGGCTTGTCTTGTAGCATTGATTTGTAGTGTTTGATCATATGTACACTGTTATTTAACTAATCATCTGCTGCCACTTGGAAAGATCTCAGCCTCAACCTCGATAAGTGAGCGTCTCGGTGTTCTGATTCACCTGAATTCGACGATACGATGGCTTGTTAGCACGTGGCTCCAACGACCTTCCTTTCTCATACTATCACCACGACAGACCTTCTCTCACAGCCTCTAAGCTGACACTGCTTCTCAACGCTTGAAATCTCTTGTGTTGCCGGCAACTTCCCACATCGTCTCTGTTGGCAATTTCGAGATGGGGGACTGCACGACAACAGCGGGATTGGACATCTTTCTTTGAGTACACATTGTGTCCTTTTCTGTTTCGTCCGCTATGGTGGCTACAGCGGTAGTATCCTGTCCAAGGCACGCGACTGCTAGCTTGGAACGCGTCGTGGCCCTCATTCACGCGTGCAGAGTACCCGAAGGACTCATTTATGTTAGAATATCTCAAGCTGATGCAGGATTTCGGTGCGTAACACCTGGACACGCAGATCATGGCTCAATTACTTAGCAATTTGCCTTGATTTAAAGGCGCACAAGGCTTCGGGTGGCGTCCAGCCACTTGAAATGACGCGCGACATCCACCCCATATCTCACGGGTCTCTCAAACTCAACATCAATGATACGCGCACTTGCATCACACTGACGAACAAAGACGACCACGACATCATCATGGATTTCAGAGCCGGAACATGACAGATGAAGATTCCCAGGAGGCGCTCCCCGACCAATGTGCCGAAGCACGCGTGCGCGCAGACCACACTGCCGTTCAGCCCACGGAAGACCAAGCCCCAAAGGGTCTTCACCGTTGATTCCGACGCCGAAGAACAGTCGGACTCCGCCAGTTATACCCCCACCCGTTGCTTGACGCATACCGTAAGGACTTCTATCAAGGTCAGCATTGCCGAAATGACGATCGCGTCAGGAAGAGAGGAAGATTTGGATGATGAAGTACGCGACGACACGGACGATGGCGGATAACATCGTTCTCGCAGGCCTACAAGAGAAAGGGAGGCGCCCGTTCTGGCTTTGAAATCAACCAGACCACCAAATTCTTATGCGGTATGAATCCAATCTGCATATATTGTGAATAGGTTGCCTTACGACCCGTAGTCGCATCGCGCAAAGATGTCAAGGAAGCCTCTGCGAATCCGACGAAGAACAAATAGGGTGGCTAGAGTGATCCTTTGACCAGCACAGCGCCCTCGACCAAAGAATTTGCGTCCAAATTTCTATTCTGCTGCTTCACCTGCAAGCGTCTTTCTCACTACCACTACAGGTAGCTCAAGTCTGACGACGATGATACAACACTACAGGTGGCCGCTCTGCAAAGACTTCGTCTTGTTCACGTACCCGCTTGATGAGAACCTTGCTTGGTGTCCGTACCCAGTCACTACTGTCAAGGAGACACCCTTGTATGCGAACACCAGAACCACCTTCCGCGCGAGTATCTCACCGACGCACGACATGGGTGCCCCACTCGTGGCTTTTGTCTATCCACCCCGTGAAGCTCAACCATCAGTGGGGGCACAAAGGTTGACCTGCTCTCGGCATCGATGGGAGACCCCCGCCGTCAAGGAGCCCGCATTCATATTTGAGAACGACGCCTAGCGGGCCTCGTCGGTGAAGCTCAGCGCCCCTACGCCGCCGCTTCCTCAAGCCACAGAGGCGAGGCTTCCGCAGTGGCAGATGTACGATTAGATTCTGGATCTGAGGTTGTGGTATGTCGCGCCGCCGAACCCGAAGAAGAAGCCAACCAAGAGGAGGATGAGGAGAACAAGAACAAGGATGCGATGGATGTAGACGAGCAGGAAGTGTCGAGCCTTGGGCCTGATTATAATGCAGCACGGCGAGCAACCACCAGACAATAGACCATCGAGGACTGGGAGCAGAGGATTCGCCAGGTTTTCACTTCTATCAAGTGGGAGGAACTGTATTAAGTATCTCTGGAATATGGAGTGAACGCTGTCAGTCATTTTCCAGTCACAAAGATGATTAACTCCACTAAATCGCCAACTGTTTGCTCGCAGCGTTAGCTCATGAGACTGATCACTCTCAAGGGTATACTGAGTCGGCCATCGGTCGACAGTCAATGCGAGAGAGGACAGAAGTGAGTAATCCGCCCAGTAGTGTAGTCAACTTTAGTCAGTCGAAGTACTTTAGCACTTGAGAAGGTTCCAAAAGGCTGAGTGAGGTGCTTGTAGGTTTCGCGGCAAAATGCGGCGGACGATGATAGACTCACCCCGTCAAGAAGGGAAGGACTCGGTGGTATGGTATGCGAATCTCTACCATATATATATGGGTCTGATCCTGTCACCATTTCTGCCATTCCTTCCTTCCTGACCGTTTGTGTCTATCGTATCCATCCTGTGGTACTTGTCGTATTGCGTTGCGTACCGTCTGGCGTTGCGTACCGTCTGGTCCATCCATCTTTGCCCTCAGTGCCACCTGGTCCATCCTTCCATCCATCTTTACCCTCAGTGTCTGCCTGCTAGAGATGTCGGTCGTCGCCAGACACATCTATCAGGACGTCTATCAGGACGTCTCAGTCTCGGACGCTAACGCTAACAAGTGAGTGGCCCCCGTCCATCCAGCCCTTTCTCTTCTGTGTGCCACTCTGTGCCACTCCACTCCTGCCTGCGGTTATACCTGCATTTCTGTCTGTGTCTGTCCTGTTATCTGTCCGTTTTTCGTTTCATTCTATTCCTTGCTTTGTCGCGCGCGCGAACTCCAGCGTGCTGTGCTGGCCTTTCTTTCATTCATCCACGCGCCACGAGTTCGTTTGTCTGTCGGTCGCGTTCATTCAGTCCAGTTCATTCCATTCACTCGTTCACTCGCGCGCGCGTCACATTATTCATGATGATTATTCGGTTCGATCTTAATCCTCTTGAGTTGCCGCGCTTCCTTCTCGTCTATTTCCATTTTCCTTCCGCTTTCCCTTCTTTTGGGTCGTTAGGGGGCGGCCTCGTGTCGGGCCCCACTGTTGTTCCAGAAGGATTCACGATTCTCCCCTCCGGTTGATGGGCACAGCCACCCGGAGGCTGGAATCGTGAATCTGATGAGGTGAAAACGACATCTCCACTAGATCCTAATTTATTGTTTGAATTTCAATCATCAATGACCTGACCCCCGCGTTTCATAACGTGACAGCTTCAACAGGAACGACATTGGCAATGGTCGACAACCCTCGACAACCGCACGCGCTGCGTTGTTGGACCATATCATATGGGCCCGACACGCTCGTCGCAAGGACCCCAGGCAACAGACCAAAAGGTCAAATCCGCTGTGCGGAAGAAAAAGTGAGTTTTTGACAATAACTATGATCTAAAACCGGAAGGAAATTGCACTTTTGACCGAACATGTGTGATCCAAAGTGCGGAAGAAAATCGTACTTGTGAGATATCTCAGATCCAAATCCGGAAGACTTTTGAACATTTTGGACAGGTCGCCACAAAAATTTGGGCCGCAGCCCGCCCTGGGCCCCGACGCGCGTCGGGATCTGGTTCAGCGCCAAAAATGGGCGGGATTGGCGCTCCCGACGAAAATCTAAGATCCTTGGTGCGGAAGAATTTCTGAGTTTTGGGGGGTCAAATCCCGCGTTCGGAAGACTTTCAGACCAAATGCGTGCGGAAGAAAAATCCCAGATTGGCTTCAAAAAGATCTGACCTTTTGGTCTGTTGCCCGGGGTCCTTCGTCGCACCTCCTCGGAGTCTCGGACATGGATAAGATCCCATCAAGGGTTTTTGATTGGGGCGGAATAGGCCAAGTGTACGTGTACCACCTAAAACTCAACCTCAGTGGCTCCCAGTCTGGCGGCTTCACCTGCTTTTTCCATGAAGGTTTTGATTCTGTCTTGGGCGTCATGATGGTCCGCTGCAACTCCGTTCTATTCTCACCATTAAGAGGCGGCGAATGGTGGAAGGAGATCACACTGACCGTTGTCGTTAAATTTGCATACTTGGGCTGCTGCAGTTGATGGTTGAGGTACCTGAAAACATTGTCGGTACGTGTAAGACGGGGTAATAATATGTACAGAGGACTTACTCAACGTATTTCTGAGCAGGATTGGCAATTCCCGGAATTGGAGGAATCCTGAAACCAGGCTTCAACGCCTTGAACGCCTCAATCTTAGCCGGAGTGATAACCCTCCCGAAAAAGAGGACATTCCCAAGCGGGAACGGATGCCACTGAAAGTTTGCCCACATCAGCTTATCCACTTCCTCCCGTGGCACACCACTTCTCAATTTTTCTGCGCGTTCCCTTCGTGAGATGGCAAGGGCATGCGACTCGATGCTGGGCTGCACTTGCGTGCACTGGACGTGAATGGACATGTTCTGTTTCCCTTTGACGACAGCGCTCCCCGGCGTCGGTTGCATGGTACAGACAAGGCTGACGGATTTGTGAAGTGCGTTCTGGGGGTGGTTGATAAGATCAAGGCTCGCAATGAGGACGTAGTCGACCCATATGAGGAGGTCTTCGCATTGGTTGATACGACGGCCGATGGCGATGACGGGATTGCTCTTGGACGGGCCGTCGCCATCGGCGTTCTGCATTTTACGACAATCCGCCTTATGGGAGGGCCTTGGCGGCGTTCAACAACTGAAGATCGCTCGATGGCAGGACGTACCAGTGCGCTTTTTGGCAAACTTTATTGCCATATACCGTTTGTTTGCACTGAAGATTAGGTCAGATCCTGCGATATGGCATAGAACGAGACGACATGCTCACACCGGAGCATCTCAACAGGTTGCCGCGACTCAGACTGTCGCAGTTCCCGCAGATGGCAGATTTCGCGGGCATGGTTGAACGCTCAGTTAGACTACGCGCGCATGCAAGCGTGCGGTCTTTATGCACATGGATCCGAAGGCGCCTAAAGAAGCTACATACAAAGGTTCATGGGCCGCTCAAGCACGAGATTCCGGAGGCGCCGCAAGAAGTGATGCGCAAATGAAGCTTAACAAGCACTTGTGCTCAGACAACGCAGATAGTCATGGGATGATCCAATACAGACCAGTCAACAGAGCGAAATGAACTCAAAGCGAGGAAGTATGCGGCGATTTCCGAATGACAGTAGATTGACGCACTCATTATAGTCTGTACTTGTATCTCGCATTCTTCTCTCAACAGAGTACGCTTAGTGGCGGCTTGCGAAGTCCTTCGACTTTGACCATCGCTCCGAGACGACTACGCGAAGGGTTTCACAATTGCCTTGCCTTTCATTGAGCTCGAGGTCGCACACATGGCTTACACGCCCTTTCATCCAGCCATGACCTCAAAGACTCGGAACCTGTATCTCTCTCTCTCTCTCTCTCTCTCCCTCCTACCAATATCCCCGTCTGTATCCATGTCCGCCGCCATCCCGCTCTTCTCAGCTGCCCATCTCCAGCGACGCGACCTGTACTTCAGCCAGACTTCCGATGATTGGCAACGTCATACAGCGCGTGACGTAAAGCCTTTCGGACAGCCGGAGTACCCGAACTCGAATCAACCCACATACTCTGTTCCTTCCCACCACAGCGACCACAAATCCAAGACGATACAAAGCTCACGGAAGGACAAGCGTAGAATGACGGTCAAACCGCCTGCCTGGATAACCGCTTGGTTCTTGCTAACCGCGCCAGTACGTTCATCCAGCTGGTCGAAATTAGTGGCCAATGATGTGAATATCTCTTAGGTGATTGCGTGGGACGTGAGCTACTGCTTCATGAGGTCCGTCGTTGATAGTACAGCAGAATCATCTCACTCAAATCCTGTCATCAGGCCTCGTTCATTCAAAGGCGGAGACCTCCACTGGATCTGGTCTCCATATTCCATTTACCAGAACGTACGCAACACGAATACGATGGAGTGGGACTGTAATCATACAATCGACAGATTGACCTGGTTTACGGTGTACGCGCATACGAAGAAATGGATGGCTTCACCAATGCCCAATGTACGTTCTCATCCTTTCGGCTCATTGACCGTCCGTAACCACATCCCATTGGCGCTTGACAGCTTTCATGAACGTTGTCGAAACGATGATAAATCTCATATACCTCTACCTCGCGCATGTTGCGCAGTGGCCCGCCGCTCCGCTCGTGGGATTCACCGCAGCGAATCTCACGCTCGCCAAAACCACTCTGTACTGGTTGCAGGAGTACTTCTGCGGTTATTGCAAGATTGGACACAATACGACATCGGACTTGTTCGTGTATTGGATTATTCCTAATGGGTACGTCCGCTGTCATTTGAGGTTTTGACAAGCTGACGGGCTCGGGCTAGGCTGTGGATCGTGGTTCCAGCAATCATTGTCTGGACGATGGGGAAGGATCTGTGTGAACGGCTGTCCTTGGTGGAGATTAAGACTAAGAAAAAGAATAGTTAACCGTAACGTAGCATAAGATCTTCTGGTGGTTCGCAGACATCAGACTCACGGATCGAGGCAGCATACAGTTAGGACATTGCATCCGACTTTAGCTCAGTTGGAAGAGCGTCAGACTGTAATGGATATCATCTGAATGTCGCCTGTTCGAACCAGGCAAGTCGGATTTTTGCCAATACGCCACAGCTGGGTCGTCATTCGAATTGCGAAGCTCTAAACTTTTTACTTGACGCGCTTACTAGGGTGGCGCAGTAAACCTCCGGGGGGTGTTAGTAACGGTATCGATACCGACCCCAATTTTTGCCCTGGTTTCAAAACCGTTACTAACGGTTTTGGTACCGACACGTGATCGCTCCACGTGATGGGCGCGCCGCCCTCCCGCCACGATCCCGCCCATCTCCCGCTTGCCCCGCGGTGCTGCAGACAGCACGTGAATCCATCACATGCCGGTATCGAAACCTACCTCCCGACCGGTGGGGGTTTCGATACCGTATCAATACTGTTAATAACCGCCGTAAACCCTAGGTGTATCAAAACCTAGGGTTTACTGCGCCACCCTAGCGCTTACTCTACAAGTAATACTAACAAGGTAGCTACAGGTAGCTACTGATACCCACCACGTCGGAAGAGCTTGAGACGTCAAAGTTCAAACTTTGGGCCCAGCGCCCGGGCCCCGACCCAAGCACGGCCGCGGCCGCGCGCGACAATGGACGCGTCGCGCCAAGAGGATCACAGTCCTCGTCGGTTCTACTGCGGTTTCTATCCGTGAGCTTGGACAACGCGAATGGGGTGATTTACGTTCTATACTCGTATAAGTAACAATGAGAAATCTTGCAATCGGTGTATTCATCAATGCAAGTATACCCTCCATAAGGCATGACTTGCCCGTGATTGTCAAAAAGTTCGCTAATAGTAATACGTGGCATTCCGTGGGAGTCGATTAGTATGCCATTCTCTTGTAACGATTCATCGACCTCTGCAACTGCAACAACCAGATCAGCATACTTATAATCCAGGGTCCATGTGAGGCTTGTGAGCTGGACCCATGGATCTTTGAGCCAGAATAGCGTCCATTGTAAGAAGATTCATAATCCGCTTTGAGATCGAGAGAACCAGGAGAGCGCCCATCTATTATAAGCGCGTTCATTAGTCACGCACTCAGGGCGCATTACTTATAAGGCTACATCGATTGCCCAAATCGCATCCCCAAACAACCATCATGAGCTTCTGCAAGGACTGTGTGAAAGGTCGCCTAACTCTCTCTTCCTCGACGTCGACGACTTACATGTACACTAGGTGTTACTCACGACGGCACTCCCTCGGGTGACTGATTAAACAACTTTTCTTTCAAAGCGACTGACATCCATTGCGATCAGGGAAGTATGAGACGATTGGCGGTGTTGAGTGCTACGTCGCAACTCCCGAAGTCGATTACCCAAAGGACAAGGTTGTGCTCTTCTTGACCGACATCTTTGGCCTACCTCTCGTCAACAGCCGAGTACGTTTATGCAATCCAAGATGCTCATATACCATCTTACGGGTCTCTTGCAGCTCCTCGCCGATGATTACGCGTTGAATGGATACAAGGTGGGCTTGAATCTGTGTTAATGGGCTGTTGTCTCAATACAAGCAGACCATCGTCCCAGATATACTCAATGGTGACGCAGTTCCTGTCGAGGCCATGGAGGCTGGTGTAAGTGACATCCTGGGTGTCTAAATTCTTCCCGCTGACATTCGTAAGCAGACTTTCAACCTTGGAGAGTGGTTTGGCACTCATGGGCAGAGCGACACTCGCCCAACCGTTGACAAGGTCATCGCTGCCCTCAAGGAGACTGGCGTTACTGAATTTGCCGCGTTGGGTTTCTGTTTCGGTGGTGCGTAGTTTTCGGGGAATGCTTTAGATCGACGCTGATCATCGTCTGGCAGCTCGCTACGTCTTCGACCTTGCCTTCGATAACATCATCAAAGTCGGCGCCGTTGCGCACCCTTCGTTGCTCAAGTTCCCCGACGATTTTGAGAAATACGTCTCCACTTCCAAGACGCCTCTTCTCATCAACAGTTGCACCAACGACACTCAATTCCCTCTCGAGATCCAACCGAAGACGGATGAGATCTTCGCCAAATATGAACCTGGTTACAAGCGCGAATATTTCGAGGGCTGCACCCACGGTTTCGCTGTCCGCGGTGATCTGTCGGACCCCAAGGTCAAAGCCGGAAAGGAAGGCGCGTTCAAGGCCTCGGTGGAATGGCTCGGCAAGCACATCTGAAAGATAGTGGGGGAGAAGTCAATTAAATTCAAACGTACTGTGTAAATCAATCCTTTCTGGCTTTGCATATCCATGCCTAGGAATAAGAAATCCAATGGCACAATGGTGTTGCGTTTCCTGACGACCGGTAGCTTTCGACGCATTCTTCGACCAGGCGAGTAGCGCATCCTTCGATGATGCGATTGACGCGTCGCGGGCGAAACAACGCCGGACCCAAGGGAATGCCTCAGAGGCGAGAAACCGAGGAAATCCAGCAAGATCCTGACGCTATAGGAACAGAGTCTCCCTAATTTGATACACGGCGGCGGCGGGTTTAGTTTGGCGCTCACGAGTCAAGATAAACCGCTGACATTGTTCCCCACCGGTAAGTAATAGAAGATCGCTGCGTTAAAAATAAGGTAGTAATGATGATGTGGTATAGCAAGTAGGCAGAGTATATGTATTGTTTTCTTGCGATCCAATCGCGCCAATTAAAGCTGCCTGCAAGCACCTCCACCGAGAAAGGCATTAGCACGACCGCCGTCAGTGACAAATTCACTACCATTCATGTACGCCCCCGCACGACTCGCCAAATAGAGAACAGCCCCAGCCATATCCTCCTCTGTCCCATTGCGGCGTGCAGGGACATCCATGCAGAGCACATCTGGATCCAAGTTGCAGCTGGCGTCCGCCACCTTGGATGTAGTCATCTCGCTCGGCCACACCCCCGGCGCGATGGTGTTGCTGCGAATTCCCCAAGGAACGAGCAAGTTCGCCATGACACGTCCAAGATGTGCACATGCTGCCTTGCTCAAGGTGTAAGACATTGAAAGTCTGTCTCAATGAGCAAGGATTTGAATGGAACAAAAACAATTCACGTACATCTTCGCATCAAATCGAAACGCGCCAGAGGAGGACACAGTGAGCACCTGTGATGAGTGGTACGGTGGTCGGGAGAAGGATCCAGGAAACGCGTCAGTGTGCAGCTGTTGTCGAATATTGCCTTGATGCAGCAGATCGAGGAATGCGATGGTGGTGTAATAAGGTGCGGTGACGTTGGTGGCGAAGACTTGCGCAAAGTCTTCTGGAGAACCCGTGTTCCACAAGGCCGATTGGAACGACTTTATGGAGGGGATGGAAGGCCCACTATCGGGCAAGTCGGGCGGAGAAGGTGGACACTCCATGTGACCGTCGCGAGGTGACGGAAGAGGGTGAGAGAAGAGGTTCTTGGCGATCCCCGCATTATTCACTAGTAAATCGACGTAGCCGTGTTGAGCTTTGATAGTTTCAACAACGGAGAGCAGACTGGCACGGTCAGTGACATCGCCTTGTACCGGGATAATCTTGCCGAATTTCTTGAAGGTGTCAGTTTTATCCAAGGAAAGGTACGATTGGAACAAAAACATACGCTGTGCAAGCAAGCGGCTCCTTCAAGGACCTCCAATCGGCGTCCAACAATGTAGACAGTGGCGCCGTTGTGCTCGAGGGCCTTAGCCATGATGAGGCCAATACCTGTAAGTATACTCAGTCGCAAACTTTGCATGCAGCGATGGAAGAGACAAACCAGTTCCACCACCCGTGACCACGGCAACCAAGCCCTCGACACTGAAGATGTGAGCAGGGGAGTAGGGATCGCGTGAAGCGGATGCGAATGAGGCGTCCATCGTCAGAGGATTCAATAAGCTGTAGAATGTAGTCGCGATGGAGAGATGAAGCTGATTTGGTTGTTGGCGCCTTCGCCCTCGTATTTATACGCTCAACTGCTATGCAAATCCTGTCTGAGCCATAAACTCCTCGATGTTTACGCATCCGAGGCCGATGCGCACATTATGTCCATGTAGATCCCCTCCGTGGCAAAGGTACGAGAAGCTTCGGCCACAGATGAGAATCTCGGATGTATGATCCCATCCCTTAGGCCTGAATTAGCAAAGGGTCGTATTGCTCATCAAGGTTCCATCCACCAACCAATATCCCAGGAAACTCACTGGCATGAAGAGCGCCTGGCCATCGCGTTGCCCAGCGACTATGTTTTGACTCGCTCAGGCTTAGCGGCGAGTTACGCTTCAGCCTTCAAGCTCCGTAACCTCGCATCGAAAGTATCACTTCGGCTTCGACTGCGTATTGCGCTCGGACGATTTCCTATCTCGCTGCAGTGTGTACGCCGTGGCCCCCCGGTATCAACCAAGCAATGAGGCATCACCTATCATGAATGTCCAGCAATGGCCGCAACCCGGAGTCTGCAATATCCAAATGTAGCACAACGTCGTCGCGTTTCCGCGGAAGGGTAAGAGCTCGAATCAGATTCTCCTTCGAAGCACCCTGAAAAGGTTGAGAACATCTTTGGGAGCTCGAGAGTTCGGAGCTTACACGTATAGGTATCATAGCTTGAGCATCATCTACATCATTAAGTTTGCGATATGAGCATCCTGGACAAAAAGGCAGGACTCCCGAGACACTCCACCGGACTGAATACGTCGATGGTGGCGCTGAATGCCATGGAAGGTTTACAGTCCGAAGAACTACGTCTAACGAGGGGGCGGAATGGTATTGCGCGGGTGATGCGGATTGGGCCGATACTAGAGTCCTCGTAGTTGATCTCCTCCGATCCCGGAATGACAGTGAACCTGATGTGTCGGAGAATGAGAATAGAGACAAGTCCGAGGAAGCCCCAGAGTAGCAAGAAGAGGTGGGGATCACAAAACGCCCGATGAGACATGGGTCGCGTAAGCCAACATCGAGTGTAGATAGATAACTTGAACTACGCGTTTTTTGAGATCGTATGAGTAGCTCAGAATGGAATAGCAGCCCACCACGCTGGAGGAAGACGGTCTTTACGGTCGAACGACCCTCGTGAAAGTTGGGATATTTCGATATCGCCAGCTGAGTTCGCTTTCACTTGGGTCCGTCAAAGACATCGATCGAAGTGCCTTGCGTTTGGTTGTGCAGTGGTGCTTTGCGCGGGTCTTGCCAAGTCAATACGGAAGTCCGGGGAGCGGGTATGATGATACACTCACGAGAATTGTGTGCCAAGCACGTTTCTTAGGAAAACTTTATTATGGGGACCTGGACCCACAACACGTCCCAACTTGCGCGTATAATCACGACCAATAGGTTCATTCTCCAATATCACTCACTCCAGGAGCATGATGCTGCCAACGGAGACTTCTGGCGACCTGTGTATGACGTGGTCAGGACACTACTGTCAGACGACGATATCTCAGGCAGTTTAACGTTTAGAGGCCAGAGTCAACGTACTATGTAAATTTGAGTGATGGTCTTGTCTGAGACTCTGAGTTGTGCTGGAGTTGTGACAAGTCATGAGTCCGATCCCGGGCCGTTTAACCGATGCCTTGTCACACGAAAACGTCATCGCCTTTCAAGTACCTACAGTCAGCCAACAGTCAGCTCAGTCAGCTCGGATTCCCATCGTGGTCCCATCCTCTGCACTATGACTAGGCTTTCCCCACCGCCTGGATCATATGCGCCCCTCAGTATTCTCTCCCTTCCTACAGAAATTATAGAGGACGTTATTCTCTTATCTACCCTCCCCTTCCTCACCTACGGGCCTCGTTCCATCACTGCTCTGGCTCGAACATGTCAACTCTTCCGCTCTCTGATATATAACGCGCCGGACTCACACCTTTGGCGGGAGATGTTTCTTTCCGCTTTTGATGATCCCAGACTGGTGGAGGCCAAGTGTGGGTTTCCTGAGCACGGCCGAGTACGTGATTGGGAAGCGTCGTACAAATCTCGCGCAGGAGAGCTCGAGGAGCACGCATTGATAGAGACGGCATTCGATGCACCTCCCCTTCCTCGAATCGAGCATGTGAGGACCAACAAGATTGTTCCACTTCCTCTTCGCCACAGGGACGCGGTATCCTCGAATTCCATCTGGATGGATCACCTTTTCACGGCCGAAGGAGACTCCTTCTTACAGTTGTACAAGGACAGCCCAAGACTGCAGTGGCTTTATGGTCCCCGGTTCACTGACCAGAGCTCCCAGCGTCTTCTGGGAAGAGTCATTGTCTATAACATGCGATATCTGAGTCCTAATCGCTGCTGGGGCCCGTTCAAGCCTATCGTGGAGGAGGAAGAAATTAAACACAACCCAGCGGAGGCTTTGGAGATCTATGGCGTACGCTTACATCCCTCGGCACTTGACGAAGACCTCGACGATCCAGACTACGTTGATTCGGATGCCGAAGCAGATTCCACCACAGTGTCGCCCGGCGGCATCATCTATCCCCTGCTGCTCTTTGATCATCTCCAAACCGGCCCATTGGTTGTCATCGACACGATATTTCCGGCCTTGCCACACTCTCTGATTCCGGACTACAAGTGGCTGGCAGCAGCAAGGTTGTTACTTGAAGAGAATATTAAGGACCGAGCTGCAGACATCTTCCCCGAGCCTGAGGCAGAGGCGGACTTTCTTCAAGAGCTCGTGGATCTCCGCGGTCTCGAGGTGCTTAGAATGGGGGGTGCTCCAGGTTATTGGGATTGTGCCACGAAATGGGGCGAGGCGGGAACCGGAGAAGACGCCAAAGGGAAAGGGAAGGAAGAGGAGGAGGGGTGGGATTGGGCTGGTGTCGAAGGTGAATACAGGTAGGTGCCGCGGACGCCTGTATTCCTTTGCCAATTCTGATCAAGCGCAGACGCGTAGTTTGTTGGATGGATTATCGACAGTTACTCTGTGCGTAATTTGCGCATCCTTCATGTCGATATTCGCTAACTACCCAGTTTTCACCAAGTGCATAACCTCCAAGGACAAAGTGCAGCCTCTTCTGCGGCCGCAAGACATAACCGCGAAACTACTCGCGTTTTCCCCTTGACTCTGCACGTGTCCGGATATCAACCACCGCCAGCTCGTCCAGTAGATTACGACCAACTCACGCCTCACCAGCGTCTGTGTTACCTTCTCCCCATCATTGAAGTTGAAGGTGAAAGCACTGGAAGCGATGTTGACGCAGATGCCGGGCGACGTATTTGGGGAACAGTCAGGATGATTGGCGAGGGCACCGTTCGATGGAGCTTGGTATGCAGATGCTGCTTTTCAGTCATATGTATTGTTAACCGACCGAATAGACCTCAGCCGAAACAAACTCGGACGACCCCGAGTGGATTACAGAGAGCGTACAGGTGGGACAACCTGGTAGCGCCATGGGTTTTATGGGACTCTGGACGGGAGCGGAACATGAGAAGACGGATCCCATCGGGCCATGTTGGGCATGGAAAGTGAATTAGGGTTTTTAAACTATCAAGATTGAACGCTATGTAGAAGACTCGTGAAATTCCAATACTTACAATGGAGGTCATTTTGACACAATTAAACTCGTCATACTTCAAGACAAATGCTAGGCTTGAAATGCATCCACCGGAGAGGACTGTTGTGTGATAAGGAACACTATGGTTAACTCACGGATGACTGTTATGAGCGGTAGAATAGACATTTAGTCAAAAAGATAACATTTACTGACGTATCCCGGGTTATGTGTGGCGCACATGGGCCTCGGAGTCCGGCCCTGCCCTCGAGGCAGGGCTTAATTCACTGGCGTTCTCAAGCTCAAATCCTGCCCTGACCCGCGCATCTCTATCATCGCAGAACGTGTTACTCTGGGGAAGGGATGATGAGAAGACTGAAACGACGGATCCACGGTTCGTTTACCTATGACCTCCAAGAGATTACGCTTCATCAGAGACGTGCACGACCCTTGGAGCAGAGCGCGCATGTCTACACCGGCGCAGACCTCTTCTAGCTTTCCCAGTCCAGACATTGCCCCGGCTGGGACAGGAAGTATGACTTTCACCGAGCTCAACAGTGGCATAGACGCCAGAGTGCTGTCTACCGTGTTCAGCACTCCCTGAATTTGACTGCGCATTACTGTAGATTCGGAGCCTCGGGACTTAAACTGAAAGGTCAACTCGCGCAGACGGATATCTTCCCTGGGTCCCTTGGATTCTGCGCAAAGAGTAGTGATCCACCACGCTAACCACGACGAGTCCAAGCTGGGTAGACCGATGTGGAGACGCTCGAGGCGAAGGACAGGGAATCTTGGCATCTGAGCGGCAAGCCTGCTCTGGGCTAGAGGGCGCAGTCAGTTTATACGGTTCTGCGAGGAGTAAAATGTAGACGTACTAGCCAAGTGAGAGATGCTACCCACAGGATTCGTGAGGGTCAATGACCTCATATCGGGAAGGTGCTCGACGATATGGGCAATGGAAGGGAGTTCATTGATGAAATAGGACTGGACGCTCAATGATTGGAGACCTTTGAGCCAACTATCTTTCAGGTCGTGGAACATGAAGAGACCTATTCCGGTTGACATGACCCCCGCTGTGAGCGTCAATCGAGTAAGCTGAGTTGACGCGATACCATCACTAGGGGAGGGAAAGGCGGGCGCCATGGTATCAACGTAGAGGAGGCGGAGAGAGTTCACGGAGGGCAGGTAGGACATGATGGCAAATACTGATATCGTGGATTCCAAGAAGGCCTTGTTCAGCGTCAAAGTCTCGACTCTGGGTGACGCAATGATGTCCATCAAGCTACCGGAGCCTGTGTATGCCTGTAGTTTGACCATATCCCTGAGCTCGACAGATTTGACGTTGTGCAACGCCTGGTACACACGAGAGAGCGCCTTATCATCGTGCAAGTGCAGGCGTCCAGAAGGACCGCCAATAGAAATGGGAGGCTCTGCACAGATGAGTCGAAGGCATCGCACCAGAGGAATCAGGTGGGGAGATGTCTCTAGGAGGAGGAGAAAGCTCGAGGGCGATTGCCTCGTGGGCGAGAATGTGATGCTGTGGAAGATATGTTTTTGAGCGCGAAGACGGAAACAGCAGGCTGTAGAGGAAATTGTGATGAGACAAGGACGGTCGTCGTGCAAGCAGTCGACTATCTCGTCAAGAAGTTCCTGTGGGAGGATGGCGCTGAGAGACATGTTGGGGTAAGAGCGAGTATCTCTGGACGCTCTCATACTCACCCTGAGATCCAGCTTTTAAAGAAACCATTCAATTGAAGCCGCTTTGGGGTCAGGAGGTTTCACTAATTTGCCGAGCAATAGCAGATAAGTACTTACAGGAACAGAACTGTGTACAAGTTAAGTAGCTGGCACTTGGCCCGAGGGACTCAGGGTAAGGTCGGCAAGAACCGATCCGTGGAGCCCCCGGCATCGTCTCCGTCTGAACTTCTTGGTCTCTCACCATGAGCGCCTGAGCCAGGGCACAACACCGTCCACATTCAATGTTCATTCTTAGGCGTCCCTTGTCTACACTTGCACATTTACGCATAAGTCTCCCGGACTCCGGATTCCGAACACAAGGTCGCCGTACTTAGTGCTTCTTAGCCTCACCTTGTCAGGAGCGTGACATTAATTTGACAGGCCTTAGTGAGCCTTAGTGGGGACGACGACATGACCTTAACCTCGAGGTGAGAGCACAAAGAACCACTGCTCGAAAATCTTCCCGATACTCATTTCTCGGAACACACGACGAAGTGGTGCTACGGTCCCTATAGACGAAGCCAGGACGAAGCAGCAGGCTTGCCGCTTGACATTAATACAGAGTCAAATCCACCCGGGTCCTATCTTGTGGCCAGGGCTCGGAAAATGGCCCGTTTGAAGTCAAGTCAGCCGGCTGGATAGCATGCAAGACACGACGTTTGCAGATGTTTCTTATTGCGCTGTCATCCAGACAAAGTATGATTTTGTAACTCCCGGGAGTTCAACGCTTTTTTTCCGCGCGCGCCACATCAACGCGGAGGGCTTTCACTCCGATCCGAGGTCTTTCTAAACACTCGGGGTACTGATCCTCCTCGCTGAACCAGGCTGAGCCTCCGAGCACTTAGCACTGACTTTGGAAGTCATCAGGATACCGCGGACGGATAGTCTTTGCTCGAAGTCGCGCCGAGGATGACGATACAGCTGGTATATAATCTGAATATTTCCAAGAAAACGAACGATTAGCTCTCAGTACGCAGCCTCAGATACATTGACAACCTCTTCAATCGCAATGTCCATCGCCTCCAAACCCAACTTCTTCCTGACACGCGTTGGTGACGAACTCTCTCTTCACCAAGATGCCCCCGCTCCCCTAAACCTCAATGAACCCAAGAAACGAGTCTTGGTTATCGGTGGCGGCGTCACCGGATTCACTGTTAGTTACTTCAACTTCAGAAAGCTTACTTCATGTCTAACTTCTCTTCAGTCGGCTTGGGCACTCTTGGACGCGGGCTACGATGTCACCATCGTCGCTGAACGCTGGGCCGACCCCAAGAACCGCATCACTTCTCAAATCGCCGGTGCCTTGTGAGTATCCATCTTATCAACTCAGGTCTGCTGGTGACTAAACGTTCATTCCTTAGGTGGGAGTGGCCTCCTGCAGTCTGTGGAAAGCACACCGATGTCATCTCGCTTCACAACTCGAAGCGGTGGTGCATGACATCCTACCGAGTCTTCGACAAGCTTCAAGAGATCATGCCCGCCGATGACTGCCTCGACCATGGCGTTCGTATGCGGATGGCCAACTTCTTCTTCGACCAAGTCCTTGAGAGCATGCCCGACCGTGGACAGCTCGATAAATACGAAGAGATCGTCTCGCAAGGCGAGGTAAGCGTTTTGATGACTGCGATAGAGGTGTATACTGACCGAGTCTCCAGATCAAAGGTGTTAGGCGAGATGCCAACATCGTTTGCGAACGCGCAGTCAACCAGAAGGCTGGTGTCATCGACGCCTATCAGCACTTGGCACCAGTTATCGACACGGACGCGTACATGAATTGGCTTCGTTTCGTCCTGATCTGCAAGGGCGCGGTCATGGAAACTCGCAAGATTAGCGGAGACCTTCTTGAGCAGGAGGAAGAGCTCCTTGCCGAGTATGGAGCAGATGCCATCGTCAATGCCACTGGCCTTTCCGGCCTTGAGCTGGCTGGCGACGCTTCTGTGTACCCTCTCCGCGGTGCCCTCATTCGAGTTGTGAACGATGGCACAAAGTTTCCCAAGGTCACTGAAGCACTCGCTGTCACTCACGACGACACCCGCGGCGAGGACGAGGATATCGTTTTCATTGTTCCGCGCAATGACAACACCCTCATCCTCGGCGGTCTTGCTCAGCCCCACAAATACGAGCTCGATCTTACCCCTCGACAGCCCCGAAATCGTTCGCATGCGCCAGCGCTGCAACAACTTCGTCCCTGGGCTCGAGAACGCTGACTACGATCCGGATGCGTCTTTGGTACAAGGGCTACGCCCTTTTCGTGGCTCCAACGTTCGCGTTGAGCGGGAGCTGCGCACCAAGGCCGACGGCACCATCAGCCACATTGTCCACTCTTACGGTCAAGGTGGCGCTGGGTTTTCTCTTTCCTTCGGTTGTGCGAACGACGTGCTGGAGCTTGTCCGAGAGCTTGATACCGGCGCTCTTCCATCGCAGATGTCCCTTCTTCGACTCCATCAGTAGGCCGTTGTTCGAGCTGTACTGTAGTTCCATAACTTATCACCTAAATTATATCTGCACAAATGAACTGAATCTCTTCCTTCCTTTGCCATTGGCCTGCTATCTTGCGACCCAAATAAAATAATCTTTGTGATGCCTTTCGGTCGACGAGGGCTTGCTGCTTCTTGAATTTTTTTTAGAAACTTATACAGTCACGCAGATACATGGACAGCAAATGAAATACAATATAGATACCACAAGATACGACTTAGAATACAGCAATTGATAGCAAAAGATCACTCATCATCCTGATCAACATCCATCTGCGCCTCCGGCTCCTCGTCATCAGTGTCCGAAAGCATCTCTTTACTTTTGAACTGCTTGCCTCCTCTCGATTTGCCTTCCTTCCTCTCAGCTTTCACCTCTTTCTCCGGAGCGTCGTCATCCTCGTCGTCGTCCTTGATGACACGTTTCTTCCTCTTCCGTACCGGTTTCTCCACCTCTTCCTCCTCACTCGCCTCACCAGCTTCCTCGCCATCCTCCCGCTGGCGCTTCCGTAACTTACCCTTCTTCCTCTTCTTCTTTCCACCCTCAGGCTCGTCTTCACCGCTGTTATTGGCAGTAGGGGCATTCGATTTGCGTGACCGCTTCGGCTTCTTCTCCTTCTCCTCATCACTGTCAGCATATAACCGTGAATCTCTCGTCCAGGCCTGGGCAGTCTCCCTTGCAATACGTCGCTCCTCCGCTAGCTTAGCTGCCGCAATGCGTTCTCGCTCCGCCTTCTCTCTCTGCATTTGTAAAAGCTGGTCAGAACGTAGATTGAAGTAGGAACAGACAAATGAACAGACCTCGATCTGCTCTATCTCGTCCCGCTCCTTCTGTCGTACCATGCGTGCCTTGTTGAGCCTATCCTGTACTTGCGCCTCGTGGTCCCTCTGCTTCGCCAGATGTTCGTCCGCTTTACGCAACATGTTATCGCCATACTTCCGTCTCTGATCAGCAATGTCACGGCTGTACGGAACCATTGGGGCAGGCGCCGCGGCGAGCGATGCGAATAACCTGTACAACCATTAGCTTGTTACCCCAACAGCAATGCTAAAGAACACGGCGTACTTCTGCGCTCCGGCGGCCTGCTCGATCACCGACTGCAACTCATTCAGATGCCGTTTGCTGGGATCGATACCAAACAGCATCTCGGCGGACTTTTGCTGTATCATGGCGATGTTGTACAGAATGGCTTTGTCGGAAGGCGAAGCATGTAGAGCCCGTTGCGCATACTTCAGCGCGGTCTGCATTGCTTTGTAGCTCTGATCCTTCGTCGCCTTCGCGTACCAGGACCGACATAGGCACAGAAGAACTGACGTATTCTGTCCACCATAAGTTCGAAGTGAGGTTTCGTACTAGGAAAGATATTAGCCGCCACGTATGGACGAAAGAGGAAGAAACACTGACACTTTCAATCGCCCGATCATACTCGTCCCGCCCATAATAACAGTGACCCATATTGAAGTAAACCCCGCCATCCTCACTCACGCTCTCCCTCACCTTTCCGAACACGTCCAAAGCGCTCCTCAAGCGCGCCCTCCGATCGCCCTCCGACTCCTGATTGACTCCTCCTGCACTCAATCCGCCCAGTGCATCCTCAGCCAATACAATCGCAAGCCCCTGCGCCGCATACGCACAACTGCCGTCCAGCTGGAGCGCCTTCTCGAAGAATTCTGCACTCCGCTGGAAGTTCCTTTTCCGCTCCTCCATGCCTTTTCCTGCCGTCTCTCGACTTTCCCTCGCTTGCGTGTAAAGGATCGAGCCAGCGGCACATAGCGCGTAGATATCATGTTTATCGTGGTCCTTCAAAGTGGCGAAGACAAAGTCTTTAGCAGGTTTAGGGAGTCCGCTTTGGATGAGGAAGTAGGTGTAGTATGCGCGAACGTTGAGGTCACCAGGTGTGGACGCGAGAGCTTGTTTGAGAAGGTCATGGGCGGAGGTGTGTTGGTGAGTGGTAGTCTGAATGTGGGCGAGTCGTAATTTCGCTAGATAGAATCATGAGAATACACCAAAAATACAGAGGGAGAAACGAACCATCAACATACTCAGGATGCCGCCCTGTCAATTTGGTGTAAGCATCCTGGGCTTTCTCCTCGTCTCCGTCATCCTCGTACACCCTTGCCAGGTTGTAGAGCACCGTCGTCGACATGCCCTCTCCTGCCTCGCCAAGAGCGGCAGCCTTGACCAGCGCTCTTTCATACAGTGTCCTCGCCTCTTCTAGCCCATCTCCGCCTATGGAATGCTTCAAAGCGCCCAAGTTGTTCAACAGCTGCACTTCCGCCTTCTCATTCTGCCCTTGACACAGCCGTAGAGCCTCGCTGATGGCTGCAGCCGTACGCTCCAGATTCTCACTCCGCCATAGCCCCGCAATCTCGATGAACATGTCCATGTCATCGCTAATCAACCGTGACACCCTGGGCTGGTTGTTGTTGGGTTCGGATTGAGCTTGCACACGCCGTGTTATGCGCTCAAACATGTCTCTCGCTCTATGGCGTTCCACCTGTTGGTCCTTGCTTGATATTTCTGGCCGAGGAAGACCTCGTAGGGAGGCAAGTATCGCGTTCGCCTCGAAGCATTCCTGGGGTCTGATGCTCTGGGCTAGGTTGTCGAGCGTGTGTATAGCACCGGGATACCCATCCACAGTAATCTGCATTTGCGCCAGTCCCAGGTTCGCAAGTACATTTTTCTTTTGGCCCTCCTGTGCAGCAGTGTAATGTTTGTTTGCGACGCCGTTCTGCCCTTGTATGTGCGCAATGCGACCAGCGCGAATATAGCCGTCGGTCAATACTGCTAGCGTGTCCGCGTATTGTATCGTGCGTTCTGCTAGTTTGAGACTCTAGATACAATGTCAAAAGTGTTCGCGTGAATATTCAAAAGACGCACCCGCTGCAAGTTGCCTTTCTGCAAAAACAGCTCGCATAGCGCGTTCGCCGCAGAGGCATTGCAACTCCCACTAGCCTTAAACGCTCTCTCGACGTGTCGGATGCCTGTCTGGTAGTATCCCACCCGCTCACTCTCGTCCAGTCCCTCGTTCTTGCTCGTGTTGATGCTCTCAAGACCCAGCAGCAGCATAGCCGCCCACCCGTCACCCTTCCCTTCTTCGCTCAGCTGGAAACTGCGCTCCCACGCTGCCTTGGCGCCAGTCTTGTTCCCCATTGCCCAATAACACAGGCCAATGCCTACTCGTGGATCTGGCTGACAGTTTGGATTGAGGCGTAAGACTTGTTGGAATGAATGGAGTGCCTCCCGATACTGCCTCCGCGCATACTGTATGCGTCCTTTGCCAAGCAAGGCGACGAGGTTGGTGGGCTTGTCGCTGAGGACAGCATCGAAGGAGCGCATGGCGTCGTCCATGCTGCGCGTCACAAGCTGCAGGATGCCACGCGTGAGGAACGACAGCGAGAGATCGCCTTGGCCAGAGGACGCGCGATTGAGCATGTTCGTTGCCTCGCGGAAGCTGTCTTCCTTGATCTTTTTGTCGGCGAGAATGTCCTGCTTCGCCTCTGAGAGTATGATTTTGGGTTTAGCACGTGCATGGGCCATCTGGATGTTGGCAAGGAGGGAGAATATGGGTCCTGCGTCCTGCGCTGTGGAGTATAAGAGATATTGTTCGCCCCAAATTCATCATGAACACCCACTGCCGTCGTCCGCCTGCACTGCTGCTCTCGCTATCTTCTCTGCCGCATCCAGATGCCCCCTCCGCCAGTACTCCGCGGCCAGCTTTGTCCATACAGAGACTTTCGGGTGGCCTTCAGAGAGCACGTCGAGGATATCTTTCGGGTCCGGATCGAGGTTGTCGAGGTCGACTGTGATCACTTCCTGGCCATTCAAGTCGATGTCAACCGTTCTGGGCTCTCCTTCCATGTCGGAAAGGCGCTGGGATCGTATTCCGGCGCAGGTGGCAAAGCCGGAGACAGAAGGAGGCGCGTATGGAAAAGGACCGTGGTGGCCAGTAATGAAGGCGTCCCTGCTGAGTAAGGCATTCCTTGATGTGTCGGGCCGTCCTCCGAGCTGGTGCCACCTACACTCTGCAGCTGAGGCCTTCGATAGTTTCGCACCGTGTGGCACTACTCTACACCGCTATATTTGGCTATATACCGCTATATTACAAACACTTTTGCAGATTTATGTAATACCATATGTCTATCCCGCAAGGTCAGTCTGGATCGGCTCATTCACATCTGGATCAGTAATTTTTTATACTGCCCCAAGAAGGCCAGCCAAAGGGTGTCTTCATTCCAGAACAACTTCGACTGTTGCAGAAACTTGAAGTCGAAAAAAGCAAATAAGGATCACTAGTACGAAATGACTGCTAGTCAGGCTGGCTGCAACGTACTCGATGGCTTCGATTTGGAATGGCGTACACAGTTCGATGGGATTGAATGCATGGAAGGGAGATGAACATATCTTCGCAGGTACATGTTCATAATACCTGGATAGGATCAAACAGAAAGTAGCTCGGAGTCGCGAATGGATTCTGAATGAGATGTCGCAATGTTGGATAGAATTTCGATTGATGTCGGGTACAACGAATGCAAGGCCTCTAATGTTAATGATGTTTATGGGACTGGTCATGGTGGTGATTGTGAGCATGCAAAAGTTTCGGCGGTACTGGGCTTGCGTGAGAAGGAGCATTGCGAATGTAACATGACCATCCTCACCCAAGTCATACACAATCCGCGAATTGACCACCTCATGCTTCGGGACAGTGGCAGTGACAATACTGTACGTCGCTAGATGTTTCTGGCCGTTGATCTTCTGAACAGTGGTCGCCTACACGGACCCGAGCCACAGAAGTAAGCGCCCACTCAGTTCGAGAACAAGTGAATAGCACGTACCTCGAAGACAGTCCACCCATGCTCTAAGCTCGCGTAGATGGAGAAGAGTAACTTCTCGTTTTTATCCACGCCATCCCACGCTCCTCTGAAATAAGCGTGCTCTTCAGCGACGTCCTCTAATGCACCCCACCAACAGGTTATCTTCATCCGCCCAGCCCAGTCATCTATCCGCTCCTCGGTCTTGTTGTCCGGCACTCTGAGTATAGCGTGGCTGGCAACGCTGGCCATTTCCTGGTTACTATCGATGTGTTCTATTCCCTTATCGTCCCAGTAATGAGTGTACGTCAACGAGGACGCTGAGGCCGGGGCGTTGACAATCACTTTCCGAATCACCCAGGGAACTTTCTGGATGCGCAGGACGTCCTCGGTGTTAGTGGTCAGTTTCTTGTTCTAGGAGGAGTCAGCTTATGTACATAACCGAAGAGAAGCAACCTCACTATCCTGAACGTTCCAGTGAAGTTCGCAACGGAAAGCTCGCCGGGCTCAGTGAACGTCATGATGGGCGATTGTAAGGTGTTGTCGTATTGGAAAGGGTATTTATGTGCGCCTCTTCACGGCAGTGGGAATGCATCAGAGAAGCCTCGATGGCAGTGTTCGGTGGCGGAAAAGTGGGGATCCGTTCTCATGATGTCCAAGCGCCGCATGTACTTTCTAGGTCTATCAAACGTCGGCTGTTGCGGGCATCGGCCTATTCGTGATGTCCTTAGGCTGACTCTCCAAGAGAGAAGAAGGTCGGACAGGCACGTACTAGGGCTTGCCACAAGCATAAGCTCTACGATAGTCCACCTATTGATACGGCATCGCTCACCTTTGTTTCTGATGTGATCACCCATCATCGCTGTGCTAAGCGCTGTGCTTCCATGCCCGGGGACAAGATACTCAAGAGGTCACTCTCCGTCTGTTTGGCAGGCTTCTCGGACCTCTATTCGAGATGGACGGGGAACGCAGCGGGTCTCATGGCAAAATCTATTTCGGAAAAGAAAGGCGTATGACTCGCGCTGTTTCGGAGGTGGCGGAATGGAGAAGAAATCCGAGGGATGCGTGAGAAGGCAATGGACAGTTCTGAACACAGATGTGATGGCCGGTTTGTTCCAAGTGTCAAGTCAGCTAGAATGGATCGAGAAATCGTTATGATGAAGCAGGGATATACGAGCGCCAGATAAGAAACGTACGTCGTGGACAAGATAGAGGAGGATTAAATCATACAGAATGGTCGTCATTCCTTCGAGGTCTTCGGAATAGGCGCGCGTATTTACTTGGGATTCCAGTCGGTCCGATTGAGTCAGCTACGTTGTAAGGACGACAATGAACAATATCTGGGGGGATGAGACATCACAGAGCGGAAACACTCGCGAAGATGGCGGTCCAGGAAAAGAGTCTTTCGATCACGGGCCAAATCCTTCGCCCTAAGCCGCGAGCGGTGTCGCGTTCTGAGACCCTGGATCTCTGTCGCGCGCAGAAGACAGTTCTCCGTGTTGTAGGAGATATAGGAGATATGCAAGAGATAGGCTGTCAAAATCACCACACTACATAATTCCGCAACGTCGGCCACACTGACTGCTAGTGCTACCCTTAGTTCTCTCCTCGGACTTTGGATACTTGTCTTCTGCTCATTTCCACTGGATCCCCTGAGTATCAACGCTGACGCTGCACGATACGCCTCAATTGCTCATGTACGCAGCTTCTCCATTCGTTGTTATATTGATATACATTTGAGAAAGTGTATGGACAATGCCATCCAGCCAATCCGACGACGTTCGAGTTTAGTGGCTCAGAGTAACGGTATCGCACCCTCCATTCTTGATATCCAAATTGTACCTGAAGAAATCGTCGGGATTGACGGCGCTGATCCCACCCTACACAGAGCGTACATCAACGGTAAGTACTATCACCATCACTTCCAACAAATCAAGGCTTACAAAATCGCAATGGCTCGCGACGTTCCCCAGCCCAGTCTTACAGTTTGTGTTATCCGGAATTGTGCCGGTATCCGG
The DNA here is from genome assembly GCA_019915145.1 of Strobilurus orientalis. Classification (NCBI taxonomy): domain Eukaryota; kingdom Fungi; phylum Basidiomycota; class Agaricomycetes; order Agaricales; family Physalacriaceae; genus Strobilurus; species Strobilurus orientalis. Next base: position 3,003,145 of record JAHLML010000005.1, on the reverse strand, counting down.
GGTCTTAGTGTTGGCAATGGTGAGCTCACCTTTCATTGAGAGTTGTCAGGAGCTTGGAGGGACCAATTTTGGATGAGAACTTCAACTTACATCGCCGACCGAGCCCATCGACGAGGTTGAAGCACCGTTCAACCCTGTCCTTGGACGCGATAGCCTGATGATATCGTATCAGACAGAAATCCAGCCCACGAAGGGACGCACATTGGTCGAAAGCGTGGTCGTCGCGACAGAATCACAAAGCTGATCGATGAACCGACTGCAGTTTCCTGCTCCGGATGTACCGCCCGTGGGGGAGTAGCATGTGGGGAGGGGCGGAACTTGAGAGACGGCTAGAGCGACAATAGCGAGGAACTAAAGTATAGTAGTATTTAGAGCTAAAGTAACAGATATTGTGGCGTTTACTCACAATGCTGGACTCGAAGATCATTGTGCGTACCGTTGTCTAATGCTTCGGTTTGGGGGAGTCTTTTATAGCATTCTGCAGAGGACTGACAGCTATCGGTGAAGGATGACCGTGGTCTGATACAAGTCTGATGGTTCGAACGCTGGCAGCTTGAATGCTTATGTAGAAGCCGACAGAGTCTCGTAGGAAGAGCTAGCCTGACAGAGGAGAGAAGCTCCAGAAGAGCAGCTGGTCAGTCATTCAATCACCTGTCGAGGTGAACGCTGAAGTGAAAGAGGGAAGGGGGCCTACTGGTTAGACGGTAAAACAGACAAGACTCGGATCTGTGTCAAAGGCCAGTCGAGCCTCCCACTCGTTGTTGACAGATTCATGAGGATGTAGACTGAAGGATGGCAGTCCACATGACTGCTGAATAGCTACTGGCGTCTGTAGGATGTACAGTCTCTCGTGAGTTGCAAATCAGAAAGGTTCACGTCAATTGAAGTAAAAGGAAGAGGTGCTGATGCCGCCGGCTTACGATCTCTCTATTATGATCGTCACCTCGGCGTCGCCTCTTCCTTGCCCACTGACTCTGACAGTCAACTGACGCAGGCTCTGTCACTGGGACTACTCTCCCTACGTCCACATCAGCGGCAACACAATCTGACACTGCAACTGGTCTGAGATTGGCACAAGTTGCAGCCTGGGTAAACGGCACAGAACGCCTTTTGAAGAATCGTCCAATTTCATCGTTTTCCTCCACGGTTCTCCTTCCAAGGTCACTCGTGTACCACTGTGACTTAGTCCCCCCGTTCGATATACCCATTTTCTTTGCCTTGGAACATTGTGAGTTCAATCATTGAAACACTCATACGCTGCTAGTGGCCTAATATTTGCGGGACTCCGTACGCGTGTACATCCATCCCTATCCTGGCGCGTTGTCGATATCTACACTATGGTATCAGGCACTCTGACTGGCCCTGACACCTGAGATCCGTCAGTGACCGTGGCCAGTACTAAGAGGATTAGAAATCCACTTTCTGTAGTCAGCGCATCAAGTTTGGGCGTGCTTACCACGCATGATTCAGCGCCCAACTATATTCGTGGCCCTGTGCCAGGGCATTTTCTGCTCGATCTATTCGCTCGAAAGGGGCGGCCCGTCACGCCGAAGGATAGATACTGATAGGTATTTAGGTCGAGTGTGAAGACAGATCCTCTCGCCGAGAAAGATGTCTACTCTCGCCAGTGCCAGTCTTTGGCTCTCACTCCTTCTCCAGGCCGCATCGTCGTTGGCGCAATCACCCGTCGTAACTTTGGACGCTGCCACGGTCACTGGGAATGCGTCGGGAGCCGTTCATCAATTCCTAGGGATCCCTTTTGGCAAACCACCGTATGATTGGCAGAACGTTTCGTTAGCTGTGATACACAAGCTGACGAGTCTCTAGAACAGAGAGCCTTCGCTTCAATCTTCCTCAACCTGTAGACGCGTATACCGGCGCAATCAATGCAACTGCTTATGGAACGGCCTGCCCCCAACAAAATGGCGCGTATGCGAATACTTCAGGGCTCCCGATCGAGACCGTGACAGCTCTCTCCGCTTGGGCATCTGGTCCACCCTTTGAGGATGGCGAAGATTGTGCGTACCTCCAGTAGGTGTTCTGTGACCCATTGTCCTCACAAAGCTTCGAAGGTTTGAATATCAATGTCATCAAACCCAATTCGACTGCCGATACTGCTAAACTTTCGGTTTTAGTTGTGGGTACTGGTTGTCGTTCATTGATTTCGCGCTGATAGAACTTGACCTGTCTGATAGTGGATCTATGGAGGTATAGTTTCATCAATTCGCCGTCCTTGGGCGAGTCTAACGTTTTCAAAGGTGGTTTCCAAATTGGAGCGACTGTCCAGTATGACGGTAGTGTCATTGTCGAGCGCTCCGTGGAGATTGGGCAACCTATCATCTTTGTCTCGATGAACTATCGCCTTTCCGGTCTGTCTCTTAGTTGAACATCATGGTGTTTTATACTCATTCTATCCTAGCCTTCGGGTTCCTACCGGGCAAGGAAGTAAAAGACGCGCGCGTAGGTAATCTTGGACTGCACGACCGTAAGCTATCACGTTCCCAAGCTTCAAGTCGGTATCTAACCGGTATTACACGTAGAACGCTTGGCTCTTCGATGGGTTCAGAAGTACATTGCGGCCTTTGGGGGCGATCCCACCAAGGTTACACTGTATGTGACTTTGGTGTTGAGTGTAGCTGGTGTTGATCTTTCTCACTCGTAGTTGGGGCCAATCAGCGGGCTCCCTATCAGTTGCATATCAAATGCTGATCAACGGTGGCGACAATGAAGGATTGTTTGGCGGTGCGTTTTTGCAGTCGGGATCGCCCGCTCCCATTGGAGATTTGGAGGCAGGTCAACCATGTAAGGTTCCGTCCATCCTCTGTGTATCAGCTTCTGACCTCCCTGCAGATTATGATGCACTTGTAGATGAGACCGGCTGCACCGATTCCGATGACACGCTTGCCTGCCTTCGTACTGTTCCTTACGACACCTTGAAAGCAGCGGTCGACAAGTCCCCGGGCATTTTTGACTACCAGGTATACAAGCTCACAGTTTGTCGTAAATGCTGGTGTCTGACCAGGCCTCGCCCAGAGTCTGAGCCTTGCGTGGTGGCCCCGAACGGATGGTGTCCTGTTTCCTGCCTCCAATATATACGACCTCGTGAAGGACGGTAAATTTGCAAAGATCCCGGTGGTCAGTGGTATGTCACCTTATTCTGCACTCCTACTCTACCTGATGAACGTCGTTTGTGCCTCCAAAGGTGACTGTGATGACGAAGGCACTCTCTTCACCTTGGCGCAGCGCAATATTACGTGAGTTCACGTTCGTTGGACGTTGAATCATTTGCTAAAGCCGACCACTAGAACGGATGAGGAACTGAAAGCCTACATGCAGACGGTCATGTTCAAGAGCATGCCAGAACGTGACATCGATCTACTGATGAAACTGTATCCGGAGTCACTCTCCAAAGGCTCTCCCTTCGGCACTGGAGATGCTAACGCACTTGCACCCCAATTCAAGCGACTCTCAGCCTTGGAAGGTGACTACTTCTTCCAAAGCCCTAGGCGGTTCTTCCTTTCTGCATTGTCAGGAAAGCAGGACATCTATGCATACTGTAAGGTTATAGCCATGGTTCACAACGGGTATTATGTTAACGCTTTCTCGTCTAGCTTCCAAGCGCCTAAAAAGTCTACCTTTCGTTGGTTCATACCATGGAAGTGACCTGTCTTTCAACTTTCTCTATCCCGGCGGTGATGTGCAGCCGTACCTGATACGCTTCGTTGCCACCTTGAATCCGAACGGCGGTACGGATGTTCACTGGCCTAAATGGACACCAAAATCACCGAAGTTGTTGACGTTCAATGATGGGGATGTCCCGATAAATGTGACAGAAGATACCTATAGAAAGGTACAGATGGAAACTCTGAACAAGCTTCTCTCGAAGTATCCCCTTTGAGTCGCGATTGTCCTCTCTCATCATCCATGGATGCCTAATAAATACCGATGTTGTACCTCCAATGTCTAAAAGTAAGCCTCAGATCGTTGACTCATAGCCTCTGCCAAATCTCAACGCCATTGCCTACTCAATTGTGCATCTGATCCACGCGTTCGGGTACTCCAACCTGGTCGCCCAAGCAGGTGCGCCGTGCCAGTACTGAAGTCTCACTGAGTACTAACCGCGTCGGCTTTACGCGCCAATCACGTGAGATTGCCGAGTCTGATGGGCGACAAAGTCAAGTTGTTCTTTGTTTCAAACTTCCACTGGCACCGTATCTGATCACACAATCAATGCCGCTGTCCTCCGTATGGATGCTTGATTAGTGGCGCGGCGTCCGGGGGGTGGCCTTCGGTGCTCGATGGACAGTCGTATTGGCGGCGCACTGAACTAATACCTTTCGTCAGTCGACATTCTGACGGAAAGACTCACGAGTTCTGCGGAGGTATGGAGATTACTAGCGGACGATCTTGGAACAATATTAGCCAGGTCCCTCCGGTGATGCTAGCATGATTTATCTTTCCACAGTAACAAATCAACCACACGGATCAAGTATGCATGACTTGCCTCTGAGCGCAAGCTACTTACAACTGTCTTCTCCGATTACATCTCCTTCCCTCCGGCAGTAAAATTGCTCGGAACATCCAAATCCTTCTACCAAGGTGGGGAATCGGGCTAGATTTGTTGTACCCAACGTAAGCCCTGTCAATGTACGTGCGAAGACCTAGTGAAGACGGTCTTAGAAGCCCATCCTGAGCCTGACTTCTGATCATGACATATAGTACTACATACGTAGGCGTGGAAGGCGCCGACACAGCAAGGATATCATATTGTGCTTTTGACTAGGAAGAGTAATTTAAGTAATAAGTTATTGATTCATGTACTACTTTAGTGCCGACGAAGGAACATTTTCGAGGGCATAGCGCCGGTCTCGAGCTCTTGGATGAGCTCCAGGACATCGCTGGCACACCCGAAGGAAAGAGAAAACCCAGCGCCACCTTGACCGTAAGAGTGGACAATGCGGCTGATGGTGCCGTCGGCCTTGGTGCGCAACTCCCGTTCAATGCGAACGTTGGAGCCTCGGAAGGGGCGGAGGCCTTGGACGAGGGGAGCATCCGGGTCGTATTCGGCGTTCTCGAGACCGGGTACGAAGTTGTTGCAGCGCTGGCGCATGCGAACGATTTCGGGGCTGTCGAGGGTAAGATCGAGCTCGTATTTGTGGGGCTGAGCAAGACCGCCGAGGATGAGGGTGTTGTCATTGCGAGGGACAATGAAAACAATGTCTTCGTCCTCGCCGCGGGTGTCATCGTGAGTGACAGCGAGAGCTTCTGTGACTTTGGGGAATTTGGTGCCGTCGTTGACAACTCGAATGAGGGCGCCACGGAGGGGGTACACGGAAGCGTCGCCGGCGAGCTCGAGACCGGAAAGGCCAGTAGCATTGACGACGGCATCTGCGCCGTACTCGGCGAGGAGCTCTTCCTCTTGGTCAAGAAGGTCTCCGCTAATCTTGCGAGTTTCCATGACCGCGCCCTTGCAGATCAGGACGAAACGAAGCCAATTCATGTACGCGTCGGTGTCGATAACTGGTGCCAAGTGCTGATAGGCGTCGACAACACCCGCCTTCTGGTTGACTTCGTGTTCCCGAACGATGTTGGCATCTCGCCTGACACCCTTGATCTGAGATTTGCGTCAGTCTAAAACTCTATCAAGGTGTAATCAAGTCGCTTACATCGCCCTGAGAAACAATTTCTTCAAATTTGTCGAGCTGTCCACGGTCGGGCATGCTCTCAAGAACTTGGTCGAAGAAGAAGTTGGCCATTCGCATACGAACGCCGTGGTCGAGGCACTCATCGGCGGGCATCATCTCTTGGAGCTTGTCGAAGACTCGGTAGGAAGTCATGCACCACCGCTTTGAGTTGTGAAGCGAGATGACATCGGTGTGCTTTCCGCAAACTGCAGGAGGCCACTCCCACCTAAGAAATAAACGTTTAGTCACCGGCAGACCTGAGTCGATAAGATAGATACTCACAAGGCACCGGCGATTTGAGAAGTGATGCGGTTCTTGGGGTCGGCCCAGCGTTCAGCGACGATGGTGACATCGTAGCCCGCGTCCAAGAGTGCCCAAGCCGACTGAAGAAATGTTAGTCGTGAAAGTAGCTCTTGAAGAGAAATGTACTGACAGTGAAGCCTGTAACACCGCCGCCAATAACGAGGATGCGTTTCTTCGGGATATCGTTGTTGACCTGAGGCGCCTCTTGGTGGAGAGCGAGCTCGTCAACGACGCGGGTCAAGAAGAAGTTGGGAGTGGAGACAAAAGACATCGCGGAGTATGAAGGTAAAGCTGGAGATGTAGCTGTGACTGAGTAGGCTTGCTGGGAGCTGATGCTTCATCTGTCAAGTCTCTCAATCTTTTATACCAATCTTTGCGCCTCCAACATGAATGCGACTGTTCGTCCTCGGCACCCTGACGACTTGAAGAGACTTGCCAACTTTCGCGCGGAGGAAATCCTTACCCCAGGTGGCAGAACGTGTTAATGAGCACCTCGGCATCGGAGTGCGAGGCTTTCCATCCTCATCGCCGGCCGTGAAGAAAATCAACTTGAAGGAACAGAAAGCAAGACTCGTGGGATATGGAAGGGCTTTCGTTGGATCGGGGCATGTAAGTACGAATGCGCGCTCGAGTGTACGAAGCTCCGTTTCCTACGAGTCCACAGCACAGTATTCCAGTGATCTTTCCGGAGTTCGTAATGTCGGACCTAATATTCAATAACGAAAGAAGGCTGAGGTTCTACCGAGGACCGAAAGATAGCTGCAGCAAATCTGCCCGGATGTGTCATCTAAAAGCCTAGGAGCTGTTCACTATTTCTGCTTTGTTCAATGATGTCGGGATTCCTTACCATGAGGATGGTCAAGATACTACTTTACCAGCCTGAGTGTGTGAATGGGAGCGTGATTGTAAGAGTCGTTAAGACCCCCTTGGCGTTGGCGCTGGTAAGCAAGGACGGTGGTTGGTACCGCTTTTGACGAAGGAGGTTTCTCTAGAGAGAGAAACATAAGTCCATGGCGAGTAGATTTTGGTGAGGGCACGATGATCATCATGATGGGCAAAAGAAACGTGTAGACGGAGATTCCGGACTTAAGGCCGTCCAATCAATCAAACCTGTCACTTGCCCATGCACTTGACTGCCACCTCCGCCAGTCCACGGTCTCCGAAAAATTCAATCCAAGTGCCTAGGCAAACGGGCGTTGAACTGATATCTGACAACCTCCCAAGTCTACTCAAGAAGTGGCGCTCCTCGCTAGGAAAACTCGCCAGTGAGCCTAATTGACTGACAGCTCATTCACTGCTTGGCAACCGCCATTCAATACATTCGACAGCTTTTAAACCCGTCCACTAGAATAGCACCTCTATCTCTGTAACGCCCCGTCATGCCTTCCACCGTCGTACTCCCTCAAGAAATTCTCGAAGAAATCATCGACTTTCTGCATGATGACCGCGCGGCTCTCGCAGCTGCCTCAAGATCCACAACGAGCCTTCGTCTTCGTGCGCAGAGCCATTTGTTCCGCGAAATCACCCTTTCGCCCACGAAACATTCGCCGTCGAGCTTTCTCCCCTTCCTTGATTCCTCGCCCCATCTTTTGCCCCTTGTGGGCCGCCTCAGATTATTCTGCAGGGACCCCGCTGTCGCTTCTAATGGGCATCAGCCTGCACTGCTACACAACGACAAGGCGCTTCGCCAGGTGTACCAAGCCTTCTACAGACTTGACAGCGTCGAGGTCATAGCCTGCATGGTCTAACTCGCCCCATTCATCGATCTTCTCCGGGCCGTTTCATCGCCGCGTATCAAGACACTGACGCTGAAGAAGCTGTTCCTCGAAACACCGCTCTCCTTCTACGAAGTCTTGTCGTACTTTCCCTCCATCACCTCCGTAGGCCTTTTTGATGTGTTCGTCATGACAACTTCTGCTCCAGCCGTCACCGACCGTGCTCCCCGGCTTAACAAGTTGGCCATCGTGGCGGGACTAGTATCTTCCCCGCTAGGACTATTCATGTTTCACAACATCGGTAAAGGCTGGCTCCAGGGTCTTCGTACCCTGAAGATCGAAACTTATTTTGTCAACGAACTCCCTACCATTGCTCGCATCGTCGAGCTATTTCCCAACCTCGTCTCACTGTATCTGGGAGATCCTCTCGGCGACGTCTCTCACCCATCAAGTATGTCCTAGTTATTCCTCCAGGGGATCACTTCGAGCTTTGCTAATCCGAATCTTCAGCTCGAGGAAATCTAGCTCGTGAAGTACCTGTCTTTCCCGTAGGCCTTCTTGAGGAGCTCCATATTTGCGCACCTCGAATACAGTCGCATTGGATGCATTGGTGGATCGAGAACTTTCGGGAGGCGAACGATTCTTCTACCCCGAGGGATGTTCGTCTGCAACGCTTGACCGTTGAGTTCAGGCATGGCATCCTCAACAGACACTCTCAGCCTGTTCAGATTGAGGCGCTAGACGCATATGATGTATTGAGGGAGCTCGACGATGCGTTGAGCACTATTAAACCTCTGCTCTCAGTCTCCTTACTACTCGGGAAGGATCATACCATTCAAGCAGAGGACTTGCAAACAGCCTTCCGGTACTTGATACCTCGTCGCCTCCTGTGGGTTCATCATGAACCCTCATCCCAGGTAAGAGATATGTAACCTCTACCACTGAAGTACATCGCACTGAGAAATACGAGTAGATCCATGGCTTGTATCACTCAACTGCTCAATAGCCTCACCTCGCCAGCTCGCCCCTGAGCTCACGCGGACCTAATCTTCCTTTAAGGCTAGCGAATCTTGTCCGGCGAAGACGACATAGGCCTACCATCCACCTTGACCGATTTGAGACTGCAGAATTTCCTTTCGAACTTGTACATCTATGCAAGACCCTCCCTGGACGCGGCTTACTTTCTCTGACGGGTAGTGAAGGCATTCAATAACATCGAGCACGGTGTACAACCTCTGTTGTGACGACGCCACCGGCAACCGTGGTCAAGGATTAATCATCACCATGGGACAGTCTATTCGCCATATATATAGCCGCCTCCCGTCGCATCTATGATCTCGCATGCTCCTGGCAACTCCCCCCGATTTGCTCATATCCCTCACGGTGCTGGTCACCCATCGCTTGACGCTCGGTGCTGGCCACTGATGCCCAAACTCCATATGTTGGTTCTTCTCCTTGCAGCTACACTCAGCCATTGCGCCCCCGTCTACTCAAACGATACAGATCCACCCATCCTCACGTTCGTTGCCGTTGCTATTCCGCCAAGTACACAAGACTCACCTTTGAACAGCCGCGACACTTCGTCTTCATCCAAAACCGACTTCGTACACACCTGGACCCCATCCATCGCTCTGACCGTTGTCAACAACGTCGCGTACGGCAAGTCTTCCAACACTGCCGGCGATCTATACAAGCGCCTCGGTGAAAAACTAGGTCCTGTGTTGGACTCTAAATATTGGAAGGACCACGGCGCAGGAAAGAGCTTTGGCGTCATCAAAGATGTAATCCCGACGATGGGGGAGAGTATCGTAAAGGCATCCATGAATTGAAGCTGTAAAGTTCCTCCCCTAGCACTAATATATCCCTGGAAACCCAGCTTGCATCAATAGCGTACAGTAAGTTAAGTAAATGGCCATTAAGCTGAATCAGTATCGGTATGTGTTAGTAGTATATTAGTAGAGTATTACTCGTTCATTCACACCTGCTCGAGATCCATTCGACCCCCAAGAGTTTGCCCCGGCTTAAATGCGGAAAAGTCGTCGGCAGGTCGATGGCGGTCTTCGCCATTACAACCGTCACCGCCTCGAGTGTCTTCACGCGGGCCAAGGCGTCATCCAGCGACCTCAGCACATCACAAACGTCAATCGGAAGCTTCCGAGTGTACTCGACAGTGTACTGCGCGCAAGGAGCATACGCAAACTCCATTGTCAATTGACGGAGGCGAACGTCCGCAGGAGGCATTGCTTCGAGATTGGCAATCCACCACAGAGCCCAGCACGACTGAACGTCGGGGACGCGTATGTGGACGTCCTGGAGGTGATGTACAGGGAATAATGACATGCGCCGAGCAAGTCGTTCTTGAGCTATGTTTCTTAGAGACGTGTGACGCGATGGACCATGAATGTTTGCTTACTAGATGGATGAGAGATGTCGCCTATGGGATCTCCCAGGAACAAACTTGTGAGGCTCGGTAGCCCTTGAATGAGACGCGCGACGATTGGCAGTTCGTTGACGAAGTACGCCTGTATGTTCAACGTCTGAAGCATGTTGAGCCAACCGGACTGAAGATTATGGAATATGAATGTCCCCAGTGTAGATGATGCTAGTCCTGCAGTGAAAGATAGTTCTTTGATCGGGACAACACCGGTTGGAATGACAGGGGGAAGTGCCGACAGAATAGTATGGACTTCCAGGAGGCGAAGGGATACGACAGAAGGGAAGTGGGAGATGATTAGAAAGACGGAGTGAGGTGATTCGAGAAATGCCATATTCAACGTTAAGGACGTGACTTTGGGAGAAGAGACGATTTTGAGCAGGCCGCCCGGCTTCATAAACGGATCTAGTTTAATCATGTCTGTCAGCACAATGCGCTGAACGTTGTGCAAAGACGTGATGACCCGGGAAAAGGCCTCATCGTCGTGAAGGTACACCCGGGTGCGACCACATACGCCAGAGATTGGGGGAGGCGGGAACTCTGTGGCGACCAGACGGAGCGAACGAACGAAAGGGAGGATGTGGGGAGACTCTGTCAGGAAGGGGAGGAAACTCGTTGGCGAATGAGACCTCAAACAGAATTTGATTTCGTGGAATATCCTCGCTTGTGCGCGAGCGCGAAAACAGCTTGCAGCAGAGGAAACTGCTGCTAATGGTTTGGGGTCGTCGTCCATCCAGTCAACAACTTCGTCCACAAGTTCTTGTGGGAGTCGTGGGAGTCGTGGGGTCATGGTGGAACGATGGGAAGTCGTGCGAAGTGCTTTGACAGCCTCGTGAGCACGGAGTGGGGAGCTGTCTCGACCAGGTGATGTCAGGAGTCGCGAGCGCTCTCGTTCGAAGGACAAGCGAGACGCTGCGTTGAGTAGCTTGACGCGAAGTACACGCCAATATAAACCTAGCCTAGGTGCGTAGTGTCGCGACTCCGGCGGCCGTGGGGGTAAGAAGTCAACTCATCACTTTGACACCCGGTTGGTTTTGACCGGGGTCCGGTCCTGGTACCGGTGTAGCCGGTGAGCTGCCTTTCTTTCCGCCACAATCCCGCCAGACGAAAAGATTTTGGACGCGTCCACCAAACTGCTTCAAGTTCACCGGCGTCAAGGGAGAATGAGATCAAACTGCAAATCTTTGCCCTGATTGATGCTCTCAACTTACCGTCTCAGTTCGCCGAGCCTTCTGATTGCCGCCCTGGTTTCACTCCGGTAGCCGATATAAGCCATGGTCGACCTTAGCTAGGTACTTCGCGATGGACTTTACAGGACGCTTTCATCACACGCGCGTTTTCTAGGTCTACGGCGACTCTACGCTTTGTTGCTCTATCGATAGCTTGGTCTCTCGTGGCGCGAACTATGAAAACGCGCTCATCGAGGGCAATTCAGATGAGACTGGGCTGCCCATGATATCCCCACTGCGGCTCACTGCGGCTTGGAGGTGTTGGCGACATCAATAGCATCGTACGTACACAAGAGGGGGCCGCAAGAAGTTCCCTTGAGTCCATCCCAGCAGGTGCTTTGCAGCCGTATCGGGAGTGTCTCATCGGACTCTGTCGCTCCAAGTGTGTGGATTCTTGTGTATGACGATCTAGGGCCAACGGGTACTGTCTCTTTCTCATAGATCCCATCTCCCAGTCGAATGTTAACCTAAGGACAGATTGAGTTATCCGTCCAGAGCCTTCAAGTCTTTCGCATCTTTCCTCAGGCTCATTCGAAGCTGTAGCACTGCGCCAGCCGGACCGGTGGCTTTCAGCCGCCTCACCCGCCAGTCATTTGACACCACGAAGCAGTGTGCTGCGAGGACGTTACTCGGGAGAATGATGGACATCTGACGAACAACGACATGACGAAGGAGTATTTCAATGGCGTTCACGACTTGAGCTCTGAAGAGCGAGGAACCTATGTTACGTCTATTGGCCTTATTGTCCTTCTGCCTTGTGGCATCGCTCGCCCAGGGCATACCGCCCATCGTCGACCTAGGATATGCAAAATACCAGGGCGCTTATGTTCTCAATAATACTCAGTTTCTCGGCATACGCTATGCTGCCCCGCCCACAGGTAAGCCGAAATGACTATCTCTCACGATAACTACCCGAACCCGCTCAGGCCTCTTGAGATGGCGCGAAGCGCAAGAGCCTGCGACCATCTCGGGCCTTCAAAATGCAACAGTCGTCCCCAATACATGTCTTTCAGCAAGCAATGGTGTCAGTCAGACCAATCCTGACCCAAGTGTGGGGAGGAGAGCGACAGATGTGTTTTCGGAGGATTGTCTATTTCTGAGGTTGGCGACCCAATCCTACTTTCATGTCTCGTGTCATCTCACAATACGCGACGCCACAGTGTCTTCAGTCCGGGTACTGTCACTATCACGGAGCCATTGCCGGTCGTCGTGTGGATTCATGGTGGAGGGTGAGTCATGAACTGTGTGTTCGAGAACGGATTGGCCAATCCATTGTCTTCACCCCTTCTCCAGCTACATCTCTGCGTACGATGGCTTCTCTGGCGATGACTTGATCGCCAAATCTGGAAACGGTGTAGTTGCTGTCAGGATACAATACCGTCTCGGACTGTTTGGCTTCCTTGCTGGCCAAGCAGTCAAGGAAGACGGAGTCCTCAACGCCGGATTAAGTGAGTCGTTTGAACCACCCTGACCTTTTCATACGCTCAAAGATCACTGTTCTGTGCAGGAGATCAGCAGTACGCACTGCAATGGGTTCAGAAGCATGTTAGTTTTATATTCCTCACTGATTCCTGGTCATTGTCCTACATTCCTCTACAGATCAGCAAGTTTGGAGGTGATCCCACTCGTGTTACGATATGGGGAGAATCAGCTGGTAGGCGCCCTCTCTTCCCATCGCGTTACCGCGTAATTGAGGAGTACCTCATTCGGTCACTAAGGAGCGGGCTCTGTCCTCCAACAAGTCATCGCTAACGGAGGGAAAACCACGCCACCGCTCTTTAGAGCGGCAATCACAAGCTCGACATTCCTACCCTCCCAATACCATTACAACGACCCCGTTCCTGAGGTAATTTCAGTCATTCGATGTTAATGCACGGTGCTCGCTATTGACGATTACCCGCGTAGTTCTGGTACAGCCAAGTTCTGAACTCCACTAAGTGCGCTGAGCCTTGTCGTGTGCCTCGAGTATGCTCCTCATTATGAAATGCACACAGCTGCACATCAGCAGACAATACGCTGGACTGTCTGCGACGCGTGGATACTACGACGTTGCAGGCGGCGAACACAGCGTTGAACTCAGACGGTACTTCGGAACCTATGTGTTCGTCCCAGTGGTTGATGACAGCTTCATTCAACAACGCCCGATTGAGGCGCTCAGACAGAGGAAAGTCAATGGGGTTTGTCGATTGCTTTCTCCAACGTACTATAACTACCTGACAACGTCTTTACTAGCATATATATCTTGGTGTCACCAATACCGACGAAGGCTCGCTATTTGTTAACACTGCAAATACGAGTGTCGTCGTCTCCGACTATCTTGCCGAATTGTTCCCCCGGTTGAGTGTCAAGAACGTAGAGCTTGCTACACAAATGTACGCGGATTCTGAACTCGGCGACGCCCTATCGCAGGTCATTGCCATCATGGGCGAAAGTACGTTTACGTTCAATTTACACAAGGCATATAAAGACAGTCAATCTAAATTGGTTTCAGCGATCTTTGTCTGCCCGACCTACTACTTGTTACAGGCCTTCCAGGGTTCGGCGTTCAAAGTATGGCATCTTCACTTCCAATGGGCTTTTGTTCTCGATTTGACATTGCTCATCTAGAGTCAATTTGCGATCCCACCAGCGGGCCACGGTCAAGACCTCGCCTACTACTATTACACGTACGTCTCTCTCTCCAGCATACATTCGCAAGGTGCACCATCTCACTTGTCTCGATAGGAACAACGTCGGCACATACAACAACACTGACTTCCTCGATGCGTTCTCCGAATCCTTCATGGCGGTAGTGATGTCGCTGGACCCGAACGACACGTTTGAGCCCACTATCACGCCAGCGTGGCCTCAGTATGTGTACGATGGAGATCGCATTGAGATGTTGTTCAATAAGACGGCCGAGGGGGATCCGGCAATCCACACGTTTAGTACGTCCAGTGCGAAGCTGAGAAGATGCGCGTTTTGGAATAGCGTTGGGGCGGAGACTGGGCAGTAAATTGATTTGACGCGAACACAACCATAGTCAGAACCGTCTACGCCTAGTAGGTAATGAGATCAATGCAAATGCGCATGCACCAGCATGGACTAGGCACGCCACCTTGATCTTCAAGTTCAATTGTCAACAAACGCAAGACAGAGCAGGACACAGATCTTCAAAGAATAAATAGATATGATAAGTTACACTCAAATAATACGTTCCGTCCGCTTTCGATGGCCAGAAGACGGCTGCTCAGGATTGACTCCTCAAAGTTGGGCGCAGCTTTTTCTTCCGCGACACGCCTCGCCAAGCTGGCCCGTCCTTCAGGGCCCCGTCTACCGCCTTGGAAACCTCTTCGGCATATGCGCCAATATCGCTGACAGGCACTTTGTCGAAAGCGGCAGAATGTGTTTCATCGACCCAGTGTGCCACAACGTCCACGCGTGGCTCCTCCTCGCGTTTCCGTTTGTGAGACGATGTAGAGAGATGGGAGGATGATGTGGGCGGGCAGGAGGAGCCATCAGTCAATGATGGGCACGTTTGGGGAGGTGGGGGAGGAGCCGAACGACGAGTGAGAGACCTGAATGCCTTTGAAGGGCGATTCGTCAAGAGATCCCCTATGCGATATGCAAGCTCAGATCGAGACTGATCGTCATAGATCAGGCATAGAGCAAGATAAGCATGAAAGGTCGCGAAGACGGGGTGGAGTGGCATCGAGGCGCGCGGCAGATTTGAGAAAGGACTTTCGTGTTTCGTGATAGTACGAGTGATGGGATGGCGAGTGTAGATTGGGCAGGGCGATTTCCTCACGATAACGGAGTATTCGTAGGCAGGTGCTATGGGAATCTAAAGGACGGTGAGCGATGATCGTCGGATTGTAAACGGGAGCCTAGAATCCACTTCGTCGTCGAATCGTTTGCGTTCTGCCAGTTTGCAGCGCGAGTTGTGCTTGTACATGGTCCAAATCTTTTCAAGAACGTCTTGCTCGGCTTTGAAGTAGAGTCCATGATACTTGACAAGTCCCGGCATGTCCGGTTGAACCAGGTTCAATGAGTTGCGTGTCAAAGGATGTAGCCAAGCTAATCTTACCGTGTACATATTGAAAAGGAGATGAATGCATCGATTCCAATTCCCGAGGGGAGAGCCCGTTGCAAAATTCCAAACATCTTATCTACATCGACGCTAATACAGAGTTTGCGTGCAGCCAAAGGGATAGACAAACCTCATAGTTCGTTGCAGGAGAGAGAGGGAGCAGTACGGGATCTCCAAATACAGGAGATAGAGAGAAACAGGACAGTGGGTAGACATCAAGGGAAGTCATAACGAGTCGTCGGTGGGCGTAGTCAGTGTCACGGTAGTGGAACAACAATGATTTGGTCACGTGCAGATTCTCGGCGACTTTTCAGAATCAGACTAAGAGGCTCAGTCACCCAGACATTGCTTCAGAGAGGGCTATTCGAGTGAGACGAAGATAAGTAACTTATGTCCCCGAGGAATAGACATCTTGACTTTATCGCTTGGAGTCACAAAGCATGAAGACAATGAATGTTATTCCTATCTAGCATGCATGGAACATAGGCATAAAACCTAGTGATGTATAGGGAGATGATGGTGTACAAATACAATACAATGACCGAGACAGAACGATAATAAAAAGATGCGACGAAGTGGGGAGGCGCCTATGACCGCTCTCCTCGTAGACGGCGGGCCAAGGCGAGATCCTTGGGCTGGATGGTGACACGCTTAGCGTGAATGGCGGCCAAGTTGGTGTCCTCAAAGAGGGAGACGAGGTATGCCTCGGCGGCCTCCTGCAGAGCCATGACGGCGGATGATTGGAAGCGGAGATCAGTCTGCGAGAGCGTGAGCAATAGCGAGGTGTGAGAGTGGCAGAAGGCGCACCTTGAAATCCTGAGCGATTTCACGGACAAGGCGTTGGAAGGGCAGCTTGCGGATGAGCAGCTCCGTCGACTTTTGGTACCTTCGGATCTCACGAAGGGCGACGGTTCCGGGCCTGAAGCGATGGGGCTTCTTGACACCACCGGCTGCGGCCTATGAGAGGGGTAAGAGGTTGCAAAGGCGAGTGAAAAAGAGACGGCGTACGGCAGTCTTGCGCGCAGAAGACTTGGCAGCGAGCTGTTTACGAGGAGCCTTTCCTAACGAACGGTAAGCAAGGCAGCCAAAGGCGAGTAGCAAACAAGCTTGCCTCCAGTGGACTTGCGGGCGGTTTGCTTAGTGCGGGCCATTGCGAGTGTGGTTGGTTGGCTTGAGGGTGGCGGTGGTGGTAGAAGCAAGAGTGCGGTCGATGTCCTGGCTCGGCCCTATTTATACCCAACTCGACGCGTCTTGCACGTGAGGCAACTCCGAGTCACGCCCATCAACAAACAAGGCTGGGCACAGCCACAGGCTGCCGGTATATAGAGGACTCGGCGGCGCCCCGAATCCCATCATCACCTCCCACCACCACCACCCGCCTCGAGCTCAGTCTTCGCTCGCCACCAAACACCAACACAACACCCACCCTTTACTTCATCAACAACAACAATGTCTGGACGTGGCAAAGGTGGAAAGGTAAGATTGCCTATAAGTTGTTTTACTTCATTTACTTAACTTGCCTTCAGGGACTCGGAAAGGGCGGAGCCAAGCGCCACCGCAAGATTCTTCGCGACAACATCCAGGGTGTGTTCACTTGGCTCTCTAGCCCGCTCGCCTTTACTCAGTCTTTCTAGGTATCACTAAACCCGCCATTCGTCGTCTCGCTCGTCGTGGAGGTGTCAAGCGTATCAGCGGTCTCATCTACGAAGAGACCCGCGGTGTGCTGAAGATCTTCCTGGAAAACGTTCGGCCCCGCCTTTGGCTCACTCTCTCGCCTTTACTTACCCGTCCTTCAGGTCATCCGCGACTCAGTAACATACACTGAGCACGCCAAGCGCAAGACTGTCACCGCCCTCGATGTCGTCTACGCTCTGAAGCGCTCAGGGCGCACACTATACGGTTTCGGTGCATAGATTTGTCTGTTTCTCTCGCATTGTATTTCTACTGTAACTTGTACATCTATTTATCCTATCTCTTATCATCATCGCCCAGAGCTTTACCCATCCCCTTGATTGCAACTTTAAGACGATTCATTCAGTAAGCTACCGCTGTCACTGTTGGGTCCGATGTGAACATAACCTGGGCCTTATTCAATCTCCACAGCCGGTAAGTAGTGCACTTGTGAATATCATCTGTTGTGCTGACTGACTGTTGCTGTTTGTCACTGTGCAGGCCCGACGAATTGCCCAAGTCGCACGAACTGAGATACAGAGAATATCCGTGGTTTCACCGCCCCGTTACATGATCTCGTTAAGAACAAGCTCCGATGGAGCGGGATTCTTTGGTTGCCCTCCCAACCACAGCCTCTGCGCAGTACATGTCCTCAAGCGCCTCTCTCTCACAGGGTATTGAATCTGTTTTCCCCAATGAGACCCTTGCCGCTATCCTTGAGGATCTGTCGCCTCCAGACCTTGCCAATCTGACGCGCGTGTCGCACCGCTTCAACGCGGTTGCAGAGCGTGTGCTGTACGCCTCAGTCCATATTCGGGACGTGTTATCCGAAGACGATTACCAACCGTGGCGTACACTTAGATGCTGCCAATCCCTCCTCATGCGCCCCCAGCTCTTCGAATCGGTTCAAGTTTTCCACGTACGGTGGACGACGATGTCGGGAATGTCGCCGGCGTCACTTCAGTTTACAGGGGCGCTTACCACACTGTCGGAAGCCCTCCTCCATCTCGAACACCTCGATTCTCTTGAGGTCTCTCTAGGCCCGGCCAACATGGTTGTCCCCGCATCTCCTCATAGATCCCACCCTGTTGAACGCGTAATCAACGGATGCCGTTTCCCCCACCTCCGCACCTGTATCCTGGGCGCAGACTGGACAAAGGGTGTCCAGCCCTATTCCAGCGCCGTCTTCCTCCCATTCATCAGCTCCCTGCTATCTCTGCGCCACCTTAAGCTGGCAGATCACCACGGGGCCCTGCATCTTCCGCCCGATGTCCTTCCTCGCCTATCGACCTTCCGCGGTTCCCCCGATGCTGCTGCGTCCCTCCTGCCGGGAAGACCTGTTCACAGTCTATCCCTCATCGGGCAGGATTCCGATGTAACGCGGGAAAATCTCCCCCGTCTCACACACACCACAGTGCCTCTTCGATTCCTCGATCTCTCAGCAATGACGGTGCGCCCCATTCTTCTCAGGAATGTGGCCACATATTTCCCACTCGTCGAGGTCATCCGAATCAGACTCGCGCTGCGGCATACTCTGCATTATGCGCTTTCCGGGATTGTAAGTCTTCTGGTTCCCTGGATCGGTGAGCTCAAGACTGACAATTGGTTCCGGGAAGCGATAGAGGTTACTGACCGGATTGGCGTCCGTCTTGGGCACTTTTCAGCGGTTGACGCATCTGGATCTTTCGCCTACTACTGTCTCCAACGCGGGAGTGTCTCCTCACTCCAATGGCTCGGAGAACGATGAATTCGCGCTATGCAGGGAATGGGCCCGCGCGTGCCCATCTTTACGATGTGTAATTTTTCCCTCGCAGAATGAATGGGTAGTTGATTCGGACGGTGAATGGGTTCTGACGAAATAAATAGGTGAGTAGTACCATCTCCCAATGCATCAAAACCTAATTCTAGAACCTTAAACAGACAAGCAGTAACAGGTTCCCTGTGTTATGAATTTTTACGAAATGTTTTATTGCTTTGTAGCTTTCGAACTAAAGTCTTCCTACGCCACACAATGAATACCTATAAATAACTTCCAAATAATTCATCGAATGGCAATAGAGTCGTTACAGATGACATGCAGTACAGGGGAGAATGCAAATGAAAAGCGATTGACAAGATGAATGACAACGTCCAGCGTGAAAATTACAGAGGGTATTAGGGTTGCAACCTATTCAGAGTCGTCCACGAAAATATCGGTATAATGTGCAAGTATGGTATTGATAGCCTGCCAAGAAAAGTCAGCTCGCAGTAACACAGACATAGGTGAAGGCTTGCTCACAGTGTTTTGGATGTTGCTGATGTCCCCCGGCCCACCGTACGGCGAATTGGCCACCTGCATGACTTGCCCAAACAGCGTTGGTCCGAATACAATCGATATATTCTGTGCACCCATGCTGTTCTGCGACTCGTGCTGTATGACTCTATCACACGCCTCAACACCACTTGTTACTCATCTCCGATAATTGTACGTACCTATGCAGGTGACCCAATAGGTACTTGAGTGTCGCGTAATTTGCGTCCGGTAAGTCATTTACTCGCTCGTGAAGACGGATGTGGCGTAATCTCTCGATGTCGATTTCTGTCAATCGGCACAATCAGTGAGGTTCGTTAGTCGAGATATGCTCGAACTTACTTGCAGCGTCCATGAAACCCGGTTGTAGAGAGGCTGTAATCAATGGGTCTGGCAGTTCACGCAACCACATCTTAATCACACTGGTGATATTATTAATGTCCGAGGTCCATTCATTGGCGTCAAGATCAACCGAATCCAGGTCTGCTGCAAGTCAGCGCAAGGAGTAAGAAGACACCGAAAGCCTACCCTTATCTAGACGCTGTTTGAGGTTGGCGACCTTACTGGTAGTGCCGCTGAGTCGGTATATTCCATGAGATTCAAGACCGTGTCTCTCGATGGCCTCGCAGCACTTCTTTAGTATAAGAGGAACATCGACATCGTCCCGGTTCATCTGTTCATTCAGATCAACTCCAAACGTCGGCCGTCCTTTGTCCACCGATGAGCTGCCGTTCAGATTGATGATATGGGTGCTCGTGCTGGCAGGCGGATCAGGCGTGTGTCTGTCTCGGGAGTATGATGGTAGAGGTGGTAAGAATCCTTCGTCCGAAGGCCCGTCTCTTCGTGGACCCTTCGGAGTGGCATTGCCTCGAGCGTAAGCATAATTCTGCATATATGTCCTGAAATCCCCTCTATTGTCGATGGCTTCTATGGAAGCCTTCAAGCCACGAGACAAAGTATTGCCTGATGAGGGATGAGTTGCGGCTACTTGACGCGTCGGGGTTACGGTACCTTCTTCTCGAGGCGGCACAAGAGTAGTGCCATCGGCCAGCACTATGCTTTCGAAGAGGAAGGCGTAACGAGTGAGGTGATATTGCGTTCCCAAATCAATTTCATCCGCACATTCCTTCAAAGCCTAGACACGATGAGTCCTGCACACCATCAGATAGAAGAAGACGAACTCGTAATATTCGTGGTAGCTGGAAGTTGTAATACTCCTGCCTCATAGCTTGGGTATCAGTCACAGCTTTGCGGAAGGCGTCGGATGCTGTAGACATGCGCGCTCTAATGTCGTCTTCCTGTCGTTGGATCTGTTCGGGAGTTAATCGTCATGGAATGAATCATTGAAAGCGATGAAGCTCACGTTTCCTGGGTTCTTTCCCTTTAGGAGAAGACCACCCTTGGCGACAGCTTTACCTATCACCCGTTTGCCAGCCACGCCTTGTCGGGGTTGAACAGTGTTGTCCTTGAATGATTCGCCCTCCTTCTGCAAGAGTACGCGTTCCAGCTCCTCCGAGGTAAGATCCAGACGATTCTTGCTCTTTTCTGTGATGCCTTGAGACTCAATGAGTGCTCGCTCATAGCGGGTAGCAAGATCTTTCGTCTGAATAGTAGTAAGTTCAAAAGAGAAAGGCTATCAGCGAGAATGTCACACACCTGTTTACGATTCTTGTCGACCTCTTTCGACAGTGATACGAGTTCCTCACTCATTTCGTTCAGGCGCTGCGCAAAACGCAGCCTGTTCTCAGACATAAGCTCGTGTATCCGCATAGACGACTGCCAAGCGGTCACGAAGGTTCTTCAAGAAGCCATTAGATGTGATCTGTCGCTGTAGGGCTAATACTCACCCTGCCTTGCCGTCATTCATGGAATAGACCTCTGCAGTGCCCCGTGATAGTTTCTGTAAGCTCTTGCCGTATTCCTCTTCGATGACGGCCCGCTTTTTTAGAAACACCGCTGCCTCCTAATTACAAAACGCGATTAGCTCGCGAATGAAAATCAAGAGATGGATACTCACCCTACAGGACACCATGCTCTGCTTGATTCGATCGAGTAATAATGGCACGCCGCACTGTCAAGGGAGGGAAACACTCAGAGGCGCCGGGCGATCTGCGAAGCAACGCACATCCATATCACATAATGACCGCAGCACATCCTCGTCAAAGCCGGGCTCGATGAGGTTCACAGTTTCGCTGACCGAGTCGAGAGACTCGTCGGCGGCGGTGTTGGTATCCCGCCATTTGGACGATGACGAGGCGTCAATCGACTCCGAGCTAAGCCTTGCTGGCGATGACACCGAGTGTGAATTGGAGGTCGAGGCGGCGTCTTGGATATCGAGGGAGCGCATTGGAGGGCGGGTGTACGACGACGCGGCGGTGGACTGGAAGTCAGATTCGGCGCCGTCCCAGACAGAAGTGTAGCCGTCGTCGGGCATCGTGTATAGCGGCGGCCAGCCAGTCGGTAATGTCTGTCGACGTCGTAAAGAGAGAGTGCTAAATTGGGCGGCCGTTTCGGCTGCAGCCACGTGGCTGTACAGGCCTGGATCAATGCGCCATCTCTACCATCTTCAACTTGTTCGACATTTGGCAACACCTGGACCACGCTGCCGCCTACTCAGACGCGACTTCCCATCTGTCATTGATTGATATTTATCCTCTGGACATTGACCCTCTCATTCTTTGGCTTCAAGGCCGTATATTGCCGAATATTCCGTCTCTAGCACCGTGTAACGCAGCGTTCATTGTACACCGAGTCTTTACCTCATTTTACACATGCCTGACAAACCAGAGATCATAACGGAGAGGTGAGATCCGGCTCCTTTTCACCTCGCCAATGAAACTGTGGGAGATGGTAGGCCAAGTCCGTATGGATGTTGCCAAAATGCAGGCGACGTTGGGTCACTTACCGCCGTCTTGCACGTGGGATCCTCCCTGAGTCATTTACGTTTCCAGCTATAATAACGTCCGTTGTCGTTCGTGTACCAAAGGCTTTCTCCCACTTCTTCTCCGCCATCTTGAATAGCACCGCACAAATCAAACCCATTCACGAGTCGATTCCGGTCCTTCTTCTTCTCCAGCTTCTAGGGTCTTGTCCTTGATACCAATCTACATATCGCGATGTCGTCGTCGTCTTCCAGTGCTGTTGCTGTCTACTGTGGATCTCTTTCGGGAAACCAATCAGCGTATACTAATGCTGCGCGCTGTTCGCATCTTTCTCAAATGACGTTTCATGGCTCGCTCATTGATGTCTTCAGCCCTTGGTAAAGCCCTCGCGAAGCACGACAGGCGTCTTGTCTATGGCGGAGGCGTGAATGGCATCATGGGTGCAGTATCACAAGCTGTTCTGCAAAACCACGGCAAAGTAACGGGCGTAACCCCTGTCGCCATCGCTGCAGGTGGAGGTGAAGGCTCAAACCGAAAGGAACTTCAAGTGCACGAGGGATTGACTGATGAACAGAGAGATAACGTATGTCTGATTTGCACTATTTCGTCAAAACCTTCCAACTAACAGTCAATGCAGCTCGAAATGGTACAGAGGCTCAGACTCTATCTCGATCCAAATTCAGAATTCTAACGGAAGTAAATATAGATCGTTGTCGAATCAATGCACGAACGCAAAGTAGAGATGGCCTTGCGTGCTGGAGGATTCGTTGGTCTGCCAGGCGGATTTGGCACCTTCGAAGAGATTCTTGAAGTCACCACCTGGACACAATTGGGCATCCACTCGAAGCGTACTATCTATTTGTTCACACGTGTTTGGCCCGCCTCATCTGACTTTCTTTGCCAGCGGTCGTGCTGGTCAACGTTCGAGGGTTCTACGAGCCTGTACGCCAACTTGTCAAAAAGGGAATGGAGGAAGGCTTCATCACACCTGTTAACCAACACATCATCACTTTTGTGGAAGGTCCGTCCTCCTTTGACGACCACGACGACTTCGATTGGGGTACGGCTACTCTAAAGGCTTTAGATGCGTGGAAGTGGGAAGGCGGCAAGCCTCTGTTCAACTGGTCGAAACCTGGAGCGGCCGAGGATGAAAAGCTAAAGGCTACCTGAGCTAGACATGTAACTTAGGATCTATGGAATTGAACTCTGCCAATAATTGTTGTATCTGTTGCTAGTCGAACTTCAGCGAGCACTGAGGAATTATACTGGCGATATGCATATGATAGGGTTGATGAGTTCGAGGGTTGATGAGCTCGAGAGCTTGATGTAACCAATGATGCCAGTGAACTCGCTAGCAGTAAGTACTGTATGCGTCTTTGCATCGTGTTATGTCGAACGATCATGCTGGAGATGATATAGCTCATGTGGCCAACACTGCGCACCAGTAGGTATTCTGCCGGTGCCGCTCGAATTGAATGGTGCTCTATCGTGAAAGACGCGTCGACCTGGTCCAGACATGGTCCAAATTTACTACAGTCTTCTCGATAACGGCGAGAAAACAGCCTTGCGCTTTTAAACTCAGAGAAGAAACGCACTCAAGAGCAGAGAAACACGCGAAAAGTAATAATCGAGGTTGAGCAGCATGGTGGTACAAGTAACAAGGTGATACGAGAGGAAACTACGGGAGCAAACTGAATACTACACGATATTGTTCTGATCAACCCGTCCGTGAAGTGCCTATCAGGTAACCGCATCGATCATTTCGCGCTTAGGTAGGAGGGTAGCGGCACGAGTCGCAAGCTCTGTTGACAGAGTTCATGATCATAGTCTGCTCGGCATTCAAACAGGAAGAAAAAAGCATGAGCAGGATAACTGGATTCGACCAATGAACCTACTTCTGGGCACAGGAGCGAAGACAGTTGTGGCGCGTGTCGAGGTGTGACGCGCTATAGCGACAGAATTGTTTATTGCAATCGACCTACACAAACTACTGTGAGCCTAAGCAATAAAAAGGATCGACTCCAGGGCTTACTCTCTGACGCTTCGTGACGACTTGATGTTGGCAAGTGTAGATGTCGGCAATATGGAGTAGGAAGCACATCGTGATGAAAAGAATTGTATGCGCTGGCGAAGTAGCTGGAGGGTGCTGTCGACCAGTGTAGTCTGAAGAATCTCTGGCTCCCGCGAAGGTCTCTTATACCCTAATCCGGGGAGTGTTCAAACAAGGAGAGAAGTCCGCCCTTGAGAGATCTAATAACCCTACTTCGAACTCGAACTCGGCTTGCCACGGTATCCCCGGTGGTTCATTGTCCGTTCCGGGGAAGGTTTTGATGTATGAAGGTGCTTCTGCAGAACGCTTCGCGGGAGAAGAGCGCCAATCCAGAACCACGGGCAATACATGTCGTTTAGCGTCCGGACTCAGGAAACGCAGTTTGCCGGAATGAAAGGGCAACAGGAGGAATTCTACAGAAGTTGGTCAGGTGTGGCGAGACGGTATTGGAGGTACGGCAGGCATCTGTGTGGTGAGGGAGCTAGAAATGAAAAACGTCCGGTGCTTGACCTCGACATCGAAATGTATATACTTTCTGCAAAACACTGATATTAAGACATGTCAGCAAATACGACATACAATCCTGGTTTTCCGAGGAAGGTCTGAGAGGCATCGAAGGAATGTGAGCGATAACGATACGTATTCCTGGTCATTAAGTATAAGATCCATCCCCCTCGATCCCACTGATGGCACATCTTGCGACGTACTTAGCCAGCGCCAAGCGCACCATTTTCAGCTGATCCAAGGCGGCCTTCTGGCCGCCGCCTTTTACGCGCCTCACTAACACACCAAGGTAATCCTCCCCGGCCCCTTGGTTCGCTCTTGTCGTCACTTCTTCAAGTTTCTCCATCAAGATGGCAGGCCCAGATGGAGGGAACAAAGATACTGAAGCTGACGATTACACTCAGCATTAAGATTGATCGAAGCAGCAAAGCGCCCTCACCGTGTTGTAGAATTTCCACCGAGTCACACAGTAAAACAGCCCACCAAGACTTCGGCGCGACTTCTTGGAGAAGCGCGATCAGGTCCGAAGCAGCTTCGCGAAGATTCTGCTCCAGACATAGACGACGGAATTGGGAGTACCGGACAACGAAGACGAGCCGGTACACGAAGACATTGTCGGCTCCATCATGAGCGCGTACACGTTGCAAAGACGGGGAAATGTCTGAAGCAAACTGAGAGAAAGACTCGGAGCCTGAAGCTAGTCAGACCTTCCTAGATAATCAACACAAGGCAGAAGGACCGACCATTCTGGAGGTATTCTTCGAGAACTCGATCGACGAGTCGACCCAGACCAGGCCAGTCCTCTGCGGACATGCAATAAGATACCGCCAAGCCATAGTCTTTCTCATTCACGAAGGTTTGCGCTGCTATCTGCTGATGATGAGAGGCGGCGACCGATATTAAGGGGAATACCTACTCTGCACATGGCACGTCTCGCAGCCTCCCGCTCGTAATCAAAGCAAATCTGGTTCAGATCTTTCAGGGTGCCCACGATGCCTTCAGCTTCCCCAGACGCCACTTTGGTCTTTTGTTCCTGTAATTGTAGAGGAACTCGAAGAAGGACTTCGTCTGCCCGTTCTTTACCGATGTCACCACACGAATACATGTATGCCAGAGTGATACGCCAAAGAGTAGGGTCGGAATGGAGGTATTCGGCGTAGGATAAGACGTGGTGGTCACGCTTGGAAAGTTCGGACCTTCATTTAGAATGACGTTAGTTGTGCTGAGTTTCCGCCAATCAAATGAGAACATACTCCTCGTCTATGTCGGTGTCAATGAGCGAAAGGGTGGCCATAATATCGGCGAAGTGGGCAGCCAACCATAAGTCAAGGTCCGAAGCGTACCCAAGGGCTTGGTCCAACTTCGAAGTGAACAAAGCGGAATGAACCATGTCCTCCAATATGGTAGAATCAGGTGGCATGAGGTCGAGTACTTCCGAAACTATCTCACTTCAATACAAGTCAGCTCAAGCATAAGCAACTGACATTAACTGACGGGAGGTCTTGCCTGCGTAGGCGTGGGTCAATAAACACTCCCCAAGCCGCACACACTTCCTTCCAATCGCTACCCATTTCTTCGCAAACCCGTTGGAGCACATCGCCGCGACCTTCCAAGATCCCAACTATGTCGCTGAGGCGATCCCACCATGTATCGAATTCGTCCTCGCGTTCATCTTCGGGAACCCTCTCCATATCAACGCGGAGAGCTTTCACCCGCTCTCTCCATTTGCGGGAGGCATTGACAAAGTCCTTCTCGGAGTTACAATTAGAGAGTCGGGGTTGGCTATCGATCAGGGGGATAAGTTGTCTCGCCAATCGCTGCAGGCTGTCCGAGTCATGCTGGGCCAGAGTCTTGAGAAAGAAGATGGACGCTTTCGTCAGACCCCGGATCGTGGCCCTTGAATGAAAGTTAGGGACATAAAAATAGACAACGGTGAAGCTCACCGTGTCAGGTAGGACCAGAAGTTGCTGTCTTCCCAAGGACGATCGAGCGTGCTCAAATGGTCACCTTCTTCCGTCGAGGGCTCGATGAAGTGGATGTTGAGCCACTCCATCAGCTCTTCTCCAACTGGGGCATCTTCGTAGTCGGGTTCCGGAAGAAACAGGACAACCAATAAGGCGAAGCAAGAGTACATGCTCGCATAATGATCGATGGGGTATTGTAGTGGTGGATCTTCTGCTGTTTGTCGCTATTGCCATGCTTGAGATACGACGGTAGGGGATTAACAGAACGTATTACCGAAGCATGCACCCATAGTTCCTTGATGAAATTGACGTAGTCAATGGCCAATTTTCGTACAATAGAAATAGTTTCGTCGTTCTGAGTCCTGGTGGGATGCTGTCACGCCGGCGAAGTATATAGCGGGAGGGTAGATACCATCTAGGATCTCCAGCAATGCGATTTTTGACCAGTCCCTGGAGGGTAGAAAATATGACGATTGTGTCCGTAATGAACTACGCCGGCATCCTAAGTAACAATGTGGGATGAATGTATTAATTACACACCAGTCGTCTCTCATTTGCTGGGGCCAGATTCGTGCTTGAGAGGTATAACGGTATCTCTTCATCGACACGGTCCTTCCGGGGCGTTGGCGTGTTTGTCTGTCAAGTTTAGTTGCCTTCATCAGGGGACCACAAGATAATGAACTGACCGAGGTCGTTAGAAAGACAGCCAGAGAGTTTCCACGAGGGCCATTGGAGGCACTGATTGTTTCGCCCGATTTAATCAACTCCTCCATCCGGCCTGCCTCCACCAGTGGCGGAACAAGATTCAGATGTGTAGTTGCCATTGGGCAGGACGCCACAGAAAAGGCACTTGACGCGCGAATTTCGCGTAGATTTCCCCCAAACTCGGTATTAAATGTCCCCAAGAGATGAATGGGTTTCAATAATCACGTCGACTTTGACTTATAGAGCGGTCGTTGGAGGCGGTGGTTGACACTGGTTGTGGCACAAAAAGAGGAGGGTTATGTAAGCTGTTCGTATTCACGCGCACGCAAACGAACAAGCGGCCCGGAGTTCCGCACCTCGACTTCGCTTTGCTCTGACACCTCAACGTTCTTGAAGTGGGTATTGTAGGAATGGAAACGCGAAACAGAATGTCCCTTGGTATATGTATACCATGGATTACCTTTCGGCTCATGGTACAGCTGGGACCGAAAATCAACCCACAGAAAACGATCTATCGCCACACAACTGGTATCACTCGTCAGGTGAGTATAATTGCCATGCCCTTGCCGTGGGCTTCCCGCGAATAACATGACGCCGGATTTAGTGCATGCATTATATGTGTCATGGCCTTCTGAGATGGACTGATTTGCGATCCTTCTCGCCCTCATGCATGACAGATGATTCCATTCTCACTGTTGAATCGTGCAACCCAATCCGGAACGGTTGAGTACGCCCAATCTTCTTGAATTACATCAGTTTTGGTGACCTTATGGCGCTGGTGCATCCTATATTTCTAGTCGACACTTGATATCTGTCAGACTGTCAACTCTGCCACTCAATCGGATTTCAGACTCCAAACTGCATCCTATTTTGTGCTTTCTCTTTCGTTTTTCTGGTGATCATAGCCTCTTGCCCACCAAGATTGACTCGCTGTAATTTCCCAGCCGTCTGATTCCGATGCGTGGTCTCAGACTACACAAGGTACTGTACAGCGTCCGCTCATTTCCGACATAGCCTATCGGACCCCTCTTTCCAGGTGCTTCTCACACTGACAGTGACAGACTCGAGTACAATGAGCTCTCACGTGGGCAAGGTGAGTGCTAGACAATTTAGAGATTCCACTCCCGCTGATCAATATAGTAGCTTTGCATGGGTGCATGTTCGAAGGCGTCGCAGTTTTAAGACTGAGTTCTCATTATCAACTCAGCGGCCGTGAAGGGATACATACCCAGTCCCCAAATGTTGAACTAATGTCACCCGTGTGTCCTCTGATGTTTATGTCCGTTCATAGGAGCCTTCTAATGGATCGCGAATCTTGCACGCCACGCTGGACTGTGAATGGTGGCGCCCCTTGTTCCTTCGTATCACATTGACCTCAAGCTATGGGTCTCACAGCACCAGTGACATCGATCACGCTTTGGTATAGTCCGTGCGAACTGCCACGCTTGGTTTCCTGCGCGCCTACGCTAGCGTCGTGGCTTTTCCTACTCGCACAGAGTCACTGTCGAAGAAAAGCAGATATCTATCACCACAGCTGCAGTGCTCCTCTCCAGCAGAGCTGCTCTGCCAAGTGCCAAGTGCCTGCCAACTTCCTCCACCTGTCTCGGATCGATTGTACCAGAACGAACGTGCTACGGGATGACTCCTCGAGATACATTGCGCTGTGAAACATCATACTGCTCTACTAGTGAATGAGATGCGAAGTCTTACACATCCGCCGTTTTGCCTGGACGAATTCGACAGTACGAGAACAAGTCTGTCTCAGGCGTCCCAATCCATCTATGTGCCCTGGTGATGTCGGGTGCGTTTCCCTCAACCAGGTCCCGTTGCAAACATAATGATGATCGCTCCAGACCGCTATACTGTTACTATACAGAGGACGAATAACTCTTGCACAGATATGAGTCATAGCGCGGTTTGGGGGCGCTCCTTTCCGCGTTTCCCGACGCTCAGTATGCCCATCAGGATACCATTGGTACACGGGCGTACCTTTCTCTTATCATGATTCCAGATGCGCTTGCATTTCAATAGACGAGGCGATGTACCAGGATTCAACAGCCGATGCAACGTGTTCACATCAAAATTCGTCGGAGTCAATCATCAGACTCGGACCGTGAATCTTGCGACTGCTTTCATTGAACTGTCCTTCATTCTGTCCGTATTGACATTGATATCTCACAGGTACTGTGCCGTGGCTGACGTGCTATCTTTGCGATTTCAACTGGGGTGTAAGCAAGGCTGTGCTCGTTCGCTTGCAGGGGGACGACCTATGATGCCAAAAGAGTCATTCCAGTACAAGCCCTTGACGAGAAACTCGGATCCACTTACTACCATCTCGATTTGGGGGCGCGCCGCTACTTGTTATGAGATTATGGTCAACACGAGGCAAGCCACGAGCAAGAAATTGCAAGAAAGCTCAGTGTCAAAGCTCCCGTGACTGTGTTCCAGCACTGCCTGTCACGTTTGTTTCTATTGTTCACACACCCAAGCTGTGAAAAGTTCTAATCAACGTTTCTTTAGAATCTTTACAGAGGGTCTCGCGATAATTTTTGGGCCGCTAGTACCCATGTACCCTTGCCAAACTTACTCTCTAAGGCTCAATGGGCGCTGATTCCCGTTGGTGTCCACTCAGAGAAATACGGCGATCTCGCCTGACGGACTTTGCTTAAAAGGAAGATGACTTGAGCTGACATTGCCGACATCACTTGCACTACTGGCACGCATCCGCCTCGGCTCGGTTTCCCTTGCCATTGCCTCTGCTACTGCTTGGCTCGACTATAAAAGCCCTTGACTCTTGTGTCTGAATCTCAATTTCCTCGTCTGTCTCAAGCATCTCACTGCCCCATTCCCCATGTCGCGTCACCAAGCCAGGACCATCTCTTCTCCACCCATAATCCTGCTGTATGACGCAGCAGGACCCACTCCCCAGCCATGGGCGCCGAACATCTGGAGGATAAGGTGCGCAGGCTTCTCACCATCGCGAATAGCTCTAACATCCCCGTCCCCTAGATTTATCCTCAACTTCAAGCGCCTTCGCTACCGCACCGTCTGGGTTGAGTTCCCCGACGTTGAATCGACCATTCGATCAATCGGCGCGCCCCCCAGCGCAACGCGCAGTGATGGTCGGCCCGTCTACACCCTCCCCGTCATCGTTGATCCTACGCGCAATCCCTCCGCCCCCGAGATGATCTCGAACACGAACACCATCGCCGAGTATCTCGAGTACAGCTATCCCGCCCGTCCCGTCTTCCCTCCAGGATCCCGTGCACTGCAAACGTTGTATGTGCATTACATCCAGGAGATCTTTGTGAAGCCACTGCTCCCCATCATGGTGCCGTTGAGCCACCAGCGGCTCCCAGAGCGCAGCCAGTCCCACTTTCAGGCGGCGAGCGCGCTCCCGCCGGGTCCTCAGCGTGAAGCCGCTTGGGTCGCCGTCAAGGAGCAGTTTGATTTCTTGTCCATGATACTCGCCAAGAACTCGGGCGACGGAGATGGGATTGTGGCTATGGGCAGGGAGGTGTCCTATGCGGACTTTGCTCTGTGCTCTGTCTTGATCTGGATTGAGCGGATGGCGCCTCATGACGGATGGTCCAGGGTTCGTGGGTGGAACAATGGGCGCTGGAGTCGGCTTTGGGATCGCTGCAAGCCATACATGGATGAATACTAATCGGTTGGAGGCCCGTCTCTCCAAAAGTCTCACTCTACATAACTAATAATTGATGTTGTCTTAGCTGTAGCCTCTAGATATCTCCTACTACGTTTCTCGTGTTGTTCAAGTGCCCCCGCTCGCTTTACATTAGCTCTTTGTCAAAGAAATAATATTCAATGTGCTCCGTTCTCATTGCCTTCCAGTCTAACATCGAATACTCGAGTAAAACACCGTCAAGTGGAACCTTGAGTCAAAGACCGTCAAGTTGCATATACTTGAACTCATTCTGACTGATTCGCAATCATTGAATCAAGGTAAGGAACACGAACGAGTTGTCTTTGATAACCGGCGGTGGGATGACGACGCGATGAGGTTGCTCTCAGTTGCTCTCGTAGCACACCGCCTACTTGCATATACTTGACCTCAGTCTAATGGATTCGCAATCATGGTATGGAACGCAAACCCGTTGTCTTTGATGACCGGCGGTGGATTGACGACGCGATGAGGTTGCTCTCGACGCTCTCGTAGTAGCACACCGCCTACTTGAAGTCGAGACGCGATCGTGGTCGCGACGACGCGACCACCGCATTTCTCCGTTATACTGTTTTAAGTTTGAATGTGTATCAGCACATCCCAAACATGCCAAGCTGGCCAAGGTCGAGGAAGCCATCGCGTATAAACAAAAGACCTACCATTGGTACTGTATCTTTCATGAGCAAACCTGAGGTTGAAATCCATCCGTCGAAGCGACTGTTTCTTGCAATAGTACTAGCCAATTGCGTTTTACGACCCGCCGCCCGAGA
Source organism: Strobilurus orientalis (assembly GCA_019915145.1). Lineage (NCBI taxonomy): Eukaryota > Fungi > Basidiomycota > Agaricomycetes > Agaricales > Physalacriaceae > Strobilurus > Strobilurus orientalis. The sequence goes on along the minus strand of JAHLML010000005.1, from coordinate 2,971,193 downwards.
TTGTGCTTCCGTTCAAACTTCAAACTTGGGGCCGGTGGAGAGGTCGCAGATCCAAGGCCGCGGAGGGCCGCGGAAGGATACTTGCAAACTCTATCAGTCGCGGTGGAGCACAATTTGGAGCACTCTGAGAAGTGTATGCTTGTGGACGCATGATGTTCGTTGTATAATAGTTCGCGCTTGAACCTGGACCATCCTGGTGGATTCCTGTCACAAAGGTGCCCAGTGAGTCTATGCAAGTAGGCATCGGTGATCGTCGGAATACTGTAATGAGCCCCGGAAGTAAGTAGTTCCATGTTGGTTCCATGTGGATGTTAGATAGATAGATAGATATATTTTACGTGCCTGTTAGGAGATGTCAGATGGATGTATCTGCCTGGATCTGGCCTGGATAGCCTTGCGACCAGCAGAAAGAAGCAGACAGAAAGTCCCCCCAAATTGATTGAAACCGCACGTACTTCCGGACCGCATCCGATACGAGCACGAGCCTGAAAACGAGGGTCGATTTTGGCATTGATTGAAGCTGATGGCCACGATGGGTTTGCAGCTCTTTCGGGCGGCAATGACGCATTGCAAGTGCTCTGGGAGCTCACGTCGCTGTTAGTGTGGCGCGCTGTACTTGAGATCTCGATTCCCGTGGCAGAACAAACACCCGGTTACGTCACGCAAAATAGACGAGGGTCGACGTCATACATCTCGTGTTGATGGCAAAATGCGGATAAATCTTCACAAATCTTCGGACTTTTCGACGCTTTCTGGCTCGGAAAGGTGCGGAATCGGTGGGGATTGCAGCACTTCTCCGCAGATTTTATCAAAAAGGTCTGGGCGGCATCTGGCGGCAGCCAAACACGGGTGTTGACGTCGTTAAGAATTTCATTTAACCTAGCGGGTTGACGTCACGGCTCTTCCCTCGTTTGTTCGTTCATCGTCGCGAGGCTCTCCTGCTTGCCATCAACGACCACCACGCACGACGACCAGATGGGCGGCGACCACAAATGCCCCGTATGCCAGGCGACCTTTACCCGACCACAGCACGTCGCTCGGCACATGCGCTCCCGTAAGTCTGGCGCGGCCCCAACCAACGCCAACAGTGTGGAGCTGATTGTCATTACTTTATGCAGACACTGGCGACAGACCCTACAAGTGCACCCACTGCGGTGACCAGTTTGCTCGAAGGTGCGCCCCGCGATGGTGCCCGCGACTCCATCTCATCTCCATCTGCTCCAGCGATCTCCTCTCGCGCCATATCAACAAATGCCACGCCACCGAAAAGGACAAGGCCCCCGCTCTCGCCAATGGGCGCCGCAAGGGCAGCAGTACCCGCGCCACCACCAGTAAGCAGGCCTGCGACCAGTGCGTACAAGGCAGTCTGCCGTGCGACGGTTGTAACCCGTGCGGTGAGTAGCGCCTCCATTTGTCCCTTTGGCTTTCGGTCTTCCCTCTGCATGCTTGCGTTACCATGCTTCCTTCGCTTCCGTTTCATGTGCTGCAGGGTGTCTTTGACGTGACTGCGTCTATGCGTTCCATCTACTTGCTTCTATGAATTCTGATTGACGGCTCATCATCCCTTCTTTCTAGCGAAATGTGTACAGCGAAAAGTCCGATGCACCTTTGTCAAGTTTCACAGACAAACCGCTCCCGTCGGTCCAGGCCACAACCCTCGGCCTGTGCCAAGTCTTGTTGCCACCTCCTCGACGCCTCAGATACCCATACCGCCTCGAGACTGGGCAGCTGGTCAGTTCTCCTTCCCTCAGGGATCCTCTTATCCCCAGGATCTCGACGATTATGCCGCCAAATATCGTTTCAACCAGCAGGACCTGTCGTCCCAGGGAATGCCAGCCGACAATCGGTGGATGTATTCTGGGTCAGCACCAGATGTTATCGGAATTAGCTCCTTATCGTCATCTCGACACCCCAGCCTTCATCAGGGCCAGGCTGCGTCCCAGCACCCGCCCCACGACCTCTATAACATCTTCCGTCCCGAAAGCACTGGCAGCAACTCCAGCGCTAGCTCGAGCGCCGCGAGCAGCAGTGTTCATCTCCCACTAGACCCCTACCCGACCTCGACCCATCCGCCATCAGCATCTCATGCACCGAGTAATGGAGAAGGCGGATTCTCAAGCGCGTTTGGTCTCATGAGCCTCGATGACCCAGCGGTACTAGCCGGCTATGCTACAGACGGTCAGCCGTTCTTTGATTCTATGGGGCAGCTCCCACCCGTCCAGACATCCGTGGCAAGCACCCAAATTCTGCCAAACCCTGCTACCTATCAACACTACCAGCCGCAATCTGTGGTTACACCTCGGCCGAATACCTCTAGTGGTCTGGTACGCGATGAAGAAGTCCGCGAACTGCGAGAATTTTGGAAGGAATACATGCGAACGCCTCTGACGGGTAATATGGGTGGTGGGAATGTCGTATGTGTTTTCTGCATCCTTGATTCGCCTCCCCTTCCTTACAGATCATCTCCTTCCAGGAACCCCCTCCAGTTCATCGCCGTCAGCGCGTTTCGAGCCTTCCCACTGTGAAAACACCAACAGATAATATCTATGGCCCCGGGCGCACGATGCACGACGCGGACGATTTGCGTAGCTATGAAGCCGCAGTGCTGGCACGCAAAGCTCCAATGCAACTCAGTCTCAACTCGGGACTGAAGGGGAGGCGCGAGCGATCTGGGACGGGTGCTGGCCCAAACCCGAACATGATTCTGACCCTTCCTCATCCTCATAACGAACGTATGGGGTCGTACGCCGCGTCAGACCGACCCTCTTTCAAGCGATTGCCGTCGCAGGTTCTAGAAGCGGGCGGGAGCAAGAAACAAAGAGGCGGGAGCGAGCCTGAATCGATTCAGAGCTGGGGCGGAAGTGATTGGAGCGGCAAAGCTGAGGACTGAATACTTTATCTGATTTGACTGATTATATCTTGAACCTCAAGCTGGGGGTGGAGGACTTGTAAGAGCTTGTACGACGCTTTATTTTTGCTCTCGATGTTTGATATGTATGAGTAGTGCCGTAGATAACCTACATTCTGAGTGACACACATGTCATTCTAATAGCCGACCTCATACTAGTTATAGAGGTACGGTTCGTAGACGATAAAATCTGATATAATTTAAATTCGAGTCGGAATTGTAAGAATGAGGGAGATGTGCAACTTGCGATCATACACGTTCTCCAGGCTCGGATCTCACCTTGGATACTGCCTGTAGGCATGTACACTGCAGTGGAATCTTTCTTTTGTCTCCGCCGCGACCCTCCGAGATGTAATTGTGTATGGGTGGAGCGAACTCAATTGAATGACGCATGGCAAAAAAACGATCATTCCATTTCGAAGACTGATCCACACTGTCAACACGATTCATACTAACGTGATTTCAACGTGTTGCGACTAGTAGTAGATAGTAGAAAGGCTAATCGAATCGTGAGACTGACACAATGTTTCGTATACTCGAGGCAGACTACCCGAACCCGCTCAGAAGCCCTGTCCAGGTAGACGTACATACTTGGACCAGAAGCATTCACGGGAGAAAACAATCCGCCATCGGAACAGACTGAATGTTGAAGGTGTTTCACAGACCCAAAGAGAAAATTGTACTCTTCCCTGCTCTCCGCGTTCTTGTGATTCGCTCGCACCTTTCAAACCGGCGGATATCAATCTCTTCAGACACAGAGGAGCAGGAGTACATGTGATCACGCTAGCGTTCACAGTGGCATCGATTGCGTATCCGGTCCATTCGCACTCCACCTGCTACTTGAGGAGGAATGTGTTGAGTAGAATGACCGCACCAGACGTGGGTCTCCCAAGCGGTCCCAGATGAATGTGCTCAGAGTGGGAGAAACCGAAAGTAGGTCATCCTGAGAAGACGGTCAACCAGAAGGACGATGCTTGCTGAGGAAACACTTACTGTAGTTAGATGATCTTTTGCTGCGTTCGGCCTGAAACCATCCCCGGCGAAGTATTTGTTCAACACTTCGATACATTCATCAAGAGCAGCCCGGGCCTTCTGGAGACTCTTCGCAGACGTTCCAATCCAACTGCGGTATCGCGAGAACTCTTCGGGAATGGGTTGTCCATGTTTGAGGCTCTCCGAGAAACAGCGCAACTTCTTGCGACAATCGCGCTCCGGGTCCGACAGCTCGAGCTGCACGAAGCCTCGCAACACATGAAGGTGGGAAGTTGAGGTAGGATCAAGTATCGGAAGCAGGGCGAGAATAGCACAGACCATGAAAAGATTGTCGCCCTCATAAAGATACGCAACTGCGTTCTTCATTTCCTCCGAATCCGGATCCATAGGGAAAGCCTTGATCACCCCAGACACGTAGGCGACTACCATCTTCAGTACAGGTTGTGGGAGCGCTGAACGATGGCGACGCAGAATTTCACAGATTTTCTGTTCTCTGAACACCTGATATGCTGGAGTGATGTGCTCCACGAAGCCTCTCGTGAATATCGTCGTTGCTAAGTTTATGAGCTCCGGATTTGAATCGAGCAAAAGTTTCGAGCTTTGACGCCGGTTACCAAATGTGGCGCGCGAAAGCACCGTCAGGTATTGCCAGTCGCACCAGGATGACGCATTCGTGGAGGTGAACAGGGACTGGGACACGACAAACATCCGGAGACACATGCTAATTGCCATGTCCCGAATGTCGTCTGACTGACTGTCATGGGTGTCAATGATGCCTCGGATTGTCGTGAAGAGGTACATGGCCGTCCTATCTGCGAAGGAAGGACGTCGAAGGTCGAATGAGATGGACACCAGAATATGCTCCACGTGAGAGAGACACTTGACAAGCAAGGCCTTATTCGTGGTGGAAGTCTTGGTGTCTGTAATCAGATATCTCCTCAATGATTCGCCAGGTGGTTTCTGACCAAGAGGATCGTCGAGGTCGTTCGACAGGTAGAAGTTGATTACAGCAAGCGAGAGCCGAAGGTGATCAGACTGCGAGTCTGCAGAGGAGTCAGAGACATCTGGCCCAGGACGTAAACCGTCGAATTTAGAGAACATGATCCGGAAAGCCTTCATTGCTACATCGTGCACAGGCGTACTCCATGTCATAGCATGGAAGACTGTACACCTCACGAAATTATCCGTCCATCGTTCTTCGGGGGACCGTTTGCTGGGATCAAGTGCCAAAAGACTCTCCATTGTGGCCAGACACCAGTCTGGATCAAAGTGCTCGTGATAAGATGGAATAGGGTAGAAGAATGGACCGATGGCGTTATTCTGCAGAACCTTCTTTGCCAGTGTTTCCCAGACCGTCAAATGAAGCTCGCACTTCCGGTCTGCAAAGAAGGATGGAGCGGGATCTACTTCAGAGTCGTTTGTGAGCCGTCCAGTTGCTATGTGCAAGGCCCTAGACGTCGAATCCTCGAATGGTACATTTCCTTGCCAAAGGAAGTTCATCTTGTCCATCGCCTTGTAACCAGTGACCAGCATCGAGCGCACGACGCGTTCAAATTGGTCCTGTATACCTGGCTCGGGCTTGAGGACCTTGACGACGTTTGAGTTGTCGTCTACCTTCTCATCGATGAGAGTAGATAGGAGACTGTCCTGGTCGGCGGTGACATCCTCCATGCCGCCAAACTCCTTGCGCAATAGCTCCGTTTGGGAGCTCGATAGTCCACCCAAAGATTGCAGTACAACGCTGCGCACTGTGGGATTCGAAGACGTTTTGTAGAGCCAACTAATTGCATCCACAAATACGCCCTTGGCCGGAGCGGTCACTATCTGCAACTCCATATTCTTGAGAGGCGTGCTCCAATGGAACACGCGATACAAGGTCAACAAGACCAAGTTCGACAAGGGAGTCTTATAAGGACATTGTGGGAAGAAGAGCGGCAAGGCCTGAGACAGGATGTACGCCGCATACGCCACCGTCGATATCCCGATAATGCAGTAGGCAATGGTGAGGTTGAGCGGGAACAGATATACGGCGAGTCCAGAGAAAAACATCGCCACAGCTAGATGCATCAAGACGGGAAGAAGACCGACGATGATGGGAACCTTCCAGTTTTGCAGACCCGAAAACCGATACTGGCGTATGAGACTCTGGTCGCGCGGTGTTCCGGAGGGCATAGTCACGTATTGGTGGAACCACTGCTTCACTAAGACGGAGAGAAGAGCAACGGTCAAACTCAGCGCAAGACTAATGAACCACAGGCCGTTGACCCAGACAATAGAAGTTGATGTGGCACCGGTAGAACTAGGTGTGAGGGTGGAGAATGGCACATCCTCGGGATTGGTTCCATTGATGAAAGCGCGATGGAGATTGACCATCTCATAGGTCAGAGACGTCAAGATCTGGTCGGACGGCATTGAAAGTTCTTGCGAAGTTTGGGCGACAAACGTAGTGACCACCGCAGAGAACAGACCAGCCTGGGTGCATTTGTCAATATCTTGCAGAACTTAGAAAAACAGTTTTTGGACTTACAAACACCAGAAGTACATCCACGTTATCCTTTGAATCATCCACCATTTCAAGATCATGTATCTGACTCTCGTCAAGATAAGTCCGCCAAAGTCGAGCATGCGGTCCCATCTCGTCGTAGACAGCATCGGGAGCATACTTCTGCTCGTAGTGGAATGGGTTCAAACCTAAGAGCATTTCAATATCATAGAGATCATGGAAAACAACGCAAGTACCACTTGTCGGGACCACGAATGGGTGCCGCTGGTGTGTCAAACCAAACATCGATGGTCGACGATGTCCTGGCAAAGAAGTGTCCACAGGAAGACCCTGATACATCGAACCGCCAGTTTGTTGAGGCTGAAGGGGAGGTATGATAGGGTGAGGTATCGAGCCAGAAAGTGAGTCTACAGAAGAAGATGATGACGCTGATGATGATGATGGGGAGGGCGAAATTTTGTGCATCCACTGCGAAGCACTACTAACAGAAAATGGCGTAGATCCAGACGAAGGGGTTGTACTATCTTGCAAAAATCCAGGTGGAACTGGTTGCCCCCACCCATCTACCGGTTGTCCCCACTCATCCACCGGTTGTCCCCACCCGTCCACCAATTGACCTCCCCATGAAGCGCCGAGAGGTGGCGAAGGCACTACGGGAGGTATAATAGATTGTGGTCGATCAGGGCCATACGTATTTCCAAACAAAGGGGTCTGAGTCGAGCCCATGTGAGTCTGGCCAGGCGTTCCGAACATGGAGTTTGTTGGAGTATATGGTGCCATCGACCCACCAGGCGTAGATCCAAACAGAGGCGTCGGATTCGAGCCCATGTTAGTCTGGCCAGGTGTTCCGAGCATGTAGTTTGTTGGCGTATATGGTCCCATCGACCCACCGAAGATGGATCCCGGACGCTGTGAGGCTGTGGACGGGCCATAGATGGGAGATTGTGGCCAGGTACCATAGCGAGGCGTCGAGGTCGATGTTGCGCCGTACATTCCAGAAGGCGTCGCGGACCCAGACATGGATCCTGGACGTTGTAAACTCGGTGACGAGCCATACATCAGAGTCCAAGATCCCGTCGGCGTTGAGTAAGGTGTCGGTGCTGCGCCGTACATCCCCGTGAGCGCAGGAATGCTCGTGGGAGTTTGTGCGCCATACATAGATCCCGGGCGCTGGGAGGATATTGGTGGAACATAGGGCGTGTCGTTACCAAACGTAGTACGACGATTACGCCTCGCTGAATCCCAAGATATGTCCTGCCACGACGAGTCTTCATGCGGCGGAAGATTGTACCTCCCCAGGCGGGCATCCCAGATAGGCATTCGACCCGGAGGTGTGTACGGACTCGCGGCACCGTATCCTGACGCAGTCTGTGGTCCGCCCCAAGCCGGAATAGCTGAACTCCTCCACGAAGGACCCACAGGACTTATGGGACGTGAAATTGGACTGGGGGGATAATCCCAAGCGGTAGGATCCTCGCCCCAAGGTAGGCCAGCTATCTGTCCGGAGGGACTTCCGGGCAAAGGTACTGGATCCCAGGCTGGAGTCCACTGATCCTGATACGGTGAAATGGCTGGAGGAGTTGATGCACTTATGAGGCTCGGAGATGAATCGAAACGAACACGTTGCTTGGATCGTCGTCGACGTTTTCGAGCCGGAGCGGTCAAGAGAGTAGTGTCGTCTTCCGAAGATGTCGCCGACTCTGAACTAGGAGTAGGAACGAGCTGTATTACACTTGGAGAGGCGGGGGGATCGTGGGAAGCAGGGTACTCGAAGGGAGCAGGAATATCGAAGTCCAAAGGAGGTATGTACGGGGAGTCATCATTTGGCACTGCGGCGATCAAGTCCTCGGACACCAAAGGCGGGATGAACGCAGATGGAAGGGGACTTGGCAGATTGGCGGCATGCTGTGACCATGAAGGATACATAGTCTCATCACCAGATGAACGGTCGTCTGCCGCCTCTTCGATGTTGATAACGAGATCCAATGAATTGTCAGGAGGGAGTCCGGGGACGACTGGCGATGGTTCAGGACTTGACTCCGAAGATACCATAGTCGGGCTCGAGGGTTGGAGGAGCCCGTCAGATGGCGAGGGCGGACGTGATCCGGCAATCCAATACGGAGGTGTTCTTCGTCGGGAAAAGGACCAATCATACGATTGTAGACTGGTAGCAGCGATAGGAAACAGTGATATGGGGATGAAGCCCACAGGAAGGGGGTGAGGGAAGTCTGCAGGCAATGGGACGGCTCCTGGCGGTCGTGACTCCTGAAACCCAGGGGAAGGACTCCGAGGTAGAGGAATGTCCCAAGGTTCACGCTTCGTGTTCACAAACAGGTCGTCCCAAAAGGGAGTCTCTTCGTCTGGAGGAATGACTGGTGGGGGTGGGGGTCGAACAGGATAGGGATAGAGCCAAAGCGGCATGAAGCCCGGTGGCGGCGGGATTGGGAAGTCGCGCGGGTATGGGATCGCCCCAATGGGCGGATCAGACCAGAGGGAACTAGAGGCCTCATGTCTTGGTGCAGGGGCTTCGCGGGGAGATGGAGGTAGAGGTATGTTCCATGGCTCTGTTGGGTCCAAATCAACGCGGTGAAGGGCAGATTAATGTGGGAAAAGGTGTACCCAGTAGTGCTGATTGGTCCGAGGAACTTGGTGAGCGCGTAGTGGGGATGTCGGCGTCCGGGAGGACCACTGCATTTACGGGAACAGGATAGGGAAATAATAGCAATGGGATGAAGCCTGCGGGCAGCGGATACGGATAGTCTGGTGGATATGGAATGGCTCCGACAGGTAAGTCATTGTTATGGCCAGTGGAAGGCCGTTGCGGTAACACTACAGCCTGCGGTGACGGAGGGAGCGGGATATTCCACGGATCTGAAGAAGTCGAATTGGATTGGGCATTCAAAGCAGGACAAAAGGCGCACCTTGTCGTGTGTTTGATTCATGTTGAATCGTCTGTGGATTGGTCGAGGGTGGTAATGGTATGTCCCACGCTTCGCGGGACGCTCCCGAACCCATAGAAGAGGAATCCACGCGTCCTCAAGTGGTACAGAGGCAACCGATGGGATTCTTGTGGACGTCGCCAGAGGGCGGACCGTAGGCGCCTAAGATGGCCGCTGACTACAACCTAGAAAATTCGGTACCCTGATCATGTGTGTGACATTCATAGAACATCTAGAATGCCTCAATGAAACGCTGATGCGATGCTGAGAGGAACAGCTTACTTTGGACTGCATTTATCACGCCATGGTCTCTGTCACCGCACGATGTCCTCGGAATGGGTGTCGCTGACTTGTAATTCATCCTTTGCCTTCGGAGTGGTGAGTGCAGCGTCGGAGACTGTGAAGATGGGTGTCTGGCAACATCGTCGAGAACAAGTACAGCGGTTTGCAGTACGATGTAGAGGCCCCACAAAACTTTCCACTCAGGAATTCACTCAGGGTGACTTGACTCCACCGTAACTCAACGCGTGAAAGCTCGCGTCGTGTTCACTTTTTTGCACCGGTTCCGCTACAAAGACAAGGTGAGTGACAGTGGGCACTTCCCCGATGTCTGTGGGATTTTTCTGTTTGTCTTCCGTGCCTCAAACAAAGGCGACGCGAGGAGATTTGCTGGAGATCTAGCTGGGATCACGCCCGCCCTGAGTGAAGTCCTGAGTGGAAAAAAGCGTGGAGCCTCTACATCGTACTGCAAACCGCTGTAACACATGGAAGAAAAGGAAGATGCCGGCCCTTGCAAAATTACGAAGTAATGTTACCATATTTGGCCTGCAACGCTTTTCTAGCAGCGCCCGCCACCCTGCTCGAGCCAGAACGCCTTAGAAAACTTCCCAAACTTCAGACCATTGGCCCGGTATGGCACCTTTACCAAGAAAGAGAGCTACTTGCGGTCATATCTTAGCGCAAAGAGGACCGTCCGTATAAGCGTACAAGGTGCGGTAGATTGAGAGAGAAACAATAAGGTTATACAGGTACAATAAGAATGAAATACAATCCGAAAACCCAACAATGCTCATGCACCGAAACCGTATAGTGTGCGCCCTGAGCGCTTCAGAGCGTAGACGACATCGAGGGCGGTGACAGTCTTGCGCTTGGCGTGCTCAGTGTATGTTACTGAGTCGCGGATGACCTAAAGGACGGGTAAGTAAAGGCGAGAGAGTAAGCCAAAGGCGGGACGAACGTTTTCCAGGAAGATCTTCAACACACCGCGGGTCTCCTCGTAGATGAGACCGCTGATACGCTTGACACCTCCACGACGAGCGAGACGACGAATGGCGGGCTTGGTGATACCTGGCAAGAGACTGAGTAAAGGCGAGTGGACTAAGAAGCCAATTGAACACACCCTGGATGTTGTCGCGAAGAATCTTGCGGTGGCGCTTGGCTCCGCCCTTTCCGAGTCCCTGAAGGCAAGTTAAGTAAATGAAGTAAAACAACTTATAGGCACTCTTACCTTTCCACCTTTGCCACGTCCAGACATTGTTGTTGTTGATAAAGTAAAGGGGGAGTGTTGTGTGGGTGTGGGGTGGCGAGCGAAGACTGAGCTCGAGGCGGGTGGTGGTGGTGGGAGGTGATGATGGGATTCGGGGCGCCGCCGAGTCCTCTATATACCGGCAGCCTGTGGCTGTGCCCAGCCTTGTTTGTTGATGGGCGTGACTCGGAGTTGCCTCACGTGTAAGACGCGTCGAGTTGGGTATAAATAGGGCCGAGCCAGGACATCGACCGCACTCTTGCTTCTACCACCACCGCCACCCTCAAGCCAACCAACCACACTCGCAATGGCCCGCACTAAGCAAACCGCCCGCAAGTCCACTGGAGGCAAGCTTGTTTGCTACTCGCCTTTGGCTGCCTTGCTTACCGTTCGTTAGGAAAGGCTCCTCGTAAACAGCTCGCTGCCAAGTCTTCTGCGCGCAAGACTGCCGTACGTTGGCTACTCCTTCCTCGCCTTTACAAGTTCTCATTCCTCTTTCAGGCCGCAGCCGGTGGTGTCAAGAAGCCCCATCGTTTCAGGCCCGGAACCGTCGCCCTTCGTGAGATCCGAAGGTACCAAAAGTCGACGGAGCTGCTCATCCGCAAGCTGCCCTTCCAACGCCTTGTCCGTGAAATCGCCCAGGATTTCAAGGTGCGCGCCTCTGCCACTCTCACCCACCAACCTTGCTCACGTGCTCCCAGACTGATCTCCGCTTCCAATCATCCGCCGTCATGGCTCTGCAGGAGGCCGCCGAGGCATACCTCGTCTCCCTCTTTGAGGACACCAACTTGGCCGCCATTCACGCTAAGCGTGTCACCATCCAGCCCAAGGATCTCGCCTTGGCCCGCCGTCTACGAGGAGAGCGGTCATAGATTTTCTCGGGTTCATCGTCATTCTATATTATTATGTGCTTATACTGTAACATCCTATTTATTCCACTCGATTTGTATGTTCAATATGATCCTCGGCAGCCATGCCACATACAGTGTACTCAAGCTTGAACCTATAAGAGCATAAGAATACCCGTGGGCCTGCACCTCCCAGACTTGGAAGCGCTGGATGCTCGGCCCGCGTCTCCGGCAGTGACGGCAGTGACATACGCGCTTTGACTCTTCCCATTCGGTTCTTGCTTTCCGTCTTCATCATGAGCGCAAGCAGCAGTCAGAGGACCGAACTCGAGGAGGAGGAGCCTCATTTACGCGTAGCGCCACGGAAAATCAAAGACTGCATTCATGATCTGAGTGTGTCCCTGCTCATTTTCCTTCCGAAATTCCTCCCATTAACACGTCCATTTCAGTCACAGCCAGCGGCAGGCTGTGCGAATTCATCGACACGTATGTGCACACAATAGTTCCAGTCTCAAGTCCCTCACTCTTACAGGCCCCAGTTCCAACGACTGCGGGAGATAAAGCAGCTAGGGACGTCCTACTATGTCTGGCCAGGTGCCTCCCACAATCGATTCGAGCACTCGCTTGGTACGTGTCATTCTTATTCTTGATTCTTCCTGCTAAGCGTTAGTAGGCGTCGCCCATCTTGCACGCACTTTGGCAACCAAGTTGCGCCAGGACCAACCCGAACTCGACATCACCGACCGCGACGTCGAATGTGTGGAAATAGCTGGACTCTGCCACGACCTCGGCCACGGACCGTGGAGTCACGTCTGGGACTCAATGTTCATTCCAACGGCTCTGTGAGTCCTCTCTTCCTTTCCAAGACTGATTGATTGTCTGACAAGTCGGTAGTCCTGGCTCGACATGGAAACACGAAGACGCCTCCGAGATGATGCTTGCCCACCTCATAGAGGACAACAACATTGCCATACCGCCTGAAGATACAAAGTTCATCAAGGCGCTCATATCGGGTAATCGAAACACTTGCCCGTTCGCCCATCCGCTTATCTTTTCCCTCGTCTGGGCGCTGATTCCCCTTGCAGAACCGAGAAGCAATTCTTGTTCGACATTGTCGCAAACAAGAATAACGGGCTTGATGTTGACAAGTGCCTCCATACTTTCCATCTGTCCTCTATCGAGGCTTACTTTTTCCTAGATTCGACTACTTCATGCGCGATACACAAATGATTGGCCTTGGTGAAATGAATTCCAACACTGTCACTCGGTTAGTTCTGCGTTTCGTGTCCTCACATCACTGACTTCCTTTGATTCAGCCTGCTCGACTCCGCACGCGTTATTGACGATCAGATATGCTTCAACATCAAGGATGTCGAGAACATCTATGATATCTTCCACACTCGATTCAATCTTCACAAGAAGATCTACAACCACAAGACTGGCAAAGCAATCGAGTACATGATCATTGACGCCCTCCTACTGGCCGAACCAGTCCTGGACATCGCTTCTCGTATCCATGATCCCATACGTTACACTGCGCTGACTGATAGCCTCCTGCATACTATTGAGTACAGCTCCGATGAGGTACGTCCTATCTGGTCCCGCAATTTACTTCTGACAGTCTTTTTAGAGACTCGCTGAAGCCCGTGCCTTGATCAAGCGAATCCGCAAACGGGACTTGTACAAGGCTGTCGACTACAAACTCGTGAAATGGACTGAGCGCGAAGAGTTCAAGCTTCGGGTCACCGCCGCCCGCATTGTCGAAGAGGCGGTGCGCCTTGATCCGAGCATCGCTGGTTCCTTGAAGGAGGAGGACATTATTGTGTCGATGTCGACGATGCACTGGGGCATGTATGACAAGAACCCAACGCAGAACGTGATGTTTTACTCCAACAAGCGGCCCAATGGTATGGTTCTCTTGCAATACAGGACCTTCAGTTCTGACTCTATACATCCAGAGTGTTTACGGGCGGAGGAGGGTGACCACTCCGGTCTTATGCCCGCTGTCTTTGCTGAGATCATGCTGCGTGTCTACACCAAACGCGCCGAGTAAGCCTTCGCGGCTTCCATCCTTCTCAGCCGTGCTCAAATCTACGTAGACTCACGTCACACGTCCAAGACGGCTACAACGCAATCCTTCCCAAGATCAAGCGGCCTTCGCAGGAGCCCAGCCTTGGAAGTATCAAACCGGTATCGCAGAATAAGTTCACGATGCATACCCCCAGGAAACGTTCAGTACAGGTGATGCGGGATGCATCGCCGCCCAGGAAGAGAACGCGGATATGATCACGAAGTCGAATTGATAGACTGCCAGTCTACAGCGCACAGTCACTATTACTGCCTGCTCATTGCATTCTATTCGTAGAGTTTTCAGACACAGCACTTACTCATTACTAGTACTACTTCACTTTACAATTCAACATATCTTTGCATACTCCGACGTCGTTCAAGGACAGAATCTGAGTTGAAACAGAAAATTCAGTGACTAAATGGCAGCGTTTGCCATCTGAGATGATTTTTTCAAGTCCGCTGCAGCGCCATACGTTGCAGCACTTTCTTATATATACGTCTCTGGTACTAGCTAATACACTCGATTCTGGTACAGTAGTGATATGCTGCAGCGCGTGGCAGCACGCTGCCGTGTTTGAATACACGTAGACATGTCAAACACGCAGAGTCCGGCGGCGCTGCCACGCTCAATTATTCCCTCCTCAAGACGCTGCAGCGCAGCGCTACCGTGCAAATTGTGCTACAGCACAATGCAGCGCGGGTTTTATTGACCGTTTTCCGTGCGCTGCAGCGGCACGACGAGATATCACCCAACTCTTCGCCGCCACGCGTTCCAACGCGTTGTGAGACGGTCCCAGGACGCTTCTTCAATCTAAGATCGCCGTGTTCCGCTGCCCCAAGCTGCACCGCAGATCTCCGCTGTAATCAAATATGCCACTCAACTTTTCCGGTTAGTGGAATTTTCTGCATGTCGAGGCAGGCGCACCATCCATTTTTATACACAGGATACACCACGCAAGCGTGAGTTCTAGGCTCTCCGCTTCTAGTTGGCGACCAGGATTGTGGTTGTGGTGAAAGGACAAGTGAAGACAGAGCTTGGGCCCTTGATCAATTGAAGTTGAACGAACAATGGGCCTTTTCACGTGCTTCATAGATAACAATAATCTCGGTGGCCTCTGATAGCGAACAAAGACCACTTTTGATTATCCTCCCGTCAGTGGCCCTCCGTGTCTCCTCATAACTACCACCACCACCACCTTTGTGCCACTGACATCACGTCCAACAAATCGCACAGCGGCGCAGACGTCGGAATAGAAAGACGGGAGCACGACCAAGGCGAGTCCTATTGCACCATATGATTTAAATCCCAAGAGTAGAGTGGTGCGTTGCGACCTCAGTTGCTTCACGATCGTGAGACGCACAGAATGCTGTGGCACCACGCGGCAGCGAGCTCAGATGCAGCTTGAGAGGTTGACGGGTGGGACCGCGTTGCAGCGCTGGGCCTGAGTGAAACCGCAGGCTGCGTTACTATAGTCTACGAGTATGTACGACACTAAATTTATCAGATCACTCCAATGCTGGACCGCGTTGCAGCGAGCAGTGGGGCGGGCTCTTTGATACGTGCTGCAGCGCGCTGCCACGTTGCCCTCCACACACACACGGGTATCAGCTAGTGACAAATACAGATGTAAAAAAGCGCTGAGACGCATCAGCGTCAGGCGTTACAGCGCAAGAGTTCAATGTTGGACGTGTTTACAAAAATATGTGTATTTACCTAGTCTGATATACAGATATCTAAGAGAGCGCTGCAACGTATGGTGTTGCAGCGCTCTCAGGAAAGTCATCTGAGATGGCGCGATGCTGCAGCATCGTCGCTGCAAAGTCAGGTTGAAACAAGTTATTGTACATTGCGCGCGCGCTTCGACTACATTCGACAAAATCGTACAGATCCAAAACTATTCTTTCTTCCCGCTAGAGTCCGTATTCCCTCCTTCCTTCACAAAATGTTGATTTTCTTGGGTGCGGTCTCGGCGGCAGCCTTTGGGAAGGTGACCGTCAAGAGGCCGTTGTCGAGGGATGCCTTAATTTCCTCTTCCTACATTGGAGCAATCGTCAGTAACAGGTTTCTCGCCCAAGACTCATCTACTAGCTAACCTTAACGCCCAGAGGGAGCCTCAAAGCTCGGGAGAACCTGCCGAAACGCCTCTCCCGAACTGCATAGCCGCCTTCCTCATGTTCCGAGGACGTCTTGGTCTCGCCGGAGACAATGAGTCGGCCGTCGTGCACGTCAATGTTAACGTCTTCCCTTTTCAAGCCGGGAAGCTCGAACGTGGCCGTGACAATGTTCTTGTCGGCGTCTTCGTGGAGGTCCATCCTGAAGTACGATTAGTCAGAAGATTGAGAGTAGTAACTCCCAGGGAGTGCTTACTTGGGACGCACGACGGTGGGTGCAGCGTTCTCGCTTCCCGACGAGAGCTGCTGCTGCTGCTGCGGGCTTCCAACAGAGCGAGCAAAGTTCTCGAAGAAGCGGTCGACGTTGTAGAAGGGTTCGTAGTAGTAGACAGACATTGTGGTCGCTTGATGGTTGAGTGAGGAGGGAGGACACCCACATATACCTTTATATACGCCAGAATTATATCGAGAAGGTTCGATGCTGCAGAGTCACCTGTGCGAGTGACGACAACTCTGGCGGCAAGTCGAATGTTCTGGAACTTGCGTGGCTCATGGTTCGACCGCCGTGCAAAACCTATCACAGTTTCTCGACTGGGAGTTGACGGATACTGAGCCGCTAGGCTCAAATCTTATACCCCTTACGTGCTGCCTGTTTCTCAAAAAATGGACGATGGTATGAAGACAGGTTGCGTCCTGACACGTGATCGAGAATTCTCACCCCGGCCGCAATGCCGAAGTTCAAGTTAGATTGCGTTCATTTCTCGACTCTTCGACCACTGTTCTCGAATCTCCTCCTGACTCCCCGTGTCCATGCTTTCTGTCCTACCTCCCACTGGAACTGGAAAATTCTTGAGCTTTCGAAGCTGTCGGCGTGGAGGTCTTGGCCCTCTCGGAGTCTCGGTACACGTGTAGTACAGCCACCATAATGCAGCCTTGCAAGCCAACTCCGCCGCTCTATAGTATGAGGCAGCTTTACATTCCTCGATCCCTCATCTGATGGTCCTCTGTGAAATGGTCTTCGTTTCGCTTGAGCAAATGAAGCGCTTTGTACGGTAATGCTCCGAGGTCTTATTGTTCCATTTCCAACCATGACATAAATGGTCCTTTTGTTGTTCTTAAATAATTTTTGTTCTGCGCCGCTGTGTGGCTTACCATCCACTCTTCACTACCGCCATCATGTCGTACATGCTCCCGAACGATTCCAACTCGGACAGCTCATGGACGGTTCCGCGTAGACTCTTAATCGCCTTCGATGTAGTTGCGGTGGCGTCGAGCCTCTCCATGACACTTTTTCTCGTTACGGCACGATCAGATCCTCGGATACATCGGAGCAAGGCCTGGTATGCCATGTTCATCACTCTGGCAATCTTCCCGCTTCTATATCTCCTGAACATCGCGTATCAATTTGGGAGTGAAGATCCACCGTTCGGGTTGTGCATCTTCCAGGCAGCCCTCATCTATGCAGGTGAGCTCACCGACAGCGTCTACATACTGTGATGCTCATCTCGTGCAACCAGGTCCCCCAGCGTACGCCGACGCGTATTCTCATATCAAGCACGCGCTTAACTAATGGGTTTTGATAGTACAAGTGCAGCCTTTCTCGTATACATGCTGGATGTACGTTTTTATTTGTTCTTTGTCCTCTAGCGCTTCTAAATGTTGGCAGGTCGGTATCGGATTACATGCCGCTATAACTGAGCAGAAGAAAAGCGTACATTGGGACCGTGTGGTGCGCCTGTCAAGTTATCGAAACAATGAGCATGTCACTGACGACGATACTCAAAGATGCCCTGGATATCTTTCGGTGTATTTGCTGCTGTATTTTGCGTGTCTATCATGGTGAGTCTGCATGTACTTTGATACCGTCTCAGTGTTGACGTAGGTTTCCTCTCCATAGATCGCGACCTCAAGGCACGCATTTGGTTTCGATTACGCCCGTATGTTCTGTGGTGCGGGCGATGGCTCTCCTCAGTAGGTTTCCCGTGACCCACTGCTTCAATGCTCACAGGATATGTAGTGCAAGGGTTTCCGCGTCTGTCACCATCCTCAACCTACTGGGTATGATCATTGCCGAAAGTGCGCTCCGTAATTTCTAGTGTTCTTCGCGGATATCTTATACTAGCTTTTACAGCATGGATTGTGATTATGCTCGTGAGGAACAGGCGAAAATACGACAGCGGAAGTAAAGCTTTGCAAGTGTCTATGGCCATTCGCTTCGGTATCTTTGCCATTCTTGTTGTATTCTCGGTTGTGTTGGTTGCTTCCTCATCGACGGCTGCTTCCGTTGCTGACGCTAAATTAATTAGCTTGGCCGCCTTCATCATCCCAATGCAAAAGAGTGTAGGTGCTTCATGGAATGTCGTCTTAGGTCCGTTTCTTCTTTCCTATCTTAACCTACGGCTGATTAGACTCAATAGTAACGGGTAATTGCAGCTCCTTCTTTTTGCGTCTTGACTGACTCGTGTCTCCAGTACCCTTCGTAAGCGGGGTCGCCTTTGGTACACATAGAGTGAGTCTGCGCCACCATCAAGTTTCCGCGGAAATTGGCTAACTCATCTACAGGATCTATTCCGAACGTGGAAATCTTGGACTTCTCCACGCCGTGACACACGTTCCGTGAAATACAGCGACCTAGAATCCGCGGAGCAATGACCTGTAGGGTTTCACCCCCTCGCCGGACCGTACATCATCACACTATTTATTCCGCTCAAGTTCATTGTATAATTGTCATAATCTATTCACTCGTCGTGTAATGTATCGCACAGCGGCGCCGAATCCTGTCTTGAAATCGAATGGCTATTAGAGACATGTATCTCCACGAGAATTGTGGGTAGTATCTCACCTGGATTGGTGGATGCCACTAGAAACACGGTTGGGTGAAGGCGCCATCAAGAGATCTGGAAGTGGTATTCCACTTTCACTCTAAGATTGAGTTCAATGACTGTCGTACCGACCAGTATCCCAGTGTCGTGCAATAAACACACGCTGCTTGACGTGTTTCCAAATGTCCCGTCCAGTTCCTTAAGATCAGCGATCAATCCTATGGACTGTTGTCGGTGGGGCTGGAAAGTAGACAGCATGAGACTCATAAGAAAGAGACCTGGAAGCATGATGGGGTGTATCCTTCGTTTCTTTCCGTTCACCAGCGTTCACCTAGCTTATATGTGGCAAAGGTCATATTTACCCACACCGCGTCAATGCCAGCCAGATCTTGACATGGTGAATGGTGTGATTAGGGTACCACCACAAGGTCCATATGGTTTAGCCTAGAAGTAGTGACAGGGCCACAGTCCGTGAACATACAACTAGATACAACTGTCGGCGCTGGTATTGTCATTTTGATTGTATCAGAGTCAGTGATCTCGAGACTGCAATATGTCGGTGCCATTTCCGGTGACGGTTCTGTCGCGTTTACCATAGAGGCGAGTCTATGGTGGTAGTCACGGTGCCGTCGACAACAATGTGTCTGTGAGAGCTGAGAGCAGTCGTGAATTCGAATGTATTTGGGAAGGAAGAAATCAGGCACCGCTGTGTGCCGACGTTCCGGAAATACTGGCCGTGCACTGCATGACGAAATCTCGACAGCTCTTTCTCCTTCAACAATGGTCTGGCAATTCAGCGCACTCCCTGAGGACGTCTTGATTCACGTACTGTACTTCCTTGAGGTTCCCGAAATCCTTCTTCTTCGCGAGGTAGGACCGCTTCCCATTCTCCCCAGAATTCAACCTTTACCTGGGCTACAGACGTGTCGTCGTCTTTGCGACATTTCGAGGCTCCGCATCACTTGGATCAACGCCTGCAGGAATGCAGTGTTTCCTCGCCCGCAAAGCGACGATCCGGAGCAGCACACGCGACGATCCTACCGCGTCGCGTCTAAATGGCAATCTGGGAGACTGGATCTGACGACTGAAACCGAATTCATAGCTACGTTGAGCACCTCTATCACAGAGGTCCGGTTTGTCAGGGAGAACTGGCTTTTCACTGTCTGCAACGCGATATGGTCGGTTCTCACAATATGGGACTGGAAATCAGGCCGCAAGTGCAGCGAATGGTCACCCCACGGTTCCCTGTTCATCGGTCCTCTTACTTTAAACGATAACAGCGATGCGCACGTTTGCGCCGCAATCCTCACCAGTCAACTTAACGGGTATGACGCCACAGTCTCATATTTGCTACTACCACTCTCACATTCACAGTTCGCAACAAGTCATGCTACTCAGCCTTGATGACGCCGGACAACTAAATCCTATCCGCCAGCTACCTACAAACTTGAGACCGATCTCGTTACACGACACTCGTCTCTCGTTGTGTGACGATACAAACAGTACAACCATCTATGACCTCGATTTGGGAACGACCATCCTTCTAGAATCTCCTCTTGTGAATGTGGTTGACCATTGCCTCGACGTTGTCTTCACCCCGACTCACATCCTGATCGTCCGTGCTCGCTCAATCAACCTATTCAGATACCCTTCCTGCGACCTCGTAGCGACACATTCGTTCGGCTGGGTAGACGGCGCCAGTGCGTCTTACCGCCCCACATCGGATCAGATCTCCCTCCTTATTCGCCACCAGAACGATAATCCATGGACTGCCGACATTAGCACGCTGCAACTTCATCACATCACTCAGGCCAAAGATGAATCGGGCTACACGTTCCCTCCAATGGCCGCAGCTGGCGTCTCATCCCCGAGAGGCGCACTACGCTGCCCGGATGTTGCACTCGGCCGCTATGGAACAGCGATCTGGATCAGTCCCCAAGAGCGGACCATGGTCGTCGATGACGCATCAGACATGCTTGCGAAGGAAACGCTCGTGGCAGCTGCGTTTCCAGGACCACTGAATGCGGACGCAGATGTCAGAACGTTCAAGGTCCATACCAATACCTTGAACAACTGGACAGCATTGGATTACGACGAAGAGCATGGTCGTATTGCATTGGGCTCGGGCTTTGGCAAAGTGACCGTGCTCCAGTGGTGATACTCGATTACTGGTAGTGATGGTATGAGCTTATTTTATCGTACCACGGTAGTGAAACTGACGATACTTCTCAGATGTTCCAATTTGTTCAAGCATACTAATTATATGAATCAATCACCGCTTTATCGTCGTTCTTGAGCATGATCTGGACTCATGGATTCCAAGCATAGCCGCGAAACAAAATCAACCACAGGGTTTGCGCAGCTGCCAAGCAGGTCTGGGCTAAAGAGTGCCCAGATGTATGGCCATTGCATAGATGCCATGCGCTAGGCTTGATTCGCCAAGCCTGAAATCCTCAGTCATTATTTGCTGTCAGCCTTGAGGAACTTGGCGGCGTGAGTGGCACCGAACGGGTAGTCGTCCATCCTTCCTCGCATCGCCGCTCATTCTCTCGCTCCTGACTTTCAGTTTGCATTTCACGGTACTTAGCTGTACAAAACTGGACTCGATATCAGACTTTGAACTCAAGGGGCCTTTCCCAACCTTCTCTGAATGATCTTCGGTTTGGTACAAGAAACGGAGAGGATCATTCATGCGAAAGTCTATTCGTGATGGCTCGAAGACATAAGAATGGGGACTGCAGTCAGAACTGTATCTCCCAATGGCCCGCACCAAGCAGACTGCTCGCAAATCTACTGGAGGTGGGTGCCCTAGGCGTGATTTCATTTTCTTCCTCACGACCATACAGCCTATGATACAGGTCAGCCGCCTGTGAAGAAATTTGAGCTTCAACTCGCTCGCAAGACTGCGGTCTGTGGCTCAAGTACCCGATGTTCTTCCAAAGCTGAATTCCGACCAGAGCCGCCATAGTCATATATATCAGCGCCCACGACGTTTCAGGCCGGGCGAGGTTGCCCTTCGTCAGATACGCCGCTACCAGAGTTCTACGGAGCTTCTCATTAGGAAGATACCCTTCCAGCGTCTAGTGCGCGAGATAGCGCAAAACCTCCAAGTAAGTTCATTTCGCATGGGTCAGCACTCCAAGCTGACTTTTGCATGCGCAGCGGTTCCCAAACCTTCGCTTTCAAAGTGCTGCGCTCACCGCCTTGCAAAAAGCAGCTGAGGCGTACCTGGTGGAACTGTTCGAGGCCACGAACATGGCGGCCATCCATGCCAAGCGGATGACCATCATGCCTCGGGATATGCTGCTTGTGCGGCGAATTCGTGGGTCTCCTAGTTATTGAGTGAACTGATTTCAGAAGTGTGTACTCTCTGTATCATAATCATAGCTGTGTGATTAGCTGTTCTGGGATAAGCACTGTCCGTTGGCCAACTTGTCCTTTGTTGGCTTTCTTTCTACCTTGGTGCCAAGACCCCTCGGCGAGGATGGGATCGTTGACGTTGACGATGCCGACGCCACAGCGAGGAGTTGAAGGGAGTTGGCCAGATCGGAGTTTCACCCGGGACTGGTGCTGTCGGTCATTTGTGATGCTGCGGTCATTGCATCGGTGTGGCTCAGAGCGAAGGAGCGTCTAAGAATACTGCCAAGTCCCTCTAAGCGGGCAGAAAACTTCAGATTGCTGCTCAATCCTCTCCATTGACCCTCCAAGCAGCGACGCGCCACGAAAAGGTAACTCATTCTACAGTCGACACCTCGACACTGAGGAACTTAGCCAAGCGATCAAATTGCGCCTGATCGGTTAGCCCACGCCTGATCGGCTGGTTGCCTAATCTGGCTCCTGTCAAGATGATGCGCAGTTGCTCTTGGCCGTGATATTGTTTTGCCTCGACTCATCCTTTTCTCCTCGCAGGACGAGCACAGCACCTCTTTCCCCTCCTTTAAACCACCACATTCTACACTTCCACTCCCTCTTTCCCCTTTTCACAATGCTATCCCCTTTCCCGCTATGTTTCGCTGTGTTGCTTTCGATATCCGCAGATGTAACTGCTGCTCCCCAGCCTAGGACGCCCGGCACCGGAGGCCTGTCCATGAACCTGCACCGGCGGGCACCATCACCAAAGACGACCGAGGAGATGAGTCTCTGGGCAAAGAGCCAGAGAGACGGGCTACATGCGAAATATGGACGCTCGACGCCTTCCATGAAGCGCAGCAGTGGCTACAATCTGTGAGTACCCCTTGTCGGCTCTTGACATGTTAGCTCAAACAACGACAGCCTCGTGAACCAAGGAACAGACTCTGTGTAAGTCCACCCCCTCGTCGCCTCATTAGTCGCATCCTGAGTGGCACATAGTTTCTATGGTTCGCTGGCAATTGGAACTCCAGCCGTCTCATACAATGTCATATTGGACACTGGCTCCGCGTACGTTGTCTCGTTCATCTTGTTTTTCCGCCCATCTGAAAGGACGTGTAGCGATTTGTGGGTTGCAGACAGCAGTTGTGTCACCGGCTGCGATGGCATCTCTACCTTCGACACCGCCGACTCATCCACGTTCACAAACAGTTCCAGTGACTTCAGCATCACCTACGGCAGTGGCGCAGCAGCGGGCGTTCTCGGCTCAGACACCATCCAAATGGCCGGATTCTCCGTCACCGACCAAGTTTTCGCGGTCTGCGACCAGATTTCATCAGGCCTGCTATCCGATCCAATCTCTGGTCTCATGGGACTTGCGTGGCAAACTATTGCCTCGTCTGGTGCTACACCATTCTGGCAGGCGTTGGCGTCGGGCGGTGCATGGGATGAGGCTGTCATGACATTCCAGCTTACTCGGTAAGTGATTGGCATTTTTCACTCATTCCAGTATTCATGCCGTCTAGCTATCTCAACGTCAACGGCGCTTCGCAACTAGAACAAGGTGGAACCTTCACGATGGGCGCCTTGAACACGTCGCTCTACACGGGCGACATAGAATACACCGATCTTGTTGACGATGGGTCATACTGGATGATCGCAATGACCGGTAAGAATTCAGCTCATCATCATCGTCAGCGTTTCACTCAACCAATCACAGAGTTGACTGCCCAAGGCAGTGCTGTTACGCTTGGAAGCGGGAAAGATACGTACGCGGCAATTGACACTGGTACCACCCTTGTGGGTGGACCTTCGGATGCGATCGCTGCTTTCTACGATCTCATCCCCGATTCCGAGGTTGGCACAGGAAACTATGAGGGTTACTACCTCTATCGTGAGTCCAGACACCTTTTGACATGTTCAGAAAAACTCACACCTAAATATAGCCTGCGACACTACCGTTAATGCGACCATCACCTTCGGCGGACAGGCCTGGAGCATTTCAAGCGATGACTTCCTTTTGCAGCAAGTGTCAACGAGTCAATGTATTGGAGCCTTCTTTGAGTTTTCCACGAGCAGCAGTGGGCCTGCGTGGATCGTTGGGGACACTTTCCTCGTGAGTGGCCACAGTTACCCTCGTTCATCTTGATTCTTCATGCTTATACGGCTCAAGAAAAACGTCTACTCAGTGTTCCGATATGACACGCCATCCGTCGGTTTTGCCACGCTCAGCGAAACCGCTCTGTCAATGAATGGTGACCTCGACGCTGCGGTTCCCAGTGCCACGATCGGTTCCGTAGCTGCTGCGGTTTCCGCCACAAGCTCAAGTGGCAAGAGCGCGTCGCACAACAACGGTGCCTTCATGAGTGCTAGCCCTGCGCTCGCTGCCTGGGGATGCCTCGTCGCCGCGATGTGGTTACTCTCATAATAGCACGTTCTATCTTTGTATATCGTTGTCGGACATCATATTTACATGCACGCACGCCACATCAACTGTATCATAGCATAGCAATACACATCATACGGACTTAATTCACTCTGTATCTCGGCCCCATCACCTAGTGCAGTTCATTATCACTTGGTGATTGTCAAGCCTATTTGAAACCAGTGCATTCGACGATGCTCACGATATCCGCGTTGTTGCCCCCAGTCGGTTATGATCTATCAGTAGAAGTGCTTGTCTTATCTATGATACGCAACGTTTCTCTGGGGATAGCGGGTTTCACGGGCAGGACAAGTTTAGCCCGAGATGTTCATTGCGCGTCGAATTTGTATATTTGGTCGACTAGTAATCGCAACAAGTATCTGCTGCTGTGTGTCTGTATTGGATCCTCCGATATACACCATCACATCCAGCTTGTTGCACTGTGCGCAATGAATGGTGTCCAGCTTTCGGCGATGGAATGATCATGTTCTACTGACTCCCCATCCTAAGAAAAGGTTTCTCCTCGCCCCAAAAAATAACGTGCGAAGCAACGTTCTCGAGGAGAAATTGTCATCAGAGCGCATATCGAACGCGAACTAAGTGATATCGCAGGAGAAGCTTTACGAGATCGAATGATGGCTGCGCATATCTTCAACCCTCGACCTTAGTGGCTAACATTCCTTCTAGTCCCTCGAAGTCGAGGTGAATGTTCTGCCAACGACGTCGAGGCATTGCTCAAGAGTGCAACTGCAAGCCATAGATATATCGAGATGCGTACAAAGACCGCAGTGCCTGACAACCTTCTGAGAACGTAACTGGAAGTCACTGACAGGCGACCGCATAGATTATCGGAAGCTGACCATACCACTACTTGTCTTCCACTTTCCTTGCCACCCAGATAACATAGGGCTTGCCGAGTCCGTTCTGTCTCCCATACCGCCAAATCTCCCAGGTGCCCTTAGCTAACCACAGCTCCAGCATCGTTGTGATAGCACCTTCATCTCGCAATTCTATCACAACCACAACGGTTGTGCGCCCAGCCGTAGACAGATAATCGATTGTTTCGACGAAAGCCGGCATCAGAGATGGGTGATAGACGCAGTCCACTGACAGGATAAGATCGAGGGGCGGGAAGTCAAAGACTTTGCGGCGGAGGTGGTCCGGTGTAGATAAGAGTGACACCCAGTCGAGGTCGGATATTGAGATATTGAAGTTGGGGTTCGAGTTTTGTGGAACGTTGAGTGAGAGGTTTTTGGAGAGGAGATGGTGCATATTCTCGGTGTCCGTTAGGATGTACTTTTTGAACCAAGAGTGGATGCCTAGACCGAGTATACCGGTGCCAGCACTTATGAGGAGAAGTCAAAAGGGGTTTATAGACGAAGATTTGACATGTACTTGCCCCAGCTCTAGAGCAGTCATTTCAATGAGGTTTTCCTTGACTAGGATGGATTCGTCCGGTCGATTGTAGTGGAGTTGCTGAAGGATTAGATGGACAAGATCCACGCTTGGAGGGTCTCAGGATTGGCTTCTGGAATGAATAAATTCAGCGCACCTTGCTTTCCAGACGACGCTGCCAGTGTCGCCGTCTCTGCTTCGCAGCGCGGTCACGTCTTGCGCAATCTGAAGAGAGATGGTTTTCGACTGTGCTTTTGACGACTTTCCCGACTTCTTTGAGGCCCGTCCGTGGTGACTTGAGTCGGAGGCGCGAGTCGGAGGAACCAGCTCAAGAGAGATCTCAAGAATGTTGCTTTTCGAGTCAACGTAACCAAGGCCACGGTATTGTTCATTAGTTTCGTTGGTATCATCGCCAGTGTTTAGATCAGAGTACAGTAGGAAAACCTAAAATGAATGTTGAGCTGCAATAACAATGAAGGGAATTGGCGTTACAGCACCTCTTCGTCCGCATCGAGCACTCTCTGCGCATCTTCTCCGAGTCTGAGTGGCCCCCATGACCCTCCACAGGGCTCAGCGTTGCCCATGCCCCGCCGAAGGAGATCGTAAGCGCCGGCACAGACGCGTCACGGTCGAAGAGCTTGCTGCTTGTTGACGGCTGTTGACATGTCTCTCTTTCTTCATCGGCATCGCCTTCCGTCCCTTTTGCGTCCATTCCATGGCGCCCAAACACGCTCGCTCCGGTCGAAAATACCCTTCAGGACAGCGCGCGATGAAAAGGCGCTGGAACTCTCGCCGCCGAGAGCGCGCAACCAGCTCGTAGTGCGTTGTGCAAAGCGTCCAATGACGAAGGATTGAATGTTTCCTGCAGTTCCTCTTGCTAGGCTCCGCAACAGTGTTCACCTACGCCGCCTATCGCTCGAATCTCGACACAGCCATATGGACGGAAAAGGCCAAGGCAGGCAGTCGCTGGGCATCCCTAACGAACATGGACCTCCAGCGCGCTCAGCACATCGCATTAGTCAAGGTGCGCTCACCATTCGCTCTTTTGGAAAACACAATTTCTGAATATGTTTCATAGGGCCTCCGCGCTCAATTTACAGCTTTCCAAGAACAGCTGGATTCCCTGCCAAAGCTGTTCAAGCCGTGGCTCGCAGGCGCGTACTTGGCTGTCGCGCAGCCTTGGGCCGACGCTACAGAACAGCGCCGATTCTGTTGGAAGATCTGCTTCTTGAACGCTGGAGTATGGGCTTTCTGGCAAATACGCCGATTCGAGCCGCTGATGCGTCGCAGCTACTTGCATAATCCGCTCTCAGGCTTGTCATACACGATGTTGACCTCGGTGTTCAGTCATCGCAGTTTCCTCCATCTACTCTGCAATTGCCTTGCCCTCGAGAGCTTTGGCGCATCCACTGCAACATATTTCAGCCGCGTCCAGCCAAGCACACCTCCTACAAACCAACTGGAATCCAATCCAGCTCACCATTTTGCAGCATTCTTCGTGACAGGTGCCCGTCTATCCCTTCTCTGCGTGTAACTTGTATAACCTTCTTCTTTCAAGCCGGCATATTTTCCTCCTTCGTTTCTCACGTCGTGGCGACAAAGATACGATATCCTCGCATTGTTGCTCAACTTGCCTCTCCTACCAATGCCCCAAAAGTGACCGACACCTGGGCTGCCGCTGTTTCTGCCACAACACCTGCTGCTGCTGCCGCATCCAAGTCAGCAGTGGTCAGCAACATCCTGCCTTCGCTCGGCGCGTCTGGCGCTATCTACTCTTGCGTGGTGGTCACCGCGCTCGCATATCCTACAGGTCAGATATCACTATTCTTCCCGCCATCCTATCCCATCAACATACAATGGGGCGTCGGCGGGTTCGTTCTCCTCGATATTATCGGCATAGCTCGTGGATGGAGATTTTTTGACCACTATGCACATCTGGGCGGTGCTGCATTTGGGGCTGCATATTATATGTACGGTCCGACGTTCTGGAAGGGGTTGAGAACCTTTATAGAGCCTAGTGTCACGCCGGCATAGGGCCTTGCTGAACCCATCACTCTATATCTAAGTGTACATCCCAACTCACTCGCACTACGACGACGAAGATCATTTCTTGAATACAAGTTTTGCATCGACACAGAGAGTAATAATTGAATGTGCGATCGATGACTTTCGTTTTCCAACTTAATGCTTTCTTGCTTCACTTGACATGTACAGGACAGTATCATTATGTGTGCAAGAGAAGGTACACACCGTGTTAATTGTCGATGAACGCTGAGCCCTGGGAGAACGACTCAGATAATGGTTGATTCATCCCACATATGTTTGCAGTAATGTTTTTGTTTTCGATAAATAGAGTGATAAGTTATGGAGAGTGCAAAGCAGTTTTACGCAGTCGCCTAGTGCATGCGGAGGGACATCTTCGATGGCATAGCGCCGGTATCGAGCTCTTGGATGAGCTCGAGGACATCACTGGCACAACCAAATGAGAGGGAGAACCCAGCGCCGCCCTGGCCATAAGAGTGGACGATCCGACTCATAGAGCCGTCGGTCTTGGTGCGCAGCTCCCGCTCAACGCGAACATTGGAGCCCCGGAAGGGACGGAGACCTTGCACCAAAGGTGCATCCGGATCGTATTCGGCATTCTCGAGGCCAGGAACAAAGTTGTTGCAGCGCTGGCGCATGCGAACAATCTCGGGACTATCCAAGGTCAAGTCGAGCTCGTACTTGTGGGGTTGGGCAAGACCACCGAGGATGAGTGTGTTGTCATTGCGCGGGACAATGAAAACGATGTCCTCGTCCTCGCCGCGGGTGTCGTCGTGGGTGACAGCGAGGGCTTCGGTGACCTTGGGGAACTTTGTGCCGTCGTTGACAACTCGAATGAGGGCACCTCGGAGGGGATAAACGGAAGCATCGCCAGCGAGTTCAAGCCCGGAAAGGCCAGTAGCATTGACGATGGCATCTGCGCCGTACTCGGCGAGGAGCTCTTCCTCTTGATCAAGAAGGTCTCCGCTAATCTTGCGAATTTCCATGACTGCGCCCTTGCAAATCAAGGCAAACCGAAGCCAATTCATGTACGCGTCGGTATCGATGACCGGAGCCAAGTGTTGATAGGCGTCGACAACACCCGCCTTCTGGTTGACTTCGTGTTCCCGAACGATGTTGGCATCTCGCCTGACACCCTTGATCTGTGATTTGCGTCAGTCTATAACTCTATTGAGGTGCAATCGAGTCGCTTACATCGCCCTGAGAAACAATTTCTTCAAATTTGTCGAGCTGTCCACGGTCGGGCATGCTCTCGAGAACTTGGTCGAAGAAGAAGTTGGCCATTCGCATACGAACGCCGTGGTCGAGGCACTCATCGGCGGGCACCATCTCTTGGAGCTTGTCGAAGACTCGGTAGGAAGTCATGCACCACCGCTTTGAGTTGTGAAGCGAGATGACATCGGTGTGCTTTCCGCAGACTGCAGGAGGCCACTCCCACCTAAAAAATAAACGTTTAGTCACCGGCAGACCTGAGTCGATAAGATAGACACTCACAAGGCACCGGCGATTTGAGAAGTGATGCGGTTCTTGGGGTCGGCCCAGCGTTCAGCGACGATGGTGACCTCGTAGCCCGCGTCCAAGAGTGCCCAAGCCGACTGAAGGGATGTTAGTCGTGAAAGTCGCTCTTGAAGTGGAATGTACTAACAGTGAAGCCTGTAACACCGCCGCCAATAACGAGGATACGTTTCTTCGGGATATCGTTGTTGACCTGAGGCGCCTCCTGATGGAGAGCGAGTTCCTCACCGACGCGGGTCAAGAAGAAGTTGGGAGTGGTGACAAAAGACATCGCGGAGTATAGAGATAGAGCTGGAAATGTAGCTGGAGCTGAGTAGGCTTGCTGGGAGCTGATGCTTCATCCTATCAAGATTCCTTCCATCTTTTATAACCAATGCCTCGCCTTCAGCATGGAAGCGATTGGTGTACAGTGTTCGTCCTCGGCACCCTGACGACCTGGAAGACTCAGACTTGTCACCTCCAGCGCGGAGGAAAATCTTTGACCCCAGGTGGCAGAATGTGTTTGTGACCACCTCGGATCGGGATGTAGGCCTTTCCGTGGCTAAGATACGCATTGTCAATCGAATTGGTTAGTGTATAACGCGCCGGCAATGGATCCAAAAGCAGAGATGAAAGAAGAAACAAGTCTCTCCGCTTCTTCATCTTTCTGCAGTCTTGGTAATTGTCGAGTATGTATTCCTGTTGACCTGCTCCGAATCCGAATCCGTGGGGTCGACTTGAACCCTGCAATTGAAGGCCTACCGAGGACCAAGAGTGTCGTGATCCAGAAGAAGCCTGTCTTGTCAAATGCATACATTGCTTATCTTGAGCACTGTCCGGTTCAGTGTCATTTCCTCTTACCTTTGCGACAAGGCATGTGTCAGTAGTAGACGACGCTCGCGGCTCATTGAAGGTTGCTGGAACAGGACTGCATAGCATGAATGATTACGAACCAGCCGAGACGCTTGGAAAGTGCGAGAGACGGCCAAATGGCTCAGTTGCATAACAAGGCAGCCAAGTCCACGGCGACGAAGATATTCGGACTTTGCGCAATCATGTTGATGGGAAGAGGCAACATTGAAACGGAGATACCGGTCAATAAGCCCGCTGGTCAGCATCTTAACTTCTACGTCCATGGTCTTGGACTGAATGCACCCCTGCACCATCTCCTTGCCTCGGGACAGCATTATTACTGATAATCGGCCTACTGACGTCCTTGGAGGGTGAAAGGGATTCTACTAGTACTTGGTACTCATCAGCGCGGCCTCCTCCGAGTTGTCAGCTTCAAAGCCAGCATTGCCCTTGCTGAATTCTGGCTGGATGTATAAAGGGCTGAAAGCCTTCAACAGATCTCTTGAACTCTCCTTTCCGACAGTCCCGGAAGTCATGGATGAAACGGTCTCCCCTCGTTATATATCGTCCGGTATGCGGCATTCGAAGAGTCTGAATACTAGGCAGCCTAGGCTGCACCTTGCCGAGGCCGGCCTGGTCTGGCTACACCTTTCATTGTGCTGCCTTGAGGTCACACAATATCCCAGCTTCAACGACTCGACGTACAGCGCTCAGGCCTCAGGCGGGCGCCGTTTCATGTAGTACTCGTTCTGGTATGCCGCCTTTTCCATCATCCTATCTTTACAAAATCTAGCAAATCGTAGGCTTCTGAGGGTACAGCTTTCGCCCCAGGGCTGCACACATCCCGAAAGTCGTTTCCCGACAAAGTGAGGTCAGGTTTAACAACTGAGGACAGTTCCTTACTTACTTCTAAGCTCTATCATACTATACAAGATTACAAACAAACTCAGGGAGCACATACGAAACCACCTAGCGACATATATCGTCTCAATGGGAATGCGCATATAGCGGGTTTCACAGTGGTTTGATGTTACCGAGGCCGTGAGTCCATTCTCGAAATTCGGAGTCAAAGGTATAGGGGCTTGGACTTCAAATTGACGCTCGTGTCCAGCTGTTAACACCTAGACTCCGAATCAAAAGGATTCATACTAATAATGTACTAGAGACAATTGGAAAGTAACCCACATATCTCAGACAGTTCTACGCTGATCACTTCTTTTTCACAGCCTTTGTTCCGCGAGACTTTGCACTGCGATAAGTACGATATCACTGGAGCGATATTACAAAGTCCACGGCTGCTTCAGAACGAGGTGCAGGCCGAGGACAACGTGACGGTCGCTCTACACTCGGGGTATGGATTTTCGCCGCGCTGTTGACATCCGGAGAATCCAAGCGCTTTGGGAGACCTTCGAACTTTGCAGGTACCGCGGACGAGTAGTCCTGCCTCTAAGTCGCGCTCATATCAAGGATTCGGGGAGTATATAACCTCGAGGTGTTGGCAGGATGAAGCATCAGCTCCCAGCAAGCCTGAGCCTACTCAGCTCCAGCTACATCTCCAGCTCTACACCTATACTCCGCGATGTCTTTTGTCTCCACTCCCAACTTCTTCTTGACCCGCGTCGGTGAGGAGCTCGCTCTCCACCAGGAGGCGCCTCAGGTCAACAACGATATCCCGAAGAAACGCATCCTCGTTATTGGCGGCGGTGTTACAGGCTTCACTGTTAGTACATTCCACTTCAAGAGCGACTTTCACGACTAACATCCCTTCAGTCGGCTTGGACACTCTTGGACGCGGGCTACGAGGTCACCATCGTCGCTGAACGCTGGGCCGACCCCAAGAACCGCATCACTTCTCAAATCGCCGGTGCCTTGTAAGTATCTATCTTATCGACTCAGGTCTGCCGGTGACTAAACGTTTATTTCTTAGGTGGGAGTGGCCTCCTGCAGTTTGCGGAAAGCACACCGATGTCATCTCGCTTCACAACTCAAAGCGGTGGTGCATGACTTCCTACCGAGTCTTCGACAAGCTCCAAGAGATGATGCCCGCCGATGAGTGCCTCGACCACGGCGTTCGTATGCGAATGGCCAACTTCTTCTTCGACCAAGTTCTCGAGAGCATGCCCGACCGTGGACAGCTCGACAAATTTGAAGAAATTGTATCTCAGGGCGATGTAAGCGACTTGATTACACCTTGATAGAGTTTTAGACTGACGCAAATCACAGATCAAGGGTGTCAGGCGAGATGCCAACATCGTTCGGGAACACGAAGTCAACCAGAAGGCGGGTGTTGTCGACGCCTATCAACACTTGGCTCCGGTCATCGATACCGACGCGTACATGGATTGGCTTCGGTTTGCCTTGATTTGCAAGGGCGCAGTCATGGAAACTCGCAAGATTAGCGGAGACCTTCTTGATCAAGAGGAAGAGCTCCTCGCCGAGTACGGCGCAAATGCCATCGTCAATGCTACTGGCCTTTCCGGGCTTGAACTCGCTGGCGATGCTTCCGTTTATCCCCTCCGAGGTGCCCTCATTCGAGTTGTCAACGACGGCACAAAGTTCCCCAAGGTCACCGAAGCCCTCGCTGTCACCCACGACGACACCCGCGGCGAGGACGAGGACATCGTTTTCATTGTCCCGCGCAATGACAACACACTCATCCTCGGTGGTCTTGCCCAACCCCACAAGTACGAGCTCGACTTGACCTTGGATAGTCCCGAGATTGTTCGCATGCGCCAGCGCTGCAACAACTTTGTTCCTGGCCTCGAGAATGCCGAATACGATCCGGATGCACCTTTGGTGCAAGGTCTCCGTCCCTTCCGTGGCTCCAATGTTCGCGTTGAGCGGGAGCTACGCACCAAGGCCGACGGCTCTATGAGTCGGATCGTCCACTCTTATGGTCAGGGCGGCGCTGGGTTCTCCCTCTCATTTGGTTGTGCCAGTGATGTTCTCGAGCTCATCCAAGAGCTCGATACCGGCGCTATGCCATCGAAGATGTCCCTCCGCATGCACTAGGCGATTGCGTAAAAACTGCTTTGCACTTTCCATAACTTATCACTTCATTTATCGATGCACTCGACACGAAAACACAATAAATTACTGCAATTATATGTGTAATGATGAAACCATTGGACTGATATGTACAAATCCTACCGCGATTGTCTTCAGCCGCCACGAAAGTTGAGTCGTGGTACGCTCTTGCAGGGACTGTATCGGCACGGAACGCGCCGGCAAACCGACTTAAGCGAGCTGCGAGAGCGGCAATCAAGCTCTTTTCATGACGTTCATCATCGGCATCCCCTTGTCGTCCAGACGTGGCCTCACGTCAGGTCATCTTGAATTCAACAGTGGACACCCTCCGCCAGGATATCGGTTGCCCCGCGTCAAACAAACCGTCACCGTTCTTCCCACCCAGCACCGCCATGGTCACTAATGAACGTCCTGCGATCGTCCCCAAGAAGAGACGAACAAGAGGAGCATGCGATCTATGCAGGAGCAGGAAAAGTACGTCTCATTGAGTGTTCTCCCTTTGCTCCACTGACCATACTTGCGTAGCGAAATGTAAGCGACACAGCCCTTCGTCACGCGAACCAGTTATCTTACACTACATTTAGGCGACAGTGCCACCATGCCTGGGAACAGGTGCTCGAACTGCATCGCGTACAAAGAGGATTGCACTCACCATGCAGTCGAGGCTCGCCAGGTAAGCATGTATTGCGACGCAAACAATATCCGTGCTCAGTATTATAGACCGTCAAGCAACCCACCAACTTTGAGTAAGTTTGTATCATTGACATGCGCGCCGTGATCACTCAGCCGAAAATTCAGATTCGTGACTTACTCCAATCCTTCCCCCGATGAACAGGTACGTTTACCATTTGAAATAGCTCACATGCCTGGCAGCCACTTAGTCTAAACCTTTTATTCCAGCGAGCTGAAGCTCTGCGTACCCAAGTTGCCGAAATACTCGCACAGCCTGATAGTTATGTCGTCCCTAAAGACCCTACCGTGCTTCGCCAGCTGGTCGTCGACCTCGCCCATCGTGTCCGTACCCTTGAAGAAGCCAACCGTCTGAAACGTGCTGAGAAAGCTTCATCCCATTCGTCCTTCGACAGCGAAGATGTGAATCGGGTCGTCATGCTGGATAGCTCGGAGGACGCACTGTCAGCGTCACACTCTCTTCGAGAGCTGATAGACATTTCTGAAGCTGCTCTCACAAAGAATATGCAGCACCTCACACTTTCCCAGTGCAGAAGCCGTCACTATGGCAAGTCAAGCGGAATGATGCTCATGAAAGACGCGCTCGACATCAAGAAGGAGTTCACTGGAAATGAGGAAGGGCTCTCACTGAGTACGAAGCGACCGCAGTTCTGGCAGGATAAGCCTGTTTGTGTCGATCCCCTTTTTCACTTGCGACCTTTCTCATCAAGCCTCTTCCAGTGGTCCCGAGCGTGGAACGAAGATGAAGACCTTATACCATATGTCTATCCAGAGGACGGCTTACTCCTTCATCTCGTCGATCTATATTACCAGGAACACGACGTCTTCATCAGTCTGATATACCGACCCCAATTCGAGGAGAACATCCGGGCAAGGCTCCACGAGTACGATCTTTCATTTGGCGCGCTTGTGCTTGGCGTCTGTGCCCTTGGTGCCAGACACTCGCATGATCCACGCGTCCTTCTGAACTCGGATTTGCCTTATACGAATGGATGGAAGTACTACCAGCAGATTCGGACGCTACCTACGGTGCTGACGAAGCCGCCGAGGCTTTACGATTTGCAACTGTACACGGTCAGTGTCGCTTATCAGCATCAAAGTCGTGGTCTCAACTCTCGGCAGATTTGCACGATTTTTCTGTCTGGCAGCAGGACTCCAGATTCTGGATGGGGTCTACCATCGTTCGGAATCAGGATGGCTCAGAGTATTGGGGTCCATCGAAAGAAACCGGTTGGGTCTCACTACACCATTGAAGACGAAGAGTTCAAGAGAGCATTTTGGGCTCTGCTTGCAATGGATGTACAGGTCGCCACTGCGGCCGGACGACCAGTCTCTACCACGTCTGATGAGTAAGTCAAATACCTTCCTAGCGTGGTGACTTCATATAACAATTGACAGCTATGACCTAGAGCTGCCTGTGGATTGCGACTATGAGTACTGGGCGAACGATGATCCTGACAAAATGTTCAAGCAGCCAGAAGGGAAGCCTTCGACTGTTACGGCGTGGGTCAAGTACTTGCAGCTTATGGAGTGGATGGCATTTACCCATCGGACTGTGGTATGCAGCACACATGCAAAACCTGGGCATCAGTTCTAACATGAGACCAGTATACTGTGAAACAATCGGAGATGTGTCGAGCAATAGGGCCAGACTGGTATCGCTCTGTTATCGTAAACATAGACGCGGCGTTCAACAAATGGGTCGACACAATGCCCGACTTCTGTGAGACCGTCTTTTCCCCCATTCATGCGCGCGCACTGACCAGAGCTTGTACTAGTACGCTGGAATCCGCACCATCCAGACCCAGTATTCTTCAAGCAGTCAACTCATCTATATGCAACGTACTACTGGGCACAAATACAGCTGCATCGGCCGTTTATATCTTTGGCAGGGAAGTCAATGTCATCCCCGATATCGTTCGCGTCTTTGGCTATCTGTGTCAACGCAGCGCGGGCGTGTTGTCATGTCGTGGACATATACCAGCAGCGCGGATTCCGGCCCATACCGGGGCATCAGGTTTGTAGTCTAGGTGCTCTCTTACTGTGCACGAGATAACGTTCGCCAGATTGTGATATTTTTTGCAGCGATTGCCATCTGTATCAACATCTGGCGAACACAGAAGACTGGCGCTAGGTCACAGTTGATCAAGGACATGGAGAATGTGCGCAAGTGCTTGGATATCTTGGCTGTTCAGGAGACAAGATTCCACATTGCTGGAATGTATGCGTGAGTATCACCTCTGTCAGACTTCTAGATATTGCCGCTGATAGCACAATTCGCCGTGCATAGTGACAAAATCTCCTCTCTTGTCGCAGACATGGAAGACTTCCCTCTACCAGCGTCAACACCGTCTCTCAAACGGACGAGAGAGACAGAGCCTGAAGCAGAGCACTTTGGCTTGTTATCGCCAGAGTCGATACCAGAGTTGCAGCTGCCGGCTTTCAATATCGACTGGCTGAACATGGCGGCGGAGATGTCCTTCCCCTCAGAGGCGGATCATACGCTGCCGCTCTACACCGACCAGCTGGGCCAGCCTCTGCCGGGTACTGAGTCGTTTATCCAATCATCTGCGCCCGCCGATGATTACACGGCATGGTTCCAGCAGCATTTCCCTGTTGACGGGACTGGTCCTGTTGACGAGACTTCGAGGTTCTCTGGCGCGTTCTTGGCAACCTTTGTCAATGATGCTGGTGCGTGTTATCTTGCCATTTTCTTAAAGAAAGTCTGATAGGTTGGACAGGTTTTGAGCTACCCAACCCGGCGGAAGGCGTGTCATACAGCGACCTTGATGGAGAAATGCTAAGGTGGATACAGAAGGGGAGTTAACCCAGTGATCACAGTCTGTTCGAATAGATTTCAGATCTCACTCAACTTGAGCTGAACAACAGTGAACCGTACACAGTGTTGGCTCACCGGCGGGCTTGACTGCAAGATCAAACTGTTTGTATAGCCTCGCGATAATTTATCACCGGGGTATATAGAGAATCCTAGTCTCTTCAGCTGCTTACTTACCATCTAAGTGAACGTTTGCGCATCATCACTCGCACCACCTCACGCGAACTCGAGTACATTCAAGGAGTCACAGCACGAGTGCAATAGAGCGTATTTATCAACGACAATGTACGATAGTGCAGAACCAAAAGCGATTGAGATATGTAGTGTATGAAATCAACTTTGCTGCCCATTGCGCATACTGGTCATTATGGTCTTGAGCTCCTGACTGCGCTTGACAGTGGCAATCAAGCCTTGTGTGTGATTAGGCCGCCATCCTTCCGGCAACTTTTCCTCGCTCAGAAGTCGAAGGAACCACGAAACCGGGATGCCAATACTCTCTGGTACATCATCTGATTGAGTCTCCCAAAGCCCCCACAGCAAAGCTAGCTCCCCCCTCGCAATCTCCGAATGTATGCCACTTAATGGCGAAGACAAAAAGGACTCGCGGTGCACGCGCAGACGAGCAAAGTCGTACTTTCCCACTATCTTCTCCGAATCATCGAGGTTGAGGTCTTCGATCAAGGAGGAGACCAACTTCGGATCAATGGCGTTGGGCGCGTACTTTTCGCCTGCAGGCGTGTTGTCGTGGACAAAGGACGCATCATGTTCGATCCGGTTGTGCCTGTCCAAGTCGTGCAGGTCTATGGACCAAACATGGCCCACCGCGAATACGCTGACGATAGTGAGAACACTGGCGAGGACGAAGGATAGGCCGAAACACTCTCGGAGAGCGCTAATGAATGTGGAGATGGATATCTTCTTCCCGTTTCTGGGACTGATTAAAACACGATGAGTATCTCAGCTTCTTTCGTTCGCGGGAATAAAACGACGTACAGGTAGCCATGATTCGCCATGGCATTGAGCACAGGGCAGACTGATCGACTGTCTCCATCCTGGGGAGCGCAATACGCGTATCTGTGTGCCATAGGGCATGTTCGACCGACGTGGTCGTGTCCGGAGGTCTTCGAATCGCTCATGGGGAAAGTGGGGCTACGGAAACGATCCTTGGATCCAGTCTTTATAAGAGCCTACAATGGTGGCACGAAAGGGTCGCATGTCACCGTGAATGTTGCCGGAGAGTATCATTACCCTGTCACTTCCTTCGTAATTCCGCCCTCCCTTCTATTCGAACCCCAGATGATGCATCTAGATAAAGGCAAAGGTGTTCCTTTAGAGCTACTCGTTGTCTTGACATTCATCAATTGCAGCTCAAGACGACAACTGAGCTCTAATCTTTGGGTTCCCAACCCTTGTCATGAGATCGCCACGCTGCAAACTCATGGCACGGAAGGCACCGATAGGACATGAACTGAAGCGATGTCATATGCTCCGCAACACGACATCCCGAGTGCGGTGCCCTGCTCTGTGCATCGCTTTCCGAATAGCTGGAGGAACGATCAGTATATTGAATTCAATCACAAGTGTATTCAACTAAGCATATCCCATATCTTTATGTATTGTCGGAACATGCAATAGCCGAAGATGAACTATACCTGAATGAGTGAGGTGAATGAATTATGATAGATTGAGTTGAGTGATAGATTAAGACAGACAGACGTTGAAGCGCCACATATTTCGGCACATCCGAGTCTTCCGCCTAGAATTCATATCGAATCCAAGACGCAGTCCAGCACTGCACACCTTCCTTCCTTCAATACAACCTCAACGGCCTCCGTAAGGACCTCTTTCAATTGAGCCTGATTCCATCCATCTTCTCCGAATCGTCTACCCCAGGCCCAGCCACCGGACGCGGCGACGGCAATTTGGGAGTAGTCGGGCACGTCAGGCCCAAACCCAACCGACAGTCGCTCGCCCTGCGCCTGTGACCCAAAGCCGGTTGGGTGCACCCCAAGCATCGAAAGCTTGGGAGACTGTCGGAGTCAGCGAAGCGTCTAGCTGGTAAGAGTAGGAGATCACCTTCCAACCTCCGTTATTCAATACGATGGTGAGAAAAGGCTATTGTTGGCAAGGCTAGTTAGTATGCATTTGGTGGAGAATGAGGCGAGATAAGGACGGACCGTGTTGTATTTTCGAGCCATCCAATAGGCGGAACTAGGAACACCGAACATAAACGATCCATCCCCCACAATGACAACAATAAGGTCATGTTTGGAAGCTAGTGAGACACCGACGGCCGCACCAAGAGCCCAGCCCAAGGATGACCCTCCAGACGTGAGCATACTGCCTGGCGCTACGGCCATCATATGCTCCCACACCGGTCCATAGTTGCTGATCGCTTCATTGAGCACGATCGTTCTTCGACGGCCGGTGACAGTTGATGTCTTGATGATTCTGCGCAGGCATCCAATGATATTGGGGACAGTCAGACGTGCGCCATCCACAAAGGTCTGCTCTCGGGCATCCAAGGAGATGAGCCAAGCTTCGTGCCGTCTCGTAAGTGTCTTTGCTCTTTCGAGCGCAAGCGGCGATGCTAGCACGCTCTCGCCAACAAGGGAGCCCTGCTCATCCAGCTGTCGGACCACCTCCGCCAACTGAATCAACGCCAGCTCTGCATCGGCCTTGCATATCATTTCCGCTGGGACATGCCACATGCCCATCTCCCGCGCCTTCAGTGGATCGCCCGAGTTGACGATGAATACGCGCGCTTGGGCGTTAAGTGAGATATCGGTGTCGCCTGGGATCCATGGAACATCACTGTCGATGACCAAAACCACGTCGGCATCAGCTAGAAGCGGCGTGTGACCGCCGGGAGGCAGGTATGACAGCCCAACGAAGTACGGATGGGAGAATGGAACATTGACGGCCGAGGGGCAAGTACAATATATCGGAATAGCAAGAAGAGTGGATAACACAATCATTGGGGCGACTGCATCAAGATTTCGACCGAGATGAGAGGTGATGATGAGAGGCTTGCTAGCGGTTGTGAGGGCTGTAGCAATTCTGGTAACGGCTGTTGGTGAGAGCGCAATTTCTTCAATAGGGGGCCAATGATGCATATTGGCAGGTACATCCATCAGAGAAGCATCCGCCTCGGCCTCCATGACCTCTCGCCTGGCCCACAAGTAGACCGGTCCTTTTGGATCACTCGTCGAGCTTCCCAGGAGATCAGATAGTATTGACAGAGAGATGGAATGCATAGGTACATTTGATGTGCGCGCTTGACAACCTCGGCTGCGTTGAGAGCGCTACGTATCTCTCCGGTATAACGCATGTATTGGCGGACAATGGCAGACTGATCGGGTATGTCTGGGCGAATCAACAAAAGTTGGGTGAGTGTACGAGATGATTCACCTTGAATCCACATAATCCATTCGTTCCGCGATCCCCTGAGCTCTCCATGGCTGCTGAACGGAGATGCACCGGCGTATATGAGTACTGGGGTCTGGCTCCGGTCAACATTATGGACAGCACCTGTGCTCAGTGAGTAGGCTGATTAGCGAACATTGAGGATAGAGCTACCTGCCAAAGCCTGGGTGCCGACATCGACATGCACGATGACCGCGGCGGGTTTGCCTGTCGTTTGTGCGTATCCCTGGGCTGCGCTCAACGCCACCATCTCGTTTGGCGCCGTCACGATCTTCAAGATAGTGCCATCTTCCGAAACTACTCGCTGCCGTTCCAATTCTTCAAGTATGGCGGGATGATCGGACCCCCAGTTTACGAACGCGTGTGTTATACCGACGTCGCAAAGAGCCTTGAGAAACACTGAGGACGACGTCAGCATGGTGGGCAAATGATGAGAGCCTTCAAGTAGCTCCCAAGTCATATGTCTGCTTACAATGGCAGATCCTGATTGGCCCCGCATGCGCACAAGGTTCCTGGCAGCCTCCATGATTTGGGCGAAGGGTCGAAATCTGGGAGCACCATCACGTTCCCCGTTGCTGATAGCGCCCGCAGCGGTATGCCAGAGGCGGGTGGGGTCCCGGTCATGGTGGAAGGAAAACAGTGGCTGTGCTTGTCAACACTGTCAACGTCAGTCACGATCTGTGTTCGACTTCTTCCAGAACATAACGATCACTTTGTTTTGTTTGAGGAACGCGCGGCCTTGGCTACCTTCTCACATATAGCACGCGTACGGCCGCAATTGTCAGATCCTTGAAGCGGCACGCGACAAGCTACTTTATCGTTAGGTGTGAGCTCGTATCTCAACCTTCTTGTCATCTCTGTCTAACTACGCGTCTTTCTAAAGATGGCGGACCTTTTTGATTGGCAACCGTGTTCAGGATGTGGTTGCTCCAACCACAGCATACCCCCATATTCCGTTCCACTACCTCCCTCCCTGTATGATGAATCACCCGCTCTCGAATCCCTATGGCAAACCAACGAAGAGCCCTGCCCAGCGGAAGAGCTCACATTGAGGTCCTTCCTCTTAGAGATCAATGACCAAATCAGCTCTGCCGACAAAGCTCTCGACCGCCTACACCTCATACGCAAGAACTTCATTGACAAGATCGCCATTGCTGACGAGCGTATCTCCGCCCTCGTTCGGCGGGAGAACCTCCTGCGTGAGGTAGCC
The DNA here is from genome assembly GCA_019915145.1 of Strobilurus orientalis. Classification (NCBI taxonomy): domain Eukaryota; kingdom Fungi; phylum Basidiomycota; class Agaricomycetes; order Agaricales; family Physalacriaceae; genus Strobilurus; species Strobilurus orientalis. Next base: position 2,929,727 of record JAHLML010000005.1, on the reverse strand, counting down.
CAGGAGGCCAAGACGCTTCTCACGCCAGTGCGGCGGCTACCTGCGGAGATCCTGGCGCATATCTTTGGATACCTCGGCGCTGACTCTATCAAGGCCATCCCGAATCACAAACTCGGAGAGAGGCGATGGACGTGGGACATCAATATTCCGAAGAACGATTTGTGGACAATAGAGCTGGTATGCAAGCGCTGGCGGCGCGAAGTCCTCGCGTGCCCAAGGCTCTGGACGACTATCAACATCGTCGTCAACAGGCACAACTTCAGACCGGATGATTTGGGCTACTTGAAACGCATCGGTGTCCAGTTGCGCCGTACGGCGCATTATCCGCTCCATGTGTGTATCTATCGTCCAGAGAACGACCACACTTTTACCTTGCCGCCATATATTCCAATTCTTCTCATTCCATTCGCACCACGTATCCATCACTTGAAGCTGGCCCTTCCACCGACCATGGTGCAGGGTCTCATGCCGCTGAAGGCCTCCTTCCAAACTTTGGAGACGCTTTCTCTCCATCATTTGGTGCCATTCCCGCACAGCTCCATCTCCTCCCCGCACAGCATCTTCGCCGATGTGCCGTCTCTACGTAGCGTGCGCCTAGCGGATGTCAGCAGTAGCCCGCTTCCAGATAATTGGGAGGGAATCACGTCATTCACTGCTACGCATCTGTCGAGCGATCAGCCTTTCGACGAATACAAGGGCCTCTCCGTCTTTAGATACTTGGTTTTGCTCTGGCAGATGAAGAGTCTCCAGCAGTGCACCATTCGGTGCGAAAAGTCCTCTCTTGTTGATGCCGGGCGTCTGGCGGAGTACGGTATCGCTTCAGCAATCGTCTGCAGATCTCTCACCTCGTTGACTATATTGTCTGGCGTCCGAGTTGGCCGCTCCATTTCTCAGATTTTGGACAACATACGGTTCCCGGTCTTGGAACATCTTACAGTCAACTGTCGTTGCGAGAACGGCAATTCGGGCACTTCTACCGCTCCATATCGCGATCCAACATTTGCGGCGTTATGTGGCGCTGTAGCACGCTCGCAATGTCCCCTCAAATCTTTCAGCTTTGAGCACGGACAGATCAGTGACGACCTTCTCGGGCTTGTTCGTAATACCCCTACTTTGACCGACCTCCGATTGTTGGATATCGAGGACACTATTGTTCCGTCATCTGTCCTCATACGGTTACTCAAGCAACTCGTAGTTCACGAAACGCAGACGGACCACGATATTCAGGTTCCCTATCTTCGTACCCTACACTTGAGCGGGTTCCTCCTCTTCCGACCGGACCACTTCTGTGATATGGCGTTGTCTCGTTGGGCAGTGCCGAGTGTAACCGGGTTACAGGACATACGACTTCGGTGGCGGTACCCAAATGATAGACTCGACCTCGACACCGAGCAGTACATTGCAGGCCCTGATTCTGACGAACAGTGTGCCTTTATTTCTTCACTTTTAGAGACCCGTCGTCCTAAAGGTATATTACTTGACATCGGAATTCTATAAATATATGTAGTGTATAGTATACGAGAGTTGTTTTCACGGGAACGTATAGATATCGAAGGAAGCACGATTTGCCTCGTCGACGAGGGATGGGTCTATGCATGCAAGCGCGCGGTCAAGCGCTTGATCGATGCCGACTCCGAATTGGTTGTATAGATCGGTTGGATCTGGGATAATGAAGGACTGGAGTTTGTGAGCACTGACCTAGTACACGAAGTTCGCGCGGAATTTACCTCGGCAGTCCACCCAAAATTGTCGACGTGGATACAATCCAGGCCGGAGGAACACGTATCTTCGAAGATCGTCGGGGTTCCCCATGCAGTGTAGAAAGGAGAGGGGGCATCTATTGGTGGGTTCGTAGGTGCGGCTAAGAACGCGGGCATAGAGGCAGAGCGAGTCAATGGATTGACTGGGAAAACGGATTTGGATGGATGAACGCGAGTCGAGTTGGTACGTCGAAGAGGCTTAGACTCCCTCGGATACTTCGCAAGATGGTCTTCCCGCAGTGCCCGACTCTTTTTTAGCCAGTAACTGCGTTCGTCGCTCGACAGCCGGTTCCACATCTCCCCAAGTCTCTTGGAGAGGAAGGGATAGTCTAGAAGCTCGGACTTGCTTTCTTTGGCCAGTCTTATAGTCTCTACCCGAAAAAGTATGAACCCATTGGGCGGAAAAGAGGGAACTCGAGAGGCGGTGGATTTCCTGGTCCGAGTCATCGAAAATGTGGTGGGGATGTTGAGTACATGGCAGGCCCACGGAGATGATTTTTAAGTGGTAAGTCGTCGATCAAAGATACAGCAAAGTGTCGGATAAAGCGTTGAGAGGCAAAGCTGGACGTCAAAGGTCCAGTCATTGTTGACAATGTCGTGGTCAAAGGAGAAGAGCTGATCTATCCTTCGGTCCGATCTCCGACAGTAGTGTTGCCGGCGGCATTGTACCTCATTGTACTTGAAGCCTGCTTAGAGCTGTACTGAGTTCAATTTGTCTACCACGATTTCTCGACACGCAGCTTAGCAGTAAGTACTTGTCCGATGCACAAGACACTCACTAATTCAGATCTATTTCTTATGCTGCGAGGTACTTGCTAGGCGCCTATCTGTCATTCAAGCTCGAGATTGCAGAGGTCAGCAGGTCATCCAGTAAGCGCCCTGCTTCCAAGTTCTTCACAGTCTGCTTCCATCACGCTTCCTTGCTATTGTCTGCCCGCAGACCTACCATTACAACAGACAGGACTATGTCACCTCAAAGCCGACGACGTTTCAATGGGCGACTTCTACAGGGCTTGATCTCTCCGAATCCGCCTCAGAGATTGGCTCTCCCGCCTGTGAGGCAGAGTGATCATGATGCCCTCATCACAGACGTATCATATATTGGCTCATACAACTGGCACGGGGGAACAACCGTCCCTACGATGCTGGTGCCTGGTAAGTGAAATGTCGTCTTTCAATGCCTGAGCCTTGCTAATAACTACTGATGTACCACAGGCTGTCCGCGTATCTTGATCGATAGAGAGGTCCCATTCACCCTTATCCCCGACTCTGGGCTCCAGCCGTGCAACTACAACAGTCAGATGTGCCCATCTGCACCGCTGTTGCCCATCGTCTTAGCCGTCGAGGAAGTCTCTCCCGACTTTGATTGGGCATCAGTCGATGTCTTGACGGATCGTAATGGATTGCGCAAATTGATGCAATGGGTCACTGGGAGTAAGCCCGATTTTCGTTTGGACTTTGATCTGTTAGGTCGGCGTACCGTCTCCTTTCAGCGTTTCGAACCCAGAACTTTTGCGCCCAGCCACCCGGGCAGCTACGACGCTGTAACTCGCAGAGAAAAAGGGCTCGAGGACTCACCTCACCACCAGCGCATCATCTGCTACGTGGGTGTTATACTCATTATTGATCGCTTACCTCTTCTGATCCGACATCGTTGTCAGAATTTTGACGGCCTGAAAGTCGTCGTTCGATTTGAAGTCGATGCTTGTACAGCACACGACCCTTTGGACGAACTGATGGCGGCGATGACCACTCAGAGCCTTCTTCAACTTGAACCTAGACCATCCGAGTCTAAGGTGGTCGCGGTTGATATCACTCATTCCATAACTGTTCTTCGACAAGGCAGTGTGGTAGCTCAGGAACGCATACTCGAGCTGACAACGGCATCAAGGCAAGCGTCCGGTCAGAAATACATGCAAATGCATCTCTCTCAGACCCCCCTCCTCGTCGTCGGAATCCATAATAATGGCACCGTCACATCAACAGTACAAAAGGCCATTGGAAATATGCATTCCAATCACCAATCGAAACTGAATGTCCTTCGAGACGTGTTGGGGATGTTACAGGGCATGCTTGTTGCGGCGGCGGGACCCAATAGGCGCATGAGTCTTCTTTGGCGGGATGGCGAAATGCCAGTGACGGCCAGATACCGGAGTTTCCCCAATCGATGTCTTCCTGCTGACTACCTGAGTAAGTTTGGTACAACCTGATTGGGACGGAGGGTCTAGTGGTGACACTTACAAGTTACAATGTTCGAGTTGCGGGCGTGAGTCCCCGTTCTTTAACATTTCAACGAGAATTGGAGGTGTACTATTACCAATCATTCAACTTTTTGCAGCTCCTTGTCTGACATAGTAGGCACCATTTCCAAAGAGAGTTAGCTCAGCCGCAATGTTGAGAGCACCTAAAATTCATTCGGCAACTGTTCAATTTCTCTAATTCACGGTTCGAGTCAGTGTCTCAATTTGACTGAAGTTCCATGGTGTGGCGCCGATCGTTTGAACAACGATCCAATGGACTCGCGGGATGTCCCATGCGACACATAATACAGACGACGGTGAAAACAACAGGCAATTTTCAGGATGCCCCCAAGCCTCATCATCCGAAGATTGCTAAGATTTTCTAACATGCATATTGCATTAAGGGATTACGCAAACTCGTAAGTTAGAGACTATCGTATATCAGAAGCAGCAGCAAGAAGACCGAAATATAAAGGGGGCAGGTATCGAAAGATGATGAGTGTAGCAGCCGCAGAGAAATGTCTCATTACTTGGAGACTTGAACTGTGAAAGCATAAATGCGTCGAGCAGAACTAGACGTGTTGGGTAAGGACACTCAGATAATTCAGCAACAGTGGGAACATACAAATATTCCATCATATGTATGGGGCCTCCTCAAAGAGGATACGACAACGACCGCTCAGTGCGGGAAGTTGTGCGTGCAGGATATCTGGAAAGTCCTCGAAGAGAGGTGGCTTGTTTGCGTATCCCAAGTCGACGGACATTTCGGTTTGGAAGGCATGAACAGCATCCCACATCGTCGCATCGGCACAGATTTTGAAAACTACCTGGACGAGGGATGGCAAACTCCAATGATCCGAGAGGATATCATCAAACGTCTTCCAAGAAGGAGATGCTAGGAAGCTGCTGATGTCGCGCGACGACATCAGCAAGTCGGGAGGCGTGTAATCGGCGTACGATTACGCCGATTACACCGATTACACCTTTTTGGGAAGGTGTAATCTCAAAAGGTACATACGTAATTTTTGCCCTCGAGGTGTAAATTCGTTGTCTAGGCGCTGGCAGGCGGATTACACCCAGATTACACCAGATTACACCCAAATCACAGACGGTTTTTCTCACTCAGATATCAGACAGTGGATGGAATGGAAAGGAGATCAAATTGCTAAATGCTAATACACTACCGTCTAACTACGAATATTACGATACAGCCCATGCATCATCTTTCCCGCTATCGAGACACTAGAGACGGAGCAGATGTGAGTAGTCGAATCAAACAGCGAACAAAGTGAACATACCATGTGTCTGCATCATCCAATGAACACCACTTGCCCTCAGCGCGATCCCGCCGTCGACGGCATCCTGGCCGAAACACGCAAGTGCACCGATGTTGTGCTAGCTGCCGTCACGCCGAGAGGCGTCGCAGTCCTCGTCCTCGGGCACGGCGATGGCTTGGTGCTTGTGCGGCTAGGGAGTGTTCTCGTCCGCGGCTGGGATATGTTCTCCGTCGTCGTCGTTTACGGTCCTTGTCCACGGTCATCCACGGCCAATGATATATCCTCGTCCACGACTCAGAAGATGTCCTCGTCCGCGGCCCGCGGTTGCGATCCTCGTCCAAAGGGTGGCCTCGTCCAAAAGATAGCCTCGTCCAAAGACATCGTCCTCGTCGGTCATCGTCCTCGTCCTCGTCGGTCATCGTCCTCGTCCTCGTTCTTGTCCTCGTCCTCGTTCTTGTCGTCGTCCGTGCGCGTAGAATGTTGCAGATTGTCGTTCTCCGCCGCTATAGGTCAAATTGACAGCGGGGTAAATGAGTTGTGCAGAGCGGGGCAGAGGGCCTTGCAGCGGAGATGATGGAAGGGAACGAAAAATAATCATCGCGGAGTTTGAAAGCGACGTGTACATACACGTGGTGATCGCTTGCGGCTTGCGTCACCTTTTCGGACTTGTCAAATTTCGCCCAACCGGCCACGCAACCGGCTGCAAGGCAGCCAAGGCTTGCAGTACTTAGTGCAAGCCGCAAAGCACACAGAGCAGTGCATAGAAAATGTGTCCCTCGTCCACATAGAACCATCCGAATGACCAGACTTGACTTGCTAGCAAAGTTACCAGCAAATTATTGTTGTTATTGTTTATGAGCTAAGATAGAGTGTAGAGGTGGTGTAGAGAGTGTAAGGGTGTAAAGGTGTAATCAGAGCGTTTTCGCGTAGAGCGTGTAAAATTGGACCCTGATTTACACCGATTTAGACGATTACGCCGATTACGCCGAATTACACACCTCCGAACTTACTGATGGAGGAGATGCGTGCACGAATGGCAATGTCGATCTTCCAAAGACTTGGTGCACGAAATGCTTTGAGGATTTGCGCAATGCGGGGAAGATCGTCGACGGCAAAGTAAGCTTTGGAATCGTGTCTTAGTTCGAGAACCTCCAGCGCACGGAAGTCTGAGAACGCATCTTTCGACATAAAGTGGTCTGAAACGAGTCACACATAAATTCTGCTGTTCGGAAAAGAAAGGGATCATCTTACCGAGAAGAACGTCCTTACTTGATATCGAGGCGAGACAGGCGAGGCTCTTCTTAGCCACGGGATCGAGGCAGAGCTTCATTTGCCTCACACATCGCGATGCAGCATTGAGCAAACGCAAGGCGTCATCGCAAGTCGTTGGTGTAATGGCACGTAGCGAATCTCCTGCGGAATGACTCCATCGGAGGTGCAGTGTCTCCAAGTGGTCGAGGTCAAATGCTGCACCCACTGCCCACGAGGTAAGGCAAGACGAACGACGGTCCACACGAATCCCCAGCGAGCGCAGGGACTTTGGGGATACTCGTCGCGACGTAGCTTTGTGTAGCGGATCATAATAGCCCTCCCGCAGATAATGAGGATCTTCTTCATCGTTGAAGCAATCCAAAACATCCTCGCCTAGCTCCAGATTCTGGAGCCGCGGCATGCCGTCGACAAGGCGCATCAATTCGAACGGATTCAGGCGTGTCGCGGCCAACTGCAGCGTGTCGATAGTCGGTCCCCAGCTCCGTAGTACTAGGATGGTTACCTCGTCAACGTGACTCCAGTTGGGAAAATCACTGAGCTTGAGCTCCCTGACATTAGGCAGCGGAAGCCTGGCAAATTTGCGCCCAGCGGAGCTGCTGAGGAGAGACGAACGTTCCATCTCGTTCCAGTCCATCTCTGTCTGCGAAGATGAAGCACACCATCCTCCGGCGGAAAGATGCAGCCTCTTTACAGACGCTGCTAGGTGGGGGTAGATGGGGAAGTTCTCGTTGTATGGCGTGAACTGTTCGCTATCCGTGAAGTAGATTTCGCGGTAAATGTTCGGCAGGGCGAATCTGCACCAGCCTTTACAGACAAGGGCGAATTGACGCAGCACCCAAGGCTCCTTGGCGTGTCTGATGATTTCGGGAAAGAGCTCTGGGGGGATGAGACCGCCTGTGCTTGGGAGTGCAAGAGAAGGGTCCATATACAGTTGTGAGTGTCAAGGAGATGGTACTATGCTTGTGCATATATGGATAGTAGATTCGTACCTGTGGGGATCCAAATCAGAGCCAAGCATTATTTCCTTCCAGGGACGCGCCGCGTAGACTATGTTTCATGATGGGCGGAGCCCGTAGGGTGCTGCACCTGTTGGATCCAACGGAATTGTCCGGTGCCCTCCCCCTGGGCGGAGCAGGCTAGTAGCAAGCCCCTCCGGTGATTAACAATGGTCCGTGTCAAGTATGACTGGATGCATGAATCCCTATACAGTATCATATTGGTCGAGGACTGGGCTGGAATGTGAACCCAGAACTCGACATACTTAGTGTCAGAATCAACCTGGAACGATACATGATAGTCGGAAAGGAACATTTAAGATTAGATTAGATCTACATGGATAGCACGCGACTCGCGCTCTCACGCGTACTGCACGCGTATGACGGCTTCTCTGAGTCTTCATCTCATTCTCAACTAAGTACTGTCAAAATCTGTCCCGAACCGACAACGCCGTGCGCGCATTTGGTACTCTCAGCAACGGCCGGAATGTATACTGAATCGGGTCACCGCCCTGGCAGGGCTCAAAGCAACTCTACCATTCACAGCAGAACTCATGCCATACATAGTCTCATGGTCTTCTCCTCGGAACTGAGAGGAAAACACTTCAAGAGTGAGCGCGGTAACTCGGACAGCTCCGCAACGCCGTCGCGTACCTTGAACTCTCATCACTCCATCAGCATCAGGACGGTCCTTGAGGATCAAACGAGGGACATCGTGGCGCAATATTAGGGAGCGACTACTTTAGGCGGTGCCCGCACTTGCCCGCATGGAGCTCTCGACGGACACTCATAGGACCGGGATTGTTTTATATCAACACAACATCCTTTGTTCAGGGTGTCTCATCGCATACTGCTACTCTGCCCCACGCCCTATCTCTTGAATATTTCGATCTCTGATGATCCCTTCTGCCGGACCAGACTGTCAAGTGCAAGTTTGTCCACGTACACAGGCCGAAACAACTGTGTAGTTCGTGTGCGCATCATAGCACTGACAATTATTCATGATTCCCCGTCTATTCACTCGTTCGGCCGTTCGACAACATCATGATTCATCACCCTCTAACATCAGTACTACTCTATCATTACCGTGTATAGCGATTTGTGATCACATCTCGACTGCGCCTACCTACACCGAGTTCAATCAGCTTGTCGGACACGAGTGTCTAGCTGCTAAGATTTATGTGCCAGTGATTAACCGCTGCTGAACTGTCGCCAATCAGCCGACATCAGACTACCTAGGGTTTGAACGTTCAGGCCTCAGGCCTCAGGACTGAATAACTAGCATAAGTATACTGATGTCCCTCTTCTTTTGCAGTTCGCGATACGAAATGCGGGCGGGCTGCTCTAGTTGGCTGTATGTAGATCGTTTATGTCGCAGCTGCAGGTTACGTCGACTTGTTACAAATGAAAGGAGGAGACTTGGAATGATGGCGGAGAGATCTGGCAAGCTTAGGAAAAGTCTAAGATCACACAAAAGTTGTGGAAAGTGTTCGTAATTCTCATTCTCATCATGATAGAACCCAGAGAAAAGTATGATACAATCCCCACCCTAGCTCTGGGTCGTAAAACGGCTATCCTTGATCACTGCAGCTCGCCAAGAGGTCCAAACCCGTTCGACTTCTTGTTGTAGAACTGGCTGTTGCTGATAGGGGTGCAATTTTGCTTGCCACCCTTGTGAATTTTCTCCTTGCGGAACAGGTCTACGTAGAGCGAGCAAGTGGAGAAGTCCTTGGAATCCTGAAGCAGACGGTGAGCTTTTGAAAAACGAGTACAAGACAAGCTTACGGCATCATAGATGTTGAAGGCAACACAGTCACGGTTGGCGTCGCATATCTTGGCGCAGCCTGGAAGAAAGACTTGTCAACAGAAGGTGCGACAGAATTCATGAACCCACGTTTGACGGCGCAGCCTTTGCTGACGGGACCGTGGGTCAGGGAGTTTTCGCTGATGGCGGGAACATGGTCGAAGTCTTCATTCTCCAAGACGCGCTCGTATTTGCTGTCGCAGGGAAGGGGCCCCGAGTCCGACTCGGACCAAGCCTCCTTGATCCAGTACTGGCCGTGGTTCCAGCCGTAAGAGGAAACGTCGTCGCCATCATCTGGACTGTCGCACTTGCAGTCTGATTTGGAGGTCTTGGGGTGCAGGTTGGCTATCTCGCAAATCGTCTATAGCATATGAGTGAGAAAGGAGCGGAATACCGTAAACAAAATTGACGACGGACCGGGTCATTGATGCAATTACCACCGGAGCCTTTCGAGCACAGACCAGCCTGCCAGCGAGGCTGCGCATCCCCGCCCACGCCCACACCCGAAGAAGGCTGGTTGGCTCGGTCGAGCGCCTTACAGAGGTCTACAAAAGAGAAGGGGTCCTTCGAGTCGTGGCGGACCGACTCGCCGAGGTCCTTGAGATTAAGGTCACACATTCTGAGACCCTTGGCTTGGAGGTGGGATTCGACATCAGCGCGAGCGATGCCGAGGGCTTTGAGGATATCACAGTTGGCACTCTCCCGAGCCTGATCCGCCTGGCTCAGAACGTCATTCTGCTGGACGTTGCGAACGGGGCTCGGGACGCTGAGAGGGTGGCTCGGGACGTTGGGAACCTGGCTCGGAACGTTGGGAGCCTGGCTCGGGACATTGGGAGCGTGGGTCGGGACGTTGGGAACCTGGGTCGTGACGTTGGGAGCGCCACCCTGCGCGACGCTGGGAACGCCATCCTGCGGGACTTTGGGAACACCATTCTGTGGAAGTTTGGGAACGCCATCCTGAGGAATGGTGGGAATGCCACCCTTCGGGAGGTTGGGAATGCCGCCCTTGGGGACGTCGGGAACGGAAGCGCCGCGTTGACCGTCGGCGCACGAATTGCACGGAGTGTTCTCCCCACCCAGCTTGAAGGTCGCGTTTATGGAAGCGTCCACGGAAGGAATATCGGGTATGTGGCGCTTGGTGCTAGGCGGAGCGACTGGGGCGCTTGGAACGCCGGGCACTGGAGCGCTTGGAACGCCGGGCACTGGGGCGCTAGGAACGCCGGGCACTGGGGCGCTAGGAATGCCGACGGGCGTGGCGAGGGCGGCCGTGGAGAGAGCGAGCGAAGCCAAGGCGAGGTTGACGAACATAGTGAATGTGTGTGTGGAAAAGAGAGTGGTGGGCGCTGGGAGCGTCGTAGAGAATGTTGAAGATGGGGACGAAAGGGCGATGAAGAAATCGGGGGGAATTCGCGATTATATAGGTGCGAGCCAGTATGTCCCGAATCGAGGACATATTCAACGTCCGCCAGTAAAGACCAAGGATTTCAGAATATAATATTGAATAGAACCATCGAAAAGCTCTTCAAGAAGCCTGAAAACCCAGCGCATACCAATGCGACTACCGGAAAAGGCTAAATGTGTGGCGCGGAGAAGCAACTCTTCGCCGCGTGATGGTGTGACGCTCGTTGTCCGCGTCCAAGTCCGATAGTTTCCACAGCAGATAGAGTGCGTAGAAAAACACACGACCGACGAAAGACATACGAGAAAGCCAAGAAAACACATCTGAGGGCAGCTACATTGCTCAGAGAAGGCATCGACGAGTCAGATCTTCAGGTCGGTTAGAGGCTTCGCCGAAACGCAAATGTCATTCAACTTGGAAAAAGAACGTCACCTCAAGCGGCTCCCTGCGTCAATGTCTTGCACAAGAAAGCAGGTCAAAGTCGCGTAGCGTCTGCGTACTTTTGACAGAGTCGAATCATAAGTACGCGAATTCTACGCTTTTCACCCATATATGGAGGCGAGAGCCTTGTGCTTTACGCGAAATCAGACGTCCTATATTTGTTTGTCAATGCGCACAGCGAAGATTCTACTTCCCGCTAATCCAAATCTCAATTGGCTGCCCACCGGCACCAGCGACTTCATCCAGCTTGACGAAATTGATACCCGCCGCTTTCGCCATCGGCCAGAGTGTTCTTTCGGCCTCGTCCCGCTGCTTGTATCCTAGCAAGATGACTGGCGGCGTGGTGCACGCCTTCACCAATCGCGACAAGGTCTTCACTAGCGCAGGGAATGATGCAGTGTTATACGTCACGTCTGCCATCCTAAGCCTCTTGTCAGTCAGACACAACAGAAGATGTCGAATCCATACACGATAGCGTCAAAGCCTGTCCCGACAAATCCGGGCAGATCGTCGTCCCAATCCAGTGTCCTGGCTTGAGGACGCGATCGAAACAGATGCTCATTTGAACGCATGTTGTGCTCCAGAAGAGGCATAGCAGATTCTAGAGCAGTAGTCAGAAGGCGAGTAACATGACATGCATTCTCCACGCACAAGTGCGCGCGAAAGATGGGCCAGGAGGGCATCGAAGGCAGGCGTCGAAACTGGCAGTCTCGGACTTACCAAGGTCTGTTGTGATGATCCGAGTCTGGCTGTCATCCGCTTCTCCGTCAAGAAGTGACCGCCTCAACGCAGCAATCGTCAGTGATACGATTCCGGTTCCAGCACCTGACGGAAACGGATGTTAGTGAAGAATCCACTAGATAGTCATCCCAAATTACCCAGCTCGAGAATGCTTCTTGGTTCCTCTAGGAAAAGGGCATCCTGCAAGGCTTCCGGTAGAGTTCTTGCACCGAGTCCACTGACGAGCCACGAAGAAAGCCCAATGCCACTATCCCATATTTTCTGCAAACTTCGTACGATCAGCCATGTCATGCAAAGAACGAATTGACATACCTTGTCAAGATCGAAGGACGTCTGTTCGGTGATCCTCATCTTCCCAGCGCCACCCAATCCATACACCCTCCCGATCTGCTCCTGCTTCTTTGGGTCATTCCCACCTCGCGATATTAATATTGGCATGGACATGACGCCCAATGGTCGCTGCCCCACTGCCGCAACATTGCTCAGCTCTACCAGCGGATCGTCTGCGCTTAGAACGAGCCTCCAACTCTGTCCCTCCCTCGCGCCCCGTGGAAGCGGCACATGAAGCTCCTTATAAGTCGTCTCCTGCCTCCATGTCGTCAACTTGGTGCTCTTCGTCGGAGGGATGCCCGCGCAGTGCCATGAATAATGAATATCCTGAGTCCTGTCGAAAAATTCGGTGCGAAGATCGTTTGCAATTTGCGGTACTATAGAGAGCTTTCCTGAAGGAGAGACAGTAGATGGAGGAGGACGCAGAAAAGAAATGTAGTAGAACATGGGAGCAACCGCGAAGGAAATTTTGACCGGGATATCGGGCCGCACCCGTTCCTGTGGACCGTGGTCTGATTCAATATTGAATATCGTGGTTGACTTCGACCGCCATTTGATTGGAATTGGGCGACACTTATCCTCGTCAGCTTCAGAGGATGCAAATCACAATCAAACGAATTGACGTAAGACGGGCACAGTTCTGCCTCTGAGGTATATCGTCGTACAAGAATGAATGGAAGCTCGGGAAAATTTGACAATTCTAAGTGAGCCTTTAACATTCAGTATTCAGTCGGACTCGATATCGTTCTATGTAGTCCAGTCCAATCCTCGCAACACTCTCAATCGTTACAGCGATTGGAGCTCCAAGTGGTAGTAATTGTGTTCAAGCGGTAGTAATTGTGTTCCATTGGTGAAATACAGCAAGCACGCAAGCACGAAAACATACAACAAACATTACAGCGAAGCTGTCAGAGCCATCATTTGCGACAGGATCATTTCCCATTCGTATCCACGTCAGAGTCGTCGGAATCATCTAAGGGTATAAAACGGCGCCCTTGTCTCTAGGAGGGCATAAGTGACGACAATTCCAGAGGTTCAAACCAATAACTCACAAAAGGTGATCTTCTTTGTCTCAATGAGGGAGGAGGCATGAAGCTAGCGGGTGTTATTGTACCAGCACGGGGCAAAGTGGCTAGCGGACGCCGAGCAGGACTGCCTGGTGCGGGATGAGACTTGACAGTGCGAGGCGTGACACAAGGAGCGTCTGTATTGACCGTTTCGGCGGAACGCATAAGATGGGGAGCAGGAGGAGGAGTATCTGCATGCTGAACGAGGTCGGGCACCACTTTGAGGCGGTTGTAAACCGAGGAGTGGGTGGCGGCAGAGGAACTACCAGTGCAGACAGGCAATTGAGGAATTCGAGAAGAGTTGGGTGTTGGCGCAAACACAGAGGAACCTCGCCTGTTATTGAACGATTGTCTGGCGGCGAGATGTCTGATACCGCTACCTCCGAGGTGAAGATCAGCTAAAGGACGACGAGGAGTCTTCGGATCGAGATTAGTGAAAGGTGCTCGAATAGCAAGAAGGGGCGGAACAGGAGGTTTCGAGTTGTTGCTGCGAATAGATCGTCGGCTTGGCATTTGATGTAGTGCAGCAGCGTTCGGTAGCTCCTGCGGGGGCGAAGAGGAAGATGGTTGGAGAGTATCGCTGGTGTTCTCGTCGATGCGCCGTCGTTTACGTCCAGAAAGCGGAGACTTTTCGAGAGCATGGCTCGTGCGCTGGGATGGCCTGATCGGTGAAGTAGAGCGTGTTCTCGTCTTGGGCGAAGGAGGAATCGGCTTGCCAAAGGTCGCTGTCTCGAATGCTTTGGTGATAAATTCATTGACGGAGGTGCGAGCACTGTTGATGTGCAGAGGAACGGCTTGGAGAAGGGGCAAGAGAGGCATCAAAGCGGAGAGCATAGTGCCTTGTTGTTCTTGAATTGTTTGAAGGACTTGAGATTGCGCGTGAAGGGCTTGCGAATTTGCTTGATAGAGCTGGAAGGAGCATTAGCTTCGAGTAAGCACGGCAGGATTCACTTTTCCGAACCAATTGCATTGAGTCAACGCGCTTGTCCAGGCCATCCAGCCTCAGCCGAATGTCCTTCTCGAGGTCGGTAAACCTGCTCGTCTGGACCGGCTCTCCCACTGTCTTAACTATCTCATTCTGGCATCGATTTGCTGCAGACCAGTAAGGGGATGGTGTTCACGGCGGAGGAAACATACCTAGACTGAACATCTCAGTGATCATATTTTCATGCTCCTTTTCAAAAAGCGCCTTGGTATGCGCAATCTCCCTCTTCGCCTCCTCCACGCCCTTCGTCAGCACGTTCACCTTGTCCGAAAACGTCTCGAAGTGCGACTGAGTGTCGTGCAGAAGAATGCGCAGCGAAGTGCTGGTCTTGTCCATCGGGGCCAGCGGCGGAAGCGGGATCGCACTGGACGGCGGCAAACTCGTGTCTTTACGTTGAAGATGGGCCCATAGCATCGACGAGCTCGACGGACGATTCTGAGACTGGGTGACGTTGCTGAGAGAGTGCGAACTTGGCGTCGAGGTCATGGTTAGATACTAAGAGCCTCCCGATCACTGTCATCTTCTGCATGACAGACTGCATCTCGCACCTCTCGATTATCATAGTAAAATTAAGGTATAAATAAAAGATACATAGATACCATGCATATATTACAAGTTCGTAGCGCATATAAATACCAACTTAGAAATACCAAACCGCTAAAGCGGCGGTAACGGACGGCGACATTGAGGGCATATATTCTGCGAGAGTAGCTAGTCAGTACCTCGCCTTTGAACCTCACGACACACTGACCTTAATTGCAAGCCACTGATTAACGTGAGAGAGGTTAGTAATGGCTCAGAAAGATAGAATCACTCCGCACCTTCTCAAGACACTCTGTATGCTATCAACATTTTCTTCAGTACTGAGGACAGAAACCCGAATGAAACGCCACATACAAATAGATGATGGCATGGCGCCAAGCTATAACTCTTCCTCGTAACAGCATTACCCACGCCAACCTGAACAGCGTTGAGAAGACTCTTGGTCTTCCTCTTGCTATTGCCCGACCTGGTGTCCCAGCTATCCACCTTCTCGTCGATTGACTTTCTCCCACGTACCAGCGAAGCATCGACCTGAATAGCATCCATACAGATTGCACAGTCGCCCAGTGTCTGCTCCGGAGACTCTGGGTCTGGTAATGGAAGAGCTGGATGGTAATCGTAGGCTTTGGCGGTGGCGAACTAGGGAGTGAAATACAATCAGCAATGAACACTGGCGCTCGAGGAAGAGGTCTTACTCGGGTGGGTACGAAAAAGGCGGGGCCCAGAGCGTCTTGAAGCATCACTAACACAGCCTGGAAGCAGACGAACGCGGCCAACCAGTACGCCCACGCTAATATTGAGTTAGTCTTCACCTTTTTCCACGAAAGCACCAATGGCAAACCTCGAGGCTCCACTTCGAGTACGTTATTTGGGCAGATCAAGAAGTCTATAGGAATGCTTCAAGGTCAACGCAAGCTCGTGACTTCCTGTGAGAACTTACACATCGCCAGGTATAATCTACACATCGTCGTTCCAACAACATATTCTCTGGTAAACCCGCTCGATCGTCCCCGGCGAACAGACCTCACAATCTGGGGTAACCATATCCCAGAATATGTCACAGCGACGAATATCAGCGAGAGTGTTGGCGACAGAATAACTCGGACAATGAAGGTGAGAAAGAAAAACATGGTCAACCCTTATATTGAGCATCAGTGCACCTGCAAGGAAGAAGATAGAAGACATACACAGTCTGGCGCCAGGGTCTGTTCTCAGATGTTGAGCAGCGAACGCCCAAAACGTGGGCGATTGCGGTAGATCCGCTGCCGGGTTCGCCGGGGGAGCAGGTTGCGCAGCTGTGGTCTGCGTTGCATTCTCCGTCTGTGGCGGCGGTTCATTCGCTTGTACTATAGGTGACTCAGAGTCACTCGAAACTCTCGAGTCCTGCGAAACAGGTGTAGGTGCTTGTGGTGGTGTTGTCGTCTGCGTTTCCTCTAGAATATCCTCTGGCATCTGAACCTGGTGAACCAAAACCGCGAATTGCTACAGTCACAGCCGTGAGTGATGAGCTGCACAAGCTGGTTCAAACTGATATTCACCGCTTCATAGACGAACATTGTGCACGCAATGAACGCTGGCGCAGTCAATGAAATGGACGGCCTTCCCTCTGCTATAATCGCAAAGGTGATATGAGCAGCGAACGATACCGAATCAATGGTTGCCTGAGTGAAGAACATCCACCGCGATACGCGCGCAATGCCTGAAGGCGTTCTGCTTCGTTCCATTTGGCGCGTAAGAAGGATGAGCAAAACAAAATAAGCAATACTAGCGGTTCCGGCGTCTACATGAATGTCAGCATACAAAGGGCGACAGATGACAGAAGATTCAACAGGTTGTGACTTTGCGGAAGAACGACCACGATCTAGATAATGATCAGAACAGAAGCATACATAGAACGAAGTGTTGGGCCGAACCGAAGGCCCTGAATATGCTTGATTTCCAACATGAAACCACACTCCTTGCTGACAAGAACGCCAGACATGGACAGCTTCGGAGCGGGTACAGTCGGTGCCCCGGTTGGGTGTTCCATCTCGCGCTCGAGATGCTCCATAGCCACCGCTGGTATATGCGACGGGTCAACCTGCATATACACCTCAAGAGGACATGTTGATAGTCTGGTTTCTGTACCGCAACGAAAGTCAGTATCTATATGAGATACATTTCAGCCTACACAAACCAGAGTTGACATCGTCTTGTTCGATTATACCAGCATCAATCATGTCCCTCAAGCGCTTGATTCTTGAATACAGTTCTGGCTCGACGAAGCGAGCTGTGACATTCATGTACTCTTTCGGCACCACTGCGGGAAGGAGTCTGATATCGATGAGAAGTCTACGACAACATGAGTGCACGTTTTTTTGAGAAGGCGTTGTTGCGCCCACCCAGATGGTTCTGCAAGACCGAATATCGATCCATTAGATAGGAAATGAACGCCTTGGAAGTCGAACTTCAATTCGACACCGGCCGATTCCTCTGTCAGTTCAAGTCTACCCTGAAAAGACGTCAGACAGCAATTTATGAACTACAAGTGACAAACATTGATGTGAACCATGTCTGCAGAGACTGGCTTGACTTCCTTCTTCTCCGACGCGCTGAATGCGATCTTGTTGTCGGTCCAATTCCAGGATCCCAAACTACGCAACATGGTGGTGGTATTGACATCTGACATGTAAGCGAGAGCAGCCGAGCCCCATGGCAGGGTAGTGTTCTCCGAGGTGAGATTATAGAACGTAGTAGCACCTCGACTGAAGCCAGTAACATTGCTATAGTAAGCAGCCTGCAGGGGGTCGAGACGAGTGTCCGTCGAAACAAAGTGATGTAGCACTGTGTCTAGGTGAGGGTCCCTGCCAGCCTATACCACAGTGAGCAGCCGCGTCCCCACATCTCGGTCGACCAGCACGCACCAGAGTGAAATTAGACTCCGTCCCATTCATCCAAGCCGTAAAGTTCGACAGTTGGTATCCCAGCGTTTCGAGTTTGTGCTGGTACTGATGCCGCGCCAGAAACTCGTCGCCGTTGTGGCTCGTGAGCATGAACAGCATAAACATGAGGAACAGGAACGACGGCGCCGACCTGCGCTGGCGTTGCTGCTCCGGTCCAATACCGGCCTCTGCGTTGCGGAGTGCGTCATCCATGACTTGGGCCAGGCATATATCGTGTAGGATGAGTCGGTGATCGTCGTCGTCGTGGTCGACGACCAAGTGATGATGAATGACGGGGCTAAATTCCGGCCGTCACGAGACATCGACGCGCTTGCCGTTCGACCACCATGTCTGCCCCCACCACGAAGCGATGGATGCATTTCGAATCTGCGCTACAGCTCGCTGTCCAGCGCGCGGCGCACAAGTGGACGTACGTCGATGCCAGCAGTATATTCCCCCCCTTCATTATCAATATATAGATATGAAGATTTCACGGAATGTTTTCCGCTCTACACCAGCGAGGACAAGGATGGGTCTATGGCTGTGTTCCAGCAGATCTCATCATTCATCGAAACCGAGTCGCTTGTGGGCTTTTATGTCTCCAATCGCGTCTTAATCCCTCACAATCCTCACACAGAAAGCCTTGGAAGACCTATTCCGCGAATACAACGTCCAAGAAAATATCAACATTCTCCATCGTGTTATCCAAGATGCCCAGGCCCGGCCACCGGGTGAACAACCCCCCGCTATGTGGCGTGAACAACTCGCCTCTCATGCTGCCATTGCTGCGCGCACTATACCCCAGATCGAGGACGAAACCACCAAATTACGCGCTACTTTGGCCCAGGTAATCCTTCACGCGACTCCGTCCCGCCATTTTCTAAGCATGCTATAGTATGAAGAGAACAACGACCGTCTAGCAGCGCAATTGCGTCAGACTACTTTGGCTATAGACGACGGTGAAGCGAGGGCTAGGAAATTGATGGGCGACTTTTCGACAGTATGTTTCGTTTGCTTTTGCTTCACTGTCTATTCCTCAACTCAAGTCTCATAGATGCTCGAGCAATGGAAACAAATTCCTGTTGACGAAATTGAGGACTGGACTAGGAGAACTATTGAAGAAACACGACCCGTAATGCGCTCTTGACGCCGCTTTTGTGTGTACATGGACCCATTGTATTCTCTTCACTGTATTCTTATATGTTGTATCAACCGCTCATGATCTCTGGACGTCGTTCGAAGCTGTGAAACTTCTTTGTAGGACATAAGGAAGAGTACATCCAGGGAT
This sequence comes from Strobilurus orientalis, assembly GCA_019915145.1. NCBI lineage: Eukaryota > Fungi > Basidiomycota > Agaricomycetes > Agaricales > Physalacriaceae > Strobilurus > Strobilurus orientalis. The sequence continues at coordinate 2,910,664 of JAHLML010000005.1, read as the reverse complement.
AGGCTGACTCCTGAAAATTTCTTCATGCCGTCATCTCCCTCACTGACACTGACACTGTCAGACACTGACTGACAGCGCACGTCTTCCAAAATCCCATGACTTGTCTTACAATCTGCAGAGGCGTCGGCGTCCGGCAACCGTGAACAGCCGAATGGACCACGGAAGTGTCAGCGTCTGCCAGCACCAGCACTGTATCAACCGAAACCACAATGCGTATCGAGGAGGGATACCAGATTGTAAGTCTTTACCACCCAAATTCACGCTATAACTAAACATCTCTGCAGCCTATTATCCAAGAGGGTCATCCTTTTCTATCCGATCCGGTGCTTCCATCTTTACTAGCACGGATCCTACCAGAAGAGTACGCCGCAAGCCTTCGATCCCACTGCTCATCCTAAAATTTCTACCAGCGTCCTCAATGATGTCCGCCCGGATCTTGTTTGCTTCGGGAGAGAAATTTCGTCGAGTAAGTGCTCTTGCGTTTTGCCTCTTGCGTTGCCCCTCTGACTGACAAGTCCACCAGATATCCGAGAGCTTGGCAAACGCGTGCAGAACCCCACTTTGAATCAGTATGATCAGTGGGGCCGACGAATCGACGAGTTGCGCTCAAGTGAAGGATTTCGTCTCATCGAGGCTGAAGCCCAGAAAGCTGGTCTACCTGGGATATTCTACGAGCGCAAGCATCGCCATCACAGTCGTGTGCACGGTTTTGCGAAAGTTCTTCTCATGACTGGAGACAATCATTCGGTGATGCCCCCTCATACGCAGATTCGTCTTCCATGTTGACGGTTTTTATGATGTACATAGGTTCTCTGTCCTATCAGTATGACGGACGGTGCAGCAAGAGTAATTGAGTTGATGGGCACCTCGGGCATGAAAGAGCATGTGTATCCACGATTGATCAGGTCGAGAGCAAACATTTACACACTGTTCTGCATCCTGATCTCAATTTGTACAGCCGCGATCCTGCTCACGCTTTTGTCTCAGGCCAGTGGATGACGGAGGTAATTTATTTTGCGTCAATACCTTCCCTCATTAATCTACGTTCAGCACCCAGGTGGTTCTGATGTTTCTGTTACAGAGACTACCGGTGTAGCTGCCGGTAAAACTCATCTACTAGGAGAACAGTTCTTTCTCAACGGCTTCAAATGGTTCTCGAGTGCGACAGAAAGCGATGTGGCACTCGCACTCGCACGTACAAGCTCTGAACCCCTAGGTTCCCGGGGACTCTCCCTTTTCCTCGTTCCCCTCCAAGTCCCTCTTCTGCGGCACACCTTCGAAGATCCAGTCCCCTCCCCCATCAGTAATCAAATTCTCATTCACCGTCTCAAGAACAAAGTGGGCACACACTCTCTTCCCACTGCAGAACTGTCACTCGAAAACTCCGAAGCATACCTCATCGGGCAGCTGAACGAGGGAGTTAAGAACATTACTCCGGTGCTGAACATCACGCGTCTATGGTCCGCTACATCTTCGGTAGGATACTTACGCCGCTCCCTCGCCATTGCAACTTCCTATGCCGATGTGCGTACTATTCAAGGTGGAAAGGTCCTTCTTCGTGACACGCCGTTACACGTAGCCCAGCTCGCCTCCATCAGCCTCACGTACAGAGCGTTGACCCATTTGGTCTTCGGTGCTATCAGGCTTCTTGGCAAGTCAGAGTGTGGCGTAGCGTCGAAAGATGACGAGAGGTTATTGAGGGCGCTCACACCGGTGGTCAAGGCTTTTGCAGCTGAAAAGGCATCCGGTGCGATTGCAGAAGCTATGGCGTGTATGGGTGGGCAAGGGTACATGGAAGAGACCCATATTGGCAGGCTATTGAGGGACTGTTTGGTTGAGAGGTAGGCATTGCTCTTCTTCTTGTTTGATGCATGAGGCTGACGATACGCACAGAATATGGGAAGGAACTACCACAGTCCTCTCATTGGATCTTTTACGTGCCTTCAAAGATGCTTCGACTCTCCAAACATTCATCTCAGTCAGTGCCGTCAGTCGTTGCTCTTCACATCAAATTTTGACGATTTCTTTCCAGTGGAGTGGTCACATCATGGAATCATGCTCTGACGATCTTGTTACGGCGCTTCGCGAACCAATCCAATTCCTTAGAGCTGCTCTCCGTGCTGTAGAATCAGCATATCAATCACCCATCTCACCCATGCTTCCCCGTCCCGCATTGATACTTGTTGGACACGTCGCGGCTGCGCTACTCTTGCTGGAACACGCATCGTGGTCCAATACCAGGAACCTTGTTGACAGCTCGCTTGATGCCGAAGTATTCTCGCAGTGGGTTCTCGAGGCCGGGCTCGATACCGCCCTCAACGAAGTCACCCGTACACAATGCGCAAAGAAGAAGAGAGAGAGTCTGAACAGTCACCTCGTTTTTGGGAGCCACGGGGATATGCGTTCTACCCCTGCAAAGCTCTGAACGAGTTCTTGTACCTTGAGCGTATATATCAGCGTATATATCAATTCTCATGATCATGCTCGATAGATGGTCATCGTTGAACTTTTTTCTACGAGATGGCTAGCTGCCCGAAGATCAATGAAACACTGATTTATTTTCGAAACTGAATATAATTGAATGCTTGGGATCTTTCGGTTCAGAGCTACTTCCGAGAACGCGCGCTTACAGGGCTCAGGGTGGTCATGTCATAAACTTCCAGCGGCTCAGAACAGGCCGGCATTGCCTTCCATATAACGTTACACGGAAACAAGCCACACAACAGGCCTCCTTCTTTCCTTCACTTCATCCATCTCTCCCCTCACTCTCACAGCGATGTCGTCGAATGACTCTAAAGACATCCGAGAGGCGTACTTCAACGCCTGTAATTTTGAGTCGTTGATGCGCGGTACTGATCGAGTTTCCTCGTGATTCGCCGTACTGACGACGGATTCCAGGCATTCATTTTACAGTCACCTGGCTGGCGCTTGTCAACATATGTATGAGGGAACTTCCTTCATGTTGTGTTTGTTCACCTCTGAGGATTTTGTTCAGACACCGGGAAACAACGACAACATAAACATGTCCTTGCATTGCTCGTCCTAGCAATGTTCATCATGTCGACAATCCATAACGCGACTTACTGGGCTTATGTTAGATGGGCTTTTATTGGTCACGGAGACACCAGCGCCTCCGTGGCGGCAGCGCTCGATCAGTATCCAGATTGGTTTACAGGAACAACTTCGGTCTCTGACCTCAATGCCGTTCTTGCTGATGCTATTCTGGTACGATCGCATTAGAGTATCGCTAACGAAGGATGTCTCTGACCCTAGGCAGATTTGGCGCGCTTGGATTGTATGGGGCAAGAACTGGGTCGTCATCGTTCCACCTGTTGCAACAACGCTGTTAACTCTTGGTGAGCACACTCAAAGTGGCCACACCGTTGGTGCCGTTCTGATCACCGGTAATTACAGCCTTCTCAATAGTGGCTACTTACGGAACGGTGTCAAACACAACGTTCGGCGCTGTCGGGGTGGACTACGCGACGGCCTTGTACTCCACATCCCTCATCACCACGATCCTTTGTACAGGCTTGATCATGTACAGAATCATTCGAGTCGGCGGCGCCCAGAAAGGCCATCTACAAGCCTACCGAAGGGTAATGGAAATTCTCGTTGAATCGGCAGTCTTGTATGCTATTGCGACGCTCTTTGCTCTGCTGGCATACATCTACAGCGGAGTAGCGTCGGAGTATGCGTCGGCATTCTGGACATCTGTCACCGTATGATATCTTTTTCCTCCAACACAGACGATGAAGACTAATCCCATTGGCGTAGGGTATCTCTCCCACACTCATTATCTCACGTGTTGCCTCCGGAGAGTCTCGCCCAGACGATACCTGGAGAGGGACGGGCTCGACGCGCTTTTCATCCCATGTTGGGCCTCAATTCCATCATAGCACCATGTCGGAAGTGGGTACAACGTCCAATGAGCTTGAAGGCTTTGTTGCCAGCGGTCATGCTATCAGTATGCCAGCAACCGTAGAAATGGAAGACATGGACGGTTCTTCGATACTACCCTCGAACGTCTCGGATAGGAAGCGTCATATTCACGAAGTTTGAGTACTTATATTTCAGGTTCTGTCTCCGTACCTATTTCTTTAACATGGCAATTATTGAGGGCTACTACTTTCACTACAAATCTGATTGATGTACACGATACGCAATGTAAAAACTTGGTTAAAGTATTCAACATGTTCTCTTCGTTCCGGATGCCCTCCACGGCCCCAGGGGGACCTCTACCCAGAACTCTGGTCCTGAATATGGTGACTGTAATTTCTGAGCGGGTATCTGCACCTCCTCCTCGTCCTTTAGCAAAGAGTTGAGGGATGGTGTGCCCACGCTATCAGTGTCGGCTCCAAAAAGCGAATTGTCGTCACTGCCCAAATATCTGTCTTCGTAGTTCACTGTATACAGATCATGCCCTCCCTCCTCATGGCCAAGAGCTTCAACACGCCGCTCATCCCCAGTTTGAGAAAGTTCTGAGTCAGTCTCATCCAGTACTGACAATGACGGACTGGATTGCATCCTCCTTTTCTTGAGCACATGTACAGACTCTGCACGATGACTCCCTGAATCGTGGGTCGCATGCTTGCGCTTCGCAAATGCACCTCCCTCCACTAGAGACAGGGATCGTGTCCTTGTACGTCCCGAGGCCAGAGGTGTATGCTGCTGGCGGAAGCGTACAGGCGTTCGCGGATGGTGCAAATCTGAACGAGAGGGCGAGTCTAGCTGCGCGATAACTGATTGTTCCGACTCTTGACCCTCGTCCTCGGTAGCTGGAACTACGGATTCCTCTTTGTTCCTTGTCGGAGATTTGCGTCCTAATAACGTGGTTCAGGCGACGAAGTATTCGCTATGATGAGTCAATCTTACCTTTTCGTAAACGTACGGGCGTGTAAGGCGAATGACGTACAGTCTCTGGCGTTGCTTCCCGACTTCGTGTGCGACGTGATTGACGGTTGTTTGACCCCGAAGGACGAGCTGAACTTTCCGGCTCTGAGTGAGCTTCAGTATCAGGTCTTGATGTGCTATCCTATGGATTTAGAGTCAGAAGCTACTCACAAGACTGTGGAGTGGTTTTCCTTATACCTCCGCTTCACTGTAGTCATAAGAGACGTAGCCATCGGACACAACAAACGTGAAATTCGAAGCGTGCGATGCCACTTCATCATCGCTACGAGCATTGTCTTCTCTATTGCGTCGCCGGCGACTAGTGCTCGCCCAGGAGTGTCGCGCATCTTCTGTATCTTCCTCGTGTCTCCGTCGAGTAACTGTCGGAGGGCGACGTGGGTGACGGGTGGGGGACACAGGCAAGTCAGACTCCGGTTCAGAATCTGGGACAAGTGAAAAAGATGCTGTTCAGTTCCGTCAGATATATTTGCGCACACGAGCAATGAACAAATTGAACTTGCCTGCGGCACGCAATCCAGGACGGTATGTCAGCCCAAGATCTCGAATGGTTAGCTGGAGATCTCCGTCTGCCTCGTCCTCAGTAGCAGGTAGAACCTCCACATCCTCCTGAGGATGTCCGGTGCTTGTGTCGTCAATGAATCCGTCATCCTCGCTGTCTGGAAGATCACGACTGTTGTCCGTTATGCCCGAGTGTTTTGTTCTCCGTCCGACGTCGCGAGTCGCCTCGTAATGTCGTGGATTGCCGAGATGATGTTCTACAGCTTGCAGCCAGATAGGAAGCTATCTGTCTTTGAGAAAGATGGGCCGCTGCAAATCAATATGGAACATACGGGATCGGGGAGTCCTGGCTCTCGTATCGCCCAGTGGAACCAGGCATTGTCTCTGCACTGGCGAATCTCCTTTCCCTTGTGCTTGCCAGACGGAACGATGAATCTCGAGTATTGTGTTGTCGCATAATCGGCCAGACCAGATAGAAATACATCCAACGCATCAAAGAAGGCGCCGTGCCTCTGGATTAGAGTCATTGTGAGTGAACCGTCAACCCAAAGACGTTGTCATGTCACACACCTGCCGAACATCCTCATCCGCCTCCCGAGTGATGTCTTCCAAGTATCCTATAGGAATCCTATTGATAGATCGTCCGGTGAAATCACCGAAGGGTATCCTGAATCCACCGCCATTGTTTCCACATTCCCATTCGACTTCTTCGTCGTCAAACACAACGACGGCAGGAAACTGATGGCCAAGATAGTTTCCTGTGGGCATCTCAAGATGGCCAGTAGATATTCAAGACAGGAGGCAGTGGGAAGCAAGTGGGAAGTGAAAGAGAGTGTAACCCTAACCCCATTTCATGACTCCCTCCCATATTGGCGACGGATGCGCTTTCTTTTTACTTACAGTACGTCGAGCTGTCAAAGGCGCAATCTCCTGCGAGCATAAGGGCTCAGCACTCCATGGCGTCCATTGACAATTGTAGTTTGTAGTTTGTGCCGGTCAGTGCAGTGAGTATCGGCGTTCTGATCGCTATCTGTCCTCTTGAACGCCCGTGACCAGCGTACGTATTCAATATCATTCGATTGCATGAGAGTAGGTGATCGTAGCTGGACCACTGCGCAATCAGTCCGACGAACAGAGCGAGTGAGTAGGCGAGAGTAAGTTATAGCAGCGGACCTGTGGCGAACGTTTTGATTGGTTGACTGTCACCTGACTGTCACTAAGACTGATGTAAGAATCACCATCACATGATGCTTGGTTGACGATCGGCCCGTGCTCTTTGAGTCTTTCTGTTTGCTTCCGTCCGTCACTGACATACTGACTGGCGTGCTCTTTCACGCTCGCTCTGTAACGACATCATCTTCAGAATGGCTGTCTCTTGCAACTCTACAAACTCACGACTTGCTCCCCAGGACGACGACCAGGAACGTCTATGTTACAAATGTAAACGCATTTGTAGGTGTCACTGCATCTCATTCTGGAATTGTCCTCATATCTATCAGTTCACCAGGGAAACGACAGCGACGTCTTTCTGCCCACAGCTGAAAGTACTCTGACCTCTGAATGGACCTGTCCCGAATGCTCAGTCTGCAGCGTCTGCAACGGCTTCCAATCTGATATATTCTGCGATTCATGTGATAGAGGTGGGTGCACCGCTATACAAGTATCGGCTCCATTCACGATTTGGAAAGGAGTACACAGATCATGTCTCCAACCTCCACTCGCGAAGGCCCATCGCGAAGGATGGTTCTGCTCTCAATGTCTGGAAAGGCAGTTGGTACAATCAGAAGATCGACCGACGACCACTTCGAGCAAGAAGAAAAGAAAGACTCCAATTGCCGATGAAGACGCCCCCGCTTCGGTCAGGGTATCAAAACGGTTCCGTCATGAAGCCCTGTCGAATGACAGGAATGGAAGAGCTGTCCTGGCACGTTGTCTCTGTACAATTGACAGATCCACCTCTAATGATATTCTAGTCGAAAGAACCTGTGATATTTCCGCCTGCACGAACTGCTACACAACCCACGCCACAGCCGCTTCGTAGATCAACGCGGTCGCGTCCTCCTGCACAAGCACCGGCGTCCAAACCTTCCACTTCGCTCCAGCCGCCATCTGTCAAACCAAGTTCGTGTCAAATTCTATTATTGCAGCTGTTCGCTTACAACATCGATAGCATCCTCCAATCGACCACACCTTGCAGTCATTGATGACCTCCAGACCCGCTTCATTGCCGGATGTGACGAGTTACGACGCGAGTACGATGCTATCTGTGATGATAAGGATAGTGAGCTACGGGAGCGAACGACTGACTTTGAGAAACAGGTCGCAGACCTCCAGCAACAACTTGCTGATTCTCAAAATGAGCACGAAAAGTCTCAGCGGGAGCTCGTTTCCTTGGGACAGAGATATTGGGATCTGAAAACGCAGCACAGATCGACGGAGGCCTCTCTGGAAGCTCTCCAGAAGGAACGAGATGAGATGCAGGCTGAGATTGAGAAGATGAAACGAGCTTTGCGGAATCTACTTTAAGTATTTCAACAATGAGACTATAGTATCTCACTCTACTTATGCTCATCATTATCAAGGCTGTCATAGATACGCTATCATGTACTCAATATCTTTTTGGATAGAAGATACCGTCAAGAAAGATTTAGGTAACGTATGCCAGTTGCAACAAGGGCTTCGTGCCGGGGTTTACGTCGAGTTACTCGAGTACTCCGAATCAGTATGTGTATTATAACTGGTATTATAATCTGTTGCTGATTGTCGTGACGTGACTTTTCTTCTCCCTATGTACGTGGCATTTCGTCTCGCAAGGAGTCCAAGTCAAACAGTCATTCCGCTACTGGCGCTGGAACGGTCCTTGCCGCTTATATGGACACGATTTAATTGTGCATGGATGGTAACGTCGAGATTTGGCCTCGCCGATGCTTCAAGGGTGAGGTACGCGATCTCCCGGCTTAGCCATATCTGCGTCTTTTGCGGCATCGGAAAATTTGCACCGTGGGATGGCTACCTTTCAGTGCATTGACCCCCACCTACACCCCCTTCACCATGCCCGATCAATTAGCACTCTTCCATCCTCGGCAGGTTGGCAATATGTTACTGCGCCACAGAGTTGTATTGCCCGCCATGACTCGCTTCAAGGCAACAGAAACCACCCACATTCCTCTTGTTCGCATCGTCAAAAAATACTACACACAACGCGCACAATCGCCTGGCGGGCTGCTGATTACGGAGGGCACTATCATTGCGCATCGTGCCGGCGGATACAAGAGTGTACCAGGGATATGGAATGATCAACAATGCGCCCCCTGGAAAGAAGTAGAGTATCTGTACTTTCTCAATGTCCTGTACGACTGAAACTTGCTCATAGATCACAGACTCAGTCCATGCGAGAGGTTCTTTCATGTTCTGTCAGCTTTGGGCTCTAGGTAGAGCAGCTAGGGGCCCGCTATTCAAGCCCATGTGGAGTGAGGATATAAACTTTGACTACGTCGCTGCATCGAGCATCCCTATGATCGATTCCGAGGCAACTCCCCGCCCGCTCACGACCACCGAAGTTCGAGAGTATGTGCAGTTATACCGCCAAGCAGCTCGTAATGCCGTCCAGAAAGCTGGGTTTGACGGCATTGAGATCCACGGCTCTAACGGATATCTCGTAGACCAGTTCCTCCAAACAGTCTCCAATTCGCGTCACGACGAGTATGGTGGAAGTATAGAAAACCGGGCACGATTGGCTTTGGAGGTGGTCGAGGCGGTTGCTGCCGAAGTCGGAATGGAACGAAGCGCTATTCGCCTGAGTCCATGGTGCGAATTTCAAGGTAAAATTGACTTTGATTCCTAGATTTGGCGGCGCACAGTTGAGCTAAGCGCAAATGTAGATATGCGGATGGAGGATCCCATCCCTACGTTCAGCTACCTGGTGTCCCAGCTCACAGAGAGGTTCCCCAAACTGGCCTATATACACGTCGTTGCACCACGTGTCAGTGGCAATATTGACCGACAGCCAGGAGATTATCCGCTTGGCGAATTCCTCTCAGGCATGTCCAATGATTTCATTCGGGACATCTGGTCACCGCGTCCCCTCATTTCTGCAGGAGGATACACGAGGGAGTCGGCTGTGATGACTGCTGAGGCAAAGGGCGACCTCATAGCATTTGCGAGACATTTCACTTCGAACGTACGTATTTCTATACCCTAATAAATGACACAACTGACGTTACTCGGCAGCCTGATCTCGTTGAAAAGCTCGAGACAGACCTTCCACTCGCGCCGTGTATAGATCTACGTTCTATATCCCTGGTGAAAGTGAGGCAGGCTACATATACTAGCTAGTACTTTTGTACTCCTGTAAGTCTGTCCGCTAGATTCCAACTTGTAAGGAGGGGATGCTCCCTCGTCTTGTTTTATTGATGCTATCGTAACTACTGACCGTGAGGTTGAAATGTAAGTGTGCAGCTTCGATGAAACAGATCTCTTCTCCATGAGTCCATAAAGTATTTATGCAGCGCGAACCTCCAGTCTCCGTGCAGTACGATCTCTTCTACCACCGGAAAAGCAACCACCAGTTGGAGATACGTGGCCTTCATCCAGGGCGTCAAGTCTCTCAACACCGTACAAGGGTTGGCGTAGAGATGGATACGCCTAATCCGGGGATATGTATGACTGGCATCGATATCGAACGTGGCAGATTCGGCAGGAACTGCCAGTGCCAGGTCTGAGCAGCGCGGAAATGTATGCATCAAGGTAGACAGCGTCAACGGCGTGAGCTCGACACCATCTTGCAGCTCGATGAAGCGTACGTTTCCAAAGTTTGACGTGTCTGCAAAGAAATGTATGTCCTTGAGGAACGCGTTATTCAAGACGACATTCGTCAAGTAAGGTGAGTACGGGACGCGTGATCCTGGACCCAGCAAACCCGCTGATGTCCGTAATGGAAGTCGTAGCGTGCGTAAGGATGGAAGGGAGACGATTGTGTGGTGGGCGTCGGGATGCAAGATGGATGTGGCGGTGAGATGGCAAAGATTGGGAGCTGCGCGAACAAGCATGTGAAGAGCGTGCTCTGCGAGGGGGTCAAAAGGACCATTGGAGGAAGTCGCTGCCCAGTCAATGCGCTTCAGATATGGAAAATGATCTTGGCTGAGGAGCTCGTCAAATCCAGTCCAAAAAGTGGGAGGATAGTATCTGGCGGCGCATGGCTTAGAGAGGATCTCTACGTGCGGGCAGCATCGAAGGACATCGATGAGTCTTAGACTCGACATGGACTCGGGCAGTGGCCCCAATTCAATACGACGGACCCACCATCCGTACTTGGCTAAAACTTCCCATGGAGGAAGGTGAGGTCCAATTCTGATCTCTTCAAGAAAGAATTCCACCGCCATGGCGTACCATTGTGTCGAGACAAGAGACATGTTGCTCTTCGTCTGTGAAAGACGCGAATATTTGAGCCACAATGATGAAGTGCGAAGAAATGTCGAACCTGCCACAACGCGCGCCTTTCGCTTGTTCGATTTGGTGGAGAGGCCCGGGACATATCCTGCCAGCCGGAGTCTTGGAAGGGAGTATATGATGTATGCCATAGCGATCTTTCGTATCCTTTCGGCGGTGCTGTGGCATACCAGAAGATGATCTGCAGTAGTTCCGGTGGCAGTCCCACAGTGCACGGCACTACAGGGGGCGGCCTCGAGATAGTAAACGGAAGACAGCGGTCTGGCGCTGCCCGAAACTTGCGCCTGGCAAGACTGGCACTGTTAGAGTGGCGTCTCTTGTTCATGTCGGCGGTCCAAAAGATTGAAATTTGAAATGAACTTGAGGCGCGTTGTTTGCGTCGAACGGTGCAGTCAAATATGTAGCTTATCACGTGATTGATTTCTAATAAACCGTAGTACAGACCCGCCCCGGACCGCTGCGCTTTGGCAGCGTCATCTTTTGTTCAAAGTGCTCCTCAGGCGTACTTTCTCTCCGTAGTAGTATATCCAGATAGGAAATGGTATACCCAGAATGAGAGTTAGAGCTGTTCAGATGTGTAAGATAAGTACTATTGTATCTTGTGCGGTTCAGAACACGTACCGGCCAAGAATGTGTTTCCAGGGCCCATACCCATAGCATCAAACATTTGGTTGGCGAACAGAGGGAACGCAAAACCCAACAGACAGCGGAACACCTATAGCTACCATCAGAAGAGTAATCATGTAGAAGTCGACAGTCGACATACAGAAGCCGCAGCTAAAACGCTAGCTGCGTATCTGAAGGCGTCAACCAGGTAAAGAGTAATTGGAAGGCTGCAGGGCGCGTTAAGATAAGTCGTCAGTACACGTCTGCTTAGTGAGCTACTCACAAGGCAGTCATCATCCCGAAAGAAAAGATCCCTACAAGCCGTGAGTCTTTTATCTCTAGTTTATACGAACGACCTTTACCACTACCGATTATTGGCATGATCCAGTGGGTGCGATTAGCCGCCGACCAACCGTACCATCTTGTGAAACCCTTCGGCATTGCCATATATTGTAAGGATGGATCAGACGTACAATAGTCCAACAGGCACCCATACGCATCCAAAGAATAAGGCTGGTATCCTCATCTCCGGTTTACCGACTCCTCCATTCTTGTCTGCGAGCTAGAGAAGGACCATTGAGCTCCACCAGAAAGTAACGGTAAGAACGCTGACATGGTTGTAGATGTAGTCGCCCACTTTGGCACCGAAGAGGGTCGAGGCAACAAAGCCTGTACCCAGTCCGAGATATACTAAACCGCCTAGACCTGGACCGAAACCGTACGCTTCCTTGAAAAAGTCTGACAGTGAAGTGTTAGTTTTGAGAGTAGACTATGCATACTGATGACACTCACTTGCAAAGGTGGCAAACATCAGGTAATAGATACCTACAAATTTCGTGAGGGTAGCACGGAGAGGAAGAAAGTATACTGACCATACATGCTAGTGAGGATAATCAATGCTCGATTGAAATGAAAGTCACGGAATGACGCACAATGCCATGTACAAACTCAGAATGAAACAGATGAAGCTTCGCGTGAGGAGTATTATCGGCCTCGTTAGATTGAGCCACAAGTACTGGCCCTTCGACACATTGCTCAGCGGAGGCTGGTATTGACTACCTTTCTCCGTGTCTTTTGACGCTGCCGCTAATCGAGCTCGGATTACAGGCGCGTATGTCTCACGTAAGAGCGATACTCCGATGACTCCCGCAAGTCCAGATACTCCTGGTAGAACATTGAAAGGTGAACATCCCTACTCGACGAATGACTTACCGGCAATGGTGATGAACACATATTTCACACCGACAGTCTGAGTTATGTATCCGCCTGCAATTGGGCCAAGGGCCGGCCCTAGCAGAGGCCCCAGAGTGTACAGCGACATAGCGGAGGCTCGATCGCGCTCTGCGAACAAGTCTCCGACAGACCCTCCTCCGCATGCCACAGGCGCGCTTCCCGAGAACCCGGCTGATAAGCCCGTATCAACCAGAGATAAGACAAACGGAGTGGCGTGGGTACTTACAGAGAAACCGGAACGCGATCAGACTCCCCGTGTTGGGCGAGAACGCACATCCCAGATTGAAGACTAGAGAGAATACGTTGCCGATGTGGAACACCCAGGTCCGGCCGTACATTTCTGACAAAGGAGCGAGAAATAAGGGCTGCGAGAAGTATTTCAGTGATTGTCACTGGGCCGCGTGCGCGGAGGCAAACCCGAGAGACGCAACCTACCCCGATAGCGAACGATACCAGGAACACACTCAGGATCAGAGCGGTTGTTACTGTGTCAGTCACTCCATATCTTTCTGCAATTTCTGGTAGGCCGGGAGCCATCATGGAGCTAGCAAGTGGAGGGATGAGAGTGTAGAACGAGATCTAAAGGACGAAGATATTCAGACAGCACACAAAGCAATGATGGAGGGGCGCCATACGATGATGACCATAGTCCATTTTTTCGTCGATGTCCAGTTGCGTGGGTTGTTGATTTGGTCATGCTCCCAGTCGTCTTCAAATTCAACAACGTCCTCCTTCAGGAGGGCAGGTATGACAGACCCGCTGTGTTCTTCAGACTTTGGGCCTCTTTGGTCCGAAGTATCGTCGTAGACGTGAGTGATAGAAGACTCAATGGTAGCGGTATGGTTTAGGTGCGGTCGTGAATTTGACGCGTTGGGGGTAATTTTCGTGATGTCGTACAATTCAGCCATGTCAGAAGGACTGCCGCAATAGCTAACAAAGCATGGAAGGGGGGAAGACGTTCGATGTTCTGTCAAGAGCGCGAGCCTATTTGTAGTCCGCGGAAAAAAGCACAAAGGCTGAGTCATCTATCGACTCGAGGCTATAGATTGAGGGCCAGATGATTTCCAGAAGTAAGATGAGGAAGAACAAACCTGCCTATCAGTAACATCACATTGTCGAAACATTGCCGTCGGCAAACCTGACCTCATGGTTTTCATCTTATGAACGCTTGCAGCAGGCGTGCATTCATTGATTGAGGTAACATCTTTTCCAGGTGGAATTATTGGTGGAGATCGTAACGCACAAAGTTCTACGTATAAGTTTAGAAGTGAGAGGCAATGCGAGCAGCAGGATATAAACAGTGAGAAGGAAACACAACGACAGCATCGATGGCGCCTTACTTCCCACGAGAAATCCTATGACGATGATAAATTAACGTCAACGCGGATGAAGGGCGGAGACATACAGGTAACGCGGGAGGTGTGCAACTCCAGATTACTTGCCACCGGTTGTGCCCAAGCCCATGGTTGACTTGAAGGTGTCGTAGATCCACCATTGGAAGCCTATCATACAAAGTAAGCCGATGGCATATGTTAATAGATCGATGTGGCATACCAGTCAAGGTACCTGAAGGTAAAGGTCAATAGCAGTTCGTTTCATAGGGACAAGGTGACATACCGATCATGAGGACACGAGTGCTGAGACCCTTGGTGGCCAACGTACCCCAACCAACTTCGGATGCGATCGTGCCAATGGACTTGCCCTTGTTCTGAGCCTTGCCGAGTTGAGAGACGAGAGAGTCGGCGGGGTGGGAGACGATGGCGCAGACGACACCAGCAATGTAACCAGATGCGAAAGTGACACCGAGTTGAGTGGTCTTGGAGTAGGTGTTCTTGGGCTCAGGGAATACGTAGGTGTAGAAGAGCTGGACGGTCTTCTCGAAGAAGTAGAACTTAGCCATAGTGTAGGGGATCTGGAGGTAGAGCGAGTTAACGCAAGATAATGGGATCGATATCAACGCGGGCACAGACCTGACGCGACCAGAGGGGGACAAGGGAACCGAAAGGATAACGCGTGTCGAGCTTCTGCGCCTTCATCTCCTTCAATGCAGCACCAAAGGCGGTGGGGAAAGTACCCGTGGGGGAGGTCTGGATCTTGACCTTGGTCATTTCAAGGGGGCAAAGAGCGACATCGGCAAAAGCCTCAGCGGAGGCAGAGCCAGCCAACCAGATGGCACCCTTGTACTTCTCGGAGAGCTCGGGACCGGCCGCGTTGGAGTACAGGTCCTTGAAGTATTCGTAGAGACCATACTTGAACATCCCCTGGAGGGAGTAGCCAACGAAGGTGGGGCCGACACCTTTCCAGATACCCTTGGAACCCTCCTCGGCTACGAGGAGCTTGAAGGCGGAGCCGAGACCCTTGTATTTTATGGGGTCGACCTGTGGCGCGTAAGATGAAGGAACAAGAACGAGATGAAGACAATGCGACTTGCCTGCATGTTACATTTAGCAACATCCAGGGGAGTGACGCCGGCATGGGTGAAGCCACAGGCAATGACACCACCAAGCATGCACTTGGCGTAGTATGTAGCGTCGTGGGGCACAGGACCGAGATACCTGGAAAAGAATGGCCTCGTCAGCGACGCCTAGAACGGCGACAGACCGCGCACCTGGCATCCCACTTTCCGGTAGGCGAGGACATGGCTGAAGTCGTGAAAATCTAAGGTTCTAGACGAGTGGATGGCCTGTCCACTGCGCAAAGCTAATGGCGAACGAGAAGGATGCTCGTTGAAGGTAGGTAAGGAGCGCGGGTGTGCTGGCCTCCGCGAAAAAGAGCCCGGGTCCCACCAACTCCGCCTATTCCCGGGCCAATCACATCGCGCACGGAGGAACATTACGTAGCGGCTGATCCCGCGCCGGACCGCCTCGTCAGCGCTGCCTTATCATCTCCGGCTCGGTAATGATGCTGGTGCCTGACGTAACCAAATTAAATAAAAAGAAAAGAAAAGAAAAAGAAAAAGAAGAGGAAAAGAGAAAGGAAAGAAAGAGAATCGTTGGCGCACCTCGGGGAATCAATGACAGTGTTCCAGGGCCAGATGGGGACCGTGTGCGATGTTGATTAAATCCATGTGCCCATTACGGGATGGCGCTCGCCATCCTGATTTGGCAGTTGCGCTCCCGAGATAGCAAATCCTGCTCGCACTCGAGAAATACCAACGCGCTACATTTGTAGATTTTTGAGAGCACTTAAAACTACTCAAAGCACCATGTCTGAATTTACTGAATTATACATGATTTTATTGCTTGCCAGAGAAATCGTTTGGTGGTCCGAAGTTGTTATCTGCGGAGTTTGAACCTGCTGATGATTCGCATCATTCATCACTGTGCTCGGTCCTCGTCTTGTCCTCGTCAACCATCGCCATCGAACACTCAAAGGAGTCTGGAGAGCGGACCACCATCGCCATCTTGTTCATCTGGGTTCTCTGTCAGCAGACATCGGTCTTACGCCAGGAGAGCCCGTCCCTTTCACGCGATTCGGCATGCTACAATTGCACGGACGCGGACATCTTGAGTGGAATCAGTCAGGTGCGTTAATATGCATTCTGCACCAATTCTCTATATTAATCAATCTATATTAATCAAGTAGCTACAATATAGTCTCAACTTCACACTCGGACTCTCATCATCGCGCGCCCCCAGGCGCCTATTCTTCCATTGACGCTGGGTCGACATGTCGGGTTCGACTCCCGCTGGAAGACTCAACGATTCTTCTCTTCTGCCCTCTCCGACTGTCTCCTGAGGTTCCTTCTTGCTCGCAGAGTGTCGGGCACTGCTTCCTTGGATTACGCTTGGGACGCCCGGGACACTCACGATCTCCGCAATCCCTGCAAGGATTCAGGCATGCAGTACGACTGCTGTTTCCTTTGCATCGCGTCGCAAGATTTCCACATTTGATGCAGGTCCTCGGTGCGCGATCCTTCGTTCCTTCTGGATTGGACGCTGGAGGTACTCCGCCAGTCGCAGTATTGACTTCCGTCTCTGTCTGTCTAGATGATACTTGTGCCGGCGTCTGGCTGGCGACCTCGCCCGTTCGAGTTGATTCCGCTTCCGTTGAAGACTCAGCAGGTACGACAATGTCCTCTGTTCTCTTCAGGGCGCGCGTCGAATCGTTGCCTTGTTGCCTCGACCTTTTGCCGGAGCTCGGAAACACAACACTAGACGTCGTGTTGCTGTTCTCAGCAGTGGGGATTGCACCCTTGAGGCCGGTGCTAGGTATGGGTGGTAGGGATTTCTGCGCAACGGGGACCACGGACGGCGCATTCTTCAAGCGACTCGCAATGTCACGAACAAATTTGTCCACATCCTTTCGGGCGTTGTAGGTTGCGAGTCTTGTGTGCTTGACGTTTACTAACGTCATCCAAGCCCCATATTGAGTCTTGAGGTGCTCAATTAGCTGGATTATATCTGGTGAGTGTCTACTCTCCACACTGATTGAAGGATGCATACCTTGTAGAAGATCTCTTTTCCATCGGCCTCACGATTCCAGCGCTTGACGGCGTTGGCCCATAGAGGACCGGCCTCTCCGTTGAAGGCGGGATCTGACCGCATGAGACTTGAGAAAAGTTTGCGCTCGGCTTCGGTGTGAACATTGAGAACGGCAAAACGAGTGCCTTGTCGTCCCGCGAGGTAAGCGTATTTTCTGGGCTTATCAAGAGAGTTGAATGATAAGAGATCGCCAGAGTCCTTTATGGGAGCAGGAATGGGAAGGATGCCAAACACCTCGGTCGTTGGCTCGTAGAGATTGCCATTTATCCAACGGGAGACTGGTCGCAAGTTTGGCACAAGATTTCGAATATCATCTGAGTTACATAGTGTCTGATAATGATTTATCAGCCAGAGGTCGAAGTGCCCGCGATACGGTACACCAGTCATATTTCGAATGCCGTTCTAGAATAGATGTTAGTATACATACATCAACCTGCAAATAGACAACTTACGCGCATGTTGTGACGGAATGAGTAGTCAGTCAAACGATTGACAGTATGTCGTGGTGATGCACCGTTGATTGGCATGCAACGGCGAATAGGACGATGAACACCGCCCTCCGTCGCATTCGTACCTCGGAAGCAGCGGTATATCGGGAGACCAGTCTCTGACGAGTAGCCCATGAAATGATAGAGCGCCACTCCGGGAGGATCAGAAATGTAACCAGCTCTGATGATAATCAAGATATTCTTGATGGTTTTCCAGGTCGAGGTATTGAAGAGAGGAAGGCCCGTCTCTGCGTCCTTAAGGGGACCGTATTTCTTGACGACGGCAGCAACCACAGGATAAAGCTTTTCGGCGGGCGGGACAACAAAGCGACAGTGTCTCTTGATGAATCGAGGGTTGGACTGCAAACATTCGTCCCAGGTTTGAGGTGGAGATTGTCGAGAGAGGTATGAAACAATTCGTTTTTGATCTTCACGATCAGGAAGGAAAATGGCGTCGCGGAGAGCTCTCGAGAACGTAACACGGAGACCATGGGATTTGGGCACCCATATCATCTGAAAGACGTGGAAGATATCCTTCAGAACACGGCTACGCATCTCAGCCGGCCACGAAAGATCTGCTATGAAGTCTGATATTTTCTGCCAGGCGGCCTCAGCAGTGGCGTCGCGCGTCAAGCCATCGGAATTGGTGATCGCGTCGATGAGACCATCAACATCATGGCCAATGTCAACAGCATTAGACCCAGAATCGGGAGTCGACCCAGTGTCTGAGTCAGAGTTGACATCGAGAGCACGGACAGCCTCCTCGATGACCTCTGCTCCCTGTGCATCAGGACTGACACGAATGGGTGAGATCGTATCGTCCTTTTCCACGGGTGAGAATTCGGGCACATATGTCTTGAGACGATCCCGTTTCACGACGACGTCAAATGGTACAGCACCAAACGAAGAAAGAGGCCGTTGATCTTGTCCCTTCTTTGAGTGAGCGGACATGATAGCGGCGGGCACAAAAATCTCTGTCACTCGAACGATGACTCAAGTCTTGGTGATGCTGATTCCATCGAGGTCGATGACCTGACCGGAACGAGGAGAGATTGAACCGCGGGCGATGATCTTGGTGCGGTCATCCTGGTAGACGAAAACTTCGATGGAGGAAGAGGGTAATGGATTCCAAGTGAGCGGAGATGGAACTTGCATCGATGTAAGAGCACGGTGAAGAAGAATGGAGGCCCAGACATCATTGGCGGCATATCGGATCTGCTCTGCACTCAGCACATCCGCGTTCCACTCAGGGCTAACTCGTGTCGAGGGATCCTTGTCGAGCCGCCGCTTGAGAACACGAGCGGTCAAGTCGGCAAGACTAATGCGTGCACTGGAGATCACGCCCATCTGTTTTGCGAGATGAGCTAGATCAACGCCGCCAACAAAGGGCTTCGATGACTTTGCTTCGTCTTGTAGATGGTGCAAGTCCTGTGCGATGTTTTTGCCAACTTTCTGAATGCGTGGGTTTGCGAAAAGTGTTGCTAACTGAGGTGGGAAATGACCCGATGCTATATGTTTCGAAAGCTATGAAAGACTGTGAGGATCCAGCCAGTTGACAGCGAATCAAAGAATACCTGGAGAATCCAAACAGTGTCAGACGACGCAATCTGAACAATGGCGGTTTGACGTCGGTCATCCAGACCGTGTCGCCGGGCATCCATGTCAACGTTCCACTCGGTGTCGAGTGCAATAACTAGTTGCGCATCTTCATTATCCGACAGCGAGTCAATGAGCGTCAGGACCATTGTCTCAATCTCGGTTGACGACGTGCATGTGACGACTTCGACCTCCGTAGGTATTGAAAGTAGCTCAAGTTCATCGTGAGGTGATATGGCCTTGACACCTTCTCTGAGACTCGGTAGACACTTTTCAAGGAATGGTTTGTCCGCCATGTTATCGGTGAAGACACATTTCGGTGGTGTCAGTCCATATTTGTTGATGGATTCACACATTTCGGTCAGAGCGATTTCGAATTGAGAATGCGCTTTGGTCGGTACAAAGTCACATATACGAAGTTGGCTGTAATGATTGGTTCCCGAAAGAAGGCCGCTGAAAACAACCTCTCCACAAACTTTTGCGACCATTTTCGGGAGCTAACAGAACTCGTAAGTAATCTTCGCAACTGATTTCGTTGTTACAGACCTTAAGCTGTGATCAAACGAGAGAATATCGGTAGGTATCATTGCCATATGTTGGTGGAATTCCTGAGTGTGAGACTCGATGAAGGCGTCGTAGATCTCTTTGCACCATAAGCCAGAAGGTATCCCGGCGTGAAGTCCAGTGTCGTCTTTCTCGTCGAATGCTGGGAATGCCGCATAGGTTCGGTTCGCATCCGCACCACCTCGATGAAACCGTCGGAGGATTGTTTCGAGATACTGCACTTCCAGCGTCTGATAACGTCGCCGATGGAGAACATGAAGCATGTCTGAAAATTGCTTTGCTCCGACACCGTTCTGGAAGCAGCATCGTAGAAATGCAAAGACAGCGCTCGAGACACCACTTCGGTGACTAAGAACTGCTGGAAACTCTGAGACCAACTCCGGGGGAAGCATCTTTGTGATAGCGGGGCTCCAACTACGATAGGTTCGGACTGGGTTCTTGCACGCCGTGCACCTGTAACGAGGACCAAAGAGCCAGAAAGTGTCCTCGAAGTCTACAACCCGCCGCGGTCGCGTGGAATGCTCATGTTGAGTCATGCAACCAAGACAGCCGTCCACAGGACATCTGATTTTATCGACAAGGAGAAGAGGGTCCCAGTAGAAGAACCGGGGATTGAACAAGCTCCACGGAGAGATATCAGGGCGTTGGAGGATAAAGAATGTCGGCGTATGGGGGCACCAGAAGGACTGCATTTCATCATAGACTCGGGTTTTCATGCTTTTGATCTGGGCAACCTGTTTCTCGAAAACGCGCATGACCCACGATGGCGGCGGACGAGGATCGGAAGCGTTCTCTGGGATGGCTTCACCTGTCGGAAAGGCCTCATCATCATCGTCACCGTCCTCATCTCGTTCTAGATCATCGTCGCCATTAACCCCGAAGCTTTCTGGTATGATCCTAAGTGGGTCGACTGGAGGGATAATGTGCATCTCTTCGAGTATTGGGACACTGGCAGGATTGGGTGTTGACGTCCTGTCCGGGACTGTTGTCCCGCGTTCCGCATGATTCGAACTGCCTGTGGTTGACGCAAAGATTGGGGCAATGGTCCTTGATGAAGTGGCGGGAAAGAGATTTGCATGTTCTTGAAGCTAGTAGTTTAAGGTTAGGCAGACAGTATACACAAGACAATCGACAGCATACCTGAGATTGAGAAGTGCCAAATGTATATGTTTTGTGGCGTCTGCGTCTCTTTTGCGTTCCGAAGTCCGACTCGCCATCGTCTGTCTCACTAGTTTCTGTCTCGCGTTCTTGTTCTCCGAGTTGAGGTTGCGGGGCTTTGGGGGGGCGTCCTCTTTGCCGCTTTACAAGGGGCTGGCCATCCGGTAAGTCTTGCACCACCTTGCGTGGACGTCCGCGTGGGCGCTTAAGGGGAATCGGCGCCAGAGGATCTCTGAGTTTTGGTGGCCGTCCTCGTCCTCGCTTCGCAGGAGCTGAAGCAGATACAGACACTGCCACTAAATCAGCACTGAGCTGGAAGATAGAGAAGTATACACACCCTCACACTGGGGAGTATATTCGTCTCCAGACATCTCATCGTCTCCTTCAGACAGAGTCCCAACTGCGCCAGAATCTTCATCGGATTGCATGGGCGGATAGTTCTGAGCCGTTGAGGAGGCGGGGAATGGGTTCAAACAGGATTACTCGTGTGAAACGATGTATTAAGATAAAATAAAGAGCGGGACGGACGCGCGCAGACGCGCGCGGTATAGAGTACGAGGGTGTTGGGTTGATGTTAAAAGAGCCGTCTGCCCCTTTCGAGACCGTGGCCGACGCCTGGGAAAAAATATCCATTTTGATTCAAACTCCGACGATTGCAACATCTGAGATAACAAAACACCAGCATACGAATCGAGCCTCATCTGGCTCGGTAATGATGCTGGTGCCTGACGTAACCAAATTAAATAAAAAGAAAAGAAAAGAAAAAGAAAAAGAAGAGGAAAAGAGAAAGGAAAGAAAGAGAATCGTTGGCGCACCTCGGGGAATCAATGACAGTGTTCCAGGGCCAGATGGGGACCGTGTGCGATGTTGATTAAATCCATGTGCCCATTACGGGATGGCGCTCGCCATCCTGATTTGGCAGTTGCGCTCCCGAGATAGCAAATCCTGCTCGCACTCGAGAAATACCAACGCGCTACATTTGTAGATTTTTGAGAGCACTTAAAACTACTCAAAGCACCATGTCTGAATTTACTGAATTATACATGATTTTATTGCTTGCCAGAGAAATCGTTTGGTGGTCCGAAGTTGTTATCTGCGGAGTTTGAACCTGCTGATGATTCGCATCATTCATCACTGTGCTCGGTCCTCGTCTTGTCCTCGTCAACCATCGCCATCGAACACTCAAAGGAGTCTGGAGAGCGGACCACCATCGCCATCTTGTTCATCTGGGTTCTCTGTCAGCAGACATCGGTCTTACGCCAGGAGAGCCCGTCCCTTTCACGCGATTCGGCATGCTACAATTGCACGGACGCGGACATCTTGAGTGGAATCAGTCAGGTGCGTTAATATGCATTCTGCACCAATTCTCTATATTAATCAATCTATATTAATCAAGTAGCTACAATATAGTCTCAACTTCACACTCGGACTCTCATCATCGCGCGCCCCCAGGCGCCTATTCTTCCATTGACGCTGGGTCGACATGTCGGGTTCGACTCCCGCTGGAAGACTCAACGATTCTTCTCTTCTGCCCTCTCCGACTGTCTCCTGAGGTTCCTTCTTGCTCGCAGAGTGTCGGGCACTGCTTCCTTGGATTACGCTTGGGACGCCCGGGACACTCACGATCTCCGCAATCCCTGCAAGGATTCAGGCATGCAGTACGACTGCTGTTTCCTTTGCATCGCGTCGCAAGATTTCCACATTTGATGCAGGTCCTCGGTGCGCGATCCTTCGTTCCTTCTGGATTGGACGCTGGAGGTACTCCGCCAGTCGCAGTATTGACTTCCGTCTCTGTCTGTCTAGATGATACTTGTGCCGGCGTCTGGCTGGCGACCTCGCCCGTTCGAGTTGATTCCGCTTCCGTTGAAGACTCAGCAGGTACGACAATGTCCTCTGTTCTCTTCAGGGCGCGCGTCGAATCGTTGCCTTGTTGCCTCGACCTTTTGCCGGAGCTCGGAAACACAACACTAGACGTCGTGTTGCTGTTCTCAGCAGTGGGGATTGCACCCTTGAGGCCGGTGCTAGGTATGGGTGGTAGGGATTTCTGCGCAACGGGGACCACGGACGGCGCATTCTTCAAGCGACTCGCAATGTCACGAACAAATTTGTCCACATCCTTTCGGGCGTTGTAGGTTGCGAGTCTTGTGTGCTTGACGTTTACTAACGTCATCCAAGCCCCATATTGAGTCTTGAGGTGCTCAATTAGCTGGATTATATCTGGTGAGTGTCTACTCTCCACACTGATTGAAGGATGCATACCTTGTAGAAGATCTCTTTTCCATCGGCCTCACGATTCCAGCGCTTGACGGCGTTGGCCCATAGAGGACCGGCCTCTCCGTTGAAGGCGGGATCTGACCGCATGAGACTTGAGAAAAGTTTGCGCTCGGCTTCGGTGTGAACATTGAGAACGGCAAAACGAGTGCCTTGTCGTCCCGTGAGGTAAGCGTATTTTCTGGGCTTATCAAGAGAGTTGAATGATAAGAGATCGCCAGAGTCCTTTATGGGAGCAGGAATGGGAAGGATGCCAAACACCTCGGTCGTTGGCTCGTAGAGATTGCCATTTATCCAACGGGAGACTGGTCGCAAGTTTGGCACAAGATTTCGAATATCATCTGAGTTACATAGTGTCTGATAATGATTTATCAGCCAGAGGTCGAAGTGCCCGCGATACGGTACACCAGTCATATTTCGAATGCCGTTCTAGAATAGATGTTAGTATACATACATCAACCTGCAAATAGACAACTTACGCGCATGTTGTGACGGAATGAGTAGTCAGTCAAACGATTGACAGTATGTCGTGGTGATGCACCGTTGATTGGCATGCAACGGCGAATAGGACGATGAACACCGCCCTCCGTCGCATTCGTACCTCGGAAGCAGCGGTATATCGGGAGACCAGTCTCTGACGAGTAGCCCATGAAATGATAGAGCGCCACTCCGGGAGGATCAGAAATGTAACCAGCTCTGATGATAATCAAGATATTCTTGATGGTTTTCCAGGTCGAGGTATTGAAGAGAGGAAGGCCCGTCTCTGCGTCCTTAAGGGGACCGTATTTCTTGACGACGGCAGCAACCACAGGATAAAGTTTTTCGGCGGGCGGGACAACAAAGCGACAGTGTCTCTTGATGAATCGAGGGTTGGACTGCAAACATTCGTCCCAGGTTTGAGGTGGAGATTGTCGAGAGAGGTATGAAACAATTCGTTTTTGATCTTCACGATCAGGAAGGAAAATGGCGTCGCGGAGAGCTCTCGAGAACGTAACACGGAGACCATGGGATTTGGGCACCCATATCATCTGAAAGACGTGGAAGATATCCTTCAGAACACGGCTACGCATCTCAGCCGGCCACGAAAGATCTGCTATGAAGTCTGATATTTTCTGCCAGGCGGCCTCAGCAGTGGCGTCGCGCGTCAAGCCATCGGAATTGGTGATCGCGTCGATGAGACCATCAACATCATGGCCAATGTCAACAGCATTAGACCCAGAATCGGGAGTCGACCCAGTGTCTGAGTCAGAGTTGACATCGAGAGCACGGACAGCCTCCTCGATGACCTCTGCTCCCTGTGCATCAGGACTGACACGAATGGGTGAGATCGTATCGTCCTTTTCCACGGGTGAGAATTCGGGCACATATGTCTTGAGACGATCCCGTTTCACGACGACGTCAAATGGTACAGCACCAAACGAAGAAAGAGGCCGTTGATCTTGTCCCTTCTTTGAGTGAGCGGACATGATAGCGGCGGGCACAAAAATCTCTGTCACTCGAACGATGACTCAAGTCTTGGTGATGCTGATTCCATCGAGGTCGATGACCTGACCGGAACGAGGAGAGATTGAACCGCGGGCGATGATCTTGGTGCGGTCATCCTGGTAGACGAAAACTTCGATGGAGGAAGAGGGTAATGGATTCCAAGTGAGCGGAGATGGAACTTGCATCGATGTAAGAGCACGGTGAAGAAGAATGGAGGCCCAGACATCATTGGCGGCATATCGGATCTGCTCTGCACTCAGCACATCCGCGTTCCACTCAGGGCTAACTCGTGTCGAGGGATCCTTGTCGAGCCGCCGCTTGAGAACACGAGCGGTCAAGTCGGCAAGACTAATGCGTGCACTGGAGATCACGCCCATCTGTTTTGCGAGATGAGCTAGATCAACGCCGCCAACAAAGGGCTTCGATGACTTTGCTTCGTCTTGTAGATGGTGCAAGTCCTGTGCGATGTTTTTGCCAACTTTCTGAATGCGTGGGTTTGCGAAAAGTGTTGCTAACTGAGGTGGGAAATGACCCGATGCTATATGTTTCGAAAGCTATGAAAGACTGTGAGGATCCAGCCAGTTGACAGCGAATC
Source organism: Strobilurus orientalis (assembly GCA_019915145.1). NCBI lineage: Eukaryota > Fungi > Basidiomycota > Agaricomycetes > Agaricales > Physalacriaceae > Strobilurus > Strobilurus orientalis. Next base: position 2,885,324 of record JAHLML010000005.1, on the reverse strand, counting down.
AAAGAATACCTGGAGAATCCAAACAGTGTCAGACGACGCAATCTGAACAATGGCGGTTTGACGTCGGTCATCCAGACCGTGTCGCCGGGCATCCATGTCAACGTTCCACTCGGTGTCGAGTGCAATAACTAGTTGCGCATCTTCATTATCCGACAGCGAGTCAATGAGCGTCAGGACCATTGTCTCAATCTCGGTTGACGACGTGCATGTGACGACTTCGACCTCCGTAGGTATTGAAAGTAGCTCAAGTTCATCGTGAGGTGATATGGCCTTGACACCTTCTCTGAGACTCGGTAGACACTTTTCAAGGAATGGTTTGTCCGCCATGTTATCGGTGAAGACACATTTCGGTGGTGTCAGTCCATATTTGTTGATGGATTCACACATTTCGGTCAGAGCGATTTCGAATTGAGAATGCGCTTTGGTCGGTACAAAGTCACATATACGAAGTTGGCTGTAATGATTGGTTCCCGAAAGAAGGCCGCTGAAAACAACCTCTCCACAAACTTTTGCGACCATTTTCGGGAGCTAACAGAACTCGTAAGTAATCTTCGCAACTGATTTCGTTGTTACAGACCTTAAGCTGTGATCAAACGAGAGAATATCGGTAGGTATCATTGCCATATGTTGGTGGAATTCCTGAGTGTGAGACTCGATGAAGGCGTCGTAGATCTCTTTGCACCATAAGCCAGAAGGTATCCCGGCGTGAAGTCCAGTGTCGTCTTTCTCGTCGAATGCTGGGAATGCCGCATAGGTTCGGTTCGCATCCGCACCACCTCGATGAAACCGTCGGAGGATTGTTTCGAGATACTGCACTTCCAGCGTCTGATAACGTCGCCGATGGAGAACATGAAGCATGTCTGAAAATTGCTTTGCTCCGACACCGTTCTGGAAGCAGCATCGTAGAAATGCAAAGACAGCGCTCGAGACACCACTTCGGTGACTAAGAACTGCTGGAAACTCTGAGACCAACTCCGGGGGAAGCATCTTTGTGATAGCGGGGCTCCAACTACGATAGGTTCGGACTGGGTTCTTGCACGCCGTGCACCTGTAACGAGGACCAAAGAGCCAGAAAGTGTCCTCGAAGTCTACAACCCGCCGCGGTCGCGTGGAATGCTCATGTTGAGTCATGCAACCAAGACAGCCGTCCACAGGACATCTGATTTTATCGACAAGGAGAAGAGGGTCCCAGTAGAAGAACCGGGGATTGAACAAGCTCCACGGAGAGATATCAGGGCGTTGGAGGATAAAGAATGTCGGCGTATGGGGGCACCAGAAGGACTGCATTTCATCATAGACTCGGGTTTTCATGCTTTTGATCTGGGCAACCTGTTTCTCGAAAACGCGCATGACCCACGATGGCGGCGGACGAGGATCGGAAGCGTTCTCTGGGATGGCTTCACCTGTCGGAAAGGCCTCATCATCATCGTCACCGTCCTCATCTCGTTCTAGATCATCGTCGCCATTAACCCCGAAGCTTTCTGGTATGATCCTAAGTGGGTCGACTGGAGGGATAATGTGCATCTCTTCGAGTATTGGGACACTGGCAGGATTGGGTGTTGACGTCCTGTCCGGGACTGTTGTCCCGCGTTCCGCATGATTCGAACTGCCTGTGGTTGACGCAAAGATTGGGGCAATGGTCCTTGATGAAGTGGCGGGAAAGAGATTTGCATGTTCTTGAAGCTAGTAGTTTAAGGTTAGGCAGACAGTATACACAAGACAATCGACAGCATACCTGAGATTGAGAAGTGCCAAATGTATATGTTTTGTGGCGTCTGCGTCTCTTTTGCGTTCCGAAGTCCGACTCGCCATCGTCTGTCTCACTAGTTTCTGTCTCGCGTTCTTGTTCTCCGAGTTGAGGTTGCGGGGCTTTGGGGGGGCGTCCTCTTTGCCGCTTTACAAGGGGCTGGCCATCCGGTAAGTCTTGCACCACCTTGCGTGGACGTCCGCGTGGGCGCTTAAGGGGAATCGGCGCCAGAGGATCTCTGAGTTTTGGTGGCCGTCCTCGTCCTCGCTTCGCAGGAGCTGAAGCAGATACAGACACTGCCACTAAATCAGCACTGAGCTGGAAGATAGAGAAGTATACACACCCTCACACTGGGGAGTATATTCGTCTCCAGACATCTCATCGTCTCCTTCAGACAGAGTCCCAACTGCGCCAGAATCTTCATCGGATTGCATGGGCGGATAGTTCTGAGCCGTTGAGGAGGCGGGGAATGGGTTCAAACAGGATTACTCGTGTGAAACGATGTATTAAGATAAAATAAAGAGCGGGACGGACGCGCGCAGACGCGCGCGGTATAGAGTACGAGGGTGTTGGGTTGATGTTAAAAGAGCCGTCTGCCCCTTTCGAGACCGTGGCCGACGCCTGGGAAAAAATATCCATTTTGATTCAAACTCCGACGATTGCAACATCTGAGATAACAAAACACCAGCATACGAATCGAGCCTCATCTGGCTCGGTAATGATGCTGGTGCCTGACGTAACCAAATTAAATAAAAAGAAAAGAAAAGAAAAAGAAAAAGAAGAGGAAAAGAGAAAGGAAAGAAAGAGAATCGTTGGCGCACCTCGGGGAATCAATGACAGTGTTCCAGGGCCAGATGGGGACCGTGTGCGATGTTGATTAAATCCATGTGCCCATTACGGGATGGCGCTCGCCATCCTGATTTGGCAGTTGCGCTCCCGAGATAGCAAATCCTGCTCGCACTCGAGAAATACCAACGCGCTACATTTGTAGATTTTTGAGAGCACTTAAAACTACTCAAAGCACCATGTCTGAATTTACTGAATTATACATGATTTTATTGCTTGCCAGAGAAATCGTTTGGTGGTCCGAAGTTGTTATCTGCGGAGTTTGAACCTGCTGATGATTCGCATCATTCATCACTGTGCTCGGTCCTCGTCTTGTCCTCGTCAACCATCGCCATCGAACACTCAAAGGAGTCTGGAGAGCGGACCACCATCGCCATCTTGTTCATCTGGGTTCTCTGTCAGCAGACATCGGTCTTACGCCAGGAGAGCCCGTCCCTTTCACGCGATTCGGCATGCTACAATTGCACGGACGCGGACATCTTGAGTGGAATCAGTCAGGTGCGTTAATATGCATTCTGCACCAATTCTCTATATTAATCAATCTATATTAATCAAGTAGCTACAATATAGTCTCAACTTCACACTCGGACTCTCATCATCGCGCGCCCCCAGGCGCCTATTCTTCCATTGACGCTGGGTCGACATGTCGGGTTCGACTCCCGCTGGAAGACTCAACGATTCTTCTCTTCTGCCCTCTCCGACTGTCTCCTGAGGTTCCTTCTTGCTCGCAGAGTGTCGGGCACTGCTTCCTTGGATTACGCTTGGGACGCCCGGGACACTCACGATCTCCGCAATCCCTGCAAGGATTCAGGCATGCAGTACGACTGCTGTTTCCTTTGCATCGCGTCGCAAGATTTCCACATTTGATGCAGGTCCTCGGTGCGCGATCCTTCGTTCCTTCTGGATTGGACGCTGGAGGTACTCCGCCAGTCGCAGTATTGACTTCCGTCTCTGTCTGTCTAGATGATACTTGTGCCGGCGTCTGGCTGGCGACCTCGCCCGTTCGAGTTGATTCCGCTTCCGTTGAAGACTCAGCAGGTACGACAATGTCCTCTGTTCTCTTCAGGGCGCGCGTCGAATCGTTGCCTTGTTGCCTCGACCTTTTGCCGGAGCTCGGAAACACAACACTAGACGTCGTGTTGCTGTTCTCAGCAGTGGGGATTGCACCCTTGAGGCCGGTGCTAGGTATGGGTGGTAGGGATTTCTGCGCAACGGGGACCACGGACGGCGCATTCTTCAAGCGACTCGCAATGTCACGAACAAATTTGTCCACATCCTTTCGGGCGTTGTAGGTTGCGAGTCTTGTGTGCTTGACGTTTACTAACGTCATCCAAGCCCCATATTGAGTCTTGAGGTGCTCAATTAGCTGGATTATATCTGGTGAGTGTCTACTCTCCACACTGATTGAAGGATGCATACCTTGTAGAAGATCTCTTTTCCATCGGCCTCACGATTCCAGCGCTTGACGGCGTTGGCCCATAGAGGACCGGCCTCTCCGTTGAAGGCGGGATCTGACCGCATGAGACTTGAGAAAAGTTTGCGCTCGGCTTCGGTGTGAACATTGAGAACGGCAAAACGAGTGCCTTGTCGTCCCGCGAGGTAAGCGTATTTTCTGGGCTTATCAAGAGAGTTGAATGATAAGAGATCGCCAGAGTCCTTTATGGGAGCAGGAATGGGAAGGATGCCAAACACCTCGGTCGTTGGCTCGTAGAGATTGCCATTTATCCAACGGGAGACTGGTCGCAAGTTTGGCACAAGATTTCGAATATCATCTGAGTTACATAGTGTCTGATAATGATTTATCAGCCAGAGGTCGAAGTGCCCGCGATACGGTACACCAGTCATATTTCGAATGCCGTTCTAGAATAGATGTTAGTATACATACATCAACCTGCAAATAGACAACTTACGCGCATGTTGTGACGGAATGAGTAGTCAGTCAAACGATTGACAGTATGTCGTGGTGATGCACCGTTGATTGGCATGCAACGGCGAATAGGACGATGAACACCGCCCTCCGTCGCATTCGTACCTCGGAAGCAGCGGTATATCGGGAGACCAGTCTCTGACGAGTAGCCCATGAAATGATAGAGCGCCACTCCGGGAGGATCAGAAATGTAACCAGCTCTGATGATAATCAAGATATTCTTGATGGTTTTCCAGGTCGAGGTATTGAAGAGAGGAAGGCCCGTCTCTGCGTCCTTAAGGGGACCGTATTTCTTGACGACGGCAGCAACCACAGGATAAAGCTTTTCGGCGGGCGGGACAACAAAGCGACAGTGTCTCTTGATGAATCGAGGGTTGGACTGCAAACATTCGTCCCAGGTTTGAGGTGGAGATTGTCGAGAGAGGTATGAAACAATTCGTTTTTGATCTTCACGATCAGGAAGGAAAATGGCGTCGCGGAGAGCTCTCGAGAACGTAACACGGAGACCATGGGATTTGGGCACCCATATCATCTGAAAGACGTGGAAGATATCCTTCAGAACACGGCTACGCATCTCAGCCGGCCACGAAAGATCTGCTATGAAGTCTGATATTTTCTGCCAGGCGGCCTCAGCAGTGGCGTCGCGCGTCAAGCCATCGGAATTGGTGATCGCGTCGATGAGACCATCAACATCATGGCCAATGTCAACAGCATTAGACCCAGAATCGGGAGTCGACCCAGTGTCTGAGTCAGAGTTGACATCGAGAGCACGGACAGCCTCCTCGATGACCTCTGCTCCCTGTGCATCAGGACTGACACGAATGGGTGAGATCGTATCGTCCTTTTCCACGGGTGAGAATTCGGGCACATATGTCTTGAGACGATCCCGTTTCACGACGACGTCAAATGGTACAGCACCAAACGAAGAAAGAGGCCGTTGATCTTGTCCCTTCTTTGAGTGAGCGGACATGATAGCGGCGGGCACAAAAATCTCTGTCACTCGAACGATGACTCAAGTCTTGGTGATGCTGATTCCATCGAGGTCGATGACCTGACCGGAACGAGGAGAGATTGAACCGCGGGCGATGATCTTGGTGCGGTCATCCTGGTAGACGAAAACTTCGATGGAGGAAGAGGGTAATGGATTCCAAGTGAGCGGAGATGGAACTTGCATCGATGTAAGAGCACGGTGAAGAAGAATGGAGGCCCAGACATCATTGGCGGCATATCGGATCTGCTCTGCACTCAGCACATCCGCGTTCCACTCAGGGCTAACTCGTGTCGAGGGATCCTTGTCGAGCCGCCGCTTGAGAACACGAGCGGTCAAGTCGGCAAGACTAATGCGTGCACTGGAGATCACGCCCATCTGTTTTGCGAGATGAGCTAGATCAACGCCGCCAACAAAGGGCTTCGATGACTTTGCTTCGTCTTGTAGATGGTGCAAGTCCTGTGCGATGTTTTTGCCAACTTTCTGAATGCGTGGGTTTGCGAAAAGTGTTGCTAACTGAGGTGGGAAATGACCCGATGCTATATGTTTCGAAAGCTATGAAAGACTGTGAGGATCCAGCCAGTTGACAGCGAATCAAAGAATACCTGGAGAATCCAAACAGTGTCAGACGACGCAATCTGAACAATGGCGGTTTGACGTCGGTCATCCAGACCGTGTCGCCGGGCATCCATGTCAACGTTCCACTCGGTGTCGAGTGCAATAACTAGTTGCGCATCTTCATTATCCGACAGCGAGTCAATGAGCGTCAGGACCATTGTCTCAATCTCGGTTGACGACGTGCATGTGACGACTTCGACCTCCGTAGGTATTGAAAGTAGCTCAAGTTCATCGTGAGGTGATATGGCCTTGACACCTTCTCTGAGACTCGGTAGACACTTTTCAAGGAATGGTTTGTCCGCCATGTTATCGGTGAAGACACATTTCGGTGGTGTCAGTCCATATTTGTTGATGGATTCACACATTTCGGTCAGAGCGATTTCGAATTGAGAATGCGCTTTGGTCGGTACAAAGTCACATATACGAAGTTGGCTGTAATGATTGGTTCCCGAAAGAAGGCCGCTGAAAACAACCTCTCCACAAACTTTTGCGACCATTTTCGGGAGCTAACAGAACTCGTAAGTAATCTTCGCAACTGATTTCGTTGTTACAGACCTTAAGCTGTGATCAAACGAGAGAATATCGGTAGGTATCATTGCCATATGTTGGTGGAATTCCTGAGTGTGAGACTCGATGAAGGCGTCGTAGATCTCTTTGCACCATAAGCCAGAAGGTATCCCGGCGTGAAGTCCAGTGTCGTCTTTCTCGTCGAATGCTGGGAATGCCGCATAGGTTCGGTTCGCATCCGCACCACCTCGATGAAACCGTCGGAGGATTGTTTCGAGATACTGCACTTCCAGCGTCTGATAACGTCGCCGATGGAGAACATGAAGCATGTCTGAAAATTGCTTTGCTCCGACACCGTTCTGGAAGCAGCATCGTAGAAATGCAAAGACAGCGCTCGAGACACCACTTCGGTGACTAAGAACTGCTGGAAACTCTGAGACCAACTCCGGGGGAAGCATCTTTGTGATAGCGGGGCTCCAACTACGATAGGTTCGGACTGGGTTCTTGCACGCCGTGCACCTGTAACGAGGACCAAAGAGCCAGAAAGTGTCCTCGAAGTCTACAACCCGCCGCGGTCGCGTGGAATGCTCATGTTGAGTCATGCAACCAAGACAGCCGTCCACAGGACATCTGATTTTATCGACAAGGAGAAGAGGGTCCCAGTAGAAGAACCGGGGATTGAACAAGCTCCACGGAGAGATATCAGGGCGTTGGAGGATAAAGAATGTCGGCGTATGGGGGCACCAGAAGGACTGCATTTCATCATAGACTCGGGTTTTCATGCTTTTGATCTGGGCAACCTGTTTCTCGAAAACGCGCATGACCCACGATGGCGGCGGACGAGGATCGGAAGCGTTCTCTGGGATGGCTTCACCTGTCGGAAAGGCCTCATCATCATCGTCACCGTCCTCATCTCGTTCTAGATCATCGTCGCCATTAACCCCGAAGCTTTCTGGTATGATCCTAAGTGGGTCGACTGGAGGGATAATGTGCATCTCTTCGAGTATTGGGACACTGGCAGGATTGGGTGTTGACGTCCTGTCCGGGACTGTTGTCCCGCGTTCCGCATGATTCGAACTGCCTGTGGTTGACGCAAAGATTGGGGCAATGGTCCTTGATGAAGTGGCGGGAAAGAGATTTGCATGTTCTTGAAGCTAGTAGTTTAAGGTTAGGCAGACAGTATACACAAGACAATCGACAGCATACCTGAGATTGAGAAGTGCCAAATGTATATGTTTTGTGGCGTCTGCGTCTCTTTTGCGTTCCGAAGTCCGACTCGCCATCGTCTGTCTCACTAGTTTCTGTCTCGCGTTCTTGTTCTCCGAGTTGAGGTTGCGGGGCTTTGGGGGGGCGTCCTCTTTGCCGCTTTACAAGGGGCTGGCCATCCGGTAAGTCTTGCACCACCTTGCGTGGACGTCCGCGTGGGCGCTTAAGGGGAATCGGCGCCAGAGGATCTCTGAGTTTTGGTGGCCGTCCTCGTCCTCGCTTCGCAGGAGCTGAAGCAGATACAGACACTGCCACTAAATCAGCACTGAGCTGGAAGATAGAGAAGTATACACACCCTCACACTGGGGAGTATATTCGTCTCCAGACATCTCATCGTCTCCTTCAGACAGAGTCCCAACTGCGCCAGAATCTTCATCGGATTGCATGGGCGGATAGTTCTGAGCCGTTGAGGAGGCGGGGAATGGGTTCAAACAGGATTACTCGTGTGAAACGATGTATTAAGATAAAATAAAGAGCGGGACGGACGCGCGCAGACGCGCGCGGTATAGAGTACGAGGGTGTTGGGTTGATGTTAAAAGAGCCGTCTGCCCCTTTCGAGACCGTGGCCGACGCCTGGGAAAAAATATCCATTTTGATTCAAACTCCGACGATTGCAACATCTGAGATAACAAAACACCAGCATACGAATCGAGCCTCATCTCCCACATCAGGCCGACATGACTTACATTCATTAGTGCCTCGCTCAAAGCAAACATACTTAGTATCACCAGGTCTTCTCTCTACGCTGCTTGGACTGAACGAAATACTGCTTGGTGTCATTCTACGATCTTACCTAGTGCGGATGACAGCTCAGCGCTCAGCGTCCACCCGTACTTCGCCGCTGCTTCTGTTGATCATCCTTGGATATGGCTCTCCAACTTGGTTCTGTCACTGGTCAAGCTCATGGTACTACTGTGGTACTGGCAAAGTAGACTATTCACCGTCACTTGACTCTTTTGGGCAGCCTCACAAACAGACGACTGTTCTCTCGCCCCAAATTACTGGTGTAGTCTCATTAACGACCAGCGATCACTCGACACGTTTATCTTGATACTCTGGTCTTGCAGGCGACTCTAGTCATGCCCTACCCTGATGGTGATCTCTTGGAAGGGACTCATTTTATCCAAACGGTCATGAGATCGGATTTGAGGCTTGTCGCGCCAAGTCAGCCATGCGGAATGCGTCAAGAAACTTTCAGTACGGGGAACGGCTTTGACAGTCCTACAAATTGGGCTTCTGCTGGAGACGTCGACGCTGTCAGTACCGTTTGACGCTCATGTGACCGCGTCTAGCAGCTCTTTCTATCCCACTGCACGCTCATTAACGAGGACTGTCATTACCAGGATCGCACCTGGGGACGAAAACGAATCACGGCCCCGAAAATTGCTTTTCCTGAGACTCCAAGGTCCGCGACACCAGGTGCTGTAGCGATCTTTCCAGGGTATGCATCCGTCTATTACGCCGTCTGCGTCTGCGGTCGCTGCTTGGTTTCTTGATCCTGTGCAGATCTCATCGGCACTTTGGGGTCCTAGTTGACAGCAACTGCATAGTATAGATTGATGAAGAACTGCCCCTGCTGCAATTTCACTGGAAGGCGGACTTTCACCGTGCTCATCGATGCTGATTGGGCATCCTAGTCGCGACGAAAGTCATGTAACTCCGGTGCGTTCACTTTAGTCTTCGAAGGCAGGCTTATTACAAGACAACCCTCAATTTCACCTGTTTGAACGCCTCTTCAGCGTGGCAACCGCTCATCGATGAACGCTATCGTCTTAGTCCCATGGTACGTGGCACGCACACCCGCCACGCCCCTACACGGTGCTGACTTTTGCTTCCTGATTGCTACGTTACATCAAGTACTCAGTCGGCACTCCAGCATTTGACCGTCAAGGTCCGATTGAAGTCATACTCGCCAGCTGGGAACGAACATACCTCAAATGATGAATGTGGTCTATAGTGTTGAGTTGTGCGCGATACGAAGTAGGATATAAGTTAGGATAATCAAACAAGCATTCACATGCTCAAATGTACTTCCATCCAAGAAGCTATAGGGCGACACGTCTCCGCGCCTCAGCGAGCATCTCCACGCTGATCATTTTTAGCCCCCATTTATCAGCGAATGCCCTGCAGTCGTCGCGCCGCATCATGCTGCCCTCCTCATTGTCATTCACCAGCTCACACAGGATGCCTGCCTCTGGGTGACCAACAAGGAGGCAGAGATCGACTCCCGACTCCGTATGACCGCGGCGAGTGAGAATCCCGCCTTCGCGTGCGCGTAGCGGCACAATATGACCAGGACGAACGAAATCATCTGCGGTCGAAGTAGGCGCGGCGAGGGCGCGTGCAGTGAGCGCACGATCGTGAGCGGATATACCGGTTGTCGTTCCTACAAGGAGCATTGAGATCAGGGTAGTGAGAGACAGAATCTGAGCATACCGTGCTTGTAATCGACGGTGACGGTGTACGCTGTGCGATGCCGATCCTGGTTCTCCTCGACCATCATGGGCAATTGGAGCTGAGCAACACGTCCCGGAGTCAATCCAACACAAATGTACCCGCTGTGCACAGCATCAGCGACCGTCAGAGTCAAGAGCAAGGTTGATGCGCACCTCGTATGTTTTATCATCCATGCCATCTTCTCGGTGGTGCACTGACTACCGGAAATGATAAGATCGCCCTCATTCTCCCTGCCCTCATCGTCCATCACCACCAAGAATTCACCGGCCTTGAATGCAGCCAGCGCATCGTCCATCGAGTCAAAAGAAAACTCGTTGCGTTCGGGCGGATCCACCGAAAGCGTCGGGCGCCATTTTGGTCTGTCTACTTTGTCGAGGCCGTTCATACTTTCGTGTTGAGAGATGAGACTGAGATGGAGATGGTTACTGGGCAAGAGCGGGTAGAATATAAGCGCGAGTTTCGGGATTACATATCATATGAATGATTTTGGGACAGGAGCCTCGATTGTAAAGATTGCATCATTGTCATTTGTCACCGCTTAGTGTGAGACGGCCTCGGCCTAAGTACCTCAATCCGCGTGTCGTGCGCGCCTCAAGTATACTACTTGGCTTGCAGATGCTGCATATACATCATGACTATTCATGGGCAAATCAAGGGTTACTATCGTTAGATTCAAAAGAGCAGTGATCGTTTCGTTCGACACGTTAATCCATCATCAACCTGGGGGACATGTACAAAGGAGATTCAGTTCAAATAGTATGCCTCTAGCTAGTGGCTGTGGTGACAGAACACCTTGACTGATGACCCGATGGATTATCCAGCCCATGTAGAAGATTGCCAGGTCAGTTGCACAGATCGAACCTCGAGACAATTATTTGAGAGGTCTTGGAAGATCCGCGTTGAACCTACGCAAAACGGGTAAGTGAGTATGATACGCCTGACCTTGACAGGAGACTCGGACACTTACTCTAGTGAACCCTTTTCGAATGAAGCGAGTCAACGATAGTGGTGCTGTAGCCGTACTTACCATACCCAGCTCCTTTACTCTCTCCGAGTTCATCCCAGTGCTCTTCAGTGCCTTCTTGTCCTCCCAACCGAATGTCCGAAAGATGTTACACATGAACACAAACTTCTTCCCCGCCGGCTTGTGCGTCATGTAGAGAATCGACCGTACATTCACAGTCAGGACGTCAAACTCCGGCGGTTGATTGATTGCCTGGGGATTAACTGCAAAAAAGGATTCATAAGTTACGCGTAGCCTACCGTAAACCATGACCAGCTCACCCGTGTAGTATTCAATAGGGACCAGCGTTCGCTCTTCGTTGGTACCCTCAACCGGACAATGGAATCTATGGCAGTCCTGTGGCGTGAGGCGGTCAGGTGGAAGATCCGCCAAGCTCGATATCAGACTGTGGTGAGCGCTGTCTCCAAACCCGCGTCAGCAGCGAATGGGTTTGGTACATTGGAATAGCGCCCCTTCACCCACAACTCCCGCGAAAGGTCGAAGGTCTCACATACCGCGAGCCTCCGATCAGCAGTACTGCACATACTCGTCGGATCGTGCCTGGCACCATATCCCAAATTTCTGAGGCGAGCAATCATTATCGATCGCGCACAGATGGAGGGGTAGGGTAGTAACGTACCTAAAAAAGAAGTCATTGAAGGTGGCATATCTTCGAACGGGCTCGAGAAGCTCAACCGCTGGAACAGTATATATATGCCTTGACGAACTAGCGAATGAAGTCGGCAGACTTGAGGCTATCATAGACCTTTCCTTGCGGACAGCGTCAAGTCGGATTCAATAACGTCGTGTACGAGATCCAGTAAATTTGAGTCGCACCTTGATGGAAAGACGCCTGAGCTATTGAAGTGCGAGGGCGAAATGGTCGGCAGTCGTCTCCCGGAGATTCCTATTCTGCCTCCAGTGGCCTATCTGATACAACACTAGATGGAATAGCGGCTAGTGAATAGGCATCCTCCGGATTGATGATGGCTATTGGGAGGGTAGGAAGTCCGTTAGTGGAGAGCGACTTGTACAGTTTGAGATGCGGGGTACTATGGCGGTGTCCGAGTCGGTATAGCGCTGTAGACCATTGATTTAATTTGAGAGATATAAATATGGTGAGATGAGAAGCTGAATTTGGGAGGCGTCACTGTTGGGCAGAGCTCTGTTGATTTAGAAGTAGGAATTACTTACTGCATGGACCAGGACAATGCTGGTAAGTGTGAGCGTTTCAAACAGCGAGTAAACGCGATTGGCTTTGATCGGCTACTCGAATTGCACAGCGCGCGTAAGCAGTATCATTCGCAGTGCGTCGGGATGAACTTTCAATCGGCCGAGAACACCTTGCCACGACGCCACCTCGTCAGTTCTGAGTCGTCCGAGCGGCTGGCGGATCCGTTCACGATGTCATGATAGGGAATATGAGAAAACTGGAGACACGCGCCTTCGTTCTCGTTGGTTCTTGAATGGCCTAGTACGGAGGTGATCGAATCATTCTTTGACTCTGGACATGAATACGTACAGAACATGTTGCAGCTGGTGAGAATTTCGTCCCCGTCTAGTTCAGGAGACGAAGCCATAGGCAATCATCTATTCCGGTAAAAGGGCAAGTCAGGCTTGCCAATTGAGGATCACCTTTTCGTGCCAAGATTGTAGATAATCAGCCTGATACACAACAAAGACGCGTTGCAATGGAGGACGCGTTGTTTTTAGCAAGACAATGGATCGCAACGGACGGCCAGACAAGGAGTGAATGCGCGTTGTGGGCGCGATATCGATGAGACCAGGCCAGGTAATGGCCATTATGAGATGCGTGTCACCGCGCTGGATTGACCACGCGGAAAGGAAGAATTGGACCCTGAACTGACTCATGGCGCCAATTAGAGAATCGAACCACCGTCACAAAGCACCACGTGATGGCGTGTACCGCGTCTGTCACCTATTTGCCCTTGTCTGCGCCATCAACGAGCGTTGGCGTATATAACCGGCACCGCCAGCCTCCTGTTCTCTCACCACTCCCACCTCCTCCAGCGGCATCTCCCACTATCTTCCCTCAGTCCGCCTTTGCTCTCGCCATGTCTTCCATTGCTGCCACCATGCCCGAGACCCCTTCCAAGAAGGTGCGCCCGCCGTCGTCGTCGTCCACATCGTGTCACTCATTTCTGTCGCGCTTTAGATGACCGCCAGCTTTGCCAAGCAGTTCACGCTCGAGTCGCCCACCAAGCCTGTCATGAAGAAGATGATTGACGACAAGCAGAGGTCGTCGTCGCCCGACAGTGTCACCGACCTCGAAGAGCTTCGCAAAAAATTTGTCGGCGACGTTGAGCTGCCCGAGAGTGCGTCTTACGTGTTCTCTCCTCTTAGTCTTGCTGACATTCTCTCAAGGCGAGGAGCCCCTACTCAAGGACTCGAAGAGGCGCTTCGTTCTTTTCCCCATCCAGTATCCCGAGGTAATTTTTTTTTCGCGCCGCATGTCCAACCCTTCTCACTGTCGCCTAGATCTGGCAAATGTACAAGAAGGCCGAGGCCTCTTTCTGGACTGCTGAGGAGATGGACCTGTCCAAGGACCTCCACGACTGGAACAACCGCATGAGCGACAACGAGCGCCATTTCATTTCTCATGTCCTCGCCTTCTTCGCTGCCTCTGACGGAATAGTCAACGAGAACCTAGTCGAGCGCTTCTCCAACGAGGTCCAGGCAGCGGAGGCGCGTTGCTTCTACGGCTTCCAAATCATGATGGAGAACATCCACTCCGAAACCTATTCTCTTCTCATCGACACCTACATCAAGGACCCTGCCCGCCGTGAATACCTCTTCGACGCCATTGAGACCATTCCGTGCATCAAGAAGAAGGCTGACTGGGCCCTCACATGGATCTCCGACGACCGTTCCACCTTCGCTGAGCGCCTCGTCGCATTCGCTGCCGTCGAGGGCATCTTCTTCTCCGGCTCCTTCGCCTCCATCTTCTGGATGAAGAAGCGCGGTCTGATGCCCGGTCTTGCTTTCTCCAACGAGCTCATAAGCCGTGATGAGGGTATGCATACCGACTTTGCGTGCCTGCTCTTCAGTCACCTGAAGCGCCGTCCCCACCCCGACGTTGTCGAGCACATCATCACCGAGGCCGTCAAGATCGAGCAGGAGTTCCTCACTGGTATGTCAATAACTGTCTGCTGTATCACCAATCCTGATCATCATTCTAGACGCCCTCCCTGTTTCACTGATCGGCATGAACGCGAAGCTCATGTGCCAATACATCGAGTTCGTCGCCGACCGACTATTGGTCTCCCTCGGCAACGAGAAAGTCTACAACTCCACCAACCCCTTCGACTTCATGGACATGATCTCGCTCCAGGGCAAGACCAACTTCTTCGAGAAGCGCGTCTCGGACTACTCGAAGGCTGGTATCAACCACTCTGGTACCGCAGACTCAAATTCATCGGCCAAGGCTTTGTGCGTCTCTGCCTTGTATTTATCATGCACCCACTCATTACTTCCACAGCGCCCTCGATGAGGACTTCTGAACAGAGCTTTGTCGTCGTCTATGTTATTCCATGTTTCTCATCATCGTCAATGTATTCCCAAGCATCTCATTATATCCGCCATCCACTTCCTATTCCCATCCTTATATATTTGGATTGTTGTTTTCTTAGATTAGTTATGTAGTTAGAATCGTGTAATTGTACCAGCTAAATTGCGGTCGGTAATAGAATATTCAGACCACTCAGTCTCAAATTAGTTGCGCGTGGATGCAGTTGAATAAGTCTACGTCTTCGAACAATCGACGTCGTGTTCAAGTCTTATAACCCTTCGATGCTTAGGGTTAGGGTCTCACTGGTTGCTCGAAGACCACCACCAACAAACATTGCTGTGTCGCCTCCTCTAGTCCTCATACTCTATAAAACCGACAAGTGACCCATCATGGTGCGCCTCAGAGTAAAGCAGACTGACTCGGAGACTGACAATAATATCTAGGCCCGTAATGAAGAAAAGGCGCAATCCATGCTTTACCGTTTCCGCGAGGCCCAAGCCGCTGAGCTAGGCCTCGCAGTACGCGGCGACCGCCGACCACGTATGGCGTCGGCTTGCAAGTCCATCCGCGACTGCGAACGGTGGCGCGGAGAAATCCTCCGCGAAATCTCGCGCAAAGTGTCGAAAATCCAAGACGCCGGTCTTTCTGATTACGAGATCCGCGACCTGAACGACGAGATAAACAAGCTTTTGCGGGAGAAGAGACATTGGGAGAATCAGCTGGTTGCGTTGGGAGGAGCGAATTACAGGCGGAATGTGGCCATGTTGGATGATGATGGCAAGGAGGTGCCCGGGACGAAAGGATACAAGTGCGCCTGTTTCGGTTCTTTTGACTGGCTTCGCTGACATAGTACAGGTACTTTGGACGCGCAAAGGAACTTCCGGGCGTACGCGAACTATTCCAGAGTCGGAAGAACGAAGAGGAGGAAGAGAATGCAGTCTTTGCGTTCTACAAAAAGTTCACCAACGTTGGGCCCTCGTATTTTGGAGACGCGGACGACGAGGAAGAATTGTTGAAGTTTGAACGAGAGGCGGAAGAGAAAGGTGCGCTCTTCCTCTGATTGGCACTTATCAGTCAACGCTCATGAACCTTTACCAGAATGGATTGAAGCACACGAGACGCTGCGAGAGATATTACAGGTCGACGAGATCTCTCCTTATCCGCCCCCAAACCCACTTCCTGAGACTACCGACGTTTCATCGGAGGACCCAGCACGGCAGGCTGCCGCTGCGCTATCATCTTACATGCCATACATTCCTCCTTCCGCCCTTCAACCTCCACGTATGCCCGATAGGAAGGAGATGGACGCCGTCATTCTGGCGCTTCACAAGAGAAGACTGGAGGAGGAGGTTTTGGGCTAGTCACGGCTATGTAAGATATCTGTAATTTTGACTTTTTTCCTTACTGCTTGCCTTTCTGACAACGGTCGACCCTCGATAGTTATGACGGGCCTGGGCCGCTCCAATATTGACTTTTGGTACAGTGAACAAGTTACAAACGCGGTGTGATTCCTAATCTCATTCGCCGTCCGCTAAGCGTTGTTCCTTTCCGAACCTCGCACCATCGATATCATACGCGTGCAGCTCAGGATTCATTGTGGGACCGACACGACTGCTCCTCAATATCCGACAGGCTGGCTCGAGAAACATGGCATGTATGCGGGCAGATACATCATGCAAGGTTATGATCTCGACGGGAGAACGCAGCTGGGAACCCGCGAGCTGACAGCGTGCATGCATGCGCCCTTGCTCCATCTCAGCTAGCCGCGGTGCTTCAGCCTCGAATGAATGGGACCCTGCAATCTGTCCGAGGATATTGTCCTTGCAGCTCGACATGTTGAACCAATTACCACCGCTCAGGACATTAAACTTCTAGTGATATAAGTGATATAACGGAACGATATCGCTGAAGTCTTCGAGGTGAGATTCGCGTTCTTCTTGTCTTGTTCAGCTGTCATAGTGAATGTGCCCTTCTCCCTTAGTTCCTTCCTAGACCATTTTTTATATTCTTTTGATTTGGAGACCCCCGTTTCTCAGCGTGCTCTTTGCGTGGCCCTGGAGGGTGGCCACTCTGCTGTCGTTTAAGGTAAGATGGTTTCGAGACCAGGTGTCGACATCGTGATTCAGGCGAATCGTCCGGAGAAGTATGATCTAGCAAGGCAGAAGTCGGTCCGACATGCATGCATCTTTGTGTGTGCAGTCACAATGAAGGCATAGTGCTCCTGCAAATGGATATGCTCTACGCGTACGTGCCCTATGGTTCGGGCTCCGCGAGATACGAATGGGCTACCTATTCTGATAGGATAGGCGAGTCCTTGTTTTACTTTCCTCGTTATGCTTCGACTAAGCCTTCATCAAAGACACCGGCTTTAGGCAAGTGTAGGCTACTTATTTCTAGTGACTTTAAATTTGCCCCCCCTTCGCTTTCTTTCACCCACATGATGTCTCTAAATCCTTCTAGAGATGTACATGCTAGAAGGTTGCAATCGGCCATACTCTAACGAAAGCCCGACGAAGACAAGCCATAACACCGACCTTGACCTGAACCAAGACGCCGAGTCGAGCCATGCATTGACTTGTTTGAGACGACCCTCCTCGTTATTCCTCGGACTTGAGGTCGTGCATCGTCAAAAACGCGACCAACAATTGCGTTGTTCCTCACGTCACGGCCTGTTTTAGCCAAACTCATGGCGCCAATGCATTTGCGAGATAACGATTTGACGAAACTCGGCGTCAAGTTAGTCTTAGCTTGAGGTGCCTTCCAATGGTTGCGAGGGAACCCGCCTCAGCAATGAATACACATCCAAGACGCGTCCATGTGCCGCACTTGGACTCAAGGAAATAACCGATTCTGGTTGACGCTACCTGTGGTCCTATAAAAGCCTTTCCAAAGCGCTGCTACAACTCACCCCGAGATTGCAGCTCGACAACATCTAGTACATCAACTCTAGCCTTAACTCGCGTCTCTCTCGCTCACCATGTCTGCTCAACCCAAAGCCAACAACAATCCCAACGTGAGGCGCTTCGACATACCTTCAGGCGTTATAGAACTTACCCGCCTGTAGAACCCTACCAACCCCGACTACTACGACGAGAACATCCGCGCTCCCAAGCGCACTCCGATGGCTTGTCTCTTCTGCCGCAGTGAGTATCTTCTCCTCGAATGACACGACGCGTTTTACCACTCACCGACGCGTAGCCCGCAAACTCAAGTGCGATGGCACGCGCCCCACTTGCGGTCAGTGCAACAGCCGCCAGTTCCAGTGCGTTTACCAGCCCGTGTAAGCCTTCCATTCGGTGACTAAGTCCACTCTGGCTCACAAGACGGCTATCATAGCAACGCCACTACCGGTAAATAGTCTGTCGGTCTTCCGCAGGTTGTAATGTTAGTCGTTCTCGGGAGTTTGTAATGTGTCAGTGTACGATAACATGCGTCGAGGAATACAGTTGTTTTCTTGTCTCCATTGGTCGGCTGTCAGTTGACCTTAGGCTCGAGTGGTGTATTCAGAGCATCGAGAAAGATTCCCCGACCTGCCGGACATCTGAGACGATAAACTTCATCGCCAAACCGTCGGGACACAGTACTTGACACAGTAGTACGTACTCACGAGACTGAACGCCAAAGCAACATTGCCTTTCCTGGCTGGAGACTGAAGCCGCTGACGTAGTGCCAGTTACTTGACCTCGATCCGTCTCGACCATTGAACAAATCTCCCTCGTCGTTGGCTTCTGAACGTGTTTCTTTTCCGGCGGACGTATATTCTGTCAAACCTATCATGGATTTATCGAAGTACAAAGTTCCGGGCTGCGAAGGCGTTTACTATATCCCGGAATTCATCTCAGTAAGCCAATTCTCGACGGTGGCTATCATATTGATCACGATCGCAGGAAAACGAGGAAGATTATATCGTTCGGAAGGTGCATCTAGCGGCTAACCTCTCTATTGCATCTCAAGACTGTCTAGATACAAGAAACGCCCCTACCAAAGTGGAAACAACTCGCAAACCGGAGGCAAGTAATCCAAACCTGTTCAATTGCATTGTCGTAAGAGCCACATTAGGCTACAGCTACTAGGCAGGTTTCTTCCCTTCCAAAAGATTGGTTTAAACTCACGCCTCTTTCCAGGCGGCGAAATCACCAGTAAAAACACTCTTGTTTCACAAACAATGCCTGCCTTTGTGAACTCTTTGTATGTGATACACCACTCTACCACGCCAAAGAATCGTACTCATTCAAAGGCTACTTGAGCCCTAACATAATCGCGCGTCTAAGGGACACAGGCGCCTTCAAATCAGCGCCACATAGAGAACCCAATCACATCATATTGAACGAGGTGAGCCTGACTCGCGAGTAGCTCCTTGAGGTGACACTAGACTCTGATTTACAGTATCTTGCGGGACAAGGCATTATGGTTAGACTTCGTATTACTGACTTCATGTATCAGTGCTCATCGCTGATGACCTTAGCCGCATCAAGATGGCCCAGCGTATTATCCAGTCGTAGCAACTATCTCTCTACGGTCTCATGCGGCTTTCCATTACTACCGATACGCTCAAAAATCTGGCGAAGAAGGACGAATCATTGAGCCTACGCCGGTACTGTCGGTTCTTCTTGAGCCACGCAGCGTTGTTATAACCACTGAGTCTTTGTATCGGGAACATCTGCATGGGTAAGTGTCACACCCTATCTAATTTCTCCTTGATTTCAACTGTACCTAAATCCTGTAGCATCGAGGAGATTACTGCTGATCATGTCGAAGTACTTCCGGACTCGATACCGCGTTTCGTCGAGACTCGCACAGAGATACAAAATGTGGATGCGCTCAGGTACCCCGACACCTTACGGGTGGTCAGAGAGGGAGGTGCGCTACCTCGTGAAACCAGATATAGTCTTACGTGCCGGGACGTCGCCAAAGTGCGAAAAGGACCATTTTGATAAGGCAGTGCCCAGCGAACGAATCTGTCTATGGAGTCCGTAGTGTCCACATTATAATTTATTTGTACATTATGTTCGTCATACTGAGTCTACTTGCGCCATTTCTCGAATATCCCTGACATCACGGAAACAGCTTCTGGCCGCGGTGGTACGTCTGGCGGGGATGGAGAACCTTTCTTTCTCAGCTTTGGCGGGGGCGGGGCGGCATAAATCCCAGGGTTGTTCAACTGCGATGGCGAAGGAGAAGGTTGATGCGGATGTACTTGATATGAATGTATTTGCGAAGAGGACGAGGGCTTCTTTCCTGTGAGAAAAGTCATTTCAGAGATACCGAGCAATAATCGAGGTGACAAACCTTTGTCCTTCTTTCTGTCGTCCTCCTTGACCTTCTTTCTATCCTTCTTCACGTCCTTGCCTCTTGGCGGTGTCGAAGGCGCTGGGCGCAGCTCAGGCATCGGGATCTTGCTCAGATGCACCATGAGACTACTCGGCGGTGCGTACTTCTCATCGTTGTCCAAGTTTATCCGCCGAGGACCTTTCAATGGCAGAGTGTCATACAACACATATTGATGGAGATCATCGTCCATGCCAGCTTTATGTCGTATTCGCTTGGTCTCCTCCACGGTCTGCAGAACCTTAGGAACATCACCGGCGGAATCTGACCGTACTGTCACAAATAACATGGCGTCGTCTTGTAGAAGGTTCCAGCAATACTGTGCGTAGTCTTCCACAGCACCTTCCTCCTCGACTGCGACCTCGTTGAATTCGCCACGTATTGCTTGAAGTTCAGCTATTCGGTCTACGCCGGTCTTGGCGGGTGGCTTCGGTGGTGGTGGAGGTGGTACTGCGTCCTTGGAGTCTGATTTGCGTGACCCAAGTAGGGGCGCGGAGCTCTCGTCTCGAGGAGTTGAGTGATAGGTGTCACTGGCGTCCTGAAAGGTCAACAGAGCGGTGAGAAGAACGATCTCCAGCCCTTTTCTGTCATCGATGTCAAAGCTATAACGGCGTTAATAACAGATGGTCTACATCGGAGATGCAAGGTCAGCGTACCGATTGAGATTATAGTCAAGAATCTGGACAGTGCTTGTTTTGAGGCGCCCTGCAGACTCTTTGGTGATGGCGACAAGAACGGGAGGATCTGGTTTGCGGATCATGTAGCATTCTTCTCGTTTCCATTCAAACTCGTGTCTGTTTCGTTCCGTGGTAAGCCACGGACGTGTTTCAAGTCTTTAGAATGACTTACTCTTCCCACTTGAATGCCCAACGAAAGGAGAGTGTACCGGTGTACTTAAGTTCCACGGTCGAGGACGGGTTGCAAAGCTATAGCCGTGAAGATTTCCGGTTGAAAGAGAAAGAACGGTGGCGTCGATGAGTAAGTCGGACTAAATCCTGTCCACATAAAGGCTCACCTCGATGATCTTGATTTTGCTCGTTGGACCTGGTGCATTGACGGTCGCAAGGAGAGATTCAGACATAAAGTCTGCGTGTATTGAGGGCGATTGGTACGGACCATAAAGGCATAGAGCCTACCATAAATCTCGACTGTGTACATTGGCGTCACCGCAAGGCGCTGCTTCCGGTAATGGATGACACCGGCGGTGTCGACAAGATCGACGACATTGGGGTCGTCCTTGCTAGGAGTAACAACGAGCGTGAATAGGTTCTGGTCGAGGCTCATCCTGTTAAGTACGTCGACGGCACAGAGCGTGTTAAATGGCAGATGATGGTAACGTATAGGGCATTGCTTTCCGCGGTCCGACTGTTGGGCTATGCCATGCTGAGAGATAAGATAAGATTAGATGAATAGTAATACGCAGTCGGACTTTGCCCTTCTGCATATGCATGCATGAGGCCTTGACATTTGCAACAACTCGGACTCCAGACCGCAGCATACGCTCAAAGTTCTTACCCCGATGTTGAAACGGACGCAAATCAAACTCGTCTTGAGCATGAGAAAGTATGAGAAACCAACTCAATTGCATCATTCATCAGGACAGTTCAGAAGCGCTGGTCATGATTTTCAGAGGGGGCTGCTGACCTGCTCACAAACCTTTCAGGTTCCTCGGCTGCCTTGCCAGACCTATTGCAGATCGACATGAAACAGGGCCAACACGCTAGCCTACACAAGGCTTGCGAGGACTCTGGAAAACAACCTGATGAGAGCCCGCACAATTTAAACGTCAGGCTGAATGGGACACCTCAGGCTTCAACCTGCTTATCACTATCAGCCCCGGTGCCAATGAAACTCGAAGTGCGCTAACGACCTGACCGATGGCAACGAGTAGGTGTTTCTAAGGCAAATATTAGCTAGGACCGGCGATTGGCCGAGCAAGGGGAACTGTTTGATATTCAGCGCTATGTAACCGCCGCCGGTGTGAAGCTTGCGAAGCCTTGTACTTAGTATTTAATTCGAGGAAGCCTGGAGGAAGCCGACTGTCAACGTGATGGTGAAACAGTTACACATCTTCCTTCCCAAGGAAGTCGATTGATTGTGAGTAAATGGTAGAGTCAAGCCTTTAGACAGGCTGAGAACGGATAACATGTCATGGGCGATCGGCCCTGCCTGACAATCTGCTGGTTCCCTCCTGCCCAGCATGTGCTAAGTTCGGGTCAAGCTGTACCGATCGTAGAGACCGCCTGGAAGCCGTTACATACCATACAGGTCGTCTCCTGTCGTCCCGGCCAGTGGTTCGCGACCCTTTAAATTTGCCTGGCGGATACCCATATAGCTCTCCCATATCCAAGCCGCTCCTATTAAGTCCTGACTCCTCCCCTTCCCAATGTCCTCGGCATCGCGCAAGGGCAAGTCTAAGGCGACCAACATTGCGGACCCTACGGAGAACCCTTTTGTCGCCCAGCCAAGGCCGCCGTCGGGCGAAGATGCAGTACAACGCGCACAACGAGTCAAGAGCCTCCAGGACGCGCTGGCCGTTTCCAAGCGCATCGATGATGACATCGTTGAGGCCAAGAAGTTCCTCGACAGGCGGAGAAAGGCGCTGAAAATATTACTGCTTGGTGAGCATCTGTCTCTGCACGCGACTCTGTCTATCTTCATCGCCCGTCTCTACAGGCCAAGCGGAATCTGGCAAGGTGGTCCAATTCAATTTTCTATGCGCGGCAATGAATTGATCTACTTTCCTGAACCTTGCAGAGCACAGTGCTAAAAAGTACGCTCATGTTGGACCTAATCGCAGCTGATTGACCCAAAACCCAGATTTCCAATTGGCATACGCACCCACCGTCTTGCAGCACGAACGGATAGCCTGGAAGCGCGTTGTCCAACTCAACCTCATCCGCTCCGTTAAGACCATCTTCGACGCCCTTCAAGATGACTGGGTCCAGCGCCCGCCTTCTGATCGCGACACCGATAAAGAGCTGCGCCGACTCCAGATGCGCCTTTCCCCGCTCCTAAGCCTTATCCGAGACAGCCGCGTCCTCTGCGATGACGAGACGCAGAGCGTGTGCGTGCGTGCTGGCGGCGGCTGGAAGGAGCTTTTCACCCGAGATGAACGTTTATCATCAGACTCGGCTATCATGAACCGCATCCAGTTGACGAAGAGCGACCCAACTCCGCTCCTCGTCGCCTCCAAGGACGACATAATGTTTCTCTGGGATAACCCAACTGTCCGCGACATTCTCGACAGCAGAAACATACGACTGGAAGAAACGAGTGGCTTGTTCGTGCCACATCTTCCTTTCTTCAATGAGCGCCTGCTGACCATCAATCAGTTTCCTGGATGATACGCCGCGCATAGCAAGTTCAGATTACATCCCCAGTGACGGTAAGTCTCATCCTACCGAACTTCCTCGAGCAAAACGAAGCCCGCACTCGCATTCCCAGATGACATAGTCCGTGCGCGGGTACGCACTCTCGGAGTAGAGGAGCACCATTTTATCGCAGAAGGGGGCAAAGACAAGGGAACAGAATTTTTCATCGCAGATGTTGGCGGATCGCGCACCGCCCGTGCGTCCTGGGTGCCCTTCTTTGACGATGTTAACGCGATTCTATTCCTTGCCCCACTCGCGTTTCACCAGATGCTTGAGGAGGACCCACGGGTCAACAGGCTGGAAGACTCACTCTCCCTGTGGCGCTCCATATGCGAGAACAAACTTCTAGCTCATGCAGTCATTATCTTATTCCTGAACAAGGTGCATATCGTTGACGGGATGACCAGAATTCACTAGCTGACTTGCCGAGTAGAAAGACATTCTTGCCAAAACACTCGCGTCCGGTGTGCAAGTACGTCGGCATGTTCCCAGCTATTCAGACGACAACACCGTCTCTAGCGTGACTAAATGTCTGTCTTTTCTTCTCAGCTCCTCCTTGTCACTCGCTCATTTCCCCATGTTCAGACTTCCGCGACCGATTCAAACACTATCACCGCAAACTTTCTCCCGTACACCGGGCGTTCGTTGTTTACGAGACCTCGGCAATTGAGACCAGGGCAATGGCTGGTGTTGTCATAGCAGGTGAGGTCTCTTACCCTTGAATTCTTGTTGTCATCTGTCTGACTTCTGCGCGGTAAGTACACGACAGCATCATTCGCCGGAATCTAGTGAACAGCGATATAATTTGATTTCTAACAGTCTCCTGTTGTTGTTTTTGTGTCTGTTGTACATGTATCATGCATCTCACACCCGCTATCAAGTATCGCAATGCAATTCTTGTCCTCGCAGACTGATCTAAGACCGGCAGTGGCTGATTTCGCAGGGTGGGTATTTGACTTGGGCTCCGACCTGGGGCTGAGCGCTGAACGGTGGTGCTTAGCCCCAGGTCCGATTTCATTCTACTCATGACTTGCACACGCTCATTCAGACTTTCCATTGGTCTTCAGCGACACTAAAGTTGATCTCATGCCAGGGGAACCTGGTGATGAAAGTAGGAGTGGGAATACATCAATTCTTTCGCCCCAGATACATACGAAACAAACGCCCTAAGTACCCAGACTCGAACCACTGCTACCAGGTACTCGATCGACTGTCATCGAGTTGGTGTTACTGGGAGTGGTTCGAGTCTACGCCCTACCCTTCAAGTTCTGGGATCACGAGTATGCTCGGACACATACATGCGGATATCGTAAGTACACTCTCGGCTGCATGAAGTAGTACAAAATATGCGCCATACCTGAAATCAATGCTGTTAAGTTATGTAGCTTGCCTACTATACGTAGATTGATGGACAGATTACAAACACTTACTGTAAAGTGACTCTCCTTCGGCTGGTCATACAGTCCTCCCCATCGTCATGCCTGTTCCTGACTCTCATAGTCCAAGCTCAATTTGGGAGTCCAGGTCGTGAATCGTCTCGTCGGTGTTGCAATAAAATCGAGATACAAGATGAACCGCAGGGACAGGATTGAACGGCGGCTAGCGATAAGGCGAGCGAGATACATCTCCGCTCCAGTGTATTCAAGTCTCTGCTGCTTTCAGACCCACTAACACTTCGCAACCGACCAGTAACATTCATCCTGACTGTCAAATGCTGGAGGAGGGGAGGCGGTATCAGCAACCGGTTGACTGTCTCAATCTACCTGCTATTGAGGTTACGAACTGAGTACGAGAGGAGGGCTGAAGGACCATATATTCATGAAAAAGGTCTGAACAACATCAGGCCCAACTCTATACGCCCGCATCGTTGTATTGTCAACCTCCCGTTTGCTATCTATTCACACTCGCTGCGACGTCTGACAGAAATGAGTTCAGTCACGAAGGGCCTCGGTAAACAAATCTTACCTTCAGAAGGGAACTGTGCAGGCCGAACAGCTCCCAGTACAGCCATTGCGATCCGACGCGCACTGATTGGGCAGGCAAGCGCCATTCGAGCAAATGGAGACGGAACACTCGAATGCAGTTCCACAATAAACCCCAGCACAGTCAGCGTCGCTAGAGCAGGGGCGAAGCGCGAGGGCCGCATGGATAAGGGCGAGAAGGACACTAAGACCGATGATGAAGTCCATCGCTGTGTCAACCTGATGATTGGATGATTGCAGACAGAACAACAGTCCATTTTATAGTTCAATTCGATTCCACAAAACTGGTGGATTGATCGTAGATGAACGTCGCGGAGTGAAAAACACATGGTTGCGAACTTGACATTGACACTCTTGATGGACTAGACGGCCAGCGTTGACTTCGAGTACTGGATTGCCCTGGGTCGATTTCGCGTGTATGCTTCATAGAGTCATGGCAGAAAGTCTGTGATGAGATCAGACACTGTCGCATTGCATTTGGAAGCACATACTCAGGATATCAGCCACAGCGCATTCCCCGCTAGAAGCAAAATGTCGTAACTTTCCTAGAGGCAGATGGAGATTCTTGACGAAGGCAACATCTGACACGGTTGAAGCCATGGGTAAGCCGTAAGGCACGTTGTGCAGTCCAAAAATCCACACACAGGCGGATAGAAGTCGATGGCATGTCGTGTGCAGATGCAGTCCTTGTATCTCAGTGAAGCAGTCAGTCCCTAAAGACTGGGTGATACCAGAACATACACGTTCCGCCCTGCTTGGAACAGCGGGCCGCCAGTTCAACGAGATGTCCCAGGTCTGAATGATACTGGGGTGTTGTGCCGTCTGTATTTGGTCTGGATCAGAAAGAATGTATGTATCAGTTCACGAAAATGTTTGCCGACACAAGTACGGCAGCTTCGTAGGAGATGATTGCGCAGGTGTTGCATAGGTCTCGGTAAAGATCGCCGTATACTTCAAGTCGCGTGCCACGACAACCATGATTTGACCCCAAGGTGACAATCGTTCGGCCGCTTCTTCGATACGCAGGCAAATTGCGCAAAGGAATTCTAGAACGGAACGCCGAAAACGAAATATGCATCGCATTCCGCGTGGTCCCAGTCGTTTGCCAGACGACTAGCGACAACTCCCAATGTCTACGATATAGACTTGTTCATCCTCCCACCCGGCCGGTTTCGTGATGGTTGCCTCGATGAATTAATTCAGTTCCGATTATGATCAAAATAAAAAAGAGCACGCACGCGCTGGACCCATGCTCGGAACCGTACGGTGTCCCGACACCCCGATTCCGAGTCTAACCATCTAATCGAGGAAGGCTCCATGGACGCACATCAGTTCGCAAAGATAGTGCTGAAGTGAGTGCAATTCTGCATATGGTGCTGGAGCAAGTATTCATGCACTTCCGCGCCCACAGTCGTATGCCAAGACGACTGTGGATGATTTCCATGTCAAACAGTCGAACAGTCGCTCAGTTTATACGCAGGCAAATTGCGCGAGGAAAGGAGAGCACCGAAGAGGAACGAGTCTATGATTGTATGCCAAAGCACATTCGTTTGCCAGACGAAGTGCGATTACCCCCCGAAGCCTAAATGCCAGTGCTCCATGTGCAGATTCTTTCGAGTAAAGGTCGTGCACTTCCACGATCGCATGCCACGACGACCATGGTGAATCCACAAATGACAGTCGCTCGGCAGCTTCCCCAGTACGCAGGCCAATTGCGCAATAAGAGGTGGTAGGAAGCGCCGAAAACGGAATATGCACCAATTTCCGTAAGCTCACAGTCGTTTGCCAGACGACTTGAGACAATCCCCCAGTGCCCAAATGTTCGCAAAGTGCCAGTGCCAATACGATTGCGATGCGCGGGGGAAGCAAAGCGATTGGATCCCCCAGTCCCGAATTCGTACCTGAAGCCCCAAAAAATCAGGTAACCAAAACAGAGAGAGATTCACTCATCATGTATCCGTCCCCGCCAATAGCTGGTCCAAGAAGAGAGACGGAGGCGACCTATGACAAGACTGGAAGGTGGTCAGAATGTGGTAACAAGCCAAGCGACAAACATAGAGGAGAAATGATAAAGAGCGTGATGAGTCCGAACTTTGCCTCCGCCTCCGCCACTGGGCCAGCCAGCGCTAGATCAAACACCATTCGCGAACTCGGAGAATTCAATCCCGTTGTTCAGTTTGAACTTTTCCTTCAATCTGGTCGCAAAATCTCTCGGCTTCGGCGTGTCGGGAATGGATCCCAGACGGACAGCCGACATGATGGGGATGAGCGCAATAACTTCGTCTTCCGGAGTCGTTTGTGGATCTGTTGTATCGGAGGGATTGAATTGAACCATGCTTTCCAAAGGACGAAAAGTCGGTAGTTCCAACGGCGCATAGAAGGATTGCAGGTCGACAATGGCTGACCGAACTGCTTGTAGGGATATGCGAGCGCGCGGGTCCATGATGAGAAGGCTCTCGAGAATGGCAACGAACGACGAAGAGAGAGGAATGGTGCTCAAGTTCGCAATGGAAAGGGGGTTATCCACGAATGCCCGATAGGAAGGATTGCTCAACGCCGCGCGATCCCAAGCTTTGACGCCAGCGACGAGGTTGATCATGAGGATCCCGAGAGCCCACATATCGCTGAGCTCAGGCCGATAGCTTGTGACATGAACCTCCTCCGCAAGGCACTCTAAGAAGGAAGTGAGTGGACGAGATAGATAGAGAGCAGTGCAGAGAACGTACCGGGCGCCATGTACTGCAGAGTTCCTACGCGGAACGAACACGAGACGCGATTCCTCGTCGATAAACCAAAGTCGGCCAAAAAGACCTTCTTCCCGTCCTCCGAGCACAGGATATTCTCTGGCTTGAGATCTCTGTGGTAGACCCCCATAGCATGGATGTGCTCTAATCCGTCAACGATCCCGAGAAGAACGCGTTTCAGAAGGATGTCGTTGAACCTGAAATCACGTTCCCGTATTCGGGTCCATAGGTCTCCATCCTCGCAAAGCGTGAGGACAACGAAAGTGTAGGATTCTTGGGTGAAGGTCCTGTGAAGCTCGATGACATTGGGGTGCTGGGAGGTCCGACGATGGAGATTGATCTCGTTCTGGAGGTTGGTCTCAGAAGAGGAGCCACGTCGAGGAGTGACCATGCACTTGACGGCGTAGCGGACTGGCAAGCCATCCTCGACGCCAGTGGCGCGGTAAACTTTTCCGAAGGAGCCAGAGCCGAGGAGCTCCTCCAGGTAGAGACGCCCATTGTCGACGGTGTATCCAGAAAGGTCGGGAACGCGGAAGGACATTGTGAGGTAGAAGAAGGGGGAGTGAAGGTGTTGTAGGCAGGTGTGAATGAAGAAACAAGCAAGTGTGAACCAGCACGAAGAATAGAAATAAGCAACAGTGGAATGCGACTCTCAAAGTCTGTGGGGGTAGGAAAGAAAGATGGAAAGAGCGACAAGTAGGGGCCATTTCGTTTAAGTAGGTTATACGGCCCTCGTGACCGCATGTCTCACATGCCGATCCGACAGCAACGAGCAAGACTGAGTTTTCGTTTTCAGAGGCTTGCAATTGGGCTGTTTCAGCGACGTCCTAAGGCCTGAGTGCCGACATACGATTCAGGGAAGACAAGTGTATCGGTTCTGTTTGTCTGGGAGTCCCCGGCCATGAAAGAGAGTAGAGAGCAAGACGGCCGTGGGAAGATAGCGCGTCCAGATTATTCACGCTGCTCGACTAATCGGTCACTCCCGCCCAGCTCCCGTCACGATGGATCCCGCTAGTGCCTATGTCTCCGAGCTCAAAGCCAAGTTGCATCTTCTCGAGCAATTTGTCCGCTATCTTGTACTATCTGGCGTCGACCGCGACCTGCTGGCCAGGGCTGAGGAGGCAATGTGGACCGCCGTACAAGTTCAAGGCTCCGACTCTGGTTCTGGTTCAGACGACGAGCTCTCATTGGGAAGCTCGACAGTGCAAACGAGCACATCGTCCTGCGAATTTGCTGCAGATTCTACTGGTCATAAGGCTCGTAATTCCATACAAAAGGCGGGTTGTTATTGATCAATGGGCGACTACAGACCTCGCATCTATTGAAACGCATGAATCTCTCGCAGCAGCAGCTTGAGGCTGTCCGCTCACTTGAACAGCTCTGCCACAGGATCAGTGGATCGAATTTGGGTTCGTTGGACGACGATCATATTCCCTCGGTATGCTTGCCTAATGGTAGTCGTGTACAGTACAAGCTGAAGCCACTTCGCAGATATCAGACTACATATCCCGCACCTTATCTTCCCAATCTCTTATCTCGGCCATTCCCGTCACTACTCCCCCTCATGTGCCGAACGACGACGACTTTTCCCATATGTCTCTGAGATAACCAGACCTCTCAAGATACGCGCACCTCTTACCCTCAAACATAGCCCGCGGAAGAAACCTCTTCAGAAACAGGCCTCTCAGTATACAGGACAGCCTCCGGGTTCAACGTCTATCCAACCGCACATCCGTTCCGACACAGCACTACTTATTCCGAGTTTGCGCAGTAGATGTCTTCAACCTGTGACACTTACGCCACACTCCTCGAAACAGATCACTACTCTATCTACACCTCCCGGAAAGTATGTGTCAATGGCCACTCCAAGACTGCCGAGGCGCGTCATTGCAAGGAAGCCTCCACCAGCAACCATCTCGTCTGCATTTCCGAAGAAAAATCCGCCAACGGAACTCGTCGGCAAATTTCGCCCATCAAGAACACCAACGTCAACAAACACTCGATGCCATCGACATCTCTGTTCAAAACTACCTTGTCGTCGGCTCTGAAAGGATCACCTGCAGTTCCGATGCAGAAGATGGCTACTATGAGTCGGAAGAGCTTGACGTCTGTATTTTGAACCGGGTTTCTTTTGGATGCGCTATTCTTTCCTGAACGACAGTGTACAATCTAATCCCATGCCAATCAGAACCTCCTTCTTCCAGTAGTTCCGTGATATGAATACATGAGTGTTACCTGAGTGTTACTCTTCAAACTTGAAGTTGTAGAGGCTGTCGCATGTTGTCGTGTTGTCATGCAATCAATTTGAAATTGTTACCTCAGCCTCAGTGAGTCAGTCCCATCCATTTTCATTGCTTTCCGCCAAGACATTCATTCCTTGCAACTGCTGCGTCGGCGTTTGACGCCGTCTCTGGGACGCTACAGCACCTTCTCATGGTCATATAAACGCGCACTTCCCAGCTCACGTTCAATTCACGCGGCTATGGCTGATCCACTTCCTGGCTCGAAGAAACGCCGACTTCAAGGATCGTGCGATAATTGTCGGGTAAGGAAGATAAAATGCATGCTCATTTGCGCGTCCTTTGTACGTCTACTCAATGTCTCGTGCAGGCGACAGTGCTCAGCGACTTGGAAACAAATGCACGAATTGTACCACATTCGGTTGCGCGTGTACGCATGTCGCAGTGCTGTCTAGAAAGGTGCGTTTGATAAGTACCGTCCGTCGACTGTTCTTGTCCTTACCATGCCTCAGAATCGCAATACACCAGATCGCTCGGGTGCCTCCGTCATCAAGGACGTTCAGGCTCACCTTAATCAGATACTGGATCCCGCGATTGTGTATACCGTTCCCAAGGACACCAGCCTTGTACAAGGGCTCTTAACCGAACTGGCGCGGTATGCTCGCTCGCTGGAATCCAGACTGGCCAATGCAGAGCGCGACTTGCAGCTCGCACGGTCACAATCCTCCTCGCCTCGCCTCCCAAACGATGAAGTCCGCTTTATGGAGGGTCCCATCAGCCGCCTCACCATCGACGACTCCGAGTCTCAGCAGTTCGGTGGAACGACCGAAGCAAAGTTGTCAGTGTTAGCCAATAAACTCAAAGAAGAGATAAACCCGCTGCATTGCACTCGGAGGCCCGAGTTCTGGTACCCTCACATATTGCACCCACTCCCGAGGGCTGAGAAACCTCCGCTCTATTTTCCGCCGCCAGACCTTCTGAGCTCACTTGTCAACATCTTCTTGACGAAGATCAACCCTCACTTCCTCGTTATTCATGGGCCGACATTCTTACGCCAGGTTGCTACAGAGCTGCACTACACCTCACACGCATTTGGGTCCGTCGTGCTCGCCGTATGTGCACTTGGGTCTCAGTACAGCTCCGATCCTCGCATAGTACAGGGACATTATGCTGGATGGGACTGGTACAAGCAGCTCAAACCAGTCGGTCCTGGCGAGGTTGTATCTCCAGAAACATTACTATGGGACATCCAATTGTTCCCGCTCATGTGTAATTATGCGTATAGTCAAAATTTGCCTGATCAGTGCACGGCACTGACTAGCATGGGTCTCCGGATGTGCCAGACGAAGCAGATACATAGGCTCAAGAGGACGGGCGATGGCCAGTGGACACCGCGCGACGAGATGCTGCGGAGAGCGTGGTGGGCGCTCGTCGCGGCGGATGTGTATACCAGTTCCTTGAGTGGACGACCAAGAGTGACTACTCCAGATCAGTAAGTTTATGCAGAATTCTCTGCTATGTTGTCTCTGACATACGTCTGAATTCATCCTAGATATGACGCCGAGTACCCCCTCGAGATTGACGACGACTATTGGCCTGAAGAAGTCTTAGCGGATTCATCGGATCCCTGGACACAACCCGAGGGCCTCCCTTCAGAGATAACCGCTTGGGTGCTCCACCTCAAGGTCCTTGATATCTTCGGCTTTGCGCAAATGACAATATACACTGTCCGACGATCCAAGTTCTGGGATTCATTGAATGTCACAGACTGGGGACATGATGTAGCCGTTACGCTCGATTCGGCGCTCAATGGATGGTTAGACTCTATTCCCGATTTCCGTATGTATTGTCATACAGTATTCGTTTCTTGCTGTCGCTAACCTCCGTGTACATATAGTACGATGGAAACCACACGAGCCTACAGAGGCCTCGGCGCTTCTCTACACCGTCTACTACTGGGTGCAGATCCAAATACACCGGCCCTTCTTACGCGCCCAATCTGAGTGTGCTTCAAATATAGCGATTTGCGTTACAGCTGCAAGATCGTGTGCGCACATCATACATATACACGATAGGACCTTTGGGACCATGCCCATAACGACAATGATGGCGTCAATTCTGCATTCTGCTCTTATCCTGCTCATCAATGCGAGGAACGGGCGTGCTTCGGCAAGGGATTTGAAGGATGTGCAGTTGTCGATGGAGGCACTTGCACACCAAGAAGAACGATTCCAGGCCGCTGGGCGGTATCAGTACGTTCTAATTACTTGTCAGACTTGATTCGTCTCAACTCACTGGTCCCTCTTTCCAGCGATGTCATTCGGGAATTGTATGAGCTTATGCATACACCCGAATCTATGATAGATACACATTCAGATCTGGACGCGAAAAAGAGGAAGGACCGCGAGGACGATCATGAATACGATTTCTATGGCATCGAGTTGGATCTGACTTCTCTGGAGGGCTGGGACGGATGGAATCTAGCAATGGGCTCAGGGTGGCCTCATGTCGATGCGGCGGATCTATATTTTGTAGAAGAAACGTCGCGGACGTAGGGAGATGCACATTCTTGCTCTTGATTATATCTTACCCCTACGCGCTATCGCGCCAGGTGTCAACGTACCTTTATCATGACTTGAATCCCAATATCCTGTCCGGGGATTTTTGTCCCTACGAATCTTGTCAAGGGGAGCGGCGCTCTGTGGCGTTGGCTACGGACCCGGTATATGGTTGCCGTTACCTCTGGCAACGCGAAAAGACGTTTCAGATACTTTCAAAACAAAGACTCGTAGTTCACGCTGTTTGAAGTAAATTCGACGAAATGTATTCATGGAATAAGTGGTGATACAAAAATTGTATTAGTACAGGTAAATAGTCTATAGCTACAAGTCCAGGAGAAAATTGTCGCGCGCGCTGCTGGTGCTTACGCCTCGACCTCTGACCAACCGCTTTCTTCATCGCTCGCGTCCTGTGGGCGCGTCGTGGTGGTAGGTTTGATGGTGTCGACAGAAGCGGCGGATGAAGTTGGTAGAGAAGAAGGAATAGAGTCGTCGTCGGATAGATCGATGCTGCTATCTGCGTCCACCGAGTCACTAGTCTCCTCGACAGGCTCCGTCGTCAGGTCAACCCTCTCCTCATCGGATGAGGCAGGCTGATCAATGATCACCGAGTCCTCGAGAATATCTTCGACAATGGGTTCTTCTGAATCAATGGCGGGGTCCTCAACAGTTGTAGGTGTGGGTTCCGAGGAAACAGGTCCTTGAGAAGGAGAAGGGAGCTCGGCAACGTCGGAGGGTGTGGTGGAAGGCGTGGCCGCAGGGACTGATTCCTCCAAGACGGGAGGTTCTGCTGGACCATCCACAGAGACAGGCGCGTCAACAGTGGGCTCCAATGGCGCAGACGAGGACGAATCCTCCACGTCGTAAGGCTTGAAAGAGTCCG
Organism: Strobilurus orientalis; assembly: GCA_019915145.1. NCBI lineage: Eukaryota > Fungi > Basidiomycota > Agaricomycetes > Agaricales > Physalacriaceae > Strobilurus > Strobilurus orientalis. The sequence continues at coordinate 2,851,327 of JAHLML010000005.1, read as the reverse complement.
CTGCCACTTCCCGTTCCTTCCTCTCCTTGGACCTCCATCTGCCCTCAACCTCCCTCTCCAAGTCTTCCAAGGCGCCCTCAACAAGCCCAACAACAACCTTCCTCTTTGCCCTCAAGTCCTCATGGCCATGGCTCTCCACAGAGTCCAACTGCGACAACAGCCCGCTCAAGGACTGCTCGTAGTAACGCACCGGGGCGTTGCGCGACGTGTACGCAAGACGAGTGGTGAGAGACTGCTCGGTGTCGGAAGAGGCAGGCGAGGTGGTGGGGGTAAAATCGAGTTGGGCGGGGAAGACAAAGTCATCAACGAGTTTGCGGTAGGCGGTTTCGATGCTGTCAATGGTGGCGAGGGAGATCTGCAGATCATGGGAGGGCTCGAAGGCGACGGGCGATTCGACTTTGCCTTTACCCTTGGCAGAGCCGGAGGGCACGGCAGTGGAGGTGGATTGTGATGCCAGGGTAGAAGAGGTGGACGCAGGGCTGGACGTGTCCTGGAGGGAATTGAAGATGGCTTGTATGGTATCCCGTACCTCTGCAACGTCATCATGCTGCAGACGGGACTTGAGTTGCTCCTGCACGAAAGAAACAGGAGACGGCGAGCGCTCTTGCTTCGGAGCTTCAGGTTTCTGATAACGCATAAGGACAGAATCGAAAGGTTTGGGAACACCGGAGCGTACCTCATCAACAGGAGCATCTACTTCGGAGGAGTCTTTGGGAGCCGAAGTGCTGGCAGGAGTGTCGGTAGGAGTACGAATCTTGACGCTGACATTGTCGCCGAAGAGGCCTTTCAAAACCTGCTCAAGCCCGGCGACCATCTCAGACTCTGCTGGAGTACTAGATGACTTCGCAGACGGCTCTGCAGCCCGTTTGGCAGCTTGAGGAGCAGTGTTCTGGGCTTGGGGCGCAGCAGATGCGGGAACGGGCTTGGGGATGGATTCGGGAGCAGGGTGGTGTACGCCGTGACCAAAGAGACTCTTCAGCACCTCTTCGATAGCGTTCGTGGGGTTGGTTGGCTCAGTAATCTGCTGCTGGGCAGGAGGCGCGGCAGTCTTTGGTGACGGTGCGGCAGAAGATTGCGCGACGCCGGCAACAGCTCGAAGGAGCTCACCCAAGTCGAAACCCTTGGGTGAAGGTGCAGACTGGGACCGTGGAGTAGAGGTGGAAGGCACTACGCGTTGCTGGACAACATCACTGAATGTGACGTGGCGGCCATGAGATCGAGCAGCGGGAGGTCGAGTAGCCTGGGTTGGGACGCCGAGATAGGGCGCCTTGGACGAGAAATAAGTCAGCGGACCAAGGAAGTGAGATAGGCGACGATGAGAACACACCTTGATTGAACGAATGAGGTTCAATCGGGCTTCTTCCTTGAGACGCTGCTCGCGACGCAGCTCGATTTCGGCGCGCTCACTGCGTTGCTTCTCAAAGCGAAGGGCCTGGAGAGCGGCCTCCTCCTCCCTGCGACGTAGGAGTTCAGCCTCAGCCTGCTTCCGCTCCTCCTGCTGGATTTGGAGACGGAGTAGAGCTAGACGGTCTGGCTCGGCGTGGTGATGAGTGCGCTGTTTCTGAATTTGCAACTCCTCGAGACGCTGGCGAAGTTGGCGTTCCTCTTGCTCGAGGGCCTCGGTAGCGAGATACTCCTCTTCAGCAGCCTTGGCCTCCGCGAGGGCAGCAAAATACCTGTCACGGGGACTAGGCGAAGAGTAGAAAGACTGAGAGGGGACGCGGACGGTGGGTTGGGTGTAGACGGATGGGTAGTAAGATTGGCTGAACATGGTTGCTTTGGCAGTAGATTATGGGGGAGTAGGCCATTTTTTTTGCGCACATATATACGAATACCACTGGGTGAGTCAGAGCTATACGCGCGTCTCTCCAATACGCGCGTCTCTCCAATACGCGCGTCTCTCCAATACGCGCGTCGCCGCGACCATCTTCCAGTAGATTCGAGAGCGGAACAGAGGTGAGTAAGCTTGCACCGCATGACAATGCCCCCGACCGACATGACTCATCACCGATCACAGTAGTCGGCCCGATGTCCGGTACATCCCTTCGGTTTCAACCTTGGTCCTTGATGTTGTTTCCCTCCACGATAGAGAAGACACCATCGCCGGCTGGGAGCAGTCAACACACACTTCAGAGCATCAGAGACACGCACACTCGGTCACTCAGCCTATGCCAGGCATCTCTGCTCCGTGTAAACTGTACCATGATCCATGTCCCTCGCATAGGTACGCGACCTTTATATACTTTCTTCGCCCTAGCCGTCGGCCACAACTATCCGCATTGCTACTGATGGCACTGAAACCTCCTCCACGGCACGAAGGAGATCCATCCTCTGCCGACTACGATTTCTGGTGGTCACCAGCGTCTACCCAACTCGCATTCATTCGCTTCGATGTTCTCTCCTTCCTCATCCACAATTGGACAAACAACATCAGCACTCTCATTCCGACCACAACACTCTGCTCAGGTCTGCCAATTTCAGCCTGTCACTGTTCCCAACCAGTGGATCCTAGGAGGTGTATGGCTCAGAAACTAAGGCGGTTGATGTGAAGGGTGGCTCAGTATGTGTCTCTTCCCATCAACATGTTTCACTCTAGCGATTCTTGAGGCAGATGCACGACGTCGATAGCAAGAAACGTTTACTCAGTCGCGCCCCCGGCAGCAACTTGGGTAATGATGTCTGCTATTGTGCCGCTGAGTCACTCGTCTGAGCACGCATACCTCTCGACCGACCATTCACAGGAGGGCGGTTTCTACTCCTCAGTCGTCATGGACCAGATGTTCCGTGGCAGTGCGTCATTCCAGCTGGAAAAGGTAGAGCCAAGACCCATCTTCGCGGCTAGGCTTTGGGCGAGTAAGTCTTATGGACCACAACCTAATAAGAGTCTCTAGCAGCATCTTAGTACGAGTACAACTGATCGTCTTTTGTCGCATAGTAGATACCCCGTAGACAAAATCATCGTTAGAATGCATTTTACACACCTCACGCGCGTCGCGAATTAATGGCTGTTCGCACAGCGAACTGTAGTGGAGTTTGTTAACCACAGGATCAGAATTTTCAGTGTCAAAAGTTCGGTGCAAACGATAGCGTGCTAACTAGTAGGTGCTGGTGCTGGTATGCACTGGCATACTACCCATACGTACTTCCAAGAACAACAATCAGGAAAACAGTCGGTCAGGCAAACTTTATCTTTTGGCATGTCAGCGGATACCCTTTCACATCCTTCTTCTTAGTAGAGCGTTTCTTATGCTGGCCTCGTCTCGAACCAGGGGGATATTGACACGGGAGATCCCTCCTGACACATTGACTAGCAATTGGAGGTGAAGTCAGTGAGGTCATTGTAGACAAAGAATCATTGGGCGTACTTGCATGGGCCGTCATCCGAAGGTCTACCACACCCAATCTTCCTCGACCTGCAGAAGTAGCACGCCAGAGTGTGAGGCTTGAGCGACTCGCGAGAGGCGATGTCGCGTTTGAGTTGATGTCGCTGGGACGCAGAAGAGACGGGCTGGAGAGAGCAAGACATGGAAGCGATGTGCGATGCAAATTCTGTGTATGAGGAAGGTGGGAGAGGGGGTGACTGCTGGGAGGAAACGTTCTGGATGAAACTGTCTGTACTATAGTCTCCGGGCGGGTAGCCGTTATGCAACTGCCGTGGCACAGTGTACAGATGATGCGAAGGATTGGCCTGTATCATTCAAGTGTACTTTAGCATTGGCAATAAGCTCGACACAGAATGAAGTCGCCTACATATGCCGGCTCGATGTCTGACAATGCGCCACAAGAACTCATCGGTGGCGAAACGTCTGCCTGGTGGAGGATATATCCGTCGCGTTCTTGATAGGGAGCTATGTCTGATGTAGTCTCAATCTGCATTAGATCTACTCTTAGTCGTGAGTGATTTCAACAGGATAATTGCTTACCGCCGAAGTCGCTGGTGCAGTACTACAGGATCCTACTTGGTATAACGCAAAAGCCTTCGATGCTTGAGGCTTCAGTGGTACCACCGCAGGTGTCAATGTGCGGCCAGAGTCAGTGCCTCCGGACTTGAGATAAGAGCCAGGCCAAGGCAGCTGATACTGGCCCACAAAGTTGGGTGGCGTTGGCATATTGACCTCGCGGTCGTATAGGTAGGCGCAGGCGCGTAATACTGCGGCATGCCAGAAGCGGGAGCTGGCCTTCAGCTATAAGAGCCTGAGGGCCAATTTGAGGGTGGGGAGCATGCTCCATATCCTTTTGCTTCTGGCATGCGTTCTGAGAAGAGTGTTCTAAAACGTGAAGTAGCCTTTGTATTGCCATACTCACCTGTCGACCGGGGTCCCAAGTTTCGTTCTGGTGATCCGCGAGTCTTTGAGGGTACAGGTTCGGGCGCCACTTCCGATTACCATCACCCAACGCAAGGAGCGAGCGAGGGAATACTCTCACTGAAATTCGAGTCAGACTTTGGCAGGAATCGAGAGCGCTTCTGGTATCTCAATCGTCAATAATACCCGTTCCTTGGTGATGCAGCACCTTTTCAGCCGACCTTGATAAGAGATCGAGACATGAAATATAAGATATAGGTGGGATGCTCAACCTCGATGGGACAATCACTGAGTTTCAACGTAAAGCGGCAGCCCGTACGTCCGAGTCCCTGTACACGGTAATGTCAGTAACACGGCCTGACTGGGAGATAGTAAGCCTTCTTAGAAAGAAAGGAGGGCAATCGGTATCGTGACGATGAGTCGCCTTCTGTATGTGATTCCCATACATGACACAAGGTACACCAGAATCATTGTACACGAAGTAAGGTGTTCCAAAGGTATGTCAGCCGCAACTACACGACGTCCAGCCATAATGTATGATGAGGTTTGGCGAGTCCATCGAAACATCTGAGAAAGTCGAAACAGCTGCCAGTGAGATGAGTAGACGCACCTTGAACTTGCGAGGTGCAGAACCTTGACTCTGATCTAAATCATGATATCGATCTCGTTCGCTCACAGAAGAATTTGTTGGCCGCGCCAACTCAGCGTATCAATACGATTGGTCCTCCCAGGCATTTCGGAACTTGAAACTTAGCCAAGGTGAGAGACGCATTCAAATTGCGAATGAGGCAGGGGACCATCTGCTGAAGAAGAGCACAAGCACGCCTGGGTCATGGTATCGACTCGGATGTCGGATGTCCGGGAGCAGAGCATCCCGAAGGCGGTCATGAACATCTCCAGAACATAGCGTAGGTTCAAAGGTTGGGAGATTTGCTTGATGTGACTTGGCCGCCGTAAGCACAGCCTGGCCGCATCACGGTGGGAAAGCTTGGTGCACTGCCACCGGCCTGATGGTCTAGTAGTATGATTCCTTGTTAGGGTGCTTGCGCTGTCTCGAGGAGGTCCCGGGTTCAATTCCCGGTCAGGCCCATACATTTTGTCTGTAGACTCTGTAAGAATCATAATTTTTGTTAGAATTAGATTTAGGGTGGCGAAGTATACCTCCCCCCTGGTATCTTACCAGTTTCTTACCGACCCCTCCGGACCCCGAGGTAACGATACGGTAAGTTACCGTCCAATAGTCACATGATCGTTTCACGTGATGGCTGTGGCGCATTTTCCGCCAGGTTCACAAAGACACAATTGTTTGGCTCTGCTACCCCCAAAAGGCCTGAATCTGTCAATCGGGGCTACTGCTGTGTAGTTACATGAGAAAACTGTCTTATCTGGATCTCTGAGATTCTACTGCCCCTCCCCACAGTATCCCGCCACTTCCCGCCGCGCCCCCGCACCCATCACGTGAAATGATCACGTGGAGGTAAGTTACCTACCTCCAGGCCGCCGAGGTAACTTACCAGTAACTTACCGGTAACAAACTGTCACAAACCGGACCGGTATCAATACCTATGGTTTGCTTCGCCACCCTATTTAGATTCTAAAAATTCAGAATTTCGAAAATCGCTCAGTGCTCCCCCAGTAGCACTAGGATGTTGTCACAGTTGAGAGTCCAGATTTAACGTTGAGGATCAATAAGAGTTTAGAGAGTCGAGACACTGCAGAGACCTGAGTCGGAGACGAGTAACCTGATCGACGCGACTTGGCTGGCGACGATGACGAGCAACTCATACAACACCCCTCTAGAGCCTGTCTTTTCCTTTGTCGCGGAAGGGCTCTCCTCCTTAGAGCGGGCTTTCTACAAGCTGCCTGGGTCGGCCATCATTGAACGCTATGTCCGAAGTTCGCATCGTGACGATCCTGGACGAACCTTGCTGGAACTCATCCTCTTTGCCCTCGTCGTTCGGACACTGTTACAGTCCAGGACGCGGGCGGATAGGTCAGGCAAGAGCTTCATAGAGTTTTCAGAGAAAGTGCGTGTTTTGTTATGCGTCTGGGGTGTTACTAACATGCTTGTAGGAAATAGACGAGCTGGTTGACGAATGGACACCGGAGCCTCTTACACAACCGTTGACGGAAAGAGAGGAGGCAGAACTCAGCTTTGCGCCCGTGATAATTGGCCAGACCGGTCCCAAGCCAAAGGTTGCATCCACCGGCAAGACAGCGCTCAACCTGTCCAGCCTCAACTTCACGAATCTTGCTGGCCACGAAGCTGTCAAAGAGAAAGCCATTGCAGCTCTACGGAAATACGGTGTGGGAAGTTGTGGGCCTGCTGGGTTTTATGGCACCGTTGGTGAGTCTACACACGGTCGTTGTCAGTATCCAGTCTACAACACACCTCCCTAGACGCCCACCTGGAATTGGAACGCGACCTGGCGGACTTCTTAGGCACAGAGGCTGCCATCCTGTATTCCCAAGGGTTTTCCACCATTACATCCGTCATTCCTGCGTTCTGCAAACGAGGGGATATTATTGTGGCAGACCGTGGCGTTTCCTTCCCCATACAGAAGGGCATGCAAATCTCGCGTTCCACTATCCGCTGGTTCGACCACAACGACCCGAAGAGTCTCGAGGAAGTCCTCATTGCTATAGAGAAGGAGCGGAAGAAACGCCGCGCTCCTCTGACTCGTAGATTCATCGTTACGGAAGGTATTTTCGAAAAAGATGGTGCTATGGTCGATTTGCCCAAGCTAGTAAGCTCGTTGCTATTCCTTGGGGAATCTTTTATTAAACGCATACTGCTAGATTGAACTCAAAACGAAATACAAATATCGTCTGATCCTCGAGGAGTCTTTCTCCTTTGGCACGGTCGGCCGCACTGGACGCGGTCTTACGGAACTCTACAACGTTCCAGCCTCTAAAGTTGATATGCTCGTTGGGTCAGTGGCGATCGGTCTCTGCGCGGCTGGTGGATACTGCGCGGGAACCCAATTCGTCGTCGAACACCAACGTATCAATGGTCCCGGTTTTGTGTACTCCGCCTCTATGCCACCTCTCCTCGCTGTCAGCGCCTCAGAGGGAATTAACATTCTCCGCTCTACACCCTCTGTGCTGGAAACCCTTCAGGATAATACCCGAGCGGCGCGAGTCATCCTGGATAAGCTTGAGGGCATCGCGATTCCGTCGCATCCCGCTTCGCCTATGATACACATCCAGCTCAAGTCGCCCATGGCGTCAGGACTACATCCGTCTTCCGCGACTCATCACCACGGGAAGCACTCGAATCCAACCTCCATTCTCCCGCATGATGCAAGCAAGTGGGACTGGGACGTAGAAGCCGAGGAAATAATCTTGCAGGACGTTGTCGAGGAAGCTCTTGCCCAAGGGGTAGTGATATCCAAAGCGAGGAGGCTACCCGGTCAGGAGATGGTCGAGGTTCGACCGAGCATTCGTCTCACGATGACGAGTGGGCTCACTAGAAAGGAGACGGAGAAGGCCGTTGGGATCGTCAAGTCTGCACTTCAGAAAGTGCTTTCGAAGCGAAGGCTGTGATCTATCATATTCTATATTCTTAACTAATCGTTGTCCTTTCCGTCTCTAATTCACAGGCTCTAAGCGAGCATGCACCGTGTAGTCGGTTTTCGGTTCAATTCGTATCACCGCCAGCACAGGCTCTCCATTTACCTTGCAAGGGAAATCACTAACGACACTACTTCTCGAGTGGGCCCGAGTTTCAGAGGAGCGGAAAGTTTCCTGGCCACCATCTGATTTGCAAGGCTCCCTCGGGACCCAGTATACGGAACTGTATGGCACGGAAGCTGGGCTGAACCTCGGTTTCAAGATGGATCATAGTTTGGGCGATGTTTCCCAGCAAAGACCGACGACCGAACACGAGGTGAACGTGTACCCAATAAGATTCGGTATCAACTGGCGATGAAGCTGCTTGTGGTACGATACAGGCCACGAGTGATCAGTGGCATACACATGTTGCGGGAAAGACGTGTTGCAGAGCTACTTTGGGGCGATAGTCATCGGCGCGCAGTGTCACAACTTACACGCGCAGGACATGACATACGCAGGCCACACATATGTCCAAAGCGTGGCATCTTCAACCCACGTTTGACACAAACGGTGTTTCTTCCTTTCCGAGGACAAAAGGAAGCGTGAGATGCTGAGCAGGTTCGAAACAGAACTTACACACGCACTGGCTATTGTGTGTGTTGAGGAACGCGCGAATCTGATGCGGAGATGGATGGGGCTCGACACAATTGCAACCATCGTCGAGAACACAACAACTCGCCGGATCCCTCGTGTCGGGGAGAGGTTGCCTAAAGCGGGGGTTCTCAACCTACGATCTTTTGTACTAGGCCCGAGTCGATAGAAGCCGATTGTCGTTATGATGTACAGTAGAGCGGCTCTAGTGATTGTGGCGTACCTATTGCTGACAAGTTTGGATTGTATCGAACGCGATAACAAGAACAGTGGCGGTGGCAACATTTCATTTGTAGTGATTCAGTACTTGGTGGGTGTATCTATTGTACAAATGATAGACGTTCGGGGTGTACAGAATCGCAATGCGTGGTACAGAGAAGGGAGGGTGATTAATGATATAATATATAAAACGAGTGTATGACTAGTGTAGCGTTTGGAAAGCGAATCGAGATGGGATGGGATGATACGGACGCGAAAAAATATATATGCGTCGTGCAAAGTCAAGTGAAGGAGGGAGGGGGAGGGATTATGCGACGGAGATTTCGATGAAGCTCCTCCATCGCCACGAATCCTCGTCTTTGAGGTCAATGAATGACTGCAGGGCCATGCTTGGCTTGCGCCGGGATGACAGGGACGTGTGTCTTGACCGGGAGGAGATGGAGCGCGACTTGGATGACAGGAAGGATGGTGATGTCGTGGTGAGGATGGTCGGCGATGAGTTGGAGTGAGCGTGGCGGCGGATGATAGAGGGAGGCAGCTCGATGAACGAGTCGTCGTCGGAAATGTCAGAATCTGAGCTGGACATCTCATCATCGCCCTCGTCATCGGACATGCTCATGAAGTTCTGGCTAATCGGGGCGAGAGCTGGGCGCTTGCCCTTGCCTTCCAGGCGCGCGAGTGCGTCGGAGCGCTTCATGCGGCGGTAACGGGTCGATGCCGTGCTGGATGTACGCGAGATAGCGGGAACAGAGGGCAAATGCATGCTAGGCGCCGGCTTGGGCGAAGGGAGGAATCGTGGTGAATCCGGCAGCGCACTAGATAAGAGTGAGCAGGAACACTGGCAGAGCAACGGTGGGACATACGGAGGCATCGAGGATTCACCATGGTCGAATGAAAGAAAAGATTTGAGTTCGTCGGCGTAGTCGGACTGCGACAACATGAAGCCCGATGTGAAGAAGGGCGAGTAGGGAGAGCCAGTGCGGAACATGGTGATGAGGAGAGGCGGCGGATACGACGATGCGTAGAATGTGGCGGCTGCCTAAGGTTGGCTTGACCTGGGCCGTTTTTCGATGGCTTATATATTGCTGGGGTGACTGCCGCGAGGCAAGGACCGTACCACTTTTCAATTTGCCTCATGCTTCAGGGTAGCGAGAATGACAGGCACGATCGAGATCCGAAATGATTCTCTGTCACGCAGCGCCACGTTTCCCTTTCACGAGTAGATTGTGTTCAGTCTCCGTAGTGACGGCCAGAGTAATTCCTGTGCCCATCGCAGGTCGCATCGTCGTTCGGCGTCCAAAACATGATTATCTTCCTCCACAATCCGTTCGCTTGGACAGCAAAACCGTAAACGTTACATCGAGCGGAAGGCTCCGAGCTCTCTTAGTCATTGTCCTTACTCGGCAGTCGTCGTCATGTCATCCTATACGTATACCCAATTGCCTCTAATTGTCTTCTTACTGTACTCTTAATTGTACATTGCCCCAGTACACTAATTGTCTGTCAAGATCGTGGTTCCTCCGAATTGCACGCTCTTCGCGAACCATTGACAACCGTTCTCCTCAATTCGCTTCCTCCATCCCAACCCATGAATATCGGCCATCGACAGACGATCGTTCACTGTGAAAGGCCTTAGAAGTCGTTCAGCACGCAACACCATTGTTCTTACCTGGTGCAAACGCATGCTTACCCCAATCTAGAATCCCCTCGAGACTCGAGCTTCGACAGGGAAGAACAATCGCTGAGGAGGTCGCTGATCTGACTCCGACCAAATCTATCACTCACCTCCCGGAAGCTTTTGCCGCTCCCATACAGGGTCATCGCGTTAAATTACGCGAAATATGGACGCGCCACGCGCGTCGAGTCAACTCGGGCTTGCCTATTTTGGCACCAACCGCTCTGACTAGTCTCCATTCCACTAGGAAACACGGCTCGCGCTCCAGCTCAATCACATTTGCTAACCGTCCTCGACGTTCTATGGCTTCATTAAACGTCCTTCTATCAGCCATCATTGCTTTGTTCTCTTTTAGCCATTGTCCTCTGCCTTTGTCCGACGTCATCGCAGCCAGCAGGGTCGTCCCGATGGCTCGTTCGATGTTTCCAACACTTCCGATCACCCGACGGTGCCTGATGGAATGACGATTGGCTCGGAGGCGGCCCAGTGAGGCTGCGCGCGTTCGCAGTTGGTCTGTCTGTGTAAGTCTCTGAGTCAGAGGACTTGAACTTGGGTATCAGCGCTCCCTCTACCCAACGGTTGCGTATATCATGTTAGCATACAGGGACCTAGACAACAGCTTACAGTGGTGCGTACTTGTCAGAAAGTGGCGCCAGCTGCAGCATTTCACACCGCGCCGTCATTCCATAATTCCACCTAACGCGGACAATGGCACGAGGACTCACGAGGACGGGATCTACGTACATGAAACCTGACGACGCCGTGGCTGTGGCAATATGCCGCAGTGGGTGCCGCTTTTCTATTGTCTTTGTGCGGGCAAAGGACGACGCCGACATGCCCAATGTGTGTGGCGTTGATTCGCAGGGTCGGGATCCAATCCGTAATCCGTGGCCAAAAGTTCGGCTACAGGCACCGAGGCCTCATGCTACGGGCGTGCATCGAACTTGTTGCTTTGCAACTGCGACTAGAGCTGCTCGTTCTTCGCGTACCATAGGCGAATCCACCGTTACAGACGGATCTTGTCATTCCATTGACAGGCGGCAACCTCCCACACATCATGTCCCGACATCGGAACGTGCTACCGTGTGGATGCATATGGCAGTAAGTAATGTGGCGCATCCTCATGGCGGTTCCACGTCTGGGATTTAGTCAACGGCCTATAGAACTTCGACAGCAATAATTGATCTCGAAGTAATACAGTACAGCTCTAGCGTGGTTTACGACTTTGACAACCCTTCGCCTCTAATTCGATATGTTCAGATGCTCATTTCCCGCTTCGAGTGTCTTGACATGGCTGGAAAGTGACATCACCCAAGTGTTTGCACACTTACAGTGTTACACAGCTGTCCAAAAAATTCACCTCTACAAATTGATCATGTCAAGGAGCCAAGGAACAACCCAGCGCTGGCAGCTCGCACATACGGACTCCCGCCCGCTGAACATGACTTTTAGGCTGACCGCATCTTCACAGTGAAGTTGTTTCACCACTTTTGAAATTGACAACGACATTCTGCATTTGTGGACGTACGTTCTGTGTGTAGCAAGGGTCGGGCGCGCCGCGCTGCTAAGATAAAACGGATCGGAGCTAGCGCATTCCGGCTAGGGCGGGTGCAATTTATGAAAAAAAAAACTGGCATCTGGGGCCGTTGGGCGGTGGGAGGGATCAGTCGCAGTCAGTCGCCTCGGTCGTGATGTGACGAGGGACTGGCGCTGCAGGGTTGGACCAGGTTGACCGACGCCACAATCGGATTGATAGTTTCACTGACAGTGATGAGCTCAGCCTCAGACGAGGACGATGGTCCAGACGAGGAAGAGTTGGATCTAGAGCAGGTGGCGCAGACTCGAGCTCGAGGCACTTGGTGATTCGTCCTGAAACACCACGCAAACGCGCAGTGATATTCGCTTGGGAATCAACATAAGTAAAGAAAGGCCAAGTGAAAAGTAACGCTCCACTTTCACTTTCTTGAAGCGAAGGGCTAATCGCGCTAACCACATTGTAGACCCAGAGTAGACCGGTGAATACAAAAACTCTTCACTAGTACAGACTAGTACTGTCAGCACCATCATCCGCCTCCCGAACCTTGTCCGGATGTGCGATATCTCCTGTCCTCGGAAAATATGGTACGCAAGGGACGCGCTTTGACCTGAATTACTTATCTGTCAGTCAACTATCAGTACTTATGTCGCAAGAATCGTTATCAATTCACCCAACGACATTACATATGACATTGACCGGACCCGACAACAAAACTGACGAAAGGGCCCGGCCAGTGTATTTCCGTTCGCGGGCGCTTTAGAAAATGTTGATTGTCCTGTTGTTTGAATCATGATTGTCGTTGTTCTTGAGAACAACGATGTTGTCTGAATGGGGGAAAATACCCGGAGATTACACGTAGTTCTTGAGATTGAGTTGCGACCCACCATATACTAATAGATATCGGAAAAAAACGCTGTTAAATGTGTATGTGCGTTCGATGGGGAAGATGCGACTACTCCCGGTCGAGTGATATCCTGCCAGGGCGATATCATGGTCGAATGTGACGGAGGCTTTCGCGCATCGGTGCCAGTATCAGACAGAACCTGAGATGGCCAAAGAATCTGTTGGAACGCACAGCTCCCACTCCAAGGGATTGAATAGCCTCAATTTATGAATCTTGAACGGCACTCGCTAAACCATCAGAAATGAGCTAATCGCCCAAGGAGAAGAGAAGGAAGATGGACTGAGCTGAATACTAATGCGTCGCCACTTGATGACAATGAATGAAGACGCTCTCTTCCTATCAGAAGGCGAATTTAGATAAGAGTGCGCATCAATTCGCCGAGTCATCTATGGACGTACCACAGAAGGAAAGCCGTGCCTATGCATGTCCATAGGCACGATAAAGAATATTATCGAGGCACATGCTAATGGAAAGCGTCGCCAAGACCAGGAGAGCCGCGCACAGGATCAGATAGAGCTTGCGACGGAAGACTCTGTACCTCCTGGTTACAAATGGAGAGGCACTTCTGTTTCCAGTAGTAGATGGCGCTAGCGCGGAATGATCGTAGGCGTGCAATGTTCACTTACTGTAGTCTTGTTGTTCGCTGGTCGCGCGGAAGAGAGAATGGCTCATTGGAAGGGGAATATGCAATGAATATTGACCGCAGCCCTTGGATACTAGGCGCAGAAAAATGCAGGACTGGTGTGTTACTGTACATTGGTGGTGGATTAGATCCTAGCAAATTGGTGAGTCGGAGTGAAGAATGGACACAAACACGCATTGCTCACTATTGTTACATGCGTGAAAATCGTGGCTATAATTCAGTCTTCACCCGTTTCTAATCGAGATACATGAGTGCTGATAGAAGCCCAGGTCAATGTTTCGCATACCTGTGACGAGCTCCCAGCTTGGGATGAAGGAGGGCTGTGATCTGGTTTTCGCTTCGATCGCCCATGGCCGTCCAGCTCAAAGGGCCGAGACTTAGATCCCAGTTCGGGCGTGTGTTGTGTTAGGGACCGAACACCAGGCGGTCTACCGCGCCCTCGCTGAAAGCATATTCAATGGAAAGATCACTGTACTTTCAAGGAGGCTTACTAGCGAACGGGGCTTCGATTGAACACTCTGGGAGCTTGGAGTCGAGAGTCTAGATTCGGAAAGTTCGGTATCTTCTTCGGTCGATGTTGCACTGTTTGGGTCTTCGGGTATTGTCGATGGTTTCCGGTAGGGAGGAGGAAGTGCTTCCACTGATTCAGAGGCCGTAGGCTTTGTAGTTGGTGGCGTGGGGGGCGGTTGGGTCTGAGTTTGCGACCGCGGGACGGGTGCCTCAACGCTCGGATGTACGGATTCCTTCAGTTCGAGAAAGCCTGCACTCAATTGAAGCCTAAAGTCGTGGAAGACAATGTCTGCAACGTACCCTTCTGCAAGCGATGACTGTGACTGGCCATCTCGTTGAAGCTTGCAATGAATTTCTGAAAGTCCGACTCGCTGAGGTTGAGCAACGCAAGCTGTTGTAGTGTATCGCTGACGAGTTGAGTTTTGTTCTTCGCTGTAACTAGAGGGGCCTAGGGATTGTAAGGGTGATTGAATGTAGATTTGGACTTAGTGCGTACTGGGGTAGTGCGTATTGGGGCATTGGCAATAGCTTGTCCCTTCTGTCCCTTCTCCTGTACCTCGATAGACTGTTTGCGTCGCTGCTTGACTTCGTTGAGAAACCGGCGTATTTCGAGTACACTCTCCTGGATCTTCTTGACCTCCTCTTGAAGGCCCTTCATGTCCTCCTGCGTCTTCTTGCGTTCCACGCGTTCGCTTTCCATGGCGCGTCGCAGTTCCATTACCTCGTCCGATAGCTTCTGTCGTTCGCTATGTTCTGTGACTAGTGCAGATTGGACTTCGTTGATAAGCGCGGATTCCTACAGGAATCAGAGGCTAGTTCACACAGAGAATCAGGATACGCACTTGCTCGAGACCAGTGGCATCCGCGGGTTCCTCCTTGATGATAGGCTTCGCTTCTTCATCACGCGAGGGGCTCAGCATGCCCCCGCGGTCCGACAAGACTGACTCTATACGTTGCCTCCTCGTCTCCTCCAGACCCAGCCGTTCCTCCAACGTAGCAATCTTCGTCGCGAAGCTTGCATTCTGGTCTTCTAGTCTCCTCCGTTGGGTCTTCTCGTGTTCGAACGCTTCCAGTTTACCGAAGAGGAGAGTGATTTGCTCTTCGAGGCATTCCAGTCGGTCTTCGGGCTCGGGGGTGAACAGTCCATCGTCGCAGACGCTGCTCATGACGGAGTGGAAGAGGAAACATGCATTTGCCGGCTGATCGCGATCACGGGTCATGGTACTGCCAGCGTGTAAATCCGCCACTGATCTTGTTCAGTCCTATATGGGCTATAATGTCCTATACCCTCATTGACAAAATACTGAACCATTATCTCACAGTCTCTGGCTGGTCGCTGGTGCTACAAAGGCTTGGACCGACAGGCGGAATCGCGTTCATATGTCCATGTTACCTGTCTTTGAAGACGTGTTTACACTCATTGGTCTTCCAGTTCTAATTTCTATATGCATCATGAAAGCTATCTAATCCACATAAGCCCTCTCATAATGTGCTATTCGTGGAGGTGTGAGTGCCAAAGGGGCTTTATCTCCTCTCTTCAAGAAAAGAATCTCATTGTACTATTATCGTAGAATAATTCTTCAAAACCGATACGCTGGACCTCAGGCTCTGCCACCTCCAAAAACCAATGTTTGACGCCATATAAGCTATCACCAGCAGTCAGTTCTCATTGTGTATTTTCCGGATGCTCACATTGTCGCTTCTGTTAGCACAAAGACATCTTGAATATTACATCGCAGATAATCCATATATTCAAACCTGTACATCTACCCACGACCGTACACCCCAACCCAGAACATCGAACATCACCGGCAACGCCTCGCATGCAAGCAGTGCGATCCCAGCGTACACAGTGACCTTGGTCAAGACTAGAACACAACCATTTGTCAGTCATCGTATGTTGTCAGTGTCGCGAAAAGCCCACCGTCGGCATCATAATGCTTTACATGGTCCTCCTTCCACCGCGACCGTTCATCAACCTCCCTTGCTAACGGGCTGCTCCCAAACCTTACCTTCTCACTGCGCGACTTGATATCCCCATTGCGATACCCAAACCCACTCCCGCTCCCAATGCCCCCAACCTCCACCCCCGCCGTCCCAGGCAAATCAATAACACTAGGAATGGGCCTCAACCCGCCCTCACTGGGCACACTCTTATAATCCGTCGCCGGCGTGTAAAACCTCCGATTCGGGAGCCGGAAGGCGCGCGCGAAGAGGCGGAACGTCGGGGGGAGGACGACGTGCAGGAGCGCCTTGGCAAGGATGCGCCACGCGAAGATGGTGAGGATGCCGACGACCATCTTGAGCGCGGCCATGCCCCACCACACGAGTGTGTCGTCCAGCCCCCTTGGGACGGTGGTCCACCCCCCTGCGAGGGGGTCGAGCACCCACCCGCTGCCGGGCATGACGACCGGGGGGCGGGAGGTGACGTCCACCCCCGCATAGCTAACGCCCCACTTCCCGACAAGCGCGCCGAGGACGACGCTCCCAAACGCGATGGCGTCCTCGAAGCACGGGCAGTCGTCCAC
Organism: Strobilurus orientalis; assembly: GCA_019915145.1. Classification (NCBI taxonomy): domain Eukaryota; kingdom Fungi; phylum Basidiomycota; class Agaricomycetes; order Agaricales; family Physalacriaceae; genus Strobilurus; species Strobilurus orientalis. The sequence goes on along the minus strand of JAHLML010000005.1, from coordinate 2,834,801 downwards.
GGGCTGCGGGTGCTGGTTCACCGCGAAGAGGCACATGGCGACGAGGATGAGCGGCACCTCCAGCCCGCCCCGCGTGACCCAATCCTCCACCCACTTCCCGACGCCCAGCCCGCGCGCGACGTGGATCGTGTGCGAGGGCGCGATGGTCAGGGGGATGCCGGGAAAGCTGCTGTGCGCCCACCAGATGCCTGCGCCGAGCAGCACGCCGACGGCGCAGTCCGTGAACGAGTGCATGCCGGTGTACAGACGCCCGAATACGATGGAGAAGGTGTACACGACGAGGCCGCAAACCAGCAGCGCGTATGTCTGCCCAGAGAGGTCGGCGTTGGCGTACAGGAGGTGGACATGGCCGAATAGGAATAGGGCGATGGAGACGCTGTTGGTCGAGTGTGTCGATGGGAAACCATACTCGAGGTGGTGTGTGCCAATCGCTAGATGGGGAATAAGCTGATGGGGCGAGGGTGGGAAGAGCTGGACACACTGAGACGCGTGACGGGAGGCGCGAAGGGTCTTGGGGAGCATATCAAGTCCTTGAAGAATGACGCGAAATAGACCCCGAGGGCAAGAACTATCAGGAGTCTGTTGGTGGCGCGTGAGATGATGGCTATGGAGATGGAGATGGAGATGTGCCGTACCCACGCCCTGTCTCCTCGAAACCAAAAAAGAACAACGCAGGTAGGAACGTCATGAAGAATGTATGGGTTCCTGTCGCCGTCGGATAGTATCAGCCTCCAATCTATTCTGGTCGGTGAGAAGTCTGCGTACCAAGAGAAGAAGTATAGACAAAATAGTTATCGAGCCAAGGTGTGCGGATGTAGCTCTATTCCATTGTCAGATACACGGGATACATTCAAGCTGAAATACACACCTGCATCTTTGCAATTATCTCAGACTCCTCATGGACGCTCTGCAGCAGTTTACGCCTGATAGCAGCTCTCCACTTGGGTAGTATGGCGTCGTAGGCATCCGGTGGTTGTCTTCCAATGTCCTGGTATATCGTTCCCCTGCCCGTTCCCTTTTCGCCACGGTATCCGCGCACAGGAGAAGACTCTCGAGAGGACACAGGTGATTCGTCGTAGTAGTCGCTGTCACTGGCAGACATCGTGATAAATAGAAACGTATAATAAACAAGAAGAGATTAGAGTGTGATGAAGATAGTTTGTGTGGTGACGGGCGACGGGATTAGCTTGGGCGGTGGCCGGCTACGTGGCACAGCTAGGCGGTGTGCTCGTTGTGCTCGACGTCGGAGACAGAGATAGAGCACACGACACGGAGTAAGAGCTACCTAGCTCCCACGTAATACCGGCTTACACCCGCCTGCCACGGGCACGCGGCCGTGGCACTGGCAGGCGGTGATCCTCCTTTCGATGAGTTCATTTCGCTAACCCTGTCTACCTCTTACGATGACCTCCCTTGCATCATCCATGTCCTGGTTACATCTCGTCGTACTGCGCGCCAGATCTCGTAAAGTGCTTCACCGCTTTGCGCAGTGAATAAATACTCGACGCGGAGTATACTTGAAGGTCAATGGACGGCCTGAAGAAACGCAGATTGCAGGGCGCTTGCGATAGTTGTCGGGCGAGGAAGAGAGCGTGTACGCCAAGCTGATTGGTCTCATACTCACATTCTCTCAACAGTCTTTCCAGGCGACAGTGCCGAAAGGCCCGGGGCCAAGTGCTCGAACTGTCAAGCTTTCGGTACGGAGTGTACACACCTCGCCGCCAAGTCTAGGAAGGTGAGTCTCCCATCCTGCATTCTGAACCCACTTTTCAGTCTGAAACACACAATCTCTCAGAGTGGCGCGATTCCCCAGAACTCATCTTCCTGGGATTGTACAGAAGATATCCAAGTCTACATCTCCGCGATCCTATCGACGACCACGCCATATGTCGTTCCAAAAGACACCGGAGTGACCAGACCTCTGCTAGTTGAACTAGCGCGTTATGCACGCACGCTGGAGGACAGAGTCGCGCAACTAGAGCAGACTCAAGTCCAATCATCCCCAGAAGAGGACCAGTCCTCCTGCCAAACCATGGAAGGCCCAATGAGCAGACTTACCCTGTCGACGAAAAACAGCCACTACGGCGCCGCCAAAGACGCCGACTTCACTATCACCGCCTTTGACCTCAAGGAGAACATCGATCCCCGTCCTACCCATACCATGCGGCGGCCGGAATTCTGGACTGAGCCCCCCTGGCAGACAATCCCCCACCCGGAACTCCCGCCTCTCGTGTTCCCGCCCCCGGACCTCATCGATGCGCTGGTGACGGTGTTCCTGGAGGGGATGAACCGCCGCGTGTGTCTCATCCACGGGCCCTCCTTCCGGCGGGACATCGCGCACGGCGTGCACCACGCCTCGCGCGAGTTCGGGCTGGTCGTCCTCGGGGTGTGCGCCGTCGCCTCGCGCGACTTTGGGTCCTCAGATCCGGAGGCTGGGTGGGAGTGGTACCGCCAATTGCGTCCCATCGATCCGGTGACGTTCACCGCGCCGGGGTGTTTGTGGGACCTGCAGCTCGTGCCGCTGATGGCGATGTACGTGTATGGGCTGAGCAAGGCAGACAGGTGTTGGTACCTCGTTGGGCTGGGGATTAGGCTGGCGCAGGATATGGGCGTGCATAGGAAGAGGAGGAGGGTTGGGGAGGTGTGGACGCCGTTAGACGAGTCGCTGACGAGGGCGTGGTGGGCGCTCATTACGGTTGATGTGTACTCGGCGTCGTTGTTTGGGCGCATGCGTACGACGAACTCGGACGAGTAAGTCTGAGCTCTTCGGTTCAAGTCCGTGGCTCATCCCGAATACAGGTTCGATGCTCAATACCCTCTCGAAGTCGACGATGAGTGCTGGCCCGGCGAATTGCTGGCTGATCCCACCCAGCCTTGGGTGCAACCGGCAGGCGTACCCTCGCTTGTCACGGAATGGGCATCACTCATAAAGCTGTTGGAGATATACAGTTTCGCACAAGGGACGATCTACTCTATCAAGCGCTCCGAGTTCTGGGACGCGCTCTCTACAGTCGAATGGGGGCACAACGTGGTAGTAGAACTGGACTCGGCGTTGAACAAGTGGTTTGACACTCTTCCTGACCATCGTGCGTCTCCCCCTCCCTTTCTCTTCTCCCCTCCGTTGACAACTGCGTGTATTCAGTACGCTGGGACCCCCACCTCCCCACCCCACCCTCCGCGACCATCTACACGACGTACTACTGGGTCCAAATCCAAATCCACCGTCCTTTCATCAGAGGAAAAAACGCGTCCTTCACTAGCGTCGCCGTATGCTCCAACGCCGCGCGCTCGTGCTCGCACGTCCTCGACGTGTACCACCGCGCATACGGCACCGTCCCCATGTCGACTGCGTTCGCCACGATCCTGCATGCGTCCATCGTGCTGCTGATGAACGCGGCGGATGCAAAGCTGGCGACACCGCGGGATTTGGACGACGTGCACAAGATGATGGAGGTGTTGAAGAGCCACGAAGGGCGGTGGCAGATCGCTGGCAAATCCCAGTACGTCGCCTACCCCCCTCAATCTCCCCCCGTCCTACTTATCCATCGGTAAAATGGCGCAGTGATGTTCTTAAAGAGGTGTTCGTACTCCTGAAGGTTCCGGACGATAACAACGAGAGGAAGAAACGCAAACAGTCGGATGATGATGCGGACTCGGACTTGGACTTGGACTTGGGGATACAGCAGCAACAGCAACCGGGGCTGCTGGGATGGGATCTGGATGACACGGCGCTGAATTGGGGTGTACAGCCGTCGGGCTGGTGGACGCCTGGCCCTCGGGATAATCTCGAGGCGTACTTTTCTGGCCCTGGTACCGGTGCCGATGGGTGGTGGGGCCCATAGATTATACGTTACCTAGGATACTAAGAAGTTCCTAGAGAGGTGCTTGAATGGAAATGATGCCTCTTTTCACTTCAGTCATCCTCTTCTATATGGTGCCAAACATTGTGGCGCAGGATATGGACGTGCATCGGAAGCTTGGACAAGTCGCGTGGTGGGTGCTCATCACGGTCGACATCGAGGTCGCATGCAACTCGGACGAGTGAGTTTCGACTTGTTCGTTCCAAGGCCTTTGATACCCAGTCGACGATGAGTGCTGGTCCCCCGGCCAACTGCTAGTTGATCCCATCCGGTACCCTCACTGGTCCACAGAATAACTATCACTCATCAATTCGCGCAAAGAATGAGTAAGTATCTGGAAAACTGACATGATAGGAACGGATATCAAAACTTGCTGGCATACCATCCGTGTGGCAAGGCTCGAGGACAAGGTGGGGAAACACACCTCCAATACTCGATCAGTGAGGATAGCAGAACCGGTGGGGGATGTGTCCACGACAGAAATGAAAGGATGGCAGGTATCTTAGGCGACTCCTAGGCAACAAGATAAAAACAGGATGACCGACTCCTAAGTGGGTAGCACACCGGGTGAGGTACGAGGGGGGAGTTGGAGTGGCCGTGGGATGCGTAACCTGCTCAGTGGATATCAACAAATCAGCCTTACAGTCTTGGAATCTGTGAACCTAGAACGTTGAGGATACGAGTCCCCGCCATTGACAGTCTAGTACTAAGTACTTAGTGAAGTAGCTCTCGCTTCTTGAAAAAATCAGAAAAAGGCTAGTTGAATCATCATTCCTGAACAGTGTGTTAAACTTGGGCCAAAATTTGATCAATGCGCCACGCCGGGGTCTGGGGCCTGGATCCAAGCAAAAAAAAACATCCCTTCAACCAGGTAACGGGCTCAACCGGGAGTTGAACCCGGGACCTCGCACATTGGACTGCCCGAGAGCAGGGGGGGATAACCCGAAGCGCGAATCATACTACTAGACCATTGAGCCGTGTGGAGTTGGGGCCGCATGCGTCCAAGACTCAGACTGGGCTGTAAGTTGAGAATCCTCATCCAGTAGATCCCAAATCCCATTAGCATTACAGTAGTGTATCTAGCGTGGGGGAGTGAGTGTTGGTGATGAGACTCGAGTCCTCGCCCGGAGCGGATCGCTGCCAACGACACCCTCACCTCCCCTTCACTCAAACTCGAACGCTTGCGGCTCTGCTCTCTCCCACCTCGCGCTCACCGAAAACCCTATCCATATCCTCCAGCCCCACGCCCCTCGTCTCCCGCACAACATACGTCGCCCACAAATACGCACCCCAACACGCCGCACTACACATCACAAACACGCTCTCCGGCCTCCACTTGACCATCACCGGCACAATTAGCCCAATCGCAAAGTTGTTCACCCAGTTGCTCATGGTGCTGACGGACACGCCCGACGCGCGGAGGTGCAGGGGGAAGACCTCGGCGGGGAGGACCCAGGCGACGGGGCCGAAGGAGACGCCGTACGCGAGGGTGAAGGTGTACATGGCGACGAGGGCGAGCCACGGGGCGCGGAACGAGAGCGCGACGACAAAGTGCGACACGCCCATGCCGACGGCGCCCCAGCGCAGGATGGGGCGGCGCCCGACGGAGGGGCGGTCGATGAGGGCCATGGCGGGGAACACGGCGAGGAGCTGCGCGAGCGGGATCCCGCCGCTCAGCAGGAGGGTCGACGAGGAGGAGGACGGGGGGAAGACGCCCGACACGAGCGTGGGGCCGTAGTACAGCAGCGCGTTGATCCCCGACCACTGCTGCCACGCCATCATCATCACCCCGATCATCGTCCGCCCCCGGTACCGCCTGCTCCACAGGCCCTCCCCGCCCTTCTGGCTATCCCGCTCCTCCAGAATCCCCCGCATCTCCTCCTCCGCCCTGTCCCCCAGCGCCGCCCTCGCCTCCTCCTCCCTCCCCACCAACACCAACCACCGCGGGCTCTGCGGGAGGAGCCCGCCCACGCACGCGAGGAGGAGCAGGACCCCGGGGACGACCTGACACCCCATCGGGACGCGCCACGACCCCGCGCGGCCCAGGTACCCGACGCCGAACCCCAGCACAACGCCGAACACGATGCTGAGCTGCTCGACGCTCATCAACGCGCCGCGCCACGCCGGCGGCGCCATCTCGCTGACATACAGCGGCGTCAGCGCGCTCAGCATCCCCACGCCCACCCCGCCCACCGCGCGCCCCAGGATCAGCACGGCGATGTGCGAGGCGGCGGTCTGGAGGCCGCCGCCGAGGATGAAGACGACGCAGGCCCAGCCCATGGTCACAGCGCGCGCGCGCCGGTCGCCCCACAGGAACACGACCAGCGACCCGAGGAGCGCGCCGAGCTCGAGCGCGGCGGTCGTCCACCCGACGAGGAGCGCGGAGCGGGAGAGGGCGGGGAAGGTGAGGAGGAAGGAGGAAGAGACGAGGATGTTGGAGAGCACGCCCTGGTCGTACCCGAAGGACACGCCGCCGAGGCACGCGAGGAGCGTGAGGAGGAGCGTGTGCGGGGTTAGTTTGCGGGAGGGGGTGGTGGGGGATGCGGTCTCGTCGTCGGGAAGCTTGGTGTAGCCCTACACGGCGGTTGAGCGTGCGCGCGAGTGCGTGTGGAGGTGCTCACCGATGGTGTCATGTTTGTCTCCTCGGCGTTGAGTGTAGTCTTCTGCCACTATAATTGTAGTCGTCGTCCGTGATCTGCCTAGTCGTCGTCGTCCGTGTTACACCATGCTCGTCGCCGTGATGGCAGTCGATGAGCAACCCGCGTGTACCTCGGTCCCTTGCCTCTTGCGTCCATCTCTCGCCTCTCCCTCACAACACATTCGCGTCCTGTGCTCAATCGCGTGAGCCAAAGGAAGGAAAGTCACAACGCCATGCGCTAGGTAGCTTAGGTGTGCGATCCCTCACGCGCTCCTCGCTCATCGAGCTCTTAGCTCATGCTCTCTACAGATCACACAGTCTTCCGTGTATCGTCTACACAACTTGAATATCCCATATGATCCCGTGGGCACATATGGCACCGGTCCAGTGCTCTCGCTCGGCTCCAACCTCTAATGGGGTTCGCCTTGTTGCTTTCTTTTTCTTTCTCGCAAGGTCGACGTGTTTGCCAATTTCGTCGCAACTTGGAGTATGTAAAGCCTTAATTGTTTCTTGACACCACAAAAACGACACCCAAGCCTCAAACTGCATACATAGCTAGACGGAAGAAAGGCATAGATGTAGCGGCATCCCACACACGCTTATTGTAGCTCGGCAATCCGCGAGGTGACAGGGAATGGTTCGAGTCTACGCTTATCGTCACTCCTTGCTAATGCTCCCTCCAGATACTTAATATACTCATCCGTGTCATGTCCACGAATCACAATTAGACCTCGATACCCCATGGACGCATACCTCACCGGTCTACCTCCATCATTATCATTCATGGATTCTTCACAACGATCCCCACTTTTTGGGATATTCTCCTACCATCCTCTTCCTTTCTCCCGCATCGTGTTTTTGGCACCGCAACCTTTGTCTTCCGAGGACGTCGCGTTCATGTCTTCCCTTAGTCTTTCTCTCACCTCCTTCTCCAGCCTTTTTCTCACCACACATGCTTGACTTCTCTGACACCTAGACGTAGCCGCATACCTCATCGGTCTGGGCGTTCGCTCGAATTTGAGCGCCATGTATCATCAACGCTCCATTTTTAGGCCGCCCTCGACTTCGCCATTCTCATAGCCCCCCAATTCACTTCGGGGACTTGATTTAGACGTAGACGCATGTGTGTTACCTTCGTGTCGTTACTCGAGATGTCTGAGTCTTTTATTGCCACCTTTTCTTGGTGCGTACCTCACCTCTCGTTTTGAGCACTGCATGACTTACTGCACCATATTCATATTCAGACGTAGCCGCATACCTCATCGGTCTGGGCATCTTAAAAGGACTTGTACGTGTTGAAGCTCATTTTTTGGCCGCCCTCGAGTCATCCCAACCTTCTCTTTGACTCCCCAAGTCCCTCACACTTTTTCTTTTCTGCTGCGTACCTCACCCCAACCTTCTCTCACTGCATGACTTACTATATGTACTTACAGGTGTAGACGCATACCCCATCAGTCTGGGCGTCTACGAGTACATAGCGGATATCTACAATCGGTGACATTTTTGACGTCGCTCCTTACCCCAGAAACCTCACACCCGCAACCCTCACGCGCTGGCATTTCTCTCCTTGCCTTGTTGCCCTCGCATCACAGCCCATTCCAACACATGCGCTAGCTAGGAATTGTTTCTTTTCATTGGACGCATACCTCATCGGTCTGGGTTGCCTTGGCTGTATATTCTCTTTTTTTTTTCTCTCCTTTCGAGGTCGGGGTCCGCCGGCGCCTTTCGTGTTGGCTGATTTCGTCAGCGGCCACTAGCACCCCACCTACCACTGTACGCTCCTTTGCCAGTGCCACTGTGGGCACACGCCACATCGGTTCCATGCCCTCGATCGACTTGGACCGTCATCATGTTTTGGCTGCAGACACAACCTCCACGTACGTTTTCGTAGACTTCATTGTATCCGATCAGGATTTGAAGGTCTTCGTACTGTGGGCACATACCACATTGGTATCGAGGCCCTCAATGCCTCTGTGGACTCCATATACTTTTCCAAGGCTGAAAACACAACCTCGACGTGCGGCTTCACTATGCTTCGTCCAACCCGTGTGCCTTCCCTCTTGCTTTTGGCACCTAGCTTCGTGGACACGTTCGGGCGTCTACATATATATGACCAAAGCAATTCGATTTTTTCCACAGCACCCTCACACCTTCGTTATCCCTGTGGGCGCATCTGAATCGCCTACATTTCTGAGACGTCGACCAGTTCTTTTTCTTATACTCACGGTACCGGTGCTCCCTTACCACCACCACCCATGCCGATTTTATGAATGTACACATACTCCCATCTGTACACGCCAGGGAGTATCTCTTTGACTAGACCGCATACCTCACCGGTCTGAGTTGCTGTGGCCCAATCAGATAGTTCTTTTCTCCGTTCGAGGTCGGTCATGTTCATTGATTTCGTCGCATTTCATCCAGTGAGCACCCCACCTACTCACCACGGACCTGGTCTTTGTGGGCACATGCCACATCGGTCCGATGTCCTCAACACGTTGGGTGATTCGATATTTTTCAAACACCCTTTCTTGGCTGCAGATACTGTAACACCTCGACTCTGGGCTTTGACAACAGCGATCGTCGTGATGGACAACCCTTCCTTTTGGACTCCCATGTCGCCGTATGAGTTGACGTGTACATGTCCGTTGCATTGCCTTCATCGTTTTTAGGTCTCTCGTGGGGTCCTGCACACATGGCACTCCGTTTGTTTTTGGCCGCCTTCATTGCTAACGACTTTGGGGATTCTCGTGAGCGTCCGTTTCTTGACCCAACTCATCTTGTACGGTCCCTCACTGTGGGTACATGCCACATCGGTCCGATGCCCTCGGTCCATGTACTGCAAAGATCCTTTTTTCTTGGTTACGTCCATGTCTCGCGTCTGATTGAAGGAAGGGAAACTGGGGCCGTGAACGCATGCGTGTCTTGCTCTGATGACATGCAATAGATGTAGATGTATACCTCGCCGGTCTGACTCGCCTACTGTATATTTATTCGTGTCGACGAATCCCATTTTTGTACGTTCTCTTCGCTCTTGGTTCATTCAATCTGCTCTCTCCCACAGTCAGCGATACGATGGCTCTCTTACCATCACCACTCCATATCACCAGGCTGTCTCCTTGATTGGATGAGTGCGGCTTCAAGTTGACGGGTCGCGACCGTCTGACTCCCGAGCAAGGCAAGGCAAGGCATGGATGGATTGGATACGTACTCCCATCCAGGACTTGAACACTCTCCTCATCTGTGCACACACCCGCTAACGGACTGAACTCCCCTGTAGACGCATACCTCACCGATCTGAGTTGCCGTACAATGGCTGCTGTATTCCACTTCTTTTCTTTCGAGTTACACGGCTGCATACTCCGCGTTTCTCTGATTAGATTCCCCTGTGACTTCTTCAAGGTGTTGATTCGTGGCACCCAACCTGAACAATATCTGGAGTTCAGTCTCAAACCAGGGACACCATTCAAACCTTATGTTGTGACACCACAGAAGTCGTACTGTACGAGCCTGTGCGATTGTAGACACATGCCACATCGGTTCGATGCCCTCATTCCATGTAGTAGATGTATCCCCATGAGTCTTTTTCGCGGCTGCAGACACAACCTGAGAATAAGAAGGTAATACTTACGGAGACGGACCAAGCACGAAGTTCCTCAAGTCAACAACTCAAGAATCTCAGTCATCGCACGACAGAAGGCCGTCGTAACGGAATGGGGTATGTCCGAGTCTCCTCGGCCCTCTTGCAGGTTTCGTCAATGAGACGCGCACCTTGAGGAATAATCTGACCAGCCTTGTTTATTCTCGGCACGCGGTTGTACATAGTAGCTATAGTAAGCGCAGAAGGGAGGGCGTCCATACTATCCGCGTGAATGTCAACTTTCAAGAGTGTTGATTGTAAAATCGCAGGAGGCGTCGACAAAAACAGATCAGACATTGACTTCGTAACAGAAAAGACCGTCAATTCCGTTAGGATTTGTGCTACCCAGCGATGAATGCAACAGACTCTTGCATGAGAATACCAGCGGCATAGACATGTCCGAGGATTCCTCTCGCCGCAAGAACATTTCGAAAGTGCGCAATATTACGCGGTTCCCGCCATCGATCCAGATATGTGCGTTTGGTGGACGCCCTTGGTCCTCAGACATACAGTAAACCGTACCGATTGAAAGAGTTCCAGTAGTACTAGTAAGTACACATCAGGATCTACTCCGGCTCGAGAGTTTGTGTCACGGGTGATCCCTGTGTCTCGTCCCATCACCACTGCCAGCTTGCTTGCGAAATGAGTATCACAGCGGTCCCATTCGACGTCTTGGTTCTGTTCTTCGCATACCTTGATGACGATCATGGCGCCTTATACGCGGCCTGTCTAACGAATCATGCCTTCTTGGAGGCTGCGCAGGAGAGCTTGTACAGCCGTGTTCTGTTACATTATCGCGTCAACGCGGATGGAAAGGTCAGTTCGAGTCCGAGTCGACAATGTTGTTTCCACATGATTTCACTGTAGATTCTGCTCAGCGCGTTATCGACCAGGCTCGCCTGTGCAGTCAGTTGAGCTTGTTTGTACGTACTCCCTGCCGTCTGCACGGCTCTCAAGGACACTAACAATGTATGATACAGTCTATGGTCACCACAACGATTTGCCGAAGGAACTTCCCCCAACACACATCTTGTCAACCCTGGACTCGCTCACACTCGGCTTCATTGGTCGTCCTCACCGCTTCAGAGTTCCAACTCAGGCTCTCGGCGGCTTGCCATCACTAGTATGGCGCGAACTGGCACCCAATGTCCCCTCCGGCGGGAAGAAGCTACGATCTTTGCACATCCTCTTCTTCGTGTATTCTGGTGATCAAAGGGATGTGCGAGCTACGAGAGGTGACTCTGGGAAGTATGGATAGATTTTTCCTTGCCGGCAATAGCGCGGAGATGAGCACCTGGACAGTCGGCGCTGAAGATCACTAATACAAGTGGCCTGTCTCTGGATGATTTCCACCCCCTTGCCTGCCCTCACAAAGCTGACACTCGGACGCGGGCACACTTTGGGACTCCTCACTCTTTTCACCATGACCCCAGCGCTTCGTTCCTTGAACGTCTACTATGACCTCGCTGGTATAGGGGGCCCGTGCCTGCATGCACCTCTTCAATCTGGAGCATCTGACTGTGTGCCTCGAGGATGTTATCCAGGATATGTATCCCGGACTATTCGAATGGATCGACTGGGTTATCGCCGAATGGCACTCTGCGGGTCTTGAGCCCATGCCCGGCCGATGATACCGAAACTCTGATGTCCTTTGTGCGCCGCGCAGAAGGAGCTGCGGGTCTTGGACACGCCCGATATCGCTTTCTACGAGGCAGACTTTACGGCGTTGGCGGACACACCGTCCATTCGCATTATATATCACAGGCGCGGAATGTGAGTGGTGGCTACTATTTATTCTGCTCACGTCTGATATTCATATTCATTTGAGAACTTTGAGTATCGCGTCTCTTCGGACACGTTGGACGCGTTATACGTCCATTTTCGTGGACCGGTGACATTCCGTGGGTGGTTGCGTCAGAGTCATTATTGAGGAACCCAGGAATACGCAATGTGTAAGTCCCTTTCCTCCTTGCCATTCACATTGCCCTTACCTCGATTGTCTTGCCCAGATGATCTGGACCGCTGACAGTCGAGAAGACAGGGACCCGTTGCGGGTGGTAGTCGGCTAGTATCAACACGCCCAGCTTGTCACTTGATATATATCGTTCGGAATATGAGTGACCACCGTGGGCGCCGTTGCCATCGTCTCCGTCTGTTCACGCACTTGAGTCGAGCCCAACAATCGCGAGAAGGGACAGCGTCGTGGATGAACATGCAGATTGACATAACAAGTGGCAGAGGGGAGTGACGCGCGATGTCCCGAATGTTGAAAGGGAGTCAGTCGGACATGCAGGATGGATGTACCTGTGCCCACTCGCATTCTATAACCTTCTGAATCGTGGAGGGTATCTTTTACTCCTCAGACATGGCATCGCATGCCGTAGCACTTACCAGAATCCAGATGACAATCGCGACTCGGAGTCCGGTCCGTCTGTCCGGTTCGCAGTCAGAAGTCCCAGGGAGAATGAAATCGTGATAGATAGCGGGGGGCAAGGCTATATTAATTGACGCCGGATGAGCTTAGATATTCCTGTACTCTCACTCCGTAGGCATGGTGGGGAGACATCAAACAGGGAGCAGTCGACGAGCTTGGTAGCCGAGTGTTGACTTGAAACATGGAGAGTACCCGAAAGACCATCTCTCATCCTTTACCGCATTTCGACGAGCTGAAAGGGACCAGCATCGTGTATGACCCATCTTGACGTGAGGTGGGAGAAGCATGTTTGGATCGACTCGTGGTCGGTCGGCCATGCCTGTTTCTCTGTCGTGTTTACGCCTCAGATGAGAACCATCCCAGCTGGCGTCACGTCAAAAGGGGAAAGTTGGGATGGCGATAGACAATTCCCCGGAAACCCTCCAACCCGCCCGGGGCGCGCAGGTAGGAGCTAGGCCAATGGTTTGGGTTATGATGGATGTGCTGGAAAGATTCGGTGGGTCACGTCGAAGATGGGCGCAAGATAGAAATCGTGATAGATGATAATGATAGCGGGGGTATACATCCAAACAGCGAACCCAAACCCAAACCCTAAATCCCTCCGGTACTCTCACTCCTCCGCATCACCGGCGACGTCGGCGCCACGTCCCCGTTGATGATATCCTGGATGGACGCCTCCAGCGCGTCGACGCGGGTGGACATTTGGGACACTATGGTGCGTGAGTCAAGGGAGTGAGAGTGGGGGGGGACAACGCACTCCGCTCCAATATCTGCTGCGACATCTCGTCAAACTTGGTATCCAGGTCTTCCAGCAGGGTTTCCACCTTCCATCCATCAATCAACCAGTCATTCAATCAACCAAGGGGAACGCACGAAAGCGGTCAACTCGTGCGGACTCGATATTTCTTTGACTTTCATCCCCCCCGCCGCCGCGGTTGGGGTCGTGCTTGCTTTGGGTTTGGGCGTCGTATCCAAAGTAGTAGTAGACGCCTCCTTCTCTTGGGGTTTGGTGGGCGTTTTGAGGGGGAGCGCGGTGGACATGGTGAATCGTGATGGTGGTTCGAGGACAAGGAGGGGGGGGTGATCGGGCCGATCAATGGGACACCGGGTAACGGGGTGCCGCGCCACAATCGTCAGCAGTCATCCCGCCCTTCCATCTTCAAGCTTGGTCAATCCCGACGGGGCGCTCGACGTAGGCTGTATCGGCTCGATGGTCTAGTAGTATGATTCCTTGTTAGGGCTGCTTATTCGAGGAGGTCCTGGGTTCAATTCCCAGTCGAGCCCAGTGGTCATTGTTTTTTGTTGTCTCCTCAAATCGCTTTTTGCGATTTTTGATTCTTGAATGCGCCCATGTATGTATGGACTTTCTGCTTGCCACCCAGCGAGCTCCGGGTGGTGCTGTCCCAGCGGCCCGGAGGAATTGAAATACGCGATGCTCTAGTCCCCGTCGGACCGATATCTCTCCGGCGCGGATGGTATCTCCCATCTCCGAGTCCAATTCCCATCTCGAACTCCCATCCATCTCTCACCAACCACCGACCCACCCACACACCACCCAACCACCCACCCACCCACGCACCATGTCCCAACCCCACCCCAAAATCGACATCCACATGCACATCTGCCCTCCCTCCTCCCACTCCTCCCCCTTCCTCTCCTCCCCACCTCCACCCTTATCCACGCGTGAAGGCGCGCGCACCGCAATGGATGCGCTGAACGTGCGCAAAGCCGTGTTCTCTTGTAGCGTCCCCGGGCCGAGTGTGGCGGGGACGGGCGAGGGGGGAAGGAGGTTGGCGAGGGCGTGTAATGTTGATTGTATGGAGTTTTGCAGTGGGAGTGGGAAGGGAGAGGGAGAAAAGGAAGGGGAGGATGGGAAGGGGATGTTTTTCTTTGCGGCGACGCCGAGCTGGGTAGACGTGCAGGGGACTCTGGACGAGATCGAGTGGGCGTTGGTGCGTGTTCCGGCGTGTTTGCTTTGTGTGGCTGATGGATTGTAGGTGGAGAACAAACTCCCCGGGATCGTGGTGATGGCTACGTACGAAGACAAGTGCGTATTCCAGCTACATAGTTTATGTAGCTAACACCCCAGCAGACTCCTCGGCGACCCGCTCTTCACGCCCATCTGGGACAGACTCGACGCGCTCAGCGCGGTCGTGTTCGTCCATCCCACGCTCAGCCCCGCGTGCGTCCGTCTCCTCCCTTCCCTTCCCTTCCTCCCCCTTCCACTCACCACAACACCCCCACAGAACCCAAACCCCCCTCATCGCCTCCACCCTCCCCCCCTTCGTCGCCGACTTCCCGCACCAAACCACGCGCACGGCGCTCGACCTCGTCCTCACCGGCACCCTCGCCGCGCATCCCCGCGTGCGCGTCATATTGCCGCACGCGGGCGGGACGCTGCCCTACATCGCCGACAAGGTCCTCGCTTCTTTAAGCGTAGAGAGAAGGGAAAAGGCACGGGAGGCGTTCACGACATTCTACTACGACGTGGCGTTGTCGACGGGGAGGGTGCCCCTGAGGGCTCTGTTGGATTTCGCACGGCCTGGTGCGTCATGGGTTTTTGTTTGTTCGTTTGTTCGTTTATTGAACACACTGGTATGTAGACCGCGTCCTGTTCGGCTCTGACTGCACGTTGTGCACGCCGCCGGACACGGCGGTGGGCATGGCGGACCAGCTGGACCGGTTCCTCGATACGGAGGAGGGCAAGGCGCTCGAGGGCGTGCGGTGGAGGAACGCCGAGGCGCTCTTTGCGGGCAAGATCTGAGTCCGCATACACTCACACTCCAGTCTCCCAATTCGTGGACGACATTTACATACCGGTGGCGGTAGTTTGCGGCAAAATCTGTGATGGTGTCACCCTTTTTCAAATCTACCCTCCCTAGCCCTCCGTCTCGTTAAATAAATAACAATCCGACGATTGAGTGACATCCGAATTACGAATTTCGAGCGTGGGGGGTCTGGCTGGCATGTTGAATAAATTGCGTGGGCGTTGTTATGTATCTCGTCGGAGATCTGGTATTTGATATCGCGTCCGAGTGCAGAATCGGCGCTGCACAATGAGAGATGGAGTGCGCCGAGAGCTTGAGTGCGCTGAGAGCTTGATGGAGATGAGTGCACTGAGAGCTTGAGGGAGACGAGCACGCGCGTTGGGGAGGAGACGAGCGCGCCGAGACTCAGAAGGATATGCACGCGCTGAGGGTACTCATCGCGGTAGCAGGCGTGTTTGATGCGAAGAGTGGCAGAACACCGGGCGGCGACAGTCCGATCGTGGCTCGCATTCGGACTCGCGGCGGGGCGGGAACTGCTTGCCTGCAAGCCACAATGAACGTGAACGGTGACCTGGATTACAGGACTCATGGAGGCGTCTCTTTCGCCGTGACGTGGGAGAAAAGCGGGGTGGGGTGTGTGGGGAATTGAAAGGACTCACGTTCTCTTTCAATGGCCTGAACGTTCCCCACGAGTTCTTCAGCTCCGACTCCGAGTGTGTCAATCATAGTATGTACTATGTCGTGTGCTGCGTAGGTAAGGATTCCGAGTGTAGGTAAGGAATCCGAGTGACGGGCATCCCAGTCAGCGATGGCAGCCTCTCCTTATTGTAGTACGAGCCGCGAGTCGCAGAATCATTGACACTCAGCTCGCGGAAGCATCGACACCAATCACCAATCACTAGCGCGAACTCAACAGTGACGACGCCAGCTGCCACCTGGACATGCAGGGAATAAACCCGAGGCGTGTGATTGGCAGGGCTGATCGCGCGTGATTTTCAGGCGGTAGTAGTACCCCACCTTATGCCTCCATGTCTCCAACCCGTTCTTGCTCCGCTACTACCACCTCCGTTCGGGATTCGGAGCTGAGGCGAGGACTACACTACGCGGCTGACTCTGGATTACTACGACGACGTGAGGGCGACGGACGACGGAAGGGATTAACGCCAACGCCAAGAGCAAGGCAGCCGAAAGACTTGGAGAAAGAGAAAGGGCGGGGCAGGTGCGCCGTCCGTGTGGTGGATATCGGTTTTATCAATTCATCAATACTCAGCTGTCAACAGGTCGCTGAAAAACTTATACTACGCTCAAAGCTATAGTCCTTTTGCTCCACCCATAACCGATAAACACCACCCACCAACCACCAACCAACCACCAAACCATGGCATCCACATCCCAATCCGCATTCCACCACGTCCTCCCCTCTCCCCCCCCCTCCCACTCATCGGACTACACCCTCCTCATCGACCCCACCACCGGCCGCACGCGCTCCTACACCGCCTTCATCGCGCGCCTCGCCACCGCCACACGCGTCCTCTCCTCCGAGGAGCACTTTACCCCCCACGACATGGTCCTCATCACGGGTGGCGTGACACTGGACACCCCCATCCTCATCCTGTCCCTCCTCGCCCTCGGAACACCGTTCTGCATCCTCCCCAAAGGGGTACCCGTACACACCGCGTTGAGGGTGCTGAAACCGCGTGTGACGAGGGTGTTTGGGGGTGGGGGGGAGGTGAGGGAGGTTGTGCGGGCTGTGGGGGACAATGGGGGGAAAGGGGGGAAGGGGGAGGGGAAGCCGACCCCGAAGCTGTACATCCTAGGCGGGTACCACGCCGAGTGGTTCCCGATGTTTCACCGCATGATCCAGTGGGGGCGGGACAACGGCTTCGCGGACGGCGCTGTGCCCGTGCGCGAACCACACAACCCGGAGACGACCACAGCCTATATTGAGTGGGGGTGGGAGGGCGCCGAGCGCCGGATCACCCACGCGGAGGTGCGGCGGCGGTTCCAGTTACGTGGGAGGAGGGATGGGGAGGAGGGGTGGCCGACGGTGGCGGTGTACGACGCCGAGGCGCTGATGTACCCCGCGCCCTGCTCCTCGCCCCATACGATGCTCCTCCTCCCCACTTCCACTCCCACGATATCGACGCTGTGCCGCTTCCCGCGCCTCACGCACTTGAGGCTGGATGGTGCGGCGCTGAGGGGGATTGTGGGGGGCGTGGTGTTGGGCGGGTTGAGGGTCGTGCAGCTCACGACGGTTGTACACTTTGATGCGAGTCTGGGGCCGGAGCCGTGGGAGAGGGAGTGGTACGCGAGTCAGAATTCGAGTCAGAGGGTGATAGAGGAGGAGGGGGTGGAGCAGTTGAGGAGGGTGTTGCCGAGGGGCGCGGTTGTGATCGATGCGCTCGGACGGGTTATACCAGAAAGGGAGCGGGACGCGGGGGTTGGTCTATTTGCGACTTGTGACGAGAGTCAGACGAGAGCTAGGTTGTAATTGGGGATGTTAATGTCAAGTGTACGAATAGTAATCATGTATGTGGGTGACGAGCTTTCTCTGAACAGTGTTGTTTGAGATGGGATGGTCTGCGCAATGTGCCACCTATGATTCAGGAATCCGTGGTCCCTGGTCTGTCGTCTGACTCTTAGTCTATGTAAGAGCTCAGCCTAATCTCAAGACTCAGACTTTAGAGCTAAGAGTCTACAGTGACGACTCTGGCGTCTGGAGTATGATTCCCGAATCCTGATTGAGTCTTGAGACTTGACTCTTTGAGACTTTGACTCTCGACTCTCGAGTTAGGGTGGCGCAGTAAACCCTAGGTTTCGATACACCTAGGGTTTACCGCGGTTATTAACAGTATCGATACGGTATCGAAACCCCCACCGGTCGGGAGGTAGGTTTCGATACCTCACGTGCTGTCTGCAGCACCGCGGGGCAAGCGGGAGATGGGCGGGAGGGCGGCGCGCCCATCACGTGTCGGTACCGAAACCGTTACTAACGGTCTCGAAACCTCGCCAAAATGGAGGGTCGGTATCGATACCGTTACTAACACCCCCCGGAGGTTTACTGCGCCACCCTACTGCTCACTGCTCACTGGTGAGTCCGCCACCCTATGGGTGAACAAAAAAACATCCCTTGGAACAGGCGACGGGCTCAACCGGGAGTTGAACCCGGGACCTCGCACATTGGACTGCCCGAGAGCAGGGGATAACCCGAAGCGCGAATCATACTACTAGACCATTGAGCCGTACAAAAGTGCGAGGATGTAAGGGTGTGACCGCATCAGAGCCGTGAAGGGAACACCGGGCACGGGGACTTGCAGGTTACTCTTGTACCACGACGACCTGGCGGTTGGGTGAATTGCCACGACTCTCTGCTTTGCATTCGCACGGAGTTGGGCACGAAACGAAGACCGAGACCCACTGCAAGCCTGGTAGACGACAACACGCGACGCCCGCCCCCTCGCCATGACCACGACATACCAATCCGATCCAGCGATGGAGCACCCGTTCTGCCGTGTCCCGTACGAAGACTTTCGGCGGGGATTCCGGACGGGGCAGAAGCACGTCGAGCGGGACGTCGCCGAGCTAAAGAAAGCCCTCGCCAACGGCGAGGACGTCGACATGCTCTGCACGCGCGTGCGAGAGCTGGAGGGAAAGGTGCGTATCCTTACGCTAACTAATCCTGGTCTGGCCTGACGCAGGATCCCAGCTATCCAACATCCACACCCCCACGCTCTCCACCCTCCACGCCCGCATCGCGCACCTCCACGCCGGCGACTCCGGCTCCACCCAGCTCACGCGCTGGCTCGTCGACTGGGCCCTCCGCACCGGGAGGTCCCACACCGCCTTGGCGCTCGTCCAATCCCCCTCCCCATCCCCCTCTTCCTCTTCCTCTTCCCCCCCTTCCTCTTCCCCGACCCCGACCCCCACCCCGACCCCCACCCCCTCCCCCCTAACCCCCCTCGTCGACCTCCCCCTCTTCACCCTCCTCTCCTCCATCCTCTCCCGCCTCCGCTTACACGACTGCGCCCCCGCGCTCGCCCTCGCCAAGCGCCAGCGCCTCCCCGCGCTCGAGTTCGAGCTGCGCCTGCAGGAGTTCGTCGAGCTCTGCCGGGTACGGGATGGGGGTGCCGCTGTTGCGTACGCGCGGCGCTGGCTTGCTGGGTTCTTCTCCTCCTCCTCCCCCACTTCCACCTCCGAGCCCAATGCGGAGGGCCGGATCAACCGCGCCATGGCCCTAATCCTGTACCCGCCCTCCACGCCCATACCCGCGTACAAGAAGCTGTACGCGCGCGAGCGGTGGGACGCGCTGGAAGGGCTGGCGCGGCGCGCGGTGTTCGATATGTACGGCCTGCCGCATGAGCCGGTGTTGTGGCTCGCGATGTATGCGGGGTTGGTCGCGCTCAAGCATGGCGACGGGGAGCGGAATGTGGATTGTCCGGTGTGCGGGGATGGGGATGGGAAGGAGGGGGAGGAGGGAAAGACACTGGAAGCGCTAGCAGCGTGCGTGCCGAGCTCGCACCACCCGCACTCGGTCATCGTGTGTCGCATCAGCGGCGAGATCACGCATGAGCCGATGGCGTTTCCCAATGGGTGAGTATCGCACGGGGCTAGGCTGAATGTTTTACTGATTTTTTGTGGATGCTGGTAGATATGTGTACTCGCGCGCGGCGCTGTCTGACATGGCGGAGCGCAGCGGCGGGATGGTCAAGTGCCCGCGGAGCGGGTATGAGTGTGGGTTCGAGGAGCTGAGGAAGGTGTTCATCAGCTGAGGGTCCAGGGATGTATGATTGTGTCACTATGTTACTGTACAATAGATGTATGATATGTACACTACAGATTTAGGCATAACTGAGACGATACTGCCAGGTCCGCCAGTCACGCTCCACACTCACCGGCCTGATGGTCTAGTAGTATGATTCCTTGTTAGGGTGACACCATTCGAGGAGGTCCCGGGTTCAATTCCCGGTCAGGCCCATCCATCTCGTTCCCAGTGCTTTTTGGTGCAAGGCGATGTGCTGTGTAGGGCCGTGGGGTAAACCTCCCGAGGCGGTACCAAACAGGTTTGGTACCGCCCCCGCCGCCCCGCCAGGTTTGAAACCGGTTTTTTACCAGTTCCAAACCCTCACGAGTTATTTGCACGTGATCCCGCCGCGCGCCGCGCGCCCCCGTCCCGCCTTCAGTGACCAGTCTGGCAGCCGCAAATTTGGGTGTGAAATCTTCAATTTTTGGCGCCCTAGTCACAATAGCAATCCTGATGGATCCTTTCTGTAGCCCTACATTGTTACTCATGCTTCTACTCATCACCTTGAGGGTTGCACCACACAAGACCTCCACCTCGCAGTGGAGGATCACATGATTATATCATGTGATAGGTTTCAAACCTAGCCTCCCGCCCCTCCGAGGTTTGAAACCGGTTCCAAACCGGTAACTTACCGAGTCAAACCGTTTTCGGGGGGAAACATAGGTTTCCCCCACGACCCTATCTTTTTAACGGGCGTCAGGGGAGAACTTGGCCCTGGGCTCTAGAGTCTAGGATCTGGATCTGGATTGTTGTAGGAAAAGCTGCTCAAGAGTCAAGGCTAATCACTGTATTGGAGTGTATGGAAACAACGTAACGCGTAACACAGGGCTCGTTGAGGACCGGTGATAATGCCTATAAGAGGTCAGAATGGAAATGCGGACAAAATTTTGATTTTTGGGCCCCAATGTCGGCCCAGAATGCGGACAAATGGGTCCCCGAGATCCCAAAGTCAGCGCAAAATGCGGACAACACTCAGGTGCGTCAGGGTGAATGAGGCCCCGGCATGCCATTTTTGTCGAACAATGGGCGGGAGCACGTGGTTTGCGCTCCAGACGGGCAAAGATATGTCCAAATCGGGATGTTTTGCGCTTGATGGGGTCATGTCAGCCCAGAATGCGGACAAATCTGGTGGCGTAGCCGCCGGGAAAAATGCGGACAAATTCAGCACAAAGACAAGATTCTGATTCTAACCTCTAATAGGCATTATCACCGGTCCTGCTCGTTGTGTATCTAATTTTGCGTTGCGTAACGTGCAACGCAGGCTCCGTTGTAGACGTCGGGAGCGTTACTCTGGCTAAGATTACCATTTTTGGCGGCTGCCAAGGCAGCCCGTTTCTACTTTTGGGGTGCGTAACGCCCAAAGCTGGCCCCGTTGTTAACATCATCAGGGGTGTTACGGTGCACGTGACGGTTGTTTCCATACACTCCTGTACAGTATCATGACCTCCCCCGCCCTTCATTGTTGAGGAGGCGAGGAATTCAAGCCCAGTGTATGATGTCTTATGGATGGATATCACAACAACTTTGGGTATACTTATGTGCCTTCTCTTGACGTATGTTGTTACGACCTGATCCCGCCGCTGATGTGCAGTGTGATAAAGCGGCGTGAAATAACCACTACTAAACCAACAACAAATCTACTGGTACTTAGATAGGAAACAAATTGGTCAAGATAAGGGGTAGGATATTGGTTCACGGATAACGGGCTTGTTAAGGCTTAGCAGGACTATACGTCCGTTTTATATGCACAAATGCAAGTTTGAAGGGAGTTATGAGCGAATAGGATCTCCGCGTTGTACTTAGTCGAATAAAGGTTCGTAGCCAGATAGAGCTAAAACAGTAAGACGCGCGACTAGGTCGGGAACGCTCACAGATAGGTATCTTATGTGTTTGGTCTGCTTTGACGGACAACTGTTACTAACAAGCTATCACGCGTAGAGTCCTTCAACACCCAACTAAATCCTCTACTTTAGTACAACTCGATCGTCTTCAGAGTCTATCAGATACTGTGCCTACAAGAAACGGAATCGGCTTCTTAACGTCGCACCAGTTAGGCTAACTAAGCTTCCTTTTTACAGGCGGTTGTCTCTGGGGAGACGGTTGCTGCTAATTGGATTCGTGCGGTATCTCTGGGGAGAAGTCCGTACTCACGAAGGTTACTGGGTACTGAAACGCTAAGGTTCTGTGCGTCTTCGAAGTTCTTAGGTCTTAGGTATCTAGCCACTTAGGCTTCTTAGGACTCTTTACTCTGCTTGGTTACTTGGGTTCTTGGTGACTTGGAATCGTTCGCAATCTTTGATTGAACTTCTTAATTGGGCTATAAAACCCGAGTTACGGCTAGGTACAGATAAACGCTTTGTGGGCTTTTTACTGCGGGGCACTAAACTACTTATTACACCGTCTTCGTCTTACTTATATACTGCTACAAATACGGCTAGGTAAGCTACATTACTACTACACGGTTATTGGTCGGCCCGTTCGGACCTTCATCGTTAATCAGCACACACGAGAAAAGTCACAAGACTAGCCTTGTTCTGTGTATAAGCCAGTTTACTCTCTGTATAGATGTTGCATAGATTACTTGTGAAGCTCCGGCACGCACAACTGCACGCCTTCAGATAAGCAATCTTAGCCTTGGCGTTCCGACTTAGAACGCTGGCTTTAACTAGCCCAGTGCTTTGTATAGGCGTGAGCCCTCTCAAATTACACCGACATATGTTACACATATGTTACTTAGCCAGTTGCTATGGTAGGGCTTATTTCCCTTGGGACCCACAATGAACTTGGACCACGATCGGCTTGGCATTATGATTCATCATTCCGCTCGCATTGTGGATGTCGGCCGAAGTTTACTTGATAGTTTCTGTCAAAGGCAGTGTCAGGCGTAACCAAACAACCACCCAGGTCACACAAGACAGGGACGAGATAGAGAGCAGAGAAGATAAGATAGATGATAGCGGTGAGAGAGCAATGCTACTACAGTGCAGGGGGCGACCGAACAGTGAGTAGACGAAGTTGACAAACTGAGGAAACTAGGGGAGAGGGAGCTACTATATATATACAGAGTCCGTGGCTGTGTATCCGAAAGGAGAACAATAAAACAATAAGAGGAGGACAATAGAAAGGCCCAATGTGGCGAGACAATAGGCGGGCCGGAGTGAGAACAATAGCCGGTCCGGAGTGGACCCAGGTGGTCACCAGACCACTGATGGACAGGTCTAGGCAATGCCAAGACGATGGATGACAGGGGAGTGTGGGCTAGGCCCAGGCCGAGGTGAATGAAGAGATGGGAGAATGTGTCGATGTCGGGAGTGGGGAGCACGTGATGGAGGGAGCAAAATAGAGGCGATTCGTGACAATACCCCCTCTTTAGGACGCGCTTGCGCCTGGAGCGCGGAAGTCCCGACCCAGATGTCGTTAACGCTGACACCGAGAGTGCGAAGGTGGGGACGAGGTTTGGAGTAAGCCGTGGGATGCGTACGATGGAATTCCTCGATCAATGGGAGGGCCTTTGTGAGGCTGGAACTGGGCTCCCAGGTGTTCTCCGATGAAGGGTAGTCTAGCCATTTCACCAGATACTGAATTCCGTGTTTGTTTCGTGTTGCACGGGAGTCGAGTATGGCTTCAACATCGAACTCCTCCTTGTCGTCAATGAGGTCTGGCGGATTGGATGGGAAATTGGGCCCATGGGCCTCGGTTTCCACAAAGGGAAGGAGGAGGGCGGCGTGGAAGACAGGGTGTATACGCCAAGTGGGAGGAAGTTTGAGACGGTAGTTGACTGGTCCAAGTACGTCAGTGACTTCGAAAGGTCCATGATGCTTGTCTGAGAGCTTAGCTTTGGGTCGCGTTGTTTTGAGGTTCTTTCCATCAAGCAACACCTTGTCGCCAACCTTGAACGTAATGCCCTTCTTGGTGACATCTCCGTTGTTCCGCTTCATGATCTCTGCAGCGGTAGTGAGGCTAGCCTTAACCTCCTCGCGAAGTCGTTCCAGATTGGTTAGGCGTTCCTCAACAGTAGGGATATTAGACGTGGGATTGAGAGAAGGGTATAAGCGGGGTTGGAAACCATGAAGGAGTTCGAAGGGAGACTTGCCCGTAGCAGAGTGAATACGACTATTGTGGGAGAATTCCGCAAAGGGAAGGTATTTGACCCAGTCGTCCTGTCGGTAATTGCAAAAAACGCGGAGGTACTGTTCGAGTTCCTGATTATAGCGTTCGGTTTCGCCATCTGTCTGGGGATGGTAAGCTGTACTAAGCGCGGAGGTGATTCCTAGCTTAGCGTGGACAGCTTGCATAACCTTGCTTGCAAACTGGGGACCGCGGTCGGAAATCATCTTGTCCCAGAGACCATAGCGTCGATAAACACCGTTTACCAGGATGTCAACGGTGCCATCTGCATCAATAGTCTTGTGGCACGGGGATACAATTACCGTCTTGGTGAAACGGTCGACAACGCAATGGATCGCATTGTACCCATCGCACTCGGGTAGATCTGTGATGAAGTCGGTGGTGATGGTCCCAAAGGGACGCTCAGGAACCTCATTTGGTATAAGAGGGACATGTGCCGGATGATTCCTGGGCTTCGTCATCTGACAAGTAGCGCAGCCATCAACATAGTCGCGGACAAAGACAGACATGCCTGGCCACCAGAACTCTCGGCTGAGAAGTTCATAAGTCTTGAAGCGTCCAGGGTGTCCTGGGCCAAGGGAATCATGGTGCATCTTGACAATGTCTCGACGTAACTGTAGGTCGTCGGGAACATAGACCTTGCCTCGAAAAAGTACTAGTCCATCTTCGTAATTCCATTCCTGTAGATTCTTGACCAGCGAACGGGGACCATTACGAAGGATGACTTCTAACGCACCACGGACTTCAGCGTCCTTGTTTGGACATTCCCGAATGCGTCGTCGCAGGTCAGCATCTCCGACAGCTGCAACTTCTCCAGGCCGAGTGGCGCGGATCCGGAAGAACTTCGGATCAAGGAGCACCCTATCAGTATTGTCATCATCGACCCCCTCTTTGTGATCCGCACGGCGGGAGAGTGGGTCGCTACGGTTCTGGGTACCAGGTTTATGAGTGAGAGTGAAGTCGAAGCGAGTGAGGAATAGTGCCCAACGAGCCTGTCGTCGGCTGAGCTTTTGCGAGTTGGCAAAGTATTCGAGGTTCTTGTGATCGGTGAGAACGTCAACCGGATGTGCCGAACCTTCAAGGTATTGGCGCCAGGCTTCCAGAGCGCGGATGATAGCGAGAAGTTCCTTGTCATGAATGTCATAATTGCGTTGAGGTTCAGAGAGAGACTTAGAGATGTAGGCAACAGGATGCCATTGGTCGTCGTCTCCCGTCTGGGACAGGATTCCGCCTGTGGCATAGTCGGAAGCATCTACTTCCACCCGATAGGGCTTATCAGGGTTGGGCATGATGAGAACGGGGGACGATGTGAACGCATCTTTAAGTGCCTCGAAGGCCTCTTGACACTCCGGTTTCCAGATCCATGGCTCGTCTTTCTTAGTCAGATTGAACAAGGGGCGTGCGACTTTGGAGAACCCTTCGATGAAGCGGCGGTAGAAGTTCCCAAAGCCGAGGAATGACTGCACGTCCTTGACATTCCGAGGTAACGGCCACTTGGCGACGCCGTCCACCTTGACTGGGTCCATGCGAAGTTCATTGTGAGAAATGATGAGTCCAAGGAATTCGATTGACTCAGCTTCAAAGGTGCATTTCTCAGGCTTAGCATAGAGATCATGCTCCTTCAAGCGCTGAAGAACTTGTAGGACAACCTTGCGGTGTTCCTCTAGGGTCTCGGTGAAGATTAGGATGTCGTCCATATATACGACGACTTTGCCAGAGTCAATGAGGTCCTTGAGAATGGTATTCATCATTGCTTGAAACGTGGCAGGGGAATTCATAAGACCAAAGAACATCACCAATGGTTCAAACAGGCCGCGGTTGGTTTTGAACGCGCCTTTCCACTCGTCTCCGTCCTTGAGTCGGCAGTTGTTGTAGCCCTGACGAAGATCTACCTTTGAAAAGTAGCGAGCGCCCTTGAGTTTATCGACTAACTCTCCAATGAGCGGGAGTGGATACTCGTTCTTGATAGTGCCTTTGTTGAGTTTGCGATAATCCTGGACAGGGCGTAGTTTTCCGTCTTTCTTTTTAACGAAGAAGAAGGGACTCGCCATGGGAGACTTAGAGGGACGTATGTACCCTTTGGCCAAGTTTTCATCAAGAAATGTGTCGAGCTCCGCTTGCTCGGTTGGGGACAATGGGTAGGTTTTGCATGGTTTGGGTTGAAAGCCGGGTTTGAGATCGATAGCGTGATCCCAAGGGCTATGTTGGGGGAGTCGGTCGGACATGTGCTTGTCAAAGACAGTGAGGTACGCATGATACTGAGAGGGAATACGCTCAGCGAGGGGACGAGTGTCCTTAGGCTTTTGGCTAGCTTCAGCAAGTTCCTGCGCCTTGCTAAATCCAGCGCGAATTTGAATAGAGGGACCGTCAGAAGGTTGTGGATCTCGCACCGGACGGGGATAATCATCCCGGAACACTTCAGTATACATCTGCTCTTCCCATTCTCTTGGGACCTCTTCTTCTTCATCGTCGTCCTCGGTGAATAGGACAACAGGGATTTGAACCCGATTGTACACTCGGGGTCGGATGCTTCGGCGTTGTCCGGCTGTACGCTGGACTGGAACAGGCCGGAGGTTGCCTGCGCGATCCTTCCATTGAACTTGGTAGTCTCGATGATGAAGACGAGGGTCGTGGGGAGAGCGTTTAGTAGGGATGGGAATACGTTTAGCGTGAGCACGTACGTCAGTCACTGGTGGGTTCTTGAGGATACAAGAGTCGGGGCATCGAGTGAAATCCACCTGAACACCAGCCCAATCTATTTCTGGGTTGTGTTCGTCGAGCCAGTCGGTGCCGAGAATGACGTCGTGATCACCAATGTCTGTGACGTACAGCTCGATTAGCTCTTCGTGATAGGAGTGACCATCTCGGCTGTAGATCCGAACGCGCTGAGTGGTATAGTGTCGAACCCAGCCCATGACGTTCTCGGTGCCGTCAACATTGCGAACAGGGAAAGGGGAGGAAAGGGGAATGAGGGTGAAATGATGCTGGTTTGCATAGCGGGCGTTGATAATGATACCTTCAGCGCCGCTATCAATTAGAGCTTGTGCGACGATTTTTCTGCCAGTGATTTTGCCAATGAATTCAAGTTCCAGTGTGATCGAGGGTGTCTGTCGGTTCTGGGTGACTGCCGACATTCGAAGTTCTTTGGGATGAATACGCTCACAAAGGGTTGATAACACAGAGAATCGATTGGTAAAATTTGTAACAGATTGTTGTACAACTCCTCCTAACGTCGGGGTAGGGGAGCGCTCTAAAAATCCAGACCAGCAACATCCTTCAAGAAGGCCAAGGCCTGCGTTTTATCATCTCCCTGGAGACCACGGAGCAGGTTAGCCGCGTTGCTAATTTGTTGAATGGCATCGGCAGACGATGCGGGAGCAGTGTCGGAAGAGGAAGTGGGAACAGCCGCAGGTGCGGCAGAGGTATCGGCGGCACGGATGGTGCGGCTTGGGACTGGAGCACTTGGACCAGACCGGTTGGGGCAGTTTGCGGATATATGTCCTGGGCCACGACATCTGAAGCAAGCACCCTTCTTGCGAAGGATCTCGCGCTCGATAGGTGTCAGTCTAGTCAAAGGAGGGTAGTTCGACGATGCACCTGAGCCGCGGGATGCATCAACATCCATGGGAACTCCCATATCCTGAGCAGGGGCAGAAGTACGCTGAGGCTGGGCCCGGGGCGCGTAGTTGCTGGGCGAAGAATGAGTGCGCTGCGTCCAATTAGCCTTTTCGGCCTTGCGGGCTTCAAAGGCATGCTGCATTTCAACAGCGCGAGTCTTGAATTTATCGAGAGTGTCAGGGATGGGGTAGGACATGGAGATACGATCCAAGAGACTGGGGTTCAATCCTCGCTTGAAGAAGTAGAGGAGCGAACTGTCATCGAACTCGGAGTCGTCAGCGTATCCATCAAAGGTCGTGATGAACTTATCAATGCTGGCTAAGTCTTTTTCTTGGCGGATGTTCTCGATGGCAGTGCGAGCGGCAGTGGTAGGGTCAATAGCCGCATAGTCCAATTTGAACCTGTCGATGATGGATGCCTCGGTAGTCCAACGTTTATCTGCGTCGGCGATGTCGGCATCGGCCTGATCATCGTCATACTCCTTCATGCGCCGCTCAGCCCATTTGCCAGCGAGGGGTCCTTTGAAGTAGGACAGGAAGACCGAGACCTTCTCGATATTGGTGGTGTAGCGAGCAGTATTGAGTCGCATGTGATTGCGGTACTGAGCCAGCCATGTGGTAGATGTGGCGCGATCGCCGACGAAGTCGTCGAGCTTGGCTCCACGTTCACTGGGGATAGACATGATAGAAGGAACAGGAGGAACTGGAAGAGATGGAGACGGAGATCTAGAGGGATTGGGAGGAGAAGACGGGGGAGACGGTGGTTCTGATGGTTCAGGGGGATCAAGATCTAGGGCAGGAGACTGGGGTGTAGGCGATGGATTGTCCTGGACAAGGGGTAAAACTGGGGAAACAGGGGCAGGGCTAGAGTAGGCCTGTTCTGGTGTAACAGGAGACGGTGGAGCAGGAGGAGCTGAGGAGGAAGGTACTGGTGAGCTTGGTGTCTGGGTGGATGGCTGTAACTCAGCTCGATTGCGCTCTTCTAAACGCCTTTGGGCTTCCTCGTGTTCGTGTGGTTCAAGGTAGTACTTGTCTCCGTCAGCGACGATGTAGTGCCAAGATGCGGGGTAGCCTTCTTCGTCTTCTGATTCGTAGAAGATTTCTGGGGGGGTGTAGTCTTCGTCGAAGAGATAGTATTTCCCTTGATGAAGGTAGGCGCCGGCAGGTGGTGTAGGCGGCGCTTGGTCTGCTGTGTAGCGAGCGATGGTGGAGGGGTACGAGTGCGTGGACCGGTATCGGTGTCACGCCAGAAGCTGCGGTAATCTCCGCGATGACGAGCCCTAATAGCAACCGGTAGATTGTGAAAGAGAGCTTCGCGGTGTGTTAACGTACGGGGTGTAGTGACCGAAGTCTTCTTGAAGGTAAGGCGAGTAGGGCGAGGTTGGGAATCAGATGGAGGTTCAGGGGTTGTACGGTCGGCGGGCATGCGACGAGCAAGGGTGTGAGGTGGGTGTAGAGGAGTTTGTCAAAGTGTCAAAGGCAGTGTCAGGCGTAACCAAACAACCACCCAGGTCACACAAGACAGGGACGAGATAGAGAGCAGAGAAGATAAGATAGATGATAGCGGTGAGAGAGCAATGCTACTACAGTGCAGGGGGCGACCGAACAGTGAGTAGACGAAGTTGACAAACTGAGGAAACTAGGGGAGAGGGAGCTACTATATATATACAGAGTCCGTGGCTGTGTATCCGAAAGGAGAACAATAAAACAATAAGAGGAGGACAATAGAAAGGCCCAATGTGGCGAGACAATAGGCGGGCCGGAGTGAGAACAATAGCCGGTCCGGAGTGGACCCAGGTGGTCACCAGACCACTGATGGACAGGTCTAGGCAATGCCAAGACGATGGATGACAGGGGAGTGTGGGCTAGGCCCAGGCCGAGGTGAATGAAGAGATGGGAGAATGTGTCGATGTCGGGAGTGGGGAGCACGTGATGGAGGGAGCAAAATAGAGGCGATTCGTGACAGTTTCCACCAATGATATGGCGAGCACACTAGCTTGTGATTTGACCGTTAAGTCGCTTGTTCTTCTTGCGGGGATATCTGGTGTTACGAATATATCTCGCATTATTCTTATGTGTCACGTCGAGATTCATTGTATTGACCGTATTTGGTAATGAACGCTAGGTTCCGGTACATCGCGATTGGACTTCCGTCTTGGGGTACTGATGTCTAGCCTGTTAAGTAGATCGTCTGCACTCGGTGTCTTATACTTGACTGATAATGAGTGTGTCGCAGCTTAGCTCTTAAAGATATTGAGTTCCTCCTAAAGGAGGGGACAACTTGAGTGGGGATATTCAGCCCTGGATGACCTATTATGGTCTGATGTTCCATGCTAGGAGCGCTTTCCTTGTCCTAGAAAGCGGCTCCGTGTTGTCTTTAAGTAGCTCGATCTGTTCTTGGCTTGCTGCATATTGTGGACATAGGCTATATAGAAATCACAAAATCTGGGCTTTTTAGCCATGTAATTCCATCATGCATATCACCGCGACAGGGACCGACCACCAACAGTCCGGAGGGCCGACTGTCTGATGGCTTTCCTGCGGGCACAACGCGCATATCGCTCGAGGGGGTTCCCCATGCTGTCCCAGACTAGCGATGGGGACCTTTGACGAACCACGTCCTCGACGCTGGTCATTGATGGGAGGTTGCTCAACTCGCGGGGCAGCCGGGGAGGGTGCGGGGAGGTCGAAGGGAGACATGGCAGGGGATCCTTGTCGGGGAGGTCTCAGAGTATCCGCACACAAAGTGGGAAAGAAACTAGATAAGGCCGAAGTCTGAGTAACTACCACATATGGATCCCGTATTTATACTCATTTGAGGCCTCCTACGCTTAGTCTCCGATGGATCCGACCATTGGCCCGACCAATGCGTCGGAAGCGATCGATCGTCAAGGAGGAGGCGCCATCTGCCGTCCCCGACGAGTACCCGCCCAGTGAGACATCGTCTGATTGGCGCACAAGTTAGGAGGGGGCGGGATCGGACGGCGCCCGACTCCCGATGAGCGCTTTCCGATCTAATAATAGTCGGGTCGCGTCATACCGCCATGCGGGCGCACGCGAGAGTTATCCCGTCGGTCGAAGAGGCCCAACGTGGGCGGGGCAACGACAAGGAGACTGGTGAGGCCTGATCCTAGTACCCAATGCGGGCACCGGCAATTCCCGTGATGGCCGGCTTCGGCGTTTTTACGACAAGAGGTGGCGCTCTACTCACAGTTGTCGGTCCCTCCGCCGAGAGGATCCCGGACCCGGGGACGCGTCATAACATATGTCTGCAGCCAGAAAAAAAGCTTCGAAATTCTGTCTGGGCATGTGACGTGCCCATAGTGACGAGCCAATGGTGTCCGCTGTCATGAATCTTCGGGAGTTGGGTGGATCAAGAAACAGGCACATCCAACCACTGCGTTTTCTCCAACTTGTCAGATGTTGGGTACTTGGTATAGATGCAAGTGACAGAGCTCATACCTTCAGATAGCTCCTCTGTATTGCTGTTGATGGGTGAGTCTAACATGGCCCTAAATAGATTGAAGTGTCTGGGCGTAAATCATCTGTTGTCAACTTTTAGACAGGTATGTGTGTAGCATACCTTAGCAGCTCTGAACTGTTCAGCCTTGTTACCTGTAAGATCTAGCTAGTATTGTGATAACAGTCATAGCTGTACACCACATACACCATATGCGTGCAATGGTCAAGGTTAGGGTTCCACTTTAGGAGTTCTCCCCTGGAGTGAACCGGTACATTTGAACCCTAACCCAAAGCCTCTCAGCAGCAACCTCAGCCTGCGTCTTGACGACAACTACCAATGTGCTCTCCCTCAACCAGCCGCTATGGCATTCTGGACGAGTTGGGGCCCTCCACCGTCTCCACCCTGCCCCAATGGTATGGATGACGTTGAAGGATTTTTCACGCGTCAGCCATCCCTCCAATGGCACAGTCAGACATGTAAGCCCTTGAATGGAGGCAGCCACGGCCACAGGCAAGCTGCTTGCCTGCTGGCAAGCACCGTTTGAAGGTGCAGCTATTTTTTTCCTCAACGTATATTCTTACTGACATTTCACGGTAAGACTCAGCGCTCCCTTGATGGAGCTCGACAACAATGTGCTGTCCGTGGGTACTGGTGCGTCTCCATGCTTCTCTGACCTTTGTTCTGCTCATACAGTCAAGGAACGTTTGACCGGATAGCCATTACAACTGACTCAGAAAATGGAAAATGGCGCTGCAAAGGGTTGCTACACTCCTGGTGCTTTTTTTGTACTTTCTTTGTCTGTATTGTGCTGATATCCACTGCAGATAGCCCGTCAAGAATCCCCGAGGTCATCGAGTGGATGCGCGTCACCACGCCAGACCTGCACTGGCTCCTGCATTTTAAGTGCTACTGCAACACCATTCTCATCCCCATCCACTGGAGCGCTAAGCTGGACTACCTCCAGGGCAAGCGTGGCATCGAGAAACCAAGGGAGTCTGGTAGGTGGTGGTGGGCCGGTGGCAGAGGGCGGTGACAGCAGCGGACGGGGCGGTAGGGCGGACAGGCGGGGCGGGATTTAAATTAGACAAATGTATAGGCTCACTAATACCTGAATCATATGGACCATATTACGTGAACAAATTGCACAGTATAGCTTCAGGTGCACACAATCATTGCGAGACTTATAATGTGATGATAACTGGACTATCAGAGCCCTGTACAACTCAGGGAACAAATAATTACTGTCAAGGCTATCCATTACGGGTACTTTGGGTGTTATGGATGTTTTACTTCCAACCGTAATTCTCATGTACTCCGACGCGTTATGCGGTCAGATGTCAGACAGACAAAGCTGTCTCACACAGTGATAATTACGCCTGTATAGCCACCTGTCCGACATCGTTCAGAAAGCAAGAAACGCAGTGAACGTTTTACGAGAAATGATTGTGCAAAGTCCCGATGTTGTTGGCCTAGGGTGTAACAAGAACGGTGTTGCGAGTTCTTTCAACACATGCAACGCAACCTCATCCATCCAACAAGAAGACGGGAGCAATCAAAAAACACCGTAACAGAAAATATGAGCGTACGAACAAGAATGTCAAGGCGTATGAATGTAGGCGAGGTATGTGGATGTGAGGAAAACAAAGTCCGGTCTCAGCGCGAGAGATGGATGTAGCTGACAAAAAAGGGGTCTTTGCAGTATATGGACTGAGGGCATCCACAGTGGCACTGGCAAAGGAGCGGGGCGACGAAATCAGCAAACACGACAGGCGGATCCCGAGCTCAAAAGAGGAAAAGAAAGCAGTGCATCTACCCACGGAATGTGATGTGGAGGGCTGGTGACAGAAACAAGGAGAGAGAGAGAGAGAGGCAAGTGTGAGGGATTTGCATATGTGAGCATGGAAAAAAAAATGTCACCGGTTGTAGACGTTCAGTGGTCCAGACCGATGGGGTATGCGTCTACGCCTGTTGGACCTGGTGTAGTAAGCCATGCAGTGCCGGAGTGCGGGAGAGACAAACAAGACCTCTCCGCAAGCTGCAACGAGGGTGAAGGACTCGAGGGGCCGCATAAAAATGCGCTTT
Source organism: Strobilurus orientalis (assembly GCA_019915145.1). Classification (NCBI taxonomy): domain Eukaryota; kingdom Fungi; phylum Basidiomycota; class Agaricomycetes; order Agaricales; family Physalacriaceae; genus Strobilurus; species Strobilurus orientalis. The sequence goes on along the minus strand of JAHLML010000005.1, from coordinate 2,801,373 downwards.
GATGATAGCACCCAAATTCAATATGTAAGACACCCAGACCGATGGGGTATGCGGGCCACGTCTGGATTCTAGTTTCGAGCCATGCACTGGGAGAGCGCGCACTGACGAGGTGCGTACGCAGCGGAGAACCAACTATGTAGCGGAAGAAAAAGACTCGAACACATCGACTCGGGGGAAACAATTGTTATGAAGGCGACACACCCGTTGGGGCATAAGGCGGTATGTATGGAGGGAACGGGGCGCAGTGTAAAGGGCACTTGAACACCCAAACAGCCTGCTATTTCCGGCCGAGGGATGGAGGTAGGGAGTTGTTTACACGACACGGGTGACGGAAGAGTATCTGGAGAGAGGAGGGTCTGTGGGATCGCGCACCTCAGTTAGATATCTAACGAATGGCAGGGCAGAACTCTACTCAGGCGAGTGCTTCCGCCCTTTAGATCCAAGAGTACTTAGCATCACGCGTTTGAGCTCAGGCTTGTGAGAGACGAACGTGAAGAGGCAAGGGACCGGGGTACACGCGGGGTGTTCATTGACTTGCCATCACGGCGACGAGCGTGGTGTAACACGGACGACGACGATCAGGCAGAACACGGACGTCGACTTACATTAGCTAGGCTGGCTGGAGAAATACAACAAACGCTCAGCCACAACTGTCGAACATGGTAACTTGACTAGGCTAGCCGCTAGATCATGCTACGCGGCGATGTATGAAGAAGTCGTTGAGCGTCATTCAACACCACAGAAGGAATCCTCAACATTTGGCCTGCTCTCCGGTGCGTCCGGGCTCGCGGGTCGTGACAGGAGCCGTCCACTATGACTGTGGCGTCGCGCGTACCAGCGGAAGTTAGTGGGTCTCATACATATACACACAAGGCAGGCTTTGGCGCATAATCCTGACCCCGACCGGATGCTTGCGCCCTCGCCCGCATATTGAAGGCAATCGGCAGACGGATTCGCGCTTGCTCCTACCGCAAACTCAGACTAGTCTAGGCAGGGTATTCTATCTGAGTACTCTGTTGCCTTCATCGGCAGATAACAAAGATCCTGAGGGAATAGGCTACGGATGGAAAGCCATACACCAGTCTTAAACCACTGGCAAAATCCATCGTTAGATTCGTTACACCATTCTTCTCTGTACACCAAGGCTTGTTCAATTTTCATTGACAGCTACAGCACATTGTTCCGTCTCGAGTCTCGAGACAAGCACTGATCATGAGCACCCCGACCAACAAAGAAGTGCTTGTCTTCGGTGATATGAAGTCTGTGCCCTCGAGAGACATGGACCACCTGCCCGCCTGAATCCCGGGGTCTTGCAGAGATGTCAATCAATACATACTTTACGCTCCTCTGGTTCTTTGTCCGTCCGCCTGTCAATAGGTTCTCTTTGTTATAGTACCTTGCTCTCGCCGTTCGCCTCGAGGCGGGGATCCTCAAGGCTCAAAGAAGTTGAAGCAAGATGGAAGACGGAGAGAAGAAAGAACAGGAACGACTCAAAAAAAAAAAGCTCCCTCTCCTATGTGTTCCCTCCTTGAAACGCCCGCTTGTTCGCATCGATGGTACCTGAGGGAAGGACTATAGGAAGATCCTTATCCAGGTTTTTTTTTTTATTTGAATGTGACCAGTTGGTAAAACTTTCAAGCTGGGGGTGTCAGATGGAGGATGGATGGTCCAGTTCTCCCTCAGTCTATGTAGTTCCTCCCTATGGCTGTCCCAATCCTGCCTGGTGTGGGTATGAATTTGAGGCAAAGCGGGGTGTGGAGGACGAGAAGGACAACGAACGCGGTTGTCAAGTGACAAGAGCGAACGCGCTGTCCTCAATCGGTGCCTGAGGATCGAAGGGTCTAGCGGGTGACTAATCAAAGAGCTCTCTTTGACCAACCAGGACTACCATACATATACAGGGAAGAAAATGGGGCTAGCCCCACATCTTCTCTCCCTCTCTTTCCCTCCTTCCCACCAAGGAAGAAATTTCCTGTGCTGTTGGAGGCTTGAGGTTGACTCAGACTAGGACACTCCCATCACTGCTCCCATCATCATCACTATACCGCGACGCGTCTCAACTGTCTTCGCTACGAACTCATCGCCAGCATGGTTGAACTGGCTTTGTCGACGCCTCCTACAAACACCCACCCTCATATACACTTTGACTCGGAAATGGACACCCTCTCTTCCTCTTCTGCGCCCACTGTTACAGTCGCGTCGAGATTGAACAGGGCCGGTCGGAATATCCTTCAAGGTGCGCGTCTCGAGATGTTCACGAAAAGCGCGAGACAGAACAGGAACGGATGGTCTGATGTGAACGCAGTCCATTGCGCGCCTCTTTCGTCTCTCGTCTTTTATCTCATCCTTCTTTCTTTCTCATCCTGACCCCTCTTCTCTAACAGCATTCTTCGACAACGTCACTCCCATGCCAACCCATGCGCAGAAGCACGAGCTCATCAAGCAAGTGCACGCTGTCGGGAACGAGCACTACGACTACAACAAGGTCACCAGCTGGTTCGTACGCGCACGCTCAGCGAAAAAAGAAAAGAAGGCCAAACCGTCATCCGCTCCCGCTCCCGCGACGAAGTTGACCGTCGCCCAAGAAAAAGACCTACAAATGTTCTACGACGCAAGCAGGAAGCCCCTCGCCGCCGACCTCGTCGCGGCGTGGGCGAGGATGCTGCACGTCGAGCTCGGGACGATCGAGGAGTGGATCAAAAGGCGGAAGGCGTTCTCGCCCAGCGCCAGCGCGGCGTGGAAGCTGCCAACGCCCGGGGACGAGGATGATGCATCTCCGAGCAAGAAGAGGCGTTTGTCGCAGCCGCCCATCGCGACGAAGAAGGAAGAGATCGCGTCGCCTGTCATCGCGCGTCCTCCCGCGACACCGGCCATCGTTTGGGCATCTCCACTGGTTGCGAAGGTCCCTTCATGTCCACCAGTCGGGAAAGTCTCGCTGGTCGCGACGGCCCCTCCACCTACAATAGATGCAAAGGCCCTTCCATCTGCATCGACAGCAACGGTCCCTTCACACACAAACATCAAGCCTTCAGCTCCAACCGAAAAGGTCCTCCCTTATTCTGATCAATGATATCTGGTCCATTGACATCCCTCTCTTCCAGAGACCAAAAAAGCCCACGCACAGCCAGCGCATGATACGCGAGATCGCCAAAGGGATGGACATGGACGTCTACACCACCACCACCCCCTCCTCCATCTCCCGCGACGCGTTCAACGACCTCTTCGCACCCTACGAGACCAAAATGACGAGCTTTTTGGGTCTGGTGGGCTCCGGGAAGCTCGTGGACAAGGGGTGGCAACCTGATATGGTCCCGGAGCAATATCGTCGTGCTTGATTCACCAGCACCCTTGTTCTTTTGTTTCATGCTCTCTTTGTTCGTGTTCTCTTGCACCTTACGTCTTTCGCACCGCGTTCTCACCCCCGATACCCTGCATCCCCTCCACATCCATACCAATGTCTGTACTTTACCATCACGGGGCGCACACGCGCACACATACGCGGTATGTGCGCGTGCGCGCCCCGTGATAATGACAACGACGCACGTATTCTTATCATTGACTGCAAAACTTGCAGGGTACTCTATTGTTTTTTTTACTTTATCACCTCCACATATTACATGAATTATAGACATTACTTTTGCTTAAGGCCGTGACGGTTTATGATAGATCTGAATCAACCGTTCACAAAGTCAAAGAACTGACATGCGGCCTATGTATGGAATAAAGAGTCGGATTCGGCAGGGACGTAGGATTCCACGAATGAGACTCTTTGGTTGTCGCGATTGACAACTACTAACACGAAAGCACAACTGGCTTGTCGCCGTATTGTTGGCTGTATAACGTGCATAAGTATTACACAAGTATTAATCGCCACTAGGGTAGTCGACTACAATTACCAACGGATCTCTTTCTTTCCTGCTATCGGTGGTCCATACCGTCTCAAAGTGGATGCCTGAGGAGAGATGCGTTGTATGTAGGTCCAAAAAACACCAAAGAACGACTATGATAGATCTGAATCAACCGTTCACAAAGTCAAAGAACTGACATGCGGCCTATGTATGGAATAAAGAGTCGGATTCGGCAGGGACGTAGGATTCCACGAATGAGACTCTTTGGTTGTCGCGATTGACAACTACTAACACGAAAGCACAACTGGCTTGTCGCCGTATTGTTGGCTGTATAACGTGCATAAGTATTACACAAGTATTAATCGCCACTAGGGTAGTCGACTACAATTACCAACGGATCTCTTTCTTTCCTGCTATCGGTGGTCCATACCGTCTCAAAGTGGATGCCTGAGGAGAGATGCGTTGTATGTAGGTCCAAAAAACACCAAAGAACGACAGCAGCCCTGACTATCGGCCTGATGGTCTAGTAGTATGATTCCTTGTTAGGGTGTCGATCTCGTAGAGTGAAGGCTTATCGAGGAGGTCCCGGGTTCAATTCCCGGTCAGGCCCGTCTCTTTTTCGACATGAACATCTGAGGACCGGGTCCGAGATCGAACTTTTGGCTTTGAGATCTCAGATTCGAGAATCGAGAATCTTCTATCATTCAATCGTCGGATCGCCCGACGCCCAGTGTCCACCGCGGGCAAGCGTCAGGTCAAACTGGTTACTACCAGGACTCAGGACACCAATGGTATATGGCATCCTGCGGCGTTTTCAAGGCGACGTTGTTGTCGGGCGAGCGCTACTCGTCATCATACTCGCAGGGCGATGGGTTTTGACCGCCACGATGCGCCACACATGAATGGGTCCGTGAATTCGAATGAATGTCACAGGCTTGTGTCCTCTGTCAAGTAAAAAGACGCCAGCATCATTGTCCAAGAAGTCTCATCCTAACCCAACAAGATGATTGCACTATCCGTCAAAAATGAATAATAAAAAAGATGTGACACAAAATGAAATGACTACTCAAACATCCTGAACGCTCCCGCCTGTGAACATCGCCTTCAACGTCATATCGTTCCTCTTCTGCCTCACCCGCTCCGCCTCCTCGGCCCCGCCCGTCATCTTCAGCTTCTTACCCCCAACAAACTCTGTCAGCTCCGCCTGCAAATCATCACTCCGACTCTCAAGCTCCTTCTGCCGATTCCGCTGACTCTCCTCAATGGCCTTCATCCGCTTCTCCGGGTCCACCTGGGCGCCACGAATCTCCAACATCACTGTGCTCAGTCCCGTATGGCCCTCGTCCGGCGGTGGAGGCCTGAAGCTCCGCAGCTTCGCTTGCCCCCCAGAGGCGCCGCGCAAGTCAATAACCTTCTCCAGATGGCCAAACACGTCCTCGAGAGCCTTGTGGTCCTCCAATAGATCGTTGAGGAACTCCTCCTGATGGTTCAAGAACTGTTGCTCTTCAACGATGTTCTGCAACTCCTCCTGCCAGGTCTTCTTCCACATCGGCTTGACCGTCCCGATGTGCTCCCTCAGACTCTCCAGCTCAGCTGCAGCCCCGTCAATGCCTTTCCGTATCGTTCCCATATACTGCGCCTTGGGGGTGATATGCCTCTTGAGGACATCCGCCTTGACGGTCTCAACGGTATCCTGCAGCTTCTCCACATCCGTGAGGACATTCTGGCTCCGCGAGTCCAAGTTCTTCTTCCCCTCCTCGATGAACACCCGCGCTCCGCTCACACTCACGTTCGCCAGTTGCTTGACGGACTGAGTCTGTGTCCGAAGCGTCCCTAACGACTCCTTAGTCGACTTCATAAACTCGGTGTACATCTGCCGCATGATCCCTAGATCGCGCCTCAAATTCTGCACCTCGTCGAACTGCGTCTTGAGATCTGTCACCACACGCGAGGAGTACTCCGAGAAGACTGAGCTGCCCGTCATTTGTGGCTGCAGCGACTGCCCAGTCATCTGAGGCATCATAGGCATCATCGGCATCGAACTGGTAGGCGAGGACGGGCCATTCGCGTGACCAACGAATCGTGAAAGACGCCGGGCGACCGTGGCGAATTGCCTATCCGTAGGCCTGTTTGGTGCTGGTGTGCTCTCTGCAAATGGAGGGACAAGAATCGGGGACACCATTGAAAGCCTATGACTCTTCTCATTGTTCGCAGCAACTGTAGACCTCAGCTCCTTGATGTCCTGCGATAGGGTCGATATCTGTGTGTCGATGTGCTGCTTTATTTGGTCCAGTGCTGATGATCCTCTCTTGTGAATAGCCATTCCGAAAGACAAATTGAGACTTACGTTCAATGTTTAACGACAACAAACATTTCTCCTTAACCTCGTCCATGTCTTCGAGCTCATACTGCACCCCACTCGATGGGTCCCGGATGTATATCGCCGGAAAATTCTCGAGCCCAGGATTATATGAAAACCGATCCACGAAAAGCACCCTCAACGACGAGAAGGACAACCCTGGCTCGATTGTCGCCTTCTTCACTTCCCGACCCAGCTGCAAAAACACTGTGATACTTGTCGGATCTGCTTCTGGTTCAGGTGTGGTGGGTACAGCAGCAGCAACCGATCTTCTTTCTGGTGGCTCGGGTGTCGGGGCCTTGGGTAAAGGAGGAACAGGTGGTCGTTCTGGCGTAACACTCCTTGATATTGGGGGCCTCACAGACATGAAGCCCGGATCGGGGGATGCCATAGGAGACTCCTCGTCGTCTACCTCGGTTAACACTGCTAGCTCCCCCGGTGTAAGGGCCGACGACACAGCCATCGAACGTCGATTGGCCTGTCCACCGCGTACAGAGCGCTCTCGCGTCGACGAGCTGCCGGTCATCTTCGATATGTTATATGTCGAGAAGCGCTTAGATGCCCGCCGCTCGAGCGTGTCGCTTTTTTTGAGTGCCGCAAGCGAATTCGCTATCGCAGGAGCATCCATGGGAGGAGTGTCTGGCGGGGGAGGTGTAGGTGTGGGTGTGGGTGTAGAGGAATCAATGGACTGAGGCGCAGTAGTGGTGTCTGGGCTGGAGGGTTCTACAACGATAACACTTGGCGTGGAGGGGGGTGATATGACCGGCCTGTCGACTAGCGAGTATCGCTTGACGCTTGCTGGTACGGCAGGCTGTGAAGGCGGGGTCGACGCAGGAGAACTTGCACGTATACTGTTCGAGGATTCTTCCCCCTCGACAGTGGGCTCGATATTCGCGTGAGGGATAGATACATGTCGGCGGTGGCTGCTGCCCGTGGCGCGATCAAAAGGGTTAGGTAGCTCGTTCGACGTTGCGGTAGGTGTTGATGTTTCTTCGGGAGTAAGAGAGGGTGACGTTATCTGAGGAGAGAAGCCGCCGATGAAGCCATTGCCATTTGCTTGTTCACTCCCTGAGACCTCTCTTCTCCGTCCAGAAGAAGGCATGCTGCGCCGCATCTCTTCATCCTCGTTTATCGTTCGTGAAAGCTGGCTTCGATGTGAATGTTCTCGTTCCCTTCGAGAAGAGCGCGACGAACGGCTCTCTGTTCTTTCATGCCCGGACGGCTCTGACCCTCGTTTATGATCGGACACGATGCGCCGATATATAGACTGCTTTCCCCGAAGTCCTTGCAATAAATTGGTGATGATTTGCCGGACAGTGGGAAGGTAAAGCTCCAGGTTGTCCTTGCTGGGTTCCTCGGCCAGACACTGTTCGAGGACGGTCCGCAGATCGTCGGGCACCGTGATCAGCTCGCTGTGATATGGTTCGGATGATTAGAAGAGGTGTGACGGAGATTGGTTCCAGGACGCACTTCATCTCGATGTTGAACGCTGCAAATGCAGCCACTGCAGCGTTGAAATCATTTCCCAACCGAACATAGACATCGCTAACGTGAACTTCGTCGACTTTGAGCTGACTCCATTGTGTTAACGCCTCGAGCAGCTGCTTTATGGCCATGAGGAGACGTGTAACAGCCGATTCCACCGCGGGCTATTGTATTTGTGTCATTGGATCGGTATTCAAAGGGGAGCCAGAGGCCACTCACACTGGTTGCAGCTGCAGAACGTGAACCTCCTCGGCCTGAGCCAGAACCGGATAGACTAGATGAGGAAGAATGCATGTCACGTCGGGATACATGACTTTGCCCAGAGTTTGACCGACTCGACGACATGGACATGGCGGAAAGAGGTGTGCATACAGCACGGAATGGTGAAGTCAATTGGCAAGCAGGTGTCGTTCCCAAATCGGTAATCTATGGCCGGGGGCATCGCCGCGTGGCTCTCTAGCCTTTTGAGTCACTTTATCTCCTCGCCTTCATCCCGTCATGACCGCTTTTCTTGATCTGAGAATACACGATGTCTTACAGACTTAGACAGGCAAAAATAACTCTTCTTGCATGTCTCGAACTGGTTCACGCCACTTTCATTGGCCCGGGACCCATCGAGTCTCTGGATGCTTTACGGTCTTGCTAATATCATCCAATGGAATAAACGAACATCGTCTTTGCTGGATACGGAAAGCACGCCAAACTCGTAGTACATCTACTTGGCCGCCGGTGTAACCACCTGGATAAACCCGTTGTATCCCCCAAAGAGAGAAGCCATCCCAGTCGGCTTCTTCCCCGGTCGCATGAAGGTATTCATCTTAGACGCCCTTTTCAAAATCTGAGATTCACGCGCCCAGGATTCTCCTCTGGCTGCCTCCGGCGACAACCACAACGGGATAATCCCTCTATCAAACCGATTGCACATTTCATAGTAATCCGTTGTCGCAAACGGGATATGATGTTCAGCAGAGCCCAGCACAACGGGTCTCCACGGCGGGTATGAGGAAAGACCGGCATTGAGTGCGATTATCGCGTCGGGGTATGGCGCGTACGGAATGTACGTGCTCATCTCGCCGTTGAAGATGACACGGATGGACCCAGCGCCGCATTGCTTCGGGGCAGTGTACTCGAAGGCGGTAGCTGTTTCCTTGGTCTTGTGAAATTTGACGGCGTAGGTGACGGGTGCACCATACATGACTAGATCAAGGTCAATGCATGGTAGCAGGAGAGCCAGTTCTCCGAATCTAAACGTGATGGGTATGGCGCAGTCAATATACATAAGATGATAACTCACAAAGGACCGAAAGTTAGCTCGCTCTAATGAGGGTGTTCTCGTAAGTGTCGATGCAAGGGTACCGAATTGAAAGCACGTGCCTCAACGCCCACAAGGTGCACGACCAAACGTTTCCTCGGTCGATCCAGTGTCATCTTCTCCCTGTTCACAAGCCCCAGCTCTTCCAGACACCTGAACACTGTGAGAGGCCAATGCAACATCATCGCCGCGGGACTCTTCATCGACAACTTCCGCCATCCATAGTAGCTCGCCCAGCTATTGCCGAACTGTAGCGGATACTCGGGCATCTTCCCCTCGCGTCCCGTAAAGTCCAGCCACGGGATCTCTGCGTCAGGAAGTCTCCAATTTTCTTCATCACTCAGTTGAGGGAGCCATGGGTCAATGCTGCAAGACCGGCAGGGAGCGCCGGCGGGATGCTGGACGTGGACCTTCCAGAATCCGAATGCTCGACCCACTCCGCCGAGATTGCGTGTGTGCACGACAGCTTCGAAGGCGGCGTTGTTGAGCACAGCGTGCGATGGGATTCTTGTGCCCCAGGGGAACTGCTGGGTCACGGCTTCGAGTGCAGGCTGTCTCGTTACTTCATCCTATTGTCAAAGCGAGACATGAGCCAAGGTGAAGCGTTCATATCTGAGATCCTACCGACCTTGACTTCATCGCACTCCGGCGAGTGTCTGAAGTTATGATAGCTCTGACAAGACTCGCTGCAGTAGTATACAACGTTGCACTTCGGGCAAGTCACGACCTGAATGATACCAATAAATCCATGTCTTGAATGAAGAAAATAGAAAGAACCTGGCCGCGTATCGTCTGGCTGCAGGCATAGCACGATTTGGATGCCATCCTGGTATCCAAGAGAAGATGGAGGCGTACAGACGTACAGAAGGCACATAGCTTTATATTGTGATGGGAAACAATAGTCTGAGAGACTCTTTGTGAACTGAGACTTTTTATTGTGTCAGAGATAACGCCGAGAAGAAGAGGTCTGAAACCTCAGGCCCATAAGGCTTAAGGTCAGGAAGACGCAGACTTCGAGTGTAAGCGGAGGCTTACTCGGACGCGTTATTTACATGTATTTACCGATCGCTTCCCCCACATTTCCCCACGAGACTGCTACCTACTACGCCACCTTTCTTCCTGACCACCACCTCGCACCTCATACCTTACTCTCGTCTCATTATCTCGTTATCCAGAGTACGTGCCTTGTGTCTGGTGTGATCTTTGAGCTCTCTCTCTCTTTCTCTCCTACACTTTACCTTCGTGTTGTCGGTCTCCCTACGGGAACCGTCTTTCACTTTTTTTTTCACAATTTGATATGCAGATTTGTTATGTGAAGGGCGAGGATAACTCGGTTGCGGATGCTCTCTCTCGTTTGCCTCCGGACGAAACTGATGTTACAGATGAGGACCCATTAGAGGTTCCGTCCTGGCAGGCTTGGCTACAGCAACACCCAGTCGCCACAGTCCGGACACGGGTGGAGATCACTGCGGACACGCGATTGCTCGATCAAATACGGAGCGGTTACTGCGAGGACGCGTTTTGTCAGAAATTCGTCTCTGGTCAACGTATTCTGCCTGACGTACACGAACTTAACGGCTTATGGTACATTGGTGACCGTTTGCTTGTTCCAAGGACCGGTTCTGTCCGTGAAGACTTATTTCGGTTGGCTCACGACGTGCTAGGGCATTTCGGTGCCGATAAGTCATATGCCGTGCTACGCGACGCGTATTATTGGCCTAACATGCGACGAGATTTGGAAGAAGCGTACATTCCCGCTTGCGAACCTTGTATGCGCAATAAATCTTCGACGAAGAAGACTGCGGGACCTCTTCACCCCTTGCCCGTGCCCGATAACCGTGGTGACAGCGTTGCTATTGACTTCATTGGCCCACTCCCATTGGATGAGGGTTTCAACTGTATTGCTACCTTTACAGATCGCCTCGGCTCGGACGTTCGACTCGTTCCCACTCGTATTGACCTCACTGCCGAGAAAATGGCCGCCCTCTTTTTCGACCATTGGTATTGTGAGAATGGGCTACCCGCCGATATTGTTTGTGATCGCGACAAATTATTTGTATCTAAATTTTGGAAAGCTCTCCATAAGCTGACCGGTGTTCGACTTGCGATGTCGTCCTCTTTCCATCCCCAGACCGACGGTAGCTCCGAACGAACCAACAAAACAGTCAACCAGTCCATTCGATATCACGTTGACCGTCAACAGAAGGGTTGGGTGAAGGCGTTGCCTCGCATTCGTTTCGGTATCATGAACACGGTCAACAAGTCGACCGGTTTCTCGGGGTTCCAGTTACGCATGGGTCGTTCCCCGAGGCTTCTGCCTCCGCTGATTCCTGGCCCGTGTCCCCGCCGGGAGGATACCTCCGCATTTCAAGTGATCGAACAACTGAAAGAGGATACTGCGCAGGCACGCGATAATCTTATCAAGTCTAAAGTCGATCAGGCGGCCTCTGCGAACAAGCACCGACGCGCGGATTTCAAAGTTGCGGTCGGCGACCGCGTAATGTTGGCTACTTTCCACCGGCGCCGCGATTACGTGCTCAAAGATTCTGCCCGCGTCGCCAAGTTCATGCCTCGATTCGACGGTCCTTATCGTGTCCTGCACGCCAACCCCGAGTTGTCTTCTTACACTCTCGATATTCCGGAGGGTTCCATGAAGTTCGATACGTTCCACATCAGTCAATTGCGTGAATATGTTCCCAACGACGCAACCCTGTTCCCCTCCCGCGAACAGGCTAGACCTGGTCCTGTTGTCACTGTCGACGGTATGGCCGAACATTTGATTGACCGTATTCTCGATGAACGTAAATGGGGCCGTGGAAAACGCTATCTCATACGTTGGGTGGGTTATGGGCCTAGCGACGACGAATGGTTGCCAGGGAGAGACCTCGCAGATTGTGAGGCCTTGGACGTTTGGGAAGCTCGAAAGAACGATCGAGATGACAACCTCAACACCGACGACGTCAATGCCGGCAACCTCAACACCCACAACAACCTCAAGACCGGATCTCACAACTCGATGGATGGGGTCTAATTTTTTAGGGGGAGGAAGAGTGTAAGCGGAGGCTTACTCGGACGCGTTATTTACATGTATTTACCGATCGCTTCCCCCACATTTCCCCACGAGACTGCTACCTACTACGCCACCTTTCTTCCTGACCACCACCTCGCACCTCATACCTTACTCTCGTCTCATTATCTCGTTATCCAGAGTACGTGCCTTGTGTCTGGTGTGATCTTTGAGCTCTCTCTCTCTTTCTCTCCTACACTTTACCTTCGTGTTGTCGGTCTCCCTACGGGAACCGTCTTTCATCGAGTCGGAGATACTATCCTTGATCGGGAAGTGAAATCCTGCCAAGAAGTGAAATCCTGCCGGTATTTCACTTCCCTATAGCGCGTCTGTAGTCGTACGGTGCTCGGATTTTCTCACAAGATGCCTTTATACATAAACAATATATGTATCCATTGACAAGAGCACCGAATATCTGTGTACCGAGTACTGATTTTTGAACCGCTAAAATCGAGGCGTGATGCGATTTCACTTTGCATCAACGTGCGCCCGCGATGTTTCTGGAGCCCGGCTAGTCCTGAAACTTCTCAGGCATGTTCTGTACATATACCGGACAGAGATTGGCACCAAATGTTGGGGTAGAACGGCCGCACTCAATGCCATGCCTCGTCGAGAGCGGGAAGTGCAATCGAGAGTGACGAAGTTTCAAACTCCGACGCATTCGAGCGATTTCACTTCCTGTTTTTCGAGGCTTTGAGGCGAGATCCGGCATACGCGGCAATGCTGGTCACAGCTCGTCACGATTTCACTTCCCCGCCAGAACTGATGTTGTAATCGCGGTTGCACTGGCGAACCTCACTGACCTCGTAAAAATCTGAGACTTGGTGAGCACAATCTAAAGTATATATTCTGCTTGAAAATCGATTTCCAGAGACATACACAAAGAATTGAGCTATCGCTACCTGCTACAAAAGCCGATTTCACTTCCCGATCAAGGATAGTATGTCAGAGATATGTCGCAGTTCCACCCCAATTGTCGACACAAGACGAACAGCCCGTTAGTCATAACTTGGATCATTGAGCAATGAGGAACTTCCATGGGCAGAGGACGTCATTCCGCCGGCGTTTGAGGCGAGAGATTGCCCATGCTGTGATTCTGAAAAGAAAGTCATGGAGGACGCGAGGCTAGGGTCCCCGCTCACGAGGCCGCAAGATGCGCCACACTTGCTGTCTCTAGATTTGGGCATGCTCCGAACAGACCCTTAAATCGCTGGTGTGTAGCTAGTATGAGAGGGACACCAAAGCAGCTCACTATTGCTCGATTGACCGGTTTGGCCAGAATCAACGCACAAGGTCTGAGACGGATGCAGGTTACTTAGGAGAAGATATAGATGATTACGCATTGACTGCCATCACGAGGATTGCACACAAAGACGCCCGGCCCTAGGCAATGGGAGCATTGGGAGGAAGCGTCGTAATAGTGCAGAAAGATAAAGCAAAGTGCTGCATATAGGAAAGCAGGTTTAAGCAATGAGTGCAGGGAGTCAAGGACCAGGGGAGATGGTATGATACTTGGAAGGAGCCAATCGCCCTAGCTATCACTGCCACTTTTGCTTCTGCCTTGCGGTAATCGCCTCACAAGAAGAATTTCAGATACAATAGACAACAATACAGACGTACAGTATTCAAATCGACAGCCAACGTTCATACAGTCTTTCGACCAGTGGCGACGCACCAGTCGAAACATAAATCAGAGATAAATTATATGCCGCCTCCTTTGCGAAAACTTCGTCCTATACAACAGTCAGACATTCAAGTTGTAGGGTGAAGCACACAAGGAGCTCACCGGTCCAAGATCAGTCGTGCTTGCCTCGATCTCAAGCACGCGCTCGTAATGTCTTGCGGCATAAGTAAAAAGTCCTGCACGCTAATCAGGTTACACTTGAGTTGATCTAAGAAATCTCATACCAAGCTGATGGAACGTTCTCCCGAAGTTATACTCCACTTCACTGAGTCGCTTAGGATCGACTGACCGAAGTTGTCGGTAACGCGTGAGGAACGCCATAGCCTTCGGCGCCGTCAGTATGACTTACCACAATCGTCGAGAGAAAAGCACTCACTTGAGCCACGAGATGATGTCTGTTGTCCGACTGACGCTGCATTGCCCTTCCAACGGACGCAATCACCAACGACAGGCAGATCATAGGATCATCCTGGCAGTAATCGTACGCATGCAGTAGATAGACTGGCGGCTTGTATCAGCATTGAGACCCAACGATAGCGAGATGCGACCTACATATAGCGCTCTGGTAGCTCTTCGCAGCGATACATATCTGCCCATAGATAGCGACCATAATCGGATTCTGCTTCGTCGGGAGAGGGAACGCAGCACTCTTCTCCTTGTCCCCATTCTGATCATCGACGTCCTCATCTATGTCGTCATCCTCAGCTTTGGGCGCAGCGATCGTGGCGTAGCGTCGACTGATTGGGTTATACCGCAGAGCCTCTGGATTTTTGACCGCCGTATCGCCAAGCTTGAGTTCGCGGAAGAGATGCTTTTGTAGTGTTGAGGTGATGAACGAGTCTGTGGGTAATAAACCACTCGAAAGAGATGCAACGAGCAGTCGAATGGGCTCGTTGTTGAACTGGTGTGAGTTGATTATCTTCCTACACTGCTCTACGACGATCCCGTATCTTTGAGCGTGAATGGCACAACCTTCACACTATGTGAGTAGGTGTACTTTGGGTAGCTGTTCAGGCACTTACTTGTGAGAGCCACTCGGACTATGACCTGCATGTCGCGGGGCTGGTAAGGAGGAGACAGCATGATGTGTCGCAGAACTTCATCAGCCAGTTCGTATTGATCCTGCTTCGTGAGATTGAAGCAGTACTGCCGGTTTGATGGTCAGACAAGAATTAACACCTGGATGATTGAAGGATGTACCGTCAAGAAAATTCGCAACCATTCAGAAAAGGTGACACCGCGGAAAATATCAACTCTGCCAGAGCGATCGACTTTGGCGTTCTTTCTCGAGCTACTGTCGGTCTCTGGTAGGTGGAATTGAGACAAGACGCGAAGGAAGCGAAACAAATTGCGCACCCAAATCGAGGTGAAGCCGAGACACCATACGATCTTCATCAGCTTCGTGATCTTCATCCTGCTTCTTCTTTCTTTGGCTCCTTGGGAACATACCACGGAAGGGATTATGCTGCGCGGATGGGTGTCTTTCCTTGAAAGAAAGGAAAAGAAAAGACAAACCTTCCCAGTCATGAATAAGTTCCTCGTTTCCCTATAAGTCTCAACCATCTTCTCAGCCTCCATCATCCACTCCCTCAGCGCAGTCTCGTCGCCTTGCTTCATCTTGCCCCAGACCTCCTTCAGCCGTTTATAGCCACGTACGATCTCTGCTTCCTTTTCCGCCTCGAGTTGTCGGAGCTGGGCGGACGTCAATCGATTCTGAGGTTTGACAGGAGACGATTTGGTTCTTGTTGGTGCTTTTTCCTCGGCAAAGAGGGACCCTGCTGCTGTTCCGTCGTCATTATGTGCGGCATTCTTGTCCTTGGGCTTCTTCTTGCGTGAATCGATGACTACGCGAAGATTCAGTGAGCAGAGCATAGAGAGGAAGAATCATTTTCACCTTCGTAGACCAATGCAAGCGCCTTCCGGGGTTCGTTCAATATCTCATAAATCTCAGCGAGTTTCATCTTGGCTTCGTTATTGGAAGGATCGACCAAACGGACTAAGACGAAATCGTGTCAGGTTCAGTGGAGTTGAGAACGGTAACAAACACATACTATGCTCGTATACATCGACGGCCTCCCGAAGCTCGTCCAGCATGCGGAGACATGCCGCTGTTTGCATAAGAACGTAAAGACTACTTGTCTAGAAAGGAGGAAGGTCACTGTAAGCCGTGTCAAGCTCGCTTGAAGGACACTTACGCTAGCATCCGAACCCAATAGTTCGTAGATAGGCCGCGCATCCACGTACAACTCTCGTTCGTAATAAGCATCAGCAATCTCAACGAAAAGTGCCGCGTAGTCCAGAACATCTTCATTGAGAATGATGTCGGCATGGAGCTAGGAATCGTGTCGGCCAAAAGCTAGGCATTGACTCGCAAATGCACTGACCTGACTCTCTTCAATATCGCCCATCTTGATACGAGCAATAGCCAGTCGATGTCTAGCATTGACATCAAGCTGATACCTCCCAGGTTCGATAGCGCCACCTGCCCGACGCGGGATGTCAAGATCTGGAGGGTCATACTCTCTATCGTCGTCGCAAACATCCCAATAGCGCTGCTCCCCGCGTCCTTGCAACCACCTACATCCTTTCCGAATGACATCAATCGCACTCTCGTATTCGCCCAATGTGTTGTACAAGTCCGCGAGGACGAGGATCTCCATCAATGCGAAACCTCCTCCAGGAATCTCCTCAGTTGAAGATGGTGCTGGACCTCGACCAGAGGGATAGACTTGGCAATAGTGATCGAACGCTTGCTGGAAGTAGGAGGCGCAAGTTGCAAAGTCGCCAAGTTCGATTAGGATGGCACGCAGTTCGGACAGAATGGACAGCTCGTGCGGAAACTGTTTCAAGATGCCTCTGTATGCAAGTTTGGCCTGAATCTTTGTCAGTGTTCGATACTTGTGCGAAGAAGAAGGAACGGACGTTTCGCAAATCTCCAATCTCCTTGGCGAGAACTGCGCGTTCCCAAAGCGCGTCAATATTCGTCGGGTCCAAAGTATGCGCTTTCCGGTAACAATACAAGGCCTGTTGGTTGTACCCGAGCTCTCTGTAGAAAATGGTCGGGGAATGGTTTCCTGATTAACCGTACTGTCGCACCTAGACTGTCTTGCAAGACGGTCCCATTCCTCTGCATCGTGGCGAAGATGAGCAGCCATTATACGAAGCTGCAATGCTTTCCCCTCATTCTTCATGTCGGAGAAACACTGTGCCAACACAGACCACGGCGCCGCCGCCCTCGGCTCAATCCTAATAACCTCGAACATAATCCTGATAGCTTCGGGGATGTCATTGTCGACGTAGGCCTGGTTGCCGTCCCCAATCAGCGACTTTACTTGCTGGGACAGTACCGGACCCGCGGCGCGTCGTTTCTACTTGGATGAGCGATCCACGCTTCGAAGAGAGGTTTGGTGCGTACTCCTTTGTGCCTGCGGCCAACGCCAGACGCTGCGCGAAGGTCGTCGCGGAATTCGGCCTCCTGGTCCTCGATATTGAAATCCCAGTCTTTGGCGAGGCCGGGATCGTCATTTCTCTGGCGGATATTTTGAACCAGCCGGCTGGGGGTGTATGAGAACTCTGGGCTCAGAAGACTGTAGGGGGACGCACTCAAAATCCCCGTCAATTTCACGCTCTGCAAAAGTAGCGCCTGTGCTGCTACCGCCGGCCTCCTTCCCTGACTGGTAGTCTTCGTCTTGCGAATCCTCGGAGCTCTCAGAACCGTCGGTATATTCCTCGGAGCTGCTGTCTTCGTGATCGTCGTCGTCAAACATGGTGGTTCAAGAACAAGTTGATCACGCCGGGGCGGCGGCTTCCTTTTCCATAATGATATATCGCCCCTCCAGTCCCCAGCACCGTTCAAGAACGTGTCTACAAAATGCTTCGTATATTATTAAAGTGCTAATGTTACATATGCTACCAATATCCACAGATAAATATACAAACACCCTACGATAACGGAGGTGCATTCCGTCCAGCCAAGAACATCTCATCCAGGATCTCATCCTTCTCTGTGCGCTTCCATGTCTTGATGGTCTCGCCATAATCCGACATCTCGTATATCCGGAAGCGACGATCAAACCTGTATTGTGATAAGCACAACGACAGTTACGAATCAGCGAGATGAGCATACCCAATCTTGCCGTAGCCAGAGTACGACCCTCCGCCACCGAAACATAACCAGACACCACTGACTCGTCGGCAATTCTCCGTTACTGTGTTGATATGATTAGCAATGACGTGCAGGCGATGAGAGAGACGTACTGTGACTGTGTCCGTTCGCAATGACTTTCACCTCTCTCTCGTTACTGGAAGGATCATGTTCGTTCGCCATGGCTCTCATAATCCCTTTCTCGAAGAATCCGTCACTCTTCTTTGAGTTGCCTGGCCCCTCGAGGCCATGAATACCCACATCCAGAGTCTTGCCGGTTCGTGGGTCGGTGTCGGCAGGAGAATATGACTCTGGCCTTGGAAAGGCATCAGTGAGACACAATGCGAGTAGGCCAAGTCAGCGACATACAGAGGAATGTGGAAGAACATCAGCGCATTGGGCTTGGCCAGCTTGGTCGTAGAAGGGGTGACCTGGTCCCCTCCAGACTGCCGACGGTCCCAGGAGTCACCGAAGTCTTTCGCAGTATCCGGGGTGAATGGACGGGCAATGGCATTGATGGAACCTGTCACAGTCGAATGTCAATCCATGATCCTTGTACTTCTATGGCTAACTCACTAGATTGTTGAAGGAACCAATCTATCTGACTCGTACGAATATAGTCATAAGCGGTTGGTGTGAATGCTCCCCAGAAATTGTAGAACCCGCTGGTATAGTCGCCTGAGTCCAGGAAATATAGCGACAGAAGGTGCGTCTTGGAACTGAGAGACCATTCATGAGAGCGTTTCAGAGAACAAATAAAAAGCACTCACGGGTCTGCGCTCATAACCTTCAACATATAGTTACCAACGCCATGAATATCTTTGGGCCCACGATCAACCAAGTTATACGGAAGACCCTTCATCAACTCCATCTGTCCCGCCCGACTCAAACCCACTTCACTGTCGTGGTTCCCAAAGACAGCTGCCCACGGTATCTTCCTGGCTAAAGCTGCCTTTGCGAACTTGGCCAGAACGCTCTTCGGGTCCCATGATGTGCTTTGACCGTTCAACTGATCTCCACTGAAGACGACCATGTCCGGTTTCTCCATATCCAGGACATACCCGAGCAGGGTATTAGTGAGGTTGTCCGAGCCGACGTTGTCTGGGCAGGGAGGGGCCACATCTCGACAGTATCCTTTCGAAACCGAGTAATGCAGGTCGGCAATTTGGAGAATCTTGAAGGAGCCGGAGTGGGAAAAGTGGAGGGGAGGGGCACGGGGAGGCAGCTTGACGCCACGGCGGAAAGTTATCCACGTGTCCTCAGTGTGTCCATTCGAGACGAGGGTTGCAGGCTCTAATTTGTCGAAGCCATACCACGGAATATCGTCCCCATAAAGAACGTCTATCTCCGTGACGATCTGGGCCTTCTCGTCGGGAGTCATGGAGCCCGCCGTCTTTCCCAACTTGTACCATAAATACAGAGGAGCGGCTTTGAGGACACCAGAGCGAAGGGAAAGGTCAGCTTTATGCCATCCATCGAGGGATTCTTTCTCGGGTAAGAGGCGGATGTCAGTGATGAGGTTGACATCCTGACGGCGCGTACGCCTGTAATATATATTCTGCGTTCATGCGGTGTGTAAGAACGCGAGAGTTATGCAGAGGTGACGGAGGACTGACGAGGTATCCAGTGAGGTATCCAGCTTCAAGATTGAGATTCCTATCCACACGAATCTGAGGGAACTCTGTCAGTTGAGCGCCGCTATTAGCCCTAGCCCCCAGTATATGGGAGAGAGGGAGGGAATATGGATAACACGAACCCAATTTCCTCGGATGGCGTCTTTCTCTGGGGTCGTGTCTGGTGCACAGATATCGGGAGCGTAGTTGGGATCTATGAGACATCTGGTAATAGCAATCTCGGAGACTACGACGCGGACACGTTAGCTAGATTCGTGTCGAGGAGATGAAGTCATACGGCCAGTGTCATGAGGCAACAGTGGCGCCCAGACGTCCAACGGGAGACTCGCGTAGTCGACAGTGTCCTCCGATGTGACGTTCCACCAGTCGACGCCCTCTTGTGTACCGCTTGACGAAGTAGTAGATGGAGCTTTGGGTACATCACTTTCCGAAAGTGAATCCCAAGCCTGCCATCCCAGACGCTGTGATATTCCTAAGTCGAAATCAATGGGTCAGAAGCCCTTTAGAAAGTAGGTTGCTAGACTATACCGGGTCCTGGGTTTGGTTGGTAGAGGATGAAAACATAGGTGAGCATCAACGAGAAGCCGATGATTGTTATTATCGGGGTACACGTCGACCTCAGCGCTCGGAAGAAGCGGAATGCAGTAATTGGAGCCATGTTGGCGGAGCCTTGAGAGGCGTCTGCAGAAGAAAGGAAGCGAATGCAAGGAGCGGATCGTCGTTGAGAGCGAAGTGTTGCGTGCCTCACGTGCCGCATTTTTCTTTTGGTCTCGACTGTCACGAACATTGTCGAGGTTCTCGACAGCTTGCCGTCGCGATGCTGGGCCCCATACTCCGCCGCCTCTACTCGACAGCGCCGCCAGCCGTCCCCCACGCGGCCCAGGTAGCGCGAACGGAGTCGACACCACTGGCTGTCCGTATCCGCCGCTACGAGCAAACCAAGGAAGTCATCGAGCGCGGAGAGACCGATGCCACCCCAGAGGGTCTCAGTCCTAGCCAGCACGCTCGCTATCTTCGCCTCCAAAAGCTAGGCCGTGTCCCAAAGACGCTGTCTCCTGCGGAATGGATAGTGCGCGAGACGGCAAAGCGTTCGCGCATTCGCGGCACTCGGACCACTGTCGTGAATGGGGAGCAGAAAGTTGACTACGTCGGTCAGACTATATACCTCCCCAACATTGTCTTCACCCTTGTCCGCAACCACACCCTTCCCGACGAGCCGTACAACCCATACGAGGCAACTTTCCGCGTCCCTCTAAACATCACCAAAACCGACGTCCGCTCCTACCTCAAATCCGTCTACGGCGTTGACACCACCTACATTCGCACCGACGTCTACCGTCCTGCCAATCCCAAGCGCGGCCTTGAACAGACAAAAAAGGCGTACAAGCGTGCAGTAGTGGGACTGGTCGAGCCCTTCTACTACCCAGACCGATACGAGGACATGACCGCAGAGGAGAAGGAGGTGCATGATACGAAGCTGGAGGAGTCGTGGAAAATAAAGGAGGCGAAGGCGGAGACCAAGGTGTTAGGCAGGCGGCTCAAGACCGACGGGCACAAGAAACCAGTCAGTTATCAGGAAACTTCGGGACGTGGAAAGATCCTGGCTATCATCGCGGAGCGGAGGAGCAAGAGGGAGAAGTTGGTGTCCGACACTTTGGAAAGCTGGAAGACCAAGCGCGCGAACAAGGAGGTTATCACGCTCGAGCCAGCAGACAGCCAAGTACCAAGTATCGATGCACCTGCCAGCCCTTAATCTATATCCTAATATTGTCCATCTCATCCGTGTTTGTTAGTCTGGCAAGATCTAGGTACGTGTTGTCTATCTTCTTTTGCGTGCCAAGGCAACCCGCTTTGCCTTGCGAGTTGGAGTTTGACATTGGCTATGTAAGTTCACTTCTTTCCTCTTTTCTATGACAAGTTTGGCTTACTTGAACCAGCTCTATTCTCGCGTCACAAGCTTTCGATCAAGTTGAACTTGATCGCAAATGTTGTTTCTCTTGCATTCACACCCACCATCCTTTACGTCTTTTAGCTAGCCCAGATGCTAGCTGCTCTTTATCTCGCCTTTTCTCTCCAAGCTCTTTCTATCTATGCGAACTCCGACTGTCAATCTTTTCATACGTCCTTTGCTGATCTGGATGGATTCACGCCCGTCGGTCAGGACAACACCTACGGCATCGGCGAAAACGGGCTCGAACTCTACTTGCAAAGACCTGAAGGTGCCATCAAGACGGCTAACGGCGTGAATAACAAACTCAGCGAAGGCGCGACTGTCAACTCGACCTTCTTGTTTGGGTACGCTCCACGTTACACGGGTTCCGTATTCCGCCTTTGCTGAATCGGCCTTACAGCAAGGGCAGAGCCTTGATTGAGATGACCGCGCCGAGTGTTGCTGGCGTCGTAACAGCAGCTATCATGATAAGCGATGGTATGTTCTTTGTCTGTCCTCCCTAGTCACGCTTAGCCTCATAACCGACACAGACAACTCTGGCGATGAAATTGATGTTGAACTGCTCGGGAGTGATACAAGACACTGGCAGACCAACGTGTACGCTCCGCAGAATGCCCGTGCGGCGCCAGTGTACGGAGTCTTTTCTTCTGTCGAGCGTGTCAACGATCTCAGCGAGCGGCATACCTACTTTATCGACTGGAACGACGAAAGAATACAATGGGGAGTTGATGACCACATCACCAGGACTTTGACGAAAGGTTGGTCTGTTTCGGGTATCCGTACTGCTCATGCGCTGAGACTTGTACGCGGCAGAACAAACTCTCCGAGACGGAAGGTACACTTACCCGACCCATCTTATGCGGATCCAGCTTGGTATCTGGGATGGAAGTGGGGCGCCTGGAACAGCAGCTTGGGCGAAGGGTCCGATTGACTGGGAGAATGCGCCTGAGAGCATCATGGCTGTAGTTCACAGCGTCGGGTTGGAATGCGGTACGAAGGTTGGGAGGTGGGCCAGGGAGATTTAGTGTTCTATTCCGGCGGGGTCAACACAGAGAAGACTTATTACTGTCCACATACTAATCAACGACTATAGTACGCACATGCATCTATGTTCTCAAGCTTATACTACCTCATCTTGGAGTCGCGAGGATATCGCCTGCGGCCACTCTTGCCTGTGACCTTGGTTATCTCCTAGCAGCATGAGATGTTGCACATCAAAGTAACGCGGACTGAGACGATGCGGTATTGTTAGACGCTGTTGAACGGTCTTGGACGTTCTCGTCCCCACTGCACTGACATCCGCCGGTTACAGTTCCATTTGAATCAATGAGCGCCACCGTCGGCCTTAGCCTCAAATATACGAGTGAAATTTCAACGTAAGTAGGTAAGTATCTCCCATATAGTCCCACTTTCTGCAATCGGCTGTTTGCTTCCCTTCGAAATGGCGTCGGTGAACTTCTTATGTAGAATCAGTCCACTACAGTATCGTTGAAGACTGTTGAACCGTCTTGAACGTTAGTCTGCCTCATGTTCCCAGGTATCCTAGGCCTGCAGACGCATGATCTTGATCAAGCGGCTTAAACCTATCACCGAAAAAAGCTATGCGGGGTGTCTAGAGAGACGAGAAGCTGCGGTGTAGTACTAGTTGATTATAGGCTGTGCAACCAATCATGTAACATGTATATAATACAGTAGAAGGACTCCTTTCAGGCAAGGGGGTTTTGGTTAGGGCGTTTATTGAGTTGGGAATACTCGGCCAGCTGACGGGCTCAAGCAGGTCGATGGCCTACAGTGTTTCCCAACAACACTAACAGAGCTCGAACTTGGAAGTCAAGGGGTGTGAGATTTCTAGATCTCGGACATCCCATCAGGCCACGCGAGCGCAGCTCGGTGATGTCCGAGCCGTCTTCGGATCAGTAACGGCAGATCACAGCAGCCTCCGTGAATGTCGTGAACATTTCGTGAACCAAGTGTGAGCTGTGACAAGGGGTGTGAGATCGCTGGATCTTGGAAGTGTTCTCACGACCCCCCCCCCCCCAGAAAAGGAAGGTTCTTGACAGCGGCCAACAACGGCTGTGTGAGCGGCATCGAAGGCAGTCAGGGTTACCACACCTTTGTTTCGTAACTTACCGTCATATCAACGCATAGCAGCCGACTTTCCTTCTTTCGCGTCGCGTTCGCGCTCTCAAAGTGCAGCAACAGAAATGGAGAATACCAGGACGTTCTCGAAGATATAGAACGTCTCACACTACAGGTCTCGAAGTACATACAGGTAGAACTCGGACATTAGGATCACTGCCAGAGGATGATGTATTCTTTAGCTCTTAAATATGCGTATTCTAGCTAATTAGAAAACACTCGTTGTGCCATTGTTCACGCTTGGTTCACAGTTCACACTTAGTTCACAGCTCACACTTGGTTCACGAAATGTTCACGACATTCACGGAGGCTGCTGTGATCTGCCGTTACTGATCCGAAGACGGCTCGGACATCACCGAGCTGCGCTCGCGTGGCCTGATGGGATGTCCGAGATCTAGAAATCTCACACCCCTTGAGCTGTGAACTAAGTGTGAACTGTGAACCAAGCGTGAACAATGGCACAACGAGTGTTTTCTAATTAGCTAGAATACGCATATTTAAGAGCTAAAGAATACATCATCCTCTGGCAGTGATCCTAATGTCCGAGTTCTACCTGTATGTACTTCGAGACCTGTAGTGTGAGACGTTCTATATCTTCGAGAACGTCCTGGTATTCTCCATTTCTGTTGCTGCACTTTGAGAGCGCGAACGCGACGCGAAAGAAGGAAAGTCGGCTGCTATGCGTTGATATGACGGTAAGTTACGAAACAAAGGTGTGGTAACCCTGACTGCCTTCGATGCCGCTCACACAGCCGTTGTTGGCCGCTGTCAAGAACCTTCCTTTTCTGGGGGGGGGGGGGTCGTGAGAACACTTCCAAGATCCAGCGATCTCACACCCCTTGTTGGAAGTCGTGGACGGTGGGATCAATGATCACGATCGGAACAAGGTACTTACCCTGAAGTCCCCTATAGTGCCTGGCCCACTTTTGTTCCCGCCATGTTCTCGTTCACCTCGCTGCCCACAGAAATCCAGTTCGGATGTCTCACTGAACTGGACTCAGTCTCCTTGACTCGATGTCGCCTGGTTTGTCTCCTTTCCAATCGAAATTGTCATATGTAGCACATCTTGAGCTGATCATTGACCGACCCATAGATCTGCAAGGCGTTGAGGGCCATCGTGGATAGCTCGCTCCAGCTCAAATATCGACTGGAACTCCATTTCGACAACTCCATAGACTTCAGCCTGGGACGCGAGTCTACTTCGGATCGCTATAAACGACTTCTAGCCTCACGCGAATCGTGGGGCAATCTTAGCTGGAGCAAAGCCATCAGTGTACCCTCGCGCGGTGACTGCAGTGCATACGAAGTAGTCGGCGGAAAGTTTGTCAAGATGCTTTGGGGGACTCAATTCTCTATCTTAACCCTTCCGACGACCACCGCCGAGCCACTATTCGAAACACGTCCGGATCTCACAGGTGTGATCAAGGATTTCGCTATGGATCCAAGTCAGGACGTTATTGCATATCTAGAGGACGATGCTTCGTGAGTTCTATACAGCTCTATTAGTGTTGTATTCATCTTCTCTAGGCCTCCGTCACTCACAGAGGAGAGATTGCTCAAAATGCACTTCCAATCATTGTCTACCCTCAAAAGTCACCCGGAGGCAACACTCCCCAACATTCCTTTCATCATACCCGTTGATGCGCTGTGGTCAAATGTATTGGGAATCGTAACCATCCAAATAGTCGACGACGTTCTAGCACTGTTCATTCGGAATCTCCACCACAAACCATCACGCCTCATAATGTGGAATTGGCGTAGCGGGGTGCTATTAACCGTACTGTGTCATTCTCGTTGCTGCTCATTATTCTACGCGACTGACTTTGTCTGTAGGACGATTCATCCCACAAGGTTGTTGGTTCTTCAATTCACTTTGGCTTCCTTGACAAGAAAACATTCGTTCTTGCCTCTCCTCATGGCCCCGGCTACCTTCGGCTCGCACAAATATGTGAAAAGAGAGTCAAGGCACGGGCCATCCTGGAATTACCACTTGTGCAAGACGGAATCAAAATCGACACGATATCCAATCACTCAAGTGCACTTCCACGCAGGCCAAAAGGTGTCTGTCCCGACCAGGATAAACGAATACAAACCTTCGCCATCATCTATGATGCTGAGGTTGAGGCGCAAACAACACATTGCTTGTTCGTCCATAACGACTATCTGCTGCGGCACTTGCCCTCAGATCCTTGGCAGCCCGGTGACGGGCCTACGATATCCCCCTGGCTAGCTTGGGGACCACAATATTCTCGATTCGTTCATTTCCCAGGCGTATTTCACTGGATGAGGTGCGTCCGTCGCTTACAGCGTGGCTTAGGACTCAATCAGACTGTCGAACAGATACGTTTCCGGTCAGAAGGTCGTATGTCCTGCATCGACTATCGAACCTGAGGAGATCCAAGTTTATGACTTCAGCCTCCATCCCTCTCGCCTCCTTCCTGATACAAATATCCGACGAGTGATCCTGGACGAATCAGTTGTGGACAACGATACCATCTTCGAGGCCCCGGTTCATTCTAGACTGCCATATTACGCTTTGCAACGAACTATGCCAGAAAGCTACTCAGGATTCATGATAGATGAACACAGCATTGTCGGGATGAAGGTGTGTCCCACGTGAATCTTGCTGTCACACTTGAACTGAATGTACGTGTCTCAGACGATGGATGGACCTGACGGCTTAGAGCTCGACAGTATCGACACCTATTGCTTCCCAATCTCATATGAAGAGCATATGTAAGTTATATGTACAATACTGTATTTATAGACCCCAAATTATCACAACGCGCTTCTAGACTCTAGAGAAAACCTGGGCATCTCTCACCCGTAGCATTTGTCGACCCACCACATCGGGACTCGTTCAGAACTGAAGTGGATACGAACCTTCCAGACATTGTTCTGCCATCCTATCTCTAGTCCTCCAAACCGTCTAGCTGGTCCAAGCAAATCACTTCGCAGAAAGTCTCCACCACCCGACGGCTGATAAGAGCGCGCATCCCGATTTCTCGTCCACCTAGCAGCTTCCAGAATTGACCGATGACCGATGTGCATCAGGTAGGTCACCTCGTTCGAGGTCATGGGCTTGCTGAAATACTCATATATTCTCTCGAGAACCGTGTTGAGCATTATGATTCCCGTCGCCTCTAACTCCAGCGGCTCCCACTTCTTCATGTCTACCATGAATTCCACCGGCAAACAATCGGTCATGAAATGAATGTTGCGTGCATGAGCAGAATCAAATGCATACGTGGCCGAGAACGTGGAGAACGGGAGTCGACGATTGGATGAATCGACTAGCCGTGCAGTGCCGGGCTCATAAACAACGTCCCAGAAGAAAAAAGGATTGTTGAAATAGGGGTTGACAGCTGTTACGATGTCCCAAGGCAATTGGGTTGGAGGCTGCGGTGGCGAGGAGAACTCTGGCATCGCCGGATATGGCGATGGGAAAGCAAACGCAGTCGACGATGGTATGACAGGTGCTTCGTCTGGGAACACAGGTATCACCGGCGGAATCACAGGAAGCACTGGCCGGGTAGGTGCTACTGGTGTCGAGGGTATAATCGGCTCTTGTGCAGGAAACGGTGCCAAGGCCCCAGTCTCAGACGGACGAGGCCCTGAAGAAGGTGGCAGAGGCACATTGTCCTGTCTCGAAGAGGAGGGATGACTCCGAGAAGATGGATGTGGAGGTGATGGTGGGATGACGGGTCGAGGAGCGCTTCTGGGGCTGCTTCTAGGGGGGGATGGCACGACGGTGGTTGGACCAATACCCCCATTCATCAAGCTGAGAAGCTCGCGAAATAATCGTCGAGCCCGCGCTGGGTGATCTGATATCGTATTGATCATGTTCTGATATGTCTCCTCGACATCTTGTGCACGATAGTTGG
Source organism: Strobilurus orientalis (assembly GCA_019915145.1). NCBI lineage: Eukaryota > Fungi > Basidiomycota > Agaricomycetes > Agaricales > Physalacriaceae > Strobilurus > Strobilurus orientalis. The sequence goes on along the minus strand of JAHLML010000005.1, from coordinate 2,773,866 downwards.
ACCGTTGAACTGGATGGATGTCAACAAGAATGCCCGAAGGAAGTGCGAATAGTGAAGCTCACAGATCGGTGCGAGATCATCGAGCGCTGAGCTCAAAAAAACTGAGAGGGCGGTTCCTACAGTCAGCATCGAGGGGCCAGGCAGCAGGCCGCAGACGATGTCCCGAGCCAGTATCAGCTTCTTCGGGCATGAACGATCATAGACTGTTTGAAAATTGTCGTCCTGAAGAGAGACGAGTTTTCCGATAGCATCACCATGGCTGACAGCACCAGAGAAGAGACACTCTAACCCTTGTAGGAGATCGAAGAACAGGCGGTCGTCGCGTCCATCCGGCAGTGCTGAGTCCCTGCCCCGAAGAGAAGGTACGCCAACCGGCCTAGCCTGGTAAAAGTGCTCGATTCTATCTGTATGGCGAGAAAGGCGAGCCTCACTCAGTCGTCGAGGGGTAAGATCGTGCCGGATGTCCTGGAGGACGGGCATGAAAGTTTCGGGTTGCACAACGGTTCCGCGCCAATACCAAGGCCGCGTCGCTCTAGTTTGTGGACCTACATTACTAAGATGTGTCAAGAGGTCTTTGCACAGATTTTGGGCCGTTGGTGGAGTAGTTTCGGGTCTGAACAAGTCATCCCGGAATTCGAGAAATGCGCGTAGTGGAGCACAACCTTCCTCTGCATGATAGGCGACTAAATCCTGGTGCCTGACTGAGCAAGAAAGGAGAGATCCTCGATACAGGAATGGATCTGGGGACTGATTGGACGCGCTGATGTGTGCAGCAGCCAGAAGGCAGTCATGCGCCGCAGCCGCGACGATATCGACGTAGTGCGCATGGAAGTCGCTAGCAAGAAATGTGGGGCGTACAGCGCCATAGCCGTAAGCGCTCATTCGGGTGACAGGATGTGAGAGGCAAAAACGAGGAAGGCTGTAGAATGATGTGGCACTCAACAGCTCTCTACTTGTGCACTTATACTCCGGTTATGTAACTGCTTCCGAATGTGGCTCATAGCCACTATTTGGGATTCGGTATCTGCGTTGCCTTCACAGCAATAACAAGACGATTATTGTAAAGGAAACAAGGAGAAAGGGACACACATCAGATCCCAATCGCGTTCCGAGGTGCTGCTATTGTGCACAAAACAAGGATTGTCGTTTTAGTCGCTCTCTCAACAGATGATGCAGTATCTCCCCTCGCGACGGGGTAGTAGGTGGCGTGCGCAAGTAATAATTGGATGACTGTTCTGAGGCTACTTTGGACCCGTGAGAGAATACGGTCATCCCGCTTCCCCTTTGTTCGTGTCTGCGTCTGCTTTCTTTAGGTACTTGGAATTATGTCGGAAGGTTTTATGCGAGCCTTCAGGCCTCCTGATTGTTAACTTCATGTCCTCCCTATTTCCCGCCCTGCCACCGCCCTACCTCCGCCCCCGCTCCCGACCCACCGATGTCCACTCTTACCGGCCTGATGGTCTAGTAGTATGATTCCTTGTTAGGGCGCATTGCATCGTATCGAGGAGGTCCCGGGTTCAATTCCCGGTCAGGCCCATAGCGTGGATCAGAGTATCAACGTCACTTTTTGCTTGAATATTAGTCTCGTGGCGCAATTTCCGGCGTCCGGACTCCGTAGGGTGGCGCAGTAAACCTCCGGGGGGTGTTAGTAACGGTATCGATACCGATCCCAATTTTTGCCTACGTTTCAAAACCGTTTCTAACAGTTTCGGTACTGACACGTGATTGATCCACGTGATGGGCGCGCCGCCCTCCCGACTTGATCCCGCCCATCTCCCGCTACCCTACCTCTTGTTCCACGGCGTTGCAAGCATCACGTGAATCTATCACGTGCCGGTATCGAAACCTACCTCCCAGCTGGCGAGGGTTTCGATACCGTATCAATACCGTTAAAAACCGCAGTAAACCCGAGGTGTATCGAAACCTAGGGTTTACTGCGCCACCCTAGGACTCCGCCCACTGCCCAGCCCCCAGGGCCCAAACTTCAAACTCAATAAATGTCTACCGTGACAGTTCACAGTTGACTTGTCTCTAGTAATCTCTAGTTTCTAGTTTCTAGACTCTTGACTCCTCAACTTGATACGTATTCTTGTCTCTGATTGAAGCTTCAAGCTTGCTTGCAGTCTCGACCCTTTCATGTAAAACCACTTAGGACGTTTGATTTACGGAAACGACTAGCAAATTCGAAATGACTGCATTCAGTGAGTTGTAGGGGTAATACATCGACGAGATAGCAAAAGACAACAGAACCCCAACAGGGTGATAGGTATAATGGACAACAGTGTGGAAGAGCTACGAGTACAAAAAATCAGCAGAGAAAGGAATGTACTTGTATCAGTCGCATGAGTCCACAAGCGAGTTCCTCGGGAAGGGCTGACCGTAGTCATCCCGCCAAGTAGTCAAGTTAGGATTCGAGTATGCTTCAATGTATCTGTAGTCATCATAAGCCCAAACCAAATCGAAAGCAGCGAGACAGATACATACGCGTTAATGTAGGCTTGTGTGGGGAAGTCATCTGGGTCACAGCCAACGTTGATAGCATCAGGATCCTGATAAACACGAATGTAATCTATGAGCATGATTGCAGGGAATGTGAGATGTTCCAAGTCGACCGTTCCGAAGTTGGTAGACATGCCGAGATTGGCGAGAAGATACTACACCGAGGTAAGTGCGAGTCAAGGGCACACAGAGATAGTCAAATTTTTTGACACACCATCGGCTCCTGAGGAATTGGACGCTGTGATATCTCTGTGCCAGAGTCTGGGCCCATACCAAGGCCGTCCAGACGCCAGGACGGTTTGTTATCCGATACCCATTCGATGTACTAGAGTGTGTCAGTTGACCTGCGAACTCGACTCGAAAGAAGACAGAAAACTGACAGATCCGTCGACACCTGGCTTGTACTTCATCATAGTTGTTAGGCGATTGAAAGATGGCAGGAGTCGCACTGACCTCGAATCCATAGACAGAGAAACAGCCTGTGCCAAGCTGGTAACAATCCGGATCCGTGTTTGTGACCTAATCGAAATCGCAGTGAGCGAAAAGTGCACACTGCAGATAGTTCGCCCTGCTACTGACCACACTAGCTGCTTGCTGAGTTTGACCGCCGATATACGTATTCAAGATAGAGATTTCATCGTCAAATATAGTCAAGTAACCGGTTTCATTGTTCCATACGTAGCCCTCATTGAAGGGAGCGAATTGGCCAGACTGAGACACTTGTCCTGTAAGAGGATCACCAGTAACCTAGTGGAACATGTTGAGACGCGCTGCGACGAAAGACCTGCTCGGAACACACACCTGCGCCTCTATCATATCAATCTCAGGTGCGCTCCTCCCGACCAAGGTTCCGTCAGAGTGGAATGGACCAGGATGACTGTCGGTAGGGCAAGTGCAACGAGACAGCTTCTGTCCCGGAAGGTACGAGATAGCGAAGTCGGATTCCTTATATCCTGAAGTGAGCGCAGCCTCTGGCTTGCCGTGAAGGGTCTGATTGGGCGTAGTTCCGACGTCGCAAGCATCGTAGGTGTACGGCCACTGTTCTTTGAATTAGTTACCGAATCCGAGAGCGTAAGATTTGACATACCATTAGGGTGTGTCAGAGTAGTTGGATTCGAGTAGAATTCAAAAGAAATTCAACGAGAATTGAGCTCAGGATTCAGCTTTGATATGCGCGGCGAATCCTGCCGAATCCAGATTCGGCGTCAACGGCAGCCCGATCGGACTTCGAAATTCTCATTGGGTGGCGCGCGGTGACTCTATCCAATTCCGCAAGGCTCCACACAATCTGGATATAATTTTGGGCTGTGATAAAACATAATATATCTATATCTACCATATTCCGAGCTCACCTCACCCCAAACACAGAGCCCCGCATACTAGGTGGAAAATACTTTTGTGTCATGGCAGGGATCGAACGAGTGACCACCAATTGGTCAACTGCGAGGACAGCCACGAAACGATCCCTGCGCACTACACGGTTTGCTATCGATCATACTTTGCACTCCCTCTCTTCACTGGAATCTCATGCCTACGCGTACTGAACGTCAACAGCTTGCCGATGCAGTCGAGAGGGCCTTTCTGGTCAACTATATAGCCAAGCTCGAGGCTGACAGCGCAGAGCGGGGAGAGGAATGGCATGCCTGGCTTGCAGAGGCGGAGAGAGACGTTGAAGACGATGATGAGATGGATGGCGCCTCAGACTCAGAATCCAGCTCGGACTCGGACTTGAACTCGGACTCCGACCTTGATTCTATCTCGGACTTTAGCGACGATGAACCATCTATGGCGGAATTTCTCATCGATACAGTTGGGGACGTCTTTTCCAAGCGCTACTTGAACGAACGCGTTGCAATCCCAAAGACTCAGCAGCTCTTGCACCTTCTTCTCCATGACTACAAGCTTCACCGACCGAAGATTTTCCGCTCATATCTTCGCATCACACCCTCCTGCTTTGATCAACTTGTCGATGCCATCAAAGACGACCCAGTCTTTCACAATCGCTCAAACAACAAGCAGATGCCTGTTGAGGAGCAGCTAGCCATTGCTCTCTATCGCTTTGGTCATTTTGGTAATGCAGCCAGTACGATGAAGGTTGCTTTGCAGTTTGGAATCGGGTATGGGACGGTGCGGCTTGTCACGACGCGTATCTTGACTGCAACATGCTCTGATGCCTTCCGTCATGCTTCCGTTCAGTGGGCAAGTCCAGAGGCAAAGGAGGCTGCAAAAGCATGGATAGAGGATGCATCGTGTCCGGTGTGGCGGAACGGATGGATCATGGTCGACGGAACCCTTGTGCCTCTCTTTCAACGACCTGCACACTTTGGAAACGTATGGTTTGACCGCAAGTCCAATTACTCCATGAACGTACAGGTAATGATCTTTGACAGTTGCCTATGATGCTGTTTTGATTATGTCTATCATAGCTCATCTCGACGCCCGACTTACGTATTCGCGATTATTCGGTTGGTCTTCCTGGGAGTCAGCACGACTCCACAGCATGGGCGGAGACGCGGATCCCACAGCAGAGACAAGTACTACTTGAAGATGACGAATGGGTATGGGCCGACTCTGCTTATCCTCTTACGACCTGGTGCATCTCACCATATAAGAAGTATGTCGCATTCAATTTCATGTCTTCTTCTCTAATTCCGGGGCAAAAGTTTACTTTTGCTCTGGTTGTATCGTCTAACGACGACGCAAAGCTGCAGGAACCAGGAACAGCTGAGAAATCGTGACCCTGTCACGTCGGATCAGTGGCTGTGCCCTCAGCTGCGCTTCTTCTTGCCTTATACCACGTCCGGCCGCAGTGCGCACTGTGTTGTGCCAACTCCCTGGCATACAGACCTTGGTTGCTTGGGCTATATGCCCTTGCGGCTTGTGCTCTGTGAACTCCCGAGCTCTCAATGAGTCATGATGGATTTTCGCGTGGGTCGTGCCTGCCTGTTTTTTCACCTTGCGTGTCCGACTCGTGTCCGACTGCACCCGCCTTTGGATGACTGCAACAGCCACGACATAACGGACGACAACGACAATGATACTCGCAAGTGTAGACTCACCGGCGCTAGGGTTTTGAGCCTCCGCTACTGTTGGCTGCCATCTGTGGCCTTGCAAGTCGGTGACGACTGCCACGAGCCCGGACAATGCCTCCGACGAGTAGAGCATGCAGAACATATGTCAGGGAATGGACAGCGCCGACGCAGGCCGGTACGGGCGACGCAGGACGCAGGGCATGGCAAATCAACTGATGGGTGCTGGCTGCAGCCCGACGTCAAATGCAGGATGCACCGCAGGTACAAGTCCTTCATAGCTTGTTTTGATAGTCTCTTACACCAAGTTGAGTATCTCGCCATCCAGCGACGGAACCCCCAGCGGCCACTCATTCAATGACATGTTCACAGAGACGCCCAACACCGACAATATGCTTGTCATACATGCTGTGCCCCTGTGCAGTCCTTCCACGCCTAAGGCGATTGACTTGCCAAGTTTGATCGCACTTCTTGTTTTCTTACCCCCATGATCACCATTGCCTCTGCGACAGCGCCCGCGCCCTCATATGCTATCAACTCCCCACCGTCACATCAAAATAGACGACATATCTTCTATCGCGCACTCGAGATGTGGTGAGCCGACGAGACACAGACCACAGCAGCAGCCCGTCTGCGCCAACTCTGACTCTGCAGCGCGACGGAAGGGAGCACCCCGCCCAACATGCGATACTTGACTGCCCCTGAAACAATCCCGAGCCGACGCCGCACAAAAGCCAACACGGACACAGTTAACAGGATTCTTCAAGTCTGAAGCGCGATGGATACGAATGATGCAAGATAAGTACTAGCCGTCAAACTGACCACGGCATACTCATTTGCTCAAAAGAGCACACTCATTTGCACAAGAGCACACGGCAGATTTGGTGGGGAGCCGTGTTCAGCAACTTGAAGGTGCCTCGCACGGTTTTTCTCTCTTTTCATTGTCTCTTACCTGACCTTAGCGCGCGCCGTTAGCAATTGGGTATACTGCTAGGTGTAGTGGACACCTCAGGCAACAAGTTTGTCTCTGCTGTTTCAAGTACACTAGCACCTCAAATAATTGAAATATTGCTATTTGACACCTATTTGCCCCGGAGATGCCGCGCTTGCGACGGCCCACCGTGATCTTCATGGATGGACAGGCCGGAGAAGCTGCTTCCAGTCAACACTCTCTTCAACTATCATGTTTCAGCTGTTCGCATTCGCTCTGAACATACTGTCGGTTTCCTCAAAGGACGCTGGTCATCTTTACGTGGTCTTCATATCTCTATTCGTGGTGAAGAGGGTGTTCGGTTTGCATCGCTGTGGGTTATTGCTTGCATCAACCTTCATGCATTTGCAATGGATCACGAGGAGGGTATCAACATGGAACATGATGCATTCTATCGGAAAGGGCGTAAATATCAGAGGAAGCAAGCACGCATTGAACGGAGATGGCAACGCAAAGTTGCGATGGAAGGGAATCCGAATGAGGGAATCGACGAAGAGATAGAGCTACTGGAAGGAAAGATAGCACAAGAAGAGTTGAAAGAGAAGCTATTCGAGTATCTAGGGGAGCCTTTAGTGTAGAAATCTACTGGAAAAATTGAGGATCTAATTGAGGGTTTTGCTCTGCTAGGCGCGCTGCAGCGTGACGCTCAAACATCCTAACCTCGTGTTCTCGAGCCTTCTCTGCTTCTCGAGCCTGAAACTCCAGCTTTGCCAGCTCCAGCTGATTGTGGCTTGTGTACCTAGCCTTTACCTGCTTCGCCTTGTACTTCTCCTTGAGTTCCAGCTGCGCAAGACGAGAGCTACGATCCTCCTGGGCAAGTGTGCTGATCTGATCCATCATCGTTGGCTTCTTGAGGCGTGTCGGAGTGTCTGAATCAGGAGCAGAGCGTTTCTTGGTACTGGATGCAGATTTTGAAGACGAAACCTTGCCGCGGGAAGCCGGAGTAACAGGCGCCTGTGTACGGGATGGAGAGGACATAAGCTCAGGAGGAGCGCTTCGGTTATCACGTCCACGAGAAGGCGAGTTGTCCTCGGAGTCAGAGCTTGAGTCCTCATCAGAGCTTCCAGACGACACCGAGCTGTCTGATCCATCGGACCCAGTACCCGCTTTACTACGCCCGAGGACTGTGAGATCAATCGATGTCTGACTGTGGGCAACACCAGAGCGATCGACGACGGGACTGGACCCGAGAAGCTCTTGCATCTCTTGATACCACGGAAATCGTTGGCGAACACCATCTGAAGTCTGTTAGTATTGAAAATAGCAGAAGACTGAGATAAGAAGCATACCCCAGACATTTGCGAGCTCTGTATCAGGCGTAATCTCGCCTACACGTCCCGTGCTGACCAGTCCGTGACCCGTCTCTCCAAGAGTCTTCTTCTCCTTCCGGAAGTCAACCTTCAACCTAATATATGCATGTTAGTCTCGAAAAGATTGTACTGTATGAAGAGACATACGCTTTGACCCGATTGAGAACAGACTTGCCAAGCTTCTCGATGTGTTCCTCCGTAAACTTCGCATTTTCGATGTCGACAAACATAGCACGAGCAATCTCCTCAGACACTGCCTCAGCCGTCATACCCCCGGTCTGCACATCTCCGGAACGCGCCTTGTCAAAGCCATATATCTGCCGGTAGCGAGAACTTGCGGAGATTTTCTGGAGAAGGGTATCCGTGAGTGTGGGATCTTTAGACCAACTGTTGACTTGCTCAGTAGTAGATCACATCAGACAGGATAAATTACATACTAAATGAGCGTTCCGGCGCGTCCTTTTTTATCACTAGCCCTCTGGGCGTCCTCAGCTGCTTGCTGCTTGCCCTTCCGACCTGGCTGGGAGCGAGCTTTGGCTTTTGACGGGCTACCAGAGGCCTTCTTGCTCTTGGTCTTGGTCTGCTTGTTCTTGAGAGTTTCGAGCTCCTTGGCCAATTTCTCCTTGTCGCGAGCCATGGAGACCAAATGGGAATCGGAGGGACACGCAGTATCCATCGCGTGCGCGCACGGACCGGATGAGAATTTCGAAGTCCGATCGGGCTGCCGTTGACGCCGAATCTGGATTCGGCAGGATTCGCCGCGCATATCAAAGCTGAATCCTGAGCTCAATTCTTGTTGAATTTCTTTTGAATTCTACTCGAATCCGACTACTCTGACACACCCTATTCCTTCCAAGCTTGCGCCGTATCCTGCACGACCCAGATTTCCCATTGTCCAGACTGCGGGCCATAACCCCACAATGTTATGAACACCGGGCAGTTGGACGCTCGCCTCGACGTAGCCACCAGTGAAGCAGAATTTATTCCAGGTGGTGACTAGGCCACCCTGGTAGTCGAGGCCATGGTTGGGCTTCTTTGAAAGGGTGATGATAAGGCTGCCATTGCCAGTCGTGACACCATCTGGAGAATACCATTCCATGTTATTGGTGGCCCAATAATGTAAGTCGACAGCTTCCCAGTACGGATCCTCTCCAGGATAGAAGGTGCGCCCATCGGTGTTGAATTCGTCGGAAAAGACTAGCGTCCAGTCCTTTCCATCGTTCAGAGATTTCTTTGTGCGAACGTCGTCTGGAGTCTCAGTGTCGACAAGTGCCCAATTGCCTGTCATCACAGGCACCTGCGCAGCGATGAATGGGGTGTGAAATTGCGGGGGATCGGCGACGTACCTGGCCAGTCGCGTTCACGCCAAGCTGCTTGCCAACGAGCCCTCCGCGGAGATGGTGATGGAAATTGAGTGCCGGATAGCCGACGCTGTTGTTCGGTGTGATGAAGACACGACCTCGGAAGCAACAAGACAAGCGCTCACAATAGTGTCAGTATTCCCAAGCAAAGTATGGCGAGGCATCCAAGGTTGGCTACACCTCTGCGCGACCACGTAAAGCCGGTGTCGTCAATTACCTTCCCGGCTTTCACAGTTGGATTGTGGATGGAATCATCTGGCTCCGGGACTCCTGGGCTCAAATTGGAGCCCCAGGTCTGTGGATCGGCGTGTAGAGAGTACTGACAGAACCTGTCAGCGATGGCCAATGTTCAAACGCAACTTATCTTTATCACTTACTTTACTCGATATTGAGGTGGTCTTGGACAGTTGTGAAGGATTTGCGACCGAGTATGGCGAGTCGTGGTCCATTACACTTGACTAATGCACGCGAATAAATTCACTAATTTCTAGGCAATTTCTACGTCGAGACATACTGTGGGCGTTGATGCGGATTTCTCGTTGAGGTGGGCGGTGGAAGACCCGAGGGAGGCGTCGGAGGGCCTGCGAGGAAAAGAAGCCATCCTACGGTGGGCGGAAGACATTTTAAATGAGCGAAAGGTAAAGTAAAGAGCGTCAGGCGAAGAGAATTGAGAAGAAGATGCGGGAACAGGCTATATTAGGTCACCAGCAGTTTGCATCCATTGTTCGCATGCCATCCGGAGCGCCCGACGGTGAAGGACCTGAACGGCCTGGCTCGAACCTTCTTCACCGGTCAGGTTGGCATCGAGACACCGACACTGACAGTCAACGGTGATGGGAAATGAAGTTCAATTCAGTTGATGACATGCCTGAGCGCCGAGTGACCCGAGCCTCCGTCTCCACTGACTCTGAGTCTCCGGTTTAGGGCTGTGTCAAAAACGTGATCACGTTTGTCACAAGTGTGAAGACGGCGGGGCTCCGCCGTTAGATAACATCACCATGTTATTAACATGTTTCTAACATGTCACGTGCGCGCGCAGCGCCAAAATTTTTGGGAGTAAAACACGTATTTCACAGTGAAAAACCTCTGTGAGAAACGCGAGGTGTTGTGAGAAACAGGCTAGCGGGTGTGGGGCAGGTGTCGGGGCGGGATCTGTGACCTACCGTGACAATTCTTTCCTGTTTTGGCATCATAGTCTGCAATCCTCAATTAATGAACTTCCGTCAGTGCTTGAACCACCTCCAACCTAGTAGCTGTCGCCGACATTGATCATGGTATATCACAGGTTTCTAACATGCATTTCTGAGGCCCAGAGGTGAGATATGTTTTTAACATGTTATTAACGTGTGAGAAACCGTGACGTTAATAACACCTGGGTTTTTTACACAGCCCTACTCCGGTTTGGATTTGACCGGTATGTACCATCTCAACGTTTCAACGTTCAGCGTTCGAACGTTCAGTATTCAACCCCAGGAGTTACTAACGTTGACAGTGCATATCGAACATAAGCCTGGACATGAGCAATTCTTTGCGACCAACCTACCGCTTTTTTTGGACAGAGACGGTACCTCTAGAGACGGTTCAAGGGCAGGCAGGCACTATGGGCTCGAGTAGACTCCTGGTAGACTCACGGTAACAAGCAAGTTCATGCGGCATCTGAATCACGACCGTCTAGTTAGAGTACCGAGGGGTATTAATATTGACAGTGATAGACGGCACTCGAACAGAGAATGATGATGAATTGTCTATCTAGAATGTGCAATGTATGTATGTTGGTTGTACAATAGTGTGGAAAGCAGCGCAAATTAGGACCGTAATGAAAGAAAAGAAAAGATTATAACTACAACAAAAGCGACGTGTCTGACCACGGATGACATATGCAATTTTATGAGTATGAAGGGGGACCTGGATGACGACTGAGTATCGGTATTCAGAAAAAAGCAGCCAAGAACATACCGGATGAGGACGATGCGTTCTGTAGAACGCTGATGACAGAGGCCCGCTCCTCTTCTGACAAGTTGTCCGCAAGACGCATCAAACCGTTCATCGTCGCTTTACGATCCTCCTTAGTGAGCTCGAGGAGGCGGCGTAGAAGGTGGTCAGCACGAAGCTGGGACACAGTAGCTGAGAGGTCCAAAGCCTCTAATCTTGTCGCCATGTCTCGGTATGATGTCTCGGCGTCGACCTCCGCAAGGGTGTCAAGCAGTCGGGAGCGGTACTCGTAGGTCGCACCTGGGCTCGCATCGGCGAGGTCTCGGAGGGCAGCTGACCGCGCAATCCGAGCACGAGCAGCCCAGTAGAAGTGTCGACGGGACTGCTTCCACACTGCCGGCTTAGCGCATCCCTTGGCTTCCATACGACCAGTGCGGCTGGAGAAGACTTCAATATCAGGAGGAGGAGATCGAAAAAGTTTAACTTACTCGTGAAGGTCAGCGAAGAGAAGAGCAACCTGCTTGAAGGTCGGCATGAGAATCTGCTCGCGCCTCTCAAGTCCAGCGTTGGCAGCGGCGCGCTCTTCAGGAGTCTTGGTTGTGTCCTTGCTGTCTTTCTTGAGAGCGGAGTACTCGTCGTCGAGCCTATCCATCAAACCAAGTAACTTCTCGCGACGCATCTTGATTTCGACGATACCCTCGGGTTCCAGAACACCGGCACGAGCGTCAACATCTGCGTACATCTCCATCTGCTCCTTGTTGATGGATGGGTCAAGCACGACCCAAGCGCCACCGCGAAGTTCGCCATTGGGGACGATGTAAACGAAGATGGGCTGCTTGTAGCTCGACAAGCCGTCAACAATCTTCGAGCCCTGCTTGAGAACCTCGTCGTACATGTCCTGTTGACCGCCGGAGAATCCACGCCAGTTCGCGAAGATGATAAGAGGAAGACCCTCCCTGTTGAAGTCGAAGATGGCCTGGGCAGTCTTGTAGGCAGAGTTGGGGTACCAGACTTGACCGGCCTCCATAATGTGTTGCTCGAAAGACGCCGGGTTGGCTGGGTCGGCGGGAACGACACGCTCGATAGTGCGCGTCTCGACGGCGATGACACCCATAGGAATACCACCGAGGCGGGCACGTCCGACAACCACAGTCTGTGCCCATCCGCTCAAAGTCTCTTGGAACGAGCCCTTATCGAAGAATCCACTCATCCACTCCGATGAAGTCTCGTCGACCTTTCCTTCGATGAACCAGCGAGGATCGTAGGCACCCTTGGGCGGAACGTAGTCGATTTCACGATCCCAATTGTCGGATGTCTCGAAGATAGGCAACGCTCCGTCCTTCACCTCTGGAACGTAGGAAATCCACTCCAGGATTTGAGTAGCACCTTGGAGATCACTGCTAGCTGTAAGGTGAGAAACACCGTTCTTGAACATGATTTGGGTGCCTCCGAGCTGCAAGTTGGAGGTGTAAACTTCTCGTCCGAGCACCTTGTTCAATGCACCGGCGCCAGTGAGAATGATTGGTTGACCCTCGACCTGGACAGCACGCTCTCCGAGTCGAACGAGGTAGGCACCAATACCAACTGAACGAGCAGTGACGAGTGTGATGGTAAAGATGTCGTCGTAAGCACGAGATGTTTCGCCTGCGATGAGACCGGATCCCTTCAGCGATTCGACACCAAGACCCTCTTGCAAGCCAATGATGTCGGTGATCTTGTGGCGGCGTTCACCGTTGACTTCGACGTCGACAGTGCGGACAGAATCGCCACCCTTCTCCTGGAGGGCCAAGAAGTTCTCGTGAGTGAGGTAAAGGTAGTTGACTCCCTTCTCGGGGTGTGCGTCGTCGTTCCAGGCGGCGGAGAAGAGAGGTACAAGCTCATCGGCGACGCCGAGACGAGCGCCAGAGTTGGCGGAGAGATAAATGCGAGGGATGCCATGCTCACGGGCGTACTGCGTAACGAGATAGAAGAACTGGTCTTCTACTGGTCCGAATGAGCCGATCTTGTAAGTAATGTCGTTGGCGACTGCGACGACACGGCGTCCCTTGGGGAACTCGGGGGTCCTCATAGTGAATACCCAGGCCACCATACCAAAGGTGTTGTTACCAGGTGCACGGTCGACCTCGGCAATCTGGTCATGTTCGTCGAGAACCAGTTCCTTCGACTCGAGGAAAGTCTTGGGGACCTCGAGTGACGAATCGTACTTGCGAGCCTTCGCCCACACGTTCTGCAATGCCTTGGAGAAGAGACCAGGGAAATCGTAGACGTAGGTAGTGCCAATGAGGTGAGCCTGGTAGCGCTTAGGCTGCAAGGACTCCTTGGTTGGGTACGTCTGGTGCACAGGCTGGAGGTGGAGGGGGCCCTTCTCACCAATTGACTTGAGAATGGTGTTGCCTTTGTCAGTCGTGATCTCCTGGTAGGCGTGATAATTGACGATGAACCCAGAGACGTTCTCGATGACACAACGGATGGGCGTGACATTGCCTTCGTCATCTTCCAAGGCTACACGGATCTCAGAGCCAGTGACATGGAGACGCCACAAGCGCTTGCCATGGCGTTCAATGAAGCCCGATATGGCGGCAAGAACATCCTCGTATGTGACAGCGAGGTTGTAGACGAAGTTGATGAAGATGTTGTTGCAGTCAGCGTTGCGGTGCTGGGCAGACACGAGTTCGAGCGCGTCCAGAACGCTGGTGACAAGGCGGTCGGTCTCCGAGATGAGGTACTCGGCGGTGCTCATGGTGCCGCGAAGACGTCCAGGGCGAACAAGAGCACGGATGAAGAAGCGGTTGTCCAGCTGGTTCTCCCTAGCTACCGCGTGATACATGTGGATCTGCTTGCTCTCGACGAAGACAGGTTTCAACTTGTAGTTGGAGAGACGCTTCAGTTCAATCTGGAAGGCCAGAGCGGGCTCGAGGTTACGGAGAGCCTGTTCTTCACCCCATACACCCTCGGTTTCTCGCAGAGTGATATAGACGGGGTATTGACCTTGACGGCAGAGGAGAACGGAAACACGACGCACGCCGCGACGGTTCAAGGTCTCGCGATTCTCGTTGATGAAAGTCGTGATTTTGGGCACCCATTCGTCCTCGGAGCAGTCATCAGCCTGGTCAAACAAACGCAAGGCCACGTTGATAACGTTGGGCGGCTGGTTGTTCTTGCCGTGGCGCTGAGCGTACTCTGTTGAGTCGAAAGGCGGCAGCATGGCAGCCACTTTGCTGAAACCACGAACGAGGGCGGGGAAGTTGGGGAATGCAGCGATGGCACCAGTGCGGAGGGGCTGGGTTTGAGACTTGTTGATGAGGTAGGTCAAGTCGCTAACTGATGCTTGACGTCGGCTCTCACTAATAATCCTTATAAGACCATGTTCATACGACGGGACAACAGGACTCACCCAAAGCCAAAGGACGGTGTACGAGGAGTCGATGGAGGAGAGTGGGACTGTCCAATGTTGAAGCGCCAGGTCAAGACACTAGGGATCTCGCCATCGTCCAAAGTGTCACCTTCCTCGTAGTCGATCGAAAGAACGCTATACGCGCGGTATGCACGACGGACATATACCTCGAAGGCAGCTGGAGTGTACGTTAGTGACGCTTGATTTTGGACACCCACAGCAAAACTCACCAAGAGTAACCAAGGGGTCTTTGTGGTTGAAGAAGGTCGGCAGGACGTCGTAAACGGTGTATTGCGAGTCACTGAGTTCCTTGAGAACCTCCGCGGAAGGACTCCTGATATACATGTTAGCATCAGCGAATACGTGTGAACTCAAACAACACTGACCTTGGACCGCCACGGCCATGCTCGCCATAGAAGTTGTTGCTTACGGAGCCTTTGAGGATGCTCTCCATCTGCGCCATACGATCTTCGTACGAAGGCATTTGGCCCATGATAAGGACCTCGCGAGCCTTCAGAGACACCGTCGTGGAGGACCTGCAAACCATTAAGTCAATGACGCAATCAACAGTGCACGAATGAACACATACTTCGCCTCTAAAACTGCGAGACCTTGCAAGATCTGGAATAATCGGCTCTCAGGGTCCGACACATTCAGGCCATTGACCTTGACCTGCTCCAAAAGCGACAGAACAAGTTTCACTTTGTTCGCCACCTTGATGTGACTGAGAACGAGTGCCACAGCCTTGTCAAGATCCTCTTTGTGCTGGTCGCGAAGAGCAAGGACTCGCGCCTCGATGCTACCGCCAAACATCTTCTCAGTGCTCTCATAGCGGCCCAACAGATCGGTGAAGACTTCCGTCTCGTGGCCCTTCAAACCTCCCATGAAGCGCTCGACGACACTGAAGAGAGGCGCGAGCTGAGAGCGGAACATTGTCCTGTCCTGAGGGAGGATGCTATTCTCAACGTAGTGCTCCAAAAGCTTCTTGATCCTGACAGCGGGAAATTCCGTGCTGTCGGCCTTGGTCTTGGCAGCGTCGAGAGCGGCACGAACGCTGTCCTCCAACTTCTGGGGCATACGTCCGGAAAGCGCGGAGAGGATGGCACTGACTTCTGCGTAAGGAAGCTCGGGATCGTGGAGGACCTCAACGAGGTCCTTGACAGTAACAGCCATGACAGCCTGGTTGTCGAAACCGTCCAAGATATCCGTGAGGACACCCATGCAGCGGACAAATTTCTGGTGGGGTTTGTTGCCGACGACACCGGGGCTACCAAGCTCGGGGAGAAGTCCTTCGAACGGCTTGGCGTGCTTAACACGAGCGGGATCGTCCAGAGTCAAGATACCGAGGATGTCTCCAGGCTCGAGGCTGACTCCAGGCTGCTTGATCAGCTGCACTGTTCCGTCCTCGGAAGCAGTGAGAGGCATGTACATCTTCATGACCTAGGAACGAAATTAGTGTCAAGGATTCTCAACCGATTCGAAGAACACACCTCAATTTCAGCGTACTGCTCGCCAGCGTTGACGTGGTCTCCGCTGTCGACAAAGTAGCGGATAAGCTTTCCAGGACTGGGACTCCTCAGCTGGGTAGGATCGTTCTCCTGCTCAATCAAACACGTCTTTGCGTCGACCATGAGTCGCAACGCGCCAACCTCCTCCTGCCAGTAGATGGAGTGACTCTTGCCACCGAGGAGAACCAGGAGACCTCCATCGGCCAAAGGCCTGGCGCCGACCATGGTACGGCCACCATTGAGGTAGAGGGTCCAGCCGTTGGTGGAAGAGCGCGCAGCAGTGAAGGAGTATCGAACGTTCTCGTAGATAAAGTCAATGCTGAAGATAGTCTTCAAAACATCCTTCGCCGGAACTTGACCCTTGTCCAAGATGCGCTTGTACTCGGTCCAGCAAGCCTGGGACAGGAGGTAGGCCTTGGTGACCGCACCGCAGATGACTGCCAAAGTCGTGTCAGGACGTTCGGCGGTGAGTCTGTTGGAGATGAGGGAGTCCAACCAGCCGGTCGTGATCGTGTTGTTCTTGAAAGGTTCAAGTTCCAAGAGCTTGATCAAGTATTCAACAGTTGTACGGAAGTCACCGCGAATTGAAAGCTCCTTCAGTGCAACGATCATGTTCTTCCTGCTCTCGTTTCGGTCCTCGCCATAAGCAAAGATGTGACCGAACTGGGAGTCGGCAAACTCGTGGAGACCACCAGCAGTACTAACTGAGAAGTAACCCCAGACGTTGGTGTTGGAGCGGAAATTGAGTTCCTGCAAAGAGCCCGAGGATGGTTTGAAGCCGGCGTCTGGATTCTCGGCGGTGATCCGGACAGCAACGACATGTCCCTTGGGGCGGGGTTTGCGCTGCAGAGCGTTGGCCTCCGGCTTGATCATGTCAAAGTCGATCTCGGATGCTGCATTGGGGGCGACACCGTAGAGTTGACGAATGTGGCGAATGCGGTGGAGAGGGATACCCATGGCAACCTGGAGCTGAGCAGCGGGCAAGTTGACACCAGACACCATCTCGGTGGTGGGGTGTTCAACTTGGAGACGTGGGTTGAGCTCGAGGAAGTAGAAATAGTCCTCTGCAGAGCTGTAGAGATCTAAAGCGAGAACATCAGTACAGCGCAGAAAAATTGCGAAAGAGCCTACATTCTACGGTTCCAGCGCTAACGTATCCGACGAGCTTGGCCAGACGGACAGCAGCGCGTTCCATCTGCTCGAATGTCGCCTCGGGAGCAATAGTAACCGGCGCCTCCTCGATAATCTTTTGGTGACGACGCTGTACCGAGCAGTCGCGTCCGAATAACGAGATCGCGTTACCGTACTGATCTGCGAGAAGCTGAACCTCCAAGTGGCGAGCCTGGCCGGCCAGCTTCATGATGAAGATGGGAGATCCTTACAAAACTCGTCAGCGACACATCAGATATAAACATAGAAGCACAAACCTGGGATTTCACCAGCGACGGCGTGGTACGCGTTCTTGAACGCGTCGGGTGCTTGTACCATACGGATACCCTTTCCTCCTCCTCCTTCACTAGCCTTGATCATGATGGGCCATCCGATCTCTTCTGCCTTCTTCAGGCCTTCCTCGACAGTCTGTACGCACGCGGCCATATACGCGTCGTCGGGTACGGTAACATATCCTGCGTCCGAGAGGACGGTGTCGCGGATGCCGGTTCCGGACCATGGCATACAAGGAACATCTGCATGCTGGGCAACGATAGTACTGGAGATCTTGTCTCCCAAACTCCTCATGGCGCTTCCTGGAGGACCAATGAAGACAATCTTGTGCTTGCTAGCGGCCAGACTTTCAGGCAGGCGGGGGTTCTCCGACGCGTGACCCCATCCAGCCCAGACTGCGTGGACTCCGGCGCGCTCAGCGACATCGACGATGAGGTCGACGTTGGCGTAGTTGTTGTTGTTGGATCCTCCCGGTACCTCGATGTAGCGGTCGGCCATGCGGATGTATTCTGCGTTGACCTTCAAATCCTCGGGGGTGGCCATAACTGTGAACTCAACCTCCCGCTCGCTGCCAAAAGTCTCGTAACTCCATTGGCGGATAGACCTGATCTCCTTGACGGCGGCGATACCTGAGTGCGGAAGATAAGAAGACCGTCGACAGGACAAGAGAGGAGCGCACCGTTGTTAGCGATGAGGACCTAGACAGAACCCCATAGTAAGTAAAGGGAGAGGAGATGTGCATCGGAGCACGTACCTTGGTGATTACTGTATGTCCACCATGAGACTTGACGAAGTCGTGTATTTTGCTCGACGGTGCGCTCTCCAAGGAGTTACCCCCTGTTCACATTTAGACGAACCGAAGAAGATAAAGGAAAACGGGACGCGAACCTATGAATTGCTGCACTTTAGTATGGTCATAGGCCGACATGGCTGTGCGACGAATGAAAACAGAATCTCCTGTCGGATATCGGTCTCAGACGACGGGTATGTCTAGTTTGAGGGCGTGAAGGGAAGGCGGACACGAAGCAAGTGGTCGCGGTTCAAGTTTAAAGAAAAGCGATCAGCTACCCCAGCGGACCGTACTCGGAGTTGGGTGTCTACCCCAAAAGTGCAACTTTTGCAGTGATTACCTCATTAAACCTGACGCTCTCCACCTGTCAATCGGCGCGTCTCCCGCCCAGTAGTGCGCAGAAAATACGGGAGCTTGAACGGTGAAGAGCTCGTTGTTTTACACGGCGGTGACTTGAGCATGACGGTAACTTTGCCCTCCCAGTCTAGACACGCCCATTCTTCCACCCCATTTTTGGAAACTCACCATCCATCTACCTCGGCACGTCAACACGCCCTGAACACGCCCCCAACACACGTCCGATTCTGTAATGTTGGGGTGGATACATCGCGGACCGTTGTTTCAACGCCAACGATCAGTCCCAAAATTCTGGCCGCCTCGGCTATCTCATCCTAGCGCTAAGCCTCCCTGCGAAAGCCATGTTGCAACTCAATGAGAACCCGTCGTAGAGTGGCGTATTCCCACTGCATGATCTGAACCTGACGCGTCGAGCGACGCGGTGTCTGCACAAACTCCGAGCATATAAATCCATCTACTTGATCCGAAGTTTCTGGCAGCCACATCCACCTCCGATTGAAGGTCCTTGAGTACGCAGGTACCTTCCCGTGGCTAGTGTAAATCTTATACCAGAGTAAATGGTCACATTGAAGTGTAGCTAGTGTATGCCATGTACAGCTTTGAAGAACATGTCACTTGTGGCCTCTATATACCTTCAATCTTGAGGCCAGGTCCTGGGCCTGTTATACCCCAGGCTCCCCACAATCTACCAACTTGCATCGATCTATGATACTCCACCCTTGAAACAGGCGATGAGGACCTCAGCCGCGCTGACTGTGATCTACTGTGATCTCTCAGGGGATGCACACCAAACTTCCTTTCCAACAGCTTAGAATAAACTGCAGATGGGGCAAGAGAGCACATCTCATCCCCTTCCTCGCAACGCCTCTGGCGACGCTTCTGACACTCACTAGGGATACCAGCACAGGATACCCTCTGCATGTTTTAGAGGTACAATACGACGCTCAACGGAGACCGAAGTGAATTGAATCTTGATGGATTTACGCGGGGATTTACGCGGTGTCTAGCCAAGTAGTATTTCCTGAGTCGTTCTGCCAACTCGTTCCTTCAAGTTATGAAAGTGGTGCATCGGAGTATGAAACACTAATGAAAGGAAGATACGGCAAATGAGTGAGCACAGACTTAATATTCGCACTTTCATTCGCGTCCTTGATTGCCGCCTCAAAGATGAAGACACTCTAGGCAAAAGCGTAATAAGCCCTCACGTCTTAGAAGTCGTTTAAAGTGGGTATCGCCACAAACATTAACAACATACAGCTCACCACTCTTGTGCAGCAACCATAGATTCATACAGCCCATGCTGCTCGCCAAGCCCATACGTCAGAGTCATTTTCTCAAAGACGTTATCTGATAATTCGAGCTGCAGATCGACTCATTAGTTGCCTGGTATTATGTTACCAAAACACGCACGAGAGAGATTACGTCCTCGAGTAAATGTGCCTGTCCGACGGCCATCCCGAAACCCGCCTCGTAGCTCGCATTCGCAATATGGACATGGAAATGATAGTAGCTCGGCTGGTAATGGATCCACATCCGGAGTGTCCCTGGTCCTAGAGCCCATTTCTTCTGGACAACGTCGTAGGCCTGGGTGCGAATGGAGTATAATAACGGCAGGTGTACTAGATAAGTAAGTATGATTTCCGTCAATTATACGCAATACACACGCAATGGATAATTGACCTTGTCGCAAATCGCGTAAACTCCGGATGGATGGATCGCGGGCGATGGCGACGAGATAGAGGCTCTCGACGGTGTGAAGATCCCATTTCATGTCCGGCAGAATCACAAAGTCTGGCGAATTGAATAGTACAGCCTCTTGTTCAGATTCACCGGATAGAATGCTGGTCACCCTGCGGAGTTTTCATTGTTGGATGGATCCAATGTTTGTGATAGAACTTACCATTTTGTTCTTGATGCCGGAAAGCTGTCAATGTAAGGTTTGGTCACAGAGACGTACAGGGCGGGCGTTTCGCGGACAAGAAGAGAGCGTTGTGGTGAGTACTGTATGTAAAGCCATGAGTCAGAACGGACGATGAGTGGAGGGCCACACCTTTTGAACGTGGTCGTCGGTCGCAGGACAGATGATGTCGATCTTGACGTCGCCTTGTGGCTGGGATTCTGGGGCAGACTTCAGCCATCCAGCGAGCCAGGCGTACTGTGTGTGTGGGCCTCGATCAGTGATAGCGCAACACTGCTGTTGATATCTACGCACAATATCGGTAGACTGCATTAGCTGACATTTGACCACGGAAGAGAGGGCGAATTCAGGCGCAAACGCGGTCTTCTCGATGCGAACGATGGCCCTCGAGCTTTCGGTCGAGTCATCGCGTGGTGGGAACGTGCCAAGCAGCGATATGCGTTTCTTTTCGGGCTCTGTGGCCATATAGCGCCGTGAGTCACACAGACCAGTGGGATGGTTGGGTACCTTGGTTGAGGATGCGCTCGCAGACGAACTCGTCGAGGTTGATCATGGTGGTCACTGGTCACAACGTCAAACAGCAGAACAGTAAGAAACAGTTGAGAAAAGGGAACATGTACTGCGTAGAGTCGTATAAATTGGCTGGTAACGTATCTCTCCTTCGACCACCGCCCTTCGTGTTGCCCCCCTCAAACCCGACAGCGTCTATGACTTCCAGATGAGGATCGCAAGCGAGCCAACGTAAAAGTAGATGAAATGTTTTGTTTCTGTCGATTGTGGCGATCAGCTCGCTGTGCGTGCCGCAGGGTGGACACGCACCATGTGTCACGTAGCTCCCAAAGTTCTTGCCCACGACGACGTGCCATGTGGGCCCGTGCTTTCGGTCAAACTCCTTCTTGATATGGGCAGCAATGTCCTTCTCGATGTTGAACTTCTCGAGCGCGGCGGACGCGATGTCGACGCTCTCCTGCTGCATCTCCTCGCTCATGTCGACGTTCTTTATGGTTGCCTTGGGCACGGGTGCGCCGTCGGCCGCGCGGGGTGCCGAACCCGTTTCGGTGGATGAGGATGTGGGCGCGTCTGCTTTCTCTGCCATTGCACGAGATCTGGCAGATGCAGGTGAGATCACGGCTGTTATATAGAGAAAGGAAAGAAATTACTGGGGATATTGACGGACGGGAAAGGAAAAGTATGGGCCCGAGATCGTGGTTGAATGGTAAGGTATAAATACAGCACGTGGCGGTACGCTGTGTCTTGCCCCCACCGTCCGGCATGCACATGGCACTCAACCGCGGCAAACCGTTCATTTTCGGTGTGTCACTGTCAAGGTGCTCACTGCTTACACGTCTCGATCTCCATCGGAGCTCCCTGGGCTTGCATATGCTTTGGGGCCTCATCTCTCTAATGGGGTGTGTTCTACAGGTGAATGAATGTGAATGAACGCCAAGCACGCGTTTCGTACTTCTCTGGCCATACCTGCACACTCGGCTTGACGTTTCGTGTCGATGCTGTTATTTCCTCTGCCCTTCTCCACGTTCTGCAAGAGCTTGTTCTATTCATCCTGTCGACGTCGTGATCTAACTCAAGCTATAGATTCCCTTGCGCGCATGACTGACGCCGCTAGTCCAATGCTAGTCCCCCCGTTATGTATGCGACCATGCTTTCCTCATGATGTATGCCATCACTTTCATGTGGCTGGCAACCCAAATACACACGCTTGGAGGAGCATGTGTCCTGGCCATGGCTCGCATATTCGTATCCCTTCATTCAAATCACTGGCAATGTCTGACTCCGATGCTTCCTTCTACTCCTGCTGGGAACGGCCCCGATAGGATTAAGTCCGATGCTAGTACTGCCACGTTAGCCACTCAATGGTATGGACGCGACGCGTCCATGATGGCCCGTACTCCATTCGTTCTTCCCCTTGGACATACCGAAACGTACTGCTCTTCTCAGACTCACATTTTAGGGCAGATTGACACGTCTCACATTGCGTCTTCCGGGCGCCACATTTGCATGTACTAGCTTAGCTGCGGATAGTGCTGCTCTCATGTGCTCCTCTTGCTTCTTCAAATCATGATCCACAATACGCGGAAGATCTTGTCTACTACTCCATGCGTGAGACCTCGCACCACTGGTTCGTCGTTTTCCCGATTATCATATGCGCAGAAGTTTTCGCAATTCACTGTCGGCTAGCAACAGATACGTGTCTGCTCGCAGGTCGTCATCTTCCCAATACTGACGATGGTTCCCATATCATCCGTGCGGCGGTAGATAAACATAGAAGATGATACACGAAGCCAATTACTCTAGCTGTTGTTAAGGGTATAGTGATGAAGTACTTATAGAGAAGTAGTCTTCTGTGAATACAAATCGAGAATAGTCTACATATGTAAGAGATACAGGGAATAAATTTGGCGATGCTTGTTGTACAGTAAAGAGAAAAATACATAGGACAATCACCGACCGATTACTTCGAGATACACGCGACCGACACAGACAGCACCCTCAAAGACACCGACGTCCAGCTCGCCAATATCACCAGAGCTCGGTACACCATAAAACTCCACGGCACCTAGATTCTTCCGCCCATGTAGATCTGCATGCAAGAACCTCGGAAGGGGATCACCAGACATCAGCCTCGCTTGCAGTCGTCTGACAGAGCTGCTCGTCGAGACGGGAGAAGGAGGCTCGACAGACACGCGGAACTTGAATCTTTCCCCAGCCCTCGCGACCATCTTCACAATTTCCATGCCAGCATCACTGCCCTCATGATGCGACGACTCCAAAGAAGAGAAAGAAGACCGCACATTGGTCGATACCGTCAAAGTCGATGTCGTGGTCCCAACGTGGTGGTCTGCACCCAGCGCACGTACGTAGTGCATCCCCATGCTCAGCTCGTCTCCGCTAGCACTTTTACGAACACCGTCCACAAGAGCAGTTTGGCTGACAATGCGCTGGGAATGGTCCATGCTACTGTCTGGGGATACATCGACCGAAGATAACGACATGTTCGGAACCGGAACTCGCGTGGCGCTCGTGAAGGGAACTAGGCGGGGCCGGGCAGAAGGTGGTACATCCGATGCTACCGACACGGCACTTCGAACGCTGGCCCTCGACGCTGTATATACCACGGCTTCGGCGGCATGCGTGTTGACTGAAGCCATAGAGTCCCGCGCAGACCCACCATCAGCAAAGTGAACATTGGCAAGAGGGCGATGCGAAAGAGGATCTGTCGATGTCGATGTTCTTGTAACAAAGACGCTGGAGTCCGCGAACGGATTTGAAACAGAGTCTGAGGTTTGCCTGTCGGTCGGTGCGGGGACGATGAGAATGGGCTTTCCGATAACAGGACGGTTGAGGATAAGTGGTCGACGCCCCCGTGCACTGTACTTGTCGCTGACGTTCCTGACTGTCTCTCTGATTTTCCCCATGAATTCTCTTTTGCTGATGACCCCGGGACTTTGCAACTTGTTGCTTGCGTCCAAAGGAAGGTTTGAGTGACTGCGTTCTAAAACCCTCCGAAGGCCCAGTGCGATATAAGGCTCTTTTTTCGTAGCCGGAGGCTCTGGGGATTTTGGCAGAGGTGACTGGCCGAAGACGTTAGCTAAGTCGAAGACTTGAGCAAAAAAAATAAGGCACCTTCTCGACATCGTCAGAGTTCTTCTGTAGGCCGTACCATTTTCTATCTTTGTCAGACCAGCCTTGCTGAGCCTCTTCCCCACCCAAAGCTGTATCCTCGATTCGTGCGCAACATCTGAAAAGTGCTAGACAAATACCAAGCGCAATAACTCCACCGATGATACCGAATGCGATGCTTAGGCCGAGGATCAACTTGGCATGGGCCTTCTTCGAGAGCGGTCCATGATGAGGTCCAATGTCCTCGTTCTTGAGGCCAGAGGGAGAGAACGTAATCGATAGACTTGCATGAGAGATAGAGTGGGTAATGTGCGAATAGGCGGTGATAGTGACATTGATGTATTTCGCAGTAAAGTTCCTCGGTATATCGCCAGCTAGAATAGCCGACTGTGGGTCAAATTGGAGAACATCGCTAGCTTCTCTTGGGTCGCAAGACGTGGCAAGGTCGACATCACCAGGAGGTGTCGAGGTAGTGTTCGAGAAATAGGACTTGAAATCGACTTGAACATGTCCATCGTCGCCAAGAGCTATGGGAGGAAGAATTTCTTTGCAGAAAAAGGAAGGGACAAGAGCAGCAGAGAGGTTCGTCTGGATGGTTTCATTGTAGATGGTGTCAATGTGCATGGGCAGTAACGGAGACGTGGTAACCTCATCAGGAGCAGAGCCTGTGAGGTGGCGAGTTTTCCGGTCGTACGACATCCATGGATACCCCGTCGTGTCCACAATCAAATCCGTAAGGTCCTCTGGTTGGAAGGCTCTGTCATCAACCATGAGACCGGAGAAATCTGCGGCAGAATTGAGGGAAAAGTCGAATGGAGAGAGTGCGGTAATATTGATGATCGGAAGAAGATCCTTGCTCATAGAGATATCGTGGGGAGCTACGATGATAACAAAAGGTTGGATGATAGCGGTAGCGCCCTTAATGTCTGAAGCGTGCAGGAGGAGATAGAAGTAGGAGGGGATAGAGATAGCGTCTTCGTGGGGCGTTACTCCTCCGAGAGTCAATTCGTCTGGGTTGTAGTTCATCCAAAACGGAAGCTCGGTGCCATCGGCTTGGCGAACACTATAGAAGATGTTGTCGTTGTTGTTGTTGGCGCCAGTGCAAGTATCGCCTTGAAAGCCAATACTAAACGACCATTTCGGCGGGATGCGTAAGGTCGGATCAGAGGACGACAGTACGGAATTGGGTCCTATGACGAACACAGACGAGAGCGACGGATTTGAGGTATAAAACTGTGCGGCCACCGGGGTTTTCAGTGCGGGCGGGGAACTGGATGTGACAGGTATGCTACACCAGGAAGATTCGTGAGAGTCGCATCCACGGGCGGTTATCGTGACGTCCACATCGCCTTCGTCAGATGCTTGCGGCGTACCATGCAGAGTTTGGGTAGATTCATCAAAGGTCAACCAGGTGGGAAGATCGGAGGCGGTATATTGTAGCTCGTTGCAACCGCCGAATGTGTTTTGTGAAATGGCCCAGGAGTAGGGTTGACCAACGCGGGCAACGAAGGGGAGTTGGTTGTCTAGTGGTGTCAAAACGGTCACGCCAGATGCGAATATGGGTACCGCCAGCAGCAAAATCTGGAAAAGAGAGGCTATGGTAGAAATGGGGAAGAGCGGGCGCGTCATTGCAAGTGACGAGGCCGCCAAAGTGAGCGGACGGTGTGGGTCAGTGCTGACGGTTCGTGACAAGAGCGGATCAATCATTACGGGGGCAATCAGGATTCAGATGATCAACATATCACGGAGGTTGCCGTGCACATTTCTGTGCTCGCCTTCATGGTCATCCCCTTGGAAACACACACCGCCGGCCACACCTGCCATGAACCATGATGATGCATTATCCGCCCTCGATGTCTGGATAGCCAACCAGAGGGCCCTTCTTGCTCAAACGCAAGCCGATATACAGACTCTGCACACCTTACGCGACAATCCGCTCCTCATCCAGACCCATTCTGTCGATATCAGCCGCCTCCCCGATGGCCCGGCTGAACCCACTTGGGAATGGGCGCCTTTTCGCGGCTGCGACATTGCGCCGCTGTTCGCTTTTCCGCACCGTTCCCATACATACACAACAGGACCACGCCCACTCTCGACGCTGGTGAACGATGCGAAGAAATTGCTTCTGAATCCCCTGTTCGAGCAATGGAATTTGGACTGGGATCCAGCTCCATTGCCTCCAAGGAAGGAGACGCAACGAAAGGCGGACGGAGAGGGTCGCAGTGTTGTCACATATCTCGTGCAAGACATGGCTGGAGAGTCAGCAGACGTCGATATCGATATTGACGATGGCCAGCCGACACCGCTCATCCCACCACCTCCACCAATTGCTGCACCTTCTCCCTCACCAGATATTCAGATGGAGCCTGAACCTGAATCCAAACCGAAGCCCAAAACGAAAGCAAAACAAAAGAAAAGAAAACGCGACGCCTCACCCTCCCCTTCCCCCACCTCCGACTTTCCCGCGACCGTCTCACACGCGACGAAATCTCTACCCACATCGTCCAAACCACGCCCAGAAACGTTCAAACAGGCGTGGTCCGAGTCGGAACAGCACCTCCTCGAACGTCTCCTCGAAGAGTATCCGGACGGAGAGAAGAACAGGTGGAAAAAGATCTCGGTCGCGATGCAGGGCAAACGGACACCTCGTCAAGTGGCGAGTCGCGTGCAAAAGTACTTTGCGAAGCTGAAGCGGTTTGGATTGAACTGATTCTTGGTGCCAAGAGCAAGTTGTACATATTTCGTCCTGTGTTGCCTCGGCATGCCTAAGGTTGTATAGTAATGTAGTTTTACTTATAGCGTTCGTCCATTTTTGCATAGGTAGGACATACATGGACGTCGCATAGCGCTTGCATTCCTTTGACCGGGCGTGACCCAAATGTAACATAAATATCTCCCAGAGTGCCAGAGTAATACCCATTTTCCCTCGTAAGTCGATTGGCGTGTAGCTGTAATACTTACATTTCCCCTTCCTATTGTGAGAACGATAATGTAAGAGCTCAGTCGACACAGCGGATGTGGTAAACGACTGAGTATTGTCTCGTACGAACCTATTGTGAGAACGATAATGTAAGAGCTACGAGATATGTAAGTAAGTATATCGGGATAGTTAGAGTAAGGAAACTCACCTCAGTCGACACAGCGGATGTGGTAAACGACTGAGGTGAGTCAGAGATGATCGAGAGAAAATAAAGTGTGAATGTATATATAGACCGTGGCGCATAAGGCGCGTTACGAAGTACCCGTCATCGGGTCTACTTCAATACTCCCCCAGATCCGATGGCGGCTCAAGCTACGACGGGTCCGATGTTGAGACCGCGAAGGCATCGGTGATGGGCGTCGCGAGGTACGGCTTTTGTGAAGATGTCCGCGAGGTTTGTAGTTCCAGGGACGTGTACAATGCGTATGTCACCGGACTCGACCAACTCGCGGATGTAGTGGTGGCGGATGTCGATATGCTTGACCTTGCTATGATCCCGCGTTGTCTTTGTCAAGTCCACTGCACCCTTGTTGTCGCCGTTGAGTATCCCAGGCTTCGCTGCATCAACATCAAACCCGACTTCCTCCAGCCACGAGAACATCCACTTCCCCTGCTGCCCGGCACGGCCAATAGCAATGTACTCTGCCTCAACCGTGGACCCAGCAACAGCAGCTTGCCGTTTCGAGCTCCAGCTGACCGGTGCGCCTGCCATTGTGAACACATGGCCAGCTGTAGAACGTCGAGTGTCAGGGCATCCACCCCAGTCAGAGTCTGCCCATCCAACGGGAAAGAGTTGAGCGTCGCGAGAGTAAGTGAGGCCGTAGTCAAGCGTGTTCCGTATGTATCCAACAACGTGAAGAAGAGCACGCCAGTGCTCAATCCCAGGTTTGGACTGGAAACGCGATAAGAGACTGACGGCGAAGGATAAGTCGGGGCGAGTAGCAAGCTGCCCCCACATTACACATCCGAGCAACGGTCGGTAAGGCTTGTCCTTCATCTGGAGGTGGTCGATGTCGGTTGCGGGTGACATATCGGAGCTAAGGGAGATACTAGCTGGGAGGGGCGTGTTTCGAAGAGGGATGCCGTTGAGGTCGTAGTCCTTGAGAACCTGTTCAAAGTAAGCGCGCTGGCTGAGCGTCACTGTTCCTGCCTCGAGATTCTGCTTGACCCTCATACCAAGAAGTTGGTTGTTCCCTCCAACGTCCTTGATATCCCATGCTTTGCCCATCTCCTTCTTCCTATCCTCTCCCTCTCCCTTAGACGACGATGCTCCCCAGACATCATCTGTATACGTCGCCGTGAGAGTGTAACCATCTTCACTCGACCACTTCGTCCGCACGCAGGGATCCGCGCGAGAGGAAACATACCCGAGATCAGTGTACGTTGTCTTCAACGTCTCAGCCCAGTCTCGCCCTCCCTGCATCGTGCCGTAGATAGTCTTCTTCAGCTTTACGGCTGACTCCCCTTCAACCTCAAATCCCTTCGGCTGCGCCATCCAGATATCCTCCTTCGTAGTGCTATTGAGGTACGCGGCTTCAAAGTCGATTTGCCAGATGTGAAGATCAAGAGATGCAGCGACAGCAGCTGTCATGCGAATAGATTCGAGGCGAGCGACGGCTGCCCACGTCTCATTGTAGTCAACCCCCAATTGTTGAGTAAAGCCTTTAGCCACAATACGCGCCTTGTCGCGAAGCCAATTCCCTTCACCGTCAGTCTTGACGGCATACACCCAACGGTTCGCCATGACATTTGCGCCCAGAGGAGGAGTTTCAAGCTCCCAAGTCCCCTTCTTCTTGTGTAGATCGAGTTCTACCTGCATGGCAGCATTC
Organism: Strobilurus orientalis; assembly: GCA_019915145.1. Taxonomy (NCBI): domain Eukaryota; kingdom Fungi; phylum Basidiomycota; class Agaricomycetes; order Agaricales; family Physalacriaceae; genus Strobilurus; species Strobilurus orientalis. The sequence continues at coordinate 2,744,886 of JAHLML010000005.1, read as the reverse complement.
CACCGGTCGGGATCAAGACACATTGCTTCACTGTAGGACTTTGGTGCGTAGAGTTTGTCCGGAGAGTATCCCATTAACGCGACATAGTCGTCGAGCTCAGCAGAGAGGCTCCGCATGGGGTCCCAGGCAAGGTTTGCCGTTACGTCCTCGGATGCATTCCTGGCAGCCAGTAATTCGGCTCGGGATGCGGCAAATTCATCAGCGCGTTCGGTGGGCACATGTCCCCGAGGAGAGCGACGCGGTTCAGGTACCATAGGCACTGGGAGATTGATGGTAGGTTTAACGTCCTCGTGAGCTGAACTAGCGGGAACATCAGGCCCTGAAGAGCGAGTGCCTAATGGCGACTCAGCACTAATGGGTGGATTAATATCCACAGGGCCTGTATCCTCCTCCATCCAGAGGCGACTGCTCAGATCTGCAACACGACTTGGGGTTCCCTCGTCGAACTCAACGTTCCGACTTTCAAATTGAACCCCAGAATCGTCGATGAGGATGTAATTCCCCGCACCTGAGGCGTAGCCAATCAGGGTACCGTTCCTCCCACGTTCCTCGAGCTTACTGCTCCCATCAACACGATGGCCGTTGACAACGGGCTCTTTCGCAGTTGCCTTACACCCCCACACACGAAGGTGGTCAACAGACTGCTTGCGACCTTCCATCACCGCTGCTGGGATTCTGCCTGGATGGCGACGACTCGGCATCAAGTTTCGCGTATACGCGCTCGTAGACGCCGCAGCTGCCCAGTACTTGTGAGGTAGTCCAGAGTCATGCAGCATGGACCGAACGTCCTCGGTAATCGTTCGGATTGCTCGCTCGGCCAACCCGTTCTGAGCAGAGGAGTAGGGGACAGAGGTTTCATGGATGATACCGTGAGTTTTGAAGTAGTCCTGCCATGCCCTGGAGTTGAACGCATTATCAGTCCGAACACGCTTGATTTTGAATCCGGACTGGAGCTCATAACGAACGCGGTACGACTCAAACGCAGGAATTGTGGATTCATCGCTCTTATCTCTGAGGAAGTCGACGTGCTTGTGAGAACTTCCACTATCCGCAATCACCATCATATACTGATTCCCTCCCACAGACGCAGTGCGAGATGGTCCCCATAGATCAAAAGCCACAAGAGCTAGCGGGTCAACGTCGGGGTCGGTGTGCCCATCGTATGGTCGGTTTGTCATTCGACCTTCACGACAGCTGATGCATCTGCCGCTAATGTCGGTGTCGGTGATATTGAGTCCAGACACCGCGTCCTTCGTACCCATCTCTTTAATACGATCTGGGCTGGCATGGACGAATCGTCGATGCCACGTCTTCAAGTCTGCTGGCGACGACGTTGACGCAGCCATGGCATGGGTAGGTGATCCATTCAGGACATACATGCCTGCTGACCCCCGACCTTCCAGAACGATGTCTCCATCACGACCATCACGAATGACGACCTTGCCACCACCAAACAGCGAGTAGAGGCCGGCACGATCGAACTGGGTGACAGAGAGAAGGTTTGCAGCAAGGGATGGGGTGTGTAAGGCGTTGCGGAAAGTAAGCTTGACTGCTTTCCCATTGACTTCGTAGACTTTGGTGACTGATCCTTTGCCTAGAATGTGAAAGTCGCCCTCATCTCGAAGAGCAGACTTTCCTGTGCGAAGCGGAACTGCCTCATACGTCGTGAAGTCGGCAATGTCTCGGAAGAAGTGGTCACTGGCTCCCGAGTCATAGAAAGTCGGTGCTATGGAGACGTTGTGGTTTTCGAAGGTGCGGCTGACTACTGCAGTGGCGGCGATAGGTGAATCAAAGATAAACTCAGCTATCTTGCAGGTGCATTGGACTTCGTCCTCATCGGAGAGCACGGATTCGAGTGCTGGCATGTCCGTGATGTCGTCGGCAAAGACAGACTCAAGCGCTGGCATCTCTTCATCATTGACCCCCACTAGAATCGGGCCATCTGGGATGAATGGGATGACGGACTCAACAACAACTCCAGGACCCTCGTCATCAGGAACGTCCTCGACAGTCGTGCGAGGAGCCGATGCAAACAACACACGATGGGGAATGTCTGGAGTAGTGGGAGTAGCGGAAGCTTGATTGGCCTGAGTACGTCGTCCCTTGCCAAAGTTGGGTGGGAATTGACCCTCCTTTCCGCCTCCAGGCCAATAGCAGTTCTCGACGGTGTGGCTTGACCTCTTGATTGCTTTGCACTGAGGATTGGTGCATGGACGATTGTTACCGGATCCCCCGAACGCATGTGCAGAGAAGGCAATCGAAGAGCTGGCCGGTGCATCCTTGGGCATCGCAGACGTCTTCGCATGCATCATAAGGTCAGCAACAACCGCATTGACATCGGGTGCTGCATAGAGGAGACCGCTGATTCCCTGCCAGCGAGTGCCTCTAATGACCGAGCGGACAAGGATGTTCTTCAAGTCCTTGTCGGTGACAGTCTTGCCGAGCTGTGTAACGATGTGTGCCTTCTTGCGAAGGTCAGCGATGTGGGCCTCGAGCTCGGATATGGAGTCGGCAGTGAACTTGGTAGTGGTCAACTCCTCCTCGGCAAAAGACAGGGCGGCGTCACTCTTCGCGGCGCATGCGTCAACGACTGATTGCCAGCACTCCTTTGCTGTACCGTCTCGCTTAACGCCAATCCCGATGGGGTCAACGATGTTGGATACGATTATGGACCTGGCAACTCCATTCCGGTAGCCAAACTCCTCGCGGGACGGAGCAGTGGAGTATACGAGGGTGGCGGGGTCGGCTGGGGCTCCCGGGCTGGGCGTGATGATAGGGGGTTGGACTATGTTGCCGTCGATATAACCGAGCAGTCCTTTTGCAGTCAGAGTTTCCTCGATGAGGATCCTGAAAGTCTGGAAGTTAGACTTGTCGGGCTGAAGCTTTTCGGTGGGGTGGAAGGGCGTTGTATTGATTATCCCGGTAGACATGGTGATGTCGATTATTTAAGTAGTGTGTGTGTGTGTGTGTGAGGCGCGAGTCGTGGCGCGGTATGTGCTGTGGTGTTCTCGTTGTGACTGGAAAGATTTTAGACAGCGGGGCCCATAACCTATTGTGAGAACGATAATGTAAGAGCTCAGTCGACACAGCGGATGTGGTAAACGACTGAGTATTGTCTCGTACGAACCTATTGTGAGAACGATAATGTAAGAGCTACGAGATATGTAAGTAAGTATATCGGGATAGTTAGAGTAAGGAAACTCACCTCAGTCGACACAGCGGATGTGGTAAACGACTGAGGTGAGTCAGAGATGATCGAGAGAAAATAAAGTGTGAATGTATATATAGACCGTGGCGCATAAGGCGCGTTACGAAGTACCCGTCATCGGGTCTACTTCAATACTTCCCATGTCCCTTCCCATGTCACTTCCGCTGTCTGTGTCATTACGAGTCATTGCTGTAACGACGATTCGTTGGCGTTCCAGTTCTTTTCCGACATTTAACGTTCAACTATAAAGAGTTATGAGGGAGGCAGAGATGGGTCGAACAATGCGACGTACTGATACACGAGCTTTGAAAGGCCTCCCGTCCGCGTTGGCCTTTTTTGGTCGATATGATAGCTTAAGATCGTTGGTCAGTACCAAGTTATCCATACGCGGTTGAAGGAAGTAATTACCATGGTTGCTCCGTATGAGTGCATTGCCCGCGACCTGACAGTGCAAGAGACGATCGCATCTGAAATATGTAAATAAAGGAAGGAAGCACGAGACGGCGAGTATGACTTACCTCACTGACAACCGGCATCCAAGGACAGAATAGAGGCTGACCGGGATAAGCGAGAGGAAGGAAGTACATAGAGATACAGGCAGAATGGAGTGGAACAGTAAGAAGAGAAAACAGTTGTACATAGGAATACAGCGAGAGGAGATAATAACAAGGAATTACATAAAATTACAGCGCGCGTGGAAGAGAGAACGAGAGAACGAGAGTAGGAGAAAAACGCAAATGAGCAGAAATCGGGAAAGGAAAGCGAGGAACAGCAGAGAGACAGACAAAGAGAGGAAATTGAGAGACGAAGAGAGACTAAAAGCGAGTAGGTGGCGGAAAGATAGAGAGAGGAGGCCGAGAGAAAGAGCAGAGGAAGGTGGAGAGATAGAAACAGGAAATGCGTTGCAGAGGGAAAAGGAAGTAGATGCACAACACATGGAAGCTCGCACCAAATCAGCTCTGAACCAGCCAGAAGCTCTCGAGATGGCGAACGACACCTTTTATGAATGCACGCGCAGGTCTTTGTAGGGTGGGAATTGCTTGTCGGGGAAGGGATGGGAGCGAAGGAGTTGAAGGGATCAAAAGGTGACCGGGCTCCGGACAGACTCGACTCGACCGGACACGCGCCATACACGGCGGACTGATCTGCGGGTGAGCCATACCAAAGGACGATGCGGACGTACCCGACCACTCGCTGAGTCCGTCTGAGTCCGTCTGATCTTCTTCGAACGCCGTCTCGCCTGAGGATTTGTCCGAAGAGAGCTCGAGAGTCAAAGGAATGGAGAGAGACTTGGGCGTCGGTGGTCGAGGGAAGAAAGTATCGATATTGGTGATAGTGGCGCGGATACCGGAAAGTGAAGTGCGTTGGAAGGGATCTACGTTGAGAATACCTTTGAAGACATCGTGCATTTCCGAGGTAATCTTGTGATACTTGAGTAAATGATCCTCGTACTTGAGATACCGTTCGAAGAGGAAATCCCGATTGGAGGCCATCATCCAGGGAGTCTTCATGGTCACCATGTTGTAAAATACCACCCCGAAGGACCAGGCGTCGCCCAAAATCGTTGAGTAAGCAAAGGCGGTTCCCCACTCGTTGAAGCATTCTGTGAAATGATCAGGACGGCTCCGAGAGAGAAGTCAGGTAACGCACCAGGGGCCATGTATTCCGGCGTCCCACAATGAAACTCCATCGAAGCCCTGTCGGTGGTGGCGAGTCCAAAATCAGCCAGATAAAATCGAGTTTGATCCTTGCTACACAAAATGTTCTCGGGTTTGAGGTCGCGGTGGAAGACTCCCTGCTGATGACAGTACTGCACTCCGTCGAGAATCTGTAATAGAGAATCTCGAAGATAAGCATCTGCGTGCATGAAGACCCCTTCCATAATCAAGGTAGCGAGATTGCCTCCCTCGCACCGATCCATCACCATGACTGTGAAGCCCTGTTCGCAGAACACCTCATGCAACGCGATGATGTTTGGTCCTCCCGACAGCTTCAGATGGACGTCGACTTCCTGTTCTTGGTGCGCCGCGGTTGTTGATCCTGGGACAGCCGTACGCATGCACTTGACGGCGACAGACGATTCGCAGCCACGCGAGGCTTTGATACCTTTGTAGACCTTGCCATACGCACCATGTCCCAGAATTCCACCAATTTTTAGGGTCCCCGCGCGAAGAGTCTGTCCAGACAAACTGACAACGTCACTGTGGGAGGGCATTGTGAAAACAAGAGGATAGTAATGAGACTCAGGTGTGGTTGGTTTGAAGGACGTTAAAGGAGCCTGCTCGAGTTAAACGTGGTGGTGGTAAGAGGGCAAGGAAGGTGGGACACAACCTGAGAGGAGCCAAGCGCGTTATACTCGAATATCTCGTTAAAGGGGCCACAACATGATCGATCAACTCTTCGCCAACAATTTTGCGCTCAGTTTTCGTACGAGTTCCATCAAAGAGTTCACCTAGCCACACATTGTCAAGTATATTTCCTCGTCATCCGAATAAATCTCTGAGTAGATGTGAGTGTTCAAGTGAGACGGGCTGGGAGACTCCTATGCACCTGTAGGTCTTCCTTCGATCCAATCATCGAATGCAGACCTTTTGGGTCGCTCTTTAGGCTCAGTGTTGCGCAGGCGCTTCCGTCGACAACGTTATTGAAAGCAGGTAAGGGATGCGCAGGAAAGCGTACTGCGATTCGAATCATACTGCCCGCCAGCTGATCCTGTAAGGGTAGATTTTAGAGACGGTCAACCGCAACAGCTATGTATCACGTACCAGCCAAGAGCCTTCGCCTTCATTTGCCTGTATTGGAAGACGGAATGGCAGATGAGATAGAGTCTTTCGCTCGACGCCACTGGCGCGCCGTTTGCTCAAGGTCTGAGATGTGCCGGACTCAGAGTTAGAGCTAGACACAGTTTTTGCACCGTCCTGCATGACCGTCGAAGAGCGAGATGAAGAAGCTAGCCTGGAGACCCGGCTCTAGTAGCGAAGACAGTCGTTCGCTGTATAGATGAAGAAGCTGGGGCATCGAACTCATCACATCCTCAAAGTTGAATAGTCACTCAACTCAACGGCACAAATCGCTCAGCCCACATCAGCAACTCGTCCCGATCGGTTGCCGAGGTTGTCAGGAGGTTGTCGCCTGCCAAATTTGGCCGAAAACCTCACAACCTCGCAACCTCACAACCTATGTCCGAAAACGCGACAACCTCACCCCGGGTAGCTTGAGCATACAGGATGTGTCTCGCGTCCAGTCCGACTTTCCACTGGTCAGTCTCGAGAAATATATTCTAATGTCCCAAAATTAAATTTACATCGGTGTTGCGTGTGTGACAAAGCCTGAAGAACGTCTACAAAAAGTGACGAAAACCTCAAAACCCTCACAACGTCACAACCGATCGGGGGGTTTTGCTGATGCATGCTCCGCCACTAGAAGATGCGCCATTAATGCGAGCTTTATTATAATTAGAAAGTCGCATAACCACGGATACATACGTCCAAGAATCTAGCGAAAATGTCACAAAGGAGGATTTGGGAGGTCCAGTCAGAATCAAAACAGCTCCTCCTCCTCTCCTTTCCAGTTCTTCGCTTGATCCCAATATCCCTTTAGCTTCTCACCGAGCAAGTCCTTCGCTGCACGATCCGACGGACAGCTCTTCGCCTTGAACGAATTGAAGGACCGGTCTCTCAAGTCACCTTCCCAGACGAGCCAGCACTTGTTGTCTTCCAACGAGACTGGGGTATCGCCGTCTTTGGTTGGCTCCACACTTCCACTTCCGCTGGCAACCGGAGGCGCACTACCGTTGTCGTCGTCAGCAAGTTCCACGTCCTCTCCGCCACGAGGCCGAGAAGCCTCAGTCCATGCAATACGATGCATCATCAGCCGCTTGTACTGCCTCATATGTTTGTGTGCGCCTTCAACGTAGACCATGCTAAACCCAGGATTGAATATACAGACACCAGTTAGGTTCATCTGCTCCGCGTTCTTGCGCACTTTGAACTGATGCGAGGGATCGGTCAGGACTTTGATCCTAGAGGAAGCGTCAGATGAATCCTCATGTGAAACCAAGAGGTATGGACACACTTAAAAACGGCTCCATGTATACCCCTCTTCTCCTCGTCAACCTTCTTATTCTCGACCTTCTCACGACGTTGTTCGTCCGTAAGTTTACGCTCGGCGTTCATCTTGTCGTGCTCGCGCTTACGGTTTGCAACCTCTTTGCGAACCTTGGCTTCGACTCGCGTAGGATCTTGAATCGCGTCGCTCGTAAGGACCTTCATCAAGTTGGCCAATCGGACTGTCAGAATCAAGGTCAATCTTTGAGCATGGTGGACTGAGGGAGAAGACAGTACCTTTAGGCTTCTCGGGAGGGAGGAGACCCATACGGATACGATCACGCTTGTCCTGCAATTCCCCAGCACGTCGCAGCTTTCTCATCTTCTTCTGCTCCTTGCTCGTCAGCATCATGGGTTTCAACTGGACTTTATTCTTCTCTCCCGGAGCAGGAATCGGGATAGGGTGCTGGATGTAGATCGTGACAGGTGAATCCTGGGTATGGATTTTCAAGTTGTTCATGCCAAGTGCCAAGTCTTCGTAATTGCCGTTGGGTAATAAGGCAGCATCCCACCATTCGGCGTCGGGGGGCGGTGGACGCTATAGACACATTGGTTGAAGTAGACAAGGCAATCATGTAGAACTCACTTTAATGTTCTTTTCGATACCCATATCGCTATCCAAGCCGGCCTTCCTGGCCTGATCAGCAATGCGCTGCTTCAAGGCCTCCAGTTGAGCATCCTTTCGTGCCTGGTCCGCGAGCGCGACGTATTTGCCCTTCGGATTGAATCTAAAATTGCGACCAATCCTCTCCTTCGGAATGTTACCATCAATGGGTTCCTTCGAAGTATACGGATTTGTAGCCTCCATTATGGGAATTGGAGTGGGTGCCGGCGGTGGTGTGGGCGCGTTGCGAGTGTTGGCTTTGATGGAGGCAAACTTGGGCTGCATGGGCTTGTAGCGATCTTTCTTCGACTGAGGAGCAGCAGGCGTGGTGTCGAGCAGGAGAGGATGAGCGGCCATCTTCAGGCCAACACCTTGTTGTACCGGTTCTGGGGCTTTCGCTGTCTTCTTGGCTTGTGCCAGCTAGAGAACAATGAGAAGTGTCGAAAACATCGTATGGTAAAGCGTACCGTATACGGGCTTTCCTTCGATGTTAGCTTGTTGTGGGCATTCTGCACTTTGCGCTTGGCCTCTGCTATCTTCTTCGCAATATCGTCCGAAAGAGCCGGTGTCGACATGGCGGGTGACGGCTTGGGCGCTGCCGCGAGTTTCGCGGCGGGGATGACACCTGCGCCTTTCATTGCAGCAACTTTCGCGGCGATTTCGGCGCGTTTTTGCTTGATGAGCGCCTCCTGCGCCTGAAAGAGTCATTAACACGAGTTTAGAGCACATTCAAGAAGGGTGACCTACGCTAAGCGCTGATCCAGAGCCAGCCGACGCATTCTGCAATGGAAAAATCATAGAAACATGATGAGAGACTGATGCCAAACGAGGATAATCACCTTGGGGGAAGGTGGCAGGCGGGAATGCACTCACAGCATCACTGGCAACAACGATATTAGCGGTTGGAATATTGACGAAGCGGACACGAACGTTTTGGCTTTCTTGCTGCTCGATGGGCCGGCATCACTGCCTTCCAGAGGCCGTTTCCTGTCCATGACGGTGATGGGAGGAGGTAGAGAATTTGATGACGTTTGTTTGTCGGTGCCGCTTTGAGTTCTGCGAGATTCAGGCGAGATTAGACAATCTGAATTCTGCCTTCGACCATTCTCGATTTCTGTGCGCAATACCTCTCTGCTCTTTCTATCCGACTCCCTATCATCTACTGTTCAAGCTGGGGTGGCCACAGCACAAGGGTGCCATACTTACTCTTGCCTTCGACTGGCATCCAGGATCCTCAGTCTCTTCCTTTGCTCAATACTTCTCTGCTCTTTTCATCCGTTTTGTTATCTATCGAGGAAACCACTCTACGAGTCCTGGCTTTATGTGACAAGACTTGGGCTCGAAAGTGGACCCAGCTCAAGGGTACTATCTCTGAATCGAAGACAGAGCTCACGCGAGGACGCCTGCTAAATTCCTTAACATTCTCGACCATTCAGATTCAGATTGCCTCTTGCCACGATGTAAACATGCGTCTCAGTAGGCTTTTAGCGGGCACTTTCTTCCTGAATGCGGTTCTTTGTGAGCGAGGTAGATGTTTTTCTTAGTCCCCGTTGTTAGCTTGCGGAGAACGACACTTCGGTGGGAACTATACTGTCTATCCCAACATAGCACCAATATGGTATTCTCCACGAGCAACGCACCTCTCGAAAAACCACGGTTCCATTGCGAGCTCCCCCTCAAGTCTGAGCTCACACGGGACGACGAGAACCATTTCTGACTTGTGTCATTGAAAGACCATGCATTCCAGCAGGCTCAGTGGATAGGAAGCTCTGCGCATCTTTGGAGGCGATCAAGAGCGCTGTCGTCTGTTTTCCTTCCAGGCGCGGTGTACGCTCTCAAGTCTCCAGGCGTCGGTGTGTGAAGCTCCTGGTGTCGATGCCGTTCTCAGGAGTCCAACGGCGATCTGTTCAACTTGCAGGCGAGTATAGTCCTACCGTACTTGCCTGGCACTTCATGTTTGTCTGTGATCACGAATCAAAGGTTGATGACGTTGTAGCCAGGTTGAAGAGCTTCACAATGCACCAGGGTTTCACCCTCGATCCTGGTCGAAACGATGTGTTCGTGCTGGATGTGGGTCCTTTGCTATCACTTTCCACTCATTTTGAACCTTTCGTGACTCCATTTTACTGGTACTGCGAGTAGAGGAAGAAGAAGAAGCAGATGGATTTAGTGTGTAAACAGTTCAAGAAAGCAATGCGAGATGGTAAGCTACAGTATTCGACGGTTCAAACTATTTTACGATAATGATACTGGAGATGGACGATAGACTACTCTATCTCTTGTCCGTGCCCAAGTCAATGGGGGTATACAGGAATAGATTTGTCGCAGATCAAGAAAAGAGTCGTCGCATTGCAACTTGCCAAGAAACAGGGAGGTAGGGAGGCGGGGAGGGGAGGGAATTTTTGAAAGGTAAAACTCACGTTGAAAGACTCACAACGTTCACGCTCCTCATCGAAGAGGTATGGGGTGCACCTCATTCTTGTCATCAGGCGGACCGCAGTTTATCCTCAACAAAAGCACGCCGTCTTCTAAATGTGCATCGATGTCCTCTGGCTGAGAGAGAGAAAAGTTAGTTACATCTCGCACGGTGATTCTTGGGGGCAGAAGGGGATGATGGGGCGTACTTTGCATTCCGAAGAGACGGTCAGAGAGCGCCTGCAGTGTCCATACTTGCCTTCAAGCCAGAAGAACTCCCGCCCTGGGACAGCGTCCCGGGAGGGCGCAGCACCAGGGAAAGGAGAATTTCGGATCGCAGTCACTGTCACTTGCTTGGTTCTGTTGTAGAAACAGGTGGAAAGCGTCACTTGAATGTCTTCGCGCTTGATGCCGGGCATTTCAAGGTATGCTATGATGGTATGGGACGTCGGATCGTAACGCCAATCCATGCGGATGGCCAGGGCGCGGGGTGGTGGAAGGGAGCGTTCCGGCTCTCTGGTTGCAGATGTCGATGCCAGAGGAGACCTATCGTAAAATGAACAGCAATATCCAGTGACGGCTCGAACACATACGAGCGGCGCGTGGCGGGTCGTGTAGTGGGTCGGGTAACTGGTGGTGGCGGAAGCTGTTGAATGAAGCGAATGGTTGTTTCTTGCGGTTGTCTCTGTTGTTGTTGTTGCTGCTGTTGCTGGCGTTGTCGAGTGTTGCTGCTGGGGCCACCAGCTGAGCTCTCAGGCCGGGCATATGGATGGGAGCGTTGCTGAGCGCGTGTTCGGGGCGGACTTTGGCGAAGTGTGGGCCTGCTACGGCTAGAAGACGCTTCTGCAGAGCTGAAGAGTACAGAGGTCATCGAAGCGATTCCAGTCGCGCAACAAAGGCTGACCTGTCATGGCCGCTGTGAGGCTGTTGAATGGGGTGCAGACGGACGCTGTCGTCGATCGGCGAGAGTTGAGGGGGTGCAAAGTGTTCCGACTGCTCGAGCTGGAGATGCTGCGCGTAGAGAGGCGTGTGGGACGGCGTCAACGGCGATGGCTGGCTGATGATATCTTGCTGGGCCATTTGGGAGCCCTGGGCTTGCGGTTGCTGGTGCTGTTGTGGGTCGAGAACTTCCCACTGAGGGAAGGCATCACGCGGTGTTGGGGGCGCCGAATACTCATCTGGATATTGCTGCCCATGGAAAGGGTACGACATGGCAAAAGCGAAGGAGCAAATTTGGCTCCGACGCCTTATATACCCGCGGGAGCAGCGTGACTCCGTACTTTCCCACGCTTGGCGCTCCCGAGCTCTTTACGTATTTGGGTCCGTCGGTGCCTGATGCGGTAACCGTTCTGAGTCTGTCCATCCCATGGTCACTAGAGTGTATCCGCAACTGGTATTGATACCAGTACACACAAGATTTAGAGCGCTCCCATTGGCTGCTCCACAGGTCGAAATCATTTCGACCGAGTTGCGGATACAGTCTACTGAACCGATTCATCATTCAACAAGTGCAGAAGAAAAGAAAACGGACCGTCTCATTAATACGCGACCCACATCCCACTCGAATTCGATTAAACCTTCTGATCTTGTGAATTCCCAGAGTCATCGCATCAAGTCCATGAGATGCACCAAATATGAAACCAGTAGCCGTAGTGATACACCAGGAAGTGACAGAATAGCACACGAGCACAAGCAGGCGGGAGGAGGAAGAGAGACTGATGATACATAGAGTTACAGCGCGTAATGAAGAAGGAAAGATGCCGAGAAGATACAGTGGTTCAAAAGAGAAAGAGAAAGAGAAAGAGAGAGACAGCAGAATTACAGCGGGGATTAAAGAAGGAGAAATGCGGAGAAGATAGACCGAGATCAAAAATGGAGAGAAGACAGAGAGATGAGATGAGAGCAGACAGTAGGAACAAGAAAAAAGCGCAGAGTAAGAGCAAGAGGATAGCAGACAGGAGATCCAAGTAACGAAGATATCGGAAAAGAGACTTGGAGAGCAAAGCGAGAAAATGAGGAGAGCACAGCGGAGCCAAGAAGGGCCAGACGATCACCTCTGGGCCAGCCAGAAAGACGGCGACCGATGCATGGACAACCTGGTCAGTGCAGGTTCCGGTAGCCGGACGTCCGCTGAGGAATCGATATTGAGAAACGTACTTGTAAAATCCAGCGTTTCTTCAACGACACGCACGCCTCGAACGACAGCTACCGGAGGGAGGGATATCCACCGAGGTTCGCAGGAAGAGGCACCAGTGGAAGGACTGATGCAAGACGAAGAATCCGTCGAACATGAATCGCGGTGAATTTCTAGACTGGATGGAGATGACGAATGGATGGAAGACGAGGCATAGATTTGCTGCGCTAGATCGACCGACTGTGGTGACGAAGACAGGGACGTGTACGTTGGGCCAATGACCATGACAGGTGGTGGATTGGCAGCAGGAGGAGCGTTGAAAAACGTGTCCACCGTCTGTAGGGAGGAACGAAGGCCAATTATAGTGGACCGCGCAAACGGGTCGACGTTCAAAAGACCCCTAACGAGATCATGCGCGGCAACAGAGATGTTGTACGTGTCCAGTAGAACGGTCTCATCTAGCAAATACGCCCTATAGCCCGAATCCCGTCTGCTGGCCATCGACCAAGGAGTTTGACGTGTGATCATGTTGAGGATGACCACTCCGAAAGACCACAGATCATTGAGCGCCGTCGAATACGCCATACGTGTGCTGCCACCCTCCTCATTGAGGCACTCTGAAGAGAGTGTCAGAAACGAAAAATAACGAGAGAGAAATTCAGAAAACAAACCTGGGCTCATGTAATGCCTAGTCCCGTAATGGAATTCTGTTGAGTCCTTATCCCTCGTCGCCAACCCAAAATCTGCCAAGAAGAACCGCTTGCGATCACCAGAAGACAGAATGTTATCTGGTTTGATGTCGCGATGAAAGACGCCCTGCTCGTGGCAGTAAGCAATTCCTTCCAGTATCTGAAGCAACGCAGATTGCAACAAAGAATCGTTGCCGACAAAGTCGCCCTCGAGAATCATGGAATGGACGCTCCCACCAGCGCAGTAATCCATAATGATATACAGATATTCCCCGTCGTCAAAGTAATCATGTAGAGTGAGAATACTCTCACCATGTGAGACCAGCTTGTGAAGCATCAATTCGGCTGCCTGTTGCTGGTCTCTCTTCGATCCGGGTTCAGCAACGCGCATACATTTGGTGGCGACGACCTTGGGCTCCGTCATGTTCGTCTCGTCTATCGACTTGTAGACTGTCCCGTATCCACCAGCGCCAATGCGAGTCCTGAGACGCAGTGTACCGTTGCGAGTTACACGCCCAGCGATGGCGATGGAAGGCATTATAGGGGTGGATACTGGTAAAAGCAAGGTAAAGGTGAAATGAACAAAGGGCGAATGAGAGAAGGGTTTGAGAGTGGTTGAGAGCTGATTGGGAAACTGTCAAAGTTTCACAGAGAAGAAAGTTTGGAAGCTAGTAGAGATCCTGCTCGAGTTGGGATGTTGAATGGTGGTAAGAAGACAAGAAGATACGAAAGGAGCCAGCGCGGTCGACTGCAGTCCTTCGGGTTAGGGTTCCAGCAGCCAAAGAGATCGAGTTGTGCCTACGGCAGTCTGAGTGCACCGCTCATGCTGTTACTTCCACTGGTCGCGACTATCGCCGTCAGCGCTGCCGCCGCCTCTATCAAGTCACCCCGACCGCTAGTGCTATGGCATGGCCTTGGTCTGCCTCTTCTGCCTATAACGACGTTCTCTCGCTGAAAAATAGCAGGGGACTCGTATGCATCGAAAGGGATGACCGAGTTTGCGGATCTCATCAAGGAAATTCATCCGGGACTATTCGTGCACTCAATCTACATTGACGAGGACAACGAAGCGGACCAAAAGGCCGGCTTTGTGCGTATCCTCATGTCCCCGCTGTATGTTCCTGACGCGCCGAGACAGTACGGCAACGTAAACCAGCAGTTGGAATTGGTCGCGGAGCAGCTTAGCCACGTCGATGAACTCGGCGCTGGATTCGATGCCATTGGGTTCTCGCAAGGTGGCCAGTTCCTCCGCGCATACGTCGAGCGCTACAACAATCCACCGGTGCACAACCTCATAACATTTGGGTCGCAGCATATGGGTGTGTCAGACCTGCCTGTCTGCGGGACCTGGGACTTGCCTTGTCGGGCTGCTCGAAGCGTGGCCAGAGGCGCAGTATATAGCCCGTGGGTACAGGACAATATCATCATGGTGCGTTTACCGTGAGGATCGTGACTTGCTGTTAAGGTATCACAGGCGCAATATTTCCGGGACCCAGAGCATATTGACAAGTATCTCGAGGCGAACCACTTTCTACCTGAGATCAACAACGAGATTTATGAGCAGCGAAATACTACCTATGCGGACAACTTTGCGTCTCTGAACGCCCTCGTTCTACTGTTGTTTGACGAGGACAAGACTGTTGTACCCAAGGAGAGCGCCTGGTTTGGTACTGAGTCGGTAGTCGAGGACTTGGACTTGCCTCAACACCTACTTGCGGAGAAAGTCATCATTCCCATGCGTATGCAGCCGCTATACAAGGAAGACTGGATTGGCTTACGGAGTCTGGACGAGCGCGGGGCGGTCTTTCTGAGGACGTGCCACGGAGCGCACATGCAGATAGAAGACCGGTGTTGGAAGCCAGTCGTGAGGAAGTGGGTCGGAGGATTGGACTAGGCGTTGAGTTGTTACTGATTGTAACTTACTGCGTATTATAATTCTCTTGTATGTTTACTTGGCGCGGTGTTGTATACATTACTATGATACATACCACTAGACAGAGCCAGGACAGAGCTGAGGTTCTTCTTTCGCATTGCTGAAATATCTGCGTCGTGGCGGAAATAATTGAGGACATTACTCTGGTAAGCACCG
This sequence comes from Strobilurus orientalis, assembly GCA_019915145.1. NCBI lineage: Eukaryota > Fungi > Basidiomycota > Agaricomycetes > Agaricales > Physalacriaceae > Strobilurus > Strobilurus orientalis. The sequence continues at coordinate 2,729,641 of JAHLML010000005.1, read as the reverse complement.
GGCTTTGAGCCAAATATTGCCCCGCAGATATCTGGTCGATATAGGCAGTATACACCAAATATTTACAACATATGTCCAAAATAACTGCGAGAACTTATTTGGTCGATATATGCCCTATTCACCGAATGTTTACCATATGTTTGACAAATATTCGCCGTGTAGTATTGCTACTATATTTCGGTGAGGCTCAGGCTGGTACAGTAGCGATAGTCTCAAGCACAAAGTATATTGACTATGCTACAAACACGAGTATGACATACTAAGCAACCATACATCCTCCATAGATGTAACCGTGCATCATACGCGCTACTTCCCTAGAAAACAGAGTGAGGGCAGGTCGAAAAACGCATTGGAATTTTACCAAAGTATGACAACTGGGTCTGCCGCGCGCGAGCAGGCACCAGTCCACGCGCTTGAGAAAGGTTGCGTCTGCCGTGTTTGCTACCAGAAGCAGAGAGGGTGTTAATAAATGGAGGGTAGGACTAAAGAAGAGACTTGCCGCATGGAGGTCGCGCGATGGGACGCGCAGTGCGCGCAGACAGACACGGTGAATCGTGATGGTAGCTAATGACGAGTGGTATCAAGCCATGGCCGGTTAAGCAAGCTGAAGAGACAGCACACCTTGTTATGCATGCTAGGGTCGGCAATACCACGATTCAAGTTGCGGAGCGGGTGATCTTGCCACGCTGCAAGGAAACAACGGGCCGTCAGAAATGAGAAACGACGCGACACAGGCCACGGACCTTCTCCATTCCATTCCAGCCTGGATTTGAGTACCACGCCTTTCAGCATTTCCGGAGGTCTGGCTCGGTCCGTCGTAGATTCACAGTGCACACACATTGGGGACATAACGGGGTGATATATTGTCATCGAGGGCGGATCGGTGTTGCCAGCGGAGCGTGTAGACGGCCTAACGATAGGACTATCCAATAAGGCCGTTGTTGTAGACATCGCAGGAGACGATGAACATCGGCGAGATGACGAGGTGGTGGTGGTCGCTGGTCAAGCTGAAGGGTTGATCGCGTCGCCCCGACGCGTCACTGCAAACCCACGTTGAGTGTGGACTAGTGTGAACTTGCGCATTTTTCTTGAAGTCCATCCCAATTATTGGTTATATATTTGAAAAACACAGCTTGTATTCACCAAATAATCACTCCGGTAATATTTCGCAAATATTTGGGATTTATTGCCAGTATGTACCAGATAACTGCGGAGCAAAATTTGGCCCAAAGCCCGGTGAAGGCCATGCTCGCCCGCTAACAGTTTTACAGTGACTCTACACATTTTGATTATTCCCGTCATTCGGTCACTCGTAGACGTAAGATATGTGGAAAACGAACAGCAAGAAGAATTGAAAGCAACTAAGTAAACGATACGTGTCATAAGGTGAATGTAGATCCGTAAAGGTAGTGTGTCGTGAAAATGGAACGTGATAGTAACCCAAGAACCCATCTAATTGCCCGGGACAAAGGGTGCGAGGCCAGCAGCCTGGATCTTTCCAGGATCCTCGCGGTTGATCATGCCGACAAGACTTATGAGGTCCCGTCGGACATCGTCACCAATCTGGTCAGGCTGACTGGGGTCGAGGACGACGGCAAACACAGCGAGAAGGTTATCGAGATGAGGAAGGAGAACAGTGGAGTTGCTGTTGAAGAGGTGGAAGATGCATCGGAACACGGGTCGGTTCTCGAGGAAGTCGTTCTTCAGAGGCAGCGCACTCAACCATAAAGGAAGGACCTGTTCTAGAGGAACAGCACTAGTGTTACGCACAATGAGGCGGGCGACGGCACCAGCGGCGTTGTCGCGTGCGTTTAGGCGTGCAGGGGGCGCACCGGCGGGGACACTGAAGAGAGGTTGAAGTGCGCCAAGAAGGGTCATGTACTGTGGTGACAGATCCGTCTGGGCGTGCTCGACAAGGAGACCGAGACCAAACGCAGCATTGCTGAGAACTTCGGGCTCGTCGTCGCTGAGGGCTGCGTAGAAGAGCTCGGTGAGTGGCTGAGATGACGGTGTCACGGCTTCCTTCATGCCAGCGATGATTTCGGCCAAGCAACCAATGGATGAGGAACGGTCACTAAGAGATCGACCTTTTTTCTAGATGACTGTGAGCTGACAACAATAATCCTTCAGCCATACACGTACGTAGAATTTGGCGATGAGGGGGAAGAAGGTGTTGAAGGCAGGCGCAAAGTCAGCACCCAGGATGTTGGCCAACGCAGAGACGAGGTCCCCGGCAGAGGAGATCAGGACGGAGTCGTACTCGGCCTGATCTTCAGGCGCCTCGTCGGTCTCATCCTGATCAGGGTCCTGCTGGCAGAACGCCTTTTGCTCCAGGATTTGAATGGCAATCTCAGAGACACGTTCAAGATCTATGAAGAGTTAGTCTCGGATGGTAACGAGTTCACCGAAAAACGTACATCCTTCAACTAGAGCCGGTCCGACTTTGTTCATGGTTTCGGCCAATCCGACACACAAGGAGGAGACAACAGATCTATCAAACATGTAAGTCTCAGACAGAAGGACAGAAAATTGGAGTTGTCAGATTTAATAATAAAAAATTAGTCTCATGCGCAATGCGTCGAAGTGAGCTGAGTTAAAATATCATCACAGAAGAGCAGGAAGGTATGCCGCCGAAAAATGAAACTTGAAGACTTACTTGTTGTCTTCAGTTGCGTACATGTCCAAGAGATGGTCCATAACGTGCTTGATAAGGTCACGCACAGTGGGAGCGACGGTATATTGCTGGACGCACATCAGCGAACGACGAATAAGGATGTTTGAATAGACAAACCACTGCGGTACCAGGGACCCACTCGGTGTGGTCGCTAAGTTCATACAAGGTCCTGAGTATCTCGAGCAAGGAGTCCATAGCGCTCTTCCTGATACCCTCGTAGTAGTGGTTGAGCAGCTCAGTAAGCTCCAGGGAGCAAGGCTCGACGTAAGAGAAGAAGTGCATGCGAGTAGCGTTGAAGAGCGTGCCAATAGTATCAGCAGCAATCTCCTTCTCGACGGCGATGGCACTGTTGACGTCCATCATCTTGTCGAGATCGATGTCCTCGAGCTCAATGCCTTCAGCGCCATCGTCATCATTGATGGCGATGGCATTGGAAGGCGAAGAGCCAGAGTCGAAAGCAGATGCGGCCTCGGCCACGGAGACTAAGATCGTGTGAGCATCCTGGGGTTGGTTTAAGGGAGGGAGGACATACAGTCGCTGTTGCTCTCGTCCTGCTTGCAGCTCTGCAAGAGAGGCGGGACGACCTCTTCGAGATAAGGAGCGAACTCCTCGCCAAACACACGAGCCATGACACCGAAGAAGAGGAAACTACACTCGCGAAGACGGGCACTGTTCATCTGGATGCCCTGGAAGGCCTGAGTCATCATGTCGGCGAAGTAAGGGCGGAAGACATCCTTGCCAACGGCCTCAGCGAAAGTGCCGATGGCGTCCATGGTGATACCGCGGAGCTCAGTCTCTTCACCCTCGCCAGTGAGGACGAGGAAGTGCTGAAGACGGTGCATAGTGGGAGCGAAGTAGGGGAGGAAGCGTTCCCTAGATGCATGGGCAGCGCTACCGATAGCACCAGTGACAACTGACTTGACAGGGAGAGGAGCAGACTCAAGGAGACCAGCAAGGCGCTCCATGATGAGCTGAAGGTACTGCTCGATGACTTCGTGGAGAATCTCCAACAAAGCGTCCAGAGCAGTGCAGGCAGAGCGCTGCGTGGGCTCGTCATTGATGAGATTCATGATGGCGGGAACGAGCATGGCGTGCTTGCTAGCACAATCCTCCTCGAGCCACTCGCAGAAGCAGCTGACGGCAACACAAGTGGCCTTGCGGACACCCGCATCACCATCACGGAGACCAGCCTCAACCATGGGCCAAACTTCGCCCATATAGTTCGACATAAACTCACTGCAGCCTTCAACGGCAACACCGATGGCCAGCATAGCTCCGCGCCTATCAGCCGGGTTGGCAGAGCTGAAGTACTGCAGGATGAGGGTGCGGAGAGATGGGAAGACTTGGCTGGGAGGCAGGTTGGTAGACAGTCCGTCAATGATACGGAGGGCAGACTACAAAAGATGAGTAGGTAGGATGAAAGCAGTATGACAGATACTTACGCGGGAGGGAGCATCGTCATCGACATCTTCGGGCTCCTCCTCGGTGGTGATGGGCATGAGGCGTTCCAACATGACCGGCGCAAGGTTGAGGCTCTGAAGTTTGGACTTTTTGCTGTGAATATACATGAGACAAAGTAAAAATTCGCGAGGATTGGAACGCACTATTGAACAGTCCAGTTCAGGGCGTTGAGAGCGAGAATACGGAGATCCTGGTCGAAGGAGGTAGTAGAGCCACAGCGGAGGAGGAACTCGATGAGGTCGGGGATGCTCTTGCTGAGAATGGGCACTTCCTACATGTTCTGAGTTTGGGTAGCGTAGATCGTCAACACAAATACGTACCAAGATGAGAAGAGTCTCCAGAACATCGAAGAGGTGGCGAGCTCCAACATCATTGTTGGCCTCAACACACTGGCCGATGACCTGAATCATGGCAGGGAGGAGAGCGCGGTACATGGCCTGCGGGGTGATCAGAAACGCAGATAGCGGGAAGAGAAAGGGCGCGAACGAGTTCATTCTTGTCATCAGAATCGATATATTGTGCGATAACGCCAAGACCCCTGCAGAGGATGAGTGGTTGCTAGACGAAGGGATTTGCCCATGGGCCTCACCGAACAGTCGTAATTCGGACTTCGATTGACTCTGGATCCGAAATGGTTGCCTCGAAGAGCTTGAAAAGGTCCGGCAGGTGCTTTTGGAAACCTTCGCAAATGTTCTCGAGCACGGAGAAGAGCATGTAGACTCCGACTTCACGGTGGAGAGCAACGGGAGAAGTGGAAGCTGCGTGGAGAGTGGGAAGGAGGGAAGGCCAAGTGCCGAGTGGCACTTCGATGGACGCGATTGCGGCGAGGACGCGCGAAGCGGCGTTACGGACTGCAGAGCTGATGGATCGCGCTGGTTGAGAATACAGATTGGCACGATATTAGCACTGGCTGACCTCGACTCCTTGAGTATAAGTTCCGGGAAGTTGGCTTTCAATTCTTCGCGAGTCTCCTGGGGAATGAGCATCCACATTTTGCCACTGTCATAGTTGACACGTTTTCGTAGCTCGACAGCTGCGAGCTGGCGGATCTGCAACACGAGAAGAAGGTCTGAGACGATTGAGCGAGTTGACGAGCTGAAAAACACGGACCGCTTGCTCTGGCGAACTCGCGATGATGGTGGCGAGGGCGGGTATGCATGATGGGTTTTTGTAGTACTCAGTGTTCAACTTGGCGGTGGCCTAGTGGTCATGAAAAGCGATGATGAGATCAGTTCCGATTTTTTCTGTGGCGAGAAAAATCTTACAGCCTTCAGCAGAGCTGTATCAGACAAGAGAGTCTGCTGGAGTAAACTATGCAGGCCCTGCGCGAAATTCGGCTGGAGGGATGATTGAGCTGATGGGTGCCATCATCGTGGATAACGATGCACTCACGTCCATCGTTGCGGGAGGAGGAGGAGGAGAGACAAGGGGAGATGGGAGAAGATGGTAAACGATCACAGAACAAAAAATTTGTCGGGGTTGCAATCATCGGCAAGTTCCATGCCGGCAGCCCTGCATGCACGCCGGCTTTCTCAAATTTATCTCGCCACTGCTGTCTGCCGCTGTAATTGAACGCCACCAAATGCTGTTGAATGACTGGGCCTGCTACCTGATTGTCGTCATGCCTTACCCGCCCGAGTTGACTCGCTTTTATTGTTCGGCCCACTATTGTCACTCATGGAGCGCTTACCCTTCCCTCTCTTGAACAATGGTGGCCTTTGTGCCACTTGATTCGCATCTTCCCCGTTACTAGCATGTTTTGAAAGGTGTCTGGAACCCTTATAACCTCCCGCCATTTATAGTCCTTGTTGTTCTTGCCCTCCTGCCTCTTTTCCACTATCTATAACTTCAGCCACTCATTTAATCATTCACGTTCCGTCATGTTATTCGCTATACCTTTGCCCGGACCAGTCCAGGTCCGACCTCTGCAGGCCCGACCGGCTCAACCTCGACCGCAGAAGCGGCGGCGCCCTACTGTTAAATTATCTTCACGTCGCACAATCAAGTCCAAGTTGAGGTGAGCCACAATCACATTTCACTTCATGGTCCCCGATTTGATGTCTCTAGGCTCTACAACCAAGATGGCCGTCGGCCATCTGCTGTAGAAGAAGCCACGCCACTCAGAACATCCACTGTGGACCTCGGAATTCTGAGAGGCTTGACGCTACTCTGGAAGCGAATCACATCCCCTACTCGCCCCCGGCATTCTCGTCGTTTCTCCTTCATCACCCCCGGCTTCGACATCATCCCTAATGTGAAGAGCAAGTCCCGGTCTTCCATGTCCTCTTCGCGTAGGCGTTCCCGCCGCGCGCGCAGGCAAGGTATGGTCTTTAATGATGATCGTAAGTCCCCACCTCCGTCATGCCAATATGATTCTTATCGTTTTCAAGTCCTCCATCTCTTTCAAAAGTTGGAGATGCTTGACGACCCCGTTCAACAGGATTGAACTATTCTTACGTACCCTTTGCACGCATTTTCTTATTCATCCCTAGTCCTCGCTTAGCACAATAATGACCTGGCCGCGCCAACTTTCGCAACTAGAATTCGTCCATTCAGATAATATAGTATTCGTGAGGTACATCTAGGTATACACTGTCAGTGAACGCTTCAAACTAAGACAAAGTAGACGTAGAAGGATAGCGCTGTGAGAGATGGAATATGTGGTACAGTGCAATTGTGGCGTAGATTATCAAAGCGTCAGCGGTAGCTCCCCCAACCGAGGAGACAACTCGGTAGGGGATGGGGAAAACCCAGGTAGTCGGAACCACAGTGGAATCATGTTCCACATCTTCTTACGTTCCCTCGCAGCCCAGGCCTCGAGTGAAAGCGCACATGGTTTGCACTCTGAGAATTCTGCGCTTTTCAATTGCCCAAGCTCTTCCGCCGCGTAGAGAGGATCGCAGAACCCTCTCTCACGGTCGAACAAGTAGTGTTGTGTCGCGAGATCCACGAGTTCGGCAAAATCTTTCCGACACGCGGCAAAAGATACGCAGATACCGCCACCAGACGACTTGCGTCTGTGTGTGGTAGCATAAGTGTGGCCGCTCTTGATAAACTGACACGTTCCCATTGCCTGTATCAACGTGGTGATGGTGTGCTGCGCGGTCTCCTTGCCTAGACACAGACGTTCAGTGTCTCTCAATGATAAGGATGGCGCTTGGTGTAAAGGTGATTCGTCTTCGCTAAGCTCGAATATCTGATGGAAGGGAGACCGGCAGAGGTCGTAGAAGGCTGCAGGGAGAAGTGACGGTGCATCTACTTCCTGCGCGAGGTTGATAACGTCCTGTGGGTTACAACAAGATCATTGATAAGACGTCCTGCGCGAGATCTCGAGAAGGACGCACAATTGGAGAAGGGTACACCCGGCCAAGAGACGGTGAATTCTGCTCAACGTAACGAGCAAAGTCTTCTCGGGCATCCCATCCTTTCAAAGTAGATGGCCAAGCTATGCTGAGGTGCTCCAATGCCTTAATCCGTAACGCCTCGATGATGTATTTCGTGGATAACCGCAAGACGCCTGCAACGATCCGGAAGTCGTCCACGCCGTTGTCCCCAAACTTGAAGGTCCTGTGACAGCTCAGTCGATTGTACGGGCCTATCGGACACTGAACGGGTATACGTACGTGCCGTCGTAGATACATATGAGCAAGCTTTCCAGGTCAGAGGCGGTATCGTGCAGAAAGATAAGAGGGCATCCTTCAATCTCGTCCTCCCCATTGCCATGCGATGCAAGAGCGAACATGTCGCGAAAGCAAAGTGAGTGTCGCGCGAGTTGGGACATGTGTACCCGAAATAGCGTGTTCTCGGCGCGACACACGACGCTCCCATCGTTGAACCAGAGGTCTTTGTGGCAGATGAGATCCTCCTCCGTCGTGGCGTCCCGTATTATTCTGTTGATGAGATTGATACCCAAGTGCTGTGGCAATGATAGAAGGAAGTATCAATGCGCACCGAAATTGTGGCGTGCTAGTCGATGCAGATGGATCGTCGTCGCTGCCCGAGAACGCCTGGTACGTCACCATTGTAAGGATAGCAGCCTGTTTGCTCGCCACACTTTGGTGGTAAGAGATCAAGGGCGCTATTTATGACACCATCGGCCTTGTTGCTGTAACTTGATCGGAAGGCGATCGGTCTGTACTGTCACGGGAGTTTATACTATAGCTCACACACAATTCGTAGTGAAGCAAACAATACTCGGAGGGTACATTGAAGGAGGAGTAATCAAAGTGGACTCTAAAGAGCTATTTCGAGACCGACGTTCACATTACTGTATGATGATTTCCCCAATGATTCCCCGTGGGCCGCTCAGTTCATCCCGAGTGCACTCGACAGGTCATACTGCGGCAGAAGGGCTCTTTTCGACTCCCATTCTTTCTCCGAGCTCGTTCAGCAATCTCTGCAGTTCCTCCGCCTCCTTGGTCAGCTGTGATACCGTCGCTTCCGGCGTCGTCGGCTTCGGGGGCGGTTCCTTCCAGCTCAACTCGTTCACAGCCTTTGTAACTACTTCCGTCCAGGTCGATCCCTCCTTCTCCAACTTGTCCACAATTTGGTCCTTAATACGGCGACATGCCCCAACACCGTCATATCCAAAGCCGGTGTATACTTGGACCATGGAAGCTCCAGCTCTTGCATATTCCAGAGCGTCATCTCCAGTCGATATGCCTCCGCAACCGATTAGGGGAATGCTGCTCGGGAGATTTTGGCGTAAGGTTTTCAGAGCGCGAATTGAGAACTGTTTCACTGGCGCGCCAGAAAGGCCACCGGTTTCAGTTTTGTTCGCTGTTGATATATGTTAAGTGGACGAGGAAAGGAATGTTCACACGTGAGCTCACGATGAATCAAGGTCGAAGGTCGCGCTATTGTTGTGTTGCTAACAATGACGCCGTCAATCTGGCTATTCCTGATGACCGCGGCAATATCTACAAGCTGGTCCTCGTCAAGATCAGGAGCCAACTTCAGAAGGAGTTTCGGGTTCGTAGGAATTTGGTCTCGAGCTGAAGTGACGCCAGTCAGCAGGGTTTCTAGTGCTTCCTTGTTCTGTAGACCTCTAGTTCCCGTTAGATTTCTTGGCATCTTTAAAACATCAAAACCGCACCTTAGTCCGGGTGTATTCGGGCTTGAAACATTGACGACGAGGACGTCGGAATATGGCCCAAAAGTGCGGACACCGGCCACAAAATCATCTATAGAGTCCACTGGTGAAGTCTTGTTTTTCCCAAGGTTGACGGCGAGCATAGAACCATCCCGGTAAGAAGCATTGTAGTTACTGCCGGATGGGAAGGTCGGTATGCGCGCTTTTATGCGTGATAAAACAGTCATATGGCCTTGGGATGGAAAACCATAGCGATTGATGAGACCACCGTCGGCTGGGAGGTGGAAGACGCGTGGTTTGGGATTTCCTGGCTAACAGGTGTTTCAACATATGGATGGATGACCACCGCAAGCACGCGCACCTGCGGACTGGGAGTTACACTTCCAATTTCCACCCAGCTGAATCCAAGGTCGAATAGACCTAAACGATGGCGCCAATGAGACCGAGCACCAAATGAGACAGCGACGCAAAGGTGTACCATCTATGGCTTCACCGTCCTTGTCAAAGCCTGCAGCCAAGCCCACTGGATTGGAAATAGTCCTGTCCCAAAGCTATGCATATACCCTCTTAACAACAAATATCCCCGTTGTCCGTAGTGAACGCACCTTCGTTTCAAGACGTCCATCATCCTTGACCGGATCCTTCGGGCCAAGCCCACTCCTCAACACTTTGACCGCAACTTGGTGACCAGTTTCAGCGTCCAGCGCATATCGCAAGACTGGGGTGAACAGATATCGGTGAATAGCGGATCGCGCATCAAAGTAGTAGACAGCGAAGAGCCCAGCAGACACGGCGAAGACCGCTCCGTATATGCCTGTCCGAATTGGCGAGGGCGGCGGGGCACCCGATTTACTGAAAAGCGTCCGGCTGGGAATGCTGGGTCGGAAGCGCTGGCGCGCCGCTGCCTGGCGCAGTGCAGCCATGATGAGCGTGCAAGTCGAAGGTGTCAGGGGCACTTTGCCGCTCCGGACCGACGTATGCCGACGCTTTTGGATTCGCTCGATCAACCATCGCCTTTCCTCAGAGTTCAACTAGCATGCTCCTTCCATCTTCCACTCTTGGGCAGCAGCCTGAACCTCGCGGTCAATGCAGCATTGGATCGGTGCAAACACATTCAATGATGACTTGGCTTCACCACTTTCCTTGTGGGGGTGCTCAATTCTGAAGGTCCGGACGGTCGACCAGACGCGAACCCATCTGGACCCCTCGTCAGGCTGAGGCGGCCCCTGCATAGCAACTAACTCTGATAGACACTGACTCCTGATGAGCCTTTCATTCCCACCAGAACATTAGCACGCATGATCACAACGGACCATGTGAACAGATGTGAACGCGTCTTACTTGTTGTCAAATTCCCTCAAACGGTTCGTATATAACTCGCTGCTTTTTTGCCTTCAGATATTATCCCGGAACTCCCCCGCATTGCAGGATCCGTCTCTTCTCTCTTTCCACTTTTCTTTCCTTCCCCCATTCTCTTCTTCTTGTCGAGCCAGGTGCTCCTTCTTTTCAATAATCATGTTCAACCTTTCGAAGCCGCTCGCAGTTACGCTAGCCGTCGTTATGCTAGCACAAGGCGCCCCGGTGGTGAAGCGTATTGCTCAGAACATTGTTGAGTCCACCGCGAAATGGGAGCAAGCCTGTGTTCGTACCAATATCGATTTGCAAATTCACGTCTGACATCGATGCATTATAGTTGGCTGCTGGAGGCGGCCAACAGTAGTGGTCCTCAATTTTGTTTATTTCGCCAGTTTATTTTTGATAACCCTGAGCGCTTTCCAAGGCCCCCAGCAGGGTCATCTCCCCATCGTGAGCTGTGGACCAAGCTCTCCTCCTCCGTCAGTGGGGTTTTCTGCGCGCGCGAATGTACCAACTCATTACTCCGAAACCCAACTTGAACGGACAGAAACGATGGCGGGCACGCAAAGTTACTGCGAGAGAAAGCTCTGGTCAATGACGCGACCTGGATGCGGGCACAGCGCAGCCCTCATGGATAGGCAGGGTTATCAAAAATAAACTGGCGAAATAAACAAAATTGAGGACCACTAGTGTAATCCTGTGTCTATTGCCGCCTTCTCGACCCTCCTGGCAGCCGCAGGACCATGCGAGCAGCAAGACGCGGCTGACTCCATGATTGACCTTGCCAAGACCTTGAACTCCGACGCCGAGATGATCAAGTTTGCCCAAATCTTCGCCCAGCAGGCGCGTAACACTGTGCGTTACATCGACTTTTCCTCCCGTATGCTGCTAATGATCATCTCATAGCCGACCTCCGAGAGCGTTCTGTACTGTCAGACTGCGCCAAAGAATTCCGAACTGGATGGACTGTTCCAATGCCAGTTTGTAGGTGCCAATCCTACAACCTTCGTGGGAGGATTGGCCGTTGGTGCTTCTGGTACCATTCCATTCGGATTGAGCGCCGTTCTTAGCCCCGCGGGATCGTGCAAAGCTAATCCCACCGGACCTATCGCTGACGGAACGCAACTCGTTGATCTCACCGAAGATCCTGGAGTCGATGGAACCGGTAGCGTCTCGAATAATGGCGCAGGTACAGCTGCAGGTAATTCGGAAGGTAGCGCCACGCCGTCGACTGCCGCTAGCACACCTGAAGACTCAGCTGCCTCTGGTGCTGGCAGTGGCTCTAGCTTCACGCTGCAGAATGGCCTGGATGCGCAGAAGCTCAATGCACAGTTCGCCTCTCTTACGTCGTCGTCTTCATGCCAATGTATGCACATTCTATATCGCTCTAGCCTTCGGCTAATGCTTGATTCTTGTAGCCGGTGATGAAGCCTGTATCGGCGGCGATTTCGCACAGTGCGTCGACGGTGCATTCGCCATTACGCAGTGCGGATCTGGTCTCACCTGTGCCGCCCTTCCACTGGTGAACAAGGCCGGCACTTCTTTGACTTGCACCACTACTGCAGACGCCGTTGCGAGGATTGCAGCAACCGGTGCCACGGGAGGATTCACGGGCAATGATTCGGGCGCTTCTGACGCGGGCCTGGTTACAGATAATGTAGCCTCTTCCCCAGCCGCCGCCGTTGAATCTCCCTCTGCGCCTGCGTCTTCGATTTCAGACCCCAGTTCTGCTGGCTCCCAGGCTCTGAATGGACAAGACGCGCAGAAATTGAATGCCGAGTTCGAGCAACTGACTGCTTCGTCTTCGTGTCAAGGTAACAACATCTTATTTGCTCAATTGAGCGTTCCTAATTTGTTGTTTCCTAGACGGCGAGAACGCATGTGTCAACGGAGACTTCGCTCAATGCGTCAATGGTCAATTTCTGTTGACGCCGTGCAATACGGGCTTACAGTGCTTTGCTCTACCTTTGGTGAACTCGCGAGGGACGTCGATAACGTGCACTACGCAGGCTGATACGTTGGCGCGTATCGCTGCCTCGGGGGCTTGATTGACGGAGCTGTCGAATGGTCATTAACTTATCTACGAAAGTACTCATTTATTCTCGTTTGTCAACGATGAATATCTTTCATATTTTATGCTTTTCAATATTACGATTTGTATCGAGACTTGTGATTGGTTGTGTCTCTTGTGTTTCGATGTCTCTAAGCGATTGCATTCTCTGGCCGAAACAAAGCTGTCCGCTTAATTAATAATTTCTTCTTCATTCATGAAAGCGTGCTTGAATGATTTTCCGCTCTCAACGATGAGAGTCGCCTTCAACGCACGGACATTGCCGAAGTCAAAGACCTTTTCCAGTCAGTGTCACAAGTCTTTGTGTGGTCTTCGCAGGAACAATTGGTGCTACAGCCATTGTTCTCTCCAAGGCAATTGTTGCCACCTTACTTACGTTTTGTGATAACAGGACCATGACTACTAACGGAACGTGGCCGTGCTTCCGTTCGCTATATAGTCAATTAAACTCTACTCCTTTTGTCGTCGACGGCGAGCACCTTTCTGCCACCTTCCTGCCACCAATCTCCTTGGCTGTGTACTCGACACGATGTACAGATCCATCAGCCTGTCATATATTGTGCTCACACCAGGGAGAGTCCGTCTCCCCGGTGAATCTCCCATGAGCTCGAGGCGCAAATCACTGTATGCCAACTTCCGTCACTGTGTTATCCTACTGATAACCACTTGACTTTAGGAGCATTCCATCCCCCAAGTGGCTCCAGCGACTGATGCAGAAACCGAGGGCAGCACTCAATGCGCCTGCCAAGCCACTGGCCCGCTCACGTTGCAACTCCTCCGCGTCGTCTTTCAGCTTCCGTGCTGGCGATTCACTAGAGCCCGATAACGAGAAGACACCGGAAAATCATGACAATGAATGAATAGTCCACTCCAGTACGTGCAATTCTTCTGATCCAGAATCCAAACTATCCACATCGCTGAAAGACCTTCACAGTTTGTATCAATGAAAACATGATTATCTTGTACACACACGAACCCTTTGTACCATCATTGCTATCAACTGCTTTCAATGTTATCAACTCAAATCGACCCAGTCTACCGCCATTTGCATCAGAAAGTTCGAGTGTGCGTTGACTGTATCATGATCAAGACATACTCGCTACAAAGCAGAAACTGGAGACTCACCGTCGCCTTGTTCGAGGGCCCTCTTCAAATGGTCCGGCCAGAATCTAGCCAGCGCATCACCCATCTCGTCAGGTTCCTTGTTGGTGCGTTCAGCTGCGTCGCGGATGGTGAACCAAATGAACCGCATGAAACCTTCCGCCTCGATAGCAATCTGAACAGTATCGTCACCGCGCTCATCCTTATACCAATCGTCAACTTGGCACACTTCTTCACCCTCAGAATTGGTGTCTGTCATGCTTTTGGCGATCGCCTCACGCGTCGTGACCCCGCCTTCTTCTAGCTGTTTGGCAGGTTCAGACGTGCATACTGACTGACGAGGCAGCTTACAGTGAAGAGCTGTGCGGGTGTTTCGCCGTCCCACCTGCGCTTGAGCTTCAGAAAGAAACTAGACGCGTCTATATGAGTAGAGAGCACTGCTAGGCACCTACTAAATATGGTACTTACACACGTTTTGAAAGGCAGTCACGGTCGTGGCGCGCCATATTCATTGACCAAATTGACCTGAGTGAATCTGTCAGAGATAAGACGCGAAGATGAAAGAACAGGTCCTTGCCAGTTCGTAAGACTCAATTTCCACTCATTCACCCATCTTGAGATGGCTTTGTTCATGGCCTCGTCGTCTGCGTTTCTCGCGACCGCGTCGCGCAATTTGGTGCTGCAACCCTTCTTATGGGTGGGCCACGCCTTCCTCTGGCACGAACGCGAGCAATATCGAACTAATCTACTCAAATCTGAAAGCGCGTTCGAACCTGAACAGGGATGATATCTCACCGGCACTGACCGCATGACTTGAGGTTTTCGCGCCCGTAGAAGTCAAAGCAGTAGCTGCACCTGTCCTTTGCATTAGTTGACTCCATCGCGTGATATTTGGTGTGGATGGTGAATAGGTGGTGACTGGAGGTGGGAATGACGGGATCAAAATATTTGTACTCGGTATCAAATTCGGAAGCCGATGCGGCAGGCACATTCATGGCCAAGGCACCCGTCTCTTATCGACATGCACCAGCATGTGCCATGGACCTCAGCTAAGCTTTTTCTCAAACGTCGACCACCATGTCGTCGGAAAAGGTGCTCGCTGCGCCTTATAACCTTGAGCAGCCCGGGCAGCGGCACGGTCGCCGTCATCACCAGCGCTCACCCCTTCGTCGCGCTCTCTTTACCGTCACAGCCGTCGGTGGACTCTGGCTTTTCTCGCAGACGTACTTGTCGCCCAAGATAAGCCCTCGGTCGGTCAGAGTACCACTCCACGCAGAGGAGACACTCGCGAAATGCAGGATGCTCGACATCCTGCCTGGCCCCCCGCCCGACTTTGCATTTCGCTCTGAATCAGACCGATACGTGCCTGGAACGAAGGCTGCGCTGATCAAGAACGCGACTATCTGGACCGGGCGTGAGAATGGGCTAGAGGTCATCACTGGCGACCTGCTTCTGGACAAGGGCATGATTAAAGCTATCGGCCAAGTTGACCCAGACTTGTTGGCATCCTTCTCGCCGGACAAGCTCACTAGCTATGATGTTCAAGGCGCTTGGGTATCTCCTGGGTGGGCTTCCCGTCATCTTGTGTCAGAAGAACACATTCTTATACCTTCTCAGTATCGTCGACTTGCACTCTCACATCGGAGTGGGAAGCGCACCATCCCTCTCAGGATCGGGCGACACGAACTCACGCGCCGGCATCGCGCAACCTTGGCTACGCAGCTTGGATGGTCTCAATACCCACGACGACTCGTACCAGCTGTCTATCTCTGGAGGTGTCACGACTGCGCTAGTCCTTCCAGGTTCTGCTGGTGGAATTGGCGGACAAGGCTTCGTCATCAAACTGAGGCCGACTGCTGAAAAGTCACCTTCGTCTATGCTTCTTGAGCCACCCTTTTCTCTCAATGGAACTTATGTAGACCCAGCTATTCCCCCTCGCTGGCGTCAGATAAAGCACGTCGTCATCTCTCACATCGCCACCTATAAAATTCTAACACTCTAGTAGACATGCATGTGGAGAGAATCCGAGTACGTCCACCCTTTCCTGCTCAGATCAACTGGCTTCGACCTAACACCGTACAGGTCGTGTGTACCATGGGACGCGTATGGATACCATCTGGGCGTTCCGTCAGGCTTACGAGAAAGCGCGTCAAATCAAACAAAGCCAGGACGATTATTGTGCTCATGCCCTCTCTGGCAACTGGGATGGTCTTGGGGGATACCCAGAAGAGCTCCAATGGGAGGCACTTGTCGACGTTTTACGTGGCCGCGTCAAGGTTCAGAACCACTGTTATGAAGCGGTTGATTTGGACGGTATCGTTCGGGTAGGTGCTTCATTTGAGTAACATCATTGCATTTCGGCTCACATAACCCAAGCTCACGAACGAGTTCAAATTCTCTATTGCTGCATTCCATCATGCTCATGAGACATATTTGGTTCCGGACCTTTTGAAGAAAGCCTACGGTGAGTCAACGCATTTTCTACACACGTTGCGATGGGTTAATTCTCGAAGGTCATCCTCCCGCCATTGCCATGTTTGCCACTAATGGTAAATACAAGCGTGAGGCGTATCGTGGATCAGAGTTTGCGGCACGCATCCTCGCTGATGCTGGTCTTGACGTGGTCATGAAGGTCAGTAGCAACGCATGTGTCTTTCGCTACGAAGAAATTGATTGAATGTTGTAGAGTGATCACTCTGTTTTAAACTCCCGATACCTTTTGCATGAGGCCCAGCAAGTCAAGTACTATGGGCTGGCGGACAACTTGGCATTGGCGTCTGTGACTTCCACTCCGGCTAGGATCATGGGTCAAGACCATCGTATTGGGTTTCTCAAGCTCGGTATGATTGGGCCCTCTTACGATTACCCTGTAACTAACATCTCTTGACAGGTTACGATGCCGATGTCATTATCTGGGATAGCCACCCATTAGCCATAGGCGCCACACCCAAACAAGTCTTCATTGACGGTGTGGCTCAAATTGAGGATCCTTTCACCGCCGAGAAGCCTGAGGCACTTCACCAAGCTCCGAAGACACCTAACTTTGACAAGGAGACTGCCGACACCATCAAATACGATGGTCTCCCTCCATTAGAACCCGAGGTGTCTACCACTGGTACCGTGGTCTTTGCTAACGTCTCTGACGTCTATATCCGCAACGGCGATAGCATCGAGCTCTCCTTCTCGGCCTCGAGCACCAGCGGACCTGGTGCGGTCGTTGTACGAAGTGGGAAAATCATATGCGTAGGGACGGAGTCCGTCTGCCTCGTCGATGACCTGCGCACGAATGCCATAATACGTGACCTCGCGGGTGGTTCAGTTGCGTAAGTTTCTCATTGTGGCGCACTAATTTAGTTTTCATTCCATCTTTTCATAGACCTGGACTAGTGTCGTACGGAAGTCATCTTGGTCTCCAACACATTCCCTCGGAAGATAGCACCAGCGATGGTAGCATCTTTAGCCCTCTCCTTTCTAAGGTTCCCAGCATTCTCGGCGGTGACGACGCTGTGGTACGCGCATCAGATGGACTACTCTTCGGCTCTCGTCATGCGCTGTCAGTCTAAACGTGCTTAATATTGACTCTCTCATTGACACTGGACTTAGGCTGGCCTACCGAGGCGGTGTTACTTCTGCAGTATCTGCGCCAATTTCCAAGGGACTTCTGTCAGGCTTGACGGTCGCGTTCTCCACCGGCGCCGGAAATAGGTTGCAAAAGGGATCCATCGTCCAGGACTCCACTGCATTCCACATCTCAATCTCTTTGAACTCCCCTATCAGCGTGAGCACTCAGATCGCAACTTTACGTCGCTTGCTGCTCGGCGAAAGTGGAGGAGAACTTGCCGCTGAGTTCAAGAAAGTTGCTGATGGGCTACTAGTCCTTGTCGTGGACGTCCAGAGTGCTGATGTCATGGCCTCATTGATTGGATTGAAAGCGGAGATTGAGGCGTCCACTGGCAAGGCGTTGAAGATGACATTCGCTGGTGCTTCTGAGGCGCATCTCCTTGCGGCAGAAATTTCAGAGGCTTCAATTGGAGTCATTGTCACCCCCGCGCGACCTTTCCCCGCAAGTTGGGAACGCCGCAGAGTGTAGGTTTCTCCGTTTGAGCGAATGCTTGTGGCCAACGTTAATCCGTTTTGTAGACTACCTGGACGTCCGCTCTCACAAGATAATAATATCGGTGTGCTCCGGACCCACAATGTGACTGTCGGTATCGGCAGTGACGGTTTATGGAGCGTCCGCAATGCCCGGTTTGATGTCGCGTGGGTAAGTCGGTTCGTTGGCGCCCAAGAATGACCAGGCAATGACCCCTCCTATCAGGCTGCGCTGGAGTCGTACAAAGAAATGTCTAAGGCAGAGGCGCTTGCGCTCGGCTCAGTCAACGTGGAGACTTTGCTTGGCGTTAATTCGGAAGATGTCGACTTGGTAGCCACTGAGTCCGGCTCGTTACTTGACTTCGAGTCGAAGGTCGTTGGTATCATATCCTCGAGCAGAGGTCTCGTCGACCTCCTCTGAGTGTGTTAAAGCGTTCTTCGTATCTACAAATCGGAATTTATCTGACCTTTCTTCTGGCGCCCAGCGGTGGCTAGACAGTCACCAGACGACATCGATGCCCCATCATCATGCGGGGTTCATCTCCTGTTTCTCTTGTGTTTCTCAGGGTAATATTCTGTGGTGTCTTTGGCAACTCAGTCGCTCGTAACAGTAACGTTATAGCCTTATTCACTCTTCCGCATCTAGTTAAAAGACATCAGCTGCGCGCCAGAAAAACAATTTTGCCCATTTCTCTTCGCAGAACGGTAAGGACCTGCGTCATAGTGAGGTCATTTACTGACTTGGTAATTCCAGCTCGAGTGTACCGCTGGGGTACTTAAGTGGGTCTTTGCTGCAAGACACAAGATACTTACCCCGCCAAATCTTATAATGGCTGATGTGTATAAATCCTACAGCATCACTGTGCGCCACTTCCGAATCTTTCGGTGTTTGTGATCGTGATGCTCAACTATTAACACCAGAGTCTAAAATCACCGCTTTCCATGACGGAGGCCAATGACCGCTCTACCATTCACCGTCGTACTGTCACATCAGCACGAACTCGTACGCCTCATTATCGCGCCATCAATAAGCCTCACTGACCATGTTGCGGGTCAGATTTTGCAGGTCCACCAATACAAACTACCAGTGCAACACCTGATGTTACGCAAGAACGAGCCGCCTTGTCAGTTTTGCTCATAACGTTCAATATGTTATTTACTTACCGCTTGTATTCAGAGAGCGCATCGCGAAAGCATTTGCACCCCGTTCTGATGGAAGTTGAACAATACACTATTATTCTGTTTCCATCTGCGATTACTGCTAGCCTACACGTTATAATATTAATCATCCTGTATCATATGATTCTTGTATCATCCTCTTCGTACTACCTCTTTGCAGCCCGTGGGTCCGAAACCCCACAGCGCTTAGCAGGCTGGTCTCCCGAATGCCCGTGCCACGATGATACACTGGGGGTGTATTCCATTGAACACCTGCCATGTGTGAAAAATAAGCATATGATAGCTGTAGACTATTAGCTTCTACGCCACAAACGAGAATGCACAAGCGCGTACCCACAAAGTGATAAGCGCTTCCGACGATGTCGACAAGTTCTCCAACGACGCCGGCGAGTCCACCCTTGGACACATGCTGTCTTGTTCTCAGAATACGCAAATTTCCAGAAGTATGTCCGAGCCTTCAATTACATGGATCGCTTGGCCATAATTGGAAGAGAACAAAACGGGGATTGTCAGCAGCTGACAGGAGGCGAGAACCTGGGAAGCACGAGGTTATCCACCCAATGGGGGAGGGCTGGAAGGTTTGTAAGGGTGAGAACTGGAGTGACTCTGTGGGTGTGTCCCGAAATCATCAAGCGCTTAGCGCCTAGGGCCGAGATCGATAGACACAAGTGGACACACAAAGAGGATCACTCAGGTTACACTCAGATACCCATCTGGCATTATTCCGGAGGCAAGGAAGGCACTTCGGAACACTATAGAATGACATAAAGGCTCATCTAGGCAGAAGACTCGGAATCCATTCGAGCGGCTGAAGAAGCGGATATCCGAGGGGAGCACTGAGTCGATGTCTCTAGCGCAAATCGGGGGTTCTAATAGATCATGGATAGAGGTACTACGCCTCAGGTGGGCAGTAGGGCTCGCCGCTTGAGCGTTTAGACGTTAGAAGCTCCCTGCATGTTCGGAGCTCGCGTATGTACCGTAAAGCCTCAGAAAGGCAAGTTCAAAGGTTGAGAGAACCTGGAAAAAACAGGTGAGCGATGACTGGAGGGAGGTCGATAGCGCGTGTACGTTCCTGTATCCCCACTTGACTCTCACGTATCTTTGTGGGTCCCGACACCCACAGGGTTGGATCATGGATGATCATGATGATGTGTTCGGAATTGTACCGTAGCGATTCGCGACGCAGAACGCCGCTGTTTTCCTGTAATCTAGATCCTCACCACTACTACAAGGGTCGACATGGCATGGAGTCTTGGCTACTCCTCCTGTAGGAAGATCACTCATCTGTAGGTTCTGTTGAAACGTACATACCAGCGCTATAGGCTCCCATGGAACGCGAGATCAAGATTTTTACGGCTCCGCCGATTGCACCGGTACCGGTACCAGATCTGGCGAATTTTCAGTCGGTAAGCTTTATGAAGGTCATGGCGGCACTGACAGCCAGTTGACGGCGGCAGTCCTATTCAACAACTTGCAAACAAGTCGAATGATCAGTCTGGGTTTGATGAGCGTTGGGGTATACTTACCAGTTTGGAGGTGACATCTGAATTAAAGGGTTTACCTGTTCTGTACGATTGTCTGACTATGTTGAGGATGCGAGTGGTCTGCTCGTCAAGCGAATCGAGTACATACCGACCCAGACGGTGGGAGAAAAGCGCTGATCTAAAGTCAGATATGCTCCGATAGAGGACTTCAAGTATCTATCACGGGCTAGCCGCCGGATACTACGCATAGACACAAGAGGGTGTAAATGTCAGCGGAGTGGAGCGCAATGCGTCTTTAGTTTGAAAGGTCATTCAAGAGGATTTTGTCCTGGACCACCATGCCAGTAGACTGTAGAATACTACTGCGACCGTAGGGTGAATCAGCGACCTAGTTGGCAACATAAGGTCATTATGGGATGATGGGATGAAAAGTGGCATTAGTCTCAAATGGTCTGAGTGACTGGAGGTGTAAACACCGAACGCGCCTCGATCAACAGCAAGGTAACGGTAAGATGCGGTGCGACCGGACCGTTCAGCGGATCTGACATGGCCAGCATTCGAATCGATGTAGAATGCACCTAAGTTCGTAAGTTATATGATCTCATGAATACTCGAGGCACCGAGACCTACTTACCATAGTCTCAGACTGAACAGCATTGCTCAGCTGTTGCTCAGATGTCTCGTTGTAAAACCTGCGCCATTCCTTGCTCTCAAACGAGGGGATGTCCCTGCGCAGGCAGTTCTAGAAAGTGTCCATGCTACTGTGTTGAACCTTCCTTATCCGTGCGTATGTTGCTGATTAGGTTTCCATCGGCAGCACATGAGACGACCACCTGGGTCATGGGTGCCCGAATGGGACTGAATCGCAAGTCCCAAGGGAACGGCTCAACAGTGGCGTCCGCGATTTCGCCAGAATGAGGATCAGATACTATCAGATAGCGTTTGATGGCTATATCGCTGGGTCCCGCGGCACTATGGCCCATGACGCATATGTCGATGTACACCCTGATCGGGGAACACAATGTTCGAACGGAAGCAAAATCGTATTGGCAGGAGTGACATCCGAAGAATGGAAGGGTATCAGCTCGGTGGCGTTCAGATAAACCTCTCCATTCCAGTGGCATTCTCCCGGTCAGAGTCCAGATGCATTTGATGGTCCGTAGTGTCTGTTACCAAGGGACTAATGATCTAACAGAGAGGATTGTACTGCTTGGGGCGAGCTCACCCCCGGAGTGCTGCGACTTCCGGCAGTTCAGAGTTGGACCTCGCCGTGTATTATTATTATTATCATTATCACGAGGTCTGAGTCGGTCCAGCACTAACTTAACTCCTAACAGACCGCAAGTTGTTTGAGGATTGGATGGAGAACCTCCAGAGCCCATGCAGCGTAACTTAGGAGGCAAGATGGATTCAAACGGATACGGATAAGACGGTAGACCACGGAAATGAAATCCGCATATGTTAGAAAGCCCAGTGTGACCGACAACATACGTACGTTGTAGAGACAAACGGGCGCGCATGACTGATGGAAGCGGGATTGATGGGATATGCATCACTCGTACCGGGCATGCAGGGGACCTCCGTCCAATCTATTCACGCGCACTCATGCGCTAAAGGTCCGGGAGATCGATATTAAATCATGTCAAACGGGGAACGTCGAGCCTGGATGTCTTTCTGGTCAACGAGTCGGGCATAGGGCAAAGGGGAATTAAGCAAATATCGGATGCTGGTTGTCGCATACGCGTTCAAGTCAAGACTGACTAGGAGCTGCTCTAATTCTTCAACGGCAGCAAATGCCTGCATTTGCTTGAGAGCCGCGGACTTGCATGTGTCAAGCCTCCGTCTCGATGATCATGATCCGGATGTCTTATCTGGAATCAGCGCGGGGCGATAGTAGATACCCTCCTGGGCCTGATGCGACTCGCGCGATCGTCATAGCGGTACTGCGTGTATTACTCAAACTCGAGGGCGAAGGGCGCGGTGACGCGCTGCTCATGATTACCTGTTGCCCCGCATGGTCCAGATGCACGGAACATGGAGCGGCGATGAGATTATCAACACCGGATGAACAGCGATTCGCAGGGCTGATCTGTCCCGTTGAGAAAGATGCATTCTTGACGCAGCGTGGCATGTTTTCAGGGAGTGGAGACTGGAGAGTACCTCGCGCATTCAGTCATTGCGTAAACAGACCTAGCGATTTCGGTACGAGTGGTTCAATTGGAAGCAGGAGACAGCGCGAGCAGGTCTCGTGCCACGGAATGCGGTGCGGAGGCCGTAAGCGGGAGCACAATCATTGCGCGAGCACCACTCGTGGTAGACCACGCCGTCCCGAAGTAGATGGCACTCAGCGTGGCGTCGGCCGATGAGAATGGAGTGCTGTTATCCTGCCCCGAGATCACCCGCGCTGAGAAGCATAAACAGCGGATAGAGCTCGAGCAGAACAAGGTAATGTCCGTATATGTGCACCCGCTTGACAGTAGACATTGTAGCTCTGGGAGACATGTGATGTAAGGCGCACGCTACGAAGCGCCTCGACGATGACTGGATGCCCAAACGGGCATGTTGAAAGGGACTTCAGACTCTCAGACAAGCTTCTACGAGGACCCCGCAAGCCCGGTCAAATATGGCATCTGCGAAAACGGTATAGTTGAATTCCAAAAGGTCAAGGAACAGGTACGAAGCCAATGTCCATGGGAAAGAGAGTCCACCTGAATTGAGAACCGGGGTAAGTCGCCAAAATGTCTACGCCAATAGAACTTCACTCACACCCGAACACTTCTGGGGCGGCAATGGAGATCATGGCGCGATTTTGGTGCATCTGAATAGCACCCGACAGCACGGTACGACTAACGTAAGAGAGGATGGTGAGGTTCGCATTGACTGCATCGCATGATTACCACACAGGCGACGAAGTTAGTGGTGAGAAAATACCGACCAGCATAACACGTGGGTCGTCTGGCACACTGTTCGGAAGTTGTTCGATTCCATTTCCTAAATCTTTATGCCGCTCCCGCCCGACGTCGCTTGAGCAGAAAATTCTCGTCTTTGGGAGGTGACCTATGTATACAGTGTATCCTTTGGGAGGCCCTTTTGACAAGAGCGGAATATGCCATCGTCAGACCAACCCAAGAAGGAAGAGTGCTCCCCTGCGGTGAATACACATGGAATTCAACTTAGCCAAATGTAAATCTGTGGACTGTAGAGAAAATCATTATAAGTTGCGTACCTCTATGCACGTCCAACAACCGTCCTAGATCATCCTGTTGTAATAAAAATCCCAGGTTAGGAGAGTGGTTGGGCAGTAATGAGAGTTCCTTACTGAGCTCGTGTGCGAATGTAGGATTTGAGGACACACGAATCACCGTTTTTCCGACCACTGCACCCCGTACAAGTTCGGCCATGTTTGATCATCAAGATGTGCAGACCAAACTTCAGCTCCCCTGGTATTTTGAGGTCGAGGTGAGCTTGGGCACGAATTCTGTCAGAGGATTGTGGCACCCATCCCAGTAGCTTGCTAAGTCGATAAACATGAGTGTCTACCGCAAAGGAGTCCCTTCCTATACAAAACAACAAGACGCAGGAAGCAGTCTTGGGACCGACGCCTTTGAAGGACACGAGTTCCTTCATAATATCTTCGTCAGAGAGAGATTTCCCGGTTTCCGACGTGGCTGAAAGATGCTGAAGAGAGTATTCGCCGTATTTCGCGTGAATAGACTGCAGGAGCGCCTGTATAGTAGCGGCTTTCCTGTTGGCAAGCCCTCCAGAACGAATAGCATCAATAACGGATTCCTGGCTGGCGGAGGCAATGGCGGAAAAGTTATTACGCCCAAAAGCAGCATCGAGGTTTGCTTTGGCGCGCGAGGAGTTTCTTCCCGACGTGTTCTGAGAAAGGATGGTGCCAACGAGAGATTCGATAACGTTGGGCGTGTGGCCGCACGTCTGGGCTGAATTTCCGATGGGCGGCTTCTCATCTCGAAAGGCTTTTGTGTCGGCATGTAACTGGGATAGAATTTGATGAACATCGCTGGCCTCGGCATGAGATGGGCGAGGAAAGTCAGGAAACGGTGAGGTTTTGGCAAAGTCGTCAACGTGTTTAAGTTTTTTGTTGAGCGGGGGTGAGATGGTAGCCAGAGCAAGGCTTGGACTGCGCGAGCGTTTGAGATGTTTAGTGGCCATGGTGGTTCTTTGCAAAAGAGATCGAACGGCTGTTTTGAGAAATACGTCATTACTATTCGAACTCCGCCAGCATACGCGCCACTCTGAAGGATAAACGCGTTGTAAACGTGCATACGACGCGTTATCTAGCCCGAAATTCACAGCAAGGCCGAGTGTTCATCTGGAATCTGACATGCTTTTCCGGGCTTCGCGCGGTGTCCCGCTCTCCAATGGAAGTGACTGACTCATTGTTCTCCATCATCAGGCCCAGCCATAGGATGTCTTCAAATTAGGGCTCATTGTGCTTAGTCGTCGACTCATCTGTCTCCAACGACAAGCCTTCTGAGTTCGATTCAATTCGCGATACGTATGGGAACTACTAGTATTGATGTTCGGCTGGCAGCGATGAGTCAAATGCTCAATAGAAAGACATTTCTATTACTAGCGCTCCCACAACACCCTGCCTGGCACCTGGCCTTATGCCATAGCGACAGCTTCTTTGGGGTGACTGTATAGCAAGTGATCTGGTACGTCAACTCCTCAGTAACCCCTCGATGCAAGGCACTGGACATTGTTCCCTAACGTAGGTACTGAAACGCGGCCGGTACTTTCCAGTCGCCTACTGCATGTGAACCTCTGTATTGATAATCCAAATGCTGACATGACGCGTCACTGTTTGAATAGAAGAAATTCAGTCGCGACTTGACCGTGTGAGTACGCGGTTCGAAGGTTTGCCCTAATCGGTAATTGACTAGGACGCGACGGGACCGACGCGCTCTGCAGAGTCTGACGGCGGGAACTGTGGCCTTCTGTAATTGATCACCACATGCACTTCGATTATGGCTCCCTAGTGGTGTTCTTGAAATTTTACAGGAGGCGAGGCCTTCGCTCATGAGGACACCGATGTGGTATTGGCCACCTGTCCTGAATCCCTTGGTTCCATTGACACCAAAATCCCAAATCTACGTCGCGCCATCAGTGCTCATTTATCCTTCCGCGCCACTGTCACGTTCCCGGGACTCATTGTTCGACTCATTGTTCGCCTATCGTGGACATTACCACACATGCAAATCAAGTTACAATGTTCAAACCTCGGCCTTGTATTCAGTGTGTGCTCAGTTCTATTAGGTACAGTCCTGATGCCTGGAGCTGAACCTGCATTTGACATTTGACTCCTTTACGAGGACGGGCAAGAAATCTGAGAAAACATGACTAGATTATGTGCTGCTTTGTGATTACTTCTGAACGTGCTCTCCTTGCGAAGCGTAGAGGCGGATATACCTTCAAATACTCGCGCCGCCCCAGTCATAGTCCTACTTATTTTCTATATCCGCCTCTTGGACTAGGGTCTAATGAGGAATGGCCTATACCGGACTGTCCCGTTTGGGCGCACAATGAACCATCAACTGGGGTCCAGATCAGACCCCGCATCAAAGTCCCGCGACGAACATGAGCAACTGTAGTCCTTGTCCTGACCCATTCCAAACGACATTCTGCTGTGTTGAATACCTGCTACTATGTTAGTAAGCGGGACGGGGACTGACGGGAAGGATTGAGGAAGAATATTCAAATTTCCGATCCTTCCCGCCGGCTCGAACGCTAATCTAAGCTGCGATCAGCCACGCCGCCGGTATGTCCTTTGTCCCCACGTGTCGACAATGGTAGGACCACACACGATGTCTCACCTTCTATAGGTGTATAACGGATGCAGCGTTGCTGGAAGAATATGCTCCCTGCCGCTGAGCTGGCAATTGCTCTTCATCTCCCCGGGAAATGGATGTCAATGCTGTGGCTTGACGCCAACGATCTGGATGTGATCATCCGCTTGTACAGCCACCGAGGTCCTGTCCAAATTGAGCTGACAGGTTTGCCTTTTGATCTCGTTTTGATGAGGAGGACGAACGGCCGGGTCTTGGCTGCCAAATGCAGTAAGCTGAAGGAGGATCTCTCAGATCTTCCGTGACATGAGGACCGCGCAAATGTGGGCAGGACTCATGACGAATGCTTTGGCCCGAGATACCGAAGTGGCTAGACCGGCAACACTCCGCGACGAATATATTGAAGGATATGCAGTGATTAGCTTGCAGGTTACGAACGCGAGAGGAAACAGGTGCCCCCGACACATGCGTAGACCCATTATTGTCGGCGGAAGACTGTGCAAAGGCCTAATCTCCCTACACTATGTTTACCGCGGGGTCTGGATAACCCAATTTCTAGAAGGGACAATCTTACGTGTGTTCGATGGTCTTCGAGATAAAGTAGGTTAACGGAGACAGTAATTCAGATGACTCGCCTAGGTCCCGGACCAGATTATCGGGATGGCCTAAGCGAGGCTCCATTTCTTCCCAAGTAACTGATATCCCAATGTGGCCATGCAGGTCTCATACACCGTATATAGGTTAACAATGAGAGACGGCGAATTTCATTGGTTTGCCGGAACCTTTTGCGATCCCATCCCGACCAGACCTATAAAGCGATCAGTTCAATTGTCTTGCGGATTCGTGCCCCGCTCCTCTAATTGTTCTCGGGTTTACTCGAGAAACAAAAAAGTTGGACCCCACTGGCGACACCTCATTACTTTCTCCCCCCGCGTGTAAGGGTTCCCTCCCTCCCATTATTCTCTTGACCCGTCCCCACCTCCTCCTTGTTCACGAACCGATCGTTCACTCACCTCCCTTATTGTCGAACAATCATGCCCGCCCTACGCACGCGCGATACCCAATCCAGAAGTAAGCGATTGTTTTGTGACCACCCAGCGCCTCAATTCACATTCATGCAGCACTCGAAGTGTCGACGGATGCCCCCACTCCCACCCCAACGCTTGCGATCATTGCCCCGACGCCTCGCGCCTTCACTTTCCCTGTAAACCATAATCTTTCAGACAGTCCTTACTCTTCACCATCTTCCTCACCTTTTGAACCCGACCTTCGCCCCCTTTCCTTCTGTTCTACACCGCCCGCCACTTCATATCGATCCCAATCACCACCATCATCGACGTTCTCCATCTCTCCCGATCCTCTAGAGCGCAGACCTCGGCAGTCCTCGTGTCACAGCGAGCTTGGCGAGCGGCGTCTGAAGAAGGGCGACGAGGGATACGTCAAGCGTCCAGAGAACGCGTTCATCCTATTCCGTCGCAAATGTTGCGAAGATCGCCAAGCGGCTCAGGAAGAAGCTGCTGCTAGTGGTCCAACGAAAAAGCAGCGCCAAGCTGACCTGTCGAAGACCATTAGCCAGCAGTGGAAGGCGCTGTCTGACGATGAGAGGAAGTATTGGGACGAACTGGCGAAGGAGAAGAAGAAAGAGCACGAGGCGCTGCATCCGGGCTACGTGTATCGGCCACAGCGAACAAAGGAAGGGCGCACAGCGAAGGCGAGGAAGGGCAAAGGCAAGTATGAGCATGACGATTCAGACTGCATGTCGTTCGTTATGCCAATGGCGGTTCCCCGCCAGCACGGTCGCTCTGCCTCTGCACCTACCCCTCCTCCCACCTACCAGTCGGTGCAGGTACCGAACATGTACATCACTCCGTCCTGCCCGTCGTCGCCTTCGCTGAAGCCACTGATCGAACACTCTTCTGCGCGTCCTGGAGAAGCCATGATGAGCTTCGACTATCAACCACACGATAGTTTGGCGCCCCCGCCGCCATTCGTAGGCTATGAAGCTAGTCTTCAGGTATGTCTTGCCGACCTCGAGCCACAATCGAAGCTAATTCATACTGTTAGCCGGAATATCTTCAACACGACATGTTCATCAATACGTCTGGGAATGGAAACGCTGGACCGCTCACCATGTCTCCCGATGAGATGTTCCAGCCTCACCATTTCTCTCCTTCATCGTCCATCAGCTCGGCGTCCTCTGGCCCATCGTCTCCGCGTTCGGCACATTATACGCCACTCACCAACAGCCTCGCGCAAGCATACACCCAGCTTGACGAGCACGGCTGCATCGATCCCCAAACGCAAGCCGAAATCGACTTGCAGATCCAGCTCCAGCACGATTTCGAGTACAATCCGTACGGCTGGGATAGCACGATGTGGCCTGCAGAGAACGAGATGATGGTGAACGAGGACTTCGACATCAACGCCATCCCGCCATTGTCTCTCGAGATGAAGTACGGCGGAGACTTCGATGGCGAGTCGACGAGCGCGGTGTCCGAGTATAGCCAGGACTATCCCCAGGATTACAGTCCACACGAGTACGCGCCAGAGAATCCCTATCCCCAGGTCGTTTATTTGGACGAGAGCTACGAAGACTCCGTGCGATACGACGAGATGCTGCCACCTCACAGTTACTGAAGCTGATGATGCTGGTCGTCGTCGTGGTCTTCGGACTTGTATATTGCTGTAAAACAAACCACGCCTCGATTGGGAGGCGGGTGTACTTCTTGGTTTTATTTATCCCCACTCCGCGGTCTGTAACTCTAGTCGCTATCCATCCGCTTATGCCTCTGGCACTGTCTCGACGGCGGTTCCGCCACCACTCAGTTACGCGCTACACGTTACAATTTTTTCACGACGCACCATTTCATTTACGAACTCTCACATACATACACTTCATACCCATACCCATCCCGCCGTATTTACCTTTATTTCTAGCGGGATTTCCGCTTCTTCCCCCGCTGCATCTCCCCCCTCCGCCTCGCGCGCATGCTACGTGTCATTATTCGTATTTGCTGTTCCCGTGCCAGGAAATAACGAAATTGTTTTGGCATCTGAGACTCACCTTCCAGCGAACATTCCTGAAGGCAAGAACAATAAAAGAGCACAAGACAATAGAGACAATAAGAATCGTTCCAAAAGCAGCGAGACATTGTGGAGGTTCGGGGAACAGAGAGGCCCTGACAGGTTTGCGCCCCGGAAAATAGCTGACGTTAGCATGCCGTGCCCAAAAAGGAACCTTCAACAACAAAGCGTGAGCGCATGATGCTGCCAAACCCGGCCTCTGAGAAGCACCTCTGCCCGAACGTCAAGTGCAAAGGCCGTGAAATGAATTTCTTACCACGAGGTTCCATCCCTCGATTTCCTCAGGACCTATGTCTTTAATATCTCTAAATCATTGAATCAAGCCACAGGGAACGCAAGGGCACTAGGGCCATAGTGGCGTAGGAATCTTCCGAAGCCGATGGCGGAGTGACCACACAATTCCTTGATGCTGGGAAATGAATCGCAGTCGCACGTTGGCCTCGACCGGGTCGGATACGCTGGGGAGCGCGTGAACAGTGAAGGAAAAGGAGTCGGTAACATTCCGATGTCAATGGTGGTATCTGGGACATCGATAAGTACAATGAGCACTGGCCAAAGTGTAAAAGGGCGCACGCGAAACCATAACCCTAAGCGTATCGTCAACACGTCATAGTTACAGATCCCGACGCGTTGATAGTCCATCAACCGAAGACGCGGTGGCGGATGGAGGATGCTGGAGTCCGGGGTGGCAGCAAGAGGGAGGAGAAAGAACGCCTCGAGGATGCGGAATGCCAGTAAATATACTCGCCTACATGCCGACGCCGCATGTTTGATGCAATGTCCCCACACACGCCCGGGCCAAGTGCGAGCGCGTTGAAGTAGAGAATGCGCCAGAGGTGGTCTCCTAATACAGTCTGCATTTTAAACGCCTCGAAAACAATACGGATATCACATCGTATGTTTAGCGAGGTCCCCAATTGTCAAAAGACAAGAGCGCCACACTCAACAATTAGCTACTTACAATGAGAAAAGGGTGCCCTTCCTAAACGAGTAATCATAATAGACGTTAAACCATTGTCCTCTCAGACACAATACTGACCTGGAAGATCTCATCCCAGAAGAGAGCGCGAACAATTAGCTCCTACATCCGTGAAATCCGAGGTGCTGAAATTGTAGCCCAGGTCGCAAAAGCGCGAGCTTGAGGCATCCAGAGGTAATTCTAAGGCAAGGAAACTTTGCGCCACATCAAGATAAGAAGGAAGGCTAGAAAGCGGGGGGAGAATTTAGAAGCTTTGAACGCATCCTTTCATTAAAAGCAAAATGATACTGTGCAAACAAATGCGTACAAACAGGATGGTCCCCGCCCATTGTCTTCAGTGGATCCAGCAGCCCACAGCCCAGCGTTAGATCTTCGCGGAAGGATACATATAGAAAGTTCAATGAATTCGAACCATATCCCATTGTTCTCCCAAATACAGACACCGCGGGCAAACACCACCGCACCGACTTTCTGGTGCCTTAAAGGCACCAGAATTCGATGTAATGTTTTTTTCGGGTGTGCGGGCCGGGGACAGGCGGCGGATTGGTAACGAACTGTAACGAACCGGTTCGATTGTTCAAGTACTTAGAACATAGCAATATCAAATAGTATCCTTTGTTCAAGCTGAGAATGGCAATCACCTCCTTGATACCGAAAGTCGCAAATACTCTTGATCACAAGAAGATGACACTAAGTGCTATGGTTGTAGTCTTTATGTAGTGGTATAATCTATTCGTTGTAGTATACACAGATAAGTGACCTATTGATGTCTAGCCTGAGGCGACGCGGTAAGTTGGGACAGTGTGCGGATGGTCGTGCAATACAGACTCGGAAACGTATCTTACGGGATTCGGTCCGAGTCGTATTTCGTGGTCAGAGCTCCGTACGCCGCATCGCCGACCATTGCTCGTCACGGACGCGCTCAGCAACGTCAATCTGCAACACCACCATGCTCATCCGGACCCTCTTGTTCGTCCTCTCGGTCTTTCGGCGTGTCGTTCATCTCATCCGTCCGCCTCGCCGCCCGCGTTCCATTCGCCTTTTCGCGCCGCTTCCAGGACCGCGCTTGTTCGATGATCCGTACCTTGGCATCGCTGGATCAGCCAGTCTAGCATCCGTTGCACTCAATGATGCCTGCAGGAAGCACGGAAACCGATTCCATGCAGGCGGAGACCTAAAGATAGCGTTAACGTGAGTTTTTCTTTGATTCTCGAGCAGATATTTCATTCACAGCGTAGCAACTCGACCTTCCATGAATCCAGCCCCAGAAACATCGCGAACGGCAGCCTCCGCGAACGCCACATCACCATGCGCGTTTACGACACGCAAAATTGGTGTATTGGGTCGATCGAATGGGTCGATGAGGCCCTCTCTAAACCGTTCGTCCACGACGAACTTCGCCCGGGGAGTACAGCAGCCCTAGTCATCCAGCATAGCGGCACCGCGGAGGATCGCAGAAAAGTCGCAGTTTGGTTCAAGGTGGGGAATGTTATCGAGGTACGTCAAGTTTTCCATCTTCCGGCTTGCCTGCTCACTGCGTCATAGATCCCCGCCGTCCAATCCTAATATGTGTCCTTCTGACACTCCCGTTTCTTGTATCTTGTTAGCGTATTTAGCACCGTATTATGTATCTTGGACTGACCAGCTTGTATCTTGATGTATGTATATTACTCCCACGCCCGTTTCTTGTATCTTGTTAGCGTATTTAGCACCGTATTATGTATCTTGGACTGACCAGCTTGTATCTTGATGTATGTATATTACTCCGCAAAGTCTTGTATTCCGAATGCAAAGCATAGTGTATATAATGATTTCGAACCCCTCTGCGTCCATTGTTCGAAGTCAGAATTGTCGTCAGTTCAACGTGTCGGAGAAGACACGCTGCAGTACCCTGGACTGAAGATTAGTGTTCTGTCCATCCAATTCATTACAGATCTTGCCTGAAACCTCTTGCTCGTCTTCGCCTTCATCGCCTGCTGCTTCAGGGAGCGCGGCACCGTGGATATCTTGCCGGAGTATCTCGGCATCCTCGTCGTCCATGCCACCAGTTGGCCCTTCGCCATCGCCGTCCTCGTCGCCATCGTCCTCGTCATCCTCTCCGCCCTCATCAAGATTGTGCACAAGGTCTTCTTCTTCCTCGTCTTCGTCTTCATCATTCTCCCATTCATCCCCTTCAGGAATCGCTTCATCCATCTCTTCATCCTCGTCCTCGTCCTCCGTGTTTGACGTATCGTCACTTCCTGTTTCGTCCCCAAAGTCCATCTCGTCGTCGTCGTCCATGTCATCTTTGTCATCCTCCATATCGTCGTCCTCATGGGCATGAACACCCTCCATTTCCTGGCGACCTCGTCATTGAAGGCGAAGAACTAAAGAGAAACAGACTTACACCACCGTATATGCCGAGCGCGGAGTTGCGGTACAGATCAGGAGTTTCCTCGCGGGCATCTTCCTCGTCAGATTCATCGGAATCCATCGAGTCCTCACTTTCCGACTTCGTCTCCTCCGCCACATCCTTGCCCTTAACTGTCGATCGGCTCATCTTGATGGCTATCTTGGTTCTAATACAAAATATAAGATGGCGTAGATGAAGATGGAGGATAACTCACAGGTGTTCGAGAGGCCGTAGGATCGAATGAACGAGTGTGCGAACGTACGGATAGTTGAGATCTACAGAAGTCGACCGTATCGACTCTCAAGGCTCTCGGATGAGGGCAAATCCTTGATAGTCCTGCTGATGGCATCGAGAACAGTCTTTCGCACGGATACCAGCGAAGAGGAAACTTCCTTGGGCTCATGCGTCGACGAGCTGTCGACACAGAGTGCCACCAAGACTGACATCGCCCAGTTGCAGACCTGCATGCGGTTCTGAGAGACGTCATCGCGCTGCGCATTCAGATTCTCGTAGGCAATTAGATCGGAGAGGAAGAACGATAGCGTATAGGTTCGGTGCTTGGTGTTGTCCTTACTGACACCAGGAACTCGGGGCGGACAAGAAGGGAAGAGCAGCAGTGCGAAGTCGGACAAGGAAGGTGTGGGGTTTGGGACTCGAGATAGTCGGGACTAGTCGCAGGCACCGAGTGCTGAGAAGCGGGGTCTGTCCAGAGTCGAAGAGCGGCTTCGAAGAAATAAGAGGGTGAATGAGGTGAAGTGCGACCTTGAGACCACCATAAGCATGCCCAAGTTCGAGTTCGAGGGACTGTGTCTCTGTGCGCAGGTCCTCTCTGATATCAGCGATAGCGTCAATCGAGGCGATGAAACTCTGGCAGACAGAGAAAATGGCCTCGAGGCCGTTGGTCTTGTAGACTGCAAGGAGCGGAACAGTATACAGTGTGCTGTTAGCCGTACGCTCTAAACAAGCATTAGAATGTCACGGTGGGCAATAGTTGGCACTCGTAGCGTACCGTCAACGAGGAGAAGGGTCATCACCCTTCTCCTCAAACCCAAGACGATACTATAGTAAGTGAACGTCGAAATCTTGTCTCCTGCAGAGACTGTCAGCCATATTTACAAATGAACGACAGCGAGGCCACTCATACCAATATCTTTCACCGTGAGATGGCCCAAGAGAATCTCAGCCACAACTGCTGAAGACTCCGTCATCTGCTTCTTCTGAGCGGGGTCAAATGCACGTCGGGCATGGAAAACATCTTGACCATCGCTGCGAGCGCTTCAGCAACGACAAGGGAAGTGAATATATAGGAAGCAAACCTTGGAAGAAGGGTGCAAGTGAGCCCGGAAGTCCATTCGTCAAATGCTTCAGAGCCGTCGCGTTGTTCTCTCTGGGGTTGTCAGCCTTGGGAATGTCGAGCTCCTTCGGCGAAGGTGTCGATGTTGACTGCGGCTTCAGCTGCGGCGCCGTCGACCACACCATTGGTAGTGGTAGGGCTGGATAGACCATTGCCATCGGGTAGGCCGACGGCCTGACGCTCCGGTGAGCCTTCAACGGACAGCGGCGGCGACCTCTTAACATCCAAAATGAAATCTAACAAAACGAAATAAGCGGCTGAAAAGTTCTTGAAAGAGATTGAAACAAACTGACCCATTCGGAAACGCTATTGCCTTCGTGGTAGTAATTAACGCGCTACTTGGTCACCCGAAGGCTCAGCCCAAAACCCACGACAAGGGGGCGCGCGGATGTGACGAACACCCGATTTTGGGAATATCGCCAGCGCGATGGAGGATGGCGAACGGTACATTATGATAGATACAAGTACAAATCTACAAGTCCGACAGAGGCGACAGAGTTTCCCGCAGCCCAGCGAGAGCAGCTAGTTGCGCATTATCTGTACCAAGTGGTCAAAGCGTCGCGCGCCAAGAGTGCCTGAAAACTGACCAGCGTTAACGATTTTCTCCCGCAGCTCTGCGAGGGCATTCCTATCTGCGAGTTGTAGATTGGATGCGGCTTCGGGCTTAATGTCTCGACCGGCTGAGGATGGCAGCTGCTCTGTCACTCGCGTCTGGTTCTCTGAACGAAGCGCGCCACAATAAGCAAAGGATTGGAGGGTCCAAGATTTGACGCACTTATGTGCTCCGCCGTTGCAACCACCTTTCTGACACTCTTCAGATCCTTCTTCGTGACCCCGCTGTCCTGTTGCACACGCTCCCACCATTCGTCCAAGAGGTATTCCGATGACCCGTCCTCGAAAGATTCCTCGGGCTCCCAACTGCGAGAGGCTAAGTGAGAGCGGTAAGATCGGATACCAGACTCACGTATTGCTTCGAGCGGAGTAGCCTTGCCACTTGACGCGATATTCGATATCTTTCCAGTACTCGCACCACTGCGCTGCACTGATAGATTCTGTGACTAGTTGAGCGAATACTAGCAAACAAACGAGACACGACGCACCGACAACAAAAAGCTTTGGTTTGGGCATCTCAACAAGTGTTAACTAGACAAACGAGCGTCAGTGACCTGGACTGTCCTAGCCATTTTCTTCTCTTCCATTTGTATTCTACTCTCTGTCTTTCGGAACAATGCACATTGATATATTTCATTGCGAATCAAATTATTCTACCAGACGCTGTCAACGCTTACCTCCGATTTCCCTCTGTCCTTGGAGGAGTTCGTGGTAAGAACACAAGTGGGAAAGGATCACGTGTATACGCAGCACCTACCCAAATCGGCGGCTCGACGTTAAGTCCGAGAATTCGGACTTAACGTTTTGGGCGGCATTTGACAGCGCTGCCAAGGAGCACGTGGCTTTTTTCCCCTTGTCCCGCACCGTCACCATGGGTGCGGGGGCCCCTACCCCTCAAGGGTTTGGGCGGGATACGGCTGCAAATATCGAAATACTATCCGTGAATAAGGGAGAATTCAAAGTAAGAACGAAATGAAAGTAAGCACAAATAGAATGTCAGAGCGGGAGACTAACGATTCTGTAGACCGAGTCCATGTCGTTTCGATTTACAATCCGGAGAACACCATATAAGCGGAGCTATTCTCGAATAGTGAGAAATCTCACAATCTGGAATTGATTGTGCTTGACACCTTGCCAACCAGATTGTCTCGTCGCGCTGCGCCACTTTCGGATTAAGGATCGTGAGTTCGCACATCATCATTAGCAGTCAACGCTGCAGTTCGCTGACATAACTGCTGGTAGAGCCCACCTTGCCGAATGGTCAATCCGGATATCTGAGCCGGCATGGTTTCGACGCGTGGTATAACGCGTGTTGGACCCTTGTCAATATCCCTTTCATCCATCCTTTCATCCTTATACACTCATTCCCAACTCGATGGCCTCCTCTAATGCCCCCGAACCGACTGCCGAGTCTTCGCAACCGCTTCAGGCGCGCAGGCGATCCATCTCTCCGGAACCTGGGTCACAGAAGAAACCGCGTCTAAAGGCTCCCCCCCGTTCGGAGAACATCCGTTTTGGCGACCCGCGCCTTCAAAAAGATCGTGCTGACCAGCTTTGGCCAAACTTTCTGAATAGCCGCGCAGCTAGAGTACGTTTTGTAATCATTATTCCTTCAGCTCAAGTAGTGATTTTCACTCAGTTCGACTTCAATTCTATCAGTGGAAATCCTCTCGACTTCAATCCTATCAGTGGAAATCCTCCTCCGGTTCCTATCAGTGAAAATCCTCCTCCATCTCCTATTAGTGAAAACTCTCCTCCGGTTCCCATTAGTGGAACTCCTCCTCCGGTTCCTATCAGTGAAAACTCTCCTCCGGTTCCTATTAGTGAAAATCCGCCTCCGATTCGTTTCATCGACCTCAAGACAGTGACTTCGCCTCGACGGTCACCCAACAAACACCGAACGAGAATGGCGGGCACCAGCAAACCCACGGCAGGAACCAGCAAACCCGCGGATGTGGCAGGACAGGAGGTATGTGCTGACTCCCATGTCATGACTTTGAAGCCTGATATCAAGCCAATACCAGTTCTTTTCGAGGTCGAAACCGGTCGAGGTACTTGTGTTCGCCTGTCTACTTCAACGCACACTGAACCATTCCAAGTCCATGGATGTCGACCCAACCGGAATCGCAGGCACCAGCAACCCAACGGATGCGACAGAACAGCAGGTATGTGCTAATGCCAATGTTTTCGACTGTGAAGCCTGATATCACGCCACAATGAGTTCCTTTCGAGGTCCAATACGGTCGAGGTAATTGTGTTGTCTGTCTCCTTCAACGCGCACTGAACCAATACAAGTCCATGGATGTCGGCCCCGAGGCACCGTCCATTGCCAGTCAGGAGTTGAGTTCGCCCCTCGTCTCCTTTGCTGGAGAGAAAGCATCACCCGAACAGCCTCCTTCGATGTCAATATTCCCCAAGACGCCGCCAGTTCCTATTGTTGATGACGATATGGGCGAACCCTTAGTGCCCGCCGAGTCGTCCAACCAACTCAGTCAAGTCTCAATACCTGTACCGTTTGTTGAGGACGGTATGGCTCAGGTAGTCCGCTATCGTCATCCTCACTCCCGATGGGCTAACATGTCAATCTACCTCAGGAGCCGCAGCCGTTTCAGCCTCCTTCAATGTCGAGATCCGCCGGGGAGCCACTCGTTTCTGCCCAAGGCGTCAAGGTAATTTCCTATCCTTCTCCTACTCCAGATCCAACTAATAACTCTAAAAGAAGACGGTCAAGAGTCGGATGCTCCAGGGCATCGGCCACTTGGACGTTGCGGCTGCGACTGCACCAAGACGTGTATGTTCTCGTGCCACCGCTTTTTGATTCAAAACACTCAAACTTTCTCGACACAGACTCGTTCAATGTCGAGAGCTCCAGAGGAACCGCCCTCTCGTGCGATGTCGAGAGCTCCAGAGGAACCGCCCTCTCGTGCGATGTCGAGAGCTCCAGAGGTACCGCCCTCGACACGAAAATCGCAAAAGGACGATGGATCTCAACATTTGGCAAGCTCGGTACGAACATTCACCAAGGTTTTCCTATTCAAACTGCATCTCATAGGCCCAGGAAAAGGGCAAATCGAAAAAGGACAACAGAGGGGGAGATGTGGCAAGTTCGGTACGAATATTCAACAACTTCCTTCCGTTCGTACTCATTCTCCCAGGTCAAGGGGAAGGGCAAAGAGAGAAAGGCAAAGAAGAAGAAGGGGAAGGAACAGGACAAAGAGCCTGTTCCCGCCTTCCAGAAATACGCTGTGAATCTTTTTTCGTCCTTGGTTTCATCATAGCTGATCTTACGACGTAGGTTATGTCGACACGAACCAAGAAAGGCTCCCTAGCAACATCCAGAGAGAAGTTCCTGGCGAAAGCCGCTGGTGAGCGAGTCAGGGAAACGACAGGAGGACCTTCCGAAGTCGATGAGTCCATAGTCAATCCGACAATGGTGCGTCGCGCATAGCCTGATCGTGCAATCGAACTAACATTATGCCAAAGCCGTCGATTTCAATAACATTTCCCGATTCCGAAGTCGATGAGTCCATAGTCAATCCGACAATGGTGCGTCGCGCATAGCCTGATCGTGCAATCGAACTAACATTATGCCAAAGCCGTCGATCTCAATAACATTTTCCGATTCCGATGTCGACGAGCCCATAAACAATTCGCCAATGGTGCGTCGCCCATAGCTCCATCGTGCTATCGAACTGACATATGCCAAAGCCGTCGATTTCAATGACATGGTCCGAAGAGGAAGCGAGAACGCCATTGAGGATGACTCTAGAGATGGAGGACAGCACAACCAGGGCAGGCTCTGTGGGTGAAGACGGTAGAGGTGGTGTTTTCGAAGACCACCACATGACTGCATCGCATCGGGAGGAGGGTGGCGCAGCTATACAGTCAGAGGCAGAGGCACGCACAAGCAGGGCAGGCTCCGTGGGTGAAGACGGCAGAGGTGGTGTTTTCGAAGACCACCACATGACTGCATCGCATCAGGAGGAGGGTGGCGCACGCATGCAGGCAGAGTCAGAGGCACGCACAAGCAGGGCAGGATCTGTGAGGGAAGACGGTAGAGGCGGCGCTTCCGAAGTCTATCGGGAAGAGGGTGACGCAGCCATGCAATATGGATCAAACTCGGACGATGAAGTTAGCATGCCTGTTCCGCGTCGTGAATCGAGAGTAACAGACCGATATCACGTCGACTCTCAATCTTTGAGCCATGAAGCAAAGAAAACGAAGGTAGGCCCTCTATACCTTGATTGATTGTGACTCTGTTCACGTTCCTCTGCATAGGCTGCCTTGGAGTTCCATTGTCGGGTCTTGATGGGACTTCTTAGCGAGAAAACCCTGCCGGAACATCTTACACAGGAGGCTATCGTGGCAAGGTTGGAGATCTTTCCGACTTATGAAGATATCGACAGGCACATCGAGAATACCTTGAGCCTTGCCGGTAGATTCTATCGACCTGACGGCGACGCTACTCCGATGCCCACAACCGACCAAGAACGCCAGATTTTTGCCTTGGTTCCGCAGGCGGAGAAGCGGGTTGCTGAACTCATGGCGACTGCCAGAGCTGTCAGGAGCGCCACTGGCGACAGTTTGCTTCGGGTACATTCCAGGACTCTGTCCTGCACCTTTGTTGTTCTTCAAACACTCGGGCTCGACCGTCTCGTACCTGATGTCATGCGAGATCATGAAACTGCCTACAATCGAGCTATCGAACGGGTCGCCCTTGTGACGTTCCGAAACATGATACCTGGAGCGTACCTCTTTCTTGCCCCCGTCTCTGTATGTTATGAGGATCGGCACTTCTTGAAAACGATGTATCGGAACTTTGTCTACTCTCGATTGCGGGAGTATGTACGAGCAGATCAGCGGTCTCCAGGTGTTCTCAAAGACAGGGGGTCAGCGCGTGATGCTGGTAAACGGCGAAAGACTGTAAGTGTTCCTCAGTTGTTGCTTGACTCCTCCCTCACTACGCATAGCTATCTGCTAGTCGGCTGAAGGTCGTTCCCAACCAAACCTATGACCTCAGGAAACAGTTCATGGAGAACATTGACGTTCACTCTGATGACGAGAAAGGAACTGGTTCAGTATACCTCATCAAGA
Source organism: Strobilurus orientalis (assembly GCA_019915145.1). Classification (NCBI taxonomy): domain Eukaryota; kingdom Fungi; phylum Basidiomycota; class Agaricomycetes; order Agaricales; family Physalacriaceae; genus Strobilurus; species Strobilurus orientalis. The sequence goes on along the minus strand of JAHLML010000005.1, from coordinate 2,689,803 downwards.
CCAAGGATGAGAGAGCCCCTGCGCCGACGCAGTTCTTTCGTGTGTTGGATCAACAATCAGCGCAGCAGACCACTCATACGGGCGCACGGTAAGTTGAGGTTCGATCGACAACTCCTTTGCTCATATCGCCTGTCCATTTCAGCACAATGAGGTTGCGAGAACTTCCTCAATTTCCGGTATCTTCGTTGCAGAAGCAACCTGCCGCCAAGACCATGCCCGTCGACTACTATCACCCGGACTATTATCATAATATTCTCACCGTCAGGGAACGCGCTGATTGTTGGGACAACGGTGTCGCATTTCCTAGCGTGGAGCATTGTCAAACATGGGAAGATATTCAGAAATGGGTGGACCTATCGAAGGCGGAGTTCATGCAGAAATACGGGGAAGAGGTGCTAGCACGCTACAGACGTCCCACATCGGTGCAGTTGGAGCGATTGGAAAAGGATCAGAAGTACCGAAAGGGGAAGAAAAAACAGTAAATCTACGTGCAATACGAAACATTCAATCTAGCTTTTATGCTTCCAACTCGAGAGAATCTGCTCAATTAAAGAAGTAAGGCACCACGGGATTACCGGACTTAACGTTTCCGCACATTGATCAATCGTGGGTTCATGTGATAGCACTCTCCTTCCGACCATCACCATCGCGCGACGAATCCTTCGAGACTTGATCCAGCGTGTCAATTCGGAAGCTCAGCAGTCCCGTTTTCAGGGCGCATCTGCAGCTGTCTCCCAGCTAGTACTGCCATACATTCTGGTGCGCCCTTATCAACGTCGTGAATACCTTATCTCAACGATTCTCAGTTCAAACACACCGTCGCTGCATCGTTGAAGTACGAAGCCCTCACACAAGTCGTTGCTCTACGACAGCCTAGCAAGATCTTCCTACTCGTATGTTGGGTTCAATCAAACTTTTCAAACACAGGTGTATCTGATTTGGCATGGGCACAACGTCGACAGACCATCGATTGAGCATCTCAAGCCACTGATCTTGTTCCGGTTGCCTATCTGCTCTTGGTGGCTGTGACGTCCCACCATGCCCCAATGTATATGTACATGCCCTGTCTGTGGAAGCAATGGGCGCCTTGTTAGTTACGACACAAGGCGCAAGCATGAGCAAAATGCAAAAGTTCCACGCGCCAGCCCCAAAGCAGCCGACGTCAATGCCACAGAACAGTCCCAGGGTGTGTAGCATCACAATTTTGGCATGTTATACTGAGAAATGCTTAGAGTCCGAAACTATCGATATATCCGACATATCCAAGATGTTTACCATCTTGGTAGTCTGGCTCTCATTGGAGGCTGGACTCAGCCGTCATGCCACCAACATTGCACTCAAATCTGTCGCTTTTATTCTAGATACACTCTTCTCGCTTATTTCTTCTTCACTCGAGTCTCGATTCAACATTGTAGTTACATTTACAGCTCCTTCATTCAAATTTTCATCAGATGTTCGAACTGCCTACAAGCAGAGTAACCTTGAACCAGATATCATACAGACTGGAATTTGCCCCAAATGTTTTCGTACTATAGATTCCACTCAGTCGGATACATGTATGTGGAAGGCGTCGCCGTACTCACGTGTGGCATGTGGCGCTGAACTATTTACTACAAAGTTTGATGATAAAGTTCCTAAACTTTTTTACTACGTACAATCTTTTCCTTCTTGGCTACAATTTTTTCTTTCGCGGCCAGAGATTGAGGCAATGTTGGCACAAACCTTTGTGCATGTGCCACAGAGACCAGTCATGTGTAATTTGCATGACAGTCCGGCATGGGCGGAGCTTTCAGACTTTCTGAAAACTCGCTATAATCTGGTGTTTGGCATGTTCATCGACTGGTTTAATCCATTCACAAACAAGATTGCAGGAAAACAACATTCGGCTGGTCTCCTCATGCTTTATTGTATGAATTTACCAGCACCATTCTGCTACACACCAGAAAACACTTTCTGTTTCAGTGTTATACCTGGACCATCTGAACCTGATGTCATCACAATCAACCATATTCTCCAATCCTTCATCACAATGATCCGCACATGGCAAATTCCTGGCCACGTTGTTCCCACACACTTCCACCCAGATGGCGCTCCTGTAGAGACACGTATTGGGATTCCCCTCATATGCGATCTTCCTGCTTTGCACAAGCTTCTTGGCTGTCTGAATCATCAGGCCAACTGCTTCTGCTCATTCTGTGGACTCCTTCGCAGCGAAATTGAATCACTATCCATTGATTCTTGGAAATTGCGTACTGGTGCGGAGTTTCGTGCCCAAGCACATGATTGGAAGAAGATAGACACATTGAAAGGGCGGGAAACAAAGGCACGCTCTACTGGTGTTCGCTGGACAGAGCTACAACGCTTAGATCCCGAGCACTGGGATCCAATCAAGCATCACATCTTGGGTATCATGCATAATTGGCTTGAAGGTGTGCTGAAGTATCAGCTACGTATCTACTGGGGAATTGGGCGGCCCGAAGAACCTAATAAAGGGAAGAAGAAAAAGAAGAAGCAGGAAAACACAGTGAATGAGGATATGGAAGAGGTTGAGGAAGAAGTTATTGAAGATGTTGATGCTTATCTGGCAGTGGAGGAGGAAACGCAGGAGGGTAGTGACACAGAGACTGAGGGTGAAAGCGAGCATGGATATGGGTCGGATCAGGACACTGCTTGGCAGGCAATGTTTGAGGATGGACTGGAGAAAGTCAAGCTGAAAGCATTCAGCAACCAAGAGCTCTTGATGATCCGCAACTGCATTAGCTCTATCTCACTTCCTACTTGGATCAGCCGTCCACCAGGGAATCTTGGAGAAAAGAAACACGGCAAGCTCACTGCTATGGACTTCCTGAATCTTTTCAGCTTCATTTTCCCTCTTATTCTCCCAGAGTTGTGGAGCAGAAACGTGGACAATACCAAGAAAGCTTTACTCCAAAGCTTCTACGATCTTGTTGCGGCAACCAACATTATCATCTCATATTCGACATCAACTCAAGAAGCGGACACATTTCAAAGCCACTACATTGGTTATCGCACCAGCCTATCCCATCTTTACGAGGACTCTCATTCCTTTCCCAACCACCATTATGCCATGCACCTTCCTGCTTTGCTGAAACGCTGGGGCCCCTTGGCCTCCTTGTGCGAGTTTGCAGGAGAGCGAATGAATGGGATGATGCAACGAGTCAAGACGAATGGTCATCGGGGGGAAATGGAATTGACAATGTTGACTCAGATGAATCGCCGCTTGCGACTCCGGGTTCTTTTGGCACAAGAACTCAAGAATGAAGGCCCTGGTGGGGCACTTGCAGATTTGTTGCAGCCGGAACCAACCTCAGATCTCAACAAAGCTCCTCCAAAATATGCATCGGATGCTGTGGCCAACGAATTATCGACAGCCCCACCATTTGATGATGACTTGTACAATCTTCTACTACGCTATCTCAAAGCTCACGATGATACCAACTATTGTCATTTTATGGCATTTCCACACGGGCCGCATAAGCTAGTGCTACCTAATGGTGCACACGAGCTAAAGAACATCCACCTCGATGGCATGACATACAGCTGTCAATCCTCGCATAATGGCAATAGTGCAATCCGCTTCTACGATCCAGACGGAGATATAGGAAATCGGGCGGAAAAAATGGGCTTCATTCATACAATTCTACGCCTCCCTCTCAAAGACATTCCGCGTCATTTTATCGTAGTTAATCTCTACCAGCCACTTTCTGAGGCTGAATTACAATGTACGCCATACCCACAACACCCACGCTTCATGACTACCGTAGTTGATCGCAGACCCTCCGACGAGTTTGTTGTTATTGAAGCATCTCATATTATTTCACATTTATCTACATATGAACGTCCGGCACACACATACGGAATCCCTAAACCACTACTAGTTATCTGCTGGGCAATGAACCGAGGTCGAAAATAGATACAACGTTGTCAATGCACATATAACAGATTGAGCACAGTAATTACATGAGTTCAGATCATTAAATAGATACAATGTTGTCAATGCACATATAACAAATTGAGCATAGTAATTACATGAGTTCAGATCATTTCAAGTACCGGAAGTATGAGCTTTCGATGAGCTCAGACCAGTTCTTCGGAGCACTCGACAACCCCTCGGCGAACGAGTCAACCGCGTTGGCGGGCAGCAACGAGCGAATGAAACTGCCGGAAGGCTGATCAACCGTGGAGGGTGCGTTAAAGAGAACTAGTGAGGTCTCGTCACTGCCGGATGGCTGGGTATCCGTGGAGGGCGCGCTAGAGGAAACCAGTGAGGTCTCGTCACGGCCGGATGGCTGGGCATCGAGTTCTGGAGACAACGAGCTCCCGTCGTCACTGCCGGAAAGTTTCGGTGAGCTCTCTGCGCCATTGCCTGAGAGCTGAACCTGATCCTCATCCTTGCCCTCTTGGTCGCCTGGCTGCGCCATACCCGCATCGGGCCCGGGAGTCACGACAACCCCGCCTTTGTCCTCATCCTCGTCGTCTCTGATCGTCGCATCAACCGGGTCGCCTTTGTCCTCATCCTCTTCGTCTCTGATCGTCACCTCAACCGGGTCGAGCATAGGCCCCACGTCCAGCGCGCCCACGTTCTCATCCTCCTCGCCTTGCAGGGGGTTATCCGTGTCGAGCCTAGGCTGCACCTCGGCGAGAGTCAGCAAACCCCCTCTCGTGCCTTCGTCGTCTTCGTGCTTCACGTCAACCGCGTCCTCATCCCCGTCGTCCTCCGTTTCGGACCCAAGCTTGTTCTCAACCAAGTGAGCCGCGTCGGACCCAGGCTCCTCATCAACCTCCTCCGCGTTGGACCCAAGCTTGTCGTCAACCAGGTGAGTTGCGTCGGACCCAGGCTCCTCATCAACTTCTTCGTCGTTCTCATCCTCGTCGTCTTTCTGTGGGCTATGCGCCAGCAAGCCCCCTTCGCCGCCGTCGGATTGCTTCAGCGCGCCACTGCCCGAAGGCTGATCCTGATCATCATCTGCGCCCCCCGATTCAACCACGTTCATTTGCCGCGTGTTATTCGTCTCGGGCCCAGGCATCACGCCAACGACGAAAGGCTTCGACGCGTCCTCTTCGCCAATGCCGGAAGAGGGCTCACCAGGCGCGCCGAGCCTAGCTTTCTTGAACGGTCGTACAACAATCACCTCCTCGTCCGTGTCCTGGTCCATATCGTCCTCGCCTCTCTGCACGTCATCGTGGGATTCATCCATCCAATGACGCTTCTTGCCCTTCTGAGCTTTCGGAGAACTTTGCTGGCTCAAATCGGGATCTTCGGACCTTTCGACATCCGTGAGGCAACGAAAGAGCACACAACAGAGGGACATACATTGTACAGTCGATCTTGTGCGCCTCCCAATTGCCAAGGTAATATTCCCGTCCGGCCAAAGCGACGTTGGCCTCGCAAGCTATGCATTCTACATAGCGAGGGGCGAAGCTCTTGACTTGCTTGTCATTGGCGAGGCGTGCCTTCCGCGTGGCTGGTGTGTCGGCGATGGCGGTGTCTTTGAGATGCTCTACACTCGATCTGTGAATCGTGATAAGAAAGAGATGAGAATTGAAGTTGCTTGGACAGACCTGCGTCCCGGAGACGTTGTGTCAACAGCGCTGCCGTCCACGCGGGGTTCGTCGGGGAGGGGCTCGTCGGGGAGAGGGCTATCGGGGAGAGGGCTATCGGGGAGGGGCTCACACTCCTTGAGGTGCTCCATCCAATGGGATACTGAATAAGTTGTGTGCGTCCCCAACTCGACCTCCTGACCGCAACGCTTGCAGAAAGCCGAGTGAGGCTGTAGTTGCGTGCAATCAGTCTGCCTTTCAAAGTAGGCGATGCGGCCTCGTTCAGAGGTAAGGTCGATCTGCAAGAAACGTGAGTCGGCGAAATGTTGTCAAAGAAACTTATGTTGGACCCTCGATTTCTTGGGACTAGATGGCATTTCGGACACGGGGAAGACTAGGAAGAGGTTAGAATGATGTGGAGAGAAGAAAGTGCGAGATCTTTGACTTACCACGCGCTGCTCTAATCTATCTAAACGGATCAACGGAACCTGATCCGATCGTCCTCTGTTCAGCATTGAGTGAGAGACGAAAGTAATTCCGTACTGTAGTAGTCTAACATTCGGCGACTCACGCAAGCCAACCCATATATTTCCATCGCGCTGTATTTCTTGTTTGTGAGTAGCATCCCCACATCAACGTCTCATCCACATCCATTTAACGCGCTACTTGGTCGCCCGAAGGCTAAGCCCAAAACCCACGACAAGGGGGCGCGCGGATGCCAGCACCCGATTTTGGGGACCCTCACCAAGGGCATGGTTACAAGATATTGATTACTCTACGCAATTTGATGCAACGTTACAGATAGAGGCCAAAATTAAAGTTCGCAGTCCCAGGGGACACTACCTGCCTGCGGTGACCGTGAGTGAAGAGCCGTCATCGGAGTCGTCTTCCTCCCCCTCCTCGGCCAACTTTTCATCTTTCAGTGCTGAAGACGGCGAAATTAGTACAGAGTTGTTGACCCAGATCCAACCATTGTCCTGTCGATCCTCGTCTCGCTCCCTCTGCTCCTGTCGGTTCCGTTGGCTCACGTTTGCAAGGTCCTCAAGAGCATCACGAATCTCGGCGTCATCAAGTTGCTCTTGAGTTCCTGCGACACGTTAGGCTAGACTGTGGCGCACCAGAGTTCATAGTATCACTTACTGATATGCTCCGCAGAAGCTTGAACATTATGCCAACGATGCCTCAGGCCTGCCTTGCGGCAGCCGGTATCCTGTTCCACGCGAGCCCACCATGCATCCAGCAACGCGTCAATGCTTGACTCTTCGAAGGCCGACACCGGTTCCCACCGCCTTGACGTAGTCAGTAAGGAGACTTGGATGCATTGCATTGTAACTGACGGTTTTCCAGGATCTGAGAAAGAATTGGATGGTATGATGCGGTATTCGGCTCGATGGCGGCGGCGGTGCCATCGAGCGGCTAGAATGCATCCTAGGAAACATTACTGTATGGAAAAGAACATGACGGTCAACAAGATACGCACTTGGCTTGAGAGTTCCCCGTTGCTCCCGTCTGTTCCGCTTGCTCAGGTTTGCAAGTTCCTCGCGAGCATCACGAATTTCGGCGTCATGTCTGTTCCGCTGGCTCAGGTTTGCAAGTTCCTCGCGAGCATCACGAATCTCGGCGTCATCAAGTTGCTCTTGAGTTCCTGCGACACGTTAGGCTAGACTGTGGCGCACCAGAGTTCACGGTGTCACTTACTGATATGCTCCACAGAAGCTTTGACGTCGCGCCAACGATGCCTCAGGTCTTCCTCCTGGCAACCGGTATCCTGTTCCACGCGAGCCCACCATGCATCCAGCAGCCCGCCAATTCCTAACTCTTCAAAAGTCGACCCCGCTTCCCACCGGCTTGAGGTAGTCAGTAGGGAGACTTGAATGCATTGCATTGTGACTGACGGTAGTCCATGAGCTGAGTGTAGATTGGATGTGGTTATGAAGTATTCGGTTCGACGGCGGCGGCGGTGCCATCGAGCGGCTATGATGCATCCTGGCAAACATTACTGTATGGAAAAAAATGACGGCAAAGTGGATACGCACTTGGTTTGAAAAGCTTCGTTTGCGGCATTTTGAAGATTCAGTATACCTGAGCGAGCACGCTGATGTGAGCGAGTGGCAAACACGACTCCCCTTGCTATTTCGACTAGCCACGGCCTCGAAACTTCACAGACGTTATTCTCTTCGACATTCAAGGCATTCGTATTCATTTTTAATGCTACTTTACTTGCCAAAATAGGCGACTTACCGATGATTCCCGCTTGCTGCTGCTTCAGTGCTTGTCTTCGTGGCCGTAGGAAGCAAGCGGGAAAAGATCACGTGTGTCTCCAGCACCTAGGCAAGTCGGCAGCGCAACGTTAAGTCCGAATTCTCGGATTTAACGTCTTGGGCGGCACTTGGTAGCGCTGCCGAGAAACACGTGAGCTTTTCCGCCTTGTCCTCGCCCACCACTACTGGTGCGAGGGACGTCTCAAGAATACATAAGTCGTAGTACACATTGGTTGAAACATGATCGTAATGAGTCGTAAGTAGAATCTGGTCCTTTTAGAGGGCGAAGGCGAAAAGCTCAGAAAGAATACAGGCAAGAGTGCAGGCTAATTCGTGTACTCGGCGACGTTAGTGGCAGCGAAAACATCGTTATATCATCTCGCCTATACATCTTCTGCGATCAAGATACCCCGTATGGCTCTTGGGTACACAGGAATTCGAAGGTATGTGGTTTCTACTCGTTGAGCGAAAGTATAACTTATTGAAGGGCAGCTATCTAGCTGTTCTAGCCTTCTAGGAGGCCTCGTACATACACATACCCGAGGCGTTACATGAGCTCACGGAACGGGTGTCTTCTCCAAAAACAACGAGACAACATGGCGTTCTTCGAGGAGGTATGTAAGTTTCAATATACCCGTACAACTGTAACTTATGAACCGAATGCGATAGGGCCGTTCTAGGGTGTTCCATACATTCCCAATACAACGTCAATTAAGGTCTGAACAGTGTTTCTTCCCTTGAAGCAGCGAAGTGGCGTGGCGATCTTCGAGGAGGTAAGATTTTGCTGATTTCTGCTCGAAGTCGTAACTACTTTTCAGCAGACAGTCCTAAGAACCTCCTGGGGTGTTTGGTATACGCCCAATACATCGTACATCAAGCTCTGAAGAGGATACTCTGCTCAGAAGTGGCGAAGTGGCGTGGCGATCTTCGAGAAGGTAAGATTTTGCTGATTTCTGCTCGAAGTCGTAACTACTTTTCAACAGACAGTCCTAAGAACCTCCTGGGGTGTTTGGTATACGCCCAATACATCGTACATCAAGCTCTGAAAAGGATACTCTTCTCAGAAGCAGCGAAGTGGCGTGGCGATCTTCGAGAAGGTAAGATTTTGCTGATTTCTGCTCGAAGTCGTAACTACTTTTCAACAGACAGTCCTCAGAACCTCCTGGGGTGTTTGGTATACGCCCAATACATCGTACATCAAGCTCTGAAGAGGATACTCTGCTCAGAAGTGGCGAAGTGGCGTGGCGATCTTCGAGAAGGTAAGATTTTGCTGATTTCTGCTCGAAGTCGTAACTACTTTTCAACAGACAGTCCTAAGAACCTCCTGGGGTGTTTGGTATACGCCCAATGCATCGTACATCAAGCTCTGAAAAGGATACTCTGCTCAGAAGCAGCGAAGTGGCGTGGCGATCTTCGAGAAGGTAAGATTTTGCTGATTTCTGCTCGAAGTCGTAACTACTTTTCAACAGACAGTCCTAAGAACCTCCTGGGGTGTTTGGTATACGCCCAATACATCGTACATCAAGCTCTGAAAAGGATACTCTGCTCAGAAGCAGCGAAGTGGCGTGGCGATCTTCGAGGAGGTATGTAAGTTCTTGTGTCTATCTCGAAACGTAACTTATGAACCGACGATGATAGAAACGTCCTGGGGTGTTTGGTATAGGCCCAACACATTGTACATGAAGAACTGAAATCGATTCTTACCCCAGAAGCACCGAAGTGGCGTAGCGTTCTTCGAGGAGGTATGTAAGTTCTTATGTCTATCTCGAAACGTAACTTATGAACCGACGATGATAGCAACGTCCTGGGGTGTTTGGTATAGGCCCAACACATCGTACATGAAGTACTGAAATCGATTCTTACCCCAGAAGCACCGAAGTGGCGTAGCGTTCTTCGAGGAGGTATGTAAGTTCTTATGTCTATCTCGAAACGTAACTTATGAACCGACGATGATAGAAACGTCCTGGGGTGTTTGGTATAGGCCCAACACATCGTACATGAAGAACTGAAATCGATTTTTCCCCCAGAAGCACCGAAGTGGCGTAGCGTTCTTCGAGGAGGTAAGTTGTTCATTTCTATCGGAACCCGTTTTCACTTCTCAACCGTCTACGATAGAAACGTCCTGGAATGTCTGGTATAAGCCCAACACATTGTACATGAAGGTCTGAAATGAATTTCTTCTCCAGCAGCCCCGAAGTGGCGTGGCGTTCTTCGAAGAGGTAAGTCTTTCGTTATTTCTTCCCGAAACGTATCTTATGAACAGACGGTGATCAAGGTGTCCTCACATGCTTCGCACATGCCCAATCCATCCTACCCTCTACTCCTTATCAAGGAGCAATGGTATTGCATGGCGTTTTTCGAAAGGTATGTGAATCATCCGCAACTATGCGAAGTTCGAACTTATGACCCGGCTGCGATAAGCCTCACCCGCGCCGCGCTAAAGCATACAACATGTTCATAATCATAAGAGTGCATAATGGCCATACAAAGAATCATACAACAGGGGCATACTCGACAAGCCACTTCAACCCGTCCGGCAGCCTACTCGTCATCGAGCGTCATCAAACCAGCCTCCTCTAGCTGCTGCATCTGTTGAGCTGTAGGGAAATGATAAGGCTTAAGAGCTTCCGGCGCGTGGTTCTTCTGGAAATCCTCATCTGACACCTCTGAGATGAATCTCATGAGCTTCTCCACATCGACGATGTTGGCGCCGCCGTTGGGATCCTCCATCGTGATAGCGGGATCATTGGGCGCCGGGAGACATGCACCGTACTCCCTGTACAACGCTCGTTCTGCCAAAGTGAAAGTGTTGAAGGTACGTGGGTCAAAGTAATTTGCTGAGAGGTCGACGGGGACAGCCGTGAATACGGAGGGTTTGGGATCGTTCTGATGTCGTCGCTCACGAAGTTCGTCATCGTATATCCTAATGATGCACGATTAGATTGGAATACAAACTGCTGTTCCAACACATACCGCGTACGCCTGTGACGAAGATTAAAACTGGTAATCATTCTATCCGACTCATGCAAGATCATGGTGAGGAGTGGGTTGCGTCCTTCTTTCTTCCTTACAATCCAGTGCTTCCCATCTTCGTCGTCGAGTTCGTCGTCCGAATGGACGTCTTCCCGCTCGATAACCTCGCGAAACCAGCTTGGCCAGGCATTATTTTGTGCGTACGTGACCCGACTTGTGCAAAGCTGGCAACGATTAATATGATGGTATCGTTCACAGGGCCACCCGTGGACTCACTTTGCGCCGTCGCCTGTAGATCTCGAGAGTGTCCACATGCATTGCAAAGACACCTGGGTTATTGGTGTTCAAGGTAAGCCTGTCGCGTATAGTCTTGAAAACGTAGTTGCGGTATTTTTCAACCAGCAGGGGTCGATTCCTGACGAGGGGGGAGGATGTGACGGCAACACCAAAGGTGTATCCGGAAACGAGACGCTGGAACGCCTTGATGGCAAACTGTTCGTGGGCCAGGTTCCAGTCTGAGTCTGGATTGTTGGGGAGGATGTCGGGGGCAAAGCTGGGCAGGCCCATCTTTCCCAGAGCGTAGAAAACCGCTTCGAGATCACTGTTCGGTAAACGTGCGATGAACTTGGTGGTCCGGCAAGAGGTGAACGCCGCGGCGGCCTTCACCAAATGTAGTTTCTTGATGAGCTGCTCGTTTGCCAACCTGTTCTCCTCGGGAAGGCTCATCTCTAGATCGTCTTGGGCCAAGACATCCGAGAGGTCACCACTCCATTCCTTCATGACAGCGCGCGAGGGAAGAGCGGGGAGGGACTTCTTTTCAACCATGAACAGGAGGAGCCGGATGACACCGTAGAAGCAGTTCTAAAACGGCTGTGAGCACTTCCAGAAAGGCGTCGGATCCCCAAACGCACCAAAACATGTGTATCTTGGGCCTTGTGGATTTTGGCAACCTCCTTGGGAGTGGGGGGAGGTTTGTCGGCTGCGCGCTGGCGGACAGGATCCCTCCCGCGGGCCATGCCTGTGGCGCGGGCTGACTTGGCCTTTTTGGCAGGCGATCCAATTGGGGCGCCTGCCCGTTTATACCGCTTCGGTTGGTTGGCGTCCCCCATCTGAATATCCTCAGCGAGTTGCGGATTGGGGGCCGCATCCGGAGGAGGCGGTTGGGCGGCATCCGGAGGGGGCAGTTGAGCGTCAGCTGGAGCGGGCATGATTCGATCTATACGGTAGCGAAAAAGAGAGGGAAGTGAAGGTGAAAGAAATTGGATGAAAGAAACACGCGTTTTATAGCTACCATGTGCCTCGGAGGTATTCACCGTGACAGCCACAAAACGCGATACCAGTGTCACTCGACTGACATGAATTCCACCATCTCTTTCACCATCGCATTTCTCATCACTGCCTTCATGCTCCCGCACGATCTTACCACCATCTTTATCATTGCAGTGCTGGCGGCTGCTTTCGTATATTTCTGTAGACGTTCGTATTCCACATTCCTTGATGGCACGCAGATGACTGATATGCCGCCTTTCAGCACGGTCTCGAGTCAAAGCACAAGCGCCCAGAAAGCTACAAGCTCGAGGCGAGCGGCGGTTCAACTATACGTCAAAGGAACTCTTGGCGTCAGCCTCCAAGCACACTCTGGCCAACGGTTCGTCTCCTTCCTTCCATATAACAATGTTGCACCGTAATGATTTGAACTCTAGCGCCGACTCTGAAAGACTTGGAAAGCTTGGGACCGCCAAGAACCTTCCCCGTCCCTTCATCGAGCCGCACAGGCTTTCCTTACCCGCCCTTCAATGACAACGCGGCTGCTGAGAGTGTTTTCTGGGTGGTCTTGGTTGGCGAGAAGCCGGGTTGCTTTCGGGGACGTCAAGCTGCACTGAAAGCCAATCCCAACATGGGTGGCAGCGCTCCACTTGCTACATGGACGAAAGGGGAAGCAAACAAGATCTTTTCGCTCGCTATCGAGAAAGATATTGTTAGACGTGTGTAGGGTAGATAACGAGTTTCGTTTACGAGTCTATCGACGTTGACGTCGTGCAATTATCGATAGGTATCAGTTTGAATTCTGATCATGATCATGATGACGAGAACGTTTATCTCTAGAGTAATGAACTACACATTGCACTGATACGAGGCTAAGTATTGTGGTCAATTTCAATGATACAATTCCTCCCGATCCGTAGATGCCATCAAGCCATAGTGTGCCAACAATTGTACAGTCGACGGAGACGGCAGGTCATACAAAGCCCTGGTTTCCTCCTCGGGTGTTGCCGCAAATTCAGCATCACTCAGACGCAGACTATCGAGAAGTAGACGTGCGCGATTGGAGGCAACCTCGGGATGAGTGATGGCAGGCAAGCAGACACCTTGCTCCTGATAAGTGGCCCGCTCATGGACAGTGAGAACCGTGTTGAGATGATCTGGCTCGAAATAATCCAGAGCCACTGTCTTGGGGATGGCGGGAAGCGTGGACGGCGGTGGATGGGATATGTATTGCCGAGTGCCTAGAAGCTGCTCAGTCCCAGAGCTAATAACATAACATAAGCAGGTGGTCGGAAGTGGCGTTCGTGAATTACCCAGTGCGCAGGAAGAGTTGTGTACCCTGCTCAGACAGCTAACGAAAGAGGGTACCGATAAGAGGGTTTCTGCCCTCCTTGGCGTGCGCAATCAGGGTACGAATACCAGAGTCGTCGACGTCTTCCCCATCATCAGAGTGAGCCTCTTCGGCGGCAACTACACGGACGAATCGCTCCGGCCATGCCTGACGAGTCGCAAGGCTCAACCGAAATTGACACAGCTAAGGAGGGGTCAGAATCACGACATCGAGACACAAATTGAACGAACCGCAGCGCGACGCTCGTGGACAGTCACGCCCACCAGTCGAGGATCCCACTCCGGCGGGACAGGAGGCTGAGCAGTATCGGTGTAAGGCATCTCGAGTAGAAGTAGACGATGCGTGTGCGCTCGATGGAAAACATATATAGATTTTGGCCGCAAATTAACTTGTTTTGTTCACTCTGTATATGGAAGGTCAGGCCCAAAGCCATGATCATGAATGACATGCGGAAGTGGTATCAGAAGGATGGGGATGAAATAAATTCGGACGTTGAACGATGAACCGACAGGGACTGTGCTTGTATATTCGTCTGTTTTCCTTGTTCCCTTGGTTTTACGACTCACAATTTCCCCATATCATATAAATCCATCTCAATCGTAGTCTATTTCGTGAGTTCTTGCCCACACTACTGACAATAATGATGGAGTGAAGACAAGGCGGAAAAGCTCACGTGTTTTTCGGCAGCGCTACCAAATGCCGCCCAAGACGTTAAATCCGAGAATTCGGACTTAACGTTGCGCTGCCGACTTGCCTAGGTGCTGGGGACACACGTGATCTTTTCCCGCTTGCTTCCTACGGCCAGGAAGTTAAGCAGCAGCAAGCGGGATCAGACAGGTAAGCGCTATCCCCTCCAACGTAGAGTAGATTCACTGTATAATAAAATGAATTCATGCCCAACTCGAAGAATTCGAAGGCCTCAGCGCCATGGCAGCATAAAAAAGGAGGGAGAGTCCATGTCGCTAATAACAGTTTCCAGATGGATTTCAACGAACTCTTCGATGTAGAAGCCGAGGTGTCTCTCGAAGAAGAAGAAGAAGAGGGCGATTTTGAGGACGAAATGCAAGGTGTGTAACTTGCTGGCAGTCGCGCACCGGCCCACTTAGCCTATATCATCTCAGGTTTCATTGACGACGGGGCCAACTCCCAACCCTCACAGCGTCGAAGCACACCCTCCGAGTCGCCATCCTCGACTCTCCCTCCCCCGCAATCAGATACCTCTCATGACAGACACGGCTGGGTGGACGACCTTGCGGCGAGATACGCGTCGGGGCAGGGACAGACTTTGCAACGACCTTCCTTGCCGATGCATGACGGGGATTGCCCTTTGGAAAGATATCTCCTGGAGCGGGTATACACAGACCCGTTCATCTATATCGTTCTTTTGTATTGCAAGGTTAGTACCGTTTCTCAAATCTTCGAATACGCCTAAATTTCATCTCAAGACCGGCTGCAAAGCCGCAGTGTTGTCACGCCTTGTCCAGGTGAAGACTGATCGCGTCGACTTGAACATCCTCGATGCTGTCCCCCACCCTCTCATGGATGGTGTCTTTCTCATTTTGGAGCGCGACTTCAATCCACAGATTGGCTACGTGCTCCAGTCAATCCCTGCCTGTGTCCGTTCTAGCTTCTTCCCGGCTGCAATGCGCTCCATCGGCAATCCACCTCCCAACCCCCCTCGCTGGCGTCCATTTCATATCTACATTTCCGATATTCCAAATCACGTCGCATTCCTCAAAGTCATCAAAGCTCCCCACACCTCCGAACTCGTTGGCAAGTGGGTTGAGATCCCATCGGGCCTGTACAGAACGGATGTTGGGCTTGTGACTCGTCAATACGTTCCCGACGAGGATCTCGCCAAGGCAGGGGTCATCCGGAGAAGGCTCGAGAAAGCAAAAGGGATGGCAGCGGAAAAAAGGCAGGCGATCCATGAGCTGAGACTACAGCAACAGATAGAGCTGGATGCGGCAAGGGAGAGGACTTTGAGGGAGGTGGAGGCAAAGAAGCAGGAGGCGGGCCCGCCACCCAAGAAGGCCGACGCTCGTCGTGCTTGGTTGACGAAGAAGGCAGCCTTGGATGATGAGGCGAAGTTGATGACTGACACTTACGATGCATTAGAAGCGGACGCGGCTCGCGCAGTGGAGAGGGGACAGGATGAAGTTTACCAAATCGAAAAGGACTGCGACGACATGCAGAATGAGCTTGGCGCTTCGAATCCAGTGTGCTCCATTCTCGTTGTACCTCGTCCCCCAGCATGCGATTTTGATCTGACTCCGCAGGTGGGAGATGTGTTGGAGGAAGGGGTGGGGGAGGCTGTGGGCGAAGCACGGCCCGTAGTGAAGGAGAGGAGGAAGAGGAAGAGGGAGGGCGAGGAGGGCAAGCAAGAGGTTCGACGCCCAGAAGCCCGACTTGCACCACCGGGCAGTATTCTTCGGCCCCTCAAGAAGCGAGAGGGGGACGTCCGCATTTATCAAGGCATATCTCATCGTACCTTCGAGCACGATCTGGAGATCATCAATCTACGTACCTCCGTCGTGAGACGTCATCTCACCAGCTACATCGAACCCTCTCTCCTCGACACCTTCCTCAGATCGCAGCATCCCACGTTGTCTTCCATGCGTGCCAACCCAAACGCCTCATTCCCTCTTCCCTCAAACTGGTTCTTAGCGTTCGGGGACCGCTTCGAAGACGTCGTGACGAAGCAGTCAGGACTTTACACCGCGTCCAGTCATTCATCAGCGACTGGCGTTGAGATCTTCGATGCTGAAGGACAGGGTTTCTTCGTTCCCCGGCATCGTCTCATGAAGGTGGTGCAAATTGGCGATATGGTCAATTGTCGGTTGTCGGAACAGGAGGATGTTGGTCCGGGATTTGTTGTAGACATTTTGGAACAGGGCGGACAACGACATGCGACAGTAATGTTGCATACTCTCACAGTCATCGAGAATTGCGACGAGAGTGAAGCCGAGGATACTACTGCTCATATCTCGAAGTCTCGTACCGTACACCTCAAAGATCACGTCCAGGATAGTATCGAAGTCAGCGTGCGTTCACAACTCTTTCTGCTCACTAATTGCATGCTCATATCTCTCAGTCCCGCACCGTACACGTCAACACTCTTCGGATCCTTAGCGACAACTGGTACGACACACCCGAGGAGACGACAAGTGAGCCGGCTCCTTTCTTGGGACACACAGGCCCGACTCCCTGGATCGGACGGAAGGTCTTGATTGACGCTGAAGGCGATACACATCACAAAGAACAAGCCATCGTAAAGGACGTCATCTTGGACCCGGTAGGCACGATTGTGGTGTCAAAACGCTACAAGGAGGATGCTGTTCTCATCGACTCTTATGAGAGAGTTCAAGTGAATCCTCAGCCCTTCGTCGAGTCTGTTTTTGCCAACGGCATCCGGATCGTAGTCCAGTTCACAATGGTTCGAGACCACATGGTTCAAGGGACATACTACTACGAGCAAGTCCTAGATTGGGAGTATGTCATCTGGGTCTATTTCCTTGATGTCGATACTAATGTGTTCTGACTCTAGAACTCGTTGGCCACTCCGTATCGCCTGCCCTCTCCGCCGCAATCAGACCGCATTTGAGGGGCCGTTGGAGGTCAGACGCTTGGAATGGGGTGCAGATTATCCCAAGTGGGATCCGGAGGACATTGCCAAACGGTTTGGCTGGTACCGGAGGGATGTACAGGAAGGAAGAGCTCTTCAGCGTGCCCAGCAGATGAGGTCGAATGATCCCACACTCCTCTCTCAACCTCCTCGAATGCCCCCCCCACCCAAAGCCCGCACTCCCCCTTCCCAGCCGGCCAAGGCCCACTGGCTGGAGAGTGCCCAGCTGCTCAACATGCATGTCGAGATTCTCTACAAGGTTATTGAGAACAACTCCTACGCTGGCACATCCAAAAAAAAGAGGAAGACGGACGAAGGCAAAGATGGTATTCGACTCGTCGCCGCCCTCACGGAAAATCCCAGCGGGTCAAACCCCCCCAACGTACTTGTTCGCTGTGCCGTCCAAACCCTGGTACCGCAGAAGAAAAGTCGTCTTGATTTGGACCTCTGCGAGCCCATTCACCCAGGTTCACGTTTCGGTAATAACTACCGACTGTACGCGTTTCGTGGACCACACGAGAGGGAGTTCATGCGTCCAGTTGCCCACCAGCAAGATGACGACGGGAAGCTCTTGCATATGGGTATCTGGGTGGAAGCTAATGCCGGCGAAAAGGACAATGCTCAGAAGGACGACGAGGGTAAACTACGACCCATCGTCTTTCGCGATGAGGATTGCGTTCTTGTGAAGGACACGAAAGACGAAATCACCTGCAATACCGAGTGGGAGAACATACGGCGGCGCGGAAAACCCGGCTGGGATTTCATGTTCAAGTATAGAAAACTTTAGATGTGTACAAGTAGACAATTAAGTATACGACCGCTACGTGTGTTATTGTATCATCAGTTAGATTACGCGTTGTATCATTAGTACCGAATTTACTTCATCATTGCAGGCCCCGTGGGACGGCAAGATCTCCGGTGGCATCTGCTGCGACACTCACATCGTTCAAGGTAAAGTGGTGTTTGCTTTTACCGGAAGCTATAACCTAACCACCGCTAAAGCTATCAATGATCGTCGCCTTCAAGGACGAGTAAATATTCATGATTTCACGACGAACGAATTCCACTGAAGCATACCATTTCTAGTGCCCGTACAACCCGGCCTTCGAGGCTCTTCACCTCAACTGTAAGACCGGTCAATTCGATGAACACAACGCCCGCTACGAACGAGTCAGATTCTCTCTGGAGATCTGGGTGGATGCGCAAACGACGTTGAAGTAGCCTTCTTTATCTCTTCGACAACCTGCCTCGAAGTACTCAATTCACCTCAAGCCTACCCCAGCAAGACTCTGCACCTCGTTGCGCAGGAGGCGCTGCTCTCACTGGAGGTGGTTTGTTACCAACCGTCAAGGTGCGCTGACTATTCCGTAAACCCCTTACCATTGCTTACTATTCTGCCAGCATTTCACCGTCCGTCCGTCCGGGCTGATACATCGCTACAGTTACGACGATGACATCCCATGCAAGACCTTCGACAGCCCTCCCCTCAGTGGTGTAACCGTCAGCTATAACGGCTTGACGACTGTCGGCCTTGATACCCAAAACAAGTCTGGCTTGACTAACTTTCCCCGAACTTGGCTAATGCGTATAGAATCGATCTCGCACTCGCTAACGCCAGACCCAATCATTCTTCAGGCCGACTTTCATAGAGACGTAAGGGATACTATGGTACGGCGTGGCATGGGTGTGGTACCAGCGACTGTCGTCGTTCGGGTATGCTCGTGTCTTCTCTATAATAACACTACATCGCTAATCTAGTATTCACTGCCTATAGCTAGTTTACGGTTTATCTGGAGAGTCGACATACGCTTCAAGACACTGTCAAGTGAGTGCAGTCATTGCATCGCACTATTCCGCATGCTGACCGTTCACGAGTCGACAGGATTCATGTGGCGCTTAGGCCGTGCAGCAAGGTGATGTTTCTGTCAAGAAGGAGAGTTTCACTGAATGACATACAAATACATGCAAGATACGCGATGCTACTGATACAATCAAGAAATGGACTGGAAGGATACTGTAGGTTAGATGAACCGCAATCTGAATGGAGGCGGATAGAGAGCAAGGTAGGCGAGATCGATAAGTGAGGCCCGGATCGTTCGGCTGGGATGGGGAGAGGTATGTCGTCGATTCTCTTTTCAAGAAATAGTACTGATCTCAAGTAAGCAAGAACTTCAAGAGCGCGACGTTAAGGACGCACCAAGAGATGACACGGGGAGGGAGACAGAACTCTTCCTCCAATGGAAGAGCACTTGTCGCAATCACAAACTCGTCCGGGGCAGCCGTAGGGTAATCCCACCGGATTTGGGCTAGGACAGTCTGGTTGGTGGCGTGAAGGAGGGAGGCGTAGGCGGGGTGCATGGCTGTGGGCGCAATATTCCTGGAGAGTATGAACTTTCGGTGAGTGGTGGGCAGATTTGAAAACCGCGAAATTGTACTCACCAGAATACGAGTAGCGCGCGTCGTTGACCCTCACTGTCAACGTCGATGGCTTGTTGGAGTCGGGAAAGCCACGCGGACCGAATTTGGAAACGGGTGAGAAGGGACAACATGTGGGCGCGGGCTTGCTGGTGAGACCGGTCCCCGAGATGCGCATAACAGGTCAGGCGAATGGGAGGGTCTAGCGTGTTGATGTGGGAGGTAGGGGTAATGTGGTGGGAGCCGGGGATCGGAACGGGAGTAGAAGGCATGACGAAGACTGAATGAATTAGTCGGTGAGCAAAGGCTGGGAGCACGATGAACGAGGAGCCGCACGAAGGATCAAACGCGAACGGACAAGCCCGTGGGGCGAGGAAGTGGCTGGAGTGGGCGAGGAACTGCGTGGCAATAAGCTATTGACGAGGAATAGGCAGTCCATGCCGACCAGAATCGTACCCAGTAATGGGCCGTTACGCGCACGTATAAAAGGCTGTAGACGCCACGGCCCGGCCCACAAGAATGGCTGGATCTTGGTCGGCTCGACGCTTGAGGCGTCAATAGGGTGAGCTGGAAATCGAGGAGGGTGATGTGCTCCGGTTCGACTGGCGAAAAACGGCGAAAGGGAGCGGCGAGCGGACGGTGGTGGCGGTTGGGAGGAAGAATGATGGTGATGTCGGTTGTTTGCGCACCTCAATGTGCAAACGCGCCGCCATTAGCCAGGAGGACCTCTTGACCGTGGCACAATTCAATCTGGCCGCTGACAGGTGCGCCACACGAATATCTACCTGTCGTTTGTGCTTAACTCGATGCAGGAGCGCTGTTGTGTGCTTGTCTTCGACGCCAAAGGTCGGGACATCAAGATTGATGCCTTCACGCTTTCCTTCCACGGCCGGCCTTGCATCGAGAACGCGGAGATGTCCCTCAACTACGGCCAGCGATATGGTCTGCTCGGCGAGAGCGGCTCTTCTAAAATGCACCTCAATTCCATGTCCGGTGGTTGGCGTATGCCTGTCTCTCTCACGCACGCAATCTTCAACAAGCCGCATCTCCTGTTGCTCGACGCGCGCCGTCGTCTGGCTCCAAGGCGTACCTATCCACCCTCAACCACATCCTCGTCGTTACCTTAGCCATTTTCCAACAGGCTCATTGCGTCTGGTGGTACCTACGGCACGTCGATCTCATCAAAAAGATCGAGGTCTTCAAGCCTCTGAATTTCATCTTTGAGGACATTCGCAAACTGCCTCCTCTGACGAGGTCGCCTTCTCCAGAAGTGTTGTCTTCGCTCGCATCCTGAAATTGGTGAACGTGAGTTGGTATTCGTGGTGGTAGCGTACACGCATCATGAAATTGACTGTTGGACAGTATGAACTTCCGTGTCGCTATCCTCGGTGCTAACGGAGCTAGGAAATCGACACTACTCCATCACGGAGTATCGTGACGCTCTGGCTGAGCCATCCTGAGCCATCAAGCACCATGGGTGTGTTGTCAACTTGTTGTCCCCTCATCTGTAGCAAACGAAATGATTGTATTCATGTATTCCGAATATAATTACAATTTGCAAAATAATCTATATACACAATTTCGGGAATATTTACAAATTGCGAATCAATCGAACCGGTTCGCTGCAGTTGCGCTGCCCAGTCCGCCGCTTGTCGCCGGCCCGCAGTCCCGAAAAAATCCGTTACATCGAATTCTGGTGCCTTTAAGGCACCAGAAAGTCGGTGCGGTGGTGTTTGCCCGCGGTGAGACTAAGTCATGTGAGTAGCGCTTGGACTTCATTCTGATTCTGTACCAGAGAAGTAATACCCGTGTTCGTACAGCTCGCGAGTCAGGCATCTGCCTACAGGGAAGGGGCGTCGAAAGACAGCAGGCAATCTCAGACAATTGTACCCGAGTACCGTGGTTCCATTATCAACAATAGCACCGACACTATCTCGGCAGGCGAGCCGTACTGGAGGGAGAAAACAATAAGTAGCAGAGGCGCATGATATCAAATCGATGACTGTCCTTCGTGCGAAGCATGAGATGCCAAAAGTCGCCAAAGAAGACGGAGGTGCTGCTTTGACCTAGAGCGGCACCAACTCAACGAGCGGATGCTCGCGATCCATCGTTACCAAGTCAACCGGGGTGTTAGACATTGCAGGCGCCTGTTTGAAAGTAGATCGTACACAAACAGCGCCACGTGTCTCCGGAATGAACTTCCCATCCTCCGTCGCCTCCTCCGAGACATCCTAAAGTCCGTGATCTACACCCCCATTCAGGAAGCACGGTCCAACAGCGTCGGACGTGGGGAATCACAATCGATCCCGTCCCAGGCCAAATCTCGGCGTCAACAGGCGCTAAAGTGCTTCTCGGTCGCGGGATGACGAAGCCAGTCAATTGAATAACATGGACCCACAACATGATGCAGTGAGCAAGCATCTGAGATAGAGTTGACGTCGAAGGCGCTTAGATAGATAGTCGATCTCCAAGATCTTGTTGAGTGTGAATTCAAAATCGGACAGGCGTTGGTAATTCCGAGTAGACCATCTAGAACGCCCTCCGAGGTAGAACTCTGCTTTCAGGAGACATTACGCATCTGAACCACTAAATGAGCACCGCGCGAGCAAATACGTATACCACGCACCTGGTTGGGACACGTCGACGTGCCTAGTAGTCCCCAAGCAGCCTGTGGGAAATCTCCAGCAAGTCTCAAAGACTATATGCAGCCATATACGGACAGTAAACTAGCGATGGGCTGCGCTGCGACAAGATCGCATTACATACTTGAAACACACGAACGTCGTCTCATGAAGACGGCGCTTATTCGGTAGTTGAAAAGGCTTCGAGAGGTAACAATGGCCAGTAATGTACCTTACACGAGAGTGTGAACCCAAACCTATTTGGTATTGCATGCGAGAGCGTGGCATCTCTGCCAGTGTTGATAATTGTCCAGTGTATGTGCGAACTTCTGCTAAGAAGTTCATGCTACGTATATATCTTGAACTAATGGGAGACGTACTGCTTCAGATGAAGTAGTGCTGTAGCATCATTGGCATGACTTGACAGCTAACAGCAGCATACGGCGTCCATTCTCGAGTATGAGTATGCGCGTGAGCGCATAGAGATTCCATCAGTTGGCTCCAGGAGAGAGGGATGTGGAAAACAGATTATAGAGTCATAGATGATAGACGTAGTTTATGGGTCGTTGACTGAGCAGATGACATCGAATGAGAGTGTGTTCCAACCCTGCCAGAAGTCGATGGGTGGCAGCAATCGAAGCAGAACATTGGAAAGTTCGGAGCCTGGATCCAGGAGACAAATGGATGGAAGAGCCCCAAAAGGCTGTCCACAGACATAATCTAGCTGCCAGACGAGATGCAAAGGCGAGCAGAGCTTATGACACGCCAACTGCCTCACTAAAAACGCCCATAGAGTTCTGTCACAGTTCTAAGAATATTGCATTCTTTCTCAAAAGCAACGGGTGATAGAACTACTTACATACCATGGATAGTAGACAACGTTTGGAAGACTCCGAGATTGCCGAGGCATGCGCCAACGCTGGGCGCTGCCCAAACGACGACGTAAAGCAATATGGTCGAGGACTCGAGGTATATATATAAGCAGTGATGGGAAACGGGAAACGTGGAATTTCCAATATTCTGTTTTGATGTTGTGACGTATCCCATCCCTGCCAACGCGCTTCCTTCTCCTCTCCCCGCCACCTGCCCCACTCCACCGTCCTCCGCTGATTGTCCCGACGGCCGTCTTTTCCCGCCACGATGCCCGGAATATGGACGCGCCATCCGCGCTACTCGCTCCTCGTATTGGTCGTGCTGGCGACAACAATATACCTGTTCGACTCATACCAAGAAACACCCACTGTGAGGGCGTCTCGGTACATACACGACGCGGGTTTATCTGCGCGTCTCAAAAGGGCCGACGCCATCTACGAAAAGACTTTACAAGATCGGAAGGCCCTCATCAAGCTGTTCGGTCCGTCTCCCAGCGATATATACATGTACGTGCTCTGCTTGTCGTTACCCGCCCGACCAGGTCAGTTGAATAGGCATGCTTAGGTTCCCTCCGGACAAAGATCCCTGGCCTGCATACACAGTTTGTATGTTCTGCCGTCTGACATGTAGAATGTCGTTCAATAAATTTCCTCCGCAGGGGACTTTTTTCCGGCCTCGTACAACTGTCCACACGAAGTCGAGCGAATAGGATCGCTCGGGGATGGCGGCAAATGGGTTTGCGGTATGTCGCGATTGCAGGAGAAGCCGGACTGTCTTGTCTACTCAATGGGTGCGTCTCCTTCTTCCTATGTTGGAATAACATTCAACTTGCGTTGACAGGCATAAACTACGAATCCTCGTTTGAAGCTGACATACTTTCCAACACAAGACATTGTCAAATCTACGGCTTCGACAGCACCACCAAATCATTTGGACCTCAAATATCACGGACTCAATCTGGCCGGACACATTTTACTCGCCACGGGCTAGCTGGACATACAGTACCTGCAGGGGACAAGCACGGACCTTCCTACACGTTGGAACATCTCATGAAAATGAATGGTACGCAGCAATGGCTGTGCCACCTGCGCCGGCTTACCCGATATTCATGGTTTCAATAGGGCACACGTATATTGACATCTTGCGGATTGATGTCGAGAGTGCTGAGTTTGACACACTGACGTCGTTAATAACGCCTTATGTCCAGTCGGGAAAGCCGCTTCCTTTTGGCCAGCTCCTCCTCGAAATTCACGTATGGGAGAGAAGGTTCCCCGAATTTTTGACTTGGTGGGAACTACTGGAGGCTGCTGGGTTACGGCCATTCTGGTCCATGCCCAATCTGGTTTACCAGAATTATAATAAACACGCCAATTCGGAACTTGCGGAGGTAGGTGTAGTGTTTTGACATCTTGCATCATTGGCTGACCTCTCGTTCAGTATTCGTTCTTGAACACTAGAGGAGACAACATCTTTATCCAGGATCCTCAACGGCCGTTCAAAGTCTTCGTCGACGAACCTCTGGATGGCATACGTCCAGGTCATGAATAGTGGGGGTATTGGTATTGGGGACTGTTCATATCTATCATACAGTATTTCGTTTCGTGTACGCTACCATTGTAAACGACGAGGGTAAACGGGTGTCTAATGCAGGATATCGCTGGCAATGGATTCTTTATTCTCAAGAGAAACTTATAAATACGTTCTTGTCAATTTGATTACCGACACTGATCATGATCAACCGTGCCGAAGCCTACACTGAGTGACGAGACCTGCCTCAAGCCTGCCTCCTCCCCCCATTGACACAGCATCATGCCGCTCTCTGAGAGTGATAGCTCGGATCGACCAGCGACCAAGAAGATGAGGAGAATGCAGAACGCGTGCGATTATTGTCGAAGCCGAAAAAGTCTGCTAAGAATTTCATTCGAATCATCGTGCATGACAGCTGACTAAGTCTAACTTCTGGACAGTCAAGTGTCAGTGAACCTCTCCAAGCTTGTTTGTCGCCGCATCATTGATTTCGACAATACAGGCGATAGCATACTCCAGAAGAACGGCCCTTGTACGAACTGTATCGAGAATGGCGCAGAATGTACCCACGATATCGTACCCAAGGTGCGTCAGAGAGCAACGAACGAGCACCTCCTGCTGATTGCGGCGAAGAAACGCGGTGTGAAGAACTAGTACGCGTCCTTTCATGGATCTCCGATGGCATTGGGTTTACTGTCGGTTCTCCAGCTCCAGACAGGTGACAGAGCTCCAGCAGCGCGTAAGGGACCTCGAAGAAGCTCTCAAACAGGCTCGGTGAGTGCTCTGATGCCTTTCTACTTTGAATCAACATCCTGAATGGAAACATTGATAGTGATGCTCAACCGGTAGCTCAACTCCAGGTGACACCGCCACCAATAGCAACGCCAACCGAAACCGAGAAAAACGAGGAAGATGATCTAGAATATTTGGAAATGCTCAATGCACTCAAGACATCTTCTCTGGCAGGAAAAAGCGAACGCTACTTTGGGCCCTCTAGTAACATATACTTCTTGCGCAAGATGATGGACGGCGAACCTCCCGATCCCAATCTTATGCGTGGCAAGAAGTGGACCATGCACCCTGTACGCCTCACTTTCCTTGCCGTCAACATAGTACTCAGATTGCTTTGCAGTGGGAGCAGGAAACGACGCAGATTAATCACTTGTTTCCGGAGGATGACCTCCTAGACAGTCTAATGGACCTTTACGGGCGATATAACCCGGGCTGTCTTACGATTCTTCATTGGCCAACCTTCCGTCGAAACGTTGCAGCGGGCTTACATCACCTAGATCATAGCTTTGGTGATCTGGTTCTTATGGTCTGCGCTCACGCCTCGCGCGTCTCGAACGATCCGCGAGTCCTCGTAGACGGCGTCTCGTGGCACTCCGCTGGCTGGAAGTATTACGCGCAAATATCTGCCACGAAATGCTCCCCTTTCCGTTGTCCGAATCTCTACGACGTGCAGACGTGCAGTGTGAGCTACTCCGACTTCTTATGAGTACATTCGTGTTGATGGTGTGCAGCTCGTAGCAGTATATCTCCTAGGTTCCTCTTCACCGCAATCTGGCTGGCCTATAATAGGGCTCGGATTACGTTACGCTATTGAGCTTGGCTATCACCGACATATACCTGGAAATCCCACTGTTGACAGCGAGCTGAGGAAACGTGCATTTTGGGCACTGTTCTACATCGATCGTCAAGCATCACTTTACGCTGGGCGCCCTTTCAGTATACGCGACGAAGAGTAAGTGGGCATTCTATTCATGTTCCACCATTCGCAGAATAATAACTGCGGACAGCTTCGACGTCGAACTTCCGATCGATTGTGACGATGAGTTTTGGGAAACTGGTAACCCAGAGACAGACTTCAAGCAACCAGTCGGTCGCCCGTCGCGTATATCAGCGCTAATCCACAACTTGAAGTTGTCAAAAATCATATCAGTTGCTCAGCGGACGCTATTTGGTATTAAGAAATCGAAACAAGCAGCTGGCATGACTGGAAACACCATGGACTGTAGCATCTCCATCCTCGATTCCATGCTTAACGATTGGTTCGACAGCATACCCGGTCATTGTTCGTGTAGTGCCCATGTTCTTCCACAGCCAAGGTCTGATTACTCACTGCAGTCCGTTGGGATCCAACCGTCGCGTCCAACCCATACTTCTACGACTCGGCAATGCTCTATCTGTCGTTTTATGGACTTCAAATCGGGTTTCACCGCACGTTTATACACAGGCCAACAGCGCAGGCGCTTCCGTCTTTGGCGATATGTACACATGCTGCAAGGTCTCAGAGTCGAATGTTGCATGCATGGATGGTATCAGGGCATCCTATCACGACATTTGTGGTTAATGTACGTTGTTTCGAGGGGCCTGGTATAATGCATGAGCTGACGCGTTCACTAGATGGGTGCGTTCGCTGCCGGTGTCATTTTAGTCATGAATATCAGGAGGCGAAAGAAGGCCACTCCCGAGATACCTGTACATCAAGGACGTGATGCTGAAGACTTGTATAAAATCCTGAACCTTTTCTGGGCCGCTCAAGAAAGGTATGTGGTAGGTCAGTTCATTTTTGATTTAGTAGAGCTGAAGTCGTCTAGGCATAGTATATGTGGTCGCCTGATGTAAGTTGAAGCTTCCTTCACCGCCGTTCTTTTGTTCGATCGTTTGCTTTAAACAGACATACATTGGCGGTCCTCGCCGGTCTGCCATATTGCCAAGGAGAACCATACCTAAGCTGTCCGATAAGGGATTCACCGCCAGTGGATCCGACTTCAGGTTACATGCCCGATTTTCGTTTACCGATACAAGACGGCCCACGACCAGAATTGTCCGACCTGGATCCTATGCTGTTTGGATTACGCCCTACGGAGGAGCCTACCGAGACGCGGGGCGCGATGCAGCCTCAAGTCCACATAGATATGTCATTGTTTGAAGATGACGCCGTAAATATGTGGGGAGGAGTGTCTCCGCAAGGCGACTTGTTGACAGATCAGCCGTGGGTCTCAAACTTCTTCTGCTATCTGATGATACAGTGCTGAGACTCAGATAGATGGAATGACAGTACCGGGTTCCTTGACGCCTCAAGTTTTCCGTCCATGAGTTTCCCGTAGATATAGCGGTATCAGCATAGATAATACTGTAACAAATCACATAGCTTCCCCCACCTCAGGCTCTATCTACTTTGTAACAATACCGTAGCAGAATAGATGCATCGTAGAGCAAGACTTGGGAAGCGAGCGATCACTAGGATCTGAAAGGTATGCAGTAATCTCGACAACCTTCGGGACGTCCAGAGAGTTTTGTAGAAATACCGAGCCCACCGAGGCCATCAAGGGCGCGCGAAAGCACCTGGCGGCGGCACCGGGGCCGTGTCGGCAGCGCTTTGCCAAATCGGGGCTCGCCATGACTGGATCGACTTCACCAGTTTCCATCACCATGTCTGCGTACGTCTCAACGTTTTCTGGCAATACTCATCGCTCAAAATTTTCCACAGCGTCAAAACCTCTTGGGCCGATGATGTCGCTGACGAGCTTGTTACGGAAATCAACAAAACGGCTATCCTCCCAGAAACACCACAAAAAATATCAGATTCAATAGACGAAAACGGCGTCCGAACAGTAGTTGAATATGTTTTGAATGACGATGGGAAGAAGGTCAAGGTCTGCGACTTCATTTCAGTTTTAGATCTATCATCCAGAGATTGACGACATTTTTGTTGCAGGTCACAAGAAAGACAAGACGGATCTTACAAAAAGCCACCGTCGCTCCTCAGATCGCACACCGTCAGAAATGGACCAAATTCGGAGCAGAGAGAGGGAGCAAGGCAGGGCCAGATCGTGCAACGACGACAGTGGGAGAGAATGTCGGTCTCAAGCTGACTGTGGGCAACAAGGTGCGTTGTCGAAGCCGTATGCATGGGATTTTTGCTCACATCATCTTAGTCGAGTGAAGCCGATGTACAGCAGGAAGATGCTGTCAAGAAAAAGCTGGCAGCATCAGGCGCTGGCAAAGTTACTTGCAGGACTTGCAAGGGAGACCATTTCACCGCCAAATGTCCTTACAAAGACACTCTTGGATTACTCGACAGTGCGGGTGAGTGCTATGCCACAATTAAACTCACAGATACTCAAAAGCGCTACTCTATCAGACACAGGTGCCGGACCCGACGACGATGGTACCGGTGACGCCCCCACACCAGCTGCTGCCTCAACAGGCGGAAAATACGTGCCTCCTTCTATGCGTGGTGGTGTCCGCGGGCCAGGAGATGCCATGCGCGGTACTGGATCAAATCGCGACGACCTCCCAACCCTCCGTGTCACCAACGTTAGCGAGGACACACAAGAGAACGATCTCCGCGAACTGTTCAGCAGGTTTGGCAAGGTTGTGCGCGTCTACGTCGGTCGCGATCGTGAGACCGGTGCCGGCAAGGGCTTCGCCTTTATCAGTTTCGAAGAACGCTCGGTGGCACAGAAAGCAATGGAGAAGATGAATGGTTGGGGTTACGACAACTTGATTCTCAATGTCCAGTGGAGTCGTAAGCGCTATTTTGTCCCCACTCAAGCCGTGCCTCCGAGGCTGACATGTCTTTATAGAACCTCGCCCGGAACAGAGATAGATCCATCCACTGTATTATCACTGCTTACTGTAATTCACGTGTGCTCGTTACGAGCACTCATCTCACGCCCTCCGTCCATTGGCCTCCTCAGTAACTCGATTTTTCATCCCCCACAGTGTACTCTCGAGTGTGGGCAGGTCTACCACAGCTCTATTGGTCAATGAAAGCTTCCTCAGTTGCATCCTTCTGTCTTTTGCGCAAGCGAAACAGAGCCTGGCAAGATGGACAGATCGTTACAGTCTGGGTCAAGGTCTGGGTCCAAAAATATATGCGAAGGATATGATCAAGTACTCCAGCCAGCGGATACCAAACTCTGATGGGGACATGCAGGTGCACGTCGTCCCAAAAACGTGCGATATCATTACTATCTCATGTTGTACAGGCAAAACGCGTCCATTCGGGAACTACTAAGTGGTGCTGGGAACTTTGAACAACATCTCGTCACCGACATGAGGCAAATCACCCGAACTGACTCAGCCCTTCTCATCATCAGACCGCTGTTCCATCAAAGATGCTCGACCCTCGTGGTGAGATTCGGGGGCCTGCAGCTGTCTCAAACCTCTTCACCTCGGCGCTTGCTAACCTCGTTGCCGTCCTTCTCGTTCCTTCTCGACTCCCCTCTCCATACGCGTAATCAACAAACACTGCCTCCCTTACACCCTACAATAAACAATAACACCTCTACATTAACACAGCTTCGATCGGACCTTTTGCACTCCCTCTCGAAGGGAAATTGTGCGCCACACCAGGATGCCATATAAGAAACGCCCGTCTTTCTAGGACTATCATCTCCGACTTCTCTTGTTCGCATTCTTCGCCACTTATTTTGAATCGTTGGCGTGTAGGTCATCGGCAATGACCAGTCTGTTCCGAAAAGCTGTTTGGAGCCAGTCTCCCGATGCTTCCTGTCTGCCACCGCCCTTCGATTCAGGCGACCAGGATGGCCATGGTCCAGTTTTGACTCCCTCTTTCTCATCCTCGACGTTGAGTCCAGCTCCGTCCAGTTTGACGCCACACTCCAGCGCCGACCGCCGGTGGCCCCGTCAATGCCCCACAGACCATGCAACGGGAGAGCCCATCTATCCAACTCAGGACGTATATCTGGTGTTAGAATCTCATCCACCTTTCATAGAGATCGTCAAGCCTGAAGAGACGACGCGAACGGACCGCTCCGCTGGCTGCTTGGGAGTCGCTTATTCCCCATATGACACGGAAGCCCTCTACGAACGATTGGTTCAGAGGCTATGTGACGCATGGGAACCATTGCATCTCAAGCCACGCGTCTCCGGCTTCAGCCCCACTCCCACAGACGACAACGCCGCCAGAGTGGCCAGATGGATATCCGTCTTTTTGTTCTCAACAATGACAGCCCAAAAGCCTGGTAGCGTCATGTAAGCCCATTCATCTCCTATCGATTCATCGCCGAGATTAATTCTGTCATTAACAATAACAGGCCGTGGATCCTGTCCTCCACGTTTCGGAAAGTTAGTGTCAAGATTGCGCGGAACTTTCATCTGTTTCCGTGGGGTTATAGGAACCCTGCGTTGTTGTATGCGCTGATTTACGCGGCGCGACTTTGGGAAGAGCACAGAATCACTGACAAGGCTCTCTATGGGGACAATGGCGTGGATCTCATGGAGAGGGTGTTTCTGTTGGTGTGTATGCTTGGCACCAAGTACTCGACGGACGCTTATCAAAACCTGGCCGAGTGGTTCGTCTTGCAATCTCATTCGTATGATCTCTCGGACTTAACATTACATAGGGCCATGGCCATGCGTCTCCCAAGTAAAACAGTCAATGAAATCGAACGAAGTGCCCTGCATATCCTGGATTACAGCTTAGGCATCCCCCAACGCCAGTGGCAGGATTACATGGTGCTCTTTCGGCGCTCGGTCCAGTCGTGTTGGCTCAATAAGCAGACGAAGATCACGATAAACAACTTTTTGGACACTTTAGATATGTACGCGTCTTCTGGTGTCGCCTTGCGACGAAGTCCTCCGAGCCCGAACATACGGCAGGAGTTTGATCCCAAGGGTCTACATTTGCTCTGTATTTTCATCGGACTGGAAGTTCCAGGGGTGAAGAGACGGATGCCAGATGATATGAGGGGTGTCGGATGTGCCTCGAGCAGATTCGGTCGACGAGGAGAAGGCACGAGATTACTTATATCGCCACAGGGAGATTGGCAGTTTAGCGAGCATGCTGCTAATTGCCGAAAAGGCGGTTCATGACAAATATCCGAAAATTTATTCATTTCGATGCAAGCCATACATATATGCGAAAGATAGCATGATGATGCGACGGGCGACGAGGAATTTGAAGTGTTCACAGACAAGCTTGACAACGGCATCGCAAGTAACGGCCATAATCGAAATCCATCATACGAAATGAATATAGTATTGTTCAGGTAAATATCCCTTGACTCTACTTATTCGGCGTATCCATCGTCTCCAAAACTCGCAGGCTGCATCTGTTCCAAGAAACCGCTGACTTTCTCATACACCGCGAACACGATCGATTGACCAGGTGCGACACGCAAAATTCGCGGTGTGAACCCTTCGTAAAAGGACTTGAGACCTTCCTTCGTATACATAGCCTCAGCGATATAGGTGATCCGTCGAACCGCGGAGACGCCAGACATTGCGGATTCAGAGCTCTTCTGGAGACCTGCGAGCAGTTCAGTCAGAACGATATCATCAGGCATTTTGAGGCTACTGAAACTTACGCGTCTTGATCGTGTCTATTGGCGCGTTGGACATTGGTCCAGTGGCCCCAGAGATGAATCCAATAATCATGGTCTGGTATGATGGGAGCTCCTGGCGGCCGGACTGTAGTCGATGGCCGAGTGCTTTTAGTTCCTGATAAACTGTAAAGTTTGCGCCTTGGTTCGTCGCCTGTCGTAACGCGGTCAATGAGACCCCGCGATACAAAGCCCCCATTCCTTCCTCTCTAACAACAGTATAGACCGTACGGGCTGCATTTCTGTAACGTGGTATTTCTAATGGATCTGCGAGGGAATGCTGCTGAGATTGAAGGCGAATCTTGACAACTTCCATGGGCGTGACAACAGCGATCGTTTCCGTAGTTCCAGCGCCAAGTCCAGCTGCAGGATTCTGTCAGAGCTTCGGTCTAATATGAGATACAGCAACATACCGAGGAATATGCCCCCGATGCTGATCCTTCCTGTCTCTGTGTTTGACAGCCACTTCTTGTACGCCTCAAAGCTTGCGAAACATATAGACATCTTGGGAACTATACCGGAGAGAACAGCTCCGAGGCCTTTGTACAGTGCAAGAGGCGTCTCGCATTTGACAATGTAGGCTCCTCTCGCGAAGAGCCCACGGGGTTTGGTCTATAGAAGAAGGAGGGATGTCACGTCCTGTCGTATGATGGAAAGCAAAAAGCCTACTCCTGGAACGGACCCAGATCTCGAAAGTTGCATGCGAACCTTGATAGTATCGAGCGGTTGGCATGTTAGCTAGGAGATAGGTAAAGACGTTAGCCGTCACGAGAGAGTCAGACTTCGAATGGACTGACTGCTTCACAAGCACCAGCGATTCCACCCGCTGTTATGTGCGTGGCGAAGCCAACGGGCTTCTTGTTGTTGGACCGAGACATGGTAGATTCGTGGCGCTTGAAGTGAGCAAGGGTTCTGAGAACGAGTGCCAACGAAGAATGAGACAGAGATAAGTCGATGTGGCGGAGTGGGACAGGAGGTTCAAAATATGCCTCCGTCGCGAGATGCCGTGCAAGGACAGCCGGTGGCGGCGCCATTCCGCGTCGAATCCATCGAGTACAGGACGCGTCGCTCTTTGGACCTTCATCGATCATCACCTGCGATACCAACGTGGTAGCTCTGGTCATTCGCCGGTCAAAGCACGCAATGCCAGGTGAGCGTCACGGTCATATAGAATGTATACTTCGCGCGTCAAGCGTTCTGAGAGCTCTCCCTTCACTACGCTTGGGTGAGATTGAAGCAACAGAAAGGATGTAGCTCTCACCTTCCGTCAAGAAAAGCCCTGACGCACAGTTTTCGAGTTCACGCGCATCATGAGGTCGTGTGGCAGTGATGCCTGCTTGTTGCAATATCAACGGCAACAGAAAGTGAACAGTATGGTCGGTTGTTCTTATAGGTGTAGGTGACCTCGAGAGTCGAGCGAAAGATAGTGATGGTCACTGGCCAAGTGCGCGTCGGCCCGTCTTCCGATACTTTCCTTCCTGCCATGTTCGGCGTCCTCTCATTTCTTTCTTTCTGTCTTGTATGGCTCCGTGCAAAGCTATTGGATCGTGCCCAGCGCCTACTTCTCTGGATACTCGCTTCTGGGCCGGTCCCGAGACACGTCGCCTTCGTCATGGACGGTAACAGGCGCTATGCCCACATGAACCACAAGCAGGTCAGCCAGGGGCACGCAGAGGGTTACCTTGCATTGCGAAGGGTGGGCGTATTTGTACTATATTCGTGACGTCTGGGCTGATCTGGCTACCAGATATTGGAGATATGCTTGAGACTGAATATCTCCTGCGTATCTGTGTATGCATTTGCTATTGAGAATTTCAAACGGTCACCAGAAGAGGTGGAAGCCTTGATGAGCCTTGCTCAGGAAAAGCTGCTCGAGCTATGCGAGCATGGGTACGTGGGGTCGGGTTGTCTCAATTAAAACCATACTGATTTCCCATAGTGACCTCTTGCAAGAATACGGCGTCCGTCTGAACATTGTCGGAAAGGTGGAAAAGTTCCCCGATGATGTACGTGCGGCCATCGACCGAGCACAAGCCTTGACCAAGTCCAACCACCGGTGAGGTCCACCTATTCCGATATTCACTTGCCTAAAATCAATCGACAGCTCCATTCTCAACGTGTGCATGCCCTACGCCTCAACAGATGAAATAACAACATCAGTCGAGGACTGCGTCAAGAACGCTTTGCGGTCAAACAATATGTCTGTATGTTTACTCCAAAAGACACCGTCATACTGACAACCACGTACAGGTCAATATCTGCAATGGACATTGACAGAAACCTTATGACGAGTGTGGTCGGTAGTCCACCACTAGACATAATAGTTCGGACTAGTGGTGTGAAGCGCCTGAGCGATTTCTTTCTGTGGCAGGTACCCCCATGTCTCTTTCCAAGGTTATGTCATCTGAGTAGTTGCCGCAGTGCTCTGAGAACGCGCAAATCCACTTTTGCTCAGCATACTGGCCTGATTTTGGACTTTTTGATTTTATTCCGATTCTTATTGACTATCAACGCCGCGCATGGTCTTTCTAATAGATGCTGTTCCCTTCATCTCGTGTTGTCTGAGTCGCTGTATATCACCACGAAGCTAATTCGTGCGCGGACTCTCAACTCGATCAACACTGATCACAACACATGTACGGAAATGGGACCTGGCTTTACTGACTCCCGGCTAGCTTGTTCTTCCTGTGGACCGTTTGGTTTGGGTCATTCGTTGTACCGGGTAAAGGGTCGTACTTGGGCCATTCAAGTGTTGTTGACCGGATTTGGTAGCTATACTGTAGCAGTTGGCTCTCTATTGTTCGATCAATTGGGCTACAACTCGGTCACGCTATGGCTGGGCCACCTTTGTTTATCTCAGGGCTTCTTTGCATAAAGAGCAGCTCGATCTGCTGGTTTCTCCAGCTTCTCTCTCTGTCCACGACGTTGAAGAGTTCGCCAAGTTTGTGCCACAGGCTATATCCCAACCATCGTCAATATGGCTGTCGCATCGCTGAAACCGTTGTACGTTCCGAAGAAGCCACTATGGATACATAGGACGCCAAGACCGAGACCGGTGCGTGCCAGTATCAATTTCGACCGCTATATAGCCTCAACGACGAATCTCAACAGGTCGAGCCGTGCGTGAAGCGCCCATATTCCCTGGAGGAACACAAAGCCATTCAGGACGCGAGCGCCGGCTTTGCGGAGGGTGTACAGGCGCTGGACGACTACCTTTTGCGTTCCAACGAATTCAGCGAAAACGAACACAACCGCCTCCTCCAGCTTGATGCTGAAGCGCAGCGCCTTGTTCGTCAAATTCACGAGTCCGATTCGAGGTGTTCCGACTCATACCCTCGGGTGTGGGGACTATCCTTGGAGATCAAGCGCGGGCTGTCGGCTGCTCGACGACTACCCGCCGAAGTTCTCGCCATCATCATCTGCTACGCCGATGGGGATGCCTATATCGACGTCCTAAACCCATCCTTCACCGTGGGGCCTTGGCGATATGCCATGGTCTCTCGCGCTTTCCGCTACCTTTCGCTCACTCTATGCTCTCGCGCCCTCTGGACAAACCATTTGATCAACATTCCCGATGCATATTGGCTTGACGTTCCCCTCCTTTCGCATAACATAAAGCTCGCACTGGCGAACTCTGGCTCACATCTACTGAAGATCAAGTGGATTCAGTATAGTGCTGCTGACGAGGACGCTGGGGAGCTCTTCCAACTTTACACTGCTGAAGCGCAGCGGTGGAGTTCTGTCAAGCTTGCAATGACACCGGACCAATTGGCACCATTGATGGAAACATCGCATACCTTCTCCGCATTGACCAAGGTCATCATTCGCATCAAATCCTACAACTTCTCTGAAGTCCGACGCATCCCAAACTGCTTCGAAAATGCACCCCTCCTCGACACTGTGGCCATCCAGAACTTCCACGACGTATCTTTTACATCCTCCTTCGGTACTGGTGCTCGCAAACTATTGCTCTTCAACACGGGTTCTGCGGGCAAGGCGCTCGGACTCATCAAGAGCCAGCCCTCGCTCCAGTTCCTTTCCGTCCTGGAGAACGCAGTTGATCCCATCGCCGGGTTCACGCTTCGCATCCAGCACAGCGGCATCACCTCTATCGAGGCGTGCTCACCGGCCTTACTCGACGCTCTCACCCTCCCTCATCTCAGCCACGCTTTGTTACAGTCGAATCGGCGTCATTCGCAGACTTTGAGGGAGCAACACGAGCTTTTCTCATCATTGGAGGGTCTCATCAACCGCTCACAGAATAACATCACTTCTTTCGAATCTGTGGATCTCCCACTTGCCACACCAATCGCCCGCAGTCCCTCTTTATCCACAGAATCTGGGTTCTTCCCCCTCATGCATACTTGCACCGCTCTCACCACCCTCCGGATGAGCTTCTCGCACTACACCTCGTCTCTGAATCGCGAGCTGGCGCTCTTCATTGACCTCCTTGGACTCCATCGCTCGACATTCATTCCGCAGCTGGCGTCTCTGTCGGTCACGATGTCATACACGTTCAGTATGGCGCCATTGACGGCATTTGACAAGCAGGATTTTGTCGACGCGATTGAGGATCGCGTGTCAAAAGGGGTTTTCAAGTCCCTCATGCTTCATTCGACTTCGGAGGCGTTGATAGGTCCGACGGTAATGCTGTCGATGGAGGGATTGAAAGCTAAGGGGCTGAAGATGGTGTTGAATCGCTCTTCCTTGGTGGCACGACGGGGCTACTGATTTCTTATGCTTATCTATGTATTTCTTTATTCATGCCTATCACTACCACTATGCTATGTTACATGTATGCCACATCTGCTGTATCCTGTAATAATTCAATTTTATCTATCAACGCGCTCCAAAGTACTGCAAGATCAACTGCAACCGTGGACCTTTACTGTGACACTTATGTGTGGCGCAAAACAGTCACCTGTACCTTCCAGCGGCCAGTGGCAGGCACTGGGCTCGGAATAATTGCGAGTCACCTTGTTTACTCCTCGTACTTGCAGTGTTCCCTCCGACTCACCCAGGGCTCGAGTCTAGGCGCGGAGCGACAACGGAGCGATGTGGGTCACCGTGTAGAGTATTAGTCAGGTACTACCGTACTACCATGTTACGTTTGGAACCAATCGTTCGTTCAGTGAGGTCTCCCCCCTTTCATTCTAGCTGCGTACCACTAATGGAGGTAGACAGGTAAATTATACCATCAGGTCGTCCCAACCGGCCCATGGAGTAGTAAGCACTAGTCCGAAGGCGCAGACCGTGTTAGCCTGAGACTGTGCAGTTAGTAATCTTGAGGACTCGATGATCAAACGATCATGATTCATCCATCACCGTTCAAGCGGTTACATACGTGGATGCTCGGCCAATTACTACTAGCAGGCTTCAACCTGACTGTGGATACTATCAGACTCAAATCAGTGATGACTGGTTGCTTGGTATAAAGGCATGGCGCGTTCCCAGATAGATCCATAGCAAACATGTCGGACTACAAACGCGTTATTCTCGTCACTGGAAGCAATACCGGGTGAGCACGAGGAATCTCTGCGTCCGATGTGATATTGATGGTCAAACAAGCATTGGGTACGGCCTCGTCCAAATCCTTGCTGAGAATGGGCATCGCGTCTACCTCGCAGCGCGTAACCCTACTAGGGGTCTCGAAGCCCAAGCTAAGCTCAAAGCTGAGGGCCTCGAGGTACAATACGTCCAACTGGACGCGACCTCTCCCGAATCCGTCGCCGCTGCGGCGGCCGTCATCGAGAAAGCCGAAGGCCACCTTGACACCCTCGTCAACAACGCTGGTGTAGGACTTATGCACAACAGCACCGGCGCTACCACCGAGCCCCTTCCCAACGTCCAAGAGGCCATGAACATCAACTTCTACGGCATGATGACCGTCTGCCAGGCGTTCGTTCCCCTTCTCAAGCGAGCACCCGAGGGCCAGGCGTGCATCGTCAATGTCTCGATCCCCACCAAGGAGATGTCTACGAGACTAAGGTCGGCCCCAGCTCTCAAGTGGGTCGCGTATATCACGAGCAAGTCAGCGGCCAACTCGTACACCGTGTTGCTCGCCAAGGAATTGGAGGGTTCAGTGAAAGTGAACTCGGTGTCGCCAGGTTTCGTGACAACCAATTTGAACGGGAACATGCCCGGGGGGAAGACCTGGCGACAGGGAGCTGAGGTCATCGCTCCGTGGGCACTTCTTGGACCGGAGGATAAAGACAAGACTTGTAAGTCTCGTCTTGTTTCTAAACTTATTTAAAACCTGTGCTCACCACATATCAGGTATCCATATGACTGATCATGGTGTGACCGAGTGGTAAACGGTGTACAAACGGCGAGAAGGCCAATATGAAGTAATAGACCGTTCTTTGGCACTAGACATGTGCAATGTTCAATGATATCGAATCAACTACGGAGGCGTTCTTCAACTTCTTGTGCGTTTGGTCTAGTCCGCATAGATTGCACTCCAAGTCGATGTTCGGACGTTAATGCAACAGGAATAGATAGCTGGGACGATACCTGTATGTGCACAAGTGCCACATTGGGAGAGCGTCAAGCAGTGGAAGGTAAGGTCTAGGAAGGTTGTTCCGCGCACGGCATTCTTGGGCATCGTCTGTCGGAGCCTTCGGATTGTGAGAGGATCAGGGAGAAGTCCTTGAGCTGCTAAGCAGCAAGCAAAGGACTGCAAAGGAATACTGTCAGGCAGTGTTGAGGTTACGCCCTACTTACCGACTTACTGCTGTTACGCGTAAGTGACTTACATAGGCTCGTGACCATCCGCTTCTTCCACGTGGCTGCGCTATTCACGTTTGCGAAGCGGCTAGGCTCGCGACCACCTCGGTCCACAGCACGTGCTTCGCTTTACATACTGTGAACCGGCTGGAAACAAATGAGCCGGATTTGGCGGATGCCGCCAAATCATCCTGGGCACTTCCGTTCGTAGCGTCTCTACCTCGTAGAAAAAGTCAAAAAGTTCAGTAAATGAAAGTTGCTTATTTTCGAAATCTAAACAACTTTTGTTAAGTGAAAAAAAAAAGTTTTTTTCCGAGGTGCATCACTTCATCTATGAAGCTTCCGGCAGGGTGTCTTCGCCAACTCGAGGTCAGACATGCATCTCAGAAAAAGTCGTTTTTTGCCCATAATAAAAGTTGCTCAAAATCAAAAGATAAGCAACTTTCATTTAGTGAACTTTTTAACCTTTTTTACGACCTACAGTCAAAGGCGAATGAAAGTGCTGGGGATGAATTGGGTGCATCAGCCAAATCCGGCTTGAGTGCGACCAGCCGCTTCGCCAGAGTGAAAAGCGCAGCCACGTGGCGAAGCGGATGGTCACGAGCCTACGAAGCGGCTGGGAGGACCGGACAGTCACATCGCAGGGTCACGAATATGTGACAAATGACTTGTCATTTTCGTTCATGGACCGCGCCGAAATCTGTGCTACTGCTTTCTCTTGTCCCCTTCTTGCCGAAAAAACACCTGGAACTCACTCTCATATGCTGACACGTCTCTCTTCTTACGCTGTCTGTGCTTTGGACTGGCTATTCTTCGGTTTCTCATTCTAAAGCTGTCAATTCGGACCCAATAACTTGAGCAGCTCCGTTGTCCGCATTGACGCAGCGAAAACACATTCCAAGGATGTGTCAGCCTAATTTATTCTCAGAATACTCTTTCCGGCACGTTTACCATGTCCTCTGGCTGTGCTATTTGACTGCAACAAGTTCTCTTGCTATCTCTGCTCTCCATCCCAGAATTCAGGGTAAGTGAGCTATTCTGGCGCACCGTTTGGTATTCCAAAGTGTATGCGCAACTTTCTGACATGTCTTGTGGCAATCTGAAGCCCTCTTTTTTTCGATGTCCAGAAAATGTAGGATCTCAAATTATAGGCTTGATTTATTTTCATTTGCCTATGTACTCCGTTTTCTGGATGATTCATACCACAATAATGGATATACCCACTTTCAGGTCTTATGCTATAGTGAGGCATGAATGAGATTGAATTTTATATCTGAGCAAGCGAAATTTTGCTAAGTCTTTTGTCACAACCCGGGGCCCCTCCCAAAAAGCCGCGGGTACCCCCAGTTGGTACATGAACTCACCCCTCCCCTCGCACAAACAAGAAACAAATAAGAACCAAATAAGAACCAAACAGTACCTCTTGCGTAAGGATTGTGAGGTCATAGTACTGACTGGTTTTACGAGTCTATGACTTACAGTATGTAAGTAAGTAAGCGGCGATCGGGCCGGACATGTGGCGGGGCAGCCACAGGCCTGCGAGCAAGCTCAGTATGACAGCGATCCGAGCTTTCACTTGCACTGTGTGATGAAAAAACCGAGTACAAATGTGAATTAGGGGTAGGTAGTGAGTATGTGCTATGTATAGTATCATTAAACAGGCCAAATCAAACCAGAATATAGGAAATGCTATCAATCACTGTTGTTCATCCGATTGAGAACGCCCAGCTTCCCATAGCCGCATTGCCTCGTTTCCAAGAGCGCTCTCCTCGCCAGTTGTACACGCCATACCATCCTTCCAGACCGAATCCGTGTCTGAAAAGTCTTCACCGGAAGCAGGGTAATTGAACAGATCGCAAAGACAGATTTTCTTGTAACGCGGCAGTGTGTTTCGTCGAGGATTCATGGGAGGAAGGTCGAGAGATGATGTGCTTGTTCTTGAAGGTGCGGTTGCAGATACAGATCCGGCCGTCACAGAAACCGTATCCGAGTCCTCAAAATCATCATCGTCACCCAAGCCACGTTCGGTCTCCTCATCTGCTGCCTGGCGTCTGAGGGTGGCAACGGCGGCATCCAGATCTTCGTCGTCATCCGGCGTGCCCAAGTCTCCGGGAGCTGTCGCCTCAGTCGATGGCGGTAAAGGTGCCGAAGTTGAACCAGCCATGATAAAGGAGCGTTTTTGGCGCTTGAGTATAAGGTCGTTATCTTGCAGAATTTGTGTGTTAGCCTGACAGACAAGAGTAGTGTTGTGACAGAGCTCGGTATTCATTTGGTCACGATGTTTTGTATGCGTGAGACCAAAGACGCTGAAGTTGCACTCGGCGGCTGCACTGTTGGGGACCATGCTGACCATGCAAATTGCGAGGCGGATGAAGAGAGCACGACCCATCATTGCGGTGCAGTCTGGCGAAATCATTAGCCGCCAAATAGAGAGCATGTTGATTGGAATGTCCTGTTGAGACGGTAAGACTCCATTGCTGTACACATAAAAAGGACGTACTTGTTCTTGTCGTAATTGGAGATGCATTGGGAGTCCTAAACTTTCGTCGCTGAAAGTATCAGTGCGCTGGGTGTAAGACGTGAATGTGTTGCGAAACTCATAGTCATTGATGGGATTATAGTCGAAGAAGCGATGGCAGGCGCAAGCAAGCATGTTGAGCAGATCAATGGGAGCGATGATGTTGGGATTAAAGAGACGAGAGCGGTGGAAGGGGTTAAAGAAAACGCCAAGGATGAACAGTTCCTGCTCGGTGGCTTTCCAACGTCGCTCGAGACTCTTCAGCATGGCTTCCCTGACACCCGAGTCCTCAGGTGGAAGCATCAAATAAGTACGGTAGAGGTTACCGAGACCCACAGCAACCATATCAAGACGACAAGTCGGTGCTTGAAAAATATTACAGGCAATGGCTAAAGGCTGGATATGCGAGACGACTCTGTTGAGCACCATGTCAGATCAAGTGTTGGGCTGTAGAGAAAATAAGCATACTTGTGAAGATCCATCCAAAAGACCGGATCCTTGATGATGTCCGCAATCTCCTCCGCCTTCTCAAGCAAATCGTGGTCCTTTCCAGCGGCAAAGAGAAGATCCGTTTCATGGGTGAGGAGGCAGCCCTTGAACGATGTCTCCAAGGAGTTCACACGACTCATTGAACAATAGTGACCCGTCCATTGTGTCTTCCCTGCAAGGATAAGCATGTACTCGTTGTGCGCAAAAGTGAGCGCCAGGGCACAGCCACATGCCACCGTAATTTGGCACTGATGTGGCTGTGCCCTGGCGCTCACTTTTGCGCATGACGAGTATGCAGGACCCCTGACAACACACCCAAATGTCATTTCCGTTTTTGACTGAAAGTCGGGTTTTCTTCCGCACACGTTTTGGCCAAAACTTTCCGCACCGAGGCTCCGACCCTCCAAAATTTCCGCACATGGACAGAAACATCAAAAATTTCGCCCAAATTGCGCCACATTTCAGCCTTTCCCGGCCGGCAGCCCCACGGCAACCTCGGTGAGCCCTCAGATTGCCAAAATTTTCCGCACATGCCTCAAACCATGCCGAGAAGTGCCATTTTTTCCCGCACATCTGACACTCACATTTTTGCCAAATTGTCCGTTTTTTTCCGCATCTGGGCCTCAGATATACCTCAAAATCGCCAAAATTTTCCGCACAGCTGTAAGGCTAGTCGCCTCAACCACTCGATCACGTACATCATTATCCGTATTTAAACACATTCGATCACGTACTTACTCGCTTGCATGCTCGCTCGCACTTCACTACATACCACGACGACCCACGCATCTCCCAGACCTCATACTTATATCCTGTTCCTTTCTCTCGCCTTGCCTCTTAGTTCACTCATACCGAATACCAGTGTCGTTCCCAGTGCTTGGACTGATTCGTGAGTGGCACCCCATATCCCCCCTTCTAGTGTTGGCTCGCCCCAAAGTGGGCTCGCATTACACTTTTTTTTTCACTGCCGAACGACGCTGTGTATTGACTGAGCTGCCGTAGCCGATTCCGAGGAGTTTCCCTTTGTCGCCGCCAAAATCGCCGTTGTCACCGCCCCGCTGTTGCCGTCACTGTTACCGCCGCTTACCGTCGCTTTTCCGCCGCTTTTACTGTCCCGCCGTTTACAAAAGGTTGTTTACTGCATCAAACTGCTGTTTACCGTGCTTACTGTGCCGTAGCCAAGCTGTTCAGACCACCGAAAACCACAAAGTTGCCCGGTTGCATTGCCCTTCCGTCCAACCGTCAGCCTGTCGGCATAACGCCTCCTCTGCCCAGCCGAAAACGTACTCCTGCCATTCCCCTCGCCGTATCTGCTTCCCCAATTGCCGCTGCCGTTTCGTCGCCTCTCACACCGCTGTCCTCCGCTCCCTCTACAACCGTGCCCCAAAAACTGGCGCTTTCCGATTCAGACTCTGATTCCGACGCATACATTCCGAAACCAAATAAAATGTCTACAACTGCCAATCCGTCCGCCCGCGTCTCCACTGGGACTCGCCACTCGCCACCTAGCATCTCCGAAGGTCCCATGGACATTGTCAAACTCTACAAGGTGTACACCACTGCAGTCAAGAATTACCTCGGTCGTTTCCATTCCGACATTGTTTTCGAGACGTCCGTTGCCGTTATCCCGTTGCTTGCTGCTGGCTTCACCAGCTGCGACGCTCTTAACGACTTCTACCAGATGCGGCCCAAAGCCCTGAACGTGTTGACGTTTGCAGCGTTCATTGAGGAGGTGCGCGTCCACTTCCTTGGCGCGGAGTGGGAGGACAATTTCCACGAGGAGATGGCAAAGCTGTTGCAGGATGTTGAAATCAAGCAGCCTTTCAGCCACTTTGCTGCCACCCTCATCTCGCTGAACGGCTGTTGCAACACGCCCCTTACCGATGCCCGCATTATGACAATTTTATTCGAGAACATGGACCCCATTACGAGCAGCGACATTCGAAAGGCCGAGGCCCATAAACCGACAAAGAAGCTTGCCGCCAAGATTATGAATGGCACCAACGACGCCACCGACGTCGACAAGAAGGAGTCCCTGCAGGACTGCATTGCGGCTATTGAGGCGATTGACAAAGATGTTTGTCGTACCAGAGAGAGCAGGCAGAAGGAAATCCGCTCCCACATGGAGTCTCTCATCGCGGCCAACCCTGCCTTCCGTGCGCACCCCACGACAGTTGCTGCCCTCGCGTCCACGTCCAATGCCCAGTTTAACGCGCACCCGCCTTACATACCCCCCAACGCCCCGTCTGCCGGTGGTCCGCGCTACCGTTATGAGGGCAGCGATCCTTTGTCCAACACAGTCCAACGCGGCTTTCAGAACGTTCAGTACCTCAGCAAGTTGACGGAAGAGGAGAGAAGGTTGGGGGATTGCTTTTCGATGTGTCAGACGTGCCGTCTACCTTGGCAGGACCATTGGGCGACTGACGGTGTTTGTGATTTTCCTGATGCTGCTGTCCCGAGGACGCTGGCCTTCTTCTGGGATTGGACGCTCGCCCATTTGAAAGGTTTTGAGAATCGTCGCCCAGGTGCACACATCTTGCGCGTCTACCTCCCTGACCTTGCCTTTGCCAAGAGGAAGTTCTAGGAGACCATTGGTGCATGGCCTTCACAATATGATATCACGCCGTACCGCATTGACGCCCACTCCGATTCTATCCCCTCTAAACGCCCCGCCGCTTTGTCCAACGCTACGTCCAATTCCGCGCCCACTTCATTCCCGAACAAGTTCCCCATTGCCGCTGTCCTACACCGGGCTACCTTTGCCGAGTCCGTCAATGCTGTCAAAGGCTTCAAGTACGCTCCACAAGATGATTTTTCTTCGTCGCCGGACTCTTACTTGCCGCCCGGTCGTAATGTGAAACAGCGCGAATATGTGTCCCCTACAGTCGAACGCCAGGTTGAGCGTGGCCGTTCCCTCGCTGCTCAAAACCAATTGCAACGCATCAGTGTGGTCAACACCAGATCTCTTTCGAACTTGCGCGCCGACTCCCGGGAGCGCCCTCTCGACAAACTCATGCGTTCTGTCAATGATGGCCGCTCGAAATCCCGCGACCCGTCCCGTGCTCGC
Source organism: Strobilurus orientalis (assembly GCA_019915145.1). Taxonomy (NCBI): domain Eukaryota; kingdom Fungi; phylum Basidiomycota; class Agaricomycetes; order Agaricales; family Physalacriaceae; genus Strobilurus; species Strobilurus orientalis. The sequence goes on along the minus strand of JAHLML010000005.1, from coordinate 2,645,171 downwards.
GCCAAGAGCTTTTCTCGTGGCCCTATCCGCCTGTCTTCTCGCGCTTGGTTGCCGTCTATAGTTCGTAAAGGCAAGGAGCCCGCGCGTCGCTTTGAGCACGTCTCCAACTCTTCGCCCACCCGTGCTTAACCTGTCGCGTCCACTTCCCGTGTTGCGCAGTCTTTAGGAGGCTCGCCAGTTCCTGTTGCTGACGTTGAGGAGGACCTCAATGAATGGGAAGTACCTGGTTCACTGGATCTGGCTGAAGGTTTCATGCAGGTGCCTGTTGTGTCGACTACTGCTGCTGCTGTTGCTATTCAGATTCCTGCCGCTGCCGCCGCTGAAGTTGAAAATGATGATGCTGTTGACTATGAGATCCCGTCTGAGGTGAGCGTCGCTGCCGTCGTTCCCATTGCCGGTGTCACCAGTGAACCGATTTCTGTCCCTCATTTGATGTGGAACTGTCTGGTCAATGATTTTTTGCCTCTTGCTGTTGGTCCTGCATCTTTGAATGTGATGATTGACCATGGTTCCCCTTTAGTGTTGATTCGAGCCGACCTGGTTGACCACCTGCATCTGAAGCGCCGCAAACTGCACAAGATTATTGAAATTGATACCGCTACTACGTCCGCTGACTCCTCGTCTGTTCTTACCGATTTTGTTAAACTGTGATGCCGTGATGTGAGGGGTTGTTGGGTCTCTCAAACTGTTAGAGCCGTCGTGACCCCCAACTTGTGTGCGGACATTATTCTTGGACTCCCATTCCTTGCACAGAACCATATTGTTGTGGACGCTACTCTCCGTACTGCCATTCATTTTGATACAAATTTCGATCTCCTGTGTCCTGACCCCCAACCACATTGTATTCTGTTACCTACCGACGACGCTTATTTTGATATAGCTCGTACTCGGCGTTCTCGTTATAAATTTGTTGTTAACGCTGTCCGTGATACTAAGAAACATTTCAAAGATTTCATGGCTGAGCTGAGGACCTATCTGAAAGCGAGGAAGGTGTTCATTGATTCTACATGTGAACGGGTTATAGAGTTCAACTGCATTGGCGCTATCAAGGACCGGGTGGTGAACCTGGCTAATGAAGAACGACTGAAATTGCGTGGCCAAAAGATTAAGAGCGAATATGTCGAGATCTTTGAGCCGTTGCCGCACATCGACGAGATGCCTGATGATGTTCTGTGCGAAATTAAGCTGTGCAACATTTGATTATTGCAAACCGAAACTATGTTTGTCCTCGCAAATACAAGGATGCGTGGCGTGGTCTGATTAAGCACCACCTTGATGCTGGCCGTATCCAACCATCAAAGCCGTCTTATGCGTCGCCGTCGTTTCTGGTACCCAAAGCTGATCCAACCGCTGTCCCTCGCTGGGTGAACGACTATCGACAGCTGAACGCCGGCATAGAAACTGACCGTTACCCGCTTCCTCGTGTCGATGACATCCTGACTGACGCTGCTAGAGGGAAGATCTGGTCAAAGTTGGATATGACGGACTCTTTCTTCCACATGAAGATGGATCCTGATTCTGTAAAGTACACTGCTGTGAACACCCCGTTTGGCCTTTACGAATGGTTAGTGATGCCGCAGGGAATGAAGAATTCGCCTTCCGTTCATCAACGTAGAGTTAATGCTGCTCTTCGGCCGTATCTTGGGAAGTTCTGTCACATCTACCTTGATGATATTATTATTTGGTCTGATGATGAAGATGAACACGAAGAACATGTCCGACTCATTCTGGCGGCGTTGAAAGAACATCGCTTATTTTGCAATGAGAAGAAATCAGAGTTCTTTGTATTGCGGTTGTCCTTTCTCGGCCACCGAATTTCCGGTGACGGTATCGAGCCTGATGATTCAAAGGTTGCTCGGATTGTTCAGTGGCCCGAACCTTCTAAACCCAGTGATGTCAAATCGTTTCTGGGCCTTGTGAAGTATTTGGCATCGTTTCTGAAGAATCTTGCCGAATACACTGCTGTTTTGTCGCCTGTTTCATCGTTGAAGGACTGCGACTGGCCGGGATAGACTGACGAGTTGAACGACGCCTTCCTTAATATCAAATGTCTTGTTTTGTCTGCGGACTGTTTAACTGTTATTGACCATGAGAATCCGGGTGATAACAAGATCTGGGTTACTACTGATGCTAGTGATTTGAGAACTGGTGCTGTACTGTCCTATGGCCCTACTTGGGAGACCGCCCGTCCCGTCGCCTACGATTCTATGCAACTGAAAGGTGCTCAGTTGCGTTATGCTGTTCATGAGAAGGAGATGTTAGCGATTGTCCGTGCTTGTGAAAAATGGAAACCAGACTTACTGGGTGAACGTTTCGAGGTCTACACTGATCACCGGACGTTGGAGAATTTTGATAAACAGCGCCACCTGTCGTGCCGACAATCCCGTTGGCTTGAGGCGCTGGCGTAATTTGATATGACGATTTCCTATATCAAAGGGGAGGATAACACTGTCGCTGACGCGCTATCGCGCTTACCACCGGATGAGACGCCCGTGCTTGACTATGATGCCGACGAAATACCTTGCTGCCAGCTGGCAAGCTTGGTTGGACTGTTGTTCCGTTGGCGCGATCCAGACAAAAGTCACCGTCAGTGCGGATGAACGACTTCTGAACTCTATTTGTGAAGGATACGCAGCTGACCCATTTTGCGAAAAGTTTGTGTCCGGTCATCGAATCCTGCCTGCTGTTGCTGAGCGCGACGGCCTCTGGTTTATTGGGGATCGCCTGCTCATACCTCGTGTTGGGAGTATCCGCGAAGATCTGTTCCACCTGTGTCACGACGCCCTCGGTCATTTTGGTGCTGCCAAATCATACAAGAACCTGCGCGATGGCTTCTATTGGCCGAATATGTGTCGCGACTTGGAAGAGGGTTACATTCCCGGTTGCGAACACTGTCAAAGGAATAAATTGTCCACAAAACGTTCAACTGGTCCCTTGCATCCCATGCCCCTGCCCGACAGTTGCGGTTCATCCGTGGCGTTTGATTTCGTCGCTCCATTGCCTGAGGATGGAGGTTATAACGGAATTATGTCGATGTCTGATGGTCTTGGTTCTGATGTTCGAATTGTCCCAATTCGTATGGACATGAACGCCGAGACCTGCACAGAAGTGTTCTTCAATAACTGGTACTGCGAAAATGGCTTACCGGATGTTATTGTCTCCGATCGCGACAAGCTGTTTGTGTCCAAATTCTGGAAGGCCTTGCAACGACTGTCCGGTGTTCGCCTAGCAATGTCCTCGTCGTTTCACCCCCAGACAGACGGCCTGTCAGAGCGATCAAACAAGACAATCAATCAAGCGTTGCACTATCATGTCGACCGGAACCAGAAGGGTTGGGTTAAAGCCCTGCCCCGTGTGCAATTTGGGATAATGAACACTGTCAATGCGTCAACGGGTTTCTCGGGCTTTCAACTGAAGATGGGTTGTTCACCGCGCTTGGTCCCGCCTCTCGTTACCGCCTCCGTGTCCGACAGCACCGAGACTATCTCTGCTGCGGAGGTAATCCAGAGGTTAGCCCTCGACACTCTCGAAGCCCAGGATAACCTGCTCCGCGCAAAAGTCGACCAAGCTCATCAGGCTAACCGTACCCGTGGAGACCCGCCTGCTTTTGCTGTTGGTGATCGTGTTATGTTGACTACTTTCAACCGCCGTCGTGACTACAAAGCCGGACATAAGGACCGTGTGGCAAAGTTCATGCCTCGTCAGGACGGTCCTTACCTCGTCATGCATGCTAATCCGGAACTGTCGTCCTATACACTGGATTTGCCCGGAACGAAATTCAACACCTTCTACGTTGACCAACTCCGTAAATTTGTCCCAAACGATGCTGAGCTTTTTCCGCAACGCAAATATCTGAAACCTGGTCCTATAGTCACTGCCAACGGAATGTCCGAACATTACATCGACTGCATCCTGGATGAGCGCAAGCGCGGCCGTGGTAAACAGTACTTGATTCGTTGGCGTGGTTATGGCGTCGACCACGACGAGTGGCTGCCCGGTCGCGACTTGGAAGATTGCGAAGCCCTCGATACTTGGTTGGCCCGTCCCGGAAACTCGCCTGATTCTTTGTAGGGTGGGGAGAGTGTAAGGCTAGTCGCCTCAACCACTCGATCACGTACATCATTATCCGTATTTAGACACATTCGATCACGTACTTACTCGCTTGCATGCTCGCTCGCACTTCACTACGTACCACGACGACCCACGCATCTCCCAGACCTCATACTCATATCCCGTTCCTCTCTCTCGCCTTGCCTCTTAGTTCACTCATACCGAATACCAGTGTCGTTCCCAGTGCTCGGACTGATTCATGAGTGGCACCCCATATCCCCCCTTCTAGTGTTGGCTCGCCCCAAAGTGGGCTCGCATTACAACAGCGCAATGACATTTGGGTGTGTTGTCAGGGGTCCTATGTATGCCTGACCGGCATTCAGGAGCTGCTGGTGTTCAATCAGGATATCAAGGGCACGGCCGTGGGCGTTGAACCATTTGATGAGCTCGTTGCATTGCGGAATGGCAGAGAGAAAGGGAGCGACAGCAGGAGAGATAGACAGATAGTTTCCCGTCATCAGGTTTCCCTGATGAGCCCAGCATTCAAATGTTGCAAGCTGAGGAATTTTGGCCTTGGCAAGCCGACGCATCCTGCGAGCATCGGGCCCATTGTCGGTGGCTATCTGGATGATGTCGACATCGAAGGTAGACTTGGCGTAATGGAAGTCGTTGCGTACGACGGACCATAGCTCGTCGCCTGTTTTGGGACGGCCGAACATGTCATGAGTCTTCAAGAGATACGGCTGCTGAGAAGTGAGCGATAAGACCTGAAGAGATTGGCTGAGGCTTACACGATTGTTGACAAGAAGTAGGGAAGACTGAACGGAATGCTTTGCCTGATTTTTGAATCCATCGGTGACATACACGGCCATCTGTCCCTTGAGGACCTTTTTCCGGTCCTCGATAACCTTTGCCGCCTCTCGTGGTAGAATCACGTCCGAAAGTTTCTGCCTGTCGGGTATCTGAGCTTCGGGAACGTACTTCGCAAAGAAGATTCGTGTCTGGGGGGTTGTTGGCGCCGTTGTATGCGACTCCCAGGGCAATGAAGAGATTAAGGAGATCGGTTTCGAATTGGAGCTGATTGAAGGGCGGCGACTGGGGATTTGGCGGTGAACTTGTTCGACGTCGCTTCAGTGGGGGCATAGCAGTACTGTCTGGAAGGGGAGAATAGGCCGACTGAGGTGTAGAGAATAGAGTCGATGATGATGTGCTTGGGGTCGTTGCCGCAAACGAGCTTTGGAAGAAGGAAGATGAGGCCGAATCCGCGAGTTCTGGCGTAAGAGAGCTAAGAGGGAGTGGGAGCGGGGATGGAGGAACTGAAGAGGGAAATGCGAGCAGGGTTTGGGAATGTGCAAGCGCGGCAATTGTCGTTTGGCGCCGATCCGCTACACGGCCATCCGAGTTCTTGTCCTTATAGGCCTTCTCGGCAGCCCGAATCTGCACCCTCTCCTCCTCGCTGAAAAGCTCACAGGTGTTGATATGCTTCAGCATACTATCAGAACGTCCGGTAGACCACTCCAGGGTCTTTTGCTGTATAACTGTTGTGTTGTCAGCACGCAAACACGTTCTAGGTGTTTTTGAGACGCACTATAGGAGATCCAGTACTCCCTTGGCTGTACCAAATAGTGTGGATTCCAGCCTGAATTTGCAACGAGGTACGGCAGCGTCGCGGTAAACTTGTCGATGCTTTCATAGAGGTGTCGTTTGCACCAGACGCGTTTGTGACTTTTATTCACGTAGTCATCCGGTTCCGAGTGGAAGTATTGCCAGAGGGTTCCCTGCGGTGCCATTATCCAAGAAAAAACGACGCGAAATGCGATGGGATTGTAAGGTATTGTGAGGGCAAGAAGCAAACACGCCAGCGATCCTTTCGCGCATGTGGCAAGCTCGGCGATCACCGACTACCACTTACGGACTTACTTACGCATACGGTCTTACATGTAAGCAAAAATCTTCGTAACTACTGTTACGCCTACGCGTAGGAGTTTGATCCCAAGGGTCTACATTTGCTCTGTATTTTCATCGGACTGGAAGTTCCAGGGGTGAAGAGACGGATGCCAGATGATATGAGGGGTGTCGGATGTGCCTCGAGCAGATTCGGTCGACGAGGAGAAAGCACGAGATTACTTATATCGCCACAGGGAGATTGGCAGTTTAGCGAGGATGCTGCTAATTGCCAAATTAATGGAAAAGGCGGTTCATGACGAATATCCGAAATTTTATTCATTTCGATGCAAGCCATACATATATGCGAAAGATAGCATGATGATGCGACGGGCGACGAGGAATTCGAAGTGTTCACAGACAAGCTTGACAACGCATCGCAAGTAACGGCCATAATCGAAATCCATCATACGAAATAAATACTGTATAGTATTGTTCATGTGAATATCACTTGACTCTATTCGGCGTATCCATCGTCTCCAAAACTCGCAGGCTGCATCTGTTCCAAGAAACCGCTGACTTTCTCATACACCGCGGACACGATCGATTGACCAGGTGCGACACGCAAAATTCGCGGTGTTAACCCTTCGTAAAAGGACTTGAGACCTTCCTTCGTATACATAGCCTCAGCGATATAGGTGATCCGTCGAACCGCGGAGACGCCAGACATTGCGGATTCAGAGCTCTTCTGGAGACCTGCGAGCAGTTCAGTCAGAACGATATCATCAGGCATTTTGAGGCTACTGAAACTTACGCGTCTTGATCGTGTCTATTGGCGCGTTGGACATTGGTCCAGTGGCCCCAGAGATGAATCCAATAATCATGGTCTGGTATGATGGGAGCTCCTCGCGGCCGGGCTGTAGTCGATGGCCGAGTGCTTTTAGTTCCTGATAAACCGTAAAGTTTGCGCCTTGGTTCGTCGCCTGTCGTAACGCGGTCAATGAGACCCCGCGATACAAAGCCCCCATTCCTTCCTCTCTAACAACAGTATAGACCGTATGGGCTGCATTTCTGTAACGTGGTAGTTCTAATGGATCTGCGAGGGAATGCTGCTGAGATTGAAGGCGAATCTTGACAACTTCCATGGGCGTGACAACAGCGATCGCTTCCGTAGTGCCTGCGCCAAGTCCAGCTGCAGGATTCTGTCAGAGCTTCGGTCTAATATGAGATACAGCAACATACCGAGGAATATGCCCCCGATGCTGGTCCTTCCTGTCTCTGTGTTTGACAGCCACTTCTTGTACGCCTCAAAGCTTGCGAAACGTATAGACATCTTGGGAACTATACCGGAGAGAGCAGCTCCGAGGCCTTTGTACAGTGCAAGAGGCGTCTCGCATTTGACAATGTAGGCTCCTGTCGCGAAGAACCCACGGGGTTTGGTCTATAGAAGGAGGGATGTCACGTCCTGTCGTATGATGGAAAGCAAAAAGCCTACTCCTTGGACAAAAGGGACCCAGATCTCGAAAGTTGCATGCGAACCTTGATAGTATCGAGCGTTTGGCATGTTAGCTAGGAGATAGGTAAAGACGTTAGCCGTCACGAGAGAGTCAGACTTCGAATGGACTGACTGCTTCACAAGCACCAGCGATTCCACCCGCTGTTATGTGCGTGGCGAAGCCAACGGGCTTCTTGTTGTTGGACCGAGACATGGTAGATTCGTGGCGCTTGAAGCGAGCAAGGGTTCTGAGAACGAGTGCCAACGAAGAATGAGACAGAGATAAGTCGATGTGGCGGAGTGGGACAGGAGGTTCAAAATATGCCTCCGTCGCGAGATGCCGTGCAAGGACAGCCGGTGGCGGCGCCATTCCGCGTCGAATTCATCGAGTACAGGACGCGTCGCTCTTTGGACCTTCATCGATCATCACCTGCGATACCAACGTGGTAGCTCTGGTCATTCGCCGGTCAAAGCACGCAATGCCAGGTGAGCGTCACGGTCATATAGAATGTATCGCGCGTCAAGCGTTCTGAGAGCTCTCCCTTCACTACGCTTGGGTGAGATTGAAGCAACAGAAAGGATGTAGCTCTCACCTTCCGTCAAGAAAAGCCCTGACGCACAGTTTTCGAGTTCACGCGCATCATGAGGTCGTGTGGCAGTGATGCCTGCTTGTTGCAATATCAACGGCAACAGAAAGTGAACAGTATGGTCGGTTGTTCTTATAGGTGTAGGTGACCTCGAGAGTCGAGCGAAAGATAGTGATGGTCACTGGCCAAGTGCGCGTCGGCCCGTCTTCCGATACTTTCCTTCCTGCCATGTTCGGCGTCCTCTCATTTCTTTCTTTCTGTCTTGTATGGCTCCGTGCAAAGCTATTGGATCGTGCCCAGCGCCTACTTCTCTGGATACTCGCTTCTGGGCCGGTCCCGAGACACGTCGCCTTCGTCATGGACGGTAACAGGCGCTATGCCCACATGAACCACAAGCAGGTCAGCCAGGGGCACGCAGAGGGTTACCTTGCATTGCGAAGGGTGGGCGTATTTGTACTATATTCGTGACGTCTGGGCTGATCTGGCTACCAGATATTGGAGATATGCTTGAGACTGAATATCTCCTGCGTATCTGTGTATGCATTTGCTATTGAGAATTTCAAACGGTCACCAGAAGAGGTGGAAGCCTTGATGAGCCTTGCTCAGGAAAAGCTGCTCGAGCTATGCGAGCATGGGTACGTGGGGTCGGGTTGTCTCAATTAAAACCATACTGATTTCCCATAGTGACCTCTTGCAAGAATACGGCGTCCGTCTGAACATTGTCGGAAAGGTGGAAAAGTTCCCCGATGATGTACGTGCGGCCATCGACCGAGCACAAGCCTTGACCAAGTCCAACCACCGGTGAGGTCCACCTATTCCGATATTCACTTGCCTAAAATCAATCGACAGCTCCATTCTCAACGTGTGCATGCCCTACGCCTCAACAGATGAAATAACAACATCAGTCGAGGACTGCGTCAAGAACGCTTTGCGGTCAAACAATATGTCTGTATGTTTACTCCAAAAGACACCGTCATACTGACAACCACGTACAGGTCAATATCTGCAATGGACATTGACAGAAACCTTATGACGAGTGTGGTCGGTAGTCCACCACTAGACATAATAGTTCGGACTAGTGGTGTGAAGCGCCTGAGCGATTTCTTTCTGTGGCAGGTACCCCCATGTCTCTTTCCAAGGTTATGTCATCTGAGTAGTTGCCGCAGTGCTCTGAGAACGCGCAAATCCACTTTTGCTCAGCATACTGGCCTGATTTTGGACTTTTTGATTTTATTCCGATTCTTATTGACTATCAACGCCGCGCATGGTCTTTCTAATAGATGCTGTTCCCTTCATCTCGTGTTGTCTGAGTCGCTGTATATCACCACGAAGCTAATTCGTGCGCGGACTCTCAACTCGATCAACACTGATCACAACACATGTACGGAAATGGGACCTGGCTTTACTGACTCCCGGCTAGCTTGTTCTTCCTGTGGACCGTTTGGTTTGGGTCATTCGTTGTACCGGGTAAAGGGTCGTACTTGGGCCATTCAAGTGTTGTTGACCGGATTTGGTAGCTATACTGTAGCAGTTGGCTCTCTATTGTTCGATCAATTGGGCTACAACTCGGTCACGCTATGGCTGGGCCACCTTTGTTTATCTCAGGGCTTCTTTGCATAAAGAGCAGCTCGATCTGCTGGTTTCTCCAGCTTCTCTCTCTGTCCACGACGTTGAAGAGTTCGCCAAGTTTGTGCCACAGGCTATATCCCAACCATCGTCAATATGGCTGTCGCATCGCTGAAACCGTTGTACGTTCCGAAGAAGCCACTATGGATACATAGGACGCCAAGACCGAGACCGGTGCGTGCCAGTATCAATTTCGACCGCTATATAGCCTCAACGACGAATCTCAACAGGTCGAGCCGTGCGTGAAGCGCCCATATTCCCTGGAGGAACACAAAGCCATTCAGGACGCGAGCGCCGGCTTTGCGGAGGGTGTACAGGCGCTGGACGACTACCTTTTGCGTTCCAACGAATTCAGCGAAAACGAACACAACCGCCTCCTCCAGCTTGATGCTGAAGCGCAGCGCCTTGTTCGTCAAATTCACGAGTCCGATTCGAGGTGTTCCGACTCATACCCTCGGGTGTGGGGACTATCCTTGGAGATCAAGCGCGGGCTGTCGGCTGCTCGACGACTACCCGCCGAAGTTCTCGCCATCATCATCTGCTACGCCGATGGGGATGCCTATATCGACGTCCTAAACCCATCCTTCACCGTGGGGCCTTGGCGATATGCCATGGTCTCTCGCGCTTTCCGCTACCTTTCGCTCACTCTATGCTCTCGCGCCCTCTGGACAAACCATTTGATCAACATTCCCGATGCATATTGGCTTGACGTTCCCCTCCTTTCGCATAACATAAAGCTCGCACTGGCGAACTCTGGCTCACATCTACTGAAGATCAAGTGGATTCAGTATAGTGCTGCTGACGAGGACGCTGGGGAGCTCTTCCAACTTTACACTGCTGAAGCGCAGCGGTGGAGTTCTGTCAAGCTTGCAATGACACCGGACCAATTGGCACCATTGATGGAAACATCGCATACCTTCTCCGCATTGACCAAGGTCATCATTCGCATCAAATCCTACAACTTCTCTGAAGTCCGACGCATCCCAAACTGCTTCGAAAATGCACCCCTCCTCGACACTGTGGCCATCCAGAACTTCCACGACGTATCTTTTACATCCTCCTTCGGTACTGGTGCTCGCAAACTATTGCTCTTCAACACGGGTTCTGCGGGCAAGGCGCTCGGACTCATCAAGAGCCAGCCCTCGCTCCAGTTCCTTTCCGTCCTGGAGAACGCAGTTGATCCCATCGCCGGGTTCACGCTTCGCATCCAGCACAGCGGCATCACCTCTATCGAGGCGTGCTCACCGGCCTTACTCGACGCTCTCACCCTCCCTCATCTCAGCCACGCTTTGTTACAGTCGAATCGGCGTCATTCGCAGACTTTGAGGGAGCAACACGAGCTTTTCTCATCATTGGAGGGTCTCATCAACCGCTCACAGAATAACATCACTTCTTTCGAATCTGTGGATCTCCCACTTGCCACACCAATCGCCCGCAGTCCCTCTTTATCCACAGAATCTGGGTTCTTCCCCCTCATGCATACTTGCACCGCTCTCACCACCCTCCGGATGAGCTTCTCGCACTACACCTCGTCTCTGAATCGCGAGCTGGCGCTCTTCATTGACCTCCTTGGACTCCATCGCTCGACATTCATTCCGCAGCTGGCGTCTCTGTCGGTCACGATGTCATACACGTTCAGTATGGCGCCATTGACGGCATTTGACAAGCAGGATTTTGTCGACGCGATTGAGGATCGCGTGTCAAAAGGGGTTTTCAAGTCCCTCATGCTTCATTCGACTTCGGAGGCGTTGATAGGTCCGACGGTAATGCTGTCGATGGAGGGATTGAAAGCTAAGGGGCTGAAGATGGTGTTGAATCGCTCTTCCTTGGTGGCACGACGGGGCTACTGATTTCTTATGCTTATCTATGTATTTCTTTATTCATGCCTATCACTACCACTATGCTATGTTACATGTATGCCACATCTGCTGTATCCTGTAATAATTCAATTTTATCTATCAACGCGCTCCAAAGTACTGCAAGATCAACTGCAACCGTGGACCTTTACTGTGACACTTATGTGTGGCGCAAAACAGTCACCTGTACCTTCCAGCGGCCAGTGGCAGGCACTGGGCTCGGAATAATTGCGAGTCACCTTGTTTACTCCTCGTACTTGCAGTGTTCCCTCCGACTCACCCAGGGCTCGAGTCTAGGCGCGGAGCGACAACGGAGCGATGTGGGTCACCGTGTAGAGTATTAGTCAGGTACTACCGTACTACCATGTTACGTTTGGAACCAATCGTTCGTTCAGTGAGGTCTCCCCCCTTTCATTCTAGCTGCGTACCACTAATGGAGGTAGACAGGTAAATTATACCATCAGGTCGTCCCAACCGGCCCATGGAGTAGTAAGCACTAGTCCGAAGGCGCAGACCGTGTTAGCCTGAGACTGTGCAGTTAGTAATCTTGAGGACTCGATGATCAAACGATCATGATTCATCCATCACCGTTCAAGCGGTTACATACGTGGATGCTCGGCCAATTACTACTAGCAGGCTTCAACCTGACTGTGGATACTATCAGACTCAAATCAGTGATGACTGGTTGCTTGGTATAAAGGCATGGCGCGTTCCCAGATAGATCCATAGCAAACATGTCGGACTACAAACGCGTTATTCTCGTCACTGGAAGCAATACCGGGTGAGCACGAGGAATCTCTGCGTCCGATGTGATATTGATGGTCAAACAAGCATTGGGTACGGCCTCGTCCAAATCCTTGCTGAGAATGGGCATCGCGTCTACCTCGCAGCGCGTAACCCTACTAGGGGTCTCGAAGCCCAAGCTAAGCTCAAAGCTGAGGGCCTCGAGGTACAATACGTCCAACTGGACGCGACCTCTCCCGAATCCGTCGCCGCTGCGGCGGCCGTCATCGAGAAAGCCGAAGGCCACCTTGACACCCTCGTCAACAACGCTGGTGTAGGACTTATGCACAACAGCACCGGCGCTACCACCGAGCCCCTTCCCAACGTCCAAGAGGCCATGAACATCAACTTCTACGGCATGATGACCGTCTGCCAGGCGTTCGTTCCCCTTCTCAAGCGAGCACCCGAGGGCCAGGCGTGCATCGTCAATGTCTCGATCCCCACCAAGGAGATGTCTACGAGACTAAGGTCGGCCCCAGCTCTCAAGTGGGTCGCGTATATCACGAGCAAGTCAGCGGCCAACTCGTACACCGTGTTGCTCGCCAAGGAATTGGAGGGTTCAGTGAAAGTGAACTCGGTGTCGCCAGGTTTCGTGACAACCAATTTGAACGGGAACATGCCCGGGGGGAAGACCTGGCGACAGGGAGCTGAGGTCATCGCTCCGTGGGCACTTCTTGGACCGGAGGATAAAGACAAGACTTGTAAGTCTCGTCTTGTTTCTAAACTTATTTAAAACCTGTGCTCACCACATATCAGGTATCCATATGACTGATCATGGTGTGACCGAGTGGTAAACGGTGTACAAACGGCGAGAAGGCCAATATGAAGTAATAGACCGTTCTTTGGCACTAGACATGTGCAATGTTCAATGATATCGAATCAACTACGGAGGCGTTCTTCAACTTCTTGTGCGTTTGGTCTAGTCCGCATAGATTGCACTCCAAGTCGATGTTCGGACGTTAATGCAACAGGAATAGATAGCTGGGACGATACCTGTATGTGCACAAGTGCCACGTTGGGAGAGCGTCAAGCAGTGGAAGGTAAGGTCTAGGAAGGTTGTTCCGCGCACGGCATTCTTGGGCATCGTCTGTCGGAGCCTTCGGATTGTGAGAGGATCAGGGAGAATTCCTTGAGCTGCTAAGCAGCAAGCAAAGGACTGCAAAGGAATACTGTCAGGAAAGCCATTTGATGAATTTTGATCGACTCGTTTATCAATTGCCGTGATCAGACACCCCTGAGTAACATCATTTCTTCCTTCTACCATCGCGGCGCCTCAACTCCTTCTACCCGTCATGAAGAAACTACAGCTACTCTACACGATAATTCTGCCTAGACCGCCTTTCGAGATACCCCCTTCGTTTCCGGATCCGATCTACCGAATTGGCAATGAACGCCGGGACAGCATCGCATCATGGAATTCGGTCGTCACGCTCAATTCGCGCGAAGGAAAGACGAGCACACCACTCAGACGCAGGGCGTCATACTATTGCTGTCCTGAGGTGCGCTGCTGCTCTGCACTGGAGGCATGCTTGCTCATCGAATCATCAGGTCAATGAGTTCGGCGTGATGGCAAGTTGCCGTGCTGCCTTCCGTACGCTTGTTTGACATTTTCAAGGTCTCGCCTATGTCAGTTCGACGGCAGAGAGCAGATTCTGTGAGTCTATTCAGGTTCCTCTTCTTGTCAGGTTACCAATTTCGATTAGAATGCGTCAGAGGTACTGGAATCAACGAACCACATAAGCAACTAAAATGACGGTCGAATTACACAGACATCGTATGGGGAAGAACTCAGCGCGAGTAGGAGAATTAGCGTGCGTCTTTGTGGTTATTACTACAACCCGCCATTCAATAAAATGAGTTCCCACAGAATAAATCTCCGTCCTCCCTCAAGGTTAGCTCATCCTGTCCACAGTTCTTAACTCCTTGCTCATACTTTTGAACTCGCCTCAAGCGCAGGTTTAGCTCTAGAGAGCTCCAACACTCTCCTGTGTCCAAGCGAGAGAACCTGTCGCTGCCTCAAATTGGACGCTCTAAATCTCACGAGGGAAGCAAGGACTGGACTAATTCTATGGTTAGCTCTCACTATCGCTTGATTGATCGCCCATTGACTCGTCCATAGCCTGTTCGTCGGTCTAATTCCTTTACCGGGTCTGCCTCCTGTTCATTCGAGCTCGATCTCTCGCCAATTATCGAGGACGTCAAGATCTTCCCTGCGTGGAAGCCTCTTAACCTCCCAGACGACTATGCACAGCGATCCACAACTCTGAACGCGGAAAACAGCAGACCAGACGAAGTCGTATATCGTGAAGACCCGACCTCTCAAGACGAAAGGGCGGACATTCCTTCTGTTGTTCTGACATTCCCTACGCCTGATCTTGGAACCTCGGACTGGATTGCAGCCAACTCGATTGCACAGAACCTCTTGCCGCACTTTACACTTCCGTCTGGAGATACTTCGCTAGAGTCTACGGCTGCTGTGGTGGAGAGGGAACCATGCCAGCGCTGTAAACGATCCGGAAGCCCGTGTGCCTGTGAAGCTAGCCTGGAAGTAGATGGGGAGGCACAGCGTGGTTTGAGGCAAAGCAAATTCACGTTTTGGACGACCATTCGAAGACGACTCTCTGGCAACAAAAGGCAGTCGTCGAGCATCTTCTGATTGACGTGCTGGATTGGACTTGTGCGACACCGACATCATCTTTATTTCTGACTCTCTTTTTGTGATAGTTTCGCCCACCGTTGCAGTATAGCACCCCGATACATTAGTTGACTGAATCCTTAATAACCTCTGTCAATTCAAATATTACGTTTGCATCTGGAGAAAGCTTGGAAGAATATAATGATCCCCAGATGAAGATGGGCTAAGATTGCCTAGACATTCATACGAAGACAGCGTTTCGCGTATGGAGGTTAGAATAAATCAACAATACCCTTCTTTGGTGAGATGACACCGACGATCTTCGCCTCAAAGTCAAGCACAGTGCCAGCCTTTGATACAACAAGATCATCTGTCGAAGTCTTCACCCCTAGCAGCTCCTCGAGATTCGTCGTCGCTAGCGCAATCGCATCGTACTTGGATAGGCCAGAAAGAGCGCTCAGCGCCGCCTAAAATGGGTCTGAATTAGCATCGGCGCAATGCTCACGATTGGAAACTCGCCCAGCCAACTTCGAATCGCGTATTTGAAGCACTCCATTGCTCTTGTATGCCAACGCCAACGGTGATGTTATGCTTGAGAAGGTGACCCACAATGGTGTCTTGGGTGAGCGGGGGTCCGTGCAGGCTGCAACAACCGTTCGTTAGCATTCATGCATGGTACGTCTTGTCGCAAAGAACATACAGTCGTCTTCCCTCCCATAACGCGGGACCCGGGCGAGAGGGAATTAAGATAACGCCAATCCCTGCACCACTGATTTCAGGTG
The DNA here is from genome assembly GCA_019915145.1 of Strobilurus orientalis. Lineage (NCBI taxonomy): Eukaryota > Fungi > Basidiomycota > Agaricomycetes > Agaricales > Physalacriaceae > Strobilurus > Strobilurus orientalis. The sequence continues at coordinate 2,629,473 of JAHLML010000005.1, read as the reverse complement.
CCAAAAGATGAGCCTCTGCGCCCCCGGCAAAGGTGATCTTCAAGAGACTGCCAGTAGCCGCCTCTACTTCACTCTTCAGGTTGATTAGGGTAGCCATGATATCCGCGCTATCCACATGGATGACAAGGGGAATGGTACCCTATGACAGCGAGTTGAGAAGGAGACTAAGAAACGAGAAGCGGATCCGCACCTTTCGAACCCTCTCGAATGCTGGACCTTTGAGCAACAGGGCGCGCAGTGCGGCTATCTGTGTACTGACGCTGGCGCTGGAAGTCATGCTAACCACGACATGCAGAGCGGCTACGTCCTGCACAACGGCACCGTCTTCAAGCTTGTGTGCCGAACCTGTGGAAAAGACAGTGCTATATCCAGAGATGAAGGACGCCCCGGTCGGAGCGGTGATGCCCGTTGTTACGCCGGAACGGTACGCCAAACTGTGCAGCAGTAATTGATGAGTAAGTGGGAGCGTTGGGAGTGAGAATACGCACAGCATATCCCGAGATTCGAACAGCAAGCCGTCAACTGCGTGTATGATTGCGTCTGGCCCTAAAATGGCAGGAAGGCTACCTGTCAAGGCATCAGGAGCTGAACCATCATTCGTGCTGTCCTCCGCCGCGATGTGTTCTAAACCTAGAGGGCTACCGTAGCTGACAAGGCCAGGACTGTAAGGAATGTTAGTCAGTCTCTATCTGCGTTCACACCACTTACGATAGGGAGCCGCCCTCCAGATCAATGTGTTGGGCGGAGGCGTAAGCTGGAGTAAAAGCCTCTGGACAGGAACCGCTGCACACAATGTTCCCTTCGTTGACGATAATGACTCCACCTGCACTCATTGCAGAGAGAGAATTTACGACGTTCCTCCCCTCCTTTACATAAAGGCTGGAGACGTTTGTGAACACCACAGTATCCTTTGTTTTTCTTGAGGAAGCAAGTGGGGGAAGGCCGTCAAATTTAAGCGCATCTTCGGCTTCCTTGTCAAAGTTTGGTGTTTGCGGAACCTTCTGGAAAGCAGCAGGCTTAGAGACAGAATGAGGCGCTTCTAGCTGAGGAATGCCGTCGATGTAAACCTGCTTGGGTGTTGCGCCCAGAGCAAGTGGGTGGCTGTCCCAGATGACAATGTCAGCATCATATCCTGTGACTCCGTCAGTCTATACATCGCAGGAGGGCGGTCGTGCCACAAACCTGGTTTGATGAACCCCACACGATGCCCCATACCAGCGACAGTAGCGGGTGTGGACGTGACAGAAGCCAGAGCAAGGTTATCAGGAAGACCATACTAGGAGAGAAGAGATTAGTGGGGTGGGAAGCAAGAAAGACGATGGCGCACATAGTGAGCCTGTTGAGCTTCATGAAGGAGGTATCGAGAATTGATGACCGGATGATCGCTCTGGAGAAGTAGCGTTAGACGAATAAAAAGACTTGTACAGAACCCGTGCCTTCATGACGACCTTGATTCCCTTCTCAGCCAAAATCTTGGGAGCAAATTGTGAGCCCCGGAAAGCTTCACGCTTATAGCGAGCATTAGTTGCGAAGATAGCTGCGGCTGGTGGTCCACCTGAGAGCCGATGGTCAGCGGAAAGTCCGAGGTTTTGTCAACAGGCCTACCATAGACTTTCTTGAGGACGTCAGTAACAAGATAAGTTTCATGCGCATGGTGGAAGGCAGCGATCGGGAACTTGAACTCGTTCGTCAACTGTTAATGTTGTTTAGCAAGACTCTTCTTGAGGCCAGCTGTATTCACTGACTCGTGCGATGTCGTCCAAGTCCACCGCCTCATAGCAGTGATTGTGGATCTAGGGCGCAATCAGACGATAGGCCGGCCACGGGAGGATAAAGATACCTTGACTCGTCCTCGGAGAACGTCGACGAGAGCCTCCCATTGCAGATCATCTGGAAATTCCCCAAGCCCATTCCATTCACCTGCGAGAGCTGCGGAGCAGTATCTATCCTGTTTCTCTTTAATTATACGGGCTGTGTTATAAGCTTGACGGAAATGCCAAATGGTATCCATGCGGGTTTGACCATACAAACGACCTATGCACAGTCAAACAATATTCGACAGTAGGAGGTCGTAAACTTACTAGGATTTTCGCCACATGCGTGTCTGTTGATTTGGTATCAGAACCATACGGAGAAAGGTGACAGACAGCGTACTTCATCTGCCTCCATCGTGGTGGCAAAGATGGATCTACTTTGGTGCCGTTCACAATGGAGTGCGGAGGCTCTAGTAGCATCGAAGAAGGAGACTTTTCGGCTGTGGGTCGATACTTGATAACGAAAGCTTGACCACCGATTCCATTCGCAGAACCTGGAAGGATCAGACCGGTCGTAACCCCTCCGGAAACGACTGGTTCATAGGAATCGTCGTGGGTGTTCAAGGCGTCCAAGCTGCGTAGCCAAGGCTGCATGTCGCCTTTGACAGAGTTGCCGTCAGCCGCGCCCTCGAGCCCTGGCAGACTATACACGCCCATGTGCGAGTGCATGTCGAAGATCCTGACCAAGAAAAGGATGAGAATTGGTTGGGCGCTTCTCATGGAATGCGCACCCAGGAGAAACCCAAGCGCCCATCGCGTCATATTCGACCAAGTCCGAGTGGGCAATCAACGCGTCCGCCGAGATGAGACCGACTTGCTGGATCAAGCCTTTGTGAAGCAACAAGTCCCCCTTGACAACTTCATAGCCATCGACGTTTCCCGTCCAGATTGTCGCGTTCTTGATGTATACCGGCTTTGTGCCTTCCACGAACCGGTCTGACTGAGTTCGACTGTGGAAGTCGGGGGGCGGGCCTGGCGCCATTGTCAGCTGCTGGCATTTCTGGAGCGTCTCTGCAGCGTGCAGCGGCACCCTAGCAGACTCTCTGTCCAAGTGCGGTCCAAGCAGCAAAGTCGAGAACGATATTCCGAGCAGCAACGCTCCGCCGCCGAGCAAGCGATGGGTCCTGTTCAGCTTCCTGCGCGGGACAGGCGCAGGGACCGTCTTTTCTGCCATGGTGGTGAGAGGAAAAGGGTATCTCTCAGATTCTCATGGATAGAGGCCAAAGCGCTGAGTCACAGTGAGGGTTGCAAGTGGGTTGCACATGCAACATTGCAAGTGCCTGCCTGGTGCCAAGGAGGGGGTGATCGAGATTCGCGGATCTTCGTCAAGTACTCTCAGGACGAAATGAACAATCCATTTTCTGCTCTGACTCCATCCCAAGTGCGCTCACAGCCGCAGTATACGGCCCTCTCCGCCTCTCAGAGCACACTGCAGGCTGATGTCGACAGCATTGTCGCTGTGGCCAATGACCGTTCTCCGATGCATCTAACACTGTCGGACCTGCAGACTATCATGGACTACAAGCTTGCCTTTGGGCAGAACCGACCTACTCTCCGGGCGCTCATAAAGAAGAACACGTCGAGGCAGGTGATGGAGGTGACGACTCGCGCATTGGGCGCCCACCTAGACGCCGATAGTGGCTGGGACGCGATCCAGCAAGGGATGACCATCCTCTGCGAGCTCAAAGGCGTTGGTCCAGCGACGGCCTCACTCATTCTCAGTCTCCTTCATCCACGCGACATTCCTTTCTTCTCGGACGAGGCCACCGTCGAGGTTCTTCGCCCATCTGGTGGGAGGAAAGGCATCAAATACACGAATGGGACTTACAGGAGCCTGTATGATGCTCTGGGCGCCATAGCCGCCAGCGTCCATGACAATGCACCTGAAGAGGACCCTCTGGGTCGCGGCGAAGTGGAGAGGGCGATTTGGCACGCGGCCAAGTTGAAGGAGAGCGCGCTCGTCACTGCCACTAAGCGCCAGTTGGACTCCGATGTTGACTCGGTGGAGAAACCCAAGAAGAAATCCCGCACTCGCAAGAAAACTGTATGTGTATTTCCTCCTTACTGGTAATGCTATCCCTGACCATACAAACAGTAGCGGTTCAGTGTCGTATTCGCTTAACAGTCTTGCATTTTGCTATCGCTTCCAGTGGTCTTTCAGAGCGTTGTAGACCGCCTCAATCTATGTTCTGGATGTACACTCCATTTCGCTCAGCTACAGAGAGCTACAGGTGACATACTCAAATTTGTAGCATCCAAGTGCCGAAATCAACAGAGAAGGGAGCATATGTAAAAGATCATTGATAAGAGTACATCTTTGAATTTCGTCTGGTTTGCTGTGTCAATCAGATATCTGCCTCGCCAGGTCAATGATGTGGCGCAACACTGTACCCTCAATTACATTGACTGATGAAATAAGTCCCACACGCCCATAGTGAGCCGTGCTAATTGCCAAGTACACACTCAGATATGCAGAATAAAAGTGAACAATGAGAGAAAGGTAGCACTATTGTAATGTTGTAAAGTAGTCCAAATCATCCTCGCCGTAACTTTGCCATCATATACATTAAAAACATGTCCGTGATATCAAGTGAAGAGAAAAGATCGTTAGCTTAGGAGGTGGGTGCGTAGTTCAGAGCAATGCGGCGGTAAGTAGGAGGGTAGGTAGACAGGATTTGGGACATGCATGCAAAAAAAGCGAACAGGATCCACGACAAGGAGTCTATGTAGATGGACGAAGGACACAGGAAATGTAACCATAGGAGTCTGCGAAGTATAGCTCAGTTAGAGATGGTACGGCGATGATTGGTAGGTTTATCTTACGCATTATCGCCGCTTGTACGATGTTGCCGCCTGTTGCTGTTGTTGCTGCTGCTGCCAAATCGCAAGGGGTACGTCTTCGTCCTCACTAGGTTCCGTAGCGCGAGGACGTCGACTGCCGTTCGAGTTAGATGGTGCGCCAGCGTACGCACTGTGCCCCTTGCGTAACTTCCCGTTCGATTGCTGAGGAGGTGGCGATGGAATCGCAGTCGCTGACAGTGAGCGACTTGGGGTACGACCTCCCTGACTCGCCAGAGCCGCTTCAGCGGTATTATAGACATTAAACCCCTGTTGTGGAGGCGAGCGTGAACGTCGTGGGCCATTGGATATCGGAGGCGGCGATTTTGACGATGTCCGAACTTGGGATTTCACTGGCTGCTGCCCCCTAGCGACAGGCTCGCTGGCAGGCTGCATGGCACCGGGCGGTAACCGCTGCTGCTGTACGGGCTGGTTGTACGGTTGAGTATCAGAATAATAGTAGTCCGCTCCATTCGTGTCCTGCGAGCCATGGAGATACGGCTGCTGCTGCTGGCGGTATGGTTGCCCGGGTGTAGGCACGGGTGACTTAGCTCCCTGAGAAGTCTTGTGACCTCCGTGGCCGTATTCCTCTTCCATGACACGATGCTGCATCTCGTATTGAGGACCTTTAACAGGCATCTCTGCCCGTCTTCCACCAGGAGCGCCAAGAGGAGCGGGCTTCGTCAAAGGTCCGCGTTTGGGGGGTGCCTCTCGCTTCTTTGACTCTTCCTTCTCCCGTTGTTCCTGTTCCAGCTTTTCCTGCTGCTCCTTTTCTCTCTGCTCCCTCTCCTTCTGCTCTCTCTCCTGTTCCTCTTGCTGAGTGAGCCCTGCCGGGCCTCCACCCGCACCGGCGCCCGCAGCATTGGCAGTTCCATTCACGGGAGCTGGGGGAGTTTGCGCCTTGTTGATGACACCAAGATACCAGAACATCAGGTTGCTAATCAAGACCTGTTCGTACAGTGGTCGCCGCGGATTAGCGAGTTTTATGTGGCTCAAACGGTAAATCGCGCGCTCGACATGAATGGGATATCTTGACCAGTTGTTGACCCCAGGACTGCCGACAGGTGAGGGAGGAGGTTGGTATGATTTGGCCGACTTGGAGGATCCCAGAAGTGCGGCCGCAGCCTCTCGACCGGCAGCGACACTGTGGCCACCCATAGGCACACCTTCGCTCTCCTTATTTTTCTTTCCACCCCCGAAAAGAGAGCCGAAAAATCCAGACTCCTTCTCTTTCTCGGCACGCTCTCGTGACTCTCGCTCCTTCTCCTTCGCTGACCCTTTCTTGCCTCCCTTGTCGGCACCCCATTTGCCAAACAGACCCTTCTTGTCCTTCTCTTTCCGATTCTGTGGACTCGAAGGAAGTTGGGACGTCGACGGGGGTTGCGATGATTGCGATGGTTGTGGGGTATAGTGAGCAGATGGGGCAGGTGATGCTAGAGGTTCTGGAGAGCGAGATGGAGATATACTGTGTTGTGCAGAATCGACTGGAGAGGGAGTTCGTGAAGTTTGGGCGGGCTGCTCTGTCGGAGGCGGAGACAACAGCCGTTGCGGTTGCGGATGGTGAAGAATGGGTTCAAGCACTTCGAGTAGAGATGTTTGGGAGTCTGTTTGCACGGGAGGAAGTTCAAATGCCGAGAGTTTCGGGGGAGATGCTGTGATAATCACGGGCATGTGAGACTCTTCAGTCTCGTCGTCCTCGCGAGCATATGCATCGAAGATGGAGGATTCTTCGCTGAAAGATTCGGGTCGCTCCTGTGGCGCATCGAGGTCGAACGTGCGTCGACGCAATGATGCTGCAGCATAAATCTCGTCTCCGTGGTCGCTAGAAGAGCGGTCGTCGGAGCTTCGCTTCTCTGCTGGAGAAGCCATAGGGCTGGTAGCAGATCGTGCAGCAGCGCCTCGTCTCGAGGAGCCAAAGCGATGACCTCCGCCATCGCCAGGAAGACCTGGCTTGCGGATTTTCGTGCGATTTGCCCGACGTAAGATTTGATTGGGTGGAGGTACGATGATTGGCGCATCTGCTTCATCACCCAAGTCCGCGATGGCATCCATACTGTCAATAGCTGCAGATGTGGTTCATTTCAATCAATGTATAGAAAGGGGGTTCAGAACGCACCGCCGGGCGACATGTTCATGCTGAGACTTCGTCGCAAAAGGCTCCGCAACTTGGTGGGATCATCGTTCTCAGAGGCCTCCTCCGCCAGCTCCTCCAACCTTTGCAAATCGCTGATGGTCAGTTGCGGACCCTGCTTCCCATAGACACTCGTCCGATTCCGCCGCAAAGGCACGATGTGCTCGTCTTCGCTATTCTCGCCAACACCGTCATTTTCCGATGGCCGATACTGCCTGCTCAGCATGGACCGCTTCCTTCCCAGGACGGACGACGACGAGGACAGGGAGCTGGACCGGCTGACCGTCGTGTCGGCTGGGGGTGGAGATCGCGCATGTTCCTTGAGAAAGGCGCGGAATTCAGCGGGGGCGATCTCTGGGTGAACGCTGGCTGGAACCCAGAACAGGTGGAACGGGTCGTCGGCGGGCCTGGTCGGGCTTTCGGAGCTGCCGCTGACGCTCGTGCCCTCCGAGCTGGAAGTGTCCTCGTGTGAGGCGCTAGAGGATTCGCCATCTCCTAACCAATATGACGATGTCGGCGACGACGCCGCCGATGAGTTGGGCAGATCCGGGTCAAGTGCTAGGGCTCCAGGCGTCGCCGACCGCCGCTTGAGGTCGCGCAGCGCCTCCACCTCGCGCTGTATTTCGTACTCAGAGGGTTGCATGGCGTGTTACAGTGGGAAGAAAGGACAGGGTGGCGAAAAGGATAGCCTCTGGTGAAGGGATGGCGGCCAGCGTTGGCGTGGGCGGCGCCGTCGTAAAGGGCGTCGGGTGTCGTGGTCAGTGTTGTCGTCGTTGGCGGTCCAGGCGGATGAGCAAAAGCAAATCACAGAACACTTTCTGGTGTTTGGCCGGCCGTCTCCTCCGGCAAGTGATTAGTCTAGTTTCATCTGCCGGGTCGATACCGGAGCTCGACTTTTTGCGTCATGTGATCCTTGTACTCGGTTCCCAAAAAATAAATTAGCGCGTCGCCGCCTTGTGCTTTCAGGCTTTTGTGGCGGTTTGGGACGCGCCGACGTCCAGATTCGAGTTCAAATTACCTGAGGAGCATATATCCTTCAGGACTTCAGCCCGTCCTGGTCTCAATTACGACCCGGATGGCTACTCCTCAGAAGTACACATCAAAATAATCGACATAAACAGTTGCTCAATTAAGGCGGCTTGAACTATCGGGTCCTTGGAGATAAGACAGGTTTGTCTGGATGGAAGCGGCGGCAAGCTCAGAGACCAGTGTGGTATTTTGTGAGTAGAGTGATGAAATATGGGGCTGGAAGATATCGGGCCAAAGGAGATTGTCATAATAGGTAGTATATTGATGTGGATGTGAACTGTGAGTGTTTCAGAGTCCATAGAAGCAAAGCACTGGTCAAGGGCGACTCGTCGAGGAGAAGGCCTCGCTTGGTGAGTCACATGATATTGCCTTTCTAGGCGAATTTGGTGCGTATTACCTCACGTGATATTTCCTTTCTCAGAAAAAAGCCAACCTCCTATAAGGACGCGGCGTCTGAAAGCAGACTCTAGATCAAAGTGTCAGCTTTGATCGAGTCTGCCTACGGGAGACTAGCAAGTGATGCCGTCATAATTTGTCAAGCGTTCATGTTCGCAGTACGCACAGTTCAGTCAACTGCTGGCCGGCTGCTTGTTCCTCCTCCTCTCATTTTCACTTTGTTAAAGCTTCACTCTACCTCGTACACTATATGCTACATTCTCCGACGTCGACAAAACAAGCTCGCCACCATACGATGATACAAATCATGCGTCTCAATCCACCTTGATCCGGGGACCGAGATATGTATGGTGCTCTTCAGGACCAGCGAAGCTCCCAGGTGTTTCAGAGCCAGTCTTTTTCCCATCACTGAACCACTGAGCGTTTAGGCGCCCTCAGTGAGGTCACTGCAAGGAAGCAGGGCGACCATCCTGCCTCAAAGAAGTGTTCTCTCGGCGCAGTTCCTGGATGACTGCCTTGCAAAAGAGATGTCTCGGTCAGTCTTGTTCAAGTCAAGCCAAGAAACATCCCTACCGCCAGAGCTTCAGGGTTCACGCCGCCTTCTATCATCCTCACACAGGTCGTGAGGGTTTCTCGATCCAGCTGTGTATTCAAAAGCTGGGAAATCTCATGCAATACTGGTTCCATCGGTTACTATCGTGACGAGTGAGCAAGATCTGTAGCCTACTATCCAGGGTTTGTTGTGCAGCATTTATGCGATCCGTTTCCTTAGACGACATGATGATGGCGGAAGGGAGACCTTGACTCTTGAGTAGCAACCATGGCCAACGATCGGATCATCTCGGTCCGGGCCGTCTTTTGTGTACTTGAAAAATGGTTGACTTGCTGGGTGGAACCTCAACACCGCCGAATAAGATACAATCACAACACAGAGACTCTGGATGTACTCCAGCTACATACCAGCAAGACTCTAAATGTAGTGAGAATGCTTGCCGCCCAACCGAAGGACACTGCATGTCCAATAATATCATAGTACTGATCTGAGTCTCGCTTGTATTGATATGTCTCTGACACATTCCTTGAGATCCTTTCGCGCCGCGGGATGAACGCTGCCGTGGTGGGAGCTGCCGTTGCCAGTGCGCGGTAGAGCGGTTGTCTTACCATGAAAGGTAATCACCGCTACATATCAATACGACACGCCAAAAGACCAAAAGATACAAATGCGAATGCCATGATGATACAACGAGACGTACTTTTTATAGTTTTATAGTGGATAACTATTAATATTGTACTACGGAGACGAGCGATTACGATAAGAGTATAATAAGCTATCTTGTAAGACCATCAAGATTCAAGAGCGCACGAATCATACACGAGTAGAAGCGGAAAAGATGGTGCGGAAATAGTCGCGAAGTCCCATGCTATCTTGTACGATCCCTCCTATGAACCCATCGGGTCGCACGATGGCTACGAAGCATCCTTGCGTGAACGAATACGCGTCATAGGCGTGCCCACGCGTGTCTTCGACGACCACGTCGGTGTAGAATGGCCCACATAGGCTTGGGCTTCCAGCCCGCAGAACCTGCACAAGTTTGATAGACCCCGACGGCCAGGCTGCCGCTTCTCGAGCTATCGCGAAGCACCGATGCACGTCTCCACTGAAGATCAACACGGTATGCTGCGCACAAGAAAGCAGATCGAAAAGCCTCATCGTGGTAGCGACCGCGTCATCCTCCAGCTTGACACTGACTAAGGCTGGCGCATCCGGCGTGCGATCTCCTGCACGGAGTTGAGACCCGGATTGAGCACCGTAAGAGTCAAACCCTTCGAAATCGTCTTCGTCGTCATCTAAAAGGTCGTCGTCGTCTTCATCGGCTTGCTCGTCGAGTATTATTGAGCTCCACCGGTAGTTGATACCCAACTGGAGGAGGCTTCCACCGCGGCCCCACACGGATGGCTTCTCCCTCTTGACGAAGGTCTTGAGAAGAAGTGTAGTTTGGTTCAACATCTCGGCAATGACGGGCATTCGCTCCTCCGTGTACGACTTGATTATGGACGAGTTGGCGAGTCCACGTTGAACGAGGGCGATTTTCCAGGCCAGATTGAAAGAGTCCTGGATACCAGTGTTCATGCCCTGGATGGAAAGCAATGAGATTCCAGAATCCAGAAGAACTGCGAAAGCGGCCCGTCTCACCTGGCCGCCAGTGAAACTATGGACATGTGCAGAATCTAGCCCAGTCGCAGTAAGATCCGGGAAAAACGCCTGTCAAGGCCGACAGCTCACCTCCGGCTAGGTATACTCGGCCAATTCCAAAGTTATCGACCATGCGGATGTTAGGTCTGGAGCAGCATGTTCACCTCTCAAGTTAGCTCAAGTTGTTGCGAAAAGCGCACCTGTAGTTCGATACCCAGACGATCTCACCGAACTTGACGGAGTGTCCAACTCCTGTTCCGACAGCAAATGTCTTCCGCATGCCCTCAGAATCTGACGCCATCGTTGCATTATCGATGTCTTTGCCAGCCAAGATGAAATTAAAGAGGGAGGGCACTTCGGTCGGGCGGAGGCTGATCCTGCATAAGTATCGTGAAATTATGCTCATGCGATCATGGAAAAGACCTCGAACGTACAGCAGATTCTTTGTATCACCCCACATATGCCAAAACTGCGAGCAGAAGTCATTACGATTGAGAAAAGATTCAGCGAAAACAAAGAAACTTACTTCTTGGTCTAACCCTTGGACCATAATATCGCCAACGACAATTTTGTCCACATTACTGGTCTCACCAACAAAGGAGATGCCAAGTTGTTTGCGGACGACTCCCCGCGCACCGTCTGCGCCCAAGAGCCATTCATAACGGGCGTTCTCGACATCGCCAGACTTGTTCTTGATTTTCACGTCAACGGCCTCCGCGTCGGCGTCCCTCGAACGATATCAATTCCGTGCCGAGTTCGACCTCGCATTGATATTTTGTCTTCAGCTCGTGGCGCAGAATGGCCTCAAGGCGGTCTTGACCAAGACAAAGTATGTTGAGCTGTGGCCTGATAGTCAGGGGCGTTATAGAGTTTTGTAAAGGGGCGTAAACGAACGTAAGGGAAAGCGGCCGTAGACTCGGTGTATGGCGCCATTTCGAAAGTGCCGGTGGAATGAAGGCCAGCTTCAAGTTCGTATGTTTTCACACTGGGCGTTGCGAATGCGAGCTCGAGAATGGGGGGTGCGATACCCAGAAGCTCGAAGAGTTCCATGGAGCGCGGCTAGTCCTCAGAATGACAGAGTGCAACAGGTGGAAAATATTGTCGACGTACCATTATCCCTGCACCCCGCTGTCCAACGCGTAGTTCTGGATTTTTATCGATGATTCGGACTGGGATGCCATTTTTGAAGAGAGATAGCGCAAGAACCAAACCAGAAGGACCGGCCCCGACCTCAAAAGCGACGTTAGACAATGATGCAACCTACCGTTGAGAACCCTGCTCACCACCAGAACTTGAGGGGCGGACATGAATGAATGTCTGGTAAAGGGTGAAGTCGGAGTCGTTGACTTTCATATACCTCATATACCTACCTTGCCGGTGCCCGAGATGACTTAGGGAGATTGACGGATATGATTTTTTGAGTCTGGCCGACGTTCTGGACCTTGTCTGGACACGCGTAAGGGCGCAATGTAATTGGTTCCGATGCGTCACTCTAAAGAGGGCAAGAGTGCCGCCCGCTTAAATCACCATTGACCACGGTCACCCTGTACATAATAACACGAAACGCAACAAAACAATATAGAAAGTCCTGGGGAAAACTTTGTTAGTAACCAACGGGGACCTCACGATGAATGGAAGTTACAGGACTAGATGCGAACTGCCCTCTTGCATTCAGCCGTCTATCAGCATCTTTGACTCGTCGACAGATGGGGTGGCTTCGCTTGCGATGGGAATAGATTCGTGTCCGACTATTGTATGGTGCCTCCCCGGTTTGGAGACAACCACCGAGTCTGGATTTGCGCTTGATATACGGATGAATCTCAAGAGCTGCATGAAGGCAACCTCTTTCTGATCCCATCTTCTGAACAGTTCAACAGTCGCCGGATGTGTCAGGTCGATCACCTCTATAAGCAAGTCAGCTTGGATCCGCGAGCTACAGAATTTTCCTTACCGAAGCCCGTTCTATATTCCTCTGATTCCCTGAGTTTTATCTCCTCTAGTCTGACTTCCTTGGCGCTTTTTGGGCGACCTTTTCTCCGAGCGGCTTGTTCCTCGGCCAGTTCAGCATCGTGCCGTGTGAGCCATACGTCTCGGATGATAGCGTGTAGTTCATCTAGAGTGAGTTCTCCGGTTTCGGGTAACGAATCGAAGAAGAAACCATAGACGTCGGCTACACCAGAATATCAGCGCTGCTGTAAGCATGCAAGGGAAAGCGAATTTACCGAGGTGATGGTGTTTTTTGCCACGATGGGATGCTTGCCCGCCAAGTTTCCCTTTACGAAGTGCTTTTCGCGCAAGCTGGCCGGCTTTCCGAGAGTGCGGATGGTAAACTTTTTCTTTTTTGACTGACTGCGTGGCGGCAGCTGCCTTTCCAGTTTTTGCGGGCGCCATGGTGGTGGAAGGAGGTGAAGATTGATCGATTATTGCCGCCGGAAAAGGAAGCGGCCTCTCTGAACGTTGACCATCAACCACCATAATGGCCATGCAGCAGGCACCTGATTCACCTCGCTCATCACAGTCCCCGCCTCCCGTCGGCGTCCAAGCCGATCTCGAGGGGGAGCTGCTCGAACTGGCCAACGCCCTCTACGCGCTCGGCACCACAGTCATCAACGACTCTACTAAAGAGCGCGATCGCCCAGGGCAGCCTCCCGGCCAGCCGCCGACCAAACCAGTGGGGGCGAAAGTGTACGTATCGTATGCTATTTCGGTCTGGAGTATACCGACACCTCCACCCCAGAAACGATGTTGTCACCCGCCTCGCCCACCTCGATGAAATATCGCAGCAAACGCCGACCATGATCCCTGTCGAAGTTCTGGCGGAAATTGACAATGGCCGCAATCCCATGCAGCTCACGCGAGACCGCATAGAGCGCGCTGCCACCGAGAATCAATTTATGAACGGCAAGATCAACGCTCTGGACGTTCGTTGGCTTCAATGCTTCAAGTATCTTCGTGGCTCATTCATGCCTAGACTTATCGCACTTACCTCAACGAAGCCCTTGTCCAAAATTGGCCAGATCTAGAGGACATTCTTCAGCCTAAAGCTGTCAAGGAGGAGCCCACCACCAACGGCATACTCTCCAACGGACATTAGACAACGCTACTATCCTCAGGCTCATCTGTTGTTTTTACGCTCTTAGTCGTCACCATCGGGCTCTTCCATTGGTTAGACGTGCCCTTCGTTGGGATGCTCATACAGCTCTACTCGTATGGTGCTCTCATATTGTATCTGTACATCACAGAGGTCCTATCTGGGTCCTATACAAGAATCGGGGCATTCGCCTCAAATGCCTTCGCCGCTTCTCCTATCATCACTACTGACACTTCAGGATACAACTCGCGAGCATCCAGAGCACCATTAGCGACTGCCTTCTCCAGCGTATTATTTCATACGAATATAATTGCTGTTAATGTATTGTGCGTATATCTTCACGTTAAAACTGTCACTCTTCGTCTGCTCTGCGATCATGTCGTCCGGAATCTTATCGATACTTAGCTCAAGATACAGTCCATGCAGAGACAACACTCGTACCCTTGGAAAAGTCTTCACTAGTAACCTTCTCCGCAATGGACCAGACCTCGTCTGCGGTGGACTTTACCCGACGTATCGCTTCGGAGTATAGAGCGTCTTCTACAGAGTGCGGGTACGGGAACATTGGCTGCAACCACCAGCCGACTTCGATGAAGGTATACGGTACGACTAGCTCTCAAACATGCCCTAACGTTATCCTTCTCACCAGATCGCATCTACGAAATTGCTTCTGAAGGTTTCCTCCACAACGCTCTCCAGTACTCCTCTGCGTCTCAACCAGTTATTCGGCGCTGATATTTTCTATTCTTGTCGAAGTATAGTGTATCATGTAGCTGGAGGTTGGAAGAACTTCCAAAGAAGTTTGGTAACAACACTAAATCTGCCAATCCGATATATCGTATTCAAGACTCGGGAGAGTTTCATAAAACTCCTTCGCCGCTTCCTCCAGCGTCACTACCGGCACATCAGGATACAACTTGCGAGCATCCAATGCACCATTAGCGACAGCTTTCTCCAGCGTATTATCTCCACGAATGTAAAGGCTTCTCAAGTATTGTGCGTAGATTTTTACTGCGGCATTGTCACTCTTCGTCTGCTCTTCAATCGCGTCGTCCGGAAGCTATAACAGATGGTGAACTCAAGACCACAGTCCATGCAGCCAAATCACGTACCCTGGGATAGTCGGAAAAGTCCTCCCCAGTAACTTTCTCCGCGACGGACCAGGCCTCGTCCACGGTGGACTCGAGATCGGACGTTATAACGGTCTGGTTAAGCGTTCTGGGATCCGCAATGATTTTCACCACGAAGCGGGCGATGGACTTGAGGGAGGTATTCAGAATTTTGACTTTACGATTTCCGAAGTACACCTTCGCCCCGTACGGCGACTCTTTAACCGAGTGCGGGTACGGGAACATCAGCTGCAACCACCAGCCGACCTCGATAAAGGTATACGGCACGCCTGACTGTTTGACATACTCCCTAGTGTCGAGTTTCTGAATAGGTCCCGTCAGGAAAACTCGTCGACATGGAAAGAGACATCATCCTCACCAGGTCATGCATAGCCATGACGCCTCTAGGTGCAGTTGGGCCGAAGTCGGAAGGAATGAATCGTCGCACTCCGGCCTTCTTTGCTGCCTGGATCAATGGCCTCTGATCAACAACCATCGCCAGCACCAGCGAGATTACAATATCAACGCCGTTCAAGAACGCTTCGATCTTGTCCTCCGTTTCATTGATATCGCCAATGCGGAGCTCGGCGCCAGCTGCTACCAAACTTTTGACATTAGGCTTGTCCACTGACTTAGCGCGAACTAAGATGGCGACACGCTGTCGAAAATGTCAGATCTTTTCGATTGCGGACGCGTGCTTGCACATACGAATTGGCCACTTTCCAGCAGGGCTTGAGACATATCATGACCGGTCTGGCCTGCGCCGCCGACGAGAAGGACTAGAGGTTTCGAAGACATGTTTCCTTTGGTTTATTATGGTACCCCTCCTCTAGATGGCTTTTTAAGTACTCAACTGCTAGTGGCCCTGACGGCCTCGCGGGTTGGTCTGCCTAGTTATCAAGCGCTGAGTAAGTATTTCCCGTTTGCACCGGAAATCGGGTAGGATATTGACCTGATATATGCGCCAGGAAGCCGGGATATGCTCGTGGCGAGGGCATTGTCATGGGTCATATACATAGTCCCGCTCGATCGGGAATTAGTGCTTACTGTAACTTGAAGTAGATGGGGAATTGTCCTCCTCCTCAACGTGGGCTTCAGGCTTGAAGCCTGCTCGAAACTATAACTGTATCGGTGTTATGTAGACCCTTACGTTGATAGTGTAGACTTTAGATCTACACAGGATCTACGTAATAAGGATACAGTAAAGCCCTCTAAGTACAATTCAACTACAATCTGTCCCGATTTCCATCTCAGTTTCCAGTGAAAGATCTGTTTACGCTAGGCGATGGTAATCGAGGGAGATCTGTCGAGCACTGTCGTTGACTGTCGGCTCCATCCTTTCATTCTTGCTTTCTTTCGTATCCAACTGTTGCATGGTGGTCGCCTGCTTTTGATTTTTATGCATATGCACGTGAGTTTGGCTGGAAAAGAGCTTTCCCATGTACCATGCTAATGCCATGCACATTTGTTCTCCTGATTACGCGCGGCGCGTAGCTGAACCTTTTGCAGGGAGTACTCGAATATCTTGCCGATCTTAGACGGTAACACCAATCCTCACCACCCAGCTGAGCACCGCTTGAAAGACGACCACTGTGACCGTGTAACACTCCGAATTGTATCTTCTCTCTACCTCACATCCACCCCCTCGCCGCACAACTGACAACAGGTCTTCCAGTTTCTATACTTGTATTCCTGAATTCTCTGTTGAACGAATCCCTGTTCAAGATTCTCGGTCAATCTACAAATGAACGTCTTGATTTGACTTGCAAGGCCAGTCGAACATTGCTAAGTACTTCTATCACAGCTCCCAATGCGTGTCTGAAACGTCGTAATCTGGTTCTGCCGGCGGAGGGTTTGCATAAAACTCTCTCGCGCCTTCCTCAAGGGTAACGACTGGGACGTCCGAGTACAAGTCCCTTGCACTCAAAGCGCCTCTGGAGATGGCTTCTTCTAGCCTGTTGTCTCCGCGCATGAGACTGCTCCTATACTGGGCAAGGATCTTGACCAACAGGTCATTGCTTCTCATACTCTCCTCTATCTCCTCGTTCGGAACCTGGAATGATAAGTGGACGATCAGACGCAGTGAGTGTGAACGGCGGCAGACCTACCCTGCGATAATCCGAGAAGTCCTCTCCATTGACTTTCTCAGACACTGCCCAGCTGTCTTCCATACTGGCCTCACCGTCGGAGGTGACAACGGTCTGGTTGATAGTCCTCGGGTCGGCTATGATGCGCGAAACGAACTTAGCGATCGTCTTCAACGATGTGTAAAGAATCTTCGTCTGGCCGTCTCCAAAATACTCCTTTGGCGCGAATATTGACTCGGGCGCGGAGTGTGGGTACGGGTACATCCCCTGCTGCCACCATCCCACTTCGATGAATGTGTACGGTACCCTTAGCTCCTTGATGAAGTCGCGGATGCCGAGTTTCTGGGCATGTACTTTCATCGAGTCTGAAACTTCAGTACAATTTATGCACATAGCACTCACAATGTCATGCACGTCCATGGCACCTGCAGGTGCAGTCGGACCGAAATCAGAAGGAATAACACGCCCTACGCCGACTTGCTTCGCGGCACGTAGGACGGGCTTTTGGTCAGTCATAGGGATAACCAACGAGATCAGGATGTCGACGCCTTGGAGGAAAGCCTCAAGCTTTTCTGGCGCCTCCCCGATGTCTCCGATCCGCAGCTCAGCGCCAGCGGCTTTGAGTTCCTGCACGATAGCTTTGTTGACCGACTTTGTACGGACAAGGATCGCCACGCGCTGAAGTCAAACAGTATCAGATAAGTAGTTGACACTCATGATGCGTCGAGGTGCGTACAAATTCACCATCTTCGAGCAAAGTTCTCGCAAGGACGCTCCCAGTTCTTCCTGAGCCACCGATGATGAGGACTAGAGGCTTGTTAGACATTGGCAGGCGTTTCCTTTGTGAACCCCGACCTTGGCTGTCAAGTTTATAAGGATCAGAACGCCTCTAGATTGATGATTTATACCCCGGAGTCGGAAAATGAGTAAGAACGAGGCCTGGGAAAAAACGTTCAATGGATCTCTCAACTGTCTGAGGACGATGGCAAATAAGAGAACCAGCGCGAGCGCCGGAACGATCGAACCCAGCCCCAGCCCGGAACAGGATTTCGTCGGAACCGGTTTCGGGAAATGCTTGTACGGTTTTTAACTGCACAACTGGGTGTACGTGAATTCTGTCGGATAGTTACAGACGAATTCCTAGTACCGCCCAATGCAACTTAAACTGCCTATACCCTCTTTTCGTTCAACGCTCCAAACAAAATCGTGGTACAGCAGACATTACTCACAATCTTCGTATGTAATGTTTGCCCAAAGCATATCTCACCAAATAAGTGTATAACTCATAGTCTATTTGCTTCCTGTACCATATTTTACTTCCAGACTCAATGACTAAAGTGCGAGCGACACAGTCCCAATCTAGGTCTAAAGGGGACTCATTTTGGTCTGACGAGAATCAACGAAATCCCCACTGGGTGAGAACTTTGAGTTTTTCACATGTAAAAAATCATAAAAAAACCTCTGTCTTTTTCACAGATTTTCTACTTGTGAAAATATTATGAAATTCTCAAAATATTCTGGAATTTATATCAGTTTTTGATGAAATTTTTTGAATTCTTCACTGATTTGATAACTGAAAAATCCGTGAAAAAAGCAGAGGTTCTTTTACTTGTTTTCTCACGTGAAAAATTCAAAGTTTTAGCCCAGTGCCCTGTATGGAATAATTTGTCTATATTGAATCTACGACCTTTTGGTTGCCTACCTCACACGAAAACGGTCAACGTCGTGCTTACCTCACGACGTTCGCCGTAAGGTAACGATGTAAGCTCAAGGTAAGATCATGTCAGTGGTAAGGTAATAACAGGTAATGCCCGGGCGTGCTCATCGTGGGAACACTCACTGTCAAGCGCGTAATTGTCCTTTTTTTTGCCTTGCCTCTTACCGCTCACCTTCCCATCCCACAATCCGCTGCGGTCTGGGAGCGAGTGCTTCACTCTCCCTGGTCCGTTGGTTGCTGCGCTGACGGTGCTTCACCGAGCGTCAGCTTTTCGCATCCATTCCACACCCGCCCGTCCCCGGTCGACTCCCCTCTACACACGCTCTCCTGCAGCGAGTGCTTCCCTCTGCTGGGTCTGTCGTCGCTCCAGCAAGTGCTAGCCAAACCAGAGCATCCATAGCTTGCACTCATTGTTCGTGTCATCTTTTCGCGTCCGCATCCTTGTGTCCCCTCGAATCTGTTCTGTTCAAACGTGTTCGTAGAGCGAGTGCTTCACTCTGCCACGTTCGTCGTTGCTGCGCGCTGACGGTGCTTCACCGAGTGTCAGAATCTGGAGTTTATGTCGCTTGTTCGTGTCGGTTGGCGGTCTGCATGCATGTCCTATCCCTCGTCACTTTACAAACGCGTTTCTGGAGCAAGCGAGTGCTTCACTCTGCCCAGTTCGTTGTTGCTGCGCACCGACGGTGCTTCACCGAGTGCCAGCTTTTATTCTCCTTAACATGCATCCCCCATATGAGTGCTTCACTCTGCTGGGTTTGTTGTTGCTGTGCGCGGACGGTGCTTCACCGAGCGTCAGATTCTTGCCCATCCACCTTCACTCTGTGTCCACCCTGCCATCGTTCCTGTTGTCCGTCTCATCTTGTCCCCTTAGGGTATCATGCCAAGGTCGGAAAGAGTGCGAGGAGCAAGACACTCTGCCATCAATGTGGCAAACATGACCTTTTACCCTGTCAGAATGTATGTCCCTATCTCCCCCCTCCTATTGCTGCTCTGTGAGCTGATGTCTTCTGCCAGGACACGCGCACAAACCAAAGAACTATGTCCTCCTGCAGCCATCACGGAATCTATACCGTCGTCCCCTGTACTCACTCTTGCATGTGCCGAAGGACACTTTGACAGACACACCCTCCCACATCAGGCCTTTGCGCAACCAATCCCGGGAGCCACTGTTGAAGCGTGCTCGCCACTCACCTCCCTTGCTTCCAGTCCCGAAGATGTGAGCCACCGCTCCCCTCCCATCCTGGCTTCAAAGGCATCTTCAGGTCATGGTGATGTCTTAGATGGTATGTCGTTTTCCCTACTACTCTTGCCAGTCCACTGACCAGACAAGATTCAGATCTTGAGGATGGTGAGATTCGCGAGCACAGGGACATGCACGATTCCCCCGAAAATGTTACCAAGAGCAAGAAGAGATCAGGGCGAACGTATGGTCGAAAGGACGCCGAACGGCTGATGAAAAACTTGTATCGCAGAATGAGCTCTGAGGAGAACACCTGTGTGTGTCATGTATTATCGTTTCTACAATACTGACACTGTCTGAATAGGGAAAACGTCTTTTAACTTCGCCAAATGGAAGTCCAAGGCCAAGCGCACTGTTGTCCCCTGGTCAGATGTTCGTACAATGGAGGACGAGGTGCCACGTCAGGTAGTCGCTGCTGATGGGACGGTACTCGTTGCATACTTCCCTGGTGCCATATCTAAAGCTGGGCAGGTGAGACCTTGTTACTTGACCATTGTAGCGTTGACCTCACCATCAGTTGTATTCTAGAAGCACGTCAATGAGGTTATCGAACGGTTTGTCAAGGTTGTGCCACCGCAGGAGGGTGCATCCAAGACCGCACAATCAAAAGTAGGAAAATATTGCCAAGTCAAAGGACAGCGTACTGGAGAGATTAGAGCTGCGAGATGCTGGCATGCCATCGGCCAAGGGGTATGGCCTACTCTCATGCCTCTCTTCCGTGCACTGATAACCAGATCCACTTTAGCAAACCGGTGTTGCTACACCCAGTGCCGACTCCTTCAAGAACACAACAGCAGCAACTGCGACCACTGAATTCATGAAGGGTATGCGGTATGTGTCTTGGTTAATCAATGAGGGGATTAGGTGTCTTGATCCGGCACTTTGGGATGGTCTGGGCGAGTTGCGGAGACGAAGCGATAAGAACCATGCCATCCTTGAGGCATTGAACAGCATCGATCCGCTCCTGTTAGAGGGGCGCGAGATATATTTCAATAGGCAGTCGGGACTGCATGTTGACTCTTGGGATCCGCCGAAAGGCTTTGCTGTCCTGATGGTAGCGGGTGGGCCCATCAGTGGTGGGTACTTGAGTGTACCAAAGCTGAAAGTGCGCCTCCGCCTGCATCCTGGTGACCTTGTCTATTTACGTGGGCGTGTTCTGGAGCACGAGATTGAACCTTGGGAGGGTGGTGAGCGCATCGCGATACCTCACTTCACGCACACTGCCTTGTGGACGGAAGCGGGTCTGCGACATTTGGTAGTCTAGAGTACTATGTGTTGAACTAGTCACAATGTCATTTATCTTGGTAACTTAAGATTAGTCAATGTAATTGTGACTGTGTGATTGTACTCGCTGGTTTGTACTCCCATCATGGCTGGGCGACAAATCTCTAAACGAAAGCGTCGTTACGCCGAGACCACGCACAGCGAAGCATCTAGTGATCTTGGTACATGGGAACGGACACCTATTCCCGAGAGCGACCTTGCCATGCAACCCGAACCCATTTCTCCCCTCAGTAGTTGGCGTCAATGGCAGATGACACCTTTTCCTCAAGCCCATAGCTTATCCTCTCCATTAGGTCTTCCACGACGCCAAAGCCCTTCCCCCCTCACCCGCCGTTTGAACAAACGTCGTCGTAACCCTTTGTCCTCACCCATGGAGAACCATGGTGTCGCAGGTGACCACCAGAAGACAACGCCAACTCACCCGGCGCATCCCTTGTCCTCCCCCACGGGAACGCCACAACACACACCATCTCGCCTTTCAGCCAAGCGTGATCGTCAGCCTGCGCCTTTCCCTATGGAAGATCTTCTTGCTTCTTGTGGCAAACACAACAACTCAGCTTATAAAGTCTTCGGTGATGACACCAGGTAGGCCATCACGTCTTCATATGCCTCCAGTTTCATTAACAAGTCTCCTCTCCATACCAGTCTCACACCCCTCAGTTTGACTGAAACTGCAGACGATGAATGTCGGCTCCATCATCTTCGCTCTGTGATGACTTTCTGATCGTGATTTGTTAGTGTTCCTCGATCCAGCAACGGACCCCAAGACGTTGTGTCCGTACTGCGACGAGCAACTGCCCCCAAAACCCACAGAACACCTTCGTAACCTCTTGGAATCGCTGCACCGAAGATCGCAGCCCCATCCTCGGGTGACAAATCCATTAGGGAGAAGAGCCCCAGTGCATGTCTTCATAGACTGTTGCCAGCGGCATCGCTTTGAGAGCACGCTCCTGCCTCAAGCGCAGCGCAACGGTTGGCCCCAAGAGATCGCGTTTGAAAAGGTTGAAGGGCGAGTCCGAGCCATGGAGGACGATCTTTCGATGCTTCTACATGACGGTGACGTGAGGGCGAACAATGCATTCTGGAAGGATGTCCTGTTGGAGGTGAAAGCAAGTGGATTGACGGCGATGGGTAGTTTGCACAACCAATTTGCCACATTCGACAAGACACACCCAGGATTTTCTGATTCGCCCCCCTTCTGAGTTCTCCAATTCACACAGCTCCAGAGACTTCACATACGATCGACGATGTTGTTTTCGTGGTCGAGACAGGCAAAGTCAAGCAGACCCAATACGATGGAGAAACAGACCTTTCTCAGCGAGACTGACCACTACTATTCCTTTCCTGTGAACAGTATTCCGTTCTCTTGGACCTGTACAGACCATCGCCGCGTGTCCTTCTTCTAAACCACTGTTATTACGGTCCTGTCTTTTGCTCAACTCTCATCAAGGTAAGTAACGAGTCTTGTTCACTTGTAGTGTTGTTGACGGGAACGACACAGAAGACTGCCTCCGAGGCCTGCATAACGATCGTCTAAATTGACTTCTACGCGAATCTTCGCCCGGCTGCCATCGTGACTCTGGCACCAGTGTGTTCAAAGCCTCGACGAGTACGCTTCCGGGTTGACTGATAGGACGTCTAGTCATCAAGAAAGGCCCGTGAGGCACTGATTGTCGTTTGGTACTTAGCGAATGCAAGTTATGGTTTGCTATTACCTCTCGCATTGCATTGCTAATGAACATGAAGCTAATGATACCAACGCTGGTACAGGACTCATTACAAATCGAACCAATCCAAATACGCTGAGATGGTCGAGCAAGACGGTGAATATGCATCGAACTTGGCACATGTATCCTTCAACGCTCATGAGCAGTATGTTGTGCCGCGTTTTAGACCACCTCGGGCACGTCGATGGAAACATCTACCAGTTGTATAGGACCGTCTATGTCGTCAAAACACGCTGCCATGGCTGTCGAACGTCCGTCCATTTTGTTTGACCGCAACATTCACGACCCCCCCCCCCCCCCCCTCAAGCTCACACACGCCGGTGGACTCAGTATTCTTCGTCCCTCTACACAGACAGAGCATCGACGCCTAACGCTGTCTGCGCTATGGTGTGATACCACCAACTGTCGTCAATGGTGAGCCGTTTCATATTCTCTCATTTCTCTTAAATTTGCTTGTACTCACTTGTTGCCTTTACCTCAAGGCTTCGCAGGCCTCAAACACCCTCACTCGAATTCCCAATATATAATGTTACCTCAAGACTCGGAACCAAGCGTCGCACGGCCAAGTCATCGTTAAGGTGAGTAGTTTTGAATGCCGCAATCATCAACTTAGCTCTGGACCATAACCTTCCCAGACCATCCACTCTCGACGGCGGACGAATGCTGGGCTAACGACCGCACACATCAATCCCATCGACGCCCTTGACTTTAGATTCTGCCTCAAGAGAGCAATCACGATGCCTTACACGAGCATGGAACAAGTCCTTGGTGAGTTCGAAAAGTTTTCTTTACCACTGCCTTACTAAACGTTGCTGCCGTCAAGCAACGTGATGGCGACGTTGACAGACACCGCGAACAACGCCGACGGTATGAGCCACTTGTTATCTCAACAAGCTATATCCTGACGGCGCTTGACTCACAGACCCTCGGAAACATTCCTAAGACAAGTATACGGCTTTGTCGCCGAATCCATCAAAGTGCGTTGACTCTTCCTTGCACTCTTACCCTTTGCTTACTATCTTACCTAGACCTAGGTGCTCACGGCGACGACAGATAGTGGCGTTGATGGAAGCTCAAGGATGCCTTGGTCGGACAGTACGCTTCGTGTCCGTTGACCCAGGCTACAATCAACATCGTCCTTACCCTGGAATCGGTAAGGTTTTCATTGCACTCAAAGTGCGCAGGCACTGGCATCGTTGCAATTGACTGAAGGTGAATGGACAGATCGTCAATAGCTCAACGGACTTGGTTGTTGTGTGTGTGAGTCGACGGACTCGCGAATACACGTCTCGGATTGTAGTAACATAACCGGCAACTACTGTACCATAGCTGACAGCTGAAGCTCTTATCTACGGTGACAGGTTTTCGATGAACTTATTGCAGCTCCCTTGCGCGCTGTAAGAAACGTCCGTCCGTCCGCAGTTATTCTAAGTATGTTTATCAAGATTGTTCCTTTGCGATCATGATCGGTTTCAATGTGCGTGTAACCGGAAATCCCTGGTTATGATACTGACATCAAAAACACGTCCCAATAAGGATATGAACTCCAGGTCGTTCATCTGTGGCGAGGACACGAGGATGTTAAATCTTACCGTTATCTCTTGCCCGGCGTCAGGGATGTTTGAACCATCAATAAACACGCGCTGTACGGTTGCGCAATTTCGATCCCGTCAATGCATTTGGCTGTCGTATAGACACACGCGTTCTTGTTGCTTGAAACGACGGACAACGGTCCCATTGATTTTTGCTGGAGGGAGTGCGAGAAAGTGATCAAACCTTGTTCTGAGTGCGAGAAAATATTATCAACTCAGCCTCTTACCATCATCATACACCAGCTAATGCTCAAGCACATCCCAGGCCTCAAGCTCTGCAAGTGAGTGCAGTTCATCTGCCTTCTATCAGGTTCTGAGACCTCTTCCTTCACAGAAAGCTCCTGTGCATTGATTGGTATGTTTATCCATCCAGGCAATGTCCATTAATGAGGAGATCAAGCTAACTGTATGGCTTCCTGGCGCATTCAGCACATGCATGGACTCCAACAGTGAAACTGAAGTAGAGATGGGTTCGATCAGAGCCGGCTCGGAGGTGCGTGGCCGTTTTTTTCTGTCTAAACCTGGTGTCTCATTGTGCCTAGGTCCCTGCACTCTCGCCATTCGCGAGCGCAGTCGCCAACAGTGCCGCCGTGCCCAACGCGAACGTCTTGTCCGGACTGGCCCCCCCTGTCCCGATCTCGAACACGATCGCATTCCCGGGACTATCCCCAAATGCGCCACACGTCGGCGTAATCCCCATCGCGAACGCCGCCGCGAACGTCGTCACCAACGCCCCGCCTGCCCATACTGCTGCCGGCATCAACGCGCTCACCACCGTTCCCGCGGTCGTGAACCCGCCCATCGCAGTCGTTCCTCCCGCCGCCAATGTAGGCCAAGGTACCCAGGTCGCGAGTGCCAGTCGCGAGGGACTGTGGGCTGCTGAGCAATACGCAATTCACGGTAAAGAACACTGTCTTCGTCAGAGCGTACGCCAGGGATGATATGTACATGTAATTTCCATGCAGAGTGGTTCATTTTAGGTTGTAATACAATTGGTTCTCAGCGGCTTTCATTGGTACCCCACATTGTGCATCAAGCAATGCTCGGCAAGTGTGGCAAATAATATGTTTTGAAATAAAACCACCACATGTAAGTACCAGCGCGCTAGGAAACACTGTTTCCGAACGCGGAGATTTGCGTCATCCAGTTGCGTCTCCAACTTCACAGGCTGCCGCGACAAAAGAACTGATATATTCCGCGCTAAGTTACAAAGAAACGAGCGCGGCAATCCTACGCTAGGACGGCCGCGACGGGCTTAGCTACCGGTGGTCGCGACTGTTCCTAACGAGTTCGTCGGCGGCAGCGTACGTGCAGGATTCAGAACTGGCGATTGATCCTAGCAGGACTGACCACGACGGTCCGTAGTCCGTGCCACCCTAGCTCTCACCTAATCTCTATATCCCAGCGTTGTACGTTGTTGCTGTTGACCAACGATTAAGGAAGGTCAGTAGATGTGCAGCATTTGGTGATATACTTAGTGGCGAAGGTTGTGTAAATGAGAAATTGAACAT
Source organism: Strobilurus orientalis (assembly GCA_019915145.1). NCBI lineage: Eukaryota > Fungi > Basidiomycota > Agaricomycetes > Agaricales > Physalacriaceae > Strobilurus > Strobilurus orientalis. Next base: position 2,603,713 of record JAHLML010000005.1, on the reverse strand, counting down.
GCGAGCCATACGATGATTTGTGTGACCGTATTTGACGAAACAAAACTATCGGTGAAATATTTAAATCCAGGTGTACAGTGAATTGGGGACCGAATGAGTGTCTAAGCAGGTCTGTGAGAAATAGTCATACCATGAATTGGCCTGAAGTATTTGACAAACGCGCCGTACATCCCAAATGCCTTGGACGGAGTTACACGATAAGTTCGCCCCGGGATCTCCGACGAAATCCTATCCCGGGGTGGGGGTGGAGCCGGGGTGGGACCCGGGCTGGGCCAGATCTCTCTGCCACCGGCTACTTGAACTGTCTCAAATACAAATTTCTGACCTAGTCGTAATGCGTGTCGACATCAATAATGTGCTCAGTCAGCTACAATGACCCAGAACGAGATGAATCCTTGAATGCAAAGCACTGGCATGACAGCGAGAAGGGTGTATAGGGTGCAAAGCTGTGGTTATGATTCTAATGGTACAAATGTGAGTATCCTTCTCCGCGTGATGATACTGTACAGCAATATTATGATATAGGAATTATGATGCGATGTAATGGATAGATGTCCGATGGGTGAGTAAATGCAATGCAAGCCTAAGATGGGCAGTCGATGATACTGAGCCGAACGAACAGTGTGGAGAACAGATATTGGCACATCTGGGCGTCATGAAGTGGGAGGTGGCGGAAGCCTATAGCAAACTCAATAAGCACACCTCCCGGAAAAGGCAGACCACAAACTTACCGTGCTGGAGTGAACCTAGCGACGCACAGAAGACCGCCAGCGGCTCTTCGTCTTCCTGTCCGCCCTGCTTGACAACAAAGCGCACAAAAATCAGTTCCTTCATGCCGCCTACACAGTCAAACGGGATCCGCAGCTTCTCCTCCCACACAGGGTTGAAGCCATTGTTCTTGACTACACTCGTTCGGTACGTGAGGGTCCGCGCATTTGTGGGCGGTGTACCATTGGCCGATGGAGGCGAAGAACCGTCTTCTTGGTGTGTCCAATCAGGTACATGCACGGAGACCTCCACGTACGGATCCACCGTGCCTTTCTCGATGATCTCGCGCCCACTGGCATCCTTTGGTCTAGGAAGCTGCTGCGCTGATATCACAGATATGTCCAAGTAGTGCTGTGTCCTTCGTGCGAGAAATTCCTTCTGGGCTAGGCGCAAGGCCATCGGCTTGAGGACGTATCCCGATCGGCCATTGCGTTGGAACATGGCGTGGTTGATCATGTACCCAAGATCTAGACGAAACAGTGAGCTCACAAAACTTGAGAGTGGGGATGAAGGCGAGATAGCCGAACTCACCGAAGGTTTGCCAGTTGAGCGCCACCAGTTGCGCTCCAGCACTCCAATACCGGTGAGGTTCGTAATTCGAGGAACTGAGTCTCATTCCCTTGGGATATATCCTGACAAGATGGTCCCGCGTATGCTTAATCAAGTCCATCATGGCCCCAGTTCTGATCATCTTGTTCATGGATTTCTCTGAAAGCGAGAACATATGCACCGGTGCATACTCCTCTTTCTTGTTGATACCGCGGCATTTGACACCGACAGTATACACAAGGAGATTAAGGAGTTTGGCGGACATCTTGACCTTGAGCTCTGGCGGAGAGGGCACTGGTCCGGCGGGGAAGAGGGGAGAGAATGGCGAGCTACCAAAGGTAACGGATGAAGATCGCTGATGTCTTGATGAGAAAAATTGCTTCGGCGGGGAACGAGGATTGGGCAAGGATGCGGCAGTGGGTAATGACATTGGAGGTGATCCTGTAGCCTTACCACGACTGCGAACACGCTGAATCACAACGCTCTTCGCGCGCTGGAACCCCTGGCTCAGATCTGTGAACAATGTCATTATCTGGTACTCGATACAATGGTGGTCGCCATTACCTCTGACGGTGTCTGATTGCCGCCGCCGTGGTCTCCGCCAGTCATCTTCGGAATCCGAAGTAGAAGACGCAGAGACATCACAGACGAGCTCGTCTGAGGTCTCACTGCGGGAGATGTACAGATTCTTGGTCTGAAAGTCGCGTCACATCACTACGGCATGAACAGACATAACAAATCGTGCCTTGAGTAGAATCTTTCCCCTGAGCTCCTCCGGACTGGGCAGCACCTTAATTTCCACAGGAATATCATCCGTTCGTTGAACCAGAGCGTCGCCAAAGACCTCGATCATAATCTCGGCTATCTTGTCTTGTTGCTCTAGCCCACAGTGTATTTCTGCCGAAATAATGATGGGGTATGAAGAAGCAACAAAGCCGTATTTCATGATCGCCTCGCAGACTTCTCGTAAGGAAACCTTGGACGTGAAGGTTTTCCCGTGAAAGATCATTGGCTCCTCATCACCATCGAAGATGTCCACTAGAAAGGTCATTTACACGCAGTCAAGCATGGAGAGGTCATGCACACCTTCGACACTCCGACAACTGTGTAATAATGCACGGATGTAACCCTCAATCGTGCTGGCGCCAACAAGTTGGTGACCCACAAGGTAGGTGTTATGAGATGACGAGATATAGTAGTCGCATAAAGGTCGGTTCATGTCCTGGGTAACCTTGTGGTCTTGGGCAGCAAGCGGTGGATTGTCGTTGGATGTTAAGAAGGTCGTGAAGGATTTCCGGGACATGACAGGGACGGCGGCGGACTCGAGGTCAGGCGAAGCGTCAGTGTCAGCTCCAGATGATTTCGACGCAGTAGTGACATATTTGGAGAATATAGTCTGGAGTTCGTCGAGAGAATGTGTCGACCTCTGTTTATCCTTCATGAACCTCTCAAAGGCGGAGAAATCGAACCCTTGTGTAGTCTGGTATTTCTTGAACAGCCTGTCAACTTCAGGGCGCGATTTGAGCAATTTGACGAAAGCTCGGAAGTCTTGGAAGTCCAAGTAGTCTCGATCCTGCACGTCCGCTTGCTATCCGGAGGTCAACCAATGAGACAGAATGGGCCATGAAGAGCGCACCTTGAACAGCCTGTAGAGATCCTCCGTTCCAGTATTGATGTTCAGACGCTTGCAGAGCTTTGAAACCTCATCGAACACGAGCTTTTGGTCGCTCTCCTCGTCAGCGTTCTTCCAGTAGTGCTTTTCCCACATTGCCTGCCGCATCTCGACGTTGCCCAGTCCCTTCATGAGCTCCTGCCGGATGGTGTGTAGCCTGCGTAGGGTGGTATTCCACATATGAAACACGTCCTTGGTCTCCGCCACGACGTGGAGCGTCTTGTAGCTGCCATCAAGTATGTAGATGATAGTGAGCCACCGTTCCTCGTAGTCGGTCGCAAGCTGGAACTGCTGGCGGTAGTAACGCGCATCCTGGCCCGACCGAATCTCCTGGATGGTCTCAATGGGTACTAAAGCATGCCACGTTGAGTGGCATGTAGGGAGAGTGTGCTGTGGAACTCACTGATTCTGTGCGACTTGCCCTCCCAGACTATCTGTCCCTGATCCGCATCGAGTCGGAACACGACTTTCTTGTGCTTCTTGTTCGTCACCTTGGTGAGCGACGTTCCCGACTGTAGCGCTGCCGGAACGTGGACCTCGGCGGCGTTGGGGGTGCTCGCCCTGGTCGTTGGCGGCTCGTCGGCGCTGTGCGCGTGAGCGGGCCGTGGGCGCGCGTTGCTTTGGAAGGCGCTCGTGGCTGAGAAGGAGCGCGAACGGACAATGTTGTTGAATTTGCGGCGTATGGATGCACTGAGACCGTAGGACCGCTTTCTGGACTTGGGCTCGAAGATAAGCTCGTCGCTGATAGGCTGTCCATTGCTGCCAATAACGCCGACCGCCCGTCGTAGCAGTTTTGGGCCGTCAGACATGGCTGGACTTAAGAGAAAGGCATTGGCGCCTCCGATGGAGAGCAAATAAGGGCCTTGATTGGGGTAAGGGTCGAAATGGCTTGGTATGTGTATCTGCTGACGTTGTTATGATGACTCATTGATCGCGGGTCGACGAACAGCTTTGCTCTGCTGTACGTACCGCGATATTCTTCGTTACAGCCTCACAGCGTGTCTTTGCTTCGGGCGCTCCGTGAGTGAGTGCAGGGAGTGACCTTGAACAGCCTTGAACCACTCAGGCCAGGGTTAAGATAAGCATATACTCACTATCTCACCAACAAACGTAGTTAACAATTACTACAAGTACCTATGTAGATGACAGCTGTACAAGAGATAGTCATTTTTTGACCAGGTCTTCACCCAAGAAGTTCCTTAGGATTCAACTCCATTTTCCTGCCAATGGACACCGGACGCGCGCCCAGACAGCCTGAGGCACCGACCTGACACTCAGCGCAATACAACGATGGCCGGGAAAATCACCAGCGGATAAGTAGACGGATACTTTGGGCCCTGAATCATGAAAGCTTGACCAAAGTGTGCCTCCCATTGAGTCTCGATTGTTGAACTTCACTCAAGCTCGGAGTCTTGTGATCCCGAGTATCCGTTTGCAGTGCAGAAGTCACAGAGTCCTTGGCTTACCTTACCTCGCTTCAAAATCACTATTCAATGCAATCCGATCAAGAAGGGTATGACCGAGGGCTCGGGTTCGTCGGCACTTGGAAAGAGTATGCTTGTTTCTGCTGAAGCCCATACGTCCAGGAGTCTGCGGTGACTATTGAGGCACCTACCATGAATCATCCGTCCACTGGCACACCATTCGAAGGCCTGTTCAAAAACCGCTATTCTTCTCAGCGCCCACGTTAACAAGAGGTTGCAGTCCTTCAGTTGACAGTCAAGCTCAACTCTTCCCGCTGGAGTTTCGTCTCCTCTTGCAGCAGTTTGTGATTGTATGCTGAGGCTAGTGCTCAAGCCATCTCATTTGAGCGCTAGCCATATAGAATATAATGACATCGCGCGCGTATAAGGGAGAGATTGATCAGGGAAGTCTCGATAGAGGTGGTCGATAATTCGTGTTACGCTTCTCGCTTCTTGTTCAGCTGCGGCGAGAGTTTTTCAATCAAACGAGAGATATTATCCTGCCACAGACTTAGATCTGAGAAAGAATAAGAGCTCATAAACATCACCGCCGATACTACTCCGAGATGGGAAGAGTGTCAAGCCAAGATCTCCAGACTTTGCGCTATCATTGCCGTCCGATGAGAGCTGACGGCCTGCGCCACATAAGGTAAACAGGCATCACTTTCACTTACCTAACGAGCTTGCGTAAGTAATCATTCTGTGCGCGCAAAATAGCTGGAAAATTCGTCCTGTAAATCGCTGGATGCATTTCTTCGCCTTTCAAGACCATGAACCATAGCTGAATCAAGATCTATGCTCGTGTTGAATACCTAGGAATCTCCTCGATTGAAGACAGAAGGAGAGGATCTACCTCGGGATGCCAGTTGGAGATCAATAACGAGTGCGATTGACCAAAGTCTCGCGTCAATGGACGCGTGTATTCGTTGTTACAAGCCCTCGGGAAGATGGCGCAGCGTGGGCTGAGCCGTCAGCTACAAAATTAAGTAAATAAGCCGCCAATAATACCTGCTCAGGGAGATTTGCGTACTGTATATCTTCAGCAGAAAATGAGAGGGCAGTATAATACTGTCAGATAACGCGTCTTTGTAGGCCAAGGCAGACGCCAGTCTATCCTAGAGTCAACAAAGGGCTAGAACAAGCAAATCTGATAGCAAACGATCCCGGGAAAGGGGTGGCTACTGGCATGGATGATGGCGGTCGAGGAGGTCGTGGACTGCGGGCTTCGGACCGAAAGCCGTCTGTCATGGTGCCTGACTGCATGTGACCGTAGACGCGTTTTGTGCCCTGACTTCAGTGACTACGATGTCCGTTGATTCTTGTGTACACAGGTAGGCGACCTCCTCTTCCTTCTCCTCACTTCCGACCAAAAAATTGACAACTTCGAATGAAGACTACAACTGCTTCATCCCGGCCTGTTGCCTTTCCTTTCGTGTCAAGGAAATTGGGCGATGCTCGTCGTGCATCCGGGTCTTTCGCGTCGTCGCCGACGTCGGCGGGTTTCGAGACGGTCATAAGGCCTGCAGGCTCGAGGATACCAGCTGCGTCTAGCTCCAAGGTGCGTTCTTTGGTGCAACCACTGCTCTGGCTAAAATTATTGTCCACTGTGTCCATAGCCCAATGGGAAGCACTCGAGGTCGGAAATTGACGAAAACGAGCACCCTCGGCTGCAGAAAAGGAAGATTGATAATACACCACCACCCATGCTTGCTCAGACCACCTCTCTGTACCACGGCTTGCATCTCCCCAGCTCGTCTGACTGGAAATCTTCGTCGTCAACCGCACACACAGATTTTCCCCCACGTACTTCTAATGCCGTGTCTCGAAATGGTTCATCATCACCGCTCAAGTCCTTTGGCGGCTCGCATACCCGCTTGCCGCCATCGTCCCCGCCGACATGCGACAGGGAGATATCGCCTTGTGGATCTCCTCTGAAGCCAATATCCTGGCTTCGTGGAGCGACAATGTCATCCCCACCCTCGACGAAGAGGACAGTGGACCTACCACCCTCGTCTCCGTCTCCTCAAACTGACAAAGTCCGTTCAACCTCTCCTGCGAAGGCCATGGTACCAATGTTCCGCGAAACCCGATCTCCCTCTTCGAGAAATATCGGCTGGGCCATCCCAGCGGAGAGGGCACCTGGGAATGACTTGTCTTCAGAGTCCGCGCATAGTTCACCACGAAAGACCCCCTCCGCTTCGAAAGAGTCTACGCCTGTTCAGACAAGCTTGTCACTATCGTCGTCGCCTCCCTTTTCGAGCTCCAGTCCTCTCCCTACTCTCGTGGACGATGAGGGATCTTCCAGTGGCCCTGACACTGAAAGTGACGACGAAGTCGACCAGTTGGATCCAGATCAATATCCAGACGTTTCGGCGCCAGCTATAGCGGTACTTCTCCTAGAGTCGTCCATTGCGCATATCCCAGTACGCGTGAAACCAGCATGGAAGAGGTCTAGTAAGTCTAAGCAGGTATCATTCGCCTCCCTTGACGACGAGGAAAAGGATTGGAGTTTGCCCAAAAAGTCCTCGGAGCAAATTGTGTGTGTTCTTACTTATCGTCCTTGAGACTCGTATCACTCATGGTCTCTTTTCAGCTTCGCGTATCTCAATCTGCCGATGTAGACGCCTCTACAATCAGAGTGGATTCTCCCACTTCTATTGACCCTCTGAGCATTGATATGGAGATTGCCCGTGGATGCCGGAGAATGGGACGGAAGGCCCGTAATGTGCTCAAGCAGTCACGGCTTTCTACGCCGCCTCCTCCGAGGCCGATGCTATCTCGGGCGCAATCCGACAGTCAGGCAGCATACGTGCGACCGTATTTGCCACGTAATTTATCCGCACCTGTGGCGAGGAGCGTACCTGTTCTTGAGGCAATGCCGCCTGTCGCCCAAACATCGATTGTCCTACCAGGAACTTCAATCTTACAATCCAAAAAGTCATCCGTGCGCGAAGCAACCCCATCTCATATCCAGATACCCAACTGCCTACCGGGCTCTAACCGACGATACCCGCCTCATTCCACCTCCAACGACATCATGAACACCCAGTCCTTGGGAGTGGGTCCAGTCCAACCGCGTACCAACTCCATGATTCAGCCCGTTCAATGGACCGCACAATTTGTAATGGACAATGATCATTATCATACCACCGCGGAAACTATCTATCGAGCACAACATTCCACTCTGCTACCGACTGAATCTCACTTCGAGCGAACCTCTACTGCTGGCCCCAGCCATGATGCCTCTCTACCTCGGAGAAGACCCCTCCCGATGTCAATACCTAGTATGTTGAACGCCACATCACCCAGTTCAGTGCCAATATTACCGACGTGGTGGTCACCATCCGCATTCAGTGCAACAGGATATTTCATCGACGTTGATGATTGTTGAGGAAACTTGGGACTTTGTCGTTTACTACCTTAAGAATGTACATAGCTATCGTTACTTGCTTGATAATCGGATACAACAGTTGGATTCAATTCGAACGAGATACAAGTACATTTATTGGGACTGCAAACGTCACGCACACCACATTTTCAGGACTTTGAGGTCAAATGGCCAGGACTGGGTAGGAAAGGGGAAGGGGATTGTGATGATCTAGGCGAGCGGGAGCACTTCGACAGGAAATACGAGGTGAGTAGAGGAGAAATGAGAGGAGAAATATATTTCACCTTCACCCGATGATGATGTTGGCCCTGAGGTCGTTACCGTCAGCAGCACTGAACTGGACAGCAATGTTCCTGCCCTTGACGTTGTTGACATTGTAGTTCTGCAGCTGGTTCTCCCTCGCCTGCTCGCGCTCGCGAACGCTGTAGTATTCGGGGTGGACGGACAGAGCGGTCTGGCTGTTGGAGAGGTTCGTGACGACGTCGCACCAGCGCTTGTTGTTGTGAACTCCGAGGGTGATGAGGAACGCCTCGCCAGTGTCAGCGACGAAGCGGAGGGAGCCAGAGGTTCCGCTGCCGCCCATCTGGAGGACGAGCTCGTCGTTCAGCTCGGACTCGCCCCAGGTGCCGCCGTTAGCGTAGTTCATCACCGTCTTCTCGACGATGCGGAAGAACGCGTTCGGGTTCTGCTGGAAGACGCGGACGGTAATTTTGTAGGACATGCTGGCGAGGACGTGAGTGGTGAGGAGAGGGAGACGGTTAGGGGAGGACGAACGTGGTGTTCTGGCTTGAAGGTATGAGAGATGCGAAGAAGGACTGCAGATTGATTCGCTTGGAGAATCACCGTGCTTTTCCAACAGCTTTTATATGCACTGTGGCTCAGATCTTTCGAGGGAAGCCGTATCATCTGTCCTGGACATCGTTCAAGTCGGTTGTCATCTTCATCCCCGCCATAGGTCATGCGGTGTACGATTGTCCAGCAAACTGTTATCAGATCATTTTGAGGAAGCAGAGGTCGACATCGTGAGGATACGCCGCCCTTGGTCCTCAGCTTCGTAGCATGGACTAAGCTTCGAGGGTTGTTTCTTCGTGTTCAGTGCGCAAAGTCCCGAGCCACCTGATGTCGACAGGAGATAACGGAGGGCCAAAGAACAACTTGCGCATGCTCGAAGAGCGGCCAGGAGCCAAAGGGATATATGGATCTGGGTCTCGGTCTCTGTCAGATGAAATATGGTGAGAGGCGGTCTCACAGGAAGCGCCGCTTAGACTCTAAGAATCGCGCAAGTGACGCGCTGCTCGGACATCCGAGGGTTCCTCACGCGTCGCAATCACACGATAGGGCGTGCTGAAGCCGCCGTCCGGGAAAGTAGCCCAGCCAAGATACAAAGCACCGAGCATGTCTTTTCGAATCGTGAGTAGCAGTGAGCTGAGTGTTCCTTCGTACTGCATAGGAAGACTCGGAAATTCGACCATTGAGAATCTAAGATCAATGATTCCAAGAATATAAGAGCATGGAGGATGCCGTCGAATCCTCTGACCGACAACATTAGAGTTGATACACATGTGGAGTATGTAGTGGAGAGTGCGGCTGGCAATGTTCTAGCCACTGCTGGTGATAGGTAGGAACTCAGCGTATGCTCGGGAAGTGCCGAATTACCCTTGGTCCTTACCACTATGTCAGTTTTTTTTGGCAGACAACGACGCGACGTCCTTCCCTCGTCCGCGACTCTACGGGACCATTCGCGGTGTGTATTGACTTTCGAGAGCTTTCTGAGACTCTGACCCTCGTTTTCTAGCGCCTTTCAATGTCCATGCACGAGACGCGTCTCCCCCGAATTACCCCCGCTGCACACGGTCCACCGGGCACCCGGACTTCGCCAGTCGTGTGAAGGTCCATGTACCAATACGGGCTCTTCATCTGGCTGATGGCTGTGGAGTCGACAAGGGAAGCACGAGCCCAACGAATCACTCCGACTTTTTCCATTCCTTCACGTCATTTCAGGTGGGGAAGTTTTTTCTCTTTTTCTATGTGTGTGTTAATTGTTGCTCTAAAAGATGGTCGGTCGTTAATAGGAGCGACAGCGAGTGCTTCATGGACCCATCCCACATTTCGCATCCCCTTCGTTGCTCCAAGCGATGAGAGGCGGCATTCAATATGCACGACGACCATCGGACAATTTAGAGTGAGAGTGCGCGCCCGCTCCTGTCGCTCAGCTACGCAAGACGGCTGGACGCCCTTGGTCAGTGACACTTTCTAAAGCTCGTCGGGCCGCTACTAACTTTCATCCCAGCACCCTCGCCATCATCCTTTGACTCCTCCTCACGCACCGGAGAGTATCAGTAAGTCCCTACTCTGTTTCTTTGCACCTGCACCCAGTCTATGCCTTCATGATGATACATTAACTCAGCTCACTTCGACGCTATGCGTATGAGACTAATATTCATACTCTTTATCTGATCTCTTCTCGTCTACTTTTAGTACGACTTCAATTCGAGACTGACATCCCCTTCAGTATGCCTTGTGAATTATGGAGTCAGTGTACAGGGTGCGCCTTGCCAATGTTTGCCTGGCCGTCCATGGTCCATGCATCATGAATGCCCTCAGGTAAGCTTCGTTTGCTATTGATTCGGCCCACCTTATCGTGATGTTACCATAACTCAGCTCACTTCGACGCAATGCGCATGAGACCAATTTACTAAATGTTTATAATCTGACTATTTCTCCAATCTTTTTTGGTTATATGATATCTTCCACCGTACCATTACTGACACACCTCTCTTTCCAGAGAAGACGACGGGATCCACGATAGTCCTCGCTACCGTCCAGACCCCCTGCAACGTTCGGTACCGGGTGGCTTACGACAGTCACTGTACCGCGGACCCCTTCCGTCCGAGTGACCGCCTCAAGGTGTTCTATCCATAGTCATCAGCCCGCGCGATAGCTCTGCTTGCTACTCGATCTGCACTTTTATTACTCTGCGAGTTGACTCGACACTGTCTGCCATTGTTTATAATCAGCGATGCATCTATCGGACATTTGATCAAATAAGGGATCAGAGCAGTCTCGAACAAATAGCCGCGCAACAATCAACAGATCTCGTCGGCCTGCTGTGCACAACCATTCCTCGACCTTTGACATATCACGCGGCTGTTCCAGACCGTCCCGTTAATTCTAGTCTACTGTCCAGCTACTGTCTCGAGCTCCCCACTCCGCGTATCGACCGCTACATATCGTCTGGACCTCTATGTTACTTGTATACAAAAGGCGATTTACCTACTGGCTGGCCCTTAGTGACTTTAACCCCAGCTTCCGCCTCGAACACACTCGTCATGAGCCTTCTCTCAACTTCGGCTAGCCGCGTGGCCGCACGCTCTGGCATTCGCCAGGCTCAACGCAGATCCATCTGGGTGCCACCTACCGTGCAACCCCACACAAGCACTGCTGTACGTTTGTCTCTCGATGAATGTTGCGCCCTCGTACTCACCGCCTCTGAACAGCACCTACCATTCAATTACCTGAACAAGAAGACGTTCACGTACAAATTCGTCTCTTTCCTTGGATTTGGATTCGCAGTACCGTGGGTCGCTGTCGCCTGGCAATGGTGCGTCTTGCCTTTTTTCTGGTCAAATGGAAATTTACACATCTTTCTCAGGTACAAACCTGGAGGCGTCAAGCATGTTACGAGCTCCTAGGGTTTTTCAAACCTCGGCCAAATTATCTATTCGCATCAATGTTTGTTGTAAAGTGTATCTGTAAATTCATAATCCAGTCTCATTGCGAGCCGTTGTTCGAGAAATGGATACGAGGACAGAACAGTGGAACGAAAAGAATGGAACCCTCTTTTGGGCTGAGTGCACTGCAACCTTAATCAATTGTGGCGAATAGAGGCGACCCCACGAAACATGCGTCTATGCGTCCAACCCATCTACATAGTTAAACATAATCATTCATCTTTCCTTCTTTAATCTTGTTTTGCCTTCCCAAGCGACTCTGATCTATCCGGCAACGCAGCAGCCACATCGTCTATCTTCTTGAACTGCCATGGGAAGAGTGTATCGTATAGGAATGGCCGCAGGTCGAAGCCTTTGCACGCAATCAGTCCGTTTTCTTTTCGTCGTGAGAAGTAACATACGGTTATCATCGGGGCTGTACGACTCTGCGTGATACGACGGAGTCAGCGTTGTCATCTTGTGCCGATTACGCGCGTGCTCGGTGAAGAACAGCTTCACTTTCTCCGCGATCTACAAGAGAAATCAATTGGACGTTGTGGGCAGGTGGACCATGCCGACGGACCTGCACAGGAGAGAGGAAGCTGCCCCATTCATAAACCAGTTTCGTGAACGAGCTGTAAGGGCCGCACTTCTCGACCTTGCGGAGTCGGCCAAAAACTGATAGCTCGTCGTAGGTCATGCCCATATCTGCCTCGTCGGTTTGAACGTAGTTGTGCGTGACGGGTTCGAGTTCGGCCATGGGCACGGCGGTCAGGAAGCTTCGCAAGGTGATAATAAGATTGATACTACTTGATGATGATGTGAGGACATACTTGTTGAGAAGAGGCATATCAAACTTCTTCTCGGCGTAGGCGATAAACTTCTTGAGATCTGTTTTACTTATCCCTCCGATTGGGTTGATATCAGCTGGAAGATGTGAGATGATGTTCAATGTGAGAGGAAGAGAGAACAACCAGAAGAAGTGTCATATTTGGTCAGGTAGCCGCGCAAGCTCTCTTCGACATTGGCGCTTCCTAGAACAAGTAGACCGCCTTTGGAACCTCGAACCCACGGCAAGAGCTGAGCAAACATGTATGCGAGAACCATGCGTAATCTCGCTTGGATATTCTGCAGCTCCTCATTCTCAGCCCAAGTACCACCAGGATCATCTCCAGGTCCAGCATTCCGATTGGAGAACCGCGGAACCCTATTCGTGACCACAGTAAATAGCGTACGGACGGCAATCACCACAGTGTCCATATTCAAGTCGATGTGATAGCTGCCAATCACCTCCGAAAGCTCCTGAGCGCGCGAGCGCGTATCAACGCTGGAGTGCTCCGTGCCCATAAAACAAGTGTGGAAGATCCTGTTGCAGAACTCCCGAGGATCAACGGGTACGTATTCCATGTCCGGCGCGAGACCTGCGATGCGGCGCGCGTCTGCAATGACCTGCTTGTCACCGTTCCTCGCTGCTTCTGCGACCAAGCGGCACATAGAGAAGACTATCACAGCAGTGGCGCAACTGTCGATACCTCCACTTAGGGGAACAAAGTACCCATTGGCACCTGAACGCCGTAGGTAGTCCCAGAGCCAGCAAGCAGGACCTAACGCAATTTCCTCTTCTGGGGTGTGATACCGAACTTCAATGCTGCCCTCTGGGACGCCTTGGAACATGCTAGAAGACAGAGAGAAGCCGACTTCTACGCGGTGGTACCTCTCCGCGGATGCCGCCTGCATGCTTCGGCTGCTCACTGCGCGCGCAGCACGCACGTCTTCAATGTCGACTGTGGCGGTCACAACCTCCACGTCGTTGAGCGAGAACTGAGAGCCCTGAGCGACGATTTCGCCGTTGACAGCGATCATGGCGCATCCATCGTAGTACAGTCTGTCTCCGTCGCATCCCTGTTGGTTGGCGTAGAGGTAAATGCCCCCAAGCTGATATGTATTAGATGAGAGGGAAATGGAGAGAACGAAACAGGCTTACCTTGGTGGTGGCCTCCTTGATGAGGTCGATACGGGTATGAAGCTTTCGGAGTTCGTGGTGACTGCCACTGGAGTTGGTGAAGATCTCTACGCCATCGAGGCCCATGAGGATATGTGGACTAAACATTTCGTGAGCAAATGACGCGGCTGAAAAGGGAGTACACGAGCCTGGCAGGTGTAAATAGCTCCTCGCACATCTCTACGCCAAAGCATGTATCAATTGTGCTGATAACCGCGTCTCCAAAAGGAACCTTGACTTGATGGGTCACGGCGTTGATGATTCGGGGCAGATAGTGATCCTCCCATTGTCTGTGCTTCATCCAGGGAGTAAAGTATCTCAGTTCACGGTAGTTCCCGTTGTTGGCCATCCACATCTTGGGTCGTATGAGGACAATCTTGCGGTCGTGGATGATCACGCGACAGTTGTAGATGACATTCTTGTGCATGACTGGCCTGCCGGATGTTCATGATGTGTGTAGATGAAAATTATAGAGATTGCGTACATTCCGATGTCACAGACGATGCCTTTGGCTTCTTCTGATGCAAGGATTTTGGCGAGGACCTCCCATGAATGAAGAACGGTGTCGCCTAAGATGTTTCAGCGGCGGCAACTGGCAATGTGAACGGGGTATGAAGTACCTTCTAAGAAGTGATCCAAGCATCCGTATCCACTGCGTACGCGTTAGATATGATGACAACAGGAGGCTTACTTGGACGCTCACGGTATCTCCAGTTCGGGTCCAACGCGCAACGTTGCACCCTTACTCTTTGCGATGGCAATACTTTCAAGGATTCGTTCAAAGTTTCCCTTGAGAGGTTGTGTGAGAAAAGAGTGCTACAAACACCTTTATTTGATGCTTACTTGAAAGTCCAGAGCCCACTGATTGAGCGAGCTAGAATAAGATGATGACTCGGATGCTTTGTGCGTTGAGGGGAAGCAATACGGACCAGCTGTGTGGAATTTAGCAGAAGTCCGTTAGTTATAGGAGAAACGTACGTGGCCAACGTGATGAGGTGTTTCATTTCTTTCGACTTAAGAGGGAAGGGAGAGTGCAACCAAAGTGCAACTGTGGGGCAACTGTGATTACTACCGATCAATCGATCCATTGCCATTGCCATTGGCGCCCGATTCAAGTATTGACGTCGACACTTCTATCGTACTCACTCATTTCTTTATGTAAAGTCGTGGAGTTTTGCAGGATGCTGAATCTTATTTAGATCAACAGATGTATGGATGTATGGATGAAATCAAAACCTGATTTTGAAGAGCCTGTGCAAGCGATGCCAGACGGTGCCGATAAAGACCTCACTGCACTCTCAATCAATTGTGGCGAGTTGATAGGAACTTCAAAGCATGCCTCTATATGTTCGACCCATCTACATAGTTAGACATAATTCATTCTTTTTTCCTTCTTCAATCTTGTTTTGCCTTGCCAAGCGACTCTGATCTGTCCGGCAACGCAGCAGCCACATCGTCTATCTTCTTGAACTGCCATGGGAAGAGTGTATTGTATAGGAATGGCCGCAGGTCGAAGCCTTTGCACGCAATCAGTCCGTTTTCTTTTCGTCGTGAGAAGTAACATACGGTTATCATCGGGGCTGTACGACTCTGCGTGATACGACGGAGTCAGCGTTGTCATCTTGTGCCGATTACGCGCGTGCTGGGTGAAGAACAGCTTCACTTTCTCCGCAATCTACAAGCGAAATCAATCGGACATTGTGGGCAGGTGGACCGTGCCAACGGACCTGCACAGGAGAGAGGAAACTGCCCCATTCATGAACCAGTTTCGTGAACGTGCTGTAAGGGCCGCACTTCTCGACCTTGCGGAGTCGGCCAAAGACTGATAGCTCGTCGTAGGTCATGCCCATATCTGCCTCGTCAGATTGGACGTAGTTGTGTGTGATGGGTTCCAGCTCGGCAGTGGGTACGGCGGTAAGGAACCTTCAAAGTAGAAAGATCAGATTGACACTACTTAATGATGGCGTCGGAACGTACTTGTTGAGGACAGGCATGTCAAACTTCTTCTCCGCATAGGCGATAAACTTCTTGAGATCGGTTTTACTAATCCCCCCAATTGGGTTGATATCAGCTGCAAAATGTGAGGCCATGTTCAGTGTGAGAGAGAAAGGGATACCAACCAGAAGAACAGTCATATTTGGTCAGGTAGCCACGCAGACTCTCGTCGACATTGGCGCTTCCTAGAACAAGTAGACCGCCTGTGGAACCTCGAGCCCAAGGCAAGAGCTGAGCAAACATGTATGCGAGAACCATACGCAGTCTCGCTTGGATGTTCTGCAGCGCCTGGTTCTCAGCCCAAGTACCACCAGGGTCATCTCCCGGTCCAGCATTGCGATTAGAGAACCGCGGAACCCTGTTCGTGACCACAGCAAATAGCGTACGAACGGCAGTGACCACAGTGTCCATGTTCAAGTCGATGTGATAACTGCCGATGACCTCCGAAAGCTCTTTGGCGCGTGAGCGCGTATCAACGCTGGAGTGCTCCGTGCCCATGAAACACGAATGGAATATCCTGTTGCAGAACTCCCGAGGGTCGACGGGGACGTATTCCGTGTCCGGCGCGAGACCTGCGATGCGGCGCGCGTCTGCGATGACTAGCTTGTCACCGTTTCTCGCAGCTTCCGCAACCAACCGGCACATGGAGAAGACTATCACAGCGGTGGCGCAACTGTCGATACCTCCACTGAGCGGGACAAAGTACCCATTGGCGCCAGAACGACGCAGGTAGTCCCAGAGCCAGCAAGCAGGACCTAACGCAATTTCCTCCTCTGGGGTGTGATACCGAACTTCGTTTTGTATTCCCTTCTGTGAGAAGCCTGCAATGCTACCCTCTGGGACGCCTTGAAACTTTCCAGGAGACAGAGAGAAGTCGATTTCTACACGGTGGTACCTCTCCGCGGATGCCGCCTGCATGCTTCGGCTGCTCACTGCACGCGCAGCACGCACGTCCTCGATGTCGACTGTGGCAGTCACAACCTCCACGTCGTTTAGCGAGAATTGAGAGCCCTGAGCGACGATATCGCCGTTGACAGCGATCATGGCGCATCCGTCGTAGTACAGTCTGTCTCCGTCGCATCCCTGTTGGTTGGCGTAGAGGTAAATGCCCCCAAGCTGATATGTATTAGATGATTAGATGAGAGGGAAATGGAGAGAACGAAACAGGCTTACCTTGGTGGTGGCCTCCTTGATGAGGTCGATACGGGTGTGAAGCTTTCGGAGTTCGTGGTGGCTGCCACTGGAGTTGGTGAAGATCTCTACGCCGTCAAGGCCCATAAGGATATGCGGACTACGCATTTCGTGAGGAAATTGCGAGGCCGGACAAAGGGTAAACAAACCTGGCAGGTGTAAATAGTTCCTCGCACATCTCTACGCCAAAACATGTATCGATTGTGCTGATAACCGCGTCTCCAAAAGGAACCTTGACTTGATGGGTCACGGCGTTAATGATTCGTGGCAGATAGTGATCCTCCCATTGTCTGTGCTTCATCCAGGGTGTGAAATATCTCAGTTCACGGTAGTTCCCATTGTTGGCCATCCACATCTTGGGTCGTATGAGGACAATCTTGCGGTCGTGGATGATCACGCGACAGTTGTAGATGACATTCTTGTGCATGACTGGCCTGTTGGATGTTCATGACGTGTATAAATGAATAATATAGAGGTTGCGTACATTCCAATGTCACATACGATGCCTTGGGCTTCTTCCGAGGCAAGGATCTTGGCGAGGACCTCCCATGAATGAAGCACGGTGTCGCCTAAGATTGTTCAGCGGCGGCCACTGGCAATGTGAACGGGGTATGAAGTACCTTCCAAGAAGTGATCCAAGCATCCGTATCCACTGCGTACGAGTTAGATATGATTGCAGGAGGCCTGCTCTGACGCTCACGGTATCTCCAGCTCGGGTCCAACGCGCAGCGTTGCACCCTTACTCTTTGCGATGGCAATACTCTCAAGGATTCGTTCAAAGTTTCCCTTGAGAGGTTATGTGAGAAAAGAGTGCTACAAACACCTCTATTTGATGCTTACTTGGAAGTCCAGAGCCCACTGATTGAGCGAGCTAGAATGAGATGATGACTCGGATGCTTTGTGCTTTGAGGGGAAGCGATACGGACCAGCTGTGGGGGATTTAGTAGAGTTCCGTCAAGTGAAAGGTAAACGTACGTAGCCAACGTAATGAGGTGTCCCATCTTCTCGAGATGGAAGACGGAGGAGAGAGTGCAACTGTGATTAGAGCGCGGATCTCGGTCCGATAGGCTTGGTCAGTGACACCGCCACCCTTAGGGTCGGAAATCTCTCTCTTCCCAAAGCACATCGCGGGGTTTCCTATTCGAGCTCGCTGCTGGCGACGACGAGGACGACCTTATTCGACCAGGTCCACCCACATTCACTGGACGCTGGACGGTCTGCACAGCCGCATGCCCATCGCGTTCGACCGACGTGTACATGTTCAATTTCATCCTACCGGAGGACCGGTCAGTGTGATTGGCCTGTCGCGCCCTGCTCCCAGCCGCTCATACTCGCAGAAATCAACGTTCCCAGCCGCCAGATAAAACCAGAACAGTCGTTGCGGAACAATGTCGACCCACAACGAACCCGACACTGCCGTACGTGTCACCGTTGCTCCGTCGCAATCCTCGTACTTTGCGGGCGAACCCTTCACGGTGAAGGTTACCTTCACGAATACGCGTTCACCGGAGAGCTCCGCTGCTGCCGCTTCCCAGAGGTCGCTGTCCCATACACATAAGCGGGGCGCCCATTCAATCAGCTCTGCGCCAATTGCCAAACCACCGACGTCGCCCGGTACGCCGAGGACACCATCTATTCCGGCACCGACGCGTCAGCGAAGCTTGGACCAGCTGCCTATGCGTCGCGGCCTTATAGGGCATGGATTGGGACCCAAGGGCAGCGACACCCTCCCGGAACTCATCGAACAGAGGCGGAACAGGCTGCTGGCAAAATCCCTCTCCGTCTCGATCTCACCCAATGAGCTGGTTGATGATTTTGGAAACGTCCCTCAATCTGCGCCCTATTCCCAGCAATCGCATCTTTCGCGTATGTTCCTGTATTCGCACTCGCTGATTTCTCGTCGTAACTCGTTGTCCAGATCCCACGTTTCCCAAAGTTTCGTCGCCGCTTAGCCGATCCGACACCTTACCGCTGTCAGCAGATCACCCCCATGCGCGCAAAGACTCTCTCCTCGATGGTCAACTTAACCTACACGAGATTGCATCTCCCACTAGCGCGACAAGCACTCTCATGTCGCCAGTTTCATCAACGTCAACGTTCTCCTTGGTTCTCGATCCAATATCAGAGTCCTCGAGTTCGAACACGGTGTATGGTTCCACCCCAGGCCCACCATCCTCTTCTCATCTCCCTTACAATGCTGTCAACGCCTACCTGACCTCACAGCGACCCCGAAGACAGCCGACTCAACTTGGTCTTGGCCAACCCCCTGCCGAATCTCGGTTAGCTGTCCCTCCAAGAACCGCTTTCTCTTCCACCTTCCCTCAGTCCAGTGCTGAAGTCATACTCTATTCTTACGCCCAAATAACGGGAACACTGACTATCATGTCTACACCAACTTCTCTTGAGCATACGCAAGCCTTGGGGCACTTGCGATCATCTCTCAAGCGTACCTCAATCGGAGGTGGGAGCATGGACATAACATCTTCTCTCCAACGCCCTCCACCGAGACGTAGCCACAGCCGTTCATCCTCGATCTCATCCGGCCTACTCTCTCTACTCTCCCCTTCACCGTCACAACCCCAATTTCCCGGCGCCTTTCCCACTCCACGGACACCTTCCTCCTCGGCCCCATTCTCCTCCCCGTCCTCGTCCTCGTTTGCGAGTCGAATGAGATATGGCTCACCGGAAGAAGTCGATCCCGATACGCCTCTACCAACTTTCCAAATACAACCTGTTATGTTAGCTGTGGATATGACCTTAATGGCTGGCGAGTCAAAAACCTGTCTGTATATTTTTAATGAAGGCTGTCATTTGTCTCACCTCCGCTCATCTCAGATACATACCAGGTCCCTCTACCAGCAAATTTACCCCCGACATTCCGAGGTCGATCGTTCAAGTTCTCGTATGAACTGGTCGTTGGTACATGTCGTGCCGGAAGTAGCATGACCAACAGTTCGAGTCAGGTCATGAAGGTTCCAATCAGAATCTACAATAACGTTGCTGGTAAACCTGGACTCCTAGTTCACATTCACTGGCGCTGAACTGTTGTGTATAGTTGGTCGGCCACCGAGACCTTACGACCTGATGTGGCCTGCAAAGAACCGGATCGACATCAAGGGAACGGTTGTCGATGACACGCCCGAGAGCTCACAAAAAACGGCGAAAACAGGCCCAGGGGCACTAGAGGACGTGAAAGGTTACGCTCAGCGTCTCGTTGGAACTATACCAGACTCAACCACTGACGGTGTCAAGATCAAAATACCGGCAGAGATGGTCGATGCAGTGGATCGGGAGTGGCGGCGACGCCATTCTTCGGTCAGTCACGGAGAGGACGAGCTTGGTGCTGATGGGTTGAGTGGATGTAGGGAGGCAGTCGAGATACTGACACGGAATCCCAAGAAAGCATCCTTCGATGTTAACAAGGACGGCGTGAAGGTTGCTGTGTTGACATTTACAAAGTCGGCGTACAGGCTGGGAGAGACGATCCTGGGAGTCGTAGAGATCAACAACCGGACGAGTCGCTCTAGAGTTCTACAGGTAAGGAGTTTGGAGCTTGTCGATCATCATCGACTAATCGCTGCTTCTAGATGTCCGCGATGCTGGAAACACAGGAACTCCTCCCATCATCAATATCTTCACAGACCAACTCACGCCAGTTGCGAAGAGTACACGCAGAGCACCATTCCTCGTTCACATTATCGATGCTGCGCACGAACTTCACTCTTGACATCCCCTCCGACGGAAGCCCTGCCTTCCAAGTCTCCGTCGGCGACGATCCCTCTTGTAAGCCCGGAGGTCTCGAGTGGAAAGTGCGCATGTGCCTCCTCGTGTCCGTGGCCGCTGAGTCTTCCCGCTCTGGCACTGAGGGTGTTAGGCTGAAGAGCATGGTCCGGGATGGGCCTGCTGGCGAATGGGGTGCGTCGTGGCGGGCCACTCAGAGCGTAGCGCCTACGGAGAAGCCCGAGGTGACATCCCCACCAACGCAGGGATGGGCGTCGTATTTCGCCTCATCCATCCTGGGTACGGGAGACAGACAGTACCACGACGGAGACGAAATGGAGCCCGATGTTGTCGATGGCGTCAAGCCGGACCCTGCTGGAGGGGTTGGTGTGGGGGTTGATTTTGGTGGCGGCGAACACGGGTGGAAGGATGTTAGAGTGGAGACTGTCGAGTGTGAGATTCCGATCAAGGTGTGGCCTGGAAATACGGCGTTCAAGGCCTCGGATGTGGTGTTCACTGTCTAATCTTGTGAGTTGTGATTGTTATACATATGGTGGAGGACTCTGTTTATTTATATGCATTAACTTATTGTGGATCCCTGTGTTATGTTGTGTACATGTTTGATCTCACGTTTTCGTAATCTCGTCTTTGCACTGAAATCCGCACCATTGTCAGATACCAGGCAAGACACAATTTTTTCGGTCGTGCACTGAGAATTCAGATGGTTGTGGAGCAATGTTCTTCGAACTTTGTGGGAATGATGTCAAACTAGCATATAATTAATACCCTCTATGTGCAACGCAGGAGCCAACATCATGTCCAGCAAAGATTCATACGTCGCAAGCATATGATTCCGCTCCTCGAGATCTAGCGCATTGACCTTTCCTCATATCTCTCAACAGCTTGGGTCTTCACGAGGTGAAGATTGCGCCGGTTCGTTCTTCAGGATCCATTACGCTCAATCAGAAGGTTGCTGGACGGTTGAGATACGCGCGACATGATGGCGGCAGTCATGAGGTCTGAATCAATCGAAACCTCCTGCAAGCGACGGCCCTTCACGGATGCGAGGGTGATCAAAGAAGTTTGGGACTCGCAAAGTACTCCGAGTCTTTGAGGAATAATCGTCCCGACATTGCGAACACATCAGTGAGTCCCGGAAGGTCCCGGAGCGACCTAGATGGAGCAACCAATAACGAGCCTGCTGTGAGCCTGCATGCATGGAATAAAGCACAATGTTCAGAGTCTCAATGTGTGAGGTAATAATTGAGGAAGCGTTCCAACTTCCATGTAAAGACAGGTAAGTAGCATGCCATGTCCCCAATCAAAACTTTTGATGTGGCGCTGGACAGACTCTGAACCTGATCATATAGTGCGATTCCGCCCATCCTCCGCCAGCCCTAGATGAGATTCCCCTAATACTAACGCAGAATGATCACCAAGAAATCCAATACAGTTGAGTACAATGGGGGATCTCCGTATGGCATGGTTTGGCAGAGCAAATAAAGACTTGGCTTCTTCCCTGTGTTCCCCTCTCGCGCCCAATGTCTGCCCACCATCCGAATTTGCCGACTGAGATATGGCTCATCATCTTCCGCTATGCTTGCGTCGACGGCGGCACTACCGGATGCGCCATATCCCTGGTGTCCAAATACTTCCACGAACTCTCGGGAGAGACCAAATTCCAAAGCGTCTCCTTCTTTGATCTAAACCAGCTGTGTGCCCTCTACAAAGCTCTTCAAAGCGCGCCCGAAGGATCAGCACAGATCCGATATCGGTCTGTGTTCGTGGACCGACCGAAGACCTCTCATCATGTTGCATGGACGAACCGTTCACTTTACGTACGTCTTCCGTGCGACATTCGCTGGACCCCATTTCTCAGTCTGATGACAGAACGACTTCATTGAAAGCTTCGACACTATCCTCCAGATGAACTCTTCTACTCTCCATACCCTCAAGATCTCACATCGCGGGTATGTCAGGGTAGAAATATTGCTCGCGCTCGAACTCCCGCACCTCGTCGAACTCTCCTTGGTCGGGGAATTTCCCATTGGCACCCCTCCACCCCTTACCCAGAATTCGCCCATCTACCGCAGGTTGCAGCAGTTACGCTTTGAAGACTTTGGAGATTACCCTTTGGACCTGTTCACGCGCATCAGGCGGCAAACGCCTGGCATAACACACTTGTACATGAAGCCACTACGTCCGTCGAGAAGACTGTACGCCGAACTGGAACAGATCCTGAGCAAACAGGACACGGACTCTCGCGAACAGGACATCTGCACAGACGATGAGAGAGACGATGTACCTGCACAATTCCCTCCAACACTTCGAAACATCGTCGTCGACACAGTCATCGACGAAAACGCGAGGATGCAGGATGTCTTTGACATGATGGCAAACCGGCTACGTGCCATATCCTCGACGACCACGCGCATAGTACTGGAAAACCCTTGTCATTGTCAGTAACCTTCATTGTTGAGTACGACGCGATTTCTCAGCGAGTTTTTTGATTCCCGCCACTAACATATTCCCCGCAGCGCGCCCCGCCACATCAGCCACTCCCCTCGCAGCCGACGCGACTTCGAAAGCAGACCCGGCAAGCCCAAAAAATGTCGCTCGCATATCAGTGTTCTTGGACGACTGAGAGCCCGCACCCGCGTTCATCATGATCGCCGCTTTGAGCGTATCAAACTCGTTGAGCACCTCTAGCCCCATGGACCGCGCCTGCACAACCGGACCAAACGATGTCGAGTACAGCTTGTGTAACTTGTCGAACACAGCCATGAGCTTGTGGTTTTCAAAATAACGCTCCTGCGTGTATGGCAATAGCGAAGTTCGTGTTCCTATGGGTGGGTCAGCATCAATGGGAGTGTCGCAAATTGAGGTTGGCGGAACACACCTATATCGGAGCCCGTCTGGACCGCCTCACCAATACTTCGAGCGAGGCATTCGACATCGGCAAGACCAAGATTCAGTCCTTGACCAGCAAGGGGATGTACAGTATGAGCCGCGTCCCCGACAAGCACGGTACGTTCGCCAATATAGCTTTCCGTGTGATTGAACTTGAGTGGGAACGAAGCGGGTGTCCCTGCCTGAATGGAGGTCACCAACGGAGGCAGCATATCCGAGTCCGCAGGAGGGATCCCCGAACTCCCGGGGGTATCATCTTTGATGTGGGATGATGCGTACGATGAGGTAGAGTCTATAACATGCGACTGTTCTCGCCAAGCGATCTCTTCGCTGATTTGATCACCGGTGAGTGGTACACCGGCCTTGTGGCTTTCAAGGATGCGTCGATGTAAGTAGGCCATTGAGACATCTGGTAAGCGGAAAGCGGCATTGACCATACGCGGTAAAACAGTCGGCTCCGAAGAGAGGATGGCCGATGCCAGCGCAGGTTGGGTAGACCATACCAACGAGGACGCTGTGGGAGATAGTGGAAGGAACGCGATGGGCCCTGTAGGCAAGAAGCGTTGGTAGGCCGTCGTGTTAGGGCCTTCGAAAAGACCGCGCGGGGAGTGGTTGAGAGTCGCGACTATGGCCTGTGTATTGTACGACCATCCATACGAGGCTATCTTTGAATAATTCCGCACCGGAGAATTGAATCCGTCGGCACCAATCTGCGTGAAGTTGTCAAAAACCGAGACTGCTCTGGATCGAGAAAAGGCTCACGAGGAGACGCGCTCTGAGGGTCCGGTCGGTGTCTAGGTGGACCAGTGGCCAACCGCCTTGGTCGTCGTCCTGACGAATGATAGAAGTGACCTTTGTCTTGTCGGAGATGTGCACGGAGTTTATCCCTGCTAGATGGCGTAGCAAGCCGCGTTGTAGGTTGAGATTCTCGGTGAGGCGGGCAACTCCTTGCATGCCTGATGTTGTAGGCAAGTCAGAGGCAGAGAAATGTATCCTGGCGTCGGAAACTCCATCCCAGACCTGATGAGATTGAGTCATAAGAGAGACATAGTCGCGACGCAACGCACTTCGATGTGCTCCATTGGACATGTACGCTCCTGCTCGACGTGTCCCCATGCGCCAATGTCTAACATATGTCTTAGAAGGGGAAGCAATGCAGTAACGAAAGTGTGGTGCCTTTGAGAAATGCTTGAGACGCATTTGTCAATGAGCTGACTCTGTTCGAGAACGTGCCAGGTGCTGGTGACCAGTCGCGCACTTTTGAGAGATCCCCGGCTTCAATGAGTGAAACTTTGAGCGTGTCGCGGACGGCTGGATGTGAGCCTGTCAACAAGAGTAAGATTATCAGATTGCAGGCTATAGGGACAGGATGATAGCGCACCAAGCGCGCCGGCAAGCGCAAGTCCAGCAGGTCCTCCGCCAACAATAACCACGTCATAATCTTCGGGTGTTGCGGTAGATATCGTCCTAACAAGACGCCGGCGAGCAGTGACTGAACATGTTCGTAACATGGGAGAAGAAGGACACGAGCCGACAGCTAAGTCACCAAGATGATGGTGGGAAGAAGAAAGCAGCGCGTCCCGTGAGACTTGTGCTCGGTGTTCCCCGTATACTTATTTCCATAGTACTCTGAATTCATGTCTATCAGTAGCTTCATATAGATACCAGCAGTACTTAGTGTATGTACAGTTTGAGAACCAAATTCATCGGCAGTGCTGACAAGGCCGACGCACCAAAAGTCGGAGGAGGCGTGCATTGCCTTATCCGGACTTGCTTTTGTCCAATGCTGTTCGCTGTGCACCTTCCCTTCCTACCCTCATGACCGCCGCACCAGCCTCGGCCGCCCAGGCCATCGGCGAATACCTGCAGTCGCCGGACGACCTCGTCAAGATATCCGCATACCGGAAAAAGCTCGAGAAGGAGAAGGCATCCATCGACGCCAGGCTGAAGAGCGGTGTCAAGGAGCAGCTACACGCCACCAGAGAGGGTCTTAGGAAGCTCCTCTCTACGCGAGCCAATGTACAGACAATCAAGGACGAGATGGTCACCGTCGACCGACAGTGCCGCGACCCCGCCAATCGCGTAGCAACGTTTGACCAGATCAGCCGGGTATGTCGCCGCCACCCCCGCACTGTGATACGCTAAGCATACGCACAGGTGTCCATGGTCCATCGCAACTTTGAGCAGACCGAAGACATGGTCAGCAACCTCCTCGAGATGAACACAAAACTGTCCACCATCCAGCAACTGCTCGACGCCGACAAACAGGAGATCATCGGTCCCCACCCCAATCTCCTCGTTATCCATTATCTTCTCAATCAACTCGAATCTTTCCGCAACCAAACTACGCACCAGGCCAAGAAGGCCTCTGCCGACTCGCGCAATATACTCGCGCGCTGGTTTGAGCAGCTGAATACGGTGATCGAAGAGTTCAACGAGTACATTGTTCTGCTCGCACAAAACGTTCTCAGTATCGTGCGCGCGGGCTATCCGGATGTGGTTGTACGTCTCATCAAGATTGCTGAAATTGAGGGAAGAGAGGATGAGAAGGTACCAATCATACATTCATATCCATGCACACACTCAAGCTATCCCGTAGGCAATAGCTATCCGTCTGGTCAAGAAAGCAGCCAAGATGGATGCCGCGTCGAAATTCAAGTCCATGCAGGCGAATGCACGCGTCATCAAGCACTACCGTTCGAAGATCATGCGCGCGATAACCGACTCCGTTGCCCAGAAATTCGAGGATGCCTACGAAAAGGACAAGGAAGACCCTGTGAACTTTTTGAACAACCTTCAGTGGA
Organism: Strobilurus orientalis; assembly: GCA_019915145.1. Taxonomy (NCBI): domain Eukaryota; kingdom Fungi; phylum Basidiomycota; class Agaricomycetes; order Agaricales; family Physalacriaceae; genus Strobilurus; species Strobilurus orientalis. The sequence goes on along the minus strand of JAHLML010000005.1, from coordinate 2,577,541 downwards.
TGTATCAAGACATTATCCGCGTCCAGTCCGACATTGTCCCATGCTTCCCCCCAGACTACGATATCGAGGCTCATTTCATCAAGGCCTACCACAAATCGCTGAACAATACTATCAAGGGCATGGTAGCTTCGGAGCCGGGTGCCAACGTCCTTCTCAGCCTCTTTGAATGGTTAAAGACCTACAAGGCGGACACGAAGGAGCTGGGTATCCGTCCTGAGCTCCTCGAGCCTCCCTTACTCGATGGCAAGGAACAGTCTCTCCTGGAGGACTACCTGAACGTGATCATCAAGAAGCTCGACGAGTGGTCTGCGAACTTGATGAAGACGGAGACCGAGGAGTTCATCACTCGTCGCGACCCACCAGAAGTCGACGCCGACGGTATGTACGGGACCCAGGGCGGCGCTGCAATCCTGTTCCAAATGGTCAATCAGCAAATCGATCTCGCGATGGACAGCGGACAAGGCGCGATCCTGTCGCGCGTCGTCCACGAGACGAATCGTGTCATGCGGTCGTTACAGGACCAATGGGTGAAGGTCATCGAATCAGAGTTCAAGAAGCAGGTCGAGAAGCCGGAAGAGGTCGCTGGCGGTCTGGTGGAGTATGTCATCGCGCTAGCGAACGACCAGATCAAGTCTGCGGATTACACCGAGGCTCTTCTTGCGCGTCTAGAACCCGCCGTCAACGAGAAGTATCGCGTACCCATCAACGAGCGTCTCAACGACGCCATTGACGGGTACTTGGATGTCGCGAAGAAGTGCACGCAGACGCTCATTGACATTATCTTCAATGATTTGAAGCCGGCGACGAAGAACTTCTTCCAGGCGCCTTGGTATGAGGGGATCATGCGCCAGATTGTAGAGACCATGCGGGACTACATGACAGACTACCAGACGTATCTGAACCCGACCCTTCTCGAACTGCTCATCGAAGATCTGCTGGACACCTATCTCCTCGCATACCTCAATGCGCTTGCCAACGCCCCGAAGCTCCGGATGCCAGACGCCACTGACCAGATGCGCGAGGACGTGCGGGTCGTGTTCCAGTTCTTCAGCACTCTCAAACCGGCGCAGGAGCTCGAAGCGTATTTCGACGTCGTGGAGAAGATCCTCGCGTTGCTCGAGGCGTCGCGGGACATGGCTTTCCTGTCCTTCTGGGAGTTCGCGCGCGTGCATGGGCCGAATATACCGTTTGTGGAGTCCCTGATGAAGTCGCGGGGTGACTTGGACCGGTCGGGCGTCAGTGAGGTCATGGAGAGTATCAAGCGCAAGGTAAAGGAGGAGAACTTGACAGATCGTACGTTTCTTGCGCCTGTATCGATGCGCATAGTGATTGACGTTCTTTCCACAGCACCGGAACCGACCATCATGAAGAAGGTGGCCGTGCAGAACGCTTTCTCGCGATTCTTGAACCGATAAATCTGTTGCAGTCTGCACAGTCTCATTTTTTTCTTCTTCTCCAGCATTCATCTCTATCTCTCTATGTACTCATCATGGACGCTACATCTGTACTACATCGCACACGCACCTGCTAATTTATTACCACTCCGGCTGTCCGAATAGAAACTGACTTGACATTTGAGCGCTGAGCAAGTTCGAGAGGTGCCCAAATTTGGCGTGTGTCAAATTTGCAGTGACGGACCGTGGTCCCGACGCGACTCATCCTTCTTGACTTCTTTCCGGCTTCTCTATGTGAAGACATTTTGCTGGCCTCCTTCCACCTCGTCCTTTGCCTCTCACCCCCACCTTCCAGTCTTATTATTATTACCCTTTTATTGACCCTCTTTCTCTAATTGTTAAATGGTGCGCTTTTTTCTCATCGACAGTAACGGCACCGACTGATTGTGTGTTTTCACCAGCCGACTTGTATCACCTGCGGAGGCACCGTCATCGAGTACGATGCGGCTGCTGGGAACGGATTCTGCGTCGCTTGCGGAACGGTCCTCGAGGAGAACACCATCGTTAATGAGGTTGCCTTTGGTGAGACGAGCAACGGTGCGGCGATGGTGCAGGGGTCATTTGTTGCAATGGGATCCAGTGCGTTCACTCCACTTTCCGTTATTTTTTCGCCACTTATCTGGATGCAATAGCCGGCGCAAAGATGAGCGGCCCCTTCGGACACCGGGGAAATTCAGAGAGTCGAGAGCAGACGATCGCGAACGGTATGTTCGTCCTGCCCAGGTGGATTTCGCCTCCTATAGTTTACATTCTGCACTAGCAAACAAGAAGATCCAGAGCATCGCGGGCATCCTCCGGTTGTCGGAATCCGTGTGTCTAGCCGCGACCAGACTGTACACGCTCGCCGTCGAACATAAATTCACCAAGGGCCGCAAGAGCATGAACGTCGTCGCTGTATGCCTCTACGTCGCGTGTAGACAGAAGGAGACTAGGAATTACATGCTTATCGATTTTTCGGATCTCCTCCAGGTATCTATGCCCTCCATTCTACTTCCCTCCATGGTGTCTGATTGGTATCCATGTAGGTCAACGTCTTCGAACTGGGCCATACATATCTTCAACTCGTTCAGACCCTCAACCTCCGTCTCCCGCTTGTCGACCCTTCCCACTACATATCCCGGTTCTCTGCCCTACTAGAATTCGGCGACGAGACTCACAAGGTCGCCACTGATGCTGTTCGGCTTGTACAGCGTTTCGACCGTGACTGGATGACTCGAGGACGTCGGCCAGCCGGTATATGCGGTGCCGCTCTTCTACTTGCGGCCCGCATGAACAACTTCAGACGGAGTGTAGAGGAGATTGTTCAGGTCGTCAAGATCGCGGACACGACTCTGAAGAAGCGCCTCGAGGAGTTCAAGAACACCCCCAGTGGCGAGTTGACTGTGGGAGACTTTCGAAGCGTATGGCTGGAGGCCGAGGTCGACCCACCTGCGTTCACCAAGGGACGAGAAAAGGAAGAGGAAGACAGATTGGCGAAGGAGATGGGAGAGGATGCCGTGAAGGAGTTGAAGAAGAAGAAGCGTAAAGGGAAGAGAAAACGCGAGGATTCAGAAGAGTCGGAGATACCAGAAGCTCAGACAGCCCAGTCCACACCCCCTCCGCCATCTATCGATCCCGCTCTTCTCAACGCCGGCATATTAGCAGGAACTAGCACCGAACCTATTCCACTGTTCTTCCCAGAGCCCGAGGACGATCTACCCATGCCTGATACTCAAGCTACTCTCGTTGACCCTTCCTCCTCCTCCTCGCCCCTTCCGAAATCGACACCCATGGACGACACCGCATCGAACGCAGTAGCTGAAGAGGTTTCTACCTATCTCCAGACTACGCAAGGAACTCAGTTATCCGATGCTCTTGACGAAGCTGAGCAGCGACGGCTGGCTGAGATCTCTGTCGTCGATGAGCTGACGGGTCTCGATGAAGCTGAACTGGACAGGTTCCTCCTCACAGACGAAGAGGTGAAAGTCAAAGAGCGTGTGTGGGTTGAGATAAATCGTGATTATCTCGAAGCTCTGGCAGGTACGTCACCAAATTGTGCTTTCGGTGGCATTTTTGCTAAACGGTTGTTCCGTAGCGAAAGGCGATCAATCCTCGGAGAAAACGTCGAAAAGCCGCAAGGTGCGTTCGTTCGAGTCCCGAGCAAGGTTGTGTTGTGTATGTTTTCTTACTGTCTATCTCTAGCGTCGTAAGGTAAAGCCAAGAGATTCATCGAGCGCACATGCCTCGACGGCGGCGGAGAGCGTGCGGAATCTCATCAAGAAGAATCCAAAGTACAGCAAACGTATCAATTATGATGCTCTCAAGGATCTCTTCGTCAATACGGACGGGACGCCTGGGATGGACTCGAAGGAAGAGGCGCAGCTGTATACTCTCGACGACAAGGGGGATGATGACGAGATGGATTCGGCACCCATGGTGATCATAGAGAACAACGACACGACGACGACTCCAGATCAACTGGCGCGGATGCATGAGGATGAGAAGGACGACGATAAGGACGAGGACGAGGACGATGATGGGGACCAGCCTCCGATGTCGTGGATGGATGCGTACGAACAAGAAGTATAAAATTGACAATGTTGTATTTGGGTGACCGTGTATCGATACGCATATGTATTCTTTCTACATCGTCAAGACACACATCTGTATGGTTCCCATGTTGTGTGATATAATCAGACTGTCATGACCAACTGCAACGCTGATAAGTATCGACTTGGATCGCGAGTTATACCTAAGATACAATGATACGCTAATCCTCGAGCTCCTCTGGCATCAGCAAGTAATGATAAAATCGGGCCTTCAATCCCGCGTCAAGAAAAGGTTGTAGAATATCCTCGCCACGCTCTACTTCACACTGGCGGGTATTGGCCGTGGAATCCCTGGTAACAGGTACGTAGAACATGCAGGATTCAAAACCGTCTCCAGCTTTTCTACAAGAGAGATACTTCATTATCTCTGATGCCCGCGACATCTGGTCAAGATTGAGCCGAATGACAAGATGCTTGAGAGCAGGCAATGCAGGCGGGAGGTCCAGTTTTCCTGCCAGATAGTCTAGGATGCGATTCGCCACTAGTGGTTCCGGACGCCGATGAAAATATTGCTCGTCCGAAGTGAGCATTTCCAGCCTTGAGATGGAAACTTGCTCGCTGAGAAGTTCAACAGCATCATCCCCGAAACTATCTGCCTCGAGAGTAAGAGCAGTCAGGTGTAACTGGGAGCGACGAAAGAAGTTGGAAACAACTGGGGTGGGCCAGACGAGACCTGGGTCACTGGGACTGTGCGAACAATCACATCTCGATATATGCTTAAGATTCTGGAGTGATGGCGCGGTCAAGAATCCAAATAGAGACCCGGTCTCAGGCGGCAATGCATCCTGCCACTCGTGTAGGGAAAGATGAGATAACCTGCTGAGTGTGCAAGCCTCGAGAGGTATAGATGGGAACTGTGGGAGAATGCCAATGCATATGGAGAGGCTTTGTAGCTCTGGCATTGTGAGAAGGAGGGTACATGCGTCTTCCATTCGGCGGCAGCCACGTACGGAAAGCGTGTGGATCGTTGGGAGAATGCGCAGTCCAGGCGAGTTGGCGAGCAACTCGGTCAACCAACCGATGGTCAGGCAGCGAAGTTGGCGTGAAGCGCATAAGACGTTTAGGACCCATGTGCGAAGGATCTGAGGTATACTTCCAGCAATCTCCAGCGTACGGAGAGACGCTGGGGAGTCCGACGGCGATACACCTGGCTCAAAGTCCTTGAACTCTAGTAACAGTGCGCCAAAGATATGTCGATAATCATTTGACCGCTTGAGAGTGAAGGATGACGAGCGCTTCACGAGTCCAAACACTTTCTGCATAAGCTGCTTCATGTGGTTGGGCCGTAAGAACGGCAAAAGGCTAACGTCGAAGGTGATCAACAAGGGCACCGCGCGCGCACTGAGCATACAGTCGTCCATAGCCTGCCAATGCTCTGCAAGCACCTCTACGCTCCCTACAGCCGCTATGACATCGTCCATACACCTCCAAGTCGGAGCCGTTTGTACCTGGAAGTTGAACCGTGTCCAAAGTCGAGGATCTGTCTGAGCAAGGTGGTGCCACAGCCTACACACCTCCAGTATGGAAATGCGCATGGGTCGCTGGATGTGGAATGAAGGACCAAATGTGATCCGCGTCACAATTGGGAGGATTTCGGAATACGCGACGAATATCTCGCGAAGGATGTCGGGCGGGAGGTCACTGATACGGAGACGCGTGGAGTCCATTTTCCCAATGAAGAATGAAGGATATCTTTGTGTGGGCAGTGAGCGCCATACGGTCAGGGGAAGAAGAACGCCTTCACCTGAGATTGGCGACACACACTGTTATCGATGAAGGTAGGAGGCAGGAGTTATACGTAAGTGAATTTGTGCGTAGGCCGGCATTTGCGCAATCACTACTGCAAGTCAAAAGCAGAGGATACACTCTGATACACTAGGATACACTACACATGCAAAAACACACCAAGCTTGCACTACTTACAGCAGATCTGAGATCAGATGAACTTATCAAGACAGGTCCAACACCAGAATTCAAAACGACAGGGCGTACCCCATGCAACAGTAATATACAAAGCTCTATACAACGATCTCTAAGGTATAAATTTGATATCAAGTACTATATGATTAGGCGACTGGTGCGCGCAAGTACTTCCTCCTGTACTTGGAATCGACACTGTCGAGGTAGTAAGCGCCCGGCCAGATGTTCTCCACGAGACCTTCCGGAGTATACGAAACGCTGTTGTGGTTCTTCTCCCGGAGCTATGAGAGTCATCAGTACGTTGTACAGGTGAGATATGGAGAAAGGCATACCGCAAGCGCGTCGACAAACTCCTGGCACGGAACGACCTTCATGGCCGCCAACCGGTTCAGGAGATCCATCTTCTCGCGAATCTCCGATGTATCACCCTTGATACGGAGCGTCCAGAACGACGAGGCGCATCCGCTACCGAAGGCAAAGAGACTGGCACGCTTGTTGAGAAGAGTGGCAGGCTCCACGGATGAGAGCAAGGATGCGAGACATCCGTAGAGAGACGCGGTGTACATGTTGCCTAACCGCTTGGAGCAGGCCATGGCGGGGTCGACTTTCTCCTTGAAGGAAGTCTTGGCAGCGGTAATGAAAGTCTTCTCAACGTTCTTGTCAGTTAGAGAAGCGGCATGGGAGAGAGCGAGGAAGGATTCGGGGTTGGGGACGTTGGCGAATGTGGGAGCAGAGGAGTTGGACAAGAAGTCATTGAAGGCCATACGAGCATGGCCCTTGACGGCCTGCTTGCCATATGGACTGTGGAAGAGTGCGTAGTCCACGCTGTCCAGGGAGAAGGAGTATTTGCCGGTTTCGGGCTTGGAGTTCTTGTCCGTCCGTTGCCTGAACGCTGTGTAAGCCGCGTCGAGAGCGGCAATGTAGGTGACAACGGAGACGGGACCATCGACTTCGGGGTATTCAGAGGAGAGGTTGGGCTTGTAGAAGTCGTAAGTGTTAGCCATGTAGGTCCCGTGGACGGCTGCATCGAATGATTAGCTTCAAATTGAGTTTGGGATGCAGTCATCACTTACGTTCGAACACGACGGGAGCATTCGGGCCAATGAGGATGGCGACGGCACCGGCACCACCAGCGGGACGCGCAGCACCCTCAGCATAGATGGCAATGTCGCCCGCAACGACGATAGCGTTACGGCCGTCCCAGGAGCTGGACTCGATCCAGTTGATGGCATTGAAGAGGGCGGCGGTAGAGCCATAGCAGGCGTTCTTGGAGTCGATTCCCTCGATGTCAAAGTTGCCAGACTCGGCGAAGAGGTCCATAAGATGGGTCTTCACGGACTTGGACTTGTCAATGATGGTCTCAGTGCCAACGTCGATGCGGCCGATGGATTTGGGGTCGATGTTGAACTTCTCGAGAAGGCCAGAGACAGCTGCGATGACTGTCAGGGTCATGTTCATCGATTCGAGCAGCACGAGGCATACCGTTCAGCGCGAACGAGTTGATGTCCTCCCGGTCGTCAGGCCATGCCATGTATTCCTGACCGAGACCAATGGTGTACTTTCCCTTGGAGACGCCGTCAAACTCCTCCAAGTCGGCCTCAGAGATGCACTGCACGGATTTCAGTCAGAGGAACGCGACAAAACGACGCAGGTAGACATACGCGGCGGGGGAAGTAGGTGTCCATTGCTAGGACACCAACGTCCTTGGGGCGGGCAGATGAAGCATCGGAAGACATGACTGCAGTGGAGGGCAAGAAAACAAAGATGGGGAGATGAAGGGAGGAGACAGGGACTTTAAATAGAAAAAACGGAAAATACGAAATGGTATCGTGCCATGTATTATTTTTGAGATATACTGATGGCTTGATCACGGCAGAGACGGCAACACTCTTGCTCGTTCCCCACTCGTCGTCTTCTCTGTCAGACTGCCCTTATTCGCCGGCACCCACCGCAGGGTCCTTCCTAATACTGGAGTGCCGACTGGCTCACTAATTCAATCGTCTGAGATCTGTCTCATCCCACGTCCTCCTCCGTCTGTTCGCCACCGATATCTTTGTCAAATACTTGCCCCAACCATTGATAGCTTTCCTCCGACATACCGTAACATACTACTTACTGAAACTCAAAGTCGCGCCCGCTGATGTCGATGAATGGAAATCAGTGCCGTGCACTCCGGTGCATGCTTTCGCGCTCCGACGCCGTGCGATTAATCCACCCAACTCGTCCTATGTCACTGTGTTTCACAATCTCCTGCTGTGCTTCAGGAATATGAGCCCATAATCATCACGATCCTTGATGATTTCGCTCATCGAACGAGTATCTTTACGAATATCAGGTCTAGACTTGGTCCGTCGCATGCAGATCGCGAATTTTAGTATGTAACAACCACCCCGACAGCCTGTTGAAGAGCAGGAACTTGAAGAGCTCGCTCTCGATTTCATCGCTTCGAGCTGATAATCATGTAGTCTTTTGATTGGTGGTCGCCTTCCTCTGAATGGAGGCAACCGTTCGGTCATCAATCACTGTTTCGCTACCGCGTTCGCGAGCGCGATGATTTCGCTTTGGCCGCACTTATACGAGTCCGACGTCTGAAAATACGTTGACCGGAGACATGAGCCTGCGGTGGGTCGAAAAGCGATGCAATCGACGGCCTTGGATGTTTGTCCAGTTGAATTTGGCAATGTAGGATGGCGAGACGAACGCACATATACTCGTAACACAAGGAAGTGTTTCATTGTGATGCGTGAGCCCCGCCTACGGGCCGCCTTGAATGTAAAAATTGCCAAGATAGTCCTGCACACAGGAGATATCGTTCCAATGGAGCATGGTGGCGTACCTGTATGATAGCTTGATTCGACTGTCGCGGCCCGCGGGCAAGTGATAAACTCAACATACATGTGTTTGCTGATCCCAAGGTGTTGATGCTGGACGTGTATAGAAGAGGCCACTTTGTGCTCTACCCCATTGCCTCCAACCAAGAAAAGCGAAGTCTGAGAGAAATAGGTGCGTCCGTGAAACTGTCGTGCTCGTCTTGGTGGACTTCCAGGCTTTGACCGCTGATGCTGTAGAGACATTCCAATGTAGACCTGCCAGAGGTGAACTTGGCCACGATGTATTCTGTTCAATCCTTGCGTGGTTGAGGTAAGATGAGTATCTGGATACGAATCAGACATACACTGGACCTGGCCCGCCAGACGCGGCGGTACAGGTCAATGCCAAGCTACTTAACAACTTACGAGCAACGACGACGTGGCTGGGGTCCACATGAAAGGCAGGAGGAGCATACAATAGGACTTCGTACCCACTGGCTTCCATGGAGCATAATCAGAGAAAAGAGCAACAAGCAGCGACAGAAAGAGTGCCAAGAGCAAGAGAAAGTCAAGGCTAGGCATGAGAGTCTTTACAAGATGCAGGTAGCAGCCTGACCTTTTGAGGATCAAAAAAAAAAGAAAAAAAAAACACTGGCCAACTCAACAGCATAGAGCTCCAGAGAAGATGTGAAACATGGCGCGCAGATCACAAGTTAATCTGATTTCCAGATTGTAAGCGCCGCTGGTGGCCGTGGCTTTCGTCGTGTACAGTCAAGTATTCCAGTCTGGTTACATGAAGGGAGTGCATCCATCAGCTGAAGTAGGCGAGGGCGGAGGCTTTTTGGGGTCGAAGTGTTCGTGGCGTAGCAACAAGGTTCCGATCAACTTCAAGTTCGTATCTCTGATCAAGAGAAGTATCAGATCACAAGACTACACTCAAAAGCTCACTCAGAGCGAGAGTAACTCGATACCCGCCAATTTTCCTACGTGATCAGGAGATGATGAATGTGCTCGTGGTATCGTATTATGGAATGTTCACTAAGCAAAAAAAAGAAAAGAGTAAGTAGAAAAACACTGTCGGAGCTTCGACGAATAATTTACATCTCCCGGATGATGTGTAGTTGCTCATGCTACTTGTGTAAGTGTGTCCGTTCATCATCATCATCAGTATCGTCCGTGTCCTCTTCATCCTCCTCCCTCAGATCCGACAACCCCACATGTTCCGTACCATCAAACAGCGTTGTGGGGTGATACCGTCTCCCACCACCGTTCATCGTCGCGCGCGGAGTCTCTGGGGGCGGCTCGACAATCCCGTGCCAGCCGTCTATTGAGAGCCGCCCAGTGAGGCTGCTGCGATTCATGTGTCCGGGAATGAATCCGTCTTCTACGGGTGGGACATATCCATCCAGCTCAAAGGCGGCCTCTGGGTTCCGCGACAGGTTGAGAATATGGACACCTGCGAATATGACAAGGAAGCCAGTGATGAGACTGACGGTGTTGGTGGCGTCGGTGGTGTTGAATCCTTGGAAGAGGATGAGAGAAGCGAGAATGGTCGCGGACGAGAAGCCGACGTAATACATTGGATTAACTCTGAAGCATGTGAGTAAGCAACGAGAAGAAGATGAACGATCGGAGAATTGGGGCACGCACATGTTCACGGAGAACGTGTCTAGTGATTTATTGTAATAGTTCATCTGGACCACGATGCAGAATAAGGTGGTGAAGGCGAAGACATAGGTGCTGGGCCGGAAGAACTGGTTGTTGCCGCCGAATGTGAGTTTGAGGGCAACGCCAAATCCCTTGATTGCCATGACGGAGACGGAACCGACAGTCGAGCAGATGGAGATGTAGACCATCGGATTCGTGCGGCCATGTATGGGCACGACGACGTATATCATAACCAGGGAGAATACCAGCACGGTGAATACGTACAGCAAGAAGCCTGCGGGGAGTTAGGCTGGCTTGTGGGGCGAGGACAACGGAGCGGCATACCAGGATGCAACGCGTATTCTAGGATCTCGTCGACAGTCTCGACTGGCTTATCCTCTGGGGCGTGTAAGACGATGATGAGCGATCCCACCAGGGCGAGAGCGCAGCCTAGACGGCCAAGATGTCCGAGTCGTTCTTTGAGAAGCAACGAGGCAAGAATGGCGCCAATGAGCACACTTGTCGCGCCTAACGGAGTGACCAGGATTGGCGGGGCGAATATGTATGCCATGAAATTGGCGGCTGCAAGGCGATCAGCGGGGAGCACAGCGCAAGGGGACACGAGAGCTCGCACCTTCTCCAAGAACCACTGCGCCGGAAAAAAGGTCAGCGAATCGCCGGAATGAAGACCACGGACACGCACAGGTTGACATTCCCGCCCACCAGATGGGATTCTTGAAGTAGTTCATGCTATCGGAGGCGGAGGCGCCATAGGCGGTGTCGGCGGCGGCATTGAGACCCTGTGCGGAGGATTGAACGAGATGGCGGGCGACGGCAGGCGCAGCGACGGACCTTTTTGGTGATAATCGAGCTAGCGCCGATGGCGGCCGAGCCGCCCAGCGCCAGCGAGAGGCCGATCCATTTGTCGTCGACCATCGTGGAATTCAGTGAGTAGGCTCTTCAGCAGCAGTGCATGTCGTGTCGTGGTCAGTGGGAGACCGGCAATTGGCCCGACACAGCCACATTATTTTATGATTTGATTCGGACAATAAAGCGTGCATTATTTTGTGAATTATCTACGCGAACGAATAAACGGTATCTGGAAGCCTGACAGCAGCGCGCGCGCCCGGTCCTGCGCCCCCACGCCCGTCGCATTCGTGACAAAGTGTATGTGCATGCCGTACTGGCGCGGGTACGCATCGACGTTGGCCTCGATCTGCGGGAAGTACTGCATGGCCTCCGGCGGTAGACCGAGCGAGACTACGCCAGACACGGCGCTCATCTTGTTCAGATTTGCGTTGGCGTAGGGTAGCGGAACGCCTTCAAAGTCCCGGATACGCGGCAGCACAAACTCGACCAATGTCGACATAAAGTCGTACATGCTGTGCCCGCGCATGTCGACCTTGGCGCCGACTGGGATTTTGGGCCGAATCCAGCCACCGACTGCACGCTTGCCCTTGACGATCTGCACGCCGTCGACTGCATGCTGCCCTCCGCCCCTCTCCGTCTCTCCCGACAGCGCGCGCAGCGCCATGATGGTGCCAATGAGCTCGGACTTGCTGGTGACCGCCTGTTTGATCATGGAGTGTAACTGTATTCTCTCCAGACGCGTGACATTCTCGGGTGTGTCTGGCGGAGGCGGCTCGCGGACAATTTGGGCGTCGCCTCCGACGGGGTAGTTTTTCCTGAACTTGGAGTACGGGTCCTCGGGGTCGAATTTAAGACGGATATGGCGCGGTGGTGGGCGGGGACCGCGTTCGTGGGTGTAAGTCATGTACATGACATCGTCCCGCACTGTGTTGTAGTAGTGGTCCTCGAAGCGGCTGGGTGCAAAGTCATGCAGCACAAGCTTGTTGGGAGTAATGGGCAGCCGCGTCTTCGGGTCCTTCCTCAGCGCAGAAGTGGGTTCCGGCGTCTGCCCAAACTGTGTTATTGACGCAGCTCTTGTAAATTGCGCCGCGACACCTTCTGCCGCCTTTTTGGCCGCCGACGCCGCCGCTGTCACTGCTGCCATCTATAAAATAATGAATGAAAAGGCCAGCCCCCGTAGAGTGATACACATACCAGGAGCAAAAGTGAGCTGCGAAAAGAGTGGAAGCAAGTCTTGTCACCGCAACACGACCAAACTCCGACATTGCCACCGATTGAACCCGAAAAGGAAATGATCGCGCTATTTAGTCGCGCTCACGTCGCGCCACAGAGTCTTTCGATACTTATACTCAAACTGATGCAGTAAAGTGTGAGTCTAACGACTGGCCCGCTAAGATGTTCCTGGCCGACTCCGACCACGCAGACGATCCCCTCTTCACCGACGACATAGTCAAGTATGGACAAAGTCTTTCTGGGCAAAAACATGCCAAGAATGCGGAAAGGGCCACTCAGAGCCACCGGATCATACTTGTACACAGACCAAACAGTGTTATCCTAGCTCCAGAGCGCCATCGAGGAAGAGATAAGTTTTTCTTTGAGCTTCCTGTCTCGCTACGCAGGCCGAGCTCCGATAGTTGCTAGCGGATGGTACACCTTCTTGTGTACCACCAATATCGTCTTTCACAATATATCTACAAGCAAATCTAAATCTACATATGCTCCAAAGGCCGAATGCTCAACAACCGCATCGACGCCCCCAGCACATCCCTCGCCGACTCATACATCCACATCCGCGCACGCGCCTTCTCGATGTCCTCCTCACCCTTGACCACCACCGTCTCCCACGCACTCGATATCGCATGCGCGAGGCGGAACGCGAACGTCACGACACCGCTGGGCTCGTGCGTCTTCAACGCCACTTTCACGACATCGGGATACGTCCCGAGGAGGAACACGATGTCCCGCGCGTGTTGGCTCTGCGTGAGGGTCTCGATGTCGATCTCTGACGGTGAGGGGAGGGGTAGGAGATGGGGGTTTTTGCGCCCGATGGACGCGAGGCGGACGTGTGCGTATTGGAGGTACGGGCCGGTGTCGCCCTCGAAGGACTTCATTCGGTCCCAGTTGAAGGTGTAGTTGTTAATCCTGTCCGTGGTGTGAGCTTGGACTGCACACTGATTTAGAGAGAGAGTCGACTAACCGCTTGGCAGTCATATCCTGGATCTTCACTCCAGTGATACCGACCTCCAAACTTGTGTGCTCGGGGTCTGCGACAGCAGCGTACTTCTCCTCGTTCTTCTTCATCTGGTCGTGCATGACACTTGCTGCTTCCCGGATAATTTGGTCAAGGAAAACGACCGTCCCCTTTCGCGTGCTCATGCCCTGCACAAGTCCGTAGTTAACGTGCTCCAGTGTAGGAGCCCAAGGGAACTCCATGAGGCTCAAAACCTTGAAGAACTGCTTGAGGTGAAGATCTTGTTGTGATGACACGACGTAGATCATCTTGTCAAACTTGTACTTTTCATACCGCTCGATAGCCCCGCCGATGTCTCGGGTGAGATATATCGAGGTTCCATCTGAAGAAACGATCAGGAAAGGAAATAAGATGGAGCGTTAACGAGTACGAACCCTTCTTGCGGAGGACGGCGCTGCCCAGCTTCCACTTTGCAAGGTCGACGATTTTAGCACCTTCGGCATCAGAGATTAGCCCGAGCTGGTCGAGCCGCTCAAGAGCCTTGTCCTGCCATTCTTTTCCGACCATGCTCTCGCCAGTGTAGACGTCAAAGAAGACGTTCAGTCGGTCGTACTCCTCTGCGTACTTCTTGACGCTGAGTTCCCGCCATACCCGCCAGTTCTTGAGAGCTTCCTCATCCCCATCCTCCATACGCTTGAAGAATTTAGCGGCCTCGACCTTGACTTCAGGGTTTGATTCAGCGTCCTTGTTAACCTTGACGTAGATGTCGAAGAGGTGCTTGATGGCATCCTTCTCCAGTTCGGCTTGCGATCCATACTTTTCGAAACCTGTGGCGATCAGTCCAAACTAAGATGAGGTTAGCAGTCGTCGAGATACGTTGTGATGACACTGATACCTGAGTACCCCAATCGCCGAGGTAGTTCATGGAAATGACCTCCCAGCCGCAGCTCTTGTAGAGGTTGGCAAGGAATGCACCGATGATGGTACTTCGCAGATGACCGACGTGAAAGTTTTTGGCGATGTTGGGCGAGGAATATTCGAGGACGAGCTTTTTGCCAGCCCCGGAGTTGTTGGTGCCGTACTCTGGCTTGCCTGAGGGTGATTGGTAGGTGAGGGCATGTATTTGATCGAGGGTCTTGCGGATGAGGGTGGTCGTGTTGAGGTAGAAGTGTAGGAAGGCCTTGTCGTGGGTGACGGACGCGACGTATTCATCGGCTTCGAACTGAGGAATCACTGAGAACATTGGCCATGCCGGCCAGGATGGACGGTGGTGCTCACTTGTTCGATGACTTTGGCGGCGAGTTCGTCGACTTTGCCAGGCAGGCGGTATCGGGGCAGCGCGACGGTGAAGTCGACGCCCTTCTTGCCGTAGTCAACACCGGTGTAGGCTTGTTCGATGGTGAGCTGGGGCAGGGCATCCGCCACTTTTTTTGCGATGGATGCCCTGAAGGTGTCCATGGCGCATCGGGAAGGATCCGTGTCTGGAATGTGCGGCAGCGAGGAGGCCATTCTGCGAAAAGGCACGCGATAGAGGGAGCGGGTCAAGGAAGTGAAGAGAGCCACGGTGATGAGTCAAAAAAAGTAAAGAGCAATTACCGCTTATGGCCAGTCGATCATTTGATTGTCCAGTCCAAGTCAAGTCGCGTTCCAAATTTCTCAATCTACGCTCTACTCTAGTCATCCAACGCAGGCAGTGTATCTCCTCCGACTTTCTCGCCCAGCGCAATCTGTTTGAATAGCGCGTACGCCCGCTCAATGTCGTCGTTGACGATGACCACATCGTGCACCGGACCTTTCGCGTACTCGATCTCCTTGATGGCGGTCGCCAGCCGCTTTGCCACCGATGCCTCTGTCTCTGTGCCACGTCCCTGCAGACGCTGGCGCAGAGCCGACATCGTCGGCGGGGATATGAAGCAATAGACTGGGTTCAACGATGTCTCTTTGATCTGTCTGACACCCTGCATTGCTGTCTGAACATCCACAGCAGATGACAGCAGACAGCCACCTACCTGGGCCTCAATATCAAGAATACAGCGTCTTCCCTGGTCCTGGACGTGCTGGACGGTCTCGAAACTCGTTCCGTAATAATTGCCAGAGAATTCCGCGTATTCGATGAAGGCGCTCTTGCTGATGAGATCCTTGAAATCCTCGACCTGCACAAAGTGGTAGTCTTTGCCGTTCACCTCGCCCGGGCGGGGCTTCCTGGTGGTGTCTAGCAGATGAATTGAGCGGAAGCAGTACAGCTAAATGAGGACTGCTGACGCGAAACGGAAAAGCCAAATTTGTCGGGATATTCAGCGAACAGACGCTTCAAAAGAGTGCTTTTCCCAACGCCCGAAGGGCCAAAAAGAATGAGAGGGCGGACGAAATCCATGTTGCACTTTTGACTGCTGTTGGGCTGTTGGTCGGATGAAATAAGACGATCCGTCCTCGATCCGCTTGTGGACTCGGACCACCGGCAGTTCCGGGGTGTGTGAGCCAAATACGGGGCTGTCTGTGCGGAAAATACCACACTCAATCTCGTTGTGAGCGTGGGTTGCGCATGTTCATTTGAAGGGCCAGGACGCCTGAGGTTCGGGCCAACATTCAAGCATATAACCACCGCTTGACTCTTGGCTTGACCACTGCGCTTTCGAGTCGGACTCCGACAAAGGACAAGCCGGATTCGTCGTCACGTCACGGGTAGCATATGCTTTGAAGCTTGACTTTCCCTTTCACCCGCTCCGCGTCTTTCTTGACCTCGATATTCTGTGATATCCCTCCCTCTGCTCGCTGCCTTGTCTTGGCCAGCTTGGCTGCAGAGCTATCTCTTTCGTCCTCCGACGCCGCCGTCACAGCTATCTGCGGAGAGGGCAGCACTCATTTACCGCCATTATTAATTGGGAGACAAGCAGCCCCATACCCACTCATTTCCCCCCTCTGTTGATTCAACCATGGGCGGCGTCTGCTGCAGGCCTACGGTGAGCTCCGTCCGCTCCTCTGGCGACTTCCACCACGCTAAACAAGCGTATACTGCAGCCTATCGACTTTGACGGCGAAGTTACTCTTTTCCACTTTGTCTTGTTGCGCTGTGTTGGGAAGGGTGCCTTTGGCAAGGTGCGCTCACATCCATCACTCGCCCCGACCCGCCACTCATCCGTCCTCGATGCACGGCAGGTCCGCGTTGTGCAGCACAAACAGACCAAGGACCTCTACGCCCTCAAATACATAAACAAGCAGAAATGTGTCAAGATGAAGGCTGTCCCGAACGTTATCCAGGAAAGAAGACTGCTTGAGGAGGTCTGTTGCCGTCCACCGCCCATCTTTGACGCGACCCTGAAGGTCCTTCCAGATTGACCACCCATACATTGTCAACTTGCGATACGCTTTCCAAGACGACGAGAACTGCTTCTTTGTTCTGGATCTCATGCTTGGAGGCGATTTGCGATGTGCGTGCGCTTCATTCCGTTATTCGGACGGCTCTCATATGATCCCTCTTTCCTAGTCCATCTCGAACGCCTAGGCTGTCTGGAAGAGGATGTTGTCAAGTTTTACGTCGCGCAGCTGTCTTCAGGAATAGCATTTCTGCACGACAACAACATCATGCATCGGTATGCAACCCAACCCTTCCCGCTCTATTTCCCTGTTTCTTATTCTCTTGTGTCAGGGATATAAAACCGGACAATATTCTTTTGGACGAACGGGGAAATGCCCACCTGACAGATTTCAACATCGCTGTACATTTCGGCGAGCGGAGATTGACTGGTGTGGCAGGCTCGATGGCGTACATGGCTCCAGAGTAGGTTCCCGTCCGTTGGCGCGCTCGCCTTGTGTTGACTGAATTTCTTCGCAGAATTCTCGTCAAAAGAGGTTACACGTGCCATGTCGACTGGTGGTCGCTCGGCGTTTGTGCCTACGAGCTGTTATTCGGACGCAGGCCCTTCCGAGGACGCTCGAACAGCGATCTCACCTACAGCATCACCAAGGACTCATTAAAGTGGCCTGAGGATGCAGAGAAGAAATGCAGTCGAGCGGGTATGCTTGTACTCAAAGGGGTGAGCACAGTCAGGATGTTCTGGAAAATCCTCCGCCTACTGATTGCGAATGCCCAGCTTCTTGACCGCGACACCAGCAGAAGATTTGGTTGCAAACCAAATGGCGAGGGTTACCAGGAACTGCGACGGCATCAATGGTTCAAGACTATCGATTGGGACACGCTCGAATCAAAAGAGCAGATACCTCCGTTCGTGCCTGATGTATGTTTCGCTTTGTCCCTCATTCTATTTCTATCACTGATCCATCCCGTTCTATCTTTAATCTTAGGCCAAAAAGGCTAACTTTGACGCATCACATGAACTGGAGGAGCTACTCCTTGAAGATAACCCTCTGAAGGCGAAGGCGCGCAAGGCAAATCAAGACAACTTTACCCCCGAGATGCGACAGATGGAGGAGCAGTGAGTTGTATGGCGTAGTTCTCATGACACTCGCTTACGCCCATCAGATTCACCTCTTACGACTTCAAGAAGATGCAACGCCGCTCGTATTACCCACACAATCAACAACTGGTGTCGACAGCGACTGCGACATCCTCTGGCATGGCTTCTTCACGACCAACAACACCTGCCAATGATCTACGAGTGGACGGCGGCATAACGATCAACAGCAATTCCTTGGACATAAACGGCTCGGAGGTTGAAGGAATTCGCCACGACAAGGATACCATACTCTCCGAAAAGGAATACCGATAATTCTCTTGTTTGTGTCCATTCTTCATCGCGATTGTCTGTGTTCTTACCAGCTTCTGTCAGATTTCATGCTTTCATTTTCGGGTACATGCATTTTCTATCTGTTCAGTTCTAGTGTCCTCATGGGCACCCATGTCATATATTTGCGCATCTCATACATATCTCGGCACATTCTTTTGTAACATTTTTGACCTTCATGCTCCCTGCCGTTTATTGCTGTAGATGATGCCGGCGAATATGGGGTGGTTTTTTTCTTCCTTTGCGGTATTTCTATGGTCTTCGTAATTGGCGTTACATATAAGCCTTGTACTTTGGTGTGGAACGGAGACGAACATGATGCTTTATACCCACACACACTCTCTGAACACGATGTTCTATACTCACTCACACACACTATATTGGGTCGATGCGCCGCCACACTCCACATCTGATTGATGTTTACGTTGATGGGAAGAGTAAATGCCAGTCCATATGTACATATGGGTACAGATGATGTACAGTCCGTTTCTGAAGGAACGGTTACCTCAATGATCAACGGTGTCAACGTTAGGCTCGTTAGCGCCCGTCGCCGTTTCAGTGTGTATACTGTAGAAACATAAAGGCCTCTTGGCGAATTGAACGCACAACTTGGAGCACGGCAACTACCGACGAGAGGCAAATCGATTTGAAATCATCGCAGGAAGCTCTTCTCCTCGTGCCACAACCTTATTCTCCCAGTCGATCGCGTTTTGCAATGGAGCTCCCCAGAGGATCCCAAATCTGTCGAGAGTTTCAACGAAATAGTTACGTTGAGCACAGCCGCCCTGTCCCGGACTCGTTCCTTTCCCAACAGGGCGTCCCGGACGTGCTGAAATCGCTTATCGCATCACTGCTCCCTGCCAACTTCACACCGGGCAGAGACGTGTCGTGCACACAGAAACTCACAAACGATGAACTCTTACGCGTCGTGGCTGCGTTGGACGCGCTGACCTTGTTCCAGCCCCTCGCTGAGAAGGTCGACAAGGGAACTCAGGCCCTTCGGAGGCTCATGTTGAATGCGTGGGACAGCGGAGTACCGCAGTGGCTTCTCTTTTTCTACAACGCTGGTAAGCACGACACCCAGACCGTCAGTCTGAAGGACTCCACTCAGAACGTGGACAGGGTGCGACCTCAATGACACCATCGCCAACACCTCTCGTCCATTCCGCTTCCGCCCCATGGACTGCACCGTTATACTATTTGGCACCCTGAAGAGCATCACGCTCTGCACTCCACTCTGCAAACGACTCATAGACACGCCCGACCTGTTGAGTGTCGCGGGTTATCTCTGGGTCGATAACCCAGAATTGCCCCATCCCGGACTCCCCGCCGACATCGTCAACGACGAATTGACGGTGGCCATCCAGAACATCCAGCTCGATGATGAGAAGCCCCTGGAAGACCCCACTTCCAGTTTCTCTGCCGTGTTCTCGGCGGCGGAAGCTCACTCCAGCGCGAAAGCCGTCATGATCACTGTGACCAAACATCTTGAACGGTTGATAGCGCCAGAAGAGATTAGTACCAACACGGGAGAGTTGGCCAAAGCTGCGGACTTTATCGCGTCGTTGGCCAAGATACCGACGCTGTGTGCGGCCCTTCACCAAGTTGGCTTGTTGGTGGCGGTTGTCAAAGCCATCGGCGCATTGACGAACGCTTTTGCGGAAAACGAGGGGAATGTCAGAACGTCCAAGGCAATCGCGAAAGCCGTAGAACTCTTGACAGGGATGGTTCTCATAGACCATCTTCTCTCCGGCACTGGCGTCAAGAGTCTTATCCAGGCCGTCCAGGCAGGGCTTGTCAAGACACTGTGGGACGCTAGATGGATGTTTGACGACTTCAAAGGTTGCGTCGACGCCATAACCGATGTCGTGAAATTCGGGTGAGCTGTTGGGTTGTATTCGTGCCCATCTCACTGACTTCCATTCCCAAGTTTGGGCCCGAGCCTTATCTTCCGGTCAGTCCTTCACGTCGTGGAGGAGGATATCAACCGATCGGGGATGTTGAGAGACATGCGAGATGCGGCTATAGACGAGGCGGACGAGGCTTGGTGTAGCTTCTCGGACTTTTACAGCGATATGCTCATGTATCGCGACGACGACGACGAAGCAAGAGAGAACATGAACTGCGCCAGGAGGGAGGTAGGTACGTCTCGCCAACTCTAAGTTCCAAGTGCCTGATGACTTCCAGTGTCCGACCAGGAACTCGTCCCAGCCCGTGAAGCTCAAACGCTGCACCAGATGCCAGTATACTAGGTAGGTGTATCCCAATCACCACTGTGCTCCAGTTCTGATACCTAGCTGGTCAGGTACTGTTCACCTGAATGCCAGAAAGCCCACTGGAGATCACATAAACAGTGGTGCAAGCCGGAAGATTTCGATAACGGTGTGCTTGATCTGTGACTTGCTTTAGCGAGTCCTCATTATCTTGAATTTGTAGACATCCACCCAGTCTCTGACCGTGACTTTGCGCGCAACGCAGCAGAATGGGAGGCAGCTTCACGCATCGACTACATCAAGAAAAACATGCCCCCAGGAGAAAGCGATGTATTCCTCATTGTCGATTTCACCACGATGAACAAGTTCATCAAGATAGGCTTCGTGCCTTCACGCCCGGTTGAGCCAGGTCATAAACGTGTGCTTGGCATTCACGCGAGAGTGCAGTTTGGGAAAAAGCAAATTGACACTCTTGGCGCTGTAGCGAGCTGGACGGAGTTTGAGGAGAATGCAGGTGATGGGGAGAGGGTTTGGTACAAACCAGGAGAGGATGGAACGCCCATTCCCAAGTCAATGGCTAGGGCCCAAGAAGCCAAGAGCGCATTGGTCATTCCGAATTTGGAAGGAGCAAGTGGAAGCCGGAAAAATAAGAAGAAGAAGAAAAGCGGAAAGCGAAAGTGAGGGGAAAGTGAAGTACGTATGCGGTGCCCTACCTTGAGGTTACACCAACTTGCCTTCTACTTACACCAGCACCACCACTGCAACCCGGCGTAGAACGGAGACGAGGTTGACTGAGGTTGATCATTCGCACCCACACAGTGACATATGATTATTTAGTTGATGCGCCACAGTACTTGTGTTGATGTTTACATTAATGAGAAGGGTAGCTGCAAGTCCGTATGGACATATGGGTACAGGTGTACATTCCGTCTTTGGAAGAAAGTCCACTTGAATCATACTTAAAGTTACCGTTTCATGGGGGAACTTTGATGAACAGACGACGTGCAAGTCACGGTCATACAGCGAACATGGAAAAGGTCACCTCAAAAAAAATTATCTGCAGCTGGGACTAGGATAGACGGGTCAGTTTCTCTACTATCAGTCATGTCATTGCAGCACGTACTGTACAGTCTGAGTAAGTACCAGCGTCCAGCATGACGAACTTGGAAATTCTGCCCGAAAAACCTGCCGATCAGAGTCACGAGACCAGACGCGTCTTGTCTTCGAACCATCATCGTCCCTTCGGTCTCCCTACAGTTCCTCGCAGAGGATAAAATGCCTTCTCTGGACCTAGAATCTAGCGGCGAGACTGACAACATCAAGTTCAGATTGTGAGCTACGCGTCCTTCCTATCTCACACGGCCACATTTTCTTGACGTTACCACCCTGCCAGTTTCGTGTCCTTACTCACTGCAATCACACAAATTGATCCGGTACCAATTCAAACACGGAAGTTCACGCGCGCGCCAGACAAGGAACGGCCTGCATTGCGAAAGTTCGCTCTATGGGCGGAGGAGTTCCATAAGCGTTATCCCAACCCGCCTAAGGGCACGACGGCTATTATCTTCAAGCTTCTATTCCCAGAGGACGACACCCATCGCAAGTATCATATGAAAGAGCCTGCGCTGGGCCGCGTCGTAGCTGAGGCTTTGGGTATCCCCGACAAGTTGAGATTCAATAAGTGGGATCAGGCTGGTTCGTCGGGCTGCTTGGGCCTCGAAGTGCGAAACGTTATGCTGGACTTAGCTACGGTAAGTCTCCGACGGCTCGGACTATACAGCTCAAGGACTATAAATCTGATTAGCACCCAGGTTCCCAAGGACGCCCTGTCGCTGCAACAGATTGACGCGTTTCTGACAGAACTTGCCGCAATGTCACAGTATTCGGACGATAGCGTTCGTGAGCTACATCCAGGCCAACACAGGAAGCGCGTGCACGTTGTACGCGATATTTTCAGTCACCTCGAGCCGGACTGTGCCGGATTTCTAGTTGAGATTATCCTCAAGGATCTCGACCAGATATTGTATCGTGTTCCGAGTGGTATCAGTGTGCACGGTATGCTGCTGAAGCTCAACACCAACTCACACTACAAGCTGTCAAAAGAAGACGCAATGAATGCCTGGGATCCCACGAAGGAGATGTCGAAGAACTACAAACGCAGAGGCACGTTTGATGAGGCATGCAAGGCTTGGGAGGAGGGAAGAAATTTTGCTCCCCCGACTTTGCGGGTGCCGATCCTCGTAAGTTGCGGTATTCTCCTCACTCAAGGCAATGAAACTGATTTTTGTAGATTCCTAGGTCTACGAAGGGCCTCAGTGCTCATCATGCCATCGCGTGTTATCGCAACAAACACGTTAAAACGCTGTGGGCAGAGATTAAGTACGACGGAGAACGAGCGCAGATTCATCTCGAGCGCGTTGACGGGGGAAGACCGGACGTCACGATATTCAGCAAAAGCCAGCGCAATTCGACTAACGACCGAGCAGCTGTTCATGACATTGCCCGAGATGCTGTGTTTGGTCCGAATTCTCCTGGACGCGTCCGACACAGTGTTATCCTCGATGCGGAAATGGTCGCATATAGCGATGTGGAACAGCGTATTGACGGTGAATTCTTTGTATCATTGGCTCAAACCCCCTTGCTCACGTCGCATCATCAGAATTCTGGAGGATTCGACAACTCATAAAATCGACCGCGAAAGGTATACGCTCTAGAGACTTTGCGACCACTTCGAAAGACCACGACGATGATACATCATCTCTTATGTCCGTTGAGGATGACGAACGCCACCTCGCGCTAGTCTTCTTTGATGTTCTATACCTTGACGGAAAATCTCTACTGCGTCATCCGTACCACGAACGGAGGTCCATTCTTGAGTCGATTATCGGCCTGGAGGATGGTCAGGCTATGCTATCTCATCGAGTTCCGATAGACATGCGGAACCGAGCAAAGGCAGAACAAGACCTCGCTCATCTCTGCGCTGAGACATATGCGAATTTCGAGGAGGGCCTTATGTTGAAAGCCGACAATGGATTCTATAACCAGTACTGGAGCAGTCCGTGGGTCAAGATGAAAAGAGACTACATTCAAGGTTGGTCCAATTTTTTCGACCTCTGACTTGTCTCCTGACCATTATCCAGGCGTCGGAGATGCTGTAGATGTTGTTCTTCTCGGAGCCGGTTGGAACAAGAAACGTGCCTCTGGTCTACACGGTGAGCAAAGTCCCCGAGTCAGAGCCGTCTTTGTACTGAAGAACAATGTCCAGTAACAACCGATGTCCTCACAACGCTTTACCTTGGAGTCTGGACTAATTCCAAGGAGATGGAAACGAATGTAAGAAAGTTCATACACAGCCGACTGCCCCCAGCCTAACATCCTCCAGCCAGAATTGCGGCCTCATTTCAACATATATTTCACGGCGGAGTATGGCCCCGCTCTCAATAGAGGTGGCCTCGAAAGCCTCAACTTCTGGCTGAACGCAGCCTATCATACAAAGTGGGATGAGTTGAAACATGAGGTAAATTGAATGTCATTTGGTTCTGTTGGGATACTCACATCTGTCAGGCCGGCCGAATGCCAGACTACGATTTTACTTTGTTTGATAACATAGGAAAACCAAGACTTTTGCTCAATGTCCCTCTGGTCGCCGAGATTTACGGTGCTGGATTTACTGTTGCGAGAGGACGACGGGTGAGTAATGATTGATTCTTCGAGCTTTCTTCTCCCATACTTACACATCATCAACAGCGATATGAATTGCGTTTTCCAAGACTATCAAAAGTCCACAGATCACACGAGAGAAACTGGCGGGAAGCCACAACGAAACAGGAACTTCACGAGATCGCACGGGAAGCATGTGGACGCGATACGCTGTCCAAGAAATTCGACATGGAAAATGCTGAATTGTTCGCAGGGTCCAAACCTAAAGCTGTCAAAAGTGTAAGAGACCCGGAACATATTGGACAGCGCGTAAAGGCCTTTTGTCGACAACTTGGCTGTCGCATGAAAAGACACCGAGATGGAGATCTGGAGCGACTGCAAGCATCTCCTGCAAAACGACCTCGTCAACAAACGACCGTTGGGCGATCCACAACTATGCCATCTTCACTGTCCTCAAGAACCAACTCATTACCGACTCCAAAATCGACACCCACGAAACCGAGGCGACTTCCTGCGTCAAAGTCGGAACCTTTGTTGGCCTCCTCCAAGTTGACAGCGGAAAAGTTCAAAAGCACAACGATGTGGCATGTATGCAATGGCGGCCCGACTTTGGTCGAGGCATGGCGGAGACAGATGCCGTCCAACAACTTCATTCTCGATGTCCACAGTGTCCTCGAAGGTTGTGGCTGGACGGGAAACGCAAAGGCTTCATGGGCTCGACGGGGCCTCTTGGTCGTCTGTGCAGACTCGGAGAACGAGGCAACTATCGTGGGACGGGTGAAGAGTTTTAGGTCGCAGTCGGACGCGTCTCAGAGACTACCAATATGGATCATGGACAGCCAAGTGCTGGTAGATGATGACATTAGTTCAAGAGTACTACATGTGCTAGAGTAGTTCGGTACATCTATATTACAGGCATTCAACCGCCCTCCAAGAAAAGCTTCTCCCATGTTACCAACACACGAATGGACTTCTTCGGCAACGGCTCCTTGATCAGTGCCGTACGAAGCTGAATCTGTCTCGTGCGTCCGCAGAATGAAGCCCAGTTCACAGTGGCGGATGTTCATGGTGCGTGCTAGAAGCAGCCGCCGTAGAAGCCCCAGCTACGAGAATACGACTCCTTGGATAGATAGCTCTCTGAGAGCAGGACAGGTGCTCGCATCAAACAAGCTCTGGAGGATGGGGAGGTCACGCCAGCCATGGGCGGGCCACGGCCATTGTAGCGTAGTTTCAACGAGCGGATTGAAGGCTGCGTACGGAGAACGTCCGTCACGCCTACAGTGTCGCACGGCGCGCCTGTGAGACTCAACTCGGCGAGGACGCAGTGGGACCGGTACTCAAAAAGATGACACTCTAGGCTTGAGCTACTCCGGTGATCACCGGGGTGAGCATAAGCCATTGCTCATCTTATCTTTCCATCTTGAGCTGAACAGGCTAGTCATTCAATTGTAGGACCACATTGATTGGTACACTATTACAGAATTGGTATGCTACTAATGCTACACTTGGGCTAAAATATGAACTCGAGCCAAGAATTCAAGCCGAGTTACTCAAGTTGGCGACACTGAGTGGCAAGACTCGAGTCAAGTGACCACTGACTCGTCGCGTAAGTTGAGTCCAAAACTTGAGCCGAAGCTCAAGTCAAGATGAAGTGTCGTACTCAACTTGATTGTACAGCTTGTGCTGAACTCTAGTTCTCTACTCGGGCTGAGCTCGAGTTGAGACTGGACCGAGTTCGGCACTCTCGAGCCACACTAAATCGACCAAACAGGGAGTTTCGGGTGGAGCGTCCAAGCCGTGGAAGCAATCGGAATTGGTTAAGATTGGGGGAAGACCAGAACGGCAAATTGATGCAAACAGAGCCGTTGTGGACACTAGTAGCACGACAGAGAAAAAGATTAGCACGGAAACGATAGAAAGAAAAAAAATACGACGCACCCAGCCCGGCCAAAATCATCCCCGACGTGCCAGCCGTCCTTCGATGCACCAAGCCTCCATGCAATAATGTGGCGTGCGCGGCACCAGCAAAAGTAAAACGGGAGTCGTCATTGATAGAGTCGCCGCTGTCGGGTTGTAAGTCGTGGGGTGTGTCGTCGTGGTGGCCGTCGTCGCCGGGGTGGTGGTGGTGGTGGTCGTGGTGGTTCGTCACGCCATGACGGTGAGAGAACAGCGTCGTCGATGGCGTCGTCGCTGCTGGATAGCAGGCCCGTCGTCGTAAGAGGCGTCGTCGGGCCGTCGTTGTCGTCGCCGTGGTGGTGGCTAATGGAAAAGGGCAATTGATTAGTAAGCTGTCAAACACGGCAACGTGTCCAGGCCGCATTGAAGTCTATTGAAGTCCAGAGTGCATCAGGGACGACAGGCACAAGACTGTGTTTCACAATTTTCGAAGTCCGCCTTTTGTTCTTTGAATCTTTCCCCCTCATCGTCGATTCACCCAGGATTCGCCCACCGATGAGACAATCTGAGTCCTACCAACCCTCCTGGCATGCGAAAGCGGAGACCTGACATCGGCTAAGGCGCTCACGTATTGCACCTATCCGGCGCAGAAGACGAAAGGGATAGGCGGGCGGACATGGAGCGAGCGAGGCGCTTTAGCCTACAGACTTGTGGCTGTCACGACAAAAAGTATTTGGTACGACTATCTACTGTGCGTTAACCTCTCATGCTCATTGACCGTTTTTGCCGTCGCGTCACTCGTCGTCGTCGGGCAAGACCCCACTCCGCGACACGCACTCACCGTTTGTGATCAACAACGGCCTTACCACCATTGCCCATTCTACAGCAGTGATCGCTACATAAAGAAACCATTGTTTTGAATGGATATGTTTTGGTGACGATGATCTTCGATCCGGTGGCCGTCGTTTCCATGTTTATTGTTACTTCCGCTAATTGTGTGTCAATCTCTGCGGACAATTGTGGCGCACCGCATCTTGTACTACCGCCGCCTTAGTATACTAGTATTCCTCTTCCCGTTACTCATGTTCAAATTCATTTTGTGCTCTGTCAAGCCCACATACGACCGAGAAGTTGAGTGGTAAGCCTGACATTGCCTGCCTGTGGGTTGTGCCTGAACTCAGAACTATGATTTGAGTTCAATGGCTTATTTTGTGGCTCAAGTTCACGGTTAGGTTCGGAGCCGTATGTATTGGCAAAACATAAGATGAGCCATGGCTCATGCTCACCCCGGTGTTCACCGGCCAAACTTAAGTTTAGAGCATCACCTTTCATCGGTACAGACAGTCAAGAAGGCTCTGCGGTGGCCAGCGCGCAGCGTAGGGGCCGCCTTGGGCCCACGGGGTTAGGTTCGGAAGGGTCAGCGAGTCGAATGCCACTGGAACACAACGTATGTCATTGATTTGGAGTCTGAGATATGTGAGGCAGGTGTGAGTCACAAGCGCCTGCGCGCGAGTTTGGCCATGGCTGCAGCCTGTTAGTGTGATCATGTGGATGGTGTCGAGGAAAGGGTAGTGTTCCAGGATCATCAGAAATATACAAGCACAAGCGGAGGCCGTACCGTTGGGGGCAACGATGTGCTGAAGTGTCGGTCGTAGGTGAGGAACAACGGAGGAGTCTAGCAGAGCAGCAAACCAACCTGATTCTGCTCCGCTGAACTCGAGATACCT
This sequence comes from Strobilurus orientalis, assembly GCA_019915145.1. Classification (NCBI taxonomy): domain Eukaryota; kingdom Fungi; phylum Basidiomycota; class Agaricomycetes; order Agaricales; family Physalacriaceae; genus Strobilurus; species Strobilurus orientalis. Next base: position 2,549,823 of record JAHLML010000005.1, on the reverse strand, counting down.
GAGCCTGGAGGTGCGGCAAAAGAACTCGCCGATGCCGTTAACATTGATAATGTTAAACTCCCCGTATACTCGCAGACTTTCGAGTTGTGGTAGGGGAGTGCCGATGCAATCAAAGCTGAGGCACACAAACTCCGAAGGAAACAAGGAGAGATGTGAAGTTGGGGAAGAGTTTGGAGGCTTCACGGAGATCAGCGGCTGTACTGGCCAAGACGAAGTTCGAGCCGTTCATCGGTTGTGAGTGGTGACCTTCCAAGTGATGCTCAACGAAGCTTTCGATTTTACGTCTGAATTGTAGCTCATCAAGCCAGCCAGAAATGGGGATGACGAAGCCCTAGAGTCGCGCTTCTGACGCGACTAACCCCTGCCAGCGCCTGCAGACTCAACGGAGTGTGAAGGGTACCACTGCTAACTCATGCTGAGCAGCTTGCGCAGAGGCATCTCGCAAACTCGTATAGAGATAGTTTGGGAGGATCTCGTAGAGGAGTTCGTTCGGGAGTCGAGAGATGGGCGAGCATATAAGGAGTTTCTGATGTGCTCGTATATCGGATACGATAGAAGACACCCCGGAAGGGGAACGTGAGTCTGAGACATACAGGATCCTGTTTAGCTGCTTTTTGAGACCTACAATCGAGGCGACGACTAGAGCCCGCTCGTGCCGATCCAAAACTGAGTTTGCCTGGATACGGCCGACGAGGTCAATAAATTGACGGCTACGAGTGGTCGACTGAGATAGAGTATAGCAAGGTTACTTAGAAGCTAGTGCTGTTTCGACTTAGGCTGCTTACCTTTACGTCGTTTTGGTTGGACATTCCGCCTGGTGTGGGTGTAGTATAGCGTGTATGTTTTTGATAAGCACCTCGCAGAGCAAAGGAAATGGGAGACTTGTGTTGGATTAGAATGAGCGAGTGTGAGTTCGCGAGTGACTCAGTGAGGAGATGACTTGGAGATATCGAAAAAGACGAATGATGATTGCCGGTGTTCTCAGTGCCAACACCCGACCCACCAGCATTAGCCTTTCGTCTATATAATAATGCTGATGGCGCGACATTCCTTCATATACTACAGTTACTTGATGCTAGTTATCGACATATAAGAACTTGATCCTTCGACACAAGATCAACTGCATTTTGCCGGCGGCAAAGTGCCTTATCGTTGGGTTTGAAATTGCTTTCTGGGTCGGTTGCAACCCTTTCCACCCCGTCCATGTCGACATGCCCTCCCAGTCGTCCTCTCTAGGCGGAGGTGGCGCCACCGCCGCCCTGCTGTATAGCGGTGCCGACCCCGATGGCGGATACTACGACGGACCATATTGCCAGGACGGGCGCGAGGCGGAAGGCGGACCTGTGCGCCATGCGCGGATCCCCAAGGTGGTGAGCAAGACTTTTGACTCGAGCACCCAGGGTGGGTTGCCTCTATTATTGATTGACCATATGTTTACCCATGTATTGATCTATCTCCATCTCAGCTTGCCAGCATTGTCGCAAGCGCAAGCGTAAATGTGATCGTCTGACCCCTGCCTGCTCTAATTGTGCGTGGTAGACATCTCGCCCAGGATAGGCTCATACTTAACTGGCTCGTACTAGGTGTCAAGGCAAAGATTCCGTGCATCTTTGACCTACGCGTGACCGACAAGACCCATCCAGGGTGTGTTTGCTTTTCACTTACCGATAAATCATGCGTTGAACGTGGTACTCGTTTAAAGATATGTCGAGGGCCTCATTGCACACAACGACTCTCTCAATGCACGCGTTGCGTGGCTTGAACGCTTGGTGGCCGCTCTCGGGGTCGAGAACATTCGCAACTTGGAAACGGGCGCGGTCCCTGTCTTACCCTTCAATCAACCAGAGCCTCAGCAACACCAACTGCTTCAACCCAACCATCACCCCTCACAGTCACCCTCCAATGACGCAGTGACGAATAATGTGGCGCATGTACTTACGCCGCCCACTCCCTGTGCCCCTCCACTGGACCGCTATCGCAACACCGAGAAACCGTCGTCCTCGTTTGCACGCGTCACGAAGCAGATCCTTCGTCTCCAAGCTCGTGACAGCGATCCTACATTTCTGGTTGACGCGACCCCGCTTGGGCGGTGCGGACCCGAAAGGAGCCCGACTCCTCCAAGTGCAGTGGGAACAAGTCATGTACAGCTGCCCGATTATGAGGACGCTCTTGTCATGATGGATGCTTATTTCAACAACAACGGTGTCGTCTACCCTTTCCTCGATAAGAGTCAATTCAAATCTGAGTCCGTATGCATCAGCTCCTTGTTCATTTAGGTGCTAATTTCGTGTATAGACTTGAAGCTTTGTACCAGATGGATGATCCATTTCCTGAATCCCCATCAAATACACACCGTCAGACTATCTTCCGCGTTTGCTTGGTCCTTGCCATTGGTACGACCAACGTACAGCAAATTCCGGGCGGAGAGGCTTGGGGAGCGTCTACAGCATATTACCATCGCGCGTTACAGGAACTTGACTCTATGCTGGAAAGAGAGGATATTGTATGACCCTCTCGTCCCCTCTGTTTGTAGTATGTTGCTAATTGGCGTCTTCCAGGATTGCGTTCAGAATCTCCTACTTCTCTGCATTTTCACAACATACAACGTTGATGGTCCCTCACTCTGGGCCACGCTGGGATCTGCTTTGCGATTGGCGATTGGCCTTGGCTTGCATCGGAGAATGGGTGCAGACCGTGCCCCGCCTGAGGAATTGGAGAGACGAAGACGAACATGGTGGAGTATATACAACTTTGACAGGGTGGCAGGTTTTACATTAGTACGCCCTTTGGGCATAGCCGATGCGGATATTGATGTCGAGGTACTGACGCTCTCCTTCTTCCCTTACAGTCACTGACATATATCGAAGCTTCCTTCGCTCGATGGCACCGGAAATCCATTCATCTACTACACACACCATATCATTCGTCAGAGGAGACTGTATGGCATAATCATCAAGGAAGTCTACGCTGTGTCGGCTTCCTCGTCGCCCAGCGACATCGCTGCAGGGATTCCAGCACGCACACCAGCAGCCGTTTTGTCATCTATCCACTCCCTTGTTGATACGTGGTACCGCTCTACCCCGGTACCTCTTCGAACCACCCCGCCAGGCAAAGGTCACACTAACCGCCTGTATTTCTCCATGGCGTACAATCTCATCCTATGCGCGCTCTACCGTCCCTCTCCGCTCCTTCCTACCCCCAACAAGGAACAGCTTCGCATCTTACGACGAGCCAGTGAGCGCTGCCTGGAAGCATTCTGGGATCTCCACCGCCGCCGGCGCATCGCGGTCAACCACATTCACTTACTGCAAGTGTTCACGAGCTCCATCAGTCTTTTGTACTGCCTGTGCGAGTATGGAACGAACGACCGCAATCTGCAGAACCGACAATGGAGGCGGCGGACTACGGAGATAGTGGGGAGGTGTCGAGAGCTGCTGAGCGATTTCGGGGATGGGTGGCATGGGACGGGGAAGTACCGCGAGATTTTCGAGACTCTTGCGGGGATTTTGGTGGAGAGGTGCGAGAAGGAGGAGGCTTTGGGCACGGATTCTGCTCCCTTCAGTGGTGATGACGATGGGTCCATCGGCGAGGATGACGACTCCACCACGACTGCATCCGTTGCGAACCAGACGCCGGACCCGTTGATGATGAACATAAATTCTGAACCCGGGGACGTCATGCAGACGCTTTGGGGTGGCTGGGGCGAGCCGATCCTAGAGTATTCCACGTTGGAATATTCGGCGATGTTTGATGGCCTGTCGCCTCCGGCTATGTTTGGGACGCTGGATAGCTCTTTGTTCGAGACAGAGGGAATCAGTCCTCGGGGTATCTTCAGCAGTAGCGAGGATATTGTCATGGATGGACAGGGACAGTCTGGGAGGTGGATGGACACTTTGTTGTCCTGACCTCGCCGTGAGTTTTCTCTTGCTTTGAGGCTTTATTTAGCGCTGTACATATTTATAATGTATTATTCAATTTGTAAGCCACTAAACCACTACATAGACTAGTATGATAATGTGAACTAGAGCAGGAGGTTGTAAGTACTGTCCCTCTTTGGCGTGATCAGACTCATTCTAAGTAAATGGAGAGATCTCTTGTTCAATCACGAAGGACGGAAGTGTGCTTACAATAGCCTTGTCAACCGACCTGAGCCTACAACAGCCTACAACTCGGCAGCCTGTCGCCGAACACGGCGGCAGTGACTGATCATTTGATGAATGTTTCGGCCAATTTCTAAGCAAGTACAAGATAATAACTGCCGGTGCCCCTGACCCTCCCTGACCTCTTACTAAAGCGACGTTTCTTTCGCTCTTAAGCTTGCGCGTCGACCATCTTGTCGCAAGTAAGATGGCCTCTTGCCGCGACGTCGAAGGCTGGGCGGTCGTATCCGCGAGCCGACCGTTTGACTTGACGCCATGTTTTGAAGAAGGCATCCTTCTATCGACACTGTACGCGGTACTGCTGGTGTCATCTCTGCTGCGAACGTTCCCTTTGTTCCTCAAGGAAAGGCAAGAGTTGACTACCAAAAGCCAATGGTTATTGCGCTCGAAGATCGTATGTCAATGACACCTGAACTTGTCTTGCTTTGTACTAACTCGACCGTATCAGGTTTTGCTCAGCCTAGCACTAGGTGTCGCCATTGTCAATCTGCTTCTCACTATCTATCTACACAAGTTTGTGCCGGTACTTCAATCCTACATTCTGGAGCCAGTAGCCCTTGCGGCATCTGTCGCGTTGACTTACTACAACCACACCCGCACCCGCCGTTCGTCTTCCATCGTCCTCCTCTATTGGCCCGTCTACATTTTTGCTTTGGCAATCTGGATACGGACTGCCGCACCCGCCGACTCTCCCATTTCTCACCTCACTCTCGCCCTCAAATGCGCGTCTGCCGGACTCGGCCTCTTGTCGTTCTTGATCGAATGCGCAGGCCCAGAGCGAGTACCCGATAAGCAAACCACGGATAACGAGCTGCCCTCCAGTCCAGTCATCACTGCAAACGTGTTCAGCATCTGGTTCTTCTGGTGGATGACGCCTCTGATGAAGAAGGGTGCAACTCAGTACGTTACCGAAAACGATCTGCCGTCCCTCCGCCCCCAAGATGATTCTGTCGTCTTGAGCGAGAAGCTCCAGAAGGCACTCACGAAACGGTCGGTTTACGATAGTCATTACTATACACTTACTAAATAGCGAACAGTGTCCTGTGGAGAGCCCTCTTCGTCGCATATGGGGGACCCTTTGCTTTCGCGGCCTTCATAAAACTCATCTCCGACTGTCTGGCGTTCCTCCAACCTCAGTTGCTTCGCTGGCTGCTCTCTTACATCTCAATCTACCAGACGGCTCGATTCACCTCCTCTCGTCCACACCCGCTCGAGGGCTTTTCCGTAGCCTTCCTCATGTTTCTGGCTTCTATCGGTCAGACTGTACTTGTAAACCAGTACTTCCAGAGAACTTTCGAGACTGGGTCAGTGTCCTTTCATAGCGTACACTTATGTTCTTTCTGACTGTCCGTTAGAATGCGTGTTCGTGCTGGATTGGTATCGGTGATCTACAAAAAGGCTCTGGTCTTATCCAATGATGAGCGGTCGCGAGCGTCTGGCGACATCATGAACTTGATGTCTGTTGACGCGATGAGGCTGCAGGATTTCTGTACATACGCTTTGATTGCAGTGTCTGGTCCATTCCAGGTACGCTGAGCGCTCGTTGCCTGATGTCTTTCTAAGATTCATTAGATTCTGCTCGCGTTTATCTCCTTGTACAATTTACTGGGATGGTCTGCATTCGTCGGTGTTGCTATCATGATCTTCTCAGTACCTCTGAACACGTGTAAGTTTCTTTTCTGACCGCTCCTCCACGCCGAATCTCATGTTTCTGTCTTGTAGTCATTGCCCGAATCCTAAAGCGAATGCAAGAGCAGCAGATGAAGAATCGCGATAAGCGAACCCGACTCATGAGCGAACTTCTTGCCAACATCAAAAGGTTGTCCCGTCAGGCTTCTCCTTCGACCCAATATTGATCTTTTCATAGTATCAAACTATACGCTTGGGAGTACGCGTTCATGCGCAAGATCTTCGTTGTGCGCAACGAAATGGAACTGAAGATGCTTCGTAAGATCGGTATCGCAACAGTGAGTATTCTTTTGAGCAGTTGTTGACTTGACCTTGACCCCCACCTCTAGTCTTTGAACATGATGTTATGGAGCGGTATCCCTCTCCTCGTTGCCTTCAGTTCTCTAGCGGTGGCTGCTGTTGTCTCTCCCACGCCCATCACATCAGATGTCATCTTCCCCGCCATCTCGCTCTTCATGTTGTTGCAATTCCCTTTGGCTATGGTACGTACCTTGTCATAATGTGCTGCCCCCAGCTCTGACTACTTTGCAGTTCAGTCAAGTCACCTCGAACATCATCGAAGCCATCGTATCCGTCAAGCGCCTCAGCGACTTTTTACGGGCCGATGAACTGCAGGCAGACGCGCGCACATTCCTCCCTCGCATGAACCTCCAGACTGGTGACGAGGCATGAGACTTTCCACAATCCATTTCGCCTACTTATTTTTTTTGTTCAATAGGTACTATCCATCAAGAAGGCTGACTTCGTGTGGGCCAAGGACGCTGTAGAACCGACACTCGAAGACATCAATCTCACGGTGAAGAAGGGCGAACTAGTTGGCATTTTGGGCAGAGTCGGATGTGGCAAGACCAGTTTGCTCTCAGCGATCATCGGGGACATGACTAGGAAGGAGGGCGGACTGGTCGTGCACGGTTCCATCGCCTATGCCCCGCAAAACCCTTGGATTCTTTCCGCCACTGTTAGGGAGAATATCCTCTTCTCACACGTCTATGAAGAGACGTTTTACAACCTTGTCATTGAAGGTGAGTCTCATCTTGCAGTGTCCTACTTGAGGGCGCGGTCCTGATCACTCTTCAAAAGCCTGCGCTCTTGGTCCCGATCTGGCATTACTGGCCGATGGAGATTTGACGGAAGTCGGCGAGAAAGGCATAACTGTGGGTATAGTCTTTTGCCTGAGATATCTTGTGAACTGAACCTATCATCGACAGCTCAGTGGAGGTCAACGGGCCCGTATCGCTTTGGCCCGGGCAGTTTACGCTCGTGCTGATCTGTGCGTGAAAGACTCATTCTATGTGATGCATATTCTGAAGTATGTTTGCTGCAGGGTCCTCCTGGACGACGTTCTCGCCGCAGTGGATAGTCATGTCGCTCGTCACATCTTCAGTACGACCTTTTGCGTTAACGGCTCCCCATTGTACTGATTGAACTCCCCTAGCTAATGTTATCGGCCCTCAAGGCATCCTTGCGACTAAAGCTCGCATACTCGTTACCAACAGCATCGCGTTCATCCGAGAGTTTGACCAAGTTGCCTTCATGCGCCGGGGTATCATCCTCGAGCAGGGATCTTACCTGTCCCTCATGGCGAATGGCGAAGGAGAAGTCAGTAAACTTGTGTAAGTGGTGTTGCTTCTTTGACTCGACTTCGTTGCTGACCGTCGTGCAGACAAGGGCATGGCACCACTAGCGGTAGCGCATCCGGATCAGCGACGCCGATGTTGCGAAACGGTCTTGGGAGCGCAACTCCTACCATCTCCGATGGTGACGAATCTCCAGAGAAACTTGACTCTCCACTGTCGGAGAAGCTGCGCTCTACCAGTTTCGAGAGGGCGACCTTGGCCCCCCCTGTCCCTGTGAGATCCCCGGAGTCCACTGGCCTTAGCAAGGAACATATGGAGCGTGGCTCTGTGAACAAGCGAGTCTATCTCGAGTACATCAAAGCAGCCTCGAAGACTGGATTCGTGCTCTATCTCGTTGCCATCGTTCTGCAGCAGGCCGCCAACGTCTTGGGTAACCTGGTTTTGAGAAGTTGGGGCGAACATAATAGGGAATCGGGCGACAACTCAAACACGTTCCGGTATCTTCTTGTGTACGGCTTGTCCTTGCTGTCCTCGGTCCTGTTCGGTGGCATAGCAGCAATCTTGATTTGGGTGTTGTGTTCGATTCGCAGCTCGAAGCAGCTTCACGACACGGTGAGTATCTCAAGGCTTCTACGAAGTCATCTTGCTCATGTTTATGTCTAGATGCTGGAATCCTTGATACGTGCACCCCTCAGCTTCTTCGAGTTGACCCCGACAGGACGGTATGTCTTTTCGTTCGCATAGTCTATCAACACTGACGCTTCTCAAGGACTTTGAATCTGTTCTCTCGCGATGTCTATGTCGTCGATCAAGTCCTCGCTCGCGTCATTCAAGGATTCTGCAGGACCTCTGCTGTCTGCATATTCATCGTGATCGTTATCGGAGCCAGTTTCCCTCTGTTCCTGCTTTCTGTCATTCCTCTCGGTTATTTCTACCTGCAAGTCATGAAGTGCGTGATATCTTCATCGTTCCAATTCTAGTTTTCTTATCTCCAATTGACAGATACTATCTCGCAACCTCTCGAGAATTGAAGCGTTTGGACTCAGTTTCGCGCTCTCCCATTTTCGCTTGGTTCTCGGAGTCGTTGGCCGGCGTTTCTACCATTCGTGCATTCGATCAGCAAGCCTTGTTCTATGCGACAAACCTCCGAAGAGTTGACAGGAATCAGATCTGTTACCTGGCAAGTATCTCAGTGAATAGGTGGCTGTCGGTCCGATTGGAAGCTGTCGGCGCGACTATCATTCTCATTGTTGCAGTCCTGGCAATGGTCGCTCTTATCACCACGGGCGTTGATGCTGGTCTTGTTGGATTGGTGTTGTCCTATGCACTGAACGCAACCTCGTCTCTTGTAGGCATTCGATCTAGTGACCACTGACGTTTCATCTCACTCTTGTCATAGAACTGGGTCGTCCGATCCGCCAGCGAAATCGAACAGAACATCGTCAGCGTGGAACGCATTCTGCATCAAATTGACGTGAAGCATGAAGCCGCTCATGAACTACCCGAATCGAAGCCGGATGAGTCTTGGCCGGCTGAGGGAGGAGTAGAGTTTGAGTTAGTTGTTTTGTTTCGAAGTGGCCCTCCATTTCTAACAATCTCTGTAGGGCGTACTCGACGCGCTATAGGGAGGGTCTCGATTTGGTGTTAAAAGGTCTCTCCTTGAACATCGTAAGCGCTTCGCCTATTTGAACGACCTCTTCTGATGGCTTTGCCAGAAACCGAAAGAAAAGATCGGAATCTGTGGACGGACGGGTGCCGGCAAATCGTCTCTTCTTCTCGCTCTGTTCCGCATCATCGAACCCGTCGCGGGTACCATTAGAATTGACGGGATTGACATAACCAAGATTGGGCTTCACGATTGTATGTCTATACCTGATTCATTCTTGAGACTCTCAACTAACCGCTGTATACACAGTGCGCTCATCAATCTCCATCGTGCCTCAGAGTCCTGATCTCTTGTGAGTTGCCTTCCCTCTTTTGTCCTACTCTTCCCTATACCAACTCCCCTCTTCTCAGTGAAGGCACTTTGCGTGAAAACATCGATCCCGTCGGTGAACATCCAGATGCTGACATCTGGGTTTCTCTCGGACAGGCCCACCTCAGAGAGTATGTCGAAAGCCTTCCCGAAGGACTTGACGCACCTGTAAGAGAAGGTGGCTCGTCCTTGTCATCTGGTCAACGTCAGCTTCTGTGTTTCGCCAGAGCGCTCTTGCGTAAAGTATGTCCAGATCTGGCTCTCGGCGTATCACCCTAACCGTTATCATAGTCCAAGGTCCTTGTACTGGATGAGGCCACTTCTGCCGTCGATCTCGACACGGACAAAAATATACAGGAGATCATCAGAGGACCTGCATTCCACGATGTCACTATCTTGACCATTGCGTAAGTCGTTCACCTCGCTGTATTCGCTTCGACTTATCTTCTCCAGACATCGTTTGAACACCATCATTGATTACGACCGGGTTCTTGTTATGGAATCTGGAGCGGTCGCGGAATTCGACGAACCACAAACATTACTAGCGAACAAGGAATCCATCTTCTATTCTCTCGCCAATGAGGCGGGATTGACTCCCACAGACAAGTAGATGTAATTATACCTTCCACACGCATTGAATCCAGCATTTTGACTAGCGGAAGAAAGGCATGTGGCGCAAGTGGTTGACAAGGCAGTCAGTGTTCCATTTCCTTGCAAAACCTAGAGTTAGAGCCGTATAGACATACCTACAGTAGTATAAATAATCCTATGTGTGATGTAAAAGTACAAGTGAGTTCATGAGTCATTGCCGTACCGCCAAGCTCGTCCGCCCCAATCCGATGCCCCCGATGACTGCTGTGCCGCCTACACCTCCCAGCGCACCGGCTAGGAGATCGCGAACACAGCGAGCACGCTCTCTTCGCGCAACAAACCAGCTACTGGCGCCCGTTGGTATAGCGAGTGGCTGTGCGACGAGGCCACTTTCTCTTGCCGTTCGTATAGATTGTACCAGAGAATCCACCTCTGCTTCAGAATCCAAGTCATCCAAATTCTCCTCCGCATCCCCCGTCTTCTGTTCTGCCAGCTTGCTAGAAGCCGCCGCTGCCGCTGCAGCCGCCTTCTTGCCCTTCTTCGTCTTCTCCGGGTTGGCGGGTTTCTTGGGACCTTGGGCGGCAGCCGCCTCGTCCGCGATGCGCTTCTTCTCTTGCTTCTCCTTTTCTCGTTTCTCCTTTTTCTCGGCCTTGCTCTCGCGCTTGACGGGCTCGACAAAGTTGGGGTTGTTGGCACGCTGCCATTCGAGGAGGAGGTCGTCGTATCGCTTGGAGCGGCCCAGAACGGAGCGTTTGGCACCCATGGCATGAGATTTGCAGGTGAGTGAACGCGAGCAAGGGAGGCCCTTGTCGTTAATGACTCCGCATTGACGATCATAGTCGACCGGGCCCTTTAGACGTGGTTTGGCGAGTGGTTTGGACTTCTTCTTGGAGGGCTGGCTGGCTTCAGCAGGCTCAACAGACGCCTTGCGCTTCTTGTCTGCCTTCTGACCCTCTCCTGGCTTGAGCCGCTTTCGAATAGCAGCGCAAGTGGCTGGCAACGGCGTAGATGAAATTACGTGCTAAACGAGAGAAAGGAATATGATCGCACAGGTGTGGTCAAGAAAGCAGCTGCGGAGAATCGGTTTGGCGCAGTCGTTGCAGCGGACGACGCCAATGTCGGAGGTGGAGGAGATGGGCTCGGCGCCGTAGATCTTCATGTCGGTGGTCTCGAGCCATGCTGTCGGGGCGGGGCCAGACAGCGACGGATCAGGCGGGGGCGACGGCGACAGCGACGCGTCCCAGTCAAAGGGTGGCGGGGACGGGCTGGACTTTGCATTGGCCGCCTTCTTGACCATGGGAGTTGAATGTCAAGAACCGTGATGTGACAAATGATCGGACAGATCCAGGACTATCCAGGAACGAACATTCCTCTTGACTTCGTGCTTCAAGTTCGTTTATCTCACCCTCAACCAAAAAGCCCAACAGAAGCTGGACTGATGAGTAACTATTGCCTCTGTCGCTTATAGATCTGCTCGGCCGACAAACTTGTCACGGTCGACCCACTCTTATGAAGCTTGTTCGCAATTTCGCCGACTGTCTTGAAGTGGGCAGTGAAGGCTCGTATGTATCGATCCTGTCAGCACAGACGACGATATTCAAACATACTACCTGCCCCCCGCACGTCATACGTACGTGCCGCTCGCTTGCAGAGGACACATACGTCAAGAAAGTGCCCTGAACTCTCTGCGAAAGGTGAAGGAGGCGGCTTCTGTGGTGGTATGCAAAAAGCTTGGCAGACTTTGCAACGCAACAGAGTATTGAGGTGTCCTACCAGAGGACGGACGAATGCCTCAGAGCGATTTGGACACGTCAAATCTAGGCAGTAATATTCATGATGAAGGTCTTCCTTTAGTCATGAATAATGTGCTTGCCGGGATGAGAGGTGGCCTCGTTCACCTTCATCCTCTTGACCTTGTCGACGTACTCGTGTATGTATCGATTTACAACTCCGAGTCAAAATCATGCTAATCGTTCCTCCAGTACGACTCCAAACCTAACAATGTCATGCTCTATGCTGCAGAGACGATCATCATAGACTTTGACTCCTGCCAGATTGCTGGGTGGATGCAGTCAAGATCTTATGTAGTGATGTGTAAGACTGAATATACACAGCCCTTTTGTTTTTGAGTATCATTGACCGCGTCGGATTGCAAGAGAGCTATGGCAAGCCGGACCTGGGGATTATCTTATCTTATCTCAACACAGCATGTCACATATCCCTGACTCGATCTGAGTTAGTATGAGTTGTTCTCTCGTACAAATTGCCTTGTCTTCTAACTTTTGACTACCAATCACTTCTTTCCAAAATGACCTTGGATATCCTGCACTTCATCGACAACAAGGGCGGAAACGCAGAGGAGATACGCGAATCGCAACGGAGGCGTGGTCATTCCGTCGAAATCGTCGACGAGATCATTGCGATGTATGCAGACTGGGTCAAAAGTGCGTCTTATTCTCCTTATCTGTCGCCTTTTTCTGACTTGGGGCACAGTGGACTATGATATCAACATGCTTAATAAACAGACTAACGCTGTGCAGAAAGAAATCACCACCAAGAAAAAGGTAAATGATATCGGAAAGCAAGGCTGGGCGATAAAACTTATAAGCGAAAAACAGGCGAAGGAATCCGCGGATGAACTCGTTGCAAAGAAGAAGGAGCTCGATGTCCAGATCGCCAACAAAAAGAAGGAGACCAAGGAGTTTGAGCTCAAGATGAGGCAACGAGCCAGCACGGTCGGCAACATCGTTGGCAAGGACGTCCCCACCAGCCTTACAGAAGTGAGTTTTCATGCCGATGAAACTACTTTGCATCCTCTAATTGTTCTAGGATGACAATGATACAATCCGCACATGGCATTTACCACAGGAAACAGATGAGCCACCCGTCAAGGAGGGAATCATGCCCCATCATGAAGTCCTCCTCCGCCTCGATGCCATGGATCTCGACCGAGGTACGTAGCCACCCTTATCCGGCCCGCGGGAGTCCTCACACAGGAACCAGGCGCGAAAATCGCCGGCCACAGAGGCTACTTCCTCACCAACGACGGTATCGATCTCAACCACGCGCTCATCGCCTACGGTCTCGACTTCCTGCGCAAACGCGAATACAAGAAGATCCAGCCTCCGTTCTTCATGAACAAGGACCAGATGGCCAAGACCGCCCAGCTCGACCAGTTTGACGAGGAGCTCTACAAGGTCATCGCCTCGGACGACGAGAAATACCTCATCGCCACCTCGGAACAGCCCATCTCGGCCTTCCACTCGGACGAATGGTTCGAAAGCCCCGAGACGCAGCTCCCCATCAAGTACGCGGGCTACTCGACCTGCTTCCGGAAAGAGGCTGGCTCCGCAGGACGCGACATGTGGGGTATCTTCCGCGTGCACCAGTTTGAGAAGATCGAGCAGTTCTGCATAACCGACCCCACCAAGAGCTGGGAGGTGTTTGAGACAATGGTCGCCAACAGTGAGGCGTTCTATCAGAGCCTGGGTATCCGGTATCGCGTCGTGAAGATCGTCTCGGGCGCGCTCAATCTTGCGGCGGCACAGAAGTTCGACTTGGAGGCATGGTTCCCCTTCCAGAGGGGGTACAAGGAGCTGGTCTCGTGCTCGAACTGCACAGATTACCGTAAGCTCACACCCTTTTCCATGCTTTTTGATGCTGATATCTTTTGGCTAAAGAGAGCCGAAGGTTAGAGGTCAGGTGTGGGCTCAAGACTAAAGACCAGACGCGGAAGCTCTACGTGCACATGTTGAACGGAACACTCTGTGCTACCGAACGCGCTCTCTGCTGTCTTGTCGAGAATTACCAAACACCCGACGTGCGTACTAGCTACCCTTTCTCGTGTCCTTTCGTCATCTGATAGATCTCATCTCTACAGGGTCTCGTTATACCCGAAGTCTTACGGCCGTACATGCAAGGCCGAGACTTCTTGCCTTGGGTCAAGGAACTGCCAAAGGGCCTTCAGAAGAAGCAGGCGTAGACTGTCGAGAAAGAAGATTGTATGGTTGTAACTGTAGACGTCTTGCTTTGTTTATGTACGACAGATGGTCCGCTCAAGTAGATCCAATCGAGTTGGAAAGGCTTTTGGAATGAGGCTTTTGTACATCCCGTGACAGTCTGCGTGACCGAATATAACGCGCCCTTCTTGGCTCCTTGCGACGTCCATCCCACTAAGTTCGTTTCTGCCACCGGTTGTCGTTGCCGCTGACCAGCATGCTTAATCGCACAGTGGACGAGATATCCACAGGCTCCGACTCCGACTACTCTAGGTGCGTTCCCACCGTCGACCACAGCGAGCGGCGTCTAAACATTCACACAGCTCGGCAAGTTATTCGTCCGCCGTTCCCTGACGTTCTTGACGCCGCCCATGCAGTGGATATCATGGTTTCTATCCTCCAAGGGCAATGAATATTTTTGCGAGGTCGACGAGGACTTTATCCTCGACCGCTTCAATCTTACCGGCCTCAACAACGAGATTTCCGACTACCCACGAGCCCTAGAGCTCATAACCGACAATCTTGGTGCGTGTGATCTGCCAGCAGCGAAGGATGAATAAACTCAGCATTGCCGCAGACGACGATATCCAGGACGATCAGCGCGCCTCGCTCGACGTCCAGGCGAGATTACTCTATGGTCTTATACACGCACGGTGGATCGTCACCACGCGTGGCCTGGCCAAGATGGTGCGTTTCTCTCCCTTCTAACATCTCAACCGCCTCATCCACCCTCCCCCCAAGCTGGAGAAGTACAAACGCATGGAATTCGGTCGCTGCCCACGTGTGCTGTGCCAACAACAGCCCCTCCTGCCTGTCGGTCTCACCGACGTCGCTTATGAAAAATCCGTCAAGCTCTACTGCGGTCGTTGCGAAGACATCTACTCTCCCAAATCATCCCGTCACGGAGCCATTGATGGTGCCTACTTTGGCACTACCTTCCCGCACCTGCTCTTCCTCGTATACCCTACACTCATCCCCCCTAAATCTGGTCCGCCGCTAGATGGGACGACGGCCACGAGAAATGATAGCGGAGAAGGGAGCGGGAGGAGACGTCGTGGGGTCAGGGAGGAGATGCAGGAGGTTGTGTCGGGCGATACGGAGGGTATCAGCACAGCGAGCGTTGCTCTGAAGGCGGAGCGGTACAGGCCTCGGATTTATGGCTTCCAGGTTAACGAGATCGCGAAGCTACAGCGGTGGCAAGAGGCTACCAGGGATAGGTATGACTTTCTCTTCCGTTTTGACTTGTCTTGGTACTCATCTTTCGATAGACAGGCTACGAGGCTAGAAGCCTTCGAGAACCGAATGGAACACGAAAGATAGTTTTCTCTACTTATTATCTCTTGATATCCTTGACTTTATATATCGTGTTGTAAGTACATGACGATGGCGACACGTCCTCCCATAGAACCTCAATCTCTCACAAAATGGAACGCGCTGTGGAACGCTGGGTGCTCACTCATGCCTTATCACAGGTCTGTCCGTGGCTGTGTATCATCGCTGAACACTTTCTTTGGCACTGCTCATGTCTGAACACTACGACCACCGCCTTCTCATTCACATATTATCCTTACCGCGGAGATCATGTCCCTCGACATGGATGTGGGTCCCGGTCAGTGAACCATAGATGCTAATGCCAACCTCGCAAGATGTTCCCGACTACCTACTTCGAGTTGGAGGGATCCCACAAGGCTTTCGGGTTCACGGAGCAGTAGATCCGAGCCTTGAATGAAGCATCGGAGCCGAGGAACTTGACGCCGTAATGTGAACTAGGATTCCTAGATCAAGGCATCGTTTCCCACCAGTTCAGCTGCGAGGAACGCTCCGGCTTCTATCTCCCAGATCTGTGTGTGAAGGCGGTGTGTCTCATGCAGTAGATGCTGGACGTTTTTGCTTGGCGGATGGGAGAGCCAAACCGACAGTGTGGCGTTGTGGCCCTATTATCCTCTATGTTCAATTGCATGTATTGCAACGCGGAAATCAGACCCGACATAGCTTGCTGCATTCGCGGTGTACGCCATCCAGAGTCATCCATAGCCCTGTAGGTAATAAGCATGCGAATGACCCGGATAGATTAGTGCTTGTTCTGGTCGTAAACACTACCTAGTTGCAGAGTCAGTTATAGAAGGCACAAAGGACAATCGAAAGAAATTGAAGCGTAGTAGATGATAATTTATGCTACAGATTTGATACATATGTGAAAATGGCACTCCTCTATTTCTCTCGTGTGGTCATAGATCATGGTGGCTGGTAAATACATGGTCCATGCACAGTCATGCCCGGCCGTGAAGACGCTTCGTTATGTCGGGAGGAACTTGGCTGCGAAACGGGGTCAAAAACGAGGTAAGGAACGAGCAGAAACTTACCCGCTTCCTCGCGCATTTCTTGAGATGTCCGCTGGAAGCTGGTTCAGTGACGTTCGTGTGTTGAAAAGCAGACGTACCTTGAAGGCAAACACTCCGAGAAGAGAGAATCCCACCAGAACTGCGACAGAAAAGATGATCCACAACGTAGCCCAGACTGCAAAGCGATCCGATGAGCGATGTGTACGGAATTCGCGGGCACGAAATGCCGACCGTGTTGTGGTATTCTGGGGAACATGATCTCGAACTGGGCCGTATCCGAGTCGTTTGTCTTGTGGAAGAATCGGTCATCCGCCACATCCCCTGGACACTATTAAACAGAGAACACCCATGGCTGAGAATCAACGCACAAACGACGTAGAAGATGCTTCGAGAACCACGATTAGGTGAGCTTTAATGAAGGAGCTGAGAAGACTCACTTCATCATTCCCACGAACAAGCAGTACCATCGCAAAGCAGATCTGTTTGAGCGTCGATATTAATGAGAGATGGAGGAGACACTGCACGTACGCGTGGTCAACAAACCAGAATCCAATCAGTAGTCCCTCGTAGAAAATGGTTAATAGTATAGTGCTAGAAGAATCGTGAGGGACCTGAGAGATATGGGCGCGAGAAACACGCACAATTTGTCGCGAACAAGTCGAAGCGGCATGAGCAATCCTATGGCAAGCACGAAGCTCATGATCTTTGCCACAAGCGTGTCCCACCCTCCGAGAACAAAGAGCCCTCCGAGTAGCGTAGAGCCAATATAGCCGGCGGGAAGAATGAAGCCTGGACGTCCGCCCTCGACGATAGTCGCACCGCCAATGTGAGGGTCTATAGTTATGCGTAATATCCGACCGCCCGACAACACTGCCTGTCGTGTGCAGACTCTGTTAGGGACAACAACGTGTCGAATGGTGCGCACGGACCGCGATGATGTGTGATAGCTCGTGGAGGCCGATCGTGAATAGTTTGAGAGGGTTGATGAGGTTGCGCAGGCCGGGAACGTTCCAAACTCCGAAGATTACCACCGACATCGAGATCATCTGGGTGCTTTGCTCAGGCCGAATTTAGGGTGAGAGACTGCTACTGCATGCGCACCACATAGAGAACGACGATCTGCATACAGAGGATGAGTCCTGGAATGATCAGCGCCGTGAAGCAGGCTACGCACCTGCTCGCTGCTCGGTGTAATGGCGTCCGTGGCCGTGACTGGCGTCGTGCTCGACGGGGACTGCAACGGCGGTCTGCTTGCAATGGTAATGGTCGCCATGTTAAGAGTGGGGTGGACAGTGGCAGTGAGGACCAAGGAGCGTCGCCGTCGCGTGGGAGAGGAAGGTTGAGCTTAACCCAACTAGACCCAACTATATAGCAGGCTGGCCCGGTAAGCGCCTGCTCCGGTTTGAACGGTGATTTTATTGCAATTTTCGTATATTCCAGCTGTTTTTCCAGCCTTCAGTGGGCCTGCAAGCGTCGAGCTGGGGTTCTGAGCCGGCCTCGTGTTGGCAGTGTGGTCAAGGCGTTAAGACTCCACCCGGGGTAACATTCTCAACGATCAGATCTCGACGCGTCTTCACACGTGCAACGACTGCGATCAAGTAGCTTGCTGGACACCTACTTCCAAAGTATTTATTCAGAAGAGCACTGAGATGTAGCTGATCTTTCCAACTTCTCTACACCAACGACCACACTATGGTCAGTCTTTCTGCCGAATTTTCCGAGCGCCTGCTCAGTTCTGACTCCCACACAGGGTGGCAAAGGCCGTGGCAAGCTCGGTAGCAACGTTAGAGGAGGGAAATTCCACGGAGGAGCGGGTAAAGTTGAGGGCAATCCTCTTGGGTACGCGTCTGCTCGAACGGTACTTGGGCACAGTCATGATGCGAACCGTATACTTCTACAGTGGCAAACACGGAAAGATGTTGAATCACCTCGTCACAACCAAAATGAACCGCTCTGTTCGCGCGGGTCTACTATTCCCGGTTGCAAGGATTCATCGTTTCTTGAGACAGTCCAATAGCCTGAGGGGGATGCGAATCATGGGTGGTGCTGCAGGTAAGGATGCCCAATGGTGATCTGGATCCCGATAGCTGATACCGTGTCCAGTCTACCTGACCGCCGTACTCGAATACCTGGTTGCGGAACTAGTCGAGCTGGCTGGATATGCGGCGCGCGATCATAAGAAGATGCGCATCATTCCGCGATATCTTCAGCTTGCAATTGGGAACGATGAAGAGTACGTGGTCAAGTTGAGTTCTCTTAGAGCTTTCCAGCCAATCGTTGTGGTGGATTCAGACTTCAAAAGCTCCTCGGTAATGTCACGATTAGCCAGGGAGGAGTCATACCGCACATTGAACCGGTCCTCCTCGGTAAAGCGCGCCGAACAAAAAAAGACAGCTCGCAAGAAGTTTGAATGTCCCTTGTATCACCTCCCTTTGTAACACTAGCATCAGTTCCGTGTTTCTGTACTATCAATGTTTGTTGATGAATTGACTGATCAAAGCGAAAGCCCTCAGGGTGTAGTTAGAGTCTCGTCGTACTTACTGTATCACTGTCAGTCCAAGGGTGTAAGATTACATAATACAAACTCGAGAAAATTGGGTGAGAGGTTGGGTAGAAAATACATTGTATTGCGGTTGAATGACTAGAAATACAACTAATGCTGGTGTAGGAATCTACATGTGGCTAGGAAGAGACGATATGTATTGAACCTGAATATGACTCTATGAAGAAAGTGAGAATATGACTCTAGAATTACGCAGTATCTCCAGGTTGTGCGCCTGCAGTGATGGGAGGAAGGTCATCCCGTCTAAGGTCGGCCTCGTTGATCATCGCCTCTTCGGGATGAGGAGGCTTAAAGTTGATTCGCTGATAAGCGAGTTGGGCTTGCAAGATCATGGCGCCGGAAGCTGCGGCCACGAAACCGAGGAACGGTGGTGAGGGATTCAACGGACGAGTGCAGAATTCAGGATGAGCCTGAAGACCGACGAAGTAAGGATGATCTACAGGAATTATCAGGAACTGGAACATCGAGGGGGAACGTATAGCGTACCAGGAAGCTCGAGGAATTGCATACGCTCTCCCTTTTCATCTTTACCGCAAAAGTTGAGCCCGCTGGCCGCCAGCCTTTCGACCCATTCGGGGTTGACTTCGTAACGGTGACGGTGCCTCTCCCAGATCTTCCCAGCCCCGCCATAAAGCTGACGCGTCTTGCTCCAGTCCTCCGTGCCCTGCTCGAACACGGTTGGCCGAAGTCCCAGACGCATGGTGCCCCCCATGTGCGTGCGTGAAATCTCGGGCATGAAGACAATCGCGGGATCAGCACAGGATGGGTCGAACTCGGCGGATGTTGCGCCGGAGATGTGAAGGACGTTACGAGCCCACTCGATGACCGCAAGCTGGAAGCCAAGACAGATACCCAAGAAGGGGATCTTCTGCTCGCGAGCGTACTTGATCGCCATGAGCATACCCTCTGTCCCTCGGTTACCGAAACCGCCTGGCACGAGGATACCTCTGTGATGCACAATTAATATCATTGTCAATTGAACAGCTATAAGACGCACCCAGCCCCGACTACGGCCCTCCAAGCATCGTGATACTTGGCAGGATTGGATTCTTGGGTTTCAGGCTCCAAATCGGAAGATTCGACCCACTAAGGAAGAGAACTCAGAACCGTCGAGCAACGAAAGACTCGAAAGAACATACGGTGATGATTAGTTTGCGGTGAACCCGGAAGGCCGAATGCTCCAAGGCTTTCATAACGGACATATACGAGTCCTTTAGGTCAGTGTACTTCCCAACCAGTACGATTGACACCGAATCGAATAGGCGCTCCTGACTGGACGGAAATTAAGCACAGCAAGGCGATGAATGATAGTTAGTGACTTACCCTCCAGTAAGATCCCTCCACCTCTTCTCAAGAGACAGTCCGTGCTGAACCATTTTGTCCGTGATTTTGACACTGTCCAGATCAAGTCTTTTACGGAGATATTCGACGATTCCTTGTGAATGGAGAAGGAGAGGCACATGGTAAACAGAAGACACGTCGTGGACACCGAGTACCTGCTCTGCGGCGACGTGACAGAACATGGAAATTTTCTCTTTGGTGGCGGGCAAGAGAGATTGCGGTCCAAGGAGACGGCAGGCGATCTGCATCATATGGACATCAGTTGTGCATTCGCACCTTGGGTGCATTCACGTACCAGATCTGGGAGAAGCCCAAGGCCGCGAAGACAGTGGACGGTGGTCTGCGTGGGTTTTGTCTTTTGTTCGCCATGCATGTCCGGGACGAGGGATACATGTATGAGCGCGAAGTTCTTGTGTCCGACACGGAACTGGAATTGACGCATAGCCTCTACGAACGGCGCGGATTCGATATCACCAACGGTACCGCCAAGCTGGAGATTGGGTTTAGAACACGTATAAACGCGCGATAAAGTGGAAGAAGCGTACCTCGACGATACAGACGTCTGGTTCTTCACCGGTGTCGTCAACGGGTATTTTGGAGACGCGTTCTATCCAGTCTTGGATCGCGTTGGTGACGTGAGGGACGATCTAGACGCGTTTAAAACATAGAAATAACGATCTATCTTGATGGATCCCACCTGGACAGTCTTTCCGAGGTATTCTCCCTTCCTCTGGGGTAGATGTCAGGCAATGAGTCATGATGCGAAGGCAAAGGGCGGACCTCTTTTTCTATGACCTCCTTATAGATCTTCCCTGTGGTAATGTTGTTGTCGCGTGAAAGAGTGATATCCAAGTAGCGCTCGTAGTTGCCGAGATCCAAGTCGACCTCGCCGCCGTCGTTCAGCACGTAAACCTCACCTATCGGCCAGTAAGATAGGGTCCCGGGAGAGGGTGAACAACATACCATGCTCAGTGGGCCTCATGGTCCCAGCGTCTATGTTCATGTACGGATCTATCTTGATCGCGCTGACCTTGAGACCGATGGTTTTGAGCAAGAGACCCGTCGAGGACGCTATGCATCGTTCAGAGCTGCCTGACACGGTCGACAGGCGTGCATACCGATGACTCCCTTGCCAATACCACTGACCACACCACCCGATACGATAATGTACTTGGTCATTGCGGGCAACGAGGAGGACGAGGGCGACGGTGACGGTGTAAACGATCGCTGTGATGAACTTGCGCAATTTTTCTTGATCTGTGATCTAAACACGGGCCAAGCTTTGACACTGCCACATACTGCCACGTGGGAGCGGGCCTCAGCCTATAGCAACCGTTCCAGATGTTTTCCCTTCTTCAAGAGCTCCTCGGCACGGCGATTGCGTGTTTCTGCGGCCCGCGGGTAAGCTATAGCAAGAGTTTGGTACCTTACCTGGCTTTATTGAACGTCCAGGTCATGCCGTTGTCGTGAAACTTGAATGTCTGTTCTTCGTCAGTCTCAGATTTCTATTCATACTGTATCCACTAAACCGTTGTCTGCAAAGGTGACAGGCATTGAAACCCAACGGCAGCATTCCTTTACTCAAAATCAAAGGTAAGCATTGTATTCAACAAATAGTTAGTTATCATTGAAACTCGGTGACGCGCCAAGTAGGGCAACATATGCTCCTCCATCCATATCCTCTCTGTTCGTTGACTTTGCCACATGCGCCCACTCCTCGGAATCCTTCAAGGTTTGCTTCGCTTGAGTCTGGATCAAAAAGAGAGAATCGCTTCCAAGCTGAACTCTCAGGGGGAGCTTGGACTCGCTTGCCGACTTGAGCAGTGCCTAGTGGTCTGTCTCAGAGACTCGACTCGGAGCCGACGACGCGGACGAAGACGCACCTGGGCCATACGCGGGGGACTGCCGAGATATGGATAATCCGCAGATACTATCTGACGAAACATATTCGATGGATTCTCTGGATAATTGTACGCTGGGTGAACGGGAATTGTCGTCGCGGACAAGCCTCTCCACTCGCTTTCGAACCCTCCAGGTTCGATCAGAGCGCCCTTAATATTCCACGAAGGATCCAGTTCCTTCAGGAATGCTTGCGTGAATCCCTCCAACGCTGAGATGTTGTAAGTCAACTTGCACAGTCCACTTCAATAACGGTCTTACCGAATTTGCTAGCTTGATAGTATGACATGACGGGGTTTGAGCGGTAACCACCAGGCGCGCTGATGTTGAAGAGGCAACCGCTTTTTTGCTCACGGAATATTCTCGCGACCTGCCGGTGTTCAGTAATATGACACCGAAGGATACTCTGTTCTCACCTCGCGCAGCACATAGACCGGTCCCCAGAATTGCACCTCCATAAGCTCGCGAGCTTTATCTAACGGGATCCCTTCAACTTCGCCAAACAGCGCGGATCCAGCATTGTTAACCACGACATCAATCCGACCAAAGTGGTCGACTGCTTTCTTCAGCGCTGATACTACGTCTTGCTCATTCGTCAAGTCGAGAGTCACCGGGAGGAGCTGATCGGGATATTTCTCCCTGAGGGAGGCCAAGCCGGCAGCATTGCGCGAGGTGGCAGCAATACACTCCCCGGACACCAGTACGGTGTCGAGCAGCGCTTTACCAAGACCACTCGATGTATCATGTACCTGTAAAGGCATTAGATGTGCTACTTGTAATCAGGCTGAACTGATGTTTACCTGTGACAAACCAGACGCGACGCGATTCAGACATGTTCGTATGTGTGTGCGTCTCACCGAGTTTTCCTGTCTGTTATAAAGGTCCACTGACTCTTGAGTAATGCAGACATTTGGGGTCAATGCTAACCGCTTTGCCGAACATATTTAACGGACACCTACACCTGACCGACACTCAATAACATCGCCGATGATCTTATTCGTACGTTTTGCCATAGCAGTTGGCGATGATCCATTCTGCTCTATGACAGAGCTACGGAGCTCTGGGCAGCCTATCCTGATGTCCCAATAAAGCGAATGGGCCCTAAGGGTGGGTGATCTCTTTTGCCTCTTCACTCTGCTACCGTCGAGCGCGTACACAACCACCACATGTCCGCCTGACATACAGGGAGGTTGGCACATCATTGTCATCAAGCCGCAAAGAAGGCTGAGGACGTCGCAAGCAGAGCCCCGCCCTTGCTGGGCTCACCTTCTGCGCATGCATCGGTGCCCACTGCCATCACGCAGACAGTTGTTTCGTGAGCTTTCTGATTGATACCACTTGACTACACAAGTAATTGACTACTCTCAGCCGCTCGTTGCTTCTCTGGCTACGAACGTTACAAACTGGCACTGCTGTTTCATGGACCTTGACCGAAGATCATTCCATCGATAGGGATCCGTTAGTCATCTTGGAAATTGGGAGACGCTTGGATCCCGGCAACGTAGGCATCGCCATCCATATCCTCCCTGTTCGTCGAATGAGATACATGGGCCCACTTCTCTGCATCGGTGATGGTCTTTTGGGCTTGTCTCTTCACGAGGAACAGGGACTCTGAACCGAATTGAATGCGAAGGGGAAGTTTCGGTTCACTGGCCAACTTATAAAGTGCCTATTGAATAATCTCTTTAGTGAGATGGATCTGTGTTCCGCGTCGAGTCTGCTTACCCGTGCCATTCGAACGGAACTTCCCAGATTGGGATACTCTGCTTTGCGGACTTCACGAAACATGTACGCTGGGTTTGTCGGGTAATCGTAGGCTGGGTGTGTTGGGATCGTCGTCGCCGAGGATCCACGCCATTCGCTGTCAAAGCCTCCTGGCTCTATGATCGCTCCCTTGATGTTCCACGATGGGTCCATCTCCTTCAAGAATGACTGTGTAAATCCCTCCAGCGCTGTTCGTGATCAACTTTGAGGACTGACTCTTCACTGGTAGAAGAACACACTCACCAAATTTACTCGAGTTGTAGTAAGAGATCAGTGGGTTGGCCATGTACCCGCCGGCCGAGCTGATGTTGAAGATGTATCCGCCTGTCTTTTGCTCGCGAAGGATCTTCGCAGCCTGCGATCACGTCAGCGCTGATACCGTCACAAGTGGTCTAGGAATGGCTCACAGTTCGCATAACATACACTGGGCCCCAGAACTGGACGTCGAACTGCCGATGCGCATCGGCCAACGGAATTCCTTCAATCTCGCCGAACACTGCATATCCTGCATTGTTGACTACAACATCGATACGACCGAAATGTTGGACGGCGCGATTGAGTGTCGATTCCACTTCCTCCTGGCTCGTTATGTCCAAGGCCAACGGAAGGAGCTGGTCGGGGTATTTCTCTTGAAGAGTTGATAGACTTTCTGGGTTGCGCGATGTGGCAGCAGCACGGTCACCGGCAGCCAAGACAGTTTCCAGGAGTGCCTTGCCGAGGCCGGACGATGTACCTGTGATGAAAAAGACGCGAGACGGAGCCATACTATGTTGTTGCTGGATATGTGAGTACTCATATACTCACTCTTTGCCTTATGCCGAGGCTACGCGTATGCTGTCGGCAGGTCAATCCTGGAACGCTTATGCTGATCATGAAAAGCTTATGAAGTTCCTTATGAATTGGCTCGAGGATTGCGGCATATGTAAGTCACACTTTCGGAAAGCCGGAAATCATTGCCCTCTCTCAGCGTCTCATAACGATGTTCTGATCATTATAGGGCAGGTGGGTGTCTTACAGACTTACAAGACCCCGTATCTACGTACGCGCCCCTACAATAAAGGTTCCGTTTTTCCGACAAAGCGAGACAAGGCCTTTGGACTTTGGACTTGCTTGTGGCGCTCAGAGTAGGTTTGAAGACGAGGTATGTTGCTCTGAACATCGCGGCGCGAGACACAGTACCCATGGCATGAGATGTAGTTGGGTGCCGCGTAGGAAGACGAATGGTAACTGAAGCGAGGTGAGGCGGACGCGACCACGGCAATAGTAGAGCAGTGCATCTGTCGGCGGTCT
Source organism: Strobilurus orientalis (assembly GCA_019915145.1). NCBI lineage: Eukaryota > Fungi > Basidiomycota > Agaricomycetes > Agaricales > Physalacriaceae > Strobilurus > Strobilurus orientalis. Next base: position 2,524,634 of record JAHLML010000005.1, on the reverse strand, counting down.
CGGTCTCGCTATCAACTCCACAGAGGAAGGCGAGCTGTCGTCGAGTCCGGGTACAGGACTATTCTGGTCCCAAGTCGGTCCGAAGAGACCTCTGTGCCGGACCCTGCCTCTCCCATTGAAGCACGGAGATGGCACGGTCCGAGTACGTCAAAGCGAGTGCCGTATGTGTTTATGTGACTACCAGGGAGGTGAGTATCGATCCAGAATACCACTCTACGTCTGGCGTGGGAGAGAAACCAGTGGTATCGATGTGAGCAGAATGTGAGGTACCTATAGATAGACCATGTGGCGCATACCTGTCATGCCTTATTTAAACCTTCCAATCTTCTCAGGCATGAGGGCATGGACAACTGGAGTCTCCCAGATTTGAAGTAGCTGTATGCCCGCCGACTGCGAATACTCTGACTGCAGTATACACCGGGGTGAGCCTGGTGAGCTGAGCAAAAGGATTTCGGACAGACCGCATCAAATGGGGAAGCCTTCATCTTATCAGATAAAGTATCTGATTCCTCGAAGGCTTCCCTCAACGTATACTGAGCCGGAATACACTATACAGCTGTACCAGTGCCTCATTCGTGGGCAAATGAATTCCTTAGCGCCGAGAGCAAGTTGAAGTGCCATGCCGAGATGAGCCTGAGTAGTTTGAAGACAGGCGCACAATTCCGGGTCCGTCGCCGTGGTGCCTTCCAACGCGTTTCTCCCACCTTCTGCCATCTCTCAAGCCTATGGCGGAGGAGCCCGACTATGAGTCTTTGCCGCCGAATGCTACCCTTGGCGTATGTTTTTTTTTTACTTCTGCTAGTGCAGCGTTCTAGACCGTCTTTTTCTATTAGGTGAACATGCTGGCCGGCGCACTGGTCCGTTTTTGTCCTTCTCCCTCACTTCTCGCATGCAGACCCGTCTTTTCCGCGCCAGGCTGGCATTTCCGAGCATGCGGTCATGTTCCCCATCGACAGCATCAAGGTGCGCACCCGTCGCCACCGCACGCCGCACGCTCAATGTCTTTCATCCAGACGCGGATGCAAGTTTTCGCGACCTCGCCGGTGGCGGTCTACACTGGCGTCGGCAATGCATTCACTCGCATCTCCTCCACCGAGGGCGTCCGTGCCCTCTGGAGAGGCGTATGGTCCGTCGTCCTTGGCGCTGGTCCCGCGCACGCCGTCCACTTTGGCACTCTGGAGGCAGTCAAGGAGCTCATGGGTGGAAATGAAGCTGGGAACCAATGGCTAGCGACCTGTCAGTGCGCCTCTACGTCTCTGCTATCTAACCCGTCTCATTTCCAAAAGCCGTCGCTGGTGGAGCTGCAACAACGGCAGCAGACGCATTGATGAACCCATTCGATGGCAAGTTCGAGCTCTTGCCAGCACCTCATTCGACTTACGCGCATTCACAGTCATCAAGCAGCGGATGCAGATGCACAAGTCCGAGTTTCGCTCGGTTTTCACCTGTGCCAAGGTCGTGTATCGCACGGAAGGACTCGCTGCCTTCTACGTGTCATACCCAACCACCCTCGCCATATCGATACCCTTCAACGCCATTCAGTTTACTGTGTACGAACACGTGAAGCGTATCCTCAATCCTCGTCACGAGTATTCGCCTGGCACGCACATAACCGCTGGCGCTGTAGCCGGTGCCATCGCTGCTGCTGTGACCACTCCTTTAGACGTCGCAAAGACCATCCTCCAGACTAGAGGATCATCCCAGGATGCAGAGATACGGAACGTGAAGGGTCTCGGCGACGCGTTCAAGATCATCTGGACTAGAGACGGAATCCGTGGCTTTGCTAGAGGTCTCACACCCCGCGTTTTGACGACCGTGCCTAGTACCGCCCTTTGCTGGCTGTCTTATGAGTTCTTCAGTAAGTCTCTCTGTCATCCCTCAATATTTGTTTACCGACCTGTTTGGCAGAAGCAGCAATTCGGACAGACTAGAGAGAGTCCACAAAAACACTATGGTTAGGCAGATCCATGCTCTCATATATCTCACTGTAGCTACCCAACCTTTTGCACATACTTTACCTATATCTCTGTAATTATATTGAGCGCCATCGCACACGAACATTCATCGCCGAACAACTTCAAACAAGCGTGTCCGCATTTGGACGGTCAATGTCTTTGTCTTCTACTTCGACCATCAAACATCAACTTAGCACCATCCTCGACCAGAAGGCATCCACTTACTTTGAAACTCTGAATCTGTTCGTTTCCGGGAAACTGTCGCGCAGCGAACTCGAAGAAGCCCTCAAACCGGTCTTGGATGCCCAGAATCTCAGTGCGTTGACGCCATGCACTTCAGGAGATGTACTGACCGACTGTCTTCCAGTACAACTCCACAATGCTCTCATAATATCGATATTTGACGCGCGCAGCTTCAAGCGTCCTGCAACACCACCACCAGACGCCCCCAAACAGCCCGCACGGAAACGACGGAGAACATTACCTTACCAAGGACCAGACGACTATGGGAGTATCCGCTCGGAACGACTGAAGCACTGGACCGTCTCAATAGGACGCCAAGAGCGCGACAGAATAACGCAGCTGCGACAGCTGGCACCGCCAGAACCGATACAACCTCGACCGGAGACCGATGAGATAGCTCGCGAACGAGGCGTTATGCTCCTCACTGAACGTGGCGGTAATTTTCTCAAGCTAATCAGACACCTCACAAAATCTTAAGCTGCATGATAGAACCACCAGGGAGTCGGCTCGCTGTCCAGTTGTCGACGACGACGCGGTCACCAAATCAACAGCACATTGCCGATCGTATAAACCTCATCTGTGCTCAGAACAATCTGGGGTCTCCGTCTCGATTGGTCTCTTCATTGATGCATCTAGCCTGCGAGGTAAGACTTCTCATGATGTTGTTAACGGCTTGAGTGCTCATCGGTCTACAATTGTCAGGTCAAGCTGAAGCAGCTTATAACGCACGCTTTGACTCTCACTTCAGAGTCCCTTGCTATATCATCTGTAACACCTTCTGGGGCTTCAGGGCACCACCGCTCACAAAAGGTCCTCTCCATGGCGTCGTTCGAGACCCTGTTTGCCATGGCTCCTGCAGATATCCCGTACCAAAGTGCCGCAGCTATGCGATTAGCTGTAGGGGAAAGGGAAGAGGAGGAAGATATTCCCGTGCTAAAGAAGGATGAGGTTCGAGATTACAAGTGGCAGGCTCTCGCCCTTTTGGCTGAACGGAGTGGCGTGAAGGAGGCGCTCATGCCTGCTAGGTGACGATGTGTAAATGTTCTGTACTTATCTTTATATCGAGGGATTGTATGTATACTTCGAGGACTGGGCCCTTGCAGGCCGGCAGAGCGCATTCATCTTGTCTCTCTCCAAAGTATTGGGATCTCAAACTCAGCCGTCGACGGCGTCGAAGTGAGCACTAAGTATCATCCAACTGATCCACGTGCTATGAGAGTAGGTCCTGGTCTGCGCCGCCATTATACCTCGAAGAAGCAGGCGCCGGCCTGTATTACACCGTCAAATAGTAGAGCTGCGACAAGACAGGCCTCAATCTAGTACCGTTCTGGTCTGGCATTTCTCCAAGGTCGGGACTCGGTCGGGACTTTGTCGGGAATCGGGATTCGGCGCTATCCCCGACATATCCATATTCGGGTACACGTTCTGATCGGTCGTGACTCTGATTAAGCTCTCACCATCATCTGCTGCCTTGTCTATCTCAGCGAATCCTTTCATTCCTTTCATCGCCCATTGCACATGGAACGCCCTGTAACTTCCAAATCCCGCGGAACCTGCAGATACTACAAGCAACCTCGCGGCTGTTTCGCCGGCAACAGCTGCAAGTTTCTCCACGCCGAGCCACAGGAGACGGGGACACAGTTGACTCCCTATGATCAGGCCAAGACGTGTCGTTACTATGCTCAAGGTGCGTTCTGGGTGATCTTTGTCTCTCTCTGACCCTCACTCTCTCCAGGTTTCTGTAAGCGAGGCGACAAGTGCTGGTTCAAACACACGCTTCCGAAAGCAAGTACTTCCAAGGCCGCCACCGAAGAGGACGAGGAACTCTGCTCGATATGTTTCGATAAGCCGGCTACCTACGGTCTTCTCAGTACGCGTCCCACTTGCATATAAACCGCACACTGACTCTGACCCGGCTCCGTTCCAGTGGGTTGCCCTCATGTGTTCTGCATCACCGTACGCCATCTCTATACCTAGTGTCTCAACTCTGACAGCCTCCTCCAGTGCATCAAGGAATGGCGAGACTCTGCCAAGAAGAATAACCAGGGTGCCATCCTGAAAGTGACCAAGCTATGTCCCATGTGTCGTGCGCCGTCAAAGTACATCACCCCGTCATCTATTTTCTACAAACACGGCGATCCGAAGAAGGAGCAAGTCATCTCTGCATACAAAGAAAGCATGGCAAAGGTGCCCTGTCGGTGCGTGACAATCCAAAGCTCGTGTGGATTCCCCAGTTGAGTTCCGGGGCAGATACTTCCAGCGAACGAAGGCGGACAAGACAAAGAAGCTCTTCTGTCCTTTTGGCAAAGACTGCTTCTACCAGCACTTGAACGACGATGGCACACCACACATATTTGCGGATGGCGTTGATGTGTCCATGCGGGTACTGTCATATCTCAGAGATGATATTGAGGAGTACTCATCATCGTTTAGATGCACCCAAATCGCAGCGGCCCGGGAGACACATTTGCATCAGGTTTCTCTTTCCATCCCTTCAACTACCGCAATCCTCTCGAGATGATCGAAGTCTTGATGAGCGATCAGTTTGGGACCATGGCAGCAGAGCTTACCGGCGCGCTAGACAATCTCCACGACCACATCGACCTAGAAACCGGCCTAGTTGAAACGAACAATCCCTTCGCTGCGTTCTTCAGAAATCCTGTGTCTTATGGACCTGCCGAGATACGCGAAGACACCCACGATTTTCGCGAGATGCCTCACCTAGAACCCATCGCTCAATCTCCCCCTCGAAGCCGCGGTAGCAGCTTCAGTAGTGATACTTCAATGCCAAGACTGCAGGACGTGTCAGAATCTGACGAATCGGGTTCGGACTTCAGTGCTTCGGACGAAGAGGATGACGAGGATGAGATCCCTGGCCTGGAGAGAATCTCAGAGGATGTACCCCCACTAGTCGGAGGCGGGGAAGACGTCCGACCTCCCTTTGTCACTGATGGTCGTGGGCGGGTCATTGGGGCGCGCAGAGAGGGAAGCGAACCCGACTTAGATCTTCCGCGGACGATACTAGGGCGCATGTTTAATGCCTTCCGAAGATAAGTAAATGAATTATGTGTACACTACTATTATATTGCACTGTCTGTCTGTCGAGAACTACACTACTATACATACCTACCGTGTCCCTCTGCAACCGTTGATTTGTTCGAGAACGTGTCAACCATCGCCTGGGACGCGTCGAGCCCCTGGGCCCAAAGGGGGTAAAAGGCCGATGATATCATCGGCATCATCTACTCGTCGCGCTGGCACCAAGCTGGCAAAGGCACAGGCAAGTTCTTTTTCTACTGCCTCTTGACCCGAACCATCACCATCTCCACCCATCCCCGCCTTTCCCTTCGCCTTCAGTGCGATGGCTAAGAGCAAGAAGTCCTCCCAGAGAAATGGCAAACCCACGCTCACCATCCCCAAGGCGTCCAAATCATCGTCGTCGTCGGGGAGCACAGCGTCAAACAGTCCCGTCACCCCGGTGACGCCCAAGACGCCCGCCGATGAAGGCATCGAGTTCTTCTCGTCCACGCCTACTGCTGGCGAATCGCCTATACGCGTTTACGAGCTACGCCTCGACGCTGATGGCGCTCCCGGCAAGGATTGCTCGGTTTGTCGCCTCCCTCGCTCTTCTGCACTGCACGCAGGCTCGCTGACCGAGCCGCGTACAGTACATCCGTCTCCCTCCGGCCTATACTCCCTACATCCTGCGCGTGTCCATGAACGCCGGCACGCCCGCGTCCAAGAACGGCGTCTTCAAGACCAACTTCCCGCTCGACGGCGGACAATTTGGCAGAGATCGCTTTTGCGAACGCAAGTAAGTCACTTTCCTGTCCATCCTCGACGCATATAGTCTACAACCAGTGACGTTGCGCGTCCTCTAGGGTTCCTTCCGATTTCTCTAAGCCTGTCAAGATCGATCTGCCCATCTCTCATGCAGGTGCATTTGTGTACTGGGTCGAATACGACGACGTCACTTCCGAAAAACGCGTCAAAGGTCGAGAGGGTTACTTCAATATCGATCCTGTGCTGCGCATCAAATCGCGCTCCCCCATCCTTTCGTCTGACTTGACACCCTTGCCATCGGGTGTTGGCGCGCGGATCGAGAAGAACGAGGTCAATCTGCCACTCGACGGACTGGCTATTCTAACCGTGGTCTCTAAATGGATGGGTCCATTGGTTGATTGGAAGTCACACTTCGCCGAGGCTCAGGAACGAGGATACACCATGCTCCACTATCCACCTCTCCAAGAGCGGGGAGTCAGTGACAGTCCCTACTCCATCCGCGACCAGCTCAAGTACGATCCTGGCCTCTTCCAAGGAGCACGTGCAAAGGATGGTGGACAGGCGGAGATTAAGAAGATTCTAGACCTTGCCCGCAACGATTACGGCCTCCTGAGTCTTACCGATGTCGTGTTGAATCACACCGCAAATGACAGCGCGTGGCTGGTGGAGCACCCCGAGTCCGGTAAGATTGTTATTGTGCGCAATAGTCATCCCCGCCTCACGCGTTCACATAGGCTTCAGTCCCGCTAACACTCCTCACTTGACTCCAGCTTTCGAGTTAGATACAGCTATTGTCGAGTTGTCTGCAGCCTTGGCCTCTAAGGGCTTGCCTACCACCGTCAATTCCGCCCAAGATGTCGATGCACTCATGGAAGCATATACCAACGTCGTCAAAGATTTGAAGCTCTGGCAGTACTATGTCCTCGATGTCCAACGCGAAGGGGAATCCGTCAAATCCGCCCTCAAGTCCAATAAAGTTGTTTCGTGGACAGGACCGTCCGTGGAGGGCAAATCTGTTGTTGAGATCGCCGAGATCCTTCGAACTTCAGGCCTGGTCACTGGCTTGGGACAGCTTGGTTCGCGATTTGGCGTGTCTGTTGATCCTAGTGTCGCCGCTGGTCTTGTTCAGGCTGCATTCTCTAGTATCACCGATCTCGAAGCATTGTCAGATGCCTGGATTCGCGTTGTTGACGTTCTCAACGTGCCGCTGTACCAGGAGTTTGAAGAGGACACGAAGGCTGCCCATGAGGGTGTCAAGAATCGCCTGACGTACACGCGCCTGGATGCTCATGGCCCCAAGCTTGGCGAGATATCCGGAAAGTATGTGTCGCATGATTATTACTTACTGGGAGCACCTGCTAATGAAGCAAATAGATCTCCCCTCGTGGAATCGTACTTTACACGCCTTGCTCCGAAACCAAGTTCTGATCCGTTGGTGTATTCACTGGCTAACAATGGTTGGATTTGGGATGCCGATCCCCTCAAGAACTTTGCGTTGCTTCCTTCGAAAGCATACCTTCGTCGCGAAGTTATCGCCTGGAGCGATTGCGTCAAGCTTCGTTATGGGGATGGACCGGACGACAATCCTTGGCTGTGGAAGTACATGACAGAGTATGTTCGCTCTCTTGCCGGAACTTTCCAAGGTTTCCGTATCGACAACTGCCATTCAACTCCACTCCATGTTGGCGTCTGGATGCTCGATGCAGCTCGAGTGGTCAATCCTGACCTCTATGTTTGCGCTGAGCTATTCACGGGGAGTGAGGAGATGGATCTCCTGTTCGTTAAGCGGTTGGGTGTCAACAGCTTGGTCAGGGAAAGTGGTAATGCTTGGGATCCGAAGGAGTTTTCGAGGCTCCTCTATCGTCATGGGCTCGGAAAACCCGTTGGTAAATGCATTCACGGTCTTCACCCCTCGAAGTTTTACTCAACTATCTCTCAGGCTCTATGGATGGCGCTTGTTTGACCAGCCTGGAAGAAATTGCGTCGCCTACCGGCAAAGGCCCTATTCGTCAAGCTATCATATCGCCCTTGAACGGCTCGATGCCTCACGCTCTGATGTACGACCTCACTCACGACAATGAGTCTCCCATGGACAAACGATCGGCCGAAGATGCGCTCTCGACGGGGGCGCTGGTCACATTCTGTTACTCTGCCATTGCTTCCGTCAAAGGTCACGACGACTTGTACCCCAAGCTGCTCAACCTAGTCGGAGAGAAAAGGAAGTACGAATTGACTGGTTTGACCGAGAAGAGTGGCATCGCTCGGGTCAAAAGAATTCTGAACGCACTGCGCCTGGAGATGATTCTTGGCGGCTATGTCGAAGGACACGTTCATCAAGAAAATGATGTAAGTCGAGATTGAAGACTTCGAACTGCTATTGATCATCATTTCTCACCAGTACATCGTCTTGTCTCGCGTCCATCCCTCCACTCAAAAAGGTTACCTACTGGTGGCTCACACAGCTTTCAACAAAGGCTCGAAGGAGCGCGGTTCTAGTGCGTCACATCTATCAGTTTGCCTGACGCCTATTGCTAACACGACTTGTTATAGTTGCGCCGATCAAGTTGCGTCGTACTAAGGCCAAATTCATCGCCGGCGCTACGCTCGATATCACTAGCTATGACATCCCCGATGATCCAAATCTTCTCAAAGGATTGCCAAGCAAGCTCAACGAAATGCCCACCGTCGTCGTTCCACAAGGACTTGATCAGGAGAGTCCCTACTCCGAGATTATTGTCCCGGAGTACTTCCCGCCTGGCAGTATCATGGTCTTTGAGACCCAATTGCAAAATTACGACGACACGCTTGACACTTTCTGTGCTTCTGGCGCTCAGGAAGTCTTTGGGGCTCTCGATCTGGTAGAACTCAATGTTGTCCTTCACCGAGCTGACGGAGAGGAGCGTGACGCGACTGGAGGAGAATACGGTGCTTACGACGTTCCTGGATTGGGAAAGAACGTGTACTGTGGATTAGAAGGCTGGATGCACCCTCTGCGTCATGTCATACGTTACAACGACTTGGGACACCCATTGTGTGGACACTTGCGCGATGGATCGTGGGCCTTTGATTATGTTCAGTCCAGGCTTTCCAAGTCTGTACCTCAATGCCTCGTACCAGATACTTTCTGACCTTTTCACCCGCAGGCAATCGAGCACTTTCCCCAACCTGCTCAATGTAGCTGAATGGTTCCAACAACGATTTGACAAGGTCAAGGCCTCTGTCCCCCCTGCACTACGACCCAAGTACTTCGCGCTCATCATCTCCACTGCGTACAAAGCCGCGCGGCGTGCCGTCGTTGAACAGTGCTCGGAGTTCATTCTCACAGGTCACGATTTCACACAGGACCTCGCTCTATCTGGTGTGCAGATGTACGGTGTCGTCCAGTCTGCCTCTCTCGACCCCGGAAAGGTTACACCCTCTCTGGCTGCTGGCCTCCCTCATTTTGCATCAGGATGGGCAAGATGTTGGGGACGCGACGTGTTCATTTCTTTACGTGGACTGTTGTTGACGACCGGCAACTTTGAAGCAGCCAAGAAACACATCCTCGCATTCGCTTCCGTTCTCAAGCATGGATTGATCCCCAACCTTTTGGACTCTTGTCGCACACCTCGGTAAGTCTCATCGAGCAGGTTTTGCACTTACATTTACTGAGTTTCTTCAGGTATAATTCTCGTGATTCGCCCTGGTGGATGCTTCAAAACATCCAGGATTACGTTCTCATGGCTCCAGATGGAATCTCTCTGCTATCCGAAAACGTGAAGCGCCGGTTCCCCACAGACGACACCTGGGTGCCGTGGGACGACGCGAGGGCCTATTCCGAGTCTTCCACTATTGCAGATATCATCCAAGAGATCCTTCAGCGTCATGCCGATGGTATCCACTTCCGGGAGTACAATGCAGGACCGAACCTCGACATGCAGATGCGCGACGAGGGATTCAATATTGGTATCGAGGTGGACTGGAAGACCGGCCTGATTTTCGGTGGAAATCAGTTCAATTGCGGAACGTGGATGGACAAGATGGGTGAATCTGCGAAAGCTGGCACTAAAGGAACCCCTGGAACGCCTCGGGATGGCGCTCCTGTCGAGATTACTGGGCTTTTAAAGAGCACCTTGCGTTGGGTAGACCAATTGTCATCGGCCGGTAAAATCCCTCAAAAGGGTGTACGAGCTACTAGTAAGCCCTCATTATCAGCTTTTTATCTTTGGTCCTCATGCTGCAATCACAGTCGATGGGATGCAGGCAATCGTTACCTATAAGCAGTGGGGCGATCTCATCCAGAAGTCCTTCGAACACAGCTACTATGTTCCCCTTGGTTGGTCTTCTACGCATTTTCCTCGATACTCAGAATCTGACTTCGGTACGCATAGACCCCTCTCAAGATTCGCGTTTCGATATCAATCCTGCGCTGGTCAATCGTCGGGGAATCTACAAGGACGTCTATCGTTCTGGGACTGGTCGCGAATGGTCTGATTATCAGCTGCGCGCCAACGTCCCGATTGCGATGGCCGTCGCTCCGGAACTGTTCGATCCTCAGCACGCCTTTGCAGCACTGAAACTCACGGACGAGGTTTTGAGAGCCCCCCTCGGTATGAAGACCTTGGACCCTACCGACATGCAGTACCGCCCCATCTATGACAACTCGAACGACTCGACGGATGCTGCCATTGCCAAAGGATTGAACTACCACAATGTACAAACCCATCTCTTGCCTCTTACACTCTCCTGATCGTTTCCAACAGGGTCCCGAATGGGGTTGGCCGTTAGGCTTCTTCTTGCGCGCATACCTCCACTTTGCTCGCGTCAACAAGATGGTGAGAGTTTGTCAATTGGTACACGGGCGTTGGCTGACTCTGTACAGAATGACCAGGATACGCTGCACCACTTGCATCACATACTGCTCCCATCTCGCCAACACATCCAAAATGACCCATGGGCCGGTATTCCAGAGTTGACCAACGAGAATGGCCAATACTGCTCCGATTCGTGTAATACACAGGCATGGAGTGCAAGCACAATACTTGACTTCCTGGAGGAGGTACACAAGATGGGGAAGCATTGAATCGCATGAATTGTATACGACAGGGATTCGGGCGTGTGTATAATACTGTATCATAGACATCAATAGACCACAATGAAGGAAGGCCTTTCATTTCGATACTGCGCCCAACTTCCCGGACATTCGTGCAAGAGCAGCAAGACATGCTATGCTATCCATCGGTATCGAAATGGCCATCATGTGAACAATCAGCCAATTCGCTCGCGCGTCTCCGTCCCACATTTAGGATTTCCTCCATCGAAAGAACACTTCCAGTGAGGTTCAGAACTGGCAACTCCTCCCACTCTGGTAGAGATCCCCTCGGAAGTTCCAGAAGAGGGTCGACTCGCAAGTCATCCATCAACGGCAATCTGAACAAAGCCTCCTTCTCCAGGTCCTTCTGCTTGACGTGTGCCCCCACTTCCAGGTGGTTCGTTGACAGAGATTTGAGGTCTGGAAAATTCGGGTATAACATGACGTATCCGTTGAGATAGGCGAGCTCGATAAAGTAGCGTTTCCAGGAGTTTGTCCACAGGTTCGAACGAACGTCGGGGACGATGGCGGTGCTGATCGGGAGGGCAGTTTGCGAGAAGCGGAGGGTGAGGTAGGTGTGGAAGAGGCGCCATGGTGCGGGGAAGTAGAGGGCGCCCCAGCTGCAAGGGATTTGGGATAGGTAAGGCGAAAGCGGGAGGATGCCGAGCTCTTGGAAGATGTCAGGTGCTGAGAAGAGACGACGTCCTGTGGTATGCAGCTCGTTGTGCTTTTGTTGGTATAAGCTTATTCCGAAGAGCTGAGATACTGTGTCCGAGTCTGATTGAGAACCGTATCTGCGAAAATAATGTTAGAAAGTTGGAAATGAGATTGATATGATACTTGCTTATAGCGCAGAAGAGTCATCTTGATCCATGCATAAAACAAAGGAGACACTTCAACGTCGTCCTCCAGCAGTAGGCCGTAATTATCGTCGGTTGTCGGATACCACGACTCGACAACGGCCGGAAGAAGCCCGCCGTGGATGACGCGGTGGTGTAGGTATATGTTGCCGTGTGGCCACTTGAAGCTCTGGGCTATACGCATCGTTTCGGCGTCGGAAGACTGCTCCAGGTTGATTCTCATGTTCAGTACGTCGCCATAGAGGTGCGCGGTTGAGAGCGAGTCAAGCAAGCGTGCGAGGGAATGAGGGCGGTCCTTGGTAATGATGCTGATGTCCACTTGAGGCGTGTGCCAATCTGGTGTCCATCAGTTAGAGTCAAATTGGAATAAAGGTGAATCAAAGTACTTCGCCATTCCTGAAGGGTAAGCGTCTTCATCCAGCTGCAGTAGGCCAAGTCCTTTCTTGGTAGAGCAATCCAGGGAAACTTGGTATCATGTTCGAAGTCGTCGAGAGATATAAGCACGTCCGGGTTGCGGCCGAAGGAGCGAAGGATGAGAGTTGGATACGAGTTCGGATCAGAGAGCATGACGAAATGCAATGTGCAGGTTCCCTGGACGATTGTGCGGTCTTGATGGTCGAGAGAAGTTGCATATACGGCGAGAATCAGCATAAAACCTCGTTCTTTCCAATTGCAAAGCACGGAGGCGAAAGCCTGGAGATCGGCTGGAGAGCGGAATATCACAGCAAAGAGAGGGTCATCCGAGCTGGGTGAGTTGTAGTCGTCGGAATGAAAAAGCTCGAGAATATCGTCGTGCGATGGGTAGGTCTCTGGAAGAATACAGAAACTAGAACACCAGGCCGAGTCCTCTTCTGTGTCCATGGATATGACAACGCCTCCGTGGTGTCGCTGCTTGAACTCGGATATTTGAGCGCCAAAGCTGAACCAGAAATTGGAGTCTCCTTCGATTGGTGGCAAGTGGGAGAAGTTGCGTGATATGACGAATGGGGGGAGAAGATATGTAGCTGGCTGAGGCGTTGAGATGGGTGTAAGACATATTGAGCGATGCATTCCTCGCGGTCCGAAGGGAAGGTCGAGCACTGGTGGGTTGAGAAGCAGCCTGCGCGTGTCTTCGCCGATATCTGTAAGGCCGGACGGATCTAGTAAAAGAAGCCAATCTGAGGGTGTCTGCGAGGCAGCATACAGGACCGCGGCAGGCTGGCTCAAATGGCTGGGCCATACGCGCAGGGTAAATTCGGGATGAGGGAAGTCCTCCAATAAGGCAACGAATTCGCGGACGATGGCGCGTGTAGCGACCAGTTCGGATTGAGGAGTAACGAGCACGACCTCGCGCAGCTTAGACGACGCGAGAAAAGGGATGAGGGTATCTGGCAACGCGGCTAGGTCGGACGCCGAGACGGGTAAGATGGCGGCCAGTGACTGCGCGGCGATTTGGGCGTTGAAGTCGACGATGAGCGCGACAGCGGTAGTTTCTATGGCGTTTGTTGAAGATTTCCTGAAGAACAACCAGGACAGAAGGGCGAAAAAGCAAAATGTTGAGAGAAGACGTCGAATCATGGTCAGAGTCAAGACGAAAGTTGCGCCTGCCCAATCTGGAACAGCGGCATTGACAAGGCCGGCGGCTCATGTTCAACTGTTGACTTTCAACTCTCATCTTCGTCCTGGACAATCATCGACGCTGTGGGGAACTTCTAGCTCAGCGCACATATCACTGTACCGAGAACACTGTACGGTGGCAAATATGACAGCGAGACAACAAGCTGCCGTTGGCTTTAGACGCCGACGAGGACGCCACAAATCCGCTGACAGCGGTGTGGAATCTGGGAGTTTGGTTCATTTCCCCGCTTTCCCATGTGTCCCCATGGATACCAAGCAATTGCGCAAAGACCATCGCCCTTCTGGACTCCATCTGCACGACTGGCCTATTGTCAGAGCTTTATTGTCCTCGACGTGCCTCTGGCGTCATACCGCACCGCGCTCCCTGACGCTCTGACCACCCGGCGACGAAATCTGTTACAGCCTTATGTTCGATCTCAACCGTGCTGCTTCGCTCCCATGCTGGCCGACCTCATCGACTGGCTTGTGTGGCTTGCATTGACGCAGTGCTATGCGCATCCAACCCGATGCATTCCTCCGTCTGATCGCTTGAACTTGCGGCTGCTTGTGGGTCCCGAGAGCCGTTCCGTTTCAATTATCCTCCCTTCACCGAAAACAAAAGAACCCCGGATGGATTCAGCCCTAGGTGCCGTAACCAGGCAATCCCGAATACAAAGCACTGACCTAATTGTCTTCACCTCCAATTGTCTTCGCGAGTCTGATAAATTGGGCACAAGGACCATCGGTCGATCTTTATTCTCTTGTTCTCCTTCACTATAATAAGGCTCTTCTCGTCCTTGTTTCTTGTTCTCCACATTTTCCCTACAACAATCACGACGATGCCTATGGTGCTCCGTCATCGCGAGACCGATGGTCAGTTACCTGCTTATTGTTGTCACTTTTTTGCTCATATAAGTACTCCTGTCGTGCAGAACACAGTCCTCCGTTGAGCCCAGCGATCTGCTCACCCACACCACGACGCGGCTATTTCAACTTGAAGTTCCCTGAACGCCACAATCTGAACGATAGTCCATACTCCAGCCCCTCGGCTTCGCCCTTCCAAATCGAACTTGCACCCGGGACCCAACGCCCACCCGCCACAAAATCTCGTCCTAGGAAGAGCGACGACGGGTACATCAAGCGCCCCGAAAACGCCTTCATCCTCTATCGACGCGACATGTGCCACAAGCTCAACGCGGCCAAAGCTGAGGGGTCCAAACCCAACCGCGAAGCAGACCTTTCCAAGACCATCAGCCAGAAATGGCGCGCCCTCAGCGACGAGGAGCGACAGAAGTGGAAAGATCTCGCCGAGCAGAAGAAGCAGGAACACAAGGCGGAGTTCCCGCATTACAAGTACCGCCCGCAGCGCAGTGCGAAGCACAGGAAGCGGGAGGTGTCTGAGGAGCCTGGACCGGACTTGGATCAGGATCCTGACGGTGACTATCGACCGTTGAGGAGTGAGCGGGGGTCGAGGAGGGGCCGCAAGAGGACGGAGCAGAGCAGTGAGGAAAGGATTGCCTTTTACGCCCCACAAGCTCCCGCTCGCCCAGCCTCTGCGCCGAATCAACACTCGTATCCGCTCTACCAGGAGATCTATGTGCCGAACATGCACCTTGCCCCCTCCTGTCCGAATTCCCCAACGCCAATGCCACGAAACCTGCCAAACTTTGACTATCTCGTCAATGAAGGTCTATACGGTGGTTATGAGGGACATGGGTTCCCGGTATGTCCTTCTGATCTTCAACAAGTATCTTGAGACTGACACGAACTCGCAGCAATTCTTACCAGACATCTTCGACACATCGTCGAACTACGGATCGACACCTGCCAGCTCGTGCCCGCCATCGCCTGTCTTGGGCTCCGTGAACCCCTTCTCGGAGTACGCGAACATCGACCCGCGCCTGCTCGAAGCGGAGATGGACCTGGATGCCCATCTCCGTAACGACCTCGACGTCCAGTACACATGGGGCGAAATGGAGGATATTATAACGAACGCCGATTTCGACATCGCAAACCTGGCTCCGGTTCAGCCAGTTTGCAGTATCGCGAATCTGCTCAATGCTGAAAATTGATCAATGCTAAAGCGCGAGCGCGAGCGTCGTTAGCTCGGTGTTTCAATGAACTGCTGTAACGGAATTGTATGGACCTTATGTAACTGATACTGTCGCTATTGCTGTCTTATTGCTGTCTTCACTCCTCATGTACTCGTATATGACTTTATGAACAATCTACTCGTTTCAGTGGATCTCGACGAAAATGAACGCGACATCGGGGTGTTCTAAAGACTAACACCCAGACAATCTGAAGATTTTAGACACGAACTCACCGGCCCTCAAGTGGGTATCATGTGACATCACCCTCCTGCAATTACCCTGTATCGTTAAGCTTAGACCAACGCTATGCGGCGACGAGGGAACAAATCCAACAAGGCGCGTAATCTTCCTCTCAAAACCACTAACTTTATTCAACTTATGGGTGTAGGTTCCAGGCGTCAAGCTGCGCCCGGCCCAACCGCAGGCATCAACCTCGAAACGCACCTCGGAGTCGCAGGCAAATGAACAATTATGGGCCGACGAGACTCAGCTTGGGAGTGAGGATACCTCTTATCTTGACCTGTGTCCGCGGCCGCTGGCGGGATGCGTAATCTGCGCGACGGGCATCGAGGACAAGGTGCGTGCGCGACAGGTGCCCATTGACGCGGAGGCTGATGTTCATCACAGCCAGCGCTGTTCAAACAAGCCTTGGAACTCGGAGCGAAGATAGAACAGGCGTTCAGAAATACTGTGACCCATCTTATAGCGGACAAACATGGCAGCGCCAAGTACAAGGTGATTTCATCTGCTAGCTCTGGTGAGTCGCGTGCTGAATGGGACAGTGTGCGCTGGAACACCGGATTCCCATCATGCACCCGTCTTGGATAACCGAGAACTACGAGATATGGCTGCGTGGCGACGATGTAGACACGAAGGAGGTAGACATTTCCCCTTTTCCAATATCCGATCCTCGCTGAATTATCATCAGAGCATGCGTCGACACCGTCTTCCGATCTTCTCTGGCGTAGTGATATCCTTGTCTGGGATTCTCGACCTTGAAAGTCAGCTTGACATTCGCAAGAAGCTCAAGCAACAAAAGGGCGTCTTTGTCGAAGAGATCACACGCCCGGTCAAGGTGACTCATCTGCTCTGTTCCGGAGACGACGAAACAGAAAAGATGCAATACGCGGAAAAGTTCAACAAGCGGAAAGAGGCCAATATCCAGCTCGTTTGGGAAGAGTGGTTCTGGGACTCGCTCGAATTCGGAGGTAAGCAAATGACTTGGCAGTGACACGCGTTTCGCGATTCAACGGATTACACAGGGAGATTCGAGGAGGCACCTTATCATGTTCACCAGCCTCGTCCTGAGAGGAAATCACAACCTGTTGAACGTATGCCAAGTCTACGAACATTCGATATCTGTACTGATTTGACATAGCACCTGCTTCATCCCCGCTCAGTTCACCTACCCCCCAGCCGCCACCTAAATCACAGCCACCAGCCCCGGCAGAAGGAGAAGACGAAGAGGAAATGGCGTCAATCAAGCGGGTTCCAAATATGACACTCGACCTCTGGCGGAGTCTTTTGAAAACGCGCGGCTATGAGATGACAACCCAGGGCAAGCTCATGCGAAGTCCGGGCAAGAAAGGGCAAACTCATGCGCTTGTTCCCTCTCCCGAACGACCTCCGTCCCCCGTCGGTGACAGTATTATTTCAAGGTTCCGTAGAGCAAACTCCTTTGCGCCGCCGAAGGAGAATATGCCCCAGCCCTTCTCTGCTTCTGCACGGAGTATATCTGCACCCGTTCCTGTCGTGACCAAGAAGCCATTCGACGGTGTCAATTTCTGTGCTTTGGGAGAGGCCAAGTCTGCCAGTGTCAGGACTGCGATCGAACAAGCGGGTGGGCGGATGGTTTCGGAGGAAGAAGATGCGGATTTCATTATTGTGCGATTAGTGAGGTTGGTCTTCCTCGGTGCTGGTTCTCATGTACAAAGCTCACTCCTCATTTCATCCCAGCGGGAGCAAGCTATATCGTGCAGAAGTGGATCCCAAGCTTCGACTCAAGTTCAGAACGGAGTGTTGGCTTGAGCGGTCTATATTCGAGGAGAAGATGTGTGCTGTTGATGATCATATCACGTTCACGCCTTTGGCGTTTGAGTTGCCCATTTCAGGTACTTTGCATTCATACCCCTTCATGCTGCATCACCTCATCGTCTTCCTTAGGTGCCGAGGGCATCCAGCTAAGCCTGTCGGGCCTCGATGAAGCGGACGTGTGCTTCATGCGACGATTGGTACGCGCTCTGGGCATGACGCTCGCTCAACAATTCTCTCGAAAGGCCACGCACCTACTGTGTCCGTCTGGAACAGGCGCCAAGTTTGACAAGGCGATGGAGTGGAAGATCCCCGTTGTCAACATGGGATGGCTTGAGGACATGGCGCGGAATGAACATGTACCTGATATCTCTCCGTATCTTGTCGGTGGTGATGCACAGCTCCCGCCATCGCCCCCACCAGCAGCGGAAGTGGAAGCTGGTATTGATATTGCGATGGTTGATGGTGAGATAATTCCATAGAACCTTCAATCTCTCCCTGAGCTGACATTTACGATAGGCACGACCGTGTTCCAGAGGGAGATTGAGCAATGTGCGCAATCGTCAGTCCGACGTCCTATGGCGAAGGCCGGTCCTGGCCCGTCGACAGCTGCTTTCAAGGCCAATGGACTGCTACCTAAGCCGCAAGATGTGAAAGGGAAGGGCAAGGCGGTCGAGGACCCTGTGGCCATGCTGGATATAACGAACGACCTCGAAGGTCCGTGCGATTCATCTCAATTCTGACTTTGACTCACAATTTGTTCAAACAGGGCAAACAACCTTTGAGAAAGCGTTGGAGGCGCGTCCACAGTCGACCCAAATTGCCGATCTTGAGAAGCTTGAGACTAGTCAGCCGGCGAGAGATGACTCGGTGGTACCGTCTTCGAGGACGCCGTCGCCGATGAAGATGCCCTCGCCGATGAAGATGCCGCCGCTTGTGGACATGCCCAAGCTGAACCTGCTTGGGAAGCGTCGGTCGGAGGATAGCGAGGAGCGGGTGGACAAGCGGCCTCGGCCTAGGGCGACGCGATCCAAGGTATGTCTTGCCATCTCACCCACCCATTCATAGCGCTCACTGGTATCTTGAAGCCGAGTTCCCGCCCCGAGTCGAGAACGGACGTCACTCCTGTGCTGTCCCGGGTGGATGGGTTTGACGATGTGGATGATGGTGAGGACGGTGGGGAGGGCGCGGGTGAGGGGATGGAGAGTATGCGTGTGACGTATGAGGACAACGAGGATAAGCGCAAGTTGATGAACTTGCTGGCGGGGAAGGCGCCGAAGAAGGGCGGGGGTCCAGGTGGAGGTAGGAAGTCTGGGAGGAAGAGTGCTGCGAAAGGGACTTGATCTACATAGGTTGTGGTGGTGGTTATATGTGGCGTATCTACATGTATGGCGAATGATAAGACGTTCGCAAAGATGTTCTCACGCAAAGATGTTCTCATTGCTTGCAAAAGTCCGTGCAGGTGTGCATGTTTACGATTGTCGAATAAAGCCGGTGAGGGTTCACAGAAAAGATAGAGGACAGGTGCGGCAACTAGAGCAAGGTTACAATGTCTCTGAACGATTAAGATGAGATCTGACTGTTGCACTGTTGGCCTCAGTAGCAGTAGTGATGTTGAGGCGCGACATTGAGTGCAGATCGGCCAGGGATCGGTCAAGTATTTACAAGTATTGCGCATTTTACATTCTTGGCATGAGTTACGAATGTGATGTGCAATTAGTCGAACAGGCCGAAGCCCATGTCGTCGTCGGACTCCTCCTAGTATATGGGTCAGTAGATGATTTGGCTTGAGATGGATTGTACACACCTTCTCCTCCTCCTTCTCCTCGACCTTCTCCTCGGCGGCAGCAGCCGCGGCGCCACCAGAGGAGGCAGCGGGGGCAGCACCTCCTCCTCCACCGGAAGGAACCTTAAAAAAGGTGAGATGGACAGATAGCGAGTTGGGCAGGTACACCTACAGAGGCGAGCTTGGAAGAACCCTCGGAGATCAGCTCGTCAATGCTCTTTCCGGAGAGCTCAGAGATGAGGGTGTTGAGGCGCTCCTCGTCGACGTCGACACCACCGGCCGAGATGACCTTTTTGATGTCGGCCGCAGAGGGCGAGGTGTTTCCACCGATAACAAGGAGGAGGTAGGCAGCAATGTAACGCATCTGAACAGAGGACGATTAGTGGGAGTCCGTCGACCGCGAGAGCCAGAGCGAGGCGCACTTTGTTGGTGGTTTCTGGTAGCCTGCAAATCTGTTTAATCCGAGGACGACTTGGGGTCTATCAGAGCGGTGCTTTAAAGGAAATATCGACGCGATCTGACTTGGGCAAATTTCGGGGCCGTGAGAGAGCTAGCCAGCTACTTCCATATAGGGCAGGACACAGGCAGCCACAGCCCCGGCATCCCGGCATCCGCTGCTGGTGGGCGACATCCTGTTTTGGCACAGTGTAGACCTCAAGCAAAATCATGGTACGTCGTCGCTGCCTGCGCTGGGCTCGCCTGCTGACGATGCCCAGGCCGACTCCTCCGTCACCGACCCCGCCGTTGCCGCCGAGCTCAAGAAAAGAAGAACGTTCAGGACGTTTTCCTACCGCGGCGTTGAGCTGGAGAAACTTTTGGACCTGAACAACGAGGAGGTGGGTGTGCCGATTGGATGGGCCAGCACTCGGGCTGAAATCCGCTAGTTGGTTGACCTTGTCCACGCCCGTGCCCGCCGTCGCTTCAAGCGCGGTCTCAAGCGCCGCCCCTTGGGATTGATCAAGAAGCTGCGCGCGGCCAAGAAGGCAGCACCGCCCAACGAAAAGCCCGCGGTCGTCAAGACCCACTTGCGTGACATGATTGTGGTCCCCGAGATGATTGGCTCCGTTGTTGGCATTTACAACGGAAAGGTGCGCTCTCTGCTATCCCATCTTACACGCTCAGCTAAACCGTTTGCAAGGTCTTCAACTCGGTTGAGATCAAGCCTGAGATGGTCGGCCACTACCTCGCCGAATTCTCCTGCTCGTACCGCCCCGTCAAGCACGGTCGCCCTGGTGTATGTCGCCGCCCTTCTTTCCTACGATTATCGATCTCATCATTCAACAGATTGGTGCCACCCACTCTTCCCGGTTCATCCCCCTCAAGTAAACTACTTTTTTTTCATTATGTACTCCTTACACGCCCCACTATGCCATGTGTGACATGCAAATGACGAGCAGTGGGATGGATGAGATCTTGCTGGCCACGTTCAAATCCGATCCTTCCGAAGATAAACAGCTTCAGTCACTATCCAGCCATTGACGCTGCTTTGCTCCTTCACCACCTCCAAAAGACCTTTCACCACCTTCCAAAGACCTTGTTTCATACGTATCTACTTGCTGCACGCAGCATACTGGCCGGTGGCTGTCAGTGTCTGAGGAGAAACGTCGAGTAGTACAGTCAGGTTACGAGCGCTTTCAATCGCTCGAATTGCTCTGGGTGTCACGAAGAGGCCAGGACTTGATAATTATCCACTCTAGTGACCCTTCTACATATGGACATCACAGACAACTGTCGACTTTCAACCGCAAAACATCCATTTTACAGAAGTGTGTGGTTCCCATTCGAAACTCGCGAAATCAAGCACTCATGCCGATAAAACCAAAAAGTAAAACGATCAAGATTCAAGACAATTCACTACAAATGCGCTCGTGGCACGCCACATGCATATGCAAGAGGTCTTGTGTCAACCTAGCGGGTTATCAGCGTCGAACGATTGTAAACAGCATCAAATTATAAGCACGTACATATGCCGGCGTTAGCTGGTCGACAGAGGTAACTCCAAGTAAAGCCATCGCCGTCTCCACCTCCTTGTAGAGAATCTCAATGGCCTTGCTCACTCCTTCCTCACCATAAGCCAATGACCAAAGGAAAACACGACCCAGGCCTACAGCCTTAGCCCCCATTGCCAGTGCTTTCACGACGTCTGTTCCGCGAGTACTGTTCAAGTTCTGGGATCAACACCATTGATATGGCACCCAGACAGAGGACGTACATGCCACCATCCACGATAACCTCGCATTTCTCGAAGACCTCTGGGCAGTTCTCTCGGATGGAGACCAAAGTCTCAGCCGCAGAGGGGGCACTGCACACTCGATGAATGTTGCTTCACTGCCAGTTCGGAGAACGTACCCTTCCAGCTGTCGCCCGCCGTGGTTGCTCAGCCACACACCTTGCACGCCGTATTTCATACACAGCGCTGCGTCTTCGTGTGTTTGGATGCCTTTTACCGCGATAGGTAGATCCGCTGGGAGTCTACATCAGTGTTCGCAATGTTGCTACTGGGGAGGGACACGACTCACTGAGAGACCGCAACCATTCGATTCTACACGCAAAGCAAAGAGATCAACGCATCCTTAGGAAGAAATGACTGGGAAACATACGCTGTCGTCCATGAGAAATTGATGTACAAAGGACTTGGTTTTTGAGTCAGCCTTCTTGGTGAGCTAGACTTCGTGCTAAGGGGGACTTACGACCGAGTTGCTGATACACCCCCGCCACCCTCTTCATCGTCGTCGTCGCTTTCAGCCGCAGCGAGACGCATATCGCGTTCCCGCTTTCCCATATAAACACCGTCCACCGTGAGTGCGAATCCCTTGTACCCAAGCGCTATTGCCTGCTTGATTTCGCGAGCGGTGACATCGAGACTTTTCAGGGATGAGCGGGTTGATCACATAGGCAAGTGAAACTTACTCCTTCATGGCATAGATCTATATAAACTTCTTTGGTGAGTATCGGAGATGCGAGTCAACATAGACGTTCATTGGTACTTACCTGCCAGAAAGTCGTCTGGTTGGCACTACGCACAGCGGCGATCTCCTCCTTCGTCGACCCAGCCATATTGCACACCTACATATATCACTCAGTCAACTTATCTTCTTCTATTCCAAGGAGGGCGCACCCAGTGTAATATATTCCTCGACGCGGCGGCTTTCGTCATCAACACCTCGCCGCTCGGGTGCGCAAGCTTACCGCCTCCGGCGGGCGCGATGAAGAACGGCGCACCGATCTTGCAGCCGAACAATGTGGTGCTCAGGTCGATCTTCTCAACGGGAACGAGGACTCTGGGACGGAAACGGATGGCGGACCATGAATCACGGTTCCATTGCACGGTGAGCTCAGAGTCGGCACCGGCTTTGTAAACTGCGAAGATGAGGACACGCGTCAACAGTAACAGTGTCGAGGAGAGTTTGGCTTACAGGCTAGAGGTCGTCAGTTGGGTGAATGATACCTCGCTGAGGAAACTGCATACCGTAGGCCTGAGCTGACATAGATTTCGGTCCAGCGCGCTATGTAGTATTGTCTTCGACCATACACGCTCAATCAATCGAAGAATCAATACCTCAAAGTCCAAAAGGTTGACGATGTGCTTCAACCTCGGCATGGCATCCTTGGTTTCCTTCTCCCGCATTGTCGAGGGTGGTGCTGGAGTAGTAGGCGCTTCAGCTTCACCCAAGAAACATCTGCAGATAAGTATGTACAGTAGTAGTACATGAATCAAACGGAGGGAGTTTGGGAACATACTCTGGAGCCAGGAACTTCTCCAGAACGCCACCAGGATGTATAGGAAGGAAAGCCTTCGTCGCGTCCTTTCCGGCGTACCTTTTGGGAGGCAACTTGAGTTGACGGGGATGCTAGAGGAATCAATGGCGAAAGAGCTGACTTGAGTAAGATGGCGTCCCCTCCGGGATGCTCTCCGGACTGCAAGAACGCGGTGATGTCGTATGCTTTACCTTGTATGCATATCCAGCATGATTCGCGGCTGGGAAGGAGTTGTGAGACGCGTTGCCGACGAAGCACAACATGTATTAGGACTGACGTCGTATGCTTGGACACTTCTGTACTAGGAGGAGGTCAATTGCGTTTGAGAGTCGAGAGTCGAGCTGGAAGAAAGAGTACTTACGCTGAGATAACCATGGGTATACAGTCGATAGGGAGAGTTTGTGGGTTTGACTGAACGAGAATTTGAAGGTCAAGCGAGCCGCCGAGTGTATTCACGTCTTCGTTGTTCAAGATTGACCACCAGACAACGCAGAAGTAGACTGCCAATGAGTGTTCTTAGATTGCTGTAACTTGTGTAAGTACTTACAACCCTGCATGATAGTCAACGGTTGACCAAATTTGAAATGCGCAATCGCGGACGCGGCCGCGGGTTGTAGTGGGATTATTGGCGCGTCGTCAAACAATTTAGTCAAGCCCAGCTCTCATCGTTTTAACTTCGACAACTGGTGGTTGGCGACTGTCGAGCATAGTTCGGACACTGGACGTTGAAGCTGTGAGGGGGAACGACAACCAAAACCTAAAAGTGCTTTCAAAATCTATCAGGTCGGCCCGAGCTGCTTATCTAAGTAATGATGTTGGTCCGATGTAACGGTTCGTCTCGAACTACGCCACTGATTTATTCCGCCTCAAGTCACACACCCACACCATAGTTACAGACTCCCAACACCATACAAAATGGGCCTTGCATCTCTAAGCGGTAGTCACGTCTGGGAAGAGGCGTAGAACACCTGGTGCGAGCACGAATGGTTTGGAGGCTTCTGAGGTTTCGTCGCCTAGTGTAAATGCGGCGGTGGCATCTAGTGGGACTTTTGTAGTCCTCCATGAACAAGTACAGACGGCGGAGCTTGCTCGTTTACTACTCGAGCGCCTGTAACAAGATGAGGAGACCACACAGCACACTGCGCCGCCGGCGTACACGTCGTGGAATATGTGGCCGAATCAATGACACTGTACTATAGATATCTGTGTATGGTACTAAGTGATGATGTGCAATGTCAGGAGGAGGAAATCAAATGCGCGTAAGAGTTCAAAGTGGTGCAACTGAACTGGGGCAGCTATCGTATACTGTACGTGTTTTGCAACTGAGGTGTGATGGTACTATAGGTTCTTCCCTACAACATACAGATATGTTAGCTGGACTTACAACAGACGGGCCGGCCTGAGTAAAAAGGCTAGCCCCCACTCTGATATTATTGTCCTTCCGTAAATACACGAAAGATTTGGAAGTGCATTGTGCCACACCAGAATCGAGAACGCATTGAAAATCAGTGCCCGTTAAAGATGAGAGAGATGGTCCAAGACGCCATCAATACGTGCTACGCGAATATGAGATGCGTTTAGGCAAGGGTCGCGAAAGAGGAACTCACGACGTGCTGAAGGTTGTTGAGCCCAACAGCAGCCCATCAGCTTCCACAGGTCCTCCGTCTGAAGGTTTGCCGGTCGCCGAGGTCTTATTCCCCGCTGAACATCGTTGATGACATTCCCGTAGAACGGGCGATGTGCAAAGGGTACATCGAGGGTAAATGCCTGCGCAAAGCCATACTGTAAATGAGAGCTTCCCGAACCCTCGAACAATATGCAACTAACCTCTATGCAAGTCATAGCGAAGCTGTAAACATCGCTCGCACTCGTCGGACCGAAAGTATTGTTAGAATCCATCAACTCCGGAGCCATCCATCGCGTCGCTTCGCTCCCCCCGATGGAGAGATCGTACGGAAATGGCAGCCTCGCCAGCCCGATGTCGGAGAGAACAGCCTCGCCTTTGTCTGTTATCAGGATGTTAGCCTGTGTAGATGACGTTGAGTGTCTCGTTCTCCAAGCGACAGAATGTTTACTGACTCCTCTGACATCTCCGTGCGCAATCGATGGGGTATGGTGATGTAAATAACTGAGAGCCGCCGCAATTCCCTGGAGCTAAATGCAAGGAGATTGGTTCTAGAAATGCGGATTGAAGTCGTACTAACCAAGTGGAGGACATCCGCTTGCGTTCGCGAAAGGTATGTGACAAGATTGCCGTTTCCATAATACGGCAGTGCGATTGCGAGCTCCCTCTCAAATGCGGGTACAAACCCAAAGAGAGGCGCAATATTTGGATGCCTTAGTCGACTCCACGTAGCCAATTCCTTCTCGAGGGCCTGTAGTATGAGTGGTCACCTTGGGTGTATTTCATAGTAGGTTTACGGACCCTGAACAAGGCTTCGCGGGATGAGCTCTGTAAGGTCGATGTTCCCCGCCAGACTTTGAGAGCCAGAGGGCGATGATGATACAAGGCTCGCTTCAGGAAAGTCTGAGAGCCCGACGCAAAGCTTGGTTTGTCGATGGCTAGTTCTGAGGCTTTGATAACCGTAACACCAGAAGGCTGATACATGACTTGCGGCAAGGATGGGTGGTGAGATGTACTGAGAGAGTGAACGGGAAGAGGGAAAGATCAATAACAAGGAGCTACTGTAGCAAAAGCCAAATTGTGTCACTTGTATAGTAGCCGACTCATTGATATTGTTTTGACGTTGCCCAAGGAACCGTGGGCGGTCGAACGTAAACTAAAGCTTGACATGTGAGCCCCACCTAACATGTATGTCACCTTATGGAACCCGAGATCACAGATAGCCAGGAGATCCTAACCCATAAACGTCAATGTCTCCGGCCAAGCGTTCAAGTTACCTCCGTAGCGTAATTGCCAAGGTACAGTGTACGCATTGAGTCTTGAATCGTTTATCGTCGTGAGGAGCCAGTTGACTAGTGGCGAATAAGAACTGGCCATCACAGATATACCGAGAAACATAATGGAAGCAATACCGGTACCCAGTAATAACCATAAGACGCCGTTTAGGAAAGTCTTCAGGGATCGCATATGAAGGGGTCTAGAAGACGGCGTCTAGTACGCTTTGATAGGGCAGTCATTAGCGAGCGTGATGGCACTGCGTATCTGAATTATCGGAGATGCCTGATTTTCACCTGATTTTCCTGTCAGTCTTCGTTTCCCCCGACATGAGAGGAGAGTGTGGACCAACTCACAACCACACTCTTACACTGAGGCCGGGTCTTACACTTAGAGATCAGGGTGATACTCCGGAATTCGAATCTGAGCCCCGCAAGCTGACACCATTTTGGCTACATATCTGGATGATAAGGTTCAGAAACAGTGACACACGCAAGACACCGTCTTACTTGGGGGTGGCTTGAAGTGAGATCCAGGACAGACAGCCAGGATTAGTGTGTGGCCATGTCGTTGGGTATATCACACAATTGCCTCAGCGAGAAAGCTCTCGATTATAGGGTGTACATCTGCTTCTTCTTCCACTGTTTAGTCATAGTAGTGCTAGTCATTGCTTTCAATCCTTTGACTTGACCAAGAAATAGTTCGCGCCGACCAACTTGAGGCCGTACTTGTTACCGAACTCGACAGCGTTCCAGCTGCGCCGCTGCTCCAGCTCTGCGCCGTATTCAATAGCATCGTCGGGAATGGTCAATCCGCCGGCGGGTTCTTCGAACAATATAAAAGCTAGAAGAAAGTCATTTCGTATACTAGAGCAAACGAAGGCTATATTGATGCTCACTGTATCGATGATAACCACTTCCCGGAGGAGGACCAGGAGGGCGATACGGAGTCGTTGATGGCTTGGTCTTAATTGCGTTTAGATTCGCAGTTTCCGATGAGCCGAGGGCAGGGGACTTGAGTCCGGTGATCTAAAAGGATACAAATGAATGTGAGCACGAACCTCGCCCCGACAATGAACAAATAAACATACGACCCAGTGTCTGAATTGTTTGAACTTTGGATCCGCCCTAGATGGCGCATCGGGGTCTGTCATGACAAGCGTGTATGTGGGCTCCTCTGCGGCACCAAGAACATTTTGCATCGGCGTGAAGTTGACCTCGGGCTCCTCGAGAGTGTCCTCGCGGGTCAGCTCTGAGCTCAAGAGGGCCTCGATCCCCGTGGGGTAGTGAACACTGAAGAGCACAGTTGGTGTGAATGGCTCGGGAATGACATCCGGAATGATCTGCTCGCGCTGCAACGCGATTACGACGGCGGATAGAGGATCGACGGACATTGTGGTCGTCGTTGAATTGAAAGATGCATTGTCAGTGTCTGCCATCTGGATTGTCATCTTAGCGGTCCGGAAACGGTCCGGCATCCGGCGTCCAGATTACTTGGCAATTTACGAGAGGCCTATCGCCGCCGCCTATGTATGCGCTTCTAGCGAGTTTCACCCAGGTGAACAATCCTCTCATTGCCTTTCAAAATCGGTACAGTAAAACTAAGATAGTAGTAAGATAGGTCCAGGTTCGACAGCACTAGTAGTCGTATACGAAGTACTCGTTCTCTGGAAAAAACATCAATAAGACACTCAAGCACCAGGTTTCCCACTCACCAAGATCAGTGGCGTCGGTCTCTCCCTTTAGAGAGCCAAGGCGGATACGGTCCTCCGCCGAGATGCCCTTCGCATCCAGGGCTGTTGCACGGCGCTTGTTCATCGTAGTATCTAGATAGCAACATTAAGATCGCTTCGTGCGAGATGAGAAGCCAGTCACGTACAATATATCCTCCATGCCGCCATGAGCAGAAACTCGAGAGCAAAGAATATCGAGAGGATGATGGTACTAGGGCGGTAGGTTGGTGCCCACCGCGCCTGGAAGACCTGAGCGCCAACAGCGTTCCCGAAGCAGTACTGAGATGGAAGTTGATTCCTCTGCTTTTGGTATTGATGGATGGACTCACAGAGCAAAAGATGACGATGGAGATTACACTCTTCTTGGTTCGGCCAGCAACGTTCGTGCTAAGGACACTCCATACAACTGCAGAGGGGCATTAGTGAACATGCCGTGGTTGACTTTGAATAATGACATACGAGCACCGCAAATCTGACCAGTAATCTGGCGACAGTGTCAGACGTAAGAAGCAAATAGGCGAGAACGCGACGAACAGTGATGAAGAAAGCGCCCCATTTAGCCCAAAGGTTGCTCTGGGTTGTAGGGACGAGTGAACTACGGAGATATCAATTTTACGAGTCGTGATAATTTTTTCAGAAGGTCTTACAGTACGAGCATTCCAACGAAAGCAGGAATGATCGAAAGCATGATCCACCAGACTGCAGGATGATGATCAGAGTCGGCGAAGACGCAGAACACCGATACGCACATCGCATGTGCTTGTAACGCGATAGGACCCAACCGGCAAGGGTGAACCAGCAAACGCCGAGAACTACGCCGGCAATGAGATCAACAGATACTGTATGGGAGAGGCAACGAAACTCACCGTTTTGGGGAAGCGTTCCTTTGATAAGAGTGTCGAGGGGAGTAAACCCAAGACTGACGTAGATCAGGTTACCGAAAGTACTGCAAACCAATTTGTATCAGTCGACGTCCAGAAGGTTGAGCGAGCTACCGTACTTGACACCACCAGTCGGAATGGCTGAAAGGTTTCGGTTAGCATGTGCAGTTGTAGAGACACGCTCTCACATACAGTTGCTGACAGTGACGAAGAAGAAAAAGTATAGCCTTAAAACAGGGATGATAAAACGGAAGCGCAGTGGACGAAGGTTTGGAGCTCACTGAGGATCCTTGAATGCTTCCAAAACCTGACCCCACTTCCACTCGCTAGAGTAGGATAATGAAGTTCAGAGAGACGCCGATTACACGTGAAGTGGCCACTCACCTCCGCTTCTGGGCGTCGGAGCCAGTGTTGTTATTGGCCACGCGAGCAGCTTGTATCTTCTTCTCTTCCTCAGTCAACCAGGAGACCTCACGAGGAGTACCCAAGAAGAACCACGCAAACACGGCAGTGACGACGGTCATCCCACCTAGACGGCGCTCTCGTGAGCACGCGGCTGAACAGAATATGACATTGGTCTTACCAAGGAAGAAACTCATGCCCTTCCAAGCTGCAAGGCCACCTTCGTGACTTTGGGCAGCTTTGCCGATACCATAGTTAATCAAGGCGGCGATGACGGCAAATCCGTAGTTTGCTGAAAACAAAAGATCAGGTTGGACTGCTCCTGATTTCCATCCAGGTCGCGACGTACCGGTACCCCAGATGAGGACACGGAAAGCATGCTCTTCTTTTCGATACGAGAGACCAGTAATGATCAAGAAGGCAGGACTGACGATACTCTCAGCAAGTCCTACGCAACTTTTGGTCAATACGAATGCGATCACGACGTGAGAGTAAATCGAAACCTTGCAGAGCACGCATGACCATGAGATCAGTCCAGTTCTTAGCGGCAGCAGTACAGAACACGATGACTTTGTGAACGATGAGCTTGGAAGGTAGAGATAATAGACGTATACGCACTGCCCCAAGAGAACATGCTGATAGCGAGCGTCTTCCCAACATTGAACCTTTGCATTATCCAGTTTCCGGGCTGGTGAAGGGTTCAGTCTTAATGCTAGGGGAGGGGCAGACTGCACTGAGCACTGACAAATTCGCCGACAAGATACTATACTGAATTTAGCTTGATGATTGAGAACGAGGCAAGGTGCACGAACGGAGATGTAGAAGATAGTAGTCAACCACGCATACTGATTGCCGACCATGTGGGTGTCTTTGACGATACCGAAGGTGGCTTGCGTGGAGAGGCCGGTCTTGTCGACCTGTTGAATGCCATATGTGACCCACTGCACGTCCTTCAGTATTACAATCTGGCGCGGCGAATAGTTGAAGACACACCATCAACGGCATCAAGTACCAGTCCTGCTTCCTCCGGACACGGTCAAAGTCCTCTTCCGTGTAAGCAGTGGTCCTACGTTGTTCGTCAGAAAACAACAGGCAGCACGAGGAAAGTCACATACGCATTGACGGTTTCGAGAGCAATGTCCTGCGTCTCGTCCGCAGAGGTGACGCGTGAAATGACCTGCGCCTCCTTGTCGTCAAAGCTGGACCCCATTGTACTAGACGAGGGATAAGATGGGAGGTCGAAAGAGACACTGTCGGGACATTTCCCCGGAACCTATGTAAATACCCAAACAAGGATCCTGCAAGGATCGGCGCTGCGGTTGAACATTCTCCCGCGGCCGCGGTCCGTAGATAAGTACTGGTAAGGTACGTTTTGCGCTGTCACCCTATTGAAGATAAGGCCCAGGAAGAGGAGGAAAGATAAGTGGCAAATAAAATCACGTGCGCTGTGTATGCATCCATTTTAGGCCCGATCAGTACCATCAGGGACTTCGGGCTTATCCGAGCCAATAAGATCGGCCTGAATCGCGTTCCCCAGACGGCAGAGGAACGTCGAGATAACAGCCTCCCTCAGGATACATCGCTCGGCCGCGCCCGTAATCTCTTGCGAGATGATCCTTTTTAACATCCAACGATACACATTCTCTTCCAACCTTGTCTAAGTATAATGTCTGAACAATCTGCCTTGGTTGACCGCGATATTCCTGTTATCAGTTTGAAAGGTGGGTGTGTTAGGGGCTGTCCCGCTCACTCTAACACGAACCTGTAGACTTCGATGCCCGTAGGGACGAAATCAAGAAAGAACTGGTATCTGCCGCTGAGGCCGTCGGGTTCTTCGTTATTGTGGACCACGGTCTGACCCCAGAGGATATTGAAGCACACTTCCTACGCTCAAAGATCTTCTTTGCTCTCCCTGAAGAGACAAAGCGAACCTACGCGAACCCCAATACTCCTCAGACTAACGTGTACGCATTCATACTGATCGTCCTGCTTCCAACTTATGAGCATAATTCTCTCAGCGGTTATGACTATCTTAGCCAGAACAGGCCGTCCACAGGCCAAATTGATCAGAAAGAGACTCTGAACTTGCAGTTGTGCAGGAAAGAAGGCTGGCCGAGCGAGGCAGATGCCCCTGGTGTAAGTAGTCGTTCTCTGTTCCGTCACACGCTGAATTTTGATTCCCCAGTTCTCCACTGCAACGAAAGAGTTCATGTACCGCTGCCACGACATCAGCATCAAGATTCGTAAGTACTTCATTGTACCAACGTGTCTGACTACTTAGTATCCTCAGTCGGCCTTTTCGAAGAAGCCCTTGGTCTTCAGAAGGGCACCTTTGAGAAGGCTCTCGTACCCGAAGACCCAGAGTCGCTTACTTCGATGCGTACCCTCCACTACCTCCCCGCGGACGAGAACAAGAAGAATTACTGGCGCAACGGTCCCCACGCCGACCTCAGTCTCCTCACACTCCTCTTCCAACGTGAGGGTGAGGCTGGACTTGAGATCTGCCCCGGCCGTGAAGCACTGACAGGTCAGGATTCAACTTACCCTTGAACTCCCCCCTCTAATATAAAAACTGGGAGATAGAATTCGGCATGGGAGATGCTTGGACTCCCGTCGCCGCTAAGCTCGGCCCAAGTAAGCACTGCTTCCAGTCTTAAAGCACGAATCCTATACTGACGCCCATCATCTCAGTTGTCTGCAACAGTACGCCTCTCTGTATCGCCCTTCCTTTTCCTCGGTCCCTGATCCGCTCCCTACAGTCGGTGACATGATGATGTACTGGTCCGACGACAAGTACAAATCCATCTTCCATCGCGTTGTGGCATACCCTGGCGCCCAGCCATCACGCTATGCCTGCGCTTATTTCAACCACGCATCCCGCTCGACACTCATCTCCGGACCGCAGAAGAAATAGTATGTCCAAGTGCATACACAGATTCTTCGCTAACCTCTACTCTCAAGTCCTCCGATGACCGGAAACGAGATCATGGTCCAGCGTATGACCATCGAATTCAAGTGAGTCGCCTACTCTTGTCAGCCTACGGTGTCCTGACTTTCTCAGGCCCAAATCAACCGGGAACGCTTGAAGCTCAGAGTTTGTAAACTATTTGTCTTGAATGGATTCTTCTAGCTGTAAAACGTTGAAATGTATCCTGTTGTAACATTATCTTGAACAACGAAAGCATTAAACCGCTATTCTCGTTGTATGCTGACTTCCTTCCGGCTTGAGGTTGTATCTTCCTTTGCAAAAGTCGCCCCCATAGGCCGCACACCATCTTATAGCTGTTCTGGAGCGAGAAAAACTGCATGTCTTCATGTCGTATCCATCGAGAGAAGGCCATCTACTCCATCCACAACCGGCAGGTCCTTCTTCGCCTCAGCTTGCTCCATGGCCGCAAGTAAAGCATCCACGTCAGGTGAGACTACAAAGCGCTTGTTGACTTCTCCCAGGACGGAGAGTTTGTGCTCCTTCAGGTCGAGGGAGACTGCTTGCTGTAGAAAGGAAGGTTGAGTGCCTGCAACAACCTGAGGGCATCATCAGTATCATGGTTGATATACTATTCTAGCACTTACATCCAGAAGAGTGCCATTCGAGAGTTTGATCTTGACCGCCCCACTGCGGTACACCTGAAGATCCCCAATGATGCCGTCCGTGATTTTTGGCGCTTCTTCATCTTGTGTTGGAGTCGCAGAGGATGTCGCGTCTTCTGGCTTGACTGAGGCTGCGAATGATACGCGTTTTGTGGTTTGCGCCAGCGTGGAAGGTGGTAGAGCAGCGCCTGGTTCGGCAAACGTCGGAAAGGGTGCTGGGAACTGGAAGAAGTAAAGTCGATCTTGGTGTAAAGTCGGGTCCTACGAAGAGTGAGCATAGGAAGAGGGATGTGACTTCAAGGCGTACGGCGTCCTGGTCGGTTGATGCCGCTGCGAAATCTTCTATCATGTCCTCCAGTTCTTCTTCATCCTCGCTCCCACTGAGATCGAGCGCACGCGACGTGTCTACATCGTCTGCAACGGCTGTCGAGTCCCACACAAACGGCACTGGCAGCAGAACTCGTACCTTCAGTCTTGGTCTCTTCCTTTTTGACCTTCTTGCGAACCCGCTCCTTCTGCAGGGACTCCGGGGCCATGAAATCCATTTCCCGCACGTTGTCCATGTCGATAATCTCGACGCCCTCATCGGGATCGGAGTATACTTCGTCGTCGTCTTCCGCCTTTGTTTTCCCCTTTTCGTCTCGTTTGATCGTAGGAGCGGGCGTATTTGAGAGACTGGAGTGCACCGACGAACCGGGAGTGGATATGGGACGCGGAGCAAAGTTGGACTGTGGAGGGGCGCGGCGTGCAGCACCCATGCTTCCGGCCATTGCTGGGCCCATCGCGAATGGACCACTAGCAGTCATCTCAACAGGAGGACGAGGAGCGCCTCTGCCTCTGCCTCTACCCTCTCCTCGACCGCGACCTCTGCCGCGGTCGCGTGTAGTTGTGGGAACAGCATCTGCGGTGGGTTCCTTGACACGAAATGAGTCAACGGCGACGCGAGATGCATGGATGGGTTACACACGGCCTTGACTTCCCTACAGCGGCAGTCAGCGGTGGCCTAGAAGGCGGGATGACAGAGCGCGCACTCTTTTTTGCGCCGGGCAGGCAAGGTCGGTGCGAATTTTAGCTTCTGGGTGCCCTGCCTCGTCGTCTCGGACGGCCGCTTGGCGAAGCTGGAGATAGCCTTGGGTGGTGGACGCGACGAGCTGCCGGCGTCGGGATCTGCGGCGTCGGTGAGGGCGCGGGAGGCGGAGGAAAACACAAGCCTTACCAGACATGAGTGTCAGTGATCAAATCGCGATTGAGCACATGGTACAAACAAAATTTCTTGCTTAGCTCCTTACCATCACCATCATGGGCGAAGTCCAACATTTCCGTGTTACCTACAACAACATCCACAACCTCATCCGCGCCGCGACGCCCAAGGTTGCCGCCGAGTTCAACCCCGATCTACTCGTCGCGATTGGCATGTACTCTTTCATGACCGCTCTGCTCCTCGTTGACGCCTTCCCTCAGGTGGCGGGTGAGTGATGCAGGCAATACCTACGCAATATACTCATAACTGCCGCGCAGAGGATTCTTTCCCGCTCGTGTCATGGTACGCATATCAATCACTCAAGGGCCGCCTCCCTTATCGATGTACATCTCCAGCGGACATTCCTGAGGGCCCAGACAGAAAACAAGACACTCATGATCCAGGCTATTGGCCTCTCTCTTTACGAACCCGTCCCAGGATCCACGGCTGAGCAAATAGGAAACGAGGTTATCCGCACTCAATGGCTGTAAGTCACAGCGGCCGTCATCTCATTTTATTGACCGTGGTTACAGCGGTCCTGATGCCGGAAAGCTCCTTGTTGGAAAACGCACGTTGATTGTCGTATGTGTCGTTACATTGAATGCATGTGGCGCATGTTCGACTCACGAAACCTAGGATGAAGTTGATGATACCCGCAAAACGCTCAAGTGCGTCGTCTCATACCGTTATGCGCGTCTTTCCTCATGACAACACTTAGCTACGCTCTTCTGGAACTAACAAAAGACGTCGAACAAGAGCTGCTAACTTACCCCGAAGAGGCTCGCGCCGCACTACGAGAAGCAACCAAATTTGGCGTGTTTGTTGTGCACAACAAGTTGAAGCCTAAACTCGCAGATCTTCCTGCTGGGACGCCGTACGTGACGTGACGTTCACCACTGCCAATCTGTTCTGACCGAGTCCTCAGCTATTTCTCTGGGGCTGACGTTGGTGATTTATGGTATGTTTTATGCTCACATCCTAGTCTCGTGGCTCAATATCGTCAAGGTTGGACTATCCGTGGGAGATGACGTGAGTGTCTCTTTGTGAAGAAAGTGATATTCATTGACGCGACACCGCGATTCCAGAGACATCGAAGAACATGATCGTTTAGCTGCAGCTGACAATCAAAAGCCCGCATAAGTGATTTATCAAAACCAGTATGTATGATTGTATCGACGTGAGTCTCCTTGTGTCTGTCGGTTTTTTACTTGCCGCTCACGTTCTTCAAACAGGATGTAGCTGATTGTATGTAGATGTACAGCCCAATAGTTTGGTCCTGAAGCCATGGCGACATGGCCCGAGGAAGCATAAGAGCCACTATCAGAACCAATCTCAATCAAAGGTTCCATCCACTCCGTCGGAAGACCGTTGTCCAGGCCCCCAGCGCGGTCGAGATGTGAATGTTGGTATGCACGCCAACTCAATGCTACCGCGTTCTCTACACAGAGATTTACGCGATTGCAGCGTTATCGATGGGTTCACGAGAGTGCCGCCGTCCATTGTGACTCGGTGGCGCGTCCGTCCTGCGTGTGGAAATGATCCACTTGAGTACACAAGTAACAAGTTGCTATTCTAGGTTGATTCTAGGTTTCCCTTGTCAGATTCAGAAGGGAAAGGAAACGGACGGGGCCAGACTGGGCCCCAGAGGCATACTGAAGAAAGTTTCCGTGGATGCAAACGATTGATCTTGTAAGTTAAGTTAACCGGAAATGCAGTGACCCACAAATGCACCACAATGACACAGTCCAGGATCCCACGGGAGGTCACTGATGCGGAGTAAAAAGCCGAGGCACGTGGCATGCACGCCAATTGTCAAAAATGATGGTTGCCCTTTGGGCCAGGCGTAGACCATCCTTTCCTTTCATCTCTCACATCCCACATAAAAGGACCCGTGGCCGCTCGTCTTCTCCTCCCTTTCCCTTTGCTAGCCATATCCTATCATCATGTCGTATCTGCAGTGCCACCCAGCACCCGATGATTTGCAGGACGACCAGCGCCTCATTCATGCCCTGTCCCCCGTGGACCGCCCCAGCCCGCTGACGGCCGTCTGCCCGCGCCCTATCCCCAACTCTTACTGGGCCACCCCCCTTCTTTTGGCTTGCGAGTACCCATGGACTCCCCACAATCCTTTCAAACCCAAGCTAGACAACCTCCTTCTGGCTGGCGTCCGCACATTCATAGACTTGACGGAACAGAATGAGCTCTCTCCCTACTCAAACATCCTGACTGGCCGCGCTGCCTTGCTGGGCATAGACACCGCCACAATCGAGTACCACCGCTTCCCCATCCGCGACCGTTCTCTGCCAGACAGCGTCGAGTACATGTACTCCGTTCTCGACGTACTCCGTGACAACGAAAACCGGGGGCGCATCAGTGCGGTACACTGTCGAGGCGGGATTGGGCGCACGGGCATGGTCGTTGGCTGCTGGCTCGTTCAGTCGGGACTTGCGCATGACGGAGACGAGGCACTCTGCATTATCGACAGGGAATGGCGGACAGTGGAGAAATGCAAACGGTTAGCAACCCCCCTTGTATTCTTCCCGATTAGCTTGACGTTATTTGCACTTGGGTGCATATGCAGATTTCCACACTCTCCAGAAACTGGGCCGCAGTTCGAGTTTGTCAAAAATTTCAGAGCCAATGCGTGCGCCGCCACCATAGCGCTGGTGGTCGCCTGATCTCAAACATCTCATCATTTCATTGCTTAGAGGGGTTTTGGATTTTTCTGGTGTGTTTTGACTCACTCCTCT
The DNA here is from genome assembly GCA_019915145.1 of Strobilurus orientalis. Taxonomy (NCBI): domain Eukaryota; kingdom Fungi; phylum Basidiomycota; class Agaricomycetes; order Agaricales; family Physalacriaceae; genus Strobilurus; species Strobilurus orientalis. The sequence goes on along the minus strand of JAHLML010000005.1, from coordinate 2,487,962 downwards.
CTGTTCGCAGCTGACCTTTCTGCAGTGCTTCAGCCTATTTGTACTATCATTGCATTTTCTTGGACGTTTCTTGTTTTCTCTCACATCATCACATGTATCTATTGCAACCTCCTCCTACTCTATTGTATGCAAATGCGCCGCGCTTAGCTTAGATGCATGCTCTCTAATATCAAGCTCATGACGCACAGGTGGACACCTAAGGACCTACACTACACTAGCTCGGCACTTTATTCGTCCGCTTTACAGCTCATGACGCACGATTGACGCACCAGTCAGATTTCTGGAATCTCGTTATCTTCAGTTGGGCGCCCGTCAGGCCACAGTGAAGGCTTGCCTCGAGGAAAGACTCAAATCACTTGCCTAGCTCCCAGCGGCGCTCTATTTACGACGCTGTTGAAATTAATTAACAGTGCTTCGCGTGTCGTTGCGCGTGATCGTCACTTAAACCTTCTCAAGAGTCAACAGTCAACACGGTTTGGACCACGACAACAAATCTGAGTGAACGCCGTCGACTTCTGCTCCTTATCGTTTCTGTGCCCAGTGTCAGTGTTCTGAACTTGTCTTGAAATACGAAGTAACAGCATGTCTAGGATCCTGGACTCGCTCGCTTCCAGACACCGCCCAAAACCGCGCTTAGTTCGACAGGAAATCCCTGACCGCGCTTGCCTATGACTTTGGTGGAAGCAATGCAGCGCCGTTTCGCGTCTATCCTACCCATCCCTCCCGAGCAGAGGCCGCTGCGCGCCACTTTAGCCATCGCTCCCAAGCATATACCGAGGTAGCTACGCACCAATCTACCCATCTCCTGCCTACCGCCTGAAGTTCTAGATCAAGTCTTCCAATCTCTTCCCGAGTTCAACATCCTGAACCCCAGTGACCCGCACTGGACAATAAGCCGTGTCTGTCGCGACTGGCGCCGTATATGCCGACATGCCTGGTCTGAATTTTACATGGATATATCGGACGACAACTTGTTATTCTCTGATCCTTTTGCCCTGGTGCAGAGAGTGCTCGACAAAACCGATGGTCTCCCCATATCTTTCACCATGTTCCTGCCTTCTTTCGACAGGGAGGACTACTACTATCAGGAGCGCAAGGAGTCGCGAGAGTCGTTCCATGACATCTTCGGACTTCTCATGCGGTATTCCGAGAAGTGGAAGCGTGTTATTCTCCATGGCGCCTTCCCCGTTTCCTTGGCCCAGACCATCTCTTGTCTTCACGGCAAATTGCCGCTGCTACAGGAATTGCATTTCAATATCTCAGGCTACCACAAATTGGCCTGTCCACGCCCGATTACCGCATTTCAGCTGTCCCCTATAACGACCTTGAATCTTTCCGCATTGTTGCCCCACCACCTTTCTCCAATACCACGAACATACGACATCTGACCCTCTCCAATTCTAAGGAATCTCTCTACCGCACTCTTCTGACTTTCCCGAACCTTGTCTCCCTCAACTTCCACGCATATACGAAGGAAACAAATTATCTTTGCTCTATACCGGTGCTTTCTCACAACCTTACAATGCTTTCTACGCTCTATGCTCGCAATCTTCGACGTCGACGTCTTTCCCTTCCCAACCTCACAAATCTCACCCTCTCTGCCACGATCGACGGCGACACAGCCGGCTCAGACCTCGTCTCATTTCTTCGGCTTTCGCAATGTAGCCTCACTAGCCTGGGCTTATGCGATCACCAGTGCGCTACTGGTGACCGTCTTGTGGAGGTGTTGGGTCTTCTATCACATCTAAAAACCCTCAAATTGGATTTCGTACACGTCCATCCCGACACACTCATGATTAACATGTCAGTCGCGTTGGCCCAAAAGCTTCGGCGCAGTCAACCATCGGGGGAATGCATCTCGGAGTTCAGTCATGAACATGTGTACATGCCCCGGCTGCAGCAGCTTGTTATTCAAGCTCGAGCAGAGGTCCGCCCGTTGAGGTTCTTTGACTCAGAGTTCGTCCGCATGCTTTTTGCACGACATATGGCCGGCTTGAAGACCGCGTCTTTCGATTGGTCTCTCGCATGTTGTACCGCCACTCTCTCTACTTTACAGCCGTATGACGCTTCTTTGCTTAGGGAACTCAAGCGGGCTGGGCTTGAGCTCTCTTTTGGTCGGTCGGGCATGGGTCTCAAGTTCTGAGGACGCGGAGGAGAACGACCATTATGTTTGCTTCATATAGGCTTCAGTTCCGCACCTTACGCTTTCGCATAAATCAACAAACTGTACTACATACCGCTGATTTAAAGGATCACCATTGGTAGAGGTAGACTTGAGTAAACTGATTGCGGGAATGGTAGTGCACTGGCAGGTAAAGTGTATCACCTCCACCACAGGCTTATTGAAGACTTCCTTCAACGGATACAACATGTAATTACAGCTAATTAATACAAACAATTTGGTCTAATATGATCGAGATGATGCAGTAGAGCTTTGGAAATATGAGGATGGTAGGTATACATGAATTTCTGCGACGCCCCAAGAATAGAAACATGCTGGAAGCAGTATATATGCGAAAACACTCGTCATACATTCTCCAGCCCAAATTCGCGAACAAAGTTACGCCAGATGTCGTCTTGTGTCGGCTCCTGCGTGGCGCTGAACGCGTAGCCCATGGGCGCCATCGCCTGGCCAATGTTAGCCAGGGATATATTCCCATTCTGCATATATGACGGGTGCATCGGGGTAGCTGTCGTTTGTGGTTGTTGCTGGGGATACATCGACGGCTGTGTGACCCGTAGCGTCGGATCCTGGTACTGCGCGATGCCATAGTCCGTCATCTGCGTGGGCGTGGTGTCATTGGACATCGAATACTGGTTCGCAGATGAGGCTTGTGTCATGTCCGTTCCCACATCGTACTGATTCAGACCGTCGTTCGGCATCTGGAATGTCGGGCTGAACCCAGACGTCCCCAAGTTATCGTAGTAGTCGATCATCCTATCGGAACCGCTGTCGTGACTGGGATGTGGACTATTGCTTGTGTCGCTGCTAGTGCCATCACCGTAGTTATATGTCAAGTTGGTATGGGAATGGTTGGAGCCTGGCGAAACCGAAGACGACCTGTTGTTGATCACCGACTTACGCCCGCCGAGAACGGCTAGCTCGTCGGGTACATCGGGTTCAAGACACGGTCGCTGCTTCACATGCTGTCCAGTTGTGGTGAAGGAAGAGAACGACATATTGGCACGATCTCGAAGGTTCTCAAGAACGGTCTACCATGGTTGATTAGCTCAGGGACAAGGCAGATAAACTTGGACTGACGATTGTTTTCGGTGGGCGACACCGCCGCGACCCATCGTCGTAGAACGGCACCGTTTGGTTCAAGAGAATCAGAGCGTCATGAGCTAATGTGCATGCAGGACTTTCTGTCACCAAAGCACCAAGTACAATCTATGCCAATACGATGAATGGACAGTCAGAAGAAGGAAAAGTGTACATACACATGACGAAAAGATTCCTGACCAAAAGAACCATGTCTGCGAGGCGATATCAGGGTGACTGATGTACAAGCCGCGCAAACTCGATATCAATCGACATGCGCTGCGATATGTCGCCAGAACAGAGGGAGCATATTGATGATGCAGGGGATTCCTTGACTGAGCCTGGATAGCCTGCGCGAAATAACTTCGATGAATGTAGAGCAAGTCTACAGGTATGGTCAGCCGATGGCAAGGACAATGAGTGAATGCTACTCGCTTGACTCCCGCTCGCAAACAACGCAGTACTGCTGCATGGCATGCTGCCTGTCTGCGGACCAAGCACGCCCTGCTTCTGAGGCTTCGATGGGAGACTGTAGATGGGATGCTACGGGGAACTTCCTAATCTTCTTGTCCAGGTCCAGTAATGCTTTGTACGATGGAACTCGGGTCGTGAATATATGCTGTATGGAGATCGATAGACAGCTTGCAGAGTATCTGAACTTCCAAGCATTCCCTTGAACCGAATGAGGTCAGCCAAGGCGTCTCAGTACTTGAAAATCACTTACATGACAGTTCCTTCTCGCCCGACGGCTTCAGAACTGGCTCGACATCATCTGGGAAGCGGCAGTCTGTATGTTGAATCATCAGCGACGGTGGCCGCCCGTTGACAATGCTCTAATGGGGTTGTCAGGTCGGGTTCATGCAGCGGCACAGATTGACTGACTGTCCATGCGTCATAAGTATACAACTCCCAGAACAATCGTCTGCGTCGTTGTTGCTCCTCTTGAGGAAGACCCCAGCCGGAGCTGTCACGATCTGCAGAAGAATCAGCGTGAGAGAGATCCAAGCGTTATCAGCGCATCGACGTACGCAGACCAATCTGCGAATGTTTAGTAAAGATTATTCATGTTGGGGCGGAGGCTTACCGATTGGGCTAGACGAGCACATAGACCGTTCAGGATCCACCGAGCCTCGTTACTCTTTCGGTCCGAGTTGTAGATAAACCGGACCATCATGAACAGCGTCTGAATCGTTGCTGATGTCACCTCCAGTAGTAAGGGTTCAATAGAGATGGCCGCTTGTGCGAGAGCGTGGTACTGCTCCGCTAAAATTTTTGCTTCTGGCCCAGGGTCGTATAGCACACCGTCGCCCATCATCATGAAGAATACGGCTATCTTGTGTGCGTGAATGGTATTGAGATTCGAGAACCCGGGCGCAAAGTAGATCGGTGTCAGGACGTTTATGAGGAAATCATCTTGTACGATTGGGTCGTACCTAGATATGAGATCAGTGGGGGGCATTGGGGTGAGAGGGACTGTACACCTACATCCAAGCGGTGTTTTTGTAGTACAGGTCGGCGAGGTACATGGCTCGGTCTTGAGTAGGCATGTAGGGAGCAAAGACGAACTTGGTGTAGGTGCAGTCCTTCATGCCGAAGGGGAACGAGTTGACAAGATCGACGAGCTCGTAGGGAAGATCAAGATTATGGTGTTCATTAGTGAAGGCAGAATCCTCTTCTGTAGGCTATCGTCATATGCACATGAGTGAACTGCTGTATGAGAACTGGCAATGAAACGTACCGGTAAAAGACTTTGGAAGTACTGCACATGCGAGTGTAAGATCAACTAGCGGAGATGAACGAGTGGGACGACAAACCTCGGAGCCTGCGGTCTCGCCGTGATATTTCGCTTGACCATCCTGGCCGATAGCTAAAGACCCTATGGCGTCGGAGACCTCATGTAGTCCTTTTTCGTAGAGTATATCAATTTCATCGCGTTGAGAGTCGCGAGACTGCAGCAGTGGATGGCCGTCGCCATTAGCTTGGCTGGACAGAGCACCTTCGAGGTCGTGGATCCTCGCAGTCAAGACCTTGACTTCCTCGGCGAGTTTCTCAGCGTGGGCCATGATAACCCTGCATTGAGAGCAATGAGTGTACCATCAGTGATAGAGGGCGTAGATCCCTACTTGTTGCCCTTTGTCGCCGTTAAAGTGCCTGCACCGGGATGAGCATAAGACAGAGCATACGGGCTATAATGACGCACCTTCTGGGCATATTCCAGCGCATCCCCGCCTGCATGCGCGTTAGCGCTGGAGGAGAAGGCTGAGAGACTGAGATTGGGCTTACCGAATGCATGACTGACATGGAAAGATCTAAAATGCAAATAGTGAGCCGGACCGATCGTGTTGTTTGTGAAGATGATCGGGGAGCGCACCCGGTCGCAGCGCAGCTTGGATCGCCGGCATTCAGCACAAGAAAGGGCGCTCTTTCGCGCTGCAGCAGTGTCGGGTGGCCGCCTGTTGTCGGGGGTCATGGTGGTCTCAGAGAGAGAATGAGCGGTGAAGTTATTCGGGGCTGAATCCTAAACATGCACACTTAAACAAACCCGGCCGCTATATATGCGCTCGACAGCCTCGATCAATTGGGATAATTAGGCGAATGGAATAAATTCAGAGTACACCAAGGCCGTAGGCATTCTGCGCTCTCTCATACAGCGGAATATGTTGAGCAAGACACGAACAAGTCTCTCAAATCTCCTCGACCTTTATGATGCTGGAAGATGCGAGTCGGAGGTACTCTGTGCTGGGGACACTCTTGTGCTCACAACAAGTCCACGGACTAGAGACTCTAAGATAGTCAAACTTCCGAGGCAATTACAGACATATGTGGGTTAGCCATCTGCTGGTTCAGGGTTACGAAGATCACCGCAAAGGTTCAGCGGCGAGAGCAGGCTGGACAGCGGTATCCCAACCTACGGTAGAACTAAGTATGCCCACACCCGCAAGGAGTTCGAGACCGTATGTGGACCCAAACCGCCAGGATTACGCGCAGGCTTCAATCCCAAGTATTAGGTTTGAGATACGTGATCTCCCCCACAGCTCTTGTACCCATGGTAATGACTGTATTGAAAAGATTTGAGCTATTCCTTACACAGTCTCGTACCTGATAGCATTGAAGGGCAGACACGGAACGCATTTGTGGAGGCTCGGCAGGTCCTCAAACAGTATAAATCCGTTTGCTTTGGGCAGTAGACATCGCTCATCTACCTGCGCCCAGGGCCAGGGCTATGATCAAGTGACCAGACCATCTGTGGGTTCTCGTACCGTCCAAGTTGCGGCGGCTTTAGTGATAACAAAGTCTCTCCAGTGATACTCGTAAGGTACAGACAGGACTTGACTGAACTTGGTGATAGGGAGTACGCCTTGCACATGCCTGGATAGCGTTAAGGAGACCTATAGGCAAGTCAAAGTGTATGTGTTCCTCTTGTGGCGGAGAGTTATGGCGTCGACAAGCGCAGGGGTCATAAGGATGCAATGTGCACAAAGTTCTAGAGCTAGACGCGGCGCTTGCTTCTCGACGAGTAGGAGGCTCGTCATTGATAGGTACTGGAGTCAAGAGCAGAAGGTTCGCCAGATGGCATAGTTGTCAAAATATTCAGAGATAAGGCGCCAGAAGAAGCAGTTCAGTCCCAGTTCGCGTCGAACTGGCCGCCGGTGTCTGTCAGCAATGAACATATTATGATCGTCGCGTCAGATAGTGAGATAAGGAGAAGAGAACAGCGGCAGATGACGACTAGAGACCCAAGAAGACCACCCAAGCGAGCCTTTCAAAGTTGAGGATGATGTGGTCAAGAGAGATGAAACGCGGGGTAGGGCAATAGTAAACAACAGTAAACGAAGGCAACACAGCCACGACTCTACTGCTCCTACCGTCATGTCGCAGTCGCAGAACTTTGCCTATCCCGTCGGGACATCCCAGACGCCCCAGGAGCCCACTGCCACCCCCGCGCAGCCTCAATCGCGGCAGGCCGCCGAGGATGCCCGCAAGGACCGCACCCTGGCCGAGTTCCTGGTCATGCTTGACGACTACGAACCATTGGTTGCCACTCCCGTCGTCATCGTCGTTATCGTGCACCTAATGCGCCACACAGATCCCGAACGAGGTCACTGACTACTATCTGCAACGCGTTGGCTTTGAGTGCGAGGACGTGCGGCTGTATGCATACCATTCGCCTGTCTATCGCGCCAGCCGCTAACGCACACAACCAGGAAGCGCCTTCTGTCCTTGGCTGCACAGAAGTTCGTGTCTGATGTAGCCGCCGACGCCTATCAGCACGCCAGGATACGCACAAATGCTACGGGTGGGCGCGCACGCGCCAACCAGCCACTAAGTGGACCTGGTTCCCTCAAGGTTTGTTGCTTCATTGCCTTGGCTAGGTACCCATGACATATCCTTTAGGATCGAACACGGACCACGCTGACCATGGAAGATCTCAGCTCAGCTCTGGCAGAGTATGGCATCAATTCCAGGAAACCGGACTTTTACATGTAGCATAATAAGTAACCCATCCAACCTGCTGTCCTTTACATATATCATACCGTCACTTCCCGTGTATCAGGTTCACAATCATGATCTTGCACCTCATGCACATGCATCTGCATCCCAAGGTTCATCACATCGAAGACCGACACCCGGTGGTCGAGGAGACCCCACTTGATCCACCAGTCCTCAGCAGCTTCCCGGGCGTTATACCCAAAGACGTTCGCTATCACCTCCCACTGTCCCAGCAGTTTAGCCTCGTCCCAGTTCTCGTCCTCCAATAACGAGCGGTTCAAATCAAGGTCCCGTGCTTCACGCGCTTCACCGGGGGGCAGGGACAGTACTGACGCGGTTCCGACCTCGCTGTTATGCACGTATTGGCACCGTTCCTGTCGCAACTCTTGGAACCCATCGAGCAGCTGGGGTATTTGATCCCATCGCGACAGTCGTGAGAATAGCCCGCCGAGCACCACTGCGTCTTCAACCACTAGACTCTGCCCATGTATGGTGAACGGCTGACGCGCGGGTTCAGTAAGCGTCAAGCCGTCTTCGATGAACAGACGAAATAGCTCACGATTGTGGGGTGCGCTGCCTCCGCTACAAGAACAATACGCCCGGTGTCATCTACCCAGTCCTCCACATGTGTTTCTCGATAGTTGGATCTTAGGGCGTCAGGCGACATCGAAAATACACGTTTCATCCTTCAAGTGTTTGTTAGCACCGAGAAATCCTGATCACAGAGCTCACTTACATGGGATGACAGCCCGTGAAATCAATGCTACTCGTGGGCACAAGATCGGCCCAGTCTTCAATGTCGTCTCTGTCACCGTAAGCGCCGTGCCAATTCGCGTGGATGCAATACTCCTTGCCCATCCGCTGTGCCCGAAGATGTCAATTTAACGCGCAACTCCGTCGGCGAGGAACCTACGACGGGATATCCTAAGCAGGCAACGCGGTCAGTAGCCCGAAACCACTCCTCCCATCAGAACATCTTACCTATAAGCCATTTTCTATCCGCCATCCAAAGAGTAAATTGGCCCTTCCCCCAAGGGTTAACTCATCTGCTGACAGCAACAATGGAGATGGGACGGGTGACACACCTTCGGGTTATCAACTCGTTTTCGTAGGTCGGGATCATCCATGAGCTTTTCAGATGGTACGACAATTCTGCGCCGCAGCCACATGAGCATTACCTCGTCTCGAGAACAGTCAAAAAAACTCACGTGTAGACAGTCATATCAGAATCCGCGTAACCCTCCCTTGGATCACCAGAAGGCCCGTTAACAATCTCCCTCACCGTACTCTTAGTGCCGTCGGCACCAACGACAACGTCAGCGGTGAAGGATGTACCGTCAGCGAACGTTACGACGGGGCTGTCATTGTCATTGGGCGTTATAGCAGTGACAGCGGCGCCGAATGTAATTTGTGTTCCCGTCGAGATGCAGAGGTCGTAAAGTGTTTGATAGAGCTCGTCCCACTGTCATCAGAAGATTCAATTATCATTGAGACCATCAATGATTGAAGTGATTGTTAGAGTGGGGTACGCACATGCATCGTGCAAAAGTCCCCTCCCGCCTCTTTGAGGACGTCCTGCTGCCACAGTAGGTATCCTTGGTGCTCTTCGGTGTCTACTGGCAGGATTTGAGACTGACAGAAGTGGAACAAGTCAAGATGGACGCACAGTGATAGAGGTCACTTCTGTGGGTCTTCAGAGCCAACTCTAGCTGTTTGTCGAGATGCCATTCGTGTAATAGCTTGGCGAGATTTGGCGGGATGCGTATGCCAGCCGACCGCTGAGGACAAGAGCATGCACATGTTAGTTCGGTCAGGGGAATGCGTGAATGATGATGGCGTACGGTGGGTTTGCCCTTGTCCTTTTCGAAGACGTGGACGCTGTGCCCGTGTCGTGATAGCGAGTAGGCGCATGCGAGGCCGCCGATGCCTATGAAACAGGGTGTTAATACTCCAGTGTCTTCTGCTGTCCGAAGACAATGTCAATTTCACCTCCTCCGACGACCGCTATTGTTATTGACAGGGGAGCTTGTCGTGCGGACATATCGTTACTTCCAGTGGGATCTAGGTGAGAGATGAAGTCTGACTCTATGAGATGAACATCACATCACGAGCAGCAGCAGCGTATGGGCGAGAAGAACACGTATGGAGACCCAAGCTCGAGCCCTGTTAGGGTTGATGCGGAAGCCCAAGGAAAGACTATCAGGCGGGAGTTTGGGAAGGAAACTCACAGTTGAGACTAATGGAGGAGGAGGCGGGAGCAAAGGATGTAGATGGAGGGAGGAAACAGACAGAGCGCAGAGAACGGAGATAATGTTATTTAGGAAGTCTGTGGCCATCCGATGCCGGTATCAATAGTGACGGGCACTTGGCTTGAAAGCTGGATGGAGTGAACAGGATGATCAAAGGAAGTTCCTGCGTCGAAAGATATGGATATCGCCGAGTCTCCTTCCATCCTGAACGCATGGTGGCAAGATGAAGGCGGGGCACCTTCTATTGTGCCAGTCAGTCAAACAACCCGAACAGGAAAGGTTCTCGCACAAAGTTTTATCATGGAATGGCCGATGATTTTCAGACCAGAGTAGGATGTAATATCAATTGCACAGTCGGGGCGCATTTGGGGGGTGTTTTGTGGACGATATACGGATCACAAGAAGACATCCTCGCGGTAGGATTCGGGCTGCGCCGCTCGCGAAAAGGCGACCAGAAAGGACCAATATTGATATCACTCAATGCACCGATCCTTCTCGTCATTCAGTAAGCATCAAGCTTGTGTTGACCTGGACGTAAGATCCGAAGAAGACCAGCAATGACACGACCAAAGGCACGGACAATCAATATCACCAAGCCTAGACACTCCTAGAATGCATAGATTAGCGCTGGATTGGCGGCGCACGGGTCAGCAACTGAGCAGTGGGCACTTACTACATACGATACATACTGCACCCAGCAGATGTGTCTCTTGTCAAATGACACCCATTGAAGGGGACTCGTTGCCTGACTCGGTGGGAAGAGAAATGGGCCACGCCGCATTCGTCACCGTTGTATGCGCTCAAGAGTGAAAGCCGACCGGATCAAAGGGCCAACCGACCTTTTCCGGACAGCCATCACCGCCGGACGGCGACGCGAAAGCTCAAGCGTTGCTCGCTGTTGTCCACGATGTACTCGCGTCATCTGCAACGAACTCTGCAACGGTCCTCTTCGCATTCGGGCTTTTCCTCGCTCTCGAGCTCGTCTGCAGCGACCTCATCGACGCCCACCACAGGTGGTCGGCATTTCTCGTCGTCTTCAACGGTGTCTGACGCGTCTTCGCCGTCCGGCTCATCACCACCGTCACCGCAGGGGCAGAGACGTCTCCGACGAGCAGCAAAAACATCAGTGCGCTGCTTCCATTCCTCTCCCTGACGTGTTATGTGATATATATCCAATTTCAAGGCGTCAAGCCGAATCTTGCAGCCATTCCATCCCTGCTCATCCCCATCCTCCTCACAATGCCGACACGCTGCGGTCCACGAGTTTGCGCGACATTCCCGGTCGAACATGTCGACTGTCGCACGCCCAGATCCCTTCCAGCTCGTGGCCGAACCGCTCTCGCAAGTTAGAGGCGCTCTTTTCGACCTCCTCGGCTCGTCAAACGGCGAGCTAGACGAGATCGCGAAGTACTACTTTCGCCAGCCGTCAAAACAACTCCGACCGCTCATCGTCCTTCTATTCGCCAAAGCGACAAACGGCCTCGGGCAAAGCTGGACAGGCAAGCTTTCAGAGGCGACTGTCGACCTCGACTTGCCCTTGTCACGCGCAGACGTGCTCACGGACTATAACCCCGCGATCCCTACCAAAACGGCACCATTCTCGGTCGATTGGGACCCGAAAAATCTATCTGAAGACCCGCCAGGACCGTCGGCCCTCGAACCCCAGCATACTGCGATTCTTCCCACACAGCGTCGCCTGGCCCAGATCGTAGAAATGATCCACGCTGCTTCCCTTCTACACGACGATGTCATTGACCAGTCTCCGTTACGTCGCGGTGCAGCATCCGCACCCGAGGCGTATGGAACTAAACTGTCTGTTTTGGGCGGCAACTTCATCCTAGGACGCGCCAGTGCCGCTTTAGCACGGCTCGGTGACCCAGAAGTAGTGGAATTGATTGCCAGTATCATGTCCAACCTCGTGGAGGGCGAAATACTGCAGATGCAAGAAGCACCGGCGCCATCCTTGGCTTGGAGGGTGTACTTGCAGAAAACATACATGAAGACTGCTAGTCTGATGGCCAAGGGAGCCAGAGGCGCAGTTGTTCTCGGAGGCTGCCAAGAGGGCCAAATTTACCCGGAAGTCGCCTACGCCTATGGAAGGAATTTGGGCATTGCCTTCCAGGTAAATACATTTCTATCTGATCTGAATGTGGTCATTCATGGGACACCACAGCTCGTGGACGACATCTTGGACTATGAATCTGGCGAGGCGACGCTGGGGAAGCCTGGTGGTGCCGACCTACAGCTTGGGCTCGCGACAGGTCCTGCACTCTTTGCATGGGAAGAGCATGCGGAGATTGGGCCGCTCATCGACAGGAAGTTCAAAGAACCTGGCGATGTCGAGAGGGTGAGATTGGATTAAGCTTTAGACTTGGAGCTTCTACGATACTAACCTCTCGAGCAGGCTCGTGAATTAGTTCGAAGGTCGTCCGGTGTCGAACGTACCAGGGATCTTGCATTAGCTTATGCCAACCAGGCTAAAGCCGTACTGGATCCTCTTCCTGATACCGAAGCGAAGGCGGCTCTGGTCGCGCTGACTGAACGGGTCGTCAAACGAAAATCATAGTTCCCAGTCTTCTTTTGGGACGCCGCATACTCTACCTTCGATTGCATACATTTTACCACTCTAGAGGTTACCACATATGGACCTACACCCACGAAATGTCACCGTCTCGGGTTCCACATCTCACCCGAGCATCCGGCGAGGCGGGCGCGACTCGGACACGCTAGACCGTGCGTATCATAACATCGTTGAGCGGAGGAAGAAGATAGGCTGTCATATCGGAATCAGTCTGCTTGTCACAGCTTGTGGAAGAGCAGTAGATAATTTCGGAATTGTGAGTTCTGGACTCCGCATATGCTGCCTCACGGTCTGTGCGGTCATGTAGATGGAAGCGATCCGGCAATACAATCGAAGCCCAAAGACATCTTTCAGGTGCAGACTATGAGCACGCCGAATATTCACATGTGCTAGTAAGCTAGCTACTCGGACTGTGAGCGGCCTTCCCATGGGCCAAAAGGTCGAGTCGCCGCCGCCTGTGCCTCTTGTCGATGCCCTCAACGTTTACATAACGTGAATCCATGAATGACCTGGCATTGGTCGACATCCGTGCCCTTTCGACGAACGAGATTTGAGAGTCGTTCAAGGTTCAATCGTTCTCGCCTCCGCGTTGAACAGTACATTGCGGGTGTGCAATGAAGGGTGTGGCCATGACTGGTCTTTCGCAAATGGTCGGACATTCAACGATCTCGCTTGCCGTGCATAACAACTGAGATAGGTTATGAAGCCTGATTCCTTGCTGACTCCCTTTGCATCGTTAGATGGTTTGACATGGGTGACGAGGGATCGGTAGCATCTAATCTTGATGTGGAGGCTAAAGCGCTCGAGTCAAGTTCTGAGGCATGATGCCCCGATAGAAGATAAGATGGGACATTTCATGTGCGAGGCTTAATCGCCACTGGCATGGTACGAGGCGCACTACCGGAGGCAGCCACATAGAGTATGCTAGTCTAATTCTTGAAGTATAGTGTGCGAGTAAACTCTCTCTATCCATAGCCTGTCTGAGAGGAAGCACGTCAATCCAGTATCATGCGTTTGGCCTTCGTTTCTTCCTTGACCTCAATATCTAAGCGATCGGTGAAGGCAAGAGAAAGAGACACGCGTTGACAGCAAGACTGAATATACCAGAAACTATCCAAGCAGTGCCCTTGGTTGGACGATACCGAAAGATTAGTGCGAACCTTGTGTCATCGAGTGATAAGAAATCGTACTTAGTTGATTCGATTCGACAAGAAACTTACCAAACTCCCCCAAGATTTCCGAAAGCACCAACAATCCCCGTCCTATACTTCCTGTAAGCCTCGAATTCAACATGGTGTATCAAAATAGAACACAAACATGACGCCATTGTTATAAACGTTGCAGTGCGGGACAAGCGAGAAGTTGGCCCCGTTACCCATTTCAGTCGATAGTGCCATCAACACTACGAGTCCCATCATAACACCAAGGCCTGGATCCGCAGATGTTTGGACGTACTTCCCAAACCCGACGCTAAGAGCGCCTTGCAAGATCCCGAGGACTAGACAAAGGTACTTCTTCGACCTAATACCGAACCGCGCGTGCAGCAGATCGGCAGCAAGCCCCCCAAGAGGACGGGTGACGATGTTGAGAAGGCCATATACGGAGGCAAGGTACCCCGCATGTAACTGTCCGAGGGCAGGATGAGAAGCAAGGAGAGCGCCAGCTAGGGTGGAATCTACTGCGAGTTCGAACCCAAACGTAGTCATGCTGTGTACCTTGATTAGATAGTTAAGAATCTGATCGGTGATTGTGAACGCACTATGCTAAAGCAGGAAGCCAGGTCAAAGGATTGGTCAAAATCTTGAGTGTACTCGCGGCTGTTAAGGATTCATTGACAGCTGTGACAATCTCCGTGGCGCCAGTCTTTTCCCCACTTGCCTCGGAAAGTTGAACGTCCGAGGCCTTGCTATCCAAGTGATCATGTCTAACAGAAGCCTTCAAAGAAGACTCAATCATATACTTCAAAACACGGACCTTTGGGACCATCTACCTCTAGGATGATCCGTGCCAAACATCACAACGAGGATAGCGACAACAACTAGAAGTGGAACCGGAACAACGACGAAAGTCAGCCGCCAGGCCTTGCTCGAGCCATAACTTCTTCTCAATTGTTCATAGACAGAGACCATGATGGCATAACTACGATCTTTCAGATACATCCCACAAGAAGATATGTCTCTTACGTGGCGCCGCCACCTGCATTACCCCAACCTGCCACCAGCGCGTTGGCAGTACCAACGATGTTCTGACGCCGCATAAGCAACAGTGACACGCGATAGACCTTGGACAAGAACCTACATTATCGAAGAAGACTGACGTCCACGCTGAACGGTATTGGAATTGTGTGACGAGCACTGCCAGTGGGGTGCAGACTTGCCTTGGCAGGGAACAAATGCACCGCCTGAGACCCCAATGAAAAACCTGACAATATATAGACGAGTGGCAGAGTGGACAGTCACGACGAGGGCCGACGGGACAGCACCCAGAACGAGCAGGGAAGCCATAACAAGGCGCGGGCCAAAGCGGTCTACAGCGGGCCCGACGACGATGCGCACGATGAAAGTCCCGGTGAGCGCAACAATGTTGGAGTTGGCAATTTGCGCCGGCGTCAACTCAAGGTCCGTCCGTATATCTGGAAGAAGCGGAGGAAAGGCAAACCAGCTGGCGGACGGTCAATGCGTCGTGAACCGCTTCAGAGAACATAGACGAACCTCAGGAATGCAACAAAGAAAGCCAGCCATGAGAGATGAAAGTTGATGGCGTAAGAGGAGCGCAGATTAAGGATGGGTAGAGTACGAGATTTCAGATTGACTGAGTTGAGGACTGGCGACGACCAGAGATAGGCAAGCTTGATAGATTTATGAACATGCTGTGAGAGGGACATGGGAGGATTGGTGGTACGTGGAAGATGTAGAGATTGAGTGGGCAAGCGAAAACGAGAGTTGGGACTCTTAAGTATGCTTCGCGATGTCACAAAAAGCCGATTAGACGGCGCTCGCATCCGAAGCGCGAGCTCGACGAGCTGCGTTTGTCCGTTCTATTTCGTTCCAATGTTCCGAGAGGCGTGTCATGTCGGCTTCAGCAATCCAGCACCCGTCCTCGACACTCCAAGTCTCTCGTCCTTTGTCCGTGTGCCGGACTTGCCCCTGACGGCGGGCAAGCTTGAACCCCACTTTGGCCTTGACCGTTCCTTGATAGCCCACTTCGGATATGGAGCGGCGCACATACTTGTCCTGAGCCTTTTGCTTAGGAGTCATTCTGGTCAAAACCCACGCCGGAGGGCCCTGCGCTGCGCGGGCCCTCGTCCTAGGAAGTATCTGGCCGGAGAGTTCCCGCTGTCTTTCCCTTGTTTTATTCTCGATGCGGTTCCGGCGAGCTTGCATGACTTGGTTGAACGTGGCTTGTGGTACTGACATCTTTCCTCTTTTCAGGCCACGCGCCATCCATGCCTTGATATCAGAAGTTTGCGCTTTGAAAGAGTCAACTAGATCAGTTCGTTGTCAGCCGAAGAATACTAGTCCATGAGAAGATAGCGTACCCCAGCTAGGGAGTTCAGACGCGAAGAGCCTCTCCGCAGGATCCTGGAAATACTTTATTTCAGCTTTAGCTTCCAATTCGAGGATCTTCATGTCGTCCAAGAGGACCTTCTCGCGCTCCATTCTGCGGTGGGAGATCAGCGTCGAGCGCCGAAAGAAAATGCACACTCACTTTTCGGCGAATTTGCGAATTCGGTAGCGTATCATTGCTGATATCCGTGCAGGCTGTCGCTTCATTCGTGGTAGAGGAGGATGCATGAAAGATGCATGTATGAAGCCGCCTGTAAGAATGGGTCGATTTTTCAGTCGGTGTTGCCATTTCTGAGATAGCAAGTTAGGAAGACACTTGGATACAGGATAGAAACCCACGAGCTCGTCTTGTTCCTGCTTCAACCAACGTTGTCGGTCTCTTTGGGCACCAATCAGCCTGTCATAACGGCGCAGAATCTGTTCAGCATTGACGTCGGCTCTTGATGCATGAATAGCGCCTAGAAGCTGACAAGATGAGCAGGCCTTTCGGGTAGGAAATGGGCGCGTCTAGAGCACCTTGTACGCCGTCCTAAGAAAGTCTTTCGTGTGGCTGGTCGATGTCAAATGTTTGCATGCGTGGAATTGTTCGATGACTTTGTAACGAATCTGATCCAAATTAATGCCAGTTGGTGCCAAATACGCAGACGCACATTAGCCGAGGGAGATACTCGCAGCAGAGAGCGATATAGGTGCAGTGTAGGAACGCGGTGGGCCGTTAGCTGCCAGAACGGAACTCGTGGGCGCTGTCGGCGGGCTGCGGAGACTGCTTGCGCCAACGACGAGCGGAACGACGGCGATCCTACAGCCGGCAGTTGGACAGACATGTGGTCGTCCTCATCAAAAGCGCGTCTATGCTTTGTCAGCTTGTTTTCCGCAAATCTGCCGGAATGCCGGTCGCTTGTCTTCTCACCTTCAATGGTCATGGTCCACAATGTTGTACTCGCAGTGGTTCTGTATCCAAGGCAGCAGCAAAACGTTCTGTTCTAGACGAGATTCCAGGATTGGAGTGACCTGTTCCGACAGACGACCCCCAAATAACCATCAGGTGTCTGCAAAACATCCCCTGGAAGCTTCGGAGCCTCTTGCTGTCCCATGACTCGTTGGCTCTCGCTGAGGCTTGTAACGAGTTTTGAAGCTGCTTTCTGTGACGCCAGACCGTTATAATCAGCGCCTCGCAAGAGGTGGGCCTACATAATGGCACCATCAACATCAACCTCATTGAATAGACGGTATCCACAATCATCCATATGTGCTTATGCAGACGGCTTTCCCGACCCCTTACCAAGACGGAATTGCCGTGCCGCTGACAAACCTACACTCACCAGCAGATCTACAGTTGACTCTGCATAAAAGCCATCATGCATCTTCGCGTATTTGGCATTCGAGTCTTCAGCAATTCCCCCTCCCTCTTCATCACTCCATGTCGACGCACACCTCTACACCTGCTTCTACAGAGAAAGCTCAAGATTTAGAGCAGCATGTTTTACCTACCAAACTGGACTCGGAGCCCATACTGGACCAATTCGAAGTCATTCTCGATGAAGACCATCCTCAAAAGATGTCCAGTGCTCGAAAGTGGATGATCGTGATCGTGATCAGTTCCGCGTCTTTCTATGTAACAAGTTTGTCTTCTGTGGTACGTGAATCTCATGAAGTCTTGACTCCGGTATCGTCTAACGACGCGTCGTAGGCGGCATTCACGGAAGGCGCCGTCGCGGAAGAGTTTGGCGTCTCTCATATCGTGACAGTGCTTTCTGTCAGTCTGTTCGTGGAAGGATTGGGGTGCGGTCCACTTCTTGTGGGTTTCCTTCACCGTTGATCATTCATAAGCCTAACGTCGTCCCCTCAGATCGGACCGTTGTCTGAAGTCTACGGCCGAAGCAATGTATACCGGGTAGCCTACGCTCTCCTCTTCTTGTTCTCCTTCCCTGTCACATTCGCCCCCAACATCGCTGTCTACTTGATCTTTCGATTCTTCGCTGGTTTCTGTGGATCGGCATTCTTGAGTGTCGCCGGTGGTAGTGTTAGTGACATGTTCGATGATGATAATGTGGCGAAGTACATTTTCATTGCCTTACGCGACGATGAGACCTAATTTTCCCCTCAAGTCCGATGGCGTTATACACGCTTTCGCCCTTCATCGGACCCGTGTTTGGTCCTCTCATCAGTGGGTAGGTGTGTTCATTTCGCTCGGCGTCCAGGATGCTAAACCGCGCATCAGGTTCATAAACCAGGTACGTTGAAAGATACAATGCGGTGGTATATGGCCTCAAATGTCACTAGAACATCAGTTGGAGATGGACTTACCGAATCATGCTGATTTGGGTGTTTGTGCAACTAGCCGCTATCGTCCTGGTATGCATACTCATTACTTCAAGTGCCTAAATCAAGCACTCACCGTGAACATCGTAGCTTGTTCCCGAAACATATGTACCAGTCATCTTGAAGAGGAAAGTTGCAAAGTGTGCCATACATTGTTGTTCGCCTATTTACTTGCCTTACACGTTGCAGCCTTCGCAAGTCGACCGGAGATGTACGCTATTGGGCGCCATTGGACCGTCAAGACAAGAATCTAGTGCAAGCCATGGTCGTAAGCTGCTACAAGCCCTTCCGTCAGGTTTCCGTCGCTCGCTTGTGCGCACTCCTTACTTACCTGCCTTGTAGAACTCATGTTCTACGAGCCGATGGCTCTACTTCTCAACCTATGGTTCGTCTATTGTCCGAACCCAACGTTCTGCCATTGACTTGCTGATAGGACTGCCCTCGTCTCGGGCATCCTCTTCTTGACATTCCAAGCCTTCCCGATTATCTACGAAAAACACCATGGTTTCAGTATGCAACAGACGGGTATGACCTACCTCGGAATTGGGCTTGGAATGGTGTTAGCTTCGCTGTCTCAAGGATATTGGAACTCGTAAGTAGGGCTGGCATGACAGCGACCATATACTCAGTCCTTCCACTCACAGATTGGTGGCTCGGGATGCTGCGAGAAACGATGGACACGCACCCCCCGAATCCAGGCTGTACATGGGTCAACTTGGAGGCATTCTCGTTCCGGTCGGCCTCTACTCGATCGCCTTCACGTCGTGCTCGAGTGTGCACTGGGTCGTCCCCATCCTCGGCTCGATTCCCTTTGGAGCGGGCCTATTCTTCGTGGTCAGCTCGGTGTTCACATATCTGGTCACGGTGTACAGACCCATAGCCGCGTCCGCCATGGCGTCCAACACTGCGTTGCGGTGCTCTTTCGCGGCGGCATTCCCTTTGTTCGCTGGAGCCATGTACAACGCCTTGGGTACAGTGGGTGCGACGGCTCTCCTAGCAGGAGTAATGACCGTGATGGCGCCGTTACCGTACGCCGCTGTTTCTCCTTCAAAGTTCAGAGCTATAGCTGACGGTTGGATAGCTTCATTTTTCGAAGATATGGGGCACGCTTACGGTCGACATCACGATTTGCTGCTCAGTAGCGGACGGCGTCGAAAGCAATTGATCATATACGAGCTTGGAACGACGGAAATGCAAACAAAGACTGATGACTGCCAAATTGTCATCGTGATTCAGCAACTTCTGAGCTCTACCACTGCGCTTCGTAATTGTTTTCAATTCGATGACAGTATTGTAATTGAGACAATGTCCATTGTCCATGCGCCAATAGGCTCAACTTTTCATGGCCCTTTTGAATACGCAGACGGTGGGACCAGTGTTGAGAGATCTACATAGGAGATACAAGAGACGGTCTAGGACGATGTCAGAGAGGTGGTACTGCTGTTATGACAGATATATTCGCTCTGTTGCACTCGAGTGCTCCAAGTTATTATATTTGGCTCGCGCCACACTTGCAAGTCGTAAGTTTAATACGCTGACTGGCATCGAATCATTTACCAGAGAGCTCACAGTCTTAGGTAAGACGCCTGTTACACATCACAGCTTTCTACACCAATTTTCTATGTCATGCTTCAAGTTCAACGATGAGTATCATACCTCAGTGACAGTAACCTCACCACGCGAGTACTAAGGTGACTTGGTTTCCATCTTAGTCACCATACAGAAAATTTCACCCTCAATACCAGTCGTTTACTAATACTAGCATCGATGTACTATCAGAGCGTCCGCAGCTTGGTAAGGACCATCAGGTAACACGAAGTTGCAGCCAGGTTGCAGCTGACATCACCCAGAAATAACTATACTCGAGTATGTCAGCTTCGATGACATCAGCAAAACCCCCCGATTGGTTGTGACGTTGTGAGGGTTTTGAGGTTTTCGTCACTTTTTGTAGACGTTCTTCAGGCTTTGTCACTCACGCAACACCGATGTAAATTTAATTTTGGGACATTAGAATATATTTCTCGAGACTGACCAGTGGAAAGTCGGACTGGACGCGAGACACATCCTGTATGCTCGAGCTACCCGGGGTGAGGTTGTCGCGTTTTCGGACATAGGTTGTGAGGTTGCGAGGTTGTGAGGTTTTCGGCCAAATTTGGCAGGCGACAACCTCCTGACAACCTCGGCAACCGATCGGGACGAGTTGCTGATGGAGCCGTCTCAAGCATCACAATTGAATTACTCAGGTACATAAGCCTGTGAACGTTGGGCGTCAATAATCATTCCCATACTCATGTAAATGTGTAGGAATCGCGAGAACGTTCGTATAATTTATAGTATAAATATCGGGAGATAGTGGGGCACATGCCATCCAGCTCTTTCCCTTCGCATATCTGCTTCAATTCGTCGGAACCACAGCTATGTCGACCCCTACCTCAACTCGCGAATACTACGTGGCCAAGGTGACACGGGCTCTTCACCTGAAAATTGACTGGTATTTGATGATATTGGCAAGCCTGGTACATTCACTGGCTTGGAACAGAGAACTGCTTCTCTCCCACCACTCAAAAACAGCGAGCTTCTCGTCAAAGTACATGCGGTTTCCTTGCAAGTTAGTCTTATTCGTGACTGTCTTGGTCCATTCACTCAGCGCGTCACCTCAAAAGTATCGCGATATCACGGTGACTACCGGCAACTACCCCGCGTAAGTATTCAACAGTATGAGTATCTATCATGCACTGACGACGTTTCGTTCAGCTCAAGGAAAGTCAAGGAGTCCCTCGTACCATGCTCGGATATGGCTGGCGAAGTCATTGCAGTCGGCTCGGAGGTTTCGGAGTGGAAAGTTGGCGACCGCGTCTGCGCCAACTTCTCACCGGAGCATCTACACGGGGATCCCAGTGCTGTCACAGGGAAGGCTGAACTTGGGGGTGCAGCAGACGGTGTTCTCACCCAGTACAAAAGCTTCAAGCCATATGTGAGTCATCTGCCATTTCTCTTCGTCTCCCTAATCTTAGACGTTCATCGACAGGGTCTCGTGGCAATTCCTGGGCACTTGTCATATGAAGAGGCTTCTACACTCCCGTGCGCTGCTCTCACGGCCTATAATGCCCTGGTTGGAGCTCGCCCTGTCAAAGCAGGCGACACCGTTCTCGTTCTTGGCACTGGTGGTGTTTCTATGTTCATCTCTCCCTTTTCCGAACGTGTACATCATGACTGACTCGGACTTGATTCCAGCTTCGGTTTGCAATTTGCAGTTGCCTCAGGAGCTACAGTCATCGTGACTTCTTCTTCGGACGCCAAACTCGAGATTGCAAAGAGATACGGTGCTAAACACCTCATCAACTATTCTAAGACTCCCAATTGGGAGCAAGAGGTTCTGAAGGTTACTGATGGACGAGGCGCCGACCACGTCCTTGAGGTTGCTGTTTGAGCACACGTCTGAATTGTCGAGCTCACATATTATCTTATACTTAGATTGGTGGAAGCGGCACTTTCCATCGCTCCATGCTCTCCGCTAAATATGGCGGATATGTCCATATAATCGGCGGCCTTGCCGGGGTATGGAGAGTCACTTTGAACTCGATATACCTTTGTTGATGCAGCAAGTATAGCCGGGATCTCTCGACAGTGTCTTTGGTCTTGGTATCGGGCGAGCAATTACGATGCGCGGTATTCGCGTTGGTTCTGTCTCACAGTATGACTCTTCATCCAGTGCTCGTATCGCAATGACTGACTCCACACCAAAGATTCAGAGACATGATTCGGTTGATTGAGGCGCACCCCGAGGCTACCCGTCCCGTCATTGATAGGGTCTTCCCCTTTGCAAAGACCGTGCAGGCGTTCGAGCACTTGCACTCGCAGACTCATGTTGGCAAGGTGGTGATCAGTTTGGAGGACATGTGAACCATGAACATCGAGTACAGTAGCTATCGGATTGGAAAGAACGGATAATCAAATTAACTACGGGTTAAGGATCAACGATAAGAGTGTTCTCAGATCCACCCAAAAGGAAGCATCACGAGACCGTGTTTGTGGCGGACGAAAGTGTCCATTGAAGCAGAGGACGCGACGCGGGGAGCGCAGTCAGGGAATATCAATATTTTCTCCCGCATGTGATCGCACTTCCGAGGCAAAAGTTTCAGTCTACTCAGAGTCATGATGAGATTACTCGGTAAGTGCTAAGTAATAAGTTGTGGACGAGGCCAAACGATTCTTACAAGTAGGTACTAAGGTAGTCGTAAATGTCGTAAGTAATGCTACACATGAGATAATAATAATAGACGTTAACTTCCTTTCCCTTCGCATCTTCTCATGCCCCATACCGGAAAGTGAGCCGGATCCTCTAGCCAGCACTCAAGAACTAGACGATGCTCCAGGAGTCCCCCTTTCCTCCAAACTAAGGCCCTCTCCACAGAAGAGCGGAACATATCAGCGTCCTCTAAAGCAGCGTGGCACATTGCCATATCGTCGATGTGTTTCCGAGACTGAAACAGTTGTAGACCCTCCGCATCCCGCAACTGCAACGCCCGTTCCGATAAGTTGATCAGATAATCGTCGGGCATCTCCTTCGATGAGCACCACGCTTCGAAAGACGGCAGCCTCTTGCTGATATTACGAAGCTCCCGACGCGCCTTGTTGCTCCCTTCGTGATCCGGCTGAGTGCAGGTTGTGCAGAGGCAGTCAAACCCGTAGTGAGACGCGAGTAGCTCGCGTCGATGTCGGTAGTCGATGCAAGAGTCAATGTATTGAATCGTGATTTCCTCGCCACGTTCAATGGGACGGACAGCTTCGAGTGTGATGGAGAAGGTTTCGGCGTCCCACTTCCAATGGGCGTTCGGAGAGCAGCTTGGGGCAATCGGTCAGTTCATCTTTTATAGATAAGGCTTCTAGAACTCACCTGTGATTGCATCGACTCATCTGCAGAAAGACGGCCTGATGCGGCACCATTCCGTCCTCCGTCGGTAGTTCGATCTCAACAGCATTAGTCTGCCTGATTCCGTCCTCCTGCCTGTCGTATTCAGCTCGCTTGGAGTTGGACAGTGCTAGAAACAATTTCTCCTCCCGGGGTCCCAGGAGGCCAGAAATTTCTTCGCATGTCCGTGCCACCACGAGTAAGGGATGCTCGATCAGAATGACGCCACCGGGAGCTATTGCTCGTTTGGCGACAAGACCGAGACCTTTGAAAGACACTGGGCGGATAGCGAAGGCGGAGAAGTGGGAAGAGACGTCTGGAAGATTGGCGGGAAGCCTAATGTCGTGGCGAAGAAGAGTGGCGCAGGTGAAATCATTGAAATAAATGGGCGTGAAGCGATGTGACCGTTCAACGGTCGGCGTAACATAAATGCGATCCCGCGAGTAAACCCCAACCGGGGAGTTAAGAAAAGAAGAAGAATAGGTAGCAAGACCCATCGCACCAGAGGCGAACAGAAGCAGAAGAGTGTTGTATGATGATGATGCATCGCCAGAGAATTCGACGCCTTTATATATGGCGGGCCGAGATGCGCAGCCATCCCGACAAAGCGTTTCGAATCATAGTGGCGGTGAGAACATTCGCCTAGCTCCTACAAAGGCGCGAGATCATCGTTTAAAACGCGTGGAGACCATGCCACGAGTTTGATGTACACGTTTTTCCAACGAGGTTGTCGATGAAAGGAGTCATCGCCCCCCTTGACTGCAGAATGAACGACAACAATCACAGGCCATGACAAAGTCGGCGCGAGATGAATGACTCAATGAGTGGTCAGGAAGTAGCCTAGAACATAGAGGGCCGATATCTCAAACCTCGCCATGATCAGAACAGCCTGAAGCAATATTGGGATGGACTCACCATTTGTTGCAGTTATCGCCATTGTTGAGAATATGCTCCATACATGAGTACAAAGTGTACGAGAAACGATGTGTATCCTAGCAAACGGCAGACCCCTAGCACAAGTTAAAATGAATGGGAAAGTCTGAAAGGAGAGATACAACGGACCATCCAGGTAAGATACATATGTGATCTTAGTGAGTTGCTGCGACAATGTCTTTGAATACCATCCTCGAACATGGACATCCTTTTGATGGCAGTACGGGATTCGACCGCATCTACTCTGAGTGAGGGACATGATCAGAAGAGCCAAGCGAGATGTACATACTACGGGATGACATACCTGCCGGTGTTGCTTTGGATGTCAACAATGGATTCACCCATCCGCCACAGGCCCATTTCTTCAACAGCGTCGCGATCACGAAAGGGCTCCGCTTCACGAAGAAAGACCAGCCTGCGGTCGTCGTGGACCATGCATTTGACGATCGCGTCGCGTGTCTGGAGAGGATCGGCCGCAAAGAGGAGTAAAACAATGACGACCTCCAGTGCACAACAGCGGTCAAGGATATGCTCGACGGCATGGGAGATCTTGTAAGCCTGACGTGGGTCAATGACAGAGGGCGCCCGGAGATCCAGGGATAAGTGCGAGAGCGCCGTTAGAAACTCAAAGCCTCCCCACATCGTCCAGTCTGTCCAGTCATTTGACACGGTGAGGTGTGTGACAGTGGCGTACATGTGTAGTTGGAAGTTTGGACGGAACATTCGGGAGGTGAGTGGGAAAGAGACTGAGAGGTGTTTGGGGTGAAGCCCTGCCACAACGGATTCGAACGCGCCAGACGTGTAGCAGCTAGGAAGACTGGGGATGGGCATATGTCCAGTGGGGACAAAGAAAATGGTGAGATGCGTAACGCCTGAGCATATAGTCAGAATCATAACAACCTGATCTATCTGCGAGTGAACGTCGACGCTAAAGGTGATTGCTTTGACATGTTCCCGATAAAAGGTAGGGCGTTTATGGGAAGAATCAATCGCTCTTAAGAAGAGACGTGTCGTGGAACTCCGTAGGAGCTTGACAGATTCGTATAGGACAGGGTCGATCCTAAGACTTTTATCAGACGATGAGGGGAATTGGTTGTATACCGGAGAGGTCCCTTACCATTGTCTGACCCAAGTTGACACCAGGACCAAATTAACGGCGATCTTCTTATCGCATCGCGCGGAATATTCTAGTACATCCCGGAGGACATCGAGTGGAAGAGCGAGAAAGTCGCCGGACATCGGAATCTGCCAAAAAATGTGAGGAGAGGATGATGGCCACGTAGCAACAAGACGGCGGACGATGGTCGAATGCTTATACCACGAACGCTCTCTTTCAGATTGTGGGAGAAAGAGAGTGGAAGGCAATACCCATCGAGCAACGGGCGCATAGGAAACAGTGAGCGACAAATGATGACATTGCCAGTACTCAAGTGCGCCGCGGATTCCGTGGACCGTGTATATTGGTGTTCAGGGTTCGGAAGGAGACTGAAGCCTTTCGGAATGTCATCCGGCGTCATTTGGCCATCGTGTATGGGCTCAGGAGACAGCAATCACCACAAGCTTCATCGAGAGAGGCACCATGTAAAAGAAACCAGTCATTGAGGTGGATTGCACAGTTTGACCTATTCTCAGAGGAACAAGGGTGGGTTGAACGCAATTCCAAGCGGATGCCACACCGATGACCAAACCAATTGGAGACCTAGAGAAGCACATATCAGTATAGTAGCTCTGGAGTATATAGCCAAGACTTGAATCTGACTTGGAGGCACGAGGCACGAAGGTCGGAAGGATTTACGCACGGATGTAGGGTCGTGGTGATACCGCAGACGAATGGTGAAATGATCCGTTATGTGCTCACGCCAACTTACGCGGAGACTTCGCGAAAAGTGGCGCCTATTAGGCTTGTATGGCAGTTGAGTACGTCTGCATAAGAAGCACAACCGCAAAAAACAATTCCGAATGACGGTGGCGGATTTGAGCGAGCTAGTACCAAGCTTGTCGGCTTGACAATGTAGTGGTTGAATCGCAAGTTCAACTTCCAGTTGTGCCCTGTTGTGCCAGTGGGTCCAGAGTTCTCGGCAACTGCCGTACTTTCTCACCAGCGTTGCGGACCGGCTGCCGATCCCACTGTTTGACCTTGACCTCGAGCTCGTTGATAGCTCGCTGACGCTCAGCGCTCAGGCGCGAGTACACAGCTGTGCTCGAATGGATTGTGCGTGCGTGCGTCACGACCGTGTCTTCCAAATTGTGGCATTGACCTTCAGACCGATACAGCGACGCGTCCTTCGACCTCCATGAGAACGATGACCAACTTCCCTCTGGCATGGAGGCGCTCTTGCGCGGAAATGACGTGCCGACCCCCGAAGAGGCGTCTTTGCTGCATCATCTCACCCGCAAATTATCCAATGGCCTGGCCAACGTCGATGCCGAGATAGCAAAGGCACAGACCCACCTCACTTTGCTCACGAAGACGCGCGAGAAGCTGCGATTTCGCCTTCAGAAATCCCAAATCATTCTTCATCCCATGCGCGGTCTCCCTGCGGAAATCCTTCGAGAGATATTCCTGTGGTCTGTCAATCCTGGCCGTCATAAAAGCGCCGCCTCCCGCGACAGAAACCGCACAGACTGCTTATCCCTCACAGCTGCAGCCTGGTCTATATCCCAGGTGTGTAGGCGATGGAGGGGCATTTCTCTGTCGCTTCCCCAGATGTGGACCTTCATTCGCCTACGTTTTGGAGCATATCAGCGCCTTGGAATACCGCCCCGAAGGGTATCTTACAGGTTGGGCCTGTTCTTGGAGCGATCGCGGGACCACGATCTTTCCGTGATACTCTCAGGAGGAAACGACGCGCGTGACACGCCAGCCATGGCCATATTAGAGCTCAGCATACGGCGTTGGGTCGATCTTATCATGCCATTTCAACTTCTCCAGTACCTGTCTGGAAGTCTGTTCAATAGACTACGGGTTCTCGAAGTGTGCGACTTTTCTGGTTGTGTAGGACACAGTGGGGAAGAATGGGTCTATAATGGGCCAGCATTTACGACTTTCAAAATCGCCCCTCAACTCCGTCGCGCCAACGTAGCTTGGAATAGTAGCCTCACTCGACATCTCGTCCTCCCCTTTCAGCAACTTACCCACTACTCCTGTACGGCTACTTCTCTCGAGGTCTTTCAGATTCTGGAAAAGATGATGCATTTGACGGCGTTGGACGTCAAGGTTACGAGCAATTGGGGTGCTGTTACTTCTCCTCGAGTAACAATACCTGACCTCACCTCCTTGACCCTGCGTCCACGCCCAGACACAGGGGGCAATCTCCGCCCTTGGGCATTCTTCGAATACTTCAGCGTACCAAAACTGGTTGAACTGAAGTTGCACGCCGATTGGTCTCAAGCAGAACACCCATTTGACTACCCTATGTCGGATTCGGAAGCCGTATGGAACAGGTTGGAGAACCTTTTTTTCAGCGTGTGGACGGGCGGCAGCAACCCCGAGCTCCCCTCACGTCTGCTTGTCTATCTTCGGGCGACGAGCAAGTTGCGGGTGTTATCCTTGGAGACGGATCGGTTGGACATTCTGAATGAGGTTTTTGAAGAGATGGCCGTGGACGTCAGCGGTCATGATCCGGATGCAACAGTGCTTCCAGCTCTGCGTGCTGTTGACCTCAGCGACATGGAGGATCCAGTCGAAGTATCCGATCCGGGTTCTCTTCTGCGTATGTTGGGGTCGCGTTCTCGACGCCGAACTGACGGCGGCTCGGACGACACAGGAAATGGTTCTTTTCTCGAGTACTTGAAGGTGTCCGACTGGTTCATTCATTCAATGTCGGCGGAATCATTGAGACACTTGTCCCTGGCGGTCCCAGTTGTGTATGTCCCTGGTTCCATCTGAGACTGACAGACACTGTCGATAGGATAGATACTTTACGACAATAATGGTACTGACAGATCTGCCTTTTCATTCGTGCCATCATCGTCGTCTGGATCGTAGTCTTTGTGAGCTCGCTCATTGATTGCATGAGCTGGTGTGAAGGCACCAAATCTCTAGACCTGTTAGGCTTGAAAAGCGCAACTTGAAGGGCGGCTGCCATTTGCTTGATGGCGTCCGGAAAGCTACGTAGATTTCTTCTCTGGGGGCTCAGAGCTGGTTTGGTTCGGGTCATTGAACATCAATGGTACTACCATAGATAGACACTGCATTTGATACTGAGAGTTGATACCAGGCCGCATATCGAGAGACTCAAATATAGCTAAACCACGCAAACCGATGCAGTCATCCCGACTTGATCCCCGCTCTCAGAAAGAGACAAAGATAGGCCAACTGCACATGGCTACCAAAACCGTTCTACCGGGCACCTGGACTGAAGGCGAGGAATTCAAAGCCCGCGGTGGATGTGGGACATCAGGCAATGCGGCGATGTCGGTTGTTATTCGAGCTGGACTGAAGAGAGCATGTCTGGCCAATGGTGAAGCTAAGGTTGACCGGTTCTCCCATTCATATCATGCATTTACCGAGAGATCGAGAAGGCAGTATGACGGTTGCAATTACAGATACGAGTAGTATCTTGTGCAGTGTGTGTGGCACTGTGTGCTGGATCAGCTCCGATGAGATGGAGCAAAGTGTCATGTCTGCCATGAGATTGTGGAGATACAGACGATGACCAGCAGTCCAGGTAACCAAGTTGATGCAGAGAGCCTCTGAGTAGTCGGATGTGAGTCCACCGTTCGTCCGACTTTCCGGCGTCGTCTCTCCCGTTGCGGAATCTACTACTTAGCCGTCAATCAAACATATTTATTGAAACTGTATCACCTCGAGTAGAGCTAGGGCGGTGTCCGGGATGAGTGTCTATCCAGGAGGTTACGAAGAGATAAGAGTCATTTAGTCGTCGAGAGGCACAGGCAACTTGACGTCTAGGCACAACGCCCAATTCGCACCCGGTATTTAGTGCGCTGCCCCTGAATGAGTATGCGCGGCTTGAAGCACATGTACCATCTTCTACTGACACTTACACTTCAATAGCAATGCGTCTAACTGAGGTGGCGATGTTCCCGGTCCAATTGATGCCGGGCGTACGTGGGAAAGATACTAGCCGATCAACTTGCTCCGAACAGTCAACTGCAATTTGCCAAGCTCGAGCCCGAGCGACATGGACATGCTTCATCGACAGGTCTACATCTAATGATTCCCACAGCAATCAGAAGGAGTCATGATCCTTTCTCGAAAACACAACTCATTCGACGTAGTTAAATACACCATTCCCACAGACTGGGATCTCCCTGAGTCTGTCGTGCGACCACATCATCGGCCAGTCGTCGTTCACAATGCACATGTGCTCGACGCGCGTCTGCGACCTATCCATCAATCCTCAAGACCCCGTTGGCTCATCCCGACGGCCCAGCTAACACACTATCCTGATTACATCACAATCGCGACTATTCGAGTTGCGACGCGGCACGGGTACCTGTTAGTCTTGGATTCCCATCCTCTACACTCAGATGGGATGATAATTCTCACCTTGAATATAGAGTGCCCATTTCACATCAATTCAACGCCTTCGTACTCCGTCTCGGGCGGCCCGTCATACTTCAGGCTGGACGTCAGTAAATGACAGTCCTGGTAGCTTATTTATATGAGGATCATATGATTGACCACATCATCTGGCTTGTGCGTATTTTCAGTGACCTCTTTGAACCTCTCTTGGACCTGACGCTATTCAGTGGATAATTCACTTCGTAAGATTGTCCGGTGGCGTAAGAATGACAAACTCTAGATGGGTCCACAACAGATCTACACAGCCTTCCAGGCCCTTCCTTATCTTGTGTGGGGTATGCACAAGGTATGCATGTGATGGGTCCGACCAGGGTCCGTTCCACCTCACAGACGTCTCCATGTGCTATTGGCATCTTCGCATGACCCGCGCCGCAGCGCTCCCATGGACGAACACTACAGTTGGCAAGTAGCTGGGACTAGCTGGGACTCTGATGCAGTTCTAGCCTCTGATGGAACTCGGAAAACTCTTCAATCATTGTATGCGCTATCGCGGGTGCATTGACACATATGTGTCCGTGGTGATGTCCGCCGCGTCCACCGCCTCATCTTCCAATCTAGCATACATCGCCTGATGCGGATGGCGATGATGGAATTGCAGTGCAATCGTAACATATGGTCAAAGATGGTCAATCGTATGGGAGCTTTCAACTCGTGGCACCGGCTGCCACAAGTCTATACTCTGCACACGACGGATGCACATGAACCGACTATACCGCTTACCCCGTGAGCCCGGCGGCCATTTCGGTTGTCGTTTCTGGGGTGTGTCAGACTTAGGACCAGTGCAACTGGAGCTGGGCGGTGCCCATAATCCACAGGGATTGATATGCTGCAAGGCCGCCCACGACTCTCACTTTTTCTTCCTGCAAGGACCAGTCTCCCTGCGGGTTTCGAGCGCGCCTTCATCTTCTCTTCGGGCGATTCGACGACCCGTTGCCAAGATCTGCATCCCACGTGTGGCCTGGATGTATTTATATTAATGCGAACCGATCTACTTGATCGGGGAAATGTGCAGCGCCCAAAATAGAGATTGGCTTATCGCATGTGGACGTGCTCTGGTGGTACAAGAAGCATTGAGCTGGCGTTTCCCATCTCCTCAAGCCTTGCTTGCTTACAGCCATGTCCGCCCTCGAGGACGAGAAGCACTCTGCCGCCTCCCTTGACGCCGAAAAGGCTGTCCCCCAAGGTACATTGCTACCTCGAGCTCATAGCTTATACCTCACTCACACTCTGCTTGACAGAGATCGAGGCGCTTGAGGCCGCTGCGCTCCCTCAGTTCGATGATCCCAACATCGACAAGGATGCCGCCATCGCTGGGCTCCTCGGTTTGTATCTTTACTTTCACTTTCTGCCATGCGAGTCTAAGCCTGCCCCTTTCTCTCAGAGGACGACTCTCCGTACCCGGAGGTGCGGTCTGCCGTCGCAAACACTGACGACCCCGACATCCCGGTCAACACATTCCGCTCTTGGTTCCTTGGCATCATCTGGGCCATTCTCATTCCGGTGAGCTTCTTTCCTGCCTTTGCACGTAACCATTGGTAACTGACGTGGAATGACAGGGCCTGAACCAGTTTTTCTTCTTCCGCTACCCGTCGGTCACTGTCGGTGGAATTGTCGCTCAGTTGCTCGTGTTTCCCATTGGCCGTTTCTGGGGCCGAACCTTCCCTCGCTGGAGCATCTTCGGTATCTCACTCAACCCAGGACCTTTCTCGATCAAAGAACATGTAGGTTCCCCGTTTTGTGGGGCTGCCAGAACATGGTCTAAATTAGTGAACAGGTCCTCATCACCGTCATGGCCACTGTTGGCTATAGTAGTGCTTACGCCACAGATATCATTGCTGTCCAGAAGGTCTACTACAACCAGAACTACAACTTCGGCTATCAATGGATGGTAGTCATGTCTACTCAGCTAATCGGTTTCTCTATTGGTGGTATTGCGAAACGGTTCCTCGTCCAGCCTCCCTCCATGAGTAAGTGTTCCCGCGGCCGTACGCTCACACTCTTCTGACTGATTTTGACTTAAGTCTGGCCCACGAACTTGGTCACCTGCGCTCTATTCAACACTCTGCACGCTCAAACCTATGCTGGGATTGGTAGCCGTGGAGGTGCCTCCCGAGAGCGCTTCTTCACACTCGCGTTCCTCGCCTCGTTCTGCTGGTACTTCATGCCTGGCTACATCTTCCAGGCCCTCGGTTACTTCTCCTGGGTGTGCTGGATTGCGCCTGACAATGTTCCCGTCAACCAAATGTTTGGTTATGTTCATGGCTTGGGTATGAGTTTGATTACGTTCGACTGGGCTCAGGTGAGCTCTCATGCTCTCATTCGCATACAACCGTTATTGACTGTATGGGGTATGGTTTAGATTGCGTACATCGGCTCCCCACTGGCCACTCCCTGGTGGGCTGAGGCTAACGTTGCTGCTGGGTTCATCTTCTTTTTCTGGATCATTACCCCCGCCCTTTATGTGCGTATATTTCTGTCAAGTTCGGTGTCGAGTGTCTCATGGCCTCTATAGTACACCAACGTCTGGAACAGCGAGTACATGCCGTGAGTGTTTTTGCCACTATATGCTCAAGCTGCCACGAACTGATCCGACTATTCTCAGAATATCGTCGCGCGGTTCCTTCGACAACACTGGCGCGACTTACGATGTCACCAAAATCATCAACGCCGATTCCACCTTCAACGAGGAGGCTTACAAGGCCTACAGTCCTCTGTTCCTGTCGACTACCTTCGCCATCTCGTACGGTTTATCCTTCGCCAGTATCACCGCGACGATCACGCATGCCTTGTCAGTATCTTCTTTTCATCTGCTTGTCAATTGAGTACTCACGCACTCTTAGCTTGTACTTCCGCAAGCAGATTTACACGCAGGCTCGCCGTTCGATGAATGAGCAGCCCGATATCCATGCTCGCCTCATGTCGCACTATCGCCAGGTTCCGGAATGGTGGTATGCTATCATCTTCGGTAAGTTTTCTGATAGCTCTCGCCCTCCCGTTATGCTAATGTCCATCAGTGACCATGTTCGCATTTGGTTGCATTGCCATTGAAGTCTGGGAGACCAAGTTCCCCGTGTAAGTCCGCAGGTCCTTTATCTGACGCCGACTGGCTGATCTTTCCACCACAGTCAATACTTCATCCTTGCCCTCGTCATTGCCTTCGTCTACATCATCCCTATTGGAATGATCCAAGCTATTACGAACCAGCAAGTTGGTTTGAACGTTATCACTGAGCTGATTATCGGTTATGCCCTCCCTGGACGCCCTGTCGCCATGATGTTGTTCAAGACTTGGGGTTATATCACCATGTACCAGGCTCTCCAATTCGTCTCTGACATGAAGCTCGGCCACTACATGAAGATTCCTCCCCGCACCATGTTCTTCGCCCAGGTCCTTGCCACCGTCATCGCCGGAACCACGCAGCTCGGTGTCCAGGCCTGGATGTTCACCAACATCGAGGGTCTTTGCTCGCCAGACCAGAAGGACGGCTTCATCTGTCCCAGTACTGAGGTGTTCGGCACTGCCAGTATCATCTGGGGTGTCATTGGTCCCGCCAGGCAGTTCTCGCACGGCCAGGTATACTACGGCTTGGTGTACTTCTTCCTCATTGGTACCCTCTGCCCTGCGATCACCTACGCGCTCTCCCTCAAGTTCCCCAACGTCTCCATCATCCGCTACCTCAAGTGAGTGACTGACTCCTGCTTCAGAGACTCGAAGAATTCTAACCGCCTTCCAGCTTCCCAGTCATCTTCTCGGGAACTGGCTACATCCCCCCAGCCTCGGCCGTAAACTACGTGCCCTGGGCCATCGTTGGATTCATCTTCCAATATGTTATCCGCCGCCGTCATTTCTCCTGGTGGGCCAAGTACAACTACGTCTTGTCCGCCGCTCTCGACTCCGGTGTGGCTGTCTCGGCAGTGATCATCTTCTTCTGCCTGCAATACCCAGATAACGGTAACATTGGCTTGAACTCTATCCAGACGTGGTGGGGCAATGTGCGCCCCTTTACCACCGCGGACGGATTGGGGACTCCCATGAAGGTGGTCGCAGACGGTGAATTCTTCGGGCCCAGGACCTGGTCTTGAGGGGACCTATGTTGTATATTGTACGGTTAGATATCTAGCACAGCACTTGCTTATTTTGTAGTATATCAGGATTATCTGAACGAAGTACAAAACTCTATATTGTTCGGCAACCATGTGGCGCGAATGATCATAGGCCTCGTGAATAGAAAATACATTGGTGTTGCGATATAACCGAAAGCGACTAGAGGTGACTGTCCAACAGTGAGTAAAATAGAGCGATAGGTAGGTTGAGATGGGCGGTGTAGTCATTATACAGTCGACGGCAAGAGCGAGCGAAGACATCAGCTAAGCCGTCGGATAGTCTATTTGCGTGATGCTCGCCGTATGAAGCCTGCCAGGAGAAGAGTCCCCACAGCCGCAGCACCGCCGACAAGCGCCATGCCGATGTAGCCCTCTGACGCACAGTAAGTGACAGCATTGAACACAAGCAAAGCGACCCACCGCGCGCAACACCCTGGTCTATGAGCTGCGACAGACTCTGCGCCTGCATATTTGTCGGTTCCTTCTCCATGAGAAGCCCTATGTAGAGATGAGCATCCCGACGGAACGACAGACGGCGGGTGGGCTCCGGAGGCGCACCGTTGAATTTCTTGGCCTCGTCAAAGTTGCCCAGCTTGTAGTGTCCCAGCGCGAGATAGTAGAGGCACTCCCGTCTTCGCGTCGGCTCGGCACGGTACAGATCTAGGCGGCTTGCCGGTGAGTCGGCGACAGCGCGCTCGTCGGTGTGGCGCACCTTGCAGCAGCCGGACGCCCTCGACCTGGTGGTCGCGCATGGGACTCTTCACGAGACCCCACGCATAATTGAATTTGGTCTGCACAGTGACATGCGCCTGTGAAAGCTCCTTCTCGTATTGTATCTTGAGCACCTGGTGGCAGTGTTCGTCGTCGTCAACAGCGAGCAAGCAGGCAGTAAGCTGTGCAGCGCACCTCGAGCTCGTCGTACGCAAGCGAAACCTCGGCGTCGGCAGCGTAAGGAAGATCAGTGGTCATCGCGGAAAGCAAGGTACAGTTTGGTGGCGGTGCAACCACTTTTCATCAGACACGTCCACCACACAGCACAATGGCAAGGGCACACCGACTCGGCCTCCTCACTCTTTTTGCCACCGCCCTCTACTTCCTTGTGTTCTTCCAGTATCTCGCTGTCCCGCTCGTCGAGGACGACGTCGTCCAGCAGATCGTGCCAGTCGTGCCCTGGTGGCTGCTGGTCGCCTTTGGCTCATACTCTCTCTGGTCGCTCGGATGGGGGCTGTGGACATTCAGGGACTGTCCAGAGGCGTACACCGAGCTTATGGGCGAGATCACGCAAGCCAAGATTGACCTTCGCGCTAAGGGTGTTGTAGTCGATTGATTGTTTGTTGTTGCCAATTCACTCTCATGCTCTGTTCTGAACAATTGTCCCAAGGGCGCGACATATTTTACTGCACTTCACTTCATGGTCAGGACGAGGGCTGGAGCAGG
This sequence comes from Strobilurus orientalis, assembly GCA_019915145.1. Classification (NCBI taxonomy): domain Eukaryota; kingdom Fungi; phylum Basidiomycota; class Agaricomycetes; order Agaricales; family Physalacriaceae; genus Strobilurus; species Strobilurus orientalis. The sequence goes on along the minus strand of JAHLML010000005.1, from coordinate 2,452,558 downwards.
AAAGAATGACGATCACTGCGAAATTGAGCATGAAACCTTGACAATGACTACAAAAGCACAATACAATAGCGTAAGTAAGTTACGACGTGGGCAACGGAGGGGGCTCGTCAGGCTGCGGCGCGAAGATAACGGGCAACGGCGGCGTAGTCTGACTCTCCTCGTTGAGCGTCGTCGCAATGATAGACCGACCAGCAAACGAACGTCCTGCTAGCGCCTTCATCGCCCGAGCCGCGCTTTCCGAATTGTCATACTTGACGTACACCCGTCCAACGCCAGACGCCTCGTCAATCCTCGCCGCGTCATGCGTGCTTTCGCCTGGCGCCCATTTCGATTTGTCCTTCTTCACTGGTCGGGGGATCCTTAAGTCTTCCACAACACCAAAGTTGGAACACTCCTCCTTGATGTCTTCGTAGAGGTCCCCATATTCCTGGTCGTCGATAAGATCCTCGGCGGTGACCATGTTCAACATGAGCAGGATGTTGTTTTCGGCGTTGGTCTCCCCGGCAGGCATGATAGGCTTGGGGATCTCTGGGTAGGTCTCCATGGGCATGTCAGGCATTCCTTTGGCTCCAACTGATGCCCTTTGCACGACCAAGAACCGGTCGCCAAGTTCCATGCCGTTGAGACTTTGAATAGCAACGTCAGTGACCTCGGGATCTACATACTCAAAGAACGCAAAGCCCTGCTGTGACTGTAAGACCAAAGTTGAAGGACAAGTTGTTTCCTGGATGCTTACTTTCGACGGTCCCGTAGTGTTGTCGCGAACGAGATTGAAAGCCTTCAACTCTCCGAAACTCTTGAGGAGTTCCTGCACCTGCTCTTCGTTCAACGCTGCAGGAAGCCCACCCACAAATATCTTGTTGATGGAATCTGGTACGTTGGTTGAAATGACACCGGGGACATGGGCCCCCATAGGTTGTTCGCCACCGTAATCCTTGGGGCGACGAATTTTGAGTGGTCCATTGATGAAAATGATACCATCGAAGGCCATTGCGGCGGTGGCATCATCAGCGCTACGGAACTGTAGACGGACATGAGTATGTAAGTACAGCAGTCTGGAGAAGAACGTACCTCAACGAAAGCGTAGTTCTTTTCGTAGTTACACTGCACAGCTAGAACAGGGTTACCTGGCGTCGCAGTGCCAAGATTCATCTCCGCCATCTTTGCGTTGAAGAAGTCGGCAAGATTTTGCTCGTTGACATCGGGTGTGATGCTGCCAATGTAGAGACGCCTTGACTGACGGGACAAGTTCGGGTTGCCACCTATGCCCATACCAAAGCTCTGTACGGGCATGGGAGTGGGAAGACCAGGGATACCAAGAATGGGAGGAATTTGGGTACGGTTAGCGCCTGGAAGGTTGAACAGACCTGAGGCAGCGTGAGTAACAATCACACTGTGTTCAGGTAGCGGTGACTTACCAGTCTGCTTGGCTTGCATGGCGCTGTACTGCTCGTATCCGGGAGCATGGACATCCCAGCCAGAGGCCTTTCGTCGGCGTTGGGAGAGAGGAGCGGCGCCTTCGGGGGTGGGCGAACGCCTCTCTGGGGTGCCCATACCGTCCCTCCTGCCGCCACGACCACCACCCTCGCCACGACCACCTCCTCCGCCACCTCCTCCGCCTCTGCCACGTCTTTCGCCCCTGTCGTCACCGCGATCTCCGCGTCCGTCGTCACGTCGGTGCCCACGTCGCTCATCGTCGTGTCTCGGAGGACGACGGTCGTCGTAGTCCCTGCGCTCGTAGCGGTCTCTGTCACGACGATCGTCCCGTCTGCCGCCATAGCGGTCGCCGCCCCGGTGGCTGTCGCGGTCTCTGTGGTCGCGGTAGTCGCGGTCGTCGTGCCTGCTCGACCGGTGTCGTTCTTCTCTGCCATACGGCGCACGCTCTGTAAAAAGGAAACAAAAAGCCGTAGCGCGTGAGTAAAGTCGACTTGAGCGTGTCCAGGCGGCGATTCGATGTATGTGTGCTAGCTTTTTAAAAAGGGGAAAGAGTATGGGATGCTAGCTGCAAAAAATGGCAAAAAAACGGCTGGAAAACGGGAATTAAAATCCCATTTTTCCAGCGGGTTTCATGACTGCCTAAGGGGGCCATGAACAACAGAACTGGATGCTCACCGTGGTCGTCGCCAGGCATGTTGACGGTATGAGGACAGGTGTTGATCTGCTTACGTAGTCAGCTGTACCGCCTTGCAGCGGCTTCCGAACTTTCATGGCTACCAAGCTCCGAACGGTTCAAAGTTGCATTATTTTCTGTAGATCCGCTGGCTCCCTTCTCCTTTCAACATCTTCTCGCTCTCTTTGCGGTGACCTGGCGGTGACTGTGGGTTTGGAACAGAGGAATAATGAGACTCGACTACGGTACGGTCATCCACGGCCGGGACCCAGGCTTTCGTACGAAGTCCTTTTTGCCGATTGAATACACCAGGAATACTCACTCGAATCGAGGTGGAGGCCATGTCCCATATATACGAAGCTTGGCTTAACAATACTTTGCTTATCAAGACTTTGAATTGGGTGGGTCAGAAACATGCTCATGAGCACTCACTCGGAGGGTCGGAAGTGGAAGCGGAACCAGATCCGTCGCTGACATAGGCACATCTCACCCTAACCAGCTGACTGTCCGGTTGACCATTCTACCGCTAAACGTTCAAAACCCATCATGAGTTGCGTCTTCACCACCATCACATCATGTCGATTCAGACGCACTCCTCTGCGACCACTGCTGCAGAGAACGCTAGAGACCTAGAGAAAAATCCTCCGCCCAAGTCAGAGAAGCCCATAGTGGCGTCGGAACCGTTTGAAGTCCTCCTCGATGAAGACCATCCACAGAAAATGACCAATGCTCGGAAATGGATCATCGTAGTCGTCATTAGCTGCGCGTCTTTCTGTGTAACGGGCCTGTCTTCTGTGGTGCGTAACACTCAAAGCACCTCTGAGCTTGTCTAACGACGCGTCGATCTCGTAGGCAGCATTTACAGAAGGCGCCGTCGCGAAAGAGTTTGGCGTTTCCCATATTGTGACAGTACTTTCTATAAGTCTCTTCGTCGAAGGATTGGGATGTGGTCCGCTACTCGTGGGTTACTTCCACCGCTGGGAAAATGAAGGGTTATGTTGACTTCAAATTTAGATCGGACCGCTGTCTGAAGTTTACGGCCGAAGCAACGTATATCGGGCAGCCTACGCTCTCCTCTTCATATTCTCCTTCCCCGTCACATTTGCTCCAAACATCGCCGTTTACCTGATCTTCCGATTCTTAACTGGTTTCTGTGGGTCAGCCTTCCTGAGTGTCGCCGGCGGGAGTGTGAGCGACCTGTTCGATAATGCCAATGTGGCAAAGTATGTTTATTTTGCGTTCTGCAACACTGCCAACTAATGTCTGCGTTCAGCCCGATGGCGTTTTACACGCTTTCACCATTTGTTGGTCCTGTGTTCGGACCTCTCATAAGCGGGTAGGTGGCACCGATTAATAGGCGTCCAGAGACTGACCGCTCATCAGATTCATAAATCAGGTTCGTTGCAATCGACAAAACAGAATGAGATATAGACTCAGGACAGATCACATTAGAACATCAGCTGGAGATGGACGTACCGAATCATGTTGATCTGGATATTTGTTCAGCTAGTCGCTATCGTCTTGGTGTGTATCTCTACTAACTCAGTCGCGCATCGCACTCACCCTGGGAACTATAGCTTGTTCCCGAAACATATGCGCCAGTAGTTTTGAAGAGAAAAGCTGCAAAGTGTGTTTTTTGTTATACGCTTGCTGGCCTCTTTTGTCTTACACGCTACAGGCTTCGCAAGTCGACTGGAGATGATCGTTATTGGGCACCACTGGACCGCCAAGACAAGAACTTGACGCAGGCTATCGTTGTTAGTTGCTACAGGCCTTTCCGTATGGTTTGCATTTGCTTGTCCTGTATGCTTTACTGATATGCCGTTCAGAACTCATGTTTTACGATCGAATGGCTCTACTGCTCAATACATGGTCGGCCCATTCACTCAATTTCATTCTACTGCTGACCCTCTGGTAGGACGGCCCTCATCTTGGGTATCCTGTACTTGACGTTCCAAGCCTTTCCAATCATTTTTGAACAACATCATGGCTTCAGTATGCAGCAGACGGGGTTGACCTACCTGGGGATAGGCGTAGGAATGGTACTAGCTGCGCCGTCGCAGCGATATTGGAACTCGTGCGTGACTACAACACGACCTTCAATAAGATGCTCATCCTTCTCTCTCACAGACTAGTGGTGCGAGATGCTGCTTTGAATGGCGGACAGGCGCCACCCGAATCCAGGCTGTACATGGGTCAACTAGGGGGCATTCTCGTTCCCATAGGCTTATACTGGATCGCATTTACCACGTATTCGGGTGTCCACTGGATCGTGCCCATCCTTGGATCGATACCCTTTGGCGCTGGTGTATTCTTCGTGTTCACATCGGTGTTCACATACCTCGTCACCGCGTATAGACCGATAGCCGCGTCCGCCATGGCGTCCAACACCGCACTAAGATGTTCTTTCGCTGCTGCATTCCCCTTGTTTGCTGGGGCCATGTATGACGGCCTGGGTACTGTTGGCGCGACAGCTCTCCTAGCAGGAGTGATGACTCTGATGGCGCCTTTACCGTACGCCGATTTCCTCCTTTCCCTAACTACCACTAATGTTCCAACAGATTCATTTTCCGGAGAATTGGGGCGCGGTTACGCGCGACATCACGCTTTGCTGCCAAGTAGATGGCCGCGGCGGCAATGGAAGTGACGAATCTGATGATACACCTAGACATTTAAGTACGATATAGCATGGTAATATAGCGAAGACAATGCATGGACTCAGTAGAAGGCGACTGTTATATTTGAAGAGAATTCAACTGCTGATGGTTATCGAATGTTCATTTCCCAACATGAATGTACGGGACCCAAGTGAGGAATTCGTTTTCGCCTACCTTGTCTCTCAGACGGTGTATGGCCATGTCCAGAGCCACTGCTGCATCCATATAGCCCAAAGAACTCTGCAACAGAAACCCATAAACATCGTCTGCAACCTGCGGCGCTTCCCTGTCCTGGATAGACCACATTGTTGCAATGACAGCACGATAACCGGCGAGGAGCATGCCTGCAGCCAAATGGATTGACTCGGACGGAACACGATCGTATCCTGTCGCTGTCTGACAAGCGGACAGGAAAGCGAGCTCTACATGGGGAAGCTTCAATGCCGCGATGTCCGAAAGCTTCAGGCGTGTACCATCAACCAGGAGTAAAGCACTATCCATGGGACTTTCAGCATTCTGACTGCCGTGGCATGCAAAGTGAACCCAGTCGGCGCGCTCCATTTCCTTCGCAACACGTTCAGCTGTAGCACTCTGGTCGGACAGCATGACAAGCTCGTGTGAAAAGGAGGATGCGTGTGTCTTCAGAGTTGTCATCTCCGAGTCGACGCCAAAGAGACGATGATGACCTGGAGCATTCGGACAAGACACTGCCAGAATCTTCCTTTTTCTGTTCGGGGTATATTTGGGTGGTTCAACGATGGAGGCAACCGTTGGGATGTAGGAAGAGACGAAATAGTTCCAGGCCCTATTTCCGGGCTCTGTCGAGTCGTAATCACCGGCGGCGTGGAGTGGTAGGAGAGCCAGTCTACCGTTTGGACACCAATGGACGCGGACTCGCGAGTAATCTTTACCCAGGTTCTATTTGAGGGAGTTTCAATTAGGAACCACCGTGACAAGCCATAGACTACTCAGACATACCTCAAATCGCCGTACGTGCTCTTTGAGAAAGAGGATAATCGGGTGGACAATCTTCTTCCAGAGCTCTATGAGAATCTGCTTGAATTGAGCCTGGATGTCGATTTCATCGTCGAAGGGAGCTAGAACCAACATTCGACTTGGGGTGGTAGCATCGGACCTGACATCCTCTCTGGCGATTGAGGATAACGCGGTATGCATCCGGTCCACATCGTCGAAACTGAGCAGCGGCAGTGCCACCCGTCCACAGATGACTGGTCCACTGCTTTCTCTCAAGAAGAGGAGCAAAGCGTCACATCGGTTGGAGACGTTGATCATCACCACGACACTACCGCCGCCTGCTGCAGCTGAGAGATAGCCCATGTCTTTTGGGAGCAGGAAATTCTCCAGCCCATCTAGCCTTCTCGCTTTCTTCACACATTCTTCCCACTCTAAACCTAGCTTTCGATGTGACTGACCACCAGGCATGTCAGATACCACCGAGATCTCCTGCGCAATACCGACTTCTCGGTGCTGGGAATGATCTCTCGCACTGGAGACAATCAAACCTTCCGCAATCCGACTCATCCGGTCTGCAAGTGCTGCATCCTTTGCCCGCACCTGATCCAACGGAGCCCGAAACTGGAGCAGCTGATTCCAAAGAAGCGACCGTCCTTGTTCTAACCACTCCAGCGCCGTTTTGAAGTCCCCATACCGAATCGCAGACATGGCTGCCCTATTCGGTATATGTCCAATACTTGCGAACAGTAGGTTCAGGCCTTGCCGGCGCGGCGCGGCGTTGAATGGTAGGAAGTCGGTCATAGAAAGGATATCGATTCGATCTTGCACGGACATGCCGATGTTCATGATGTCCCGTAGCAAGCCCATTGCAGTCCTTGACGCTGCCATGTTGTCCTCCTTCCGGGCCTCTGCTGGGTACCCTACGTCTCGTTGCATTGTCAAGGAAGTGCACGATATGTAATGACGGGCTGCAACAAGCCGTTGAGCAGGAGAGGAAGATGGGGATGTTGCAGCAGATGAGAATGCAGACATTGCAGCGCGGTAATCGTCGAGAGGAGATTCGGAGTTGTGGTAGAGATATCGAATGGCATAGGCTTGTCCAAGACATAAGTCTAGGCCCACTGTTTCGCTGCTAGTGGATCGAGCTGCTTCGAAGATCTCAATGGACTCATTGAGATCGCCTGGATTCTCTTTGAGCACAAAGCGCATCTGGAGTGCTTGGCCCAGCACTTCAGAATCAGAGTTTGCGTCCATCCTCAATAGCTCGATCGCGCGGTCCAAATCGGCGGGATCTCCACATTTCTCTTTTAATCGCTTCAGAAGGGCCATCGAGAAGTCCTCACGACTTGTCTTGGGGTCGATCGACCGCCCGTCCATACGCCAGAACCGAGAAAGTAGAAAGTTGGCGAGTTCGGACGTGTCGGAAGAGTCGCGGGAGGGCAGATCATCGTAGAATGTGACAACGGCGTCGAGATCTTCCTTGTTACCCCATAGCTGGTATCTGGTAGCAAGGATTGAGCAGCGCATGCGCAGTACGTCGCGCATGTGTTGAGGGGGATAATCGGGAGGTATCAACCGCAACGCCTCAGTGATGCCGTACATCGCACGATCCAAATCATAGCGATTCCCGAGGACTTTGAACCGAGTCAGCGAATTCAAAGCCAGCGTGTAGAGCATGTCACATCTATTCTCCGTTGGAGGCCACCAAGGCAGTGGCAACGCTACCACCTTCTCTATAGTGGCCAAATACGCGTCCAAATCCGGTACACGATCCGTGTGGGTGTACCGTTGACGGTACGCATGACACAGGGTTATGTAGCGTTCGTATCTGTCAAGGACAAATTGTGACTGTGCTGGAGCACGGTCAGCGGTCTCGAGGGCATCTATGCCATGGTCGAGTTGCTCGAGGTCCATAGTGGGAGAATTTATGGCCATGAGCACCCAGAGTTTGCCGCTGGACTGGGTGGCCCATACCTCGTCATGTATATCGACTGTATACAGCGTCAATATTTGTCGGCTTGTAAAGAGGAGAACTGAACACACCTGGGACAATTTCAAGAGGGGGAGAATGCGGGTGCCCCGTTCTCGCGGACTCGGAAAATCTCTCTGGAATGAAAGCGAACGTTATATCTATCTGAATTGGCGAGTGATCTTCCTCTTCCTTGATGAGGTGGTGCGTATAGTCTGAGAAATGCGTAAGCCAAATGCATACACCTGAGGCAGAGATATGTATAGGTACCGTAGGGTGTTCGCTGTAACAAGTCTTCGAGCACTTCCGCTAGCTCGATATACTGGGATCCCAGCTTCGTTTCCTCGCCGTTGGCTTTCACCTCCCAGACGTTCACGATAAGCAGATCCGAAGCTTTCCTAATGGCCCATTGAGCAGTGAGAAGACGTTCGAGACGGTGATGAGGACAAACATACACGGTCAAAGTCAGGTCTTCTGGCCAAAGTGCATGTAGACTTTGGTGCTCAAACACTTCCGACGATATAGAATGCTCGTTGTTCTGTGCAGACGTGATGTCGAGCTTCATGAATCCCGACAGTTTGGATGCGCTGATGCCGTCTTCGATAACTCGTAGAGCTGGGGAGGAATACTGTGAGCTGATGCTTTGAGACAAAGGTCGAGTTATGTTACCTTGAATGATGATCTTAGGTCTGGACAGAATGAAATCAGTTGTACGGTTCGAAGGTAAAGATGAATCCGTACGTAGGCTCGGGCTGCATATCGGGAACAATCATACGACCTCCGATAGAAAAAGCAGAGGCCGGTGGTATATAGTCGTCGACGCGGCGCTTACTTGAGTTGAACTACCACGCTTGCTGTCACTAGCTTCGGCAGCCGCCGCATCTGGACCGACTTTGAATTATACGAGAGACAGCTGATCCAATGCATTGTGTTTACAATGTTGTCAAGTCTAAAGGGGTGGATGTAAGCGACAGAGAAAATCACCAGCGTCTAACCTACATTTTGTATAGTCGATATTCTACCCCAAAACCCTTCGCGAATCCACTTGCACGCCACAAACTACGCAACGATGTATTCCACGAGCCGCGTCGTGCCTGTTGATTACCGTCCCAAAATCTCAAGAGTGGGTCGGATCAATGAATCTCGTTCTCCTTTTGCTTCGCTAGGACAAGGTCTTGTCTCGCCATTCAATGCGAGAACCATATAGTTTTCCCAAGATAGACACTGGGCAGTGGGCGCCCATGGTGGTCTTTGTTGAAGCCGTAGGGTTAGGGTTGGCGTCGATTGCCCGTTATGGGCAGGTTGGCCCAACTTGTTTCCTCATCGCTACGGCGCTGTCTTAGAACTGTCCTGCCTGCCATCTTTATTATTCCGCTCTCTTCTCTCACGACCTCCCGTCTTTCCACGACCTTCACGACACCAACCATCTTGCTGGACAGCCCGCCATCGATCAGTGGGACCGCTGGTTCATCCACAACACCCACAACATGCCCCCGCCCCGCCTCTCGCAGAACGCGGAGGCCGCGCGCGCCGCCGCCCAGCAGGCTGAATTCAACGAGAAGAAATGGGTCTGGGTCCCCGACGAGAAGGAGGGCTACCTCGCAGGCACGGTGAACAAGGAGGAGAACGACCTCGCCGAAGTCATCCTATCCAAGACCGGAGAGGTGCGTGTCTATCCTGCTGCTTATCGATTGTCTTTGAGCTCTTCCAGTTTCGACAAATGCCCGTGTACACCCTTTCCAAGATGAACCCGCCGAAATTCGACCGCGTTGATGACATTGCCGACCTCACCTTCCTCAACGAGCCCAGTGTTGTCCACAATCTCCGCCTGCGATATGGATCCGGAGCGATATACGTGCGTCTCCTGATTCTATGCTCCAAAGTGGACTCCATTCATCATTGCCCTCTAGACTTATTCCGGGCTGTTCTTGGTCGCGATCAATCCATACCAACCCCTACCACTCTATTCAGACGCTATAGTGCACCAATACCGCGGTAAACGTAGAGATGAAAACGCGCCACACATATTCGCTGTCGCCGAACGCGCCTGGGTCAACATGGGAGAGGAGAGGGAGAACCAGAGCATATTAATCACGTATGCTCATTCCACTTGTCATGTCTGGCACTGCTCATGTTATCCAGGGGAGAATCCGGTGCTGGAAAGACAGAGAGTACCAAGAAAGTCATCCAATATCTAGCTGCTATAGCGACAGACGTCCATGCTCCTTCAACGCCATCACATTCGCGTTCACCGACATTAACTGGTGCAGGATTCTCCTCTGCCATGCCATCCTCAGGTCTACCCCGAAGTGCTTCTTTTAAACGCGGTCACAACGCGACCCCGTCAGTTGTATCTCACATGACTGCCAAAGGGCGCCTTGGTCTTCTAGAGAGGCAGATCCTGCAGGCCAATCCCATTCTCGAAGCGTTTGGCAATGCGCAGACACAGAGGAACAACAATTCTAGTCGGTTCGGAAAGTTTGTCCGCATCACCTTCGCTCCCGACGGCAGTATAGCCGGGGCCAACATTGACTGGTACCTGCTGGAGAAGAGTCGCGTCGTTGTGCGGAGTGAAGCAGAGAGAAGTTTTCACGTATTCTACCAGCTGATGGTGGGAGGCAGCTCTCTGAAAGGTTGGAGTCTCTTTCGCCTTCGTGAATAATGTCTGACTTATCCCACAGACAAACTCCTTCTTGATGGAGGAATCGAGGACTACGAGTATCTAAACAAGAGCAGACGCGAAGTAGATGGCGTCGACGATCTACAAGAGTGGTCCTTACTCAAAGTGGGTTCTGCTCTCCATGTTCAAGAAACTGTCTCAGTTCTGTTGCTAGGCTGGCCTTGACGTTGTCGGCTTCTCGGAGACTGAACAATTCAACCTCTTCCGAATCGTAGCCGCCATTCTCCACATTGGCAATATCGTCATCACAACGACAAGAGCAGATGATGCACAGATGCCGGACTCTTCCCAGGCCGAACGCGTCTGCCATCTGTTGGGTCTTCCGGTTCAAGAGTTCACTCGCGCCGTCTTGCAGCCCAAGGTTCTTGCTGGTCGTGAATGGGTTTCCCAGGCTCGCACCCAGCGGCAAGCCCTTGACGAACTGGCTGCACTGTGTAAAACACTGTACGAGAAGTCGTTCGGCTGGATCGTCAACCACATCAACCAGGCTCTCGACCGACCCTCCTCCAAGTCTACCTTCATAGGAGTTCTCGATATTGCCGGTTTCGAAATCTTCGAAATCAATACCTACGAACAGCTTCTCATCAACTACACGAATGAGAAGCTGCAGCAGTTCTTCAACCACCATATGTTCGTTCTGGAGCAGGAGGAGTATACGAGGGAAGGGATCAAGTGGGACTATGTCAACTTTGGTCTTGACCTGCAGCCGACTATCGACCTCATAGACGCCACTGGCAGCATTATCGGCATTCTGAGCTGCCTCGACGAGGAGTGTATCATGCCAAAGGCGTCGGACCGCACCTTCACGAGCAAGCTGCACGGCCTTTGGGGCGGATCCACAGGAGCGGAGGACGAGCACCCTGGGAAGGCAAAGTACGAGCCCGCACGGTTCGAACAAGGCTTCCTTGTCCAACACTACGCTGCCAAAGTTGAGTACCGTACCGATGGTTGGCTGGAGAAGAACAGGGATCCGCTGAACGACAACCTGACGCGTGTCCTTGCGGCGTCAAGCGACTCATACGTCGCCACTCTTTTCGCGGAGTATGCCGAAGTCTCTCGCGCGCCTGGAGGTCAAGGGAACATGTTCAATCTCGCGAAGAAGCGAGGGATGAAGAAGGGCGCGTTCCGTACTGTTGGCCAGCGACACAGGGAGCAGCTCTCCAGCTTGATGGGTCAGCTCCAAGCCACGCAGCCCCACTTCGTTCGATGTATCGTTCCGAACAGCCACAAGAAGCCCGGCCGCATCGACGTTCCTCTTGTTCTTGACCAGTTGAGGTGTAACGGTGTCTTGGAGGGTATCCGCATCGCTCGTCTTGGATACCCCAATCGTCTTCCATTTGTCGAGTTCCGCCAGCGTTATGAAGTGCTCACACCTGGCATCATACCCCCTGGATACATGGATGGACGAGAGGCCTGTAGACGCATGGTGAAGACCCTGGCGTTGGAGGAGAAGGATCACAAGATCGGCACGTCCAAGATCTTCTTCAAGGCTGGCGTCCTTGCGGATTTAGAGGAGCGCCGGGACCTTCTTCTGTTCGATATCTTCTCGCGGTTGCAAGCTGTCGCGCGAATGTGGACGGCTCGGAGACAGATCAAGAAGATCCTCAATCGTGCTATTGCTGTGCGGACGATTCAACGGAACGCCCGTGTGTATGGAGAGTTGCGAGACTGGCCCTGGTGGAAGCTCTATACAAAGGTACGCGCTGTTGTCACTGTGGCTCGATGTATGTAACGATAAGTCCTATGTTAGATCCGGCCTCTTCTCGCTGCGACTCGCAATGACGAAGAGTTGCGCGCCAAAGAGATGGAACTTGTGCTGATCAAAGAGCGAGCGGAACGAGAGAAGATTGAGAAGCAGAATTTAGAGGCGCTCAAGATGTCGCTAGAAGCTGAGAAGCGTAGAGTGGACGATGAACTGGCAGCGGAACGCGCGCTCGCCCTCGACAAGGAGGCACTCCTGGAACGCAGCAAGAATCGCGAGGCCGAACTCGAGGAGGAGCTCTCGGATCTTCAGGCGGACGCAGAGGTCTTGGATTCTCAGTTGACCCGGGCTATGGCGCTGCAGAAGGAACAGGAGGAGAAGAACGCGGACCTCCGACAGATGTTCGACCAGGCTGCCGACCATCTCGTGCGTCTCGAGAACGAGCAGAAGCTGTGGGTGGACAAGGAGGCAGATCTTTCCGGACAGTTGGCGGCTGCACAAGAGGAGATCGAGACTCTACGACGGGACATCCTTGCGCTGGAGAAGAGTACCGAGGACTTGAAGACGTTGAGGGAACAGGACCTTGCCCGAGCTCACGATCGTAATGACTCTGTTGTGAAAGAGCTCCAAGGTAAACTGGACGTTGAGCTCAAGACCAAGTTAGTTCACAGTTTTATTATCTTCCATATCAATTACTCACACGCTACCACAGGGAGCTCCTGCAGACCCAGACTGAATCTCTCGAGGCAGAGGCACGTCAAGCCAAGGAGCAGTTAGCAGAGCTTGCCCACACCACGAACGAATATTCCAATATGATCGAGAAGAAGGAGGCCCGCATTGCCCAACTACTCGAGCAGCTGGAGTCCGGGAAGCGTCTTCATGCCGAGGCGAGCCAGGAGATTGGCGCGCTCAGCAGCGATATCGACACACTCGCCGCGGAGCTCGAAGCAGAGCAAGAAAGCGGTCAGCGTGCATCTGCAGTCCGCGCCAAGCTACAGGAAGAGCTGGATGATCTCAGGCGGTCCATGGATGCGAAGACAAACGAGGAAACACAAAGGGCGGAGGCTGACAAGAGCAAGGAGCTCGAGCTTGCCGACTTACGCAATCAGACTGCTCTACTCCAGCAGGAGCTCGTGGACGCTCGACGTGTCGCCCTCGAGAACCAGGGGAAACTCAAGCTTGAACTCAGTGCTGCCTCTCGTGAATTGTCGTCTTTGCAGGAGTCGCAGAAGTCTCTCACCGTCCGGGAACAAGACGCTAGGAGCCAGTTGTCCGGTCTTAGAGCTTCGGTATCCGAACTGGAGAGATCGAAGCGCTCTTTAGAATCCGAGCTCCAGTCCGTTCGCACCAAACAGCATGAGCAGGACGATCAGCTTGCTGAAGCACGCAAGGCGAAGGAGGTTGGTTCTCATTTTTTGCCGTCTTGTACCGATACTAACAACTTTCTACAGAGCTTGGAACGCCAGCTTGCCGCCACCCAAGCGAAGTATCACAAGATGGAGGATGTCATGCTGGAAATGGAGCGCGACAAGACCGCTCAATTCGAGACGCAGAAGAAGCAGCTGGAGGCGGAAATATCTCGTCGGACGAAATACGAGCAAATGGTTGCCAGCCAAAAGTCCGAATTGACCTTAGCCAAGGACCGGGCCGCGAAACTCGATCGGGAGTACAACAAGGCGATGAAGGATTTGAAGGATCGTGAATGGGAGGTGAAGCAGCTAGAGAGTCGCCAGGACAAGACGATCGTCGAGCATGTTCATGTCTTGGAAGAGGCGAAGCGGGTGACGGACCGGCAATTGGCCGATACCCAGCTGGAACTCCAGAAGCAGACAGCCTATATCCGATCCCTCGAGAAGGCAAAAACTCGACTCACCGCCGATGTTGAAGACTTGATGCGCGAAACGGAGGTTGGCTCAAGGACTCGAGACAAAGCTGTCCGAGCAGAGGAGGAGAAGACGACCAAAACTCTAGTCGAACTCGAGAAGGCTCGGAGGGCCAAGGACAATGCCGAAGCTGAGACGCGACGTCTCCAAATTGATTTCCAGAATGCTCGTCGACAGGCGGAAGAGTTTTCACAGGAGCTCCAACTGGTACAACGTTCGAAGACCAACCTGGAAGAGGAACTCGAGAAACTCGCCAACGAGACTTCCGCACCAACCTCTATGGCCAAGGTTCAACGACAGTACGAATCGAGGATCGCCCAGCTGGAAGACCAGCTCAACGAAGCAGAGTCATCCAGAGCCCTCGCCAGCAAGATTCGGGATCGTGTGGACCGACACCATGATGAGCTGCGCCGTTTGGTGATGAACAGTGGCTCCGTTGATCCATCGTTCCAATCCCGCCTCCTCGAAGAGCTCAAACTGGTGGACGAGGACCTGGAACGCGAGATGTCTCGGCGCAACAGGCCCCGTCCTTCTACATCTACGTCCTCTCAAGACATTCACGCCATGGCCAATGCGACGCCTCGCAAGTCCCATTCGAGACACAGAGATTCTCATGTCGACGGAGGTGCTTCATCCGAAAGACAGGTCAACGCTCTGAAACAGCAGGTACATGTTCTTGAGCTACAGATGATAGCCTCGGAGCGGGTCAGACAACACCTGGAAGCCTCTATCCGCGAGATGACGGCGGATCTGGATAACAGTGACGGGTCCAAGCAGTCACTCCAGAGCTACCGTGCCCGCCTTGCGAAGGAGAACGCTAGACTTGCAGAGTTACTGCAAGAAGAGGCTGAGGCTCGCCGTGCTGCAGAGTCCGCTCAGATTGGTGGCGTACAGGCGATGTGGTCTAAGTTCCAGAACTCGATTGATCAGGAGAGGCAGAACTACACTCGGTTAGAGGAGTCCAGGAAAGCACTGGTGGGTATCTCTCCAATTACATCATTCCCACTGTTAATGGTGGATGGTGTAGCTCATCCAACAACGGACTATCCAGGCTGAGATGGAGAACCAAAAGGTGCAACTTCGCGAGCTTGCTGAGGTTAAGAAGCGCTTGGAAGGTGACGCTGATGACCTTCGCGCACAACTCAGTGAAGCGAAGTCTGAAACATCCAGTGAGTCCTCGGTTCCGCGTCTCTTCTTCTCCATCTCACCGTGTGTACAGATGTTCGCCGACAACTCCAAAAGCGACTTCAAGAGGACGACTTGAGTGCCTCAACTTCTAGCGTTGCCCAATCCGGTTCGTCCATTAGGTTTCCACTCTCCAATTCTGACGCGCTGATATATTTTCCAGAAATGCGCGCAATCATCGAGTCTTACAAGGAGAAAGAGCAAGCTAACCAGGAAAGATTCGAGGCCGTCGAGATTGAGCGTGCTAAAGCCGCTCGCGGTGAAGCATTTGGTTTGTTCAAAAGTTCCTTACCGAAATTCGTTCTCATAACGTTCCTTCAGTTCGCCGTACCCTGACTGACTTGGAGAAGACGCACGCCGACAGTATCGCGCAGCAGAAGGCCTTGCAGGATCGTGTCAAGGCTGCTGAATCGCGTGTCAAGCAGTTGGAGGCACGGATAGCCGACGATAATTCGTCTGACCTCGTTGTCATAAATCAGCGTCTCGTGGAGGAACTGGAGGATGAGAAGTCTCGTCACCAGAAGGATCTAGAGCAAAGTGACTTCAGTGCCGATCAGACACGCAAGAAGTATCAGTCTGAACTCGCCCAACTTGCTGAGGGTATGCTATGTCTTTACACCGTACACTGACATATCTGACGATTATCACCAGAACTTCAATCCCAACGAGACAGCATGAGTCGTCTGCGCGAAGAAAACCGCAAGATTAGGTCTGACTACGATGAGCTCCAACTTACGTTCGACGACGAGGTTTACAACGCTGGTGGTTGGAAGAAGGAGAAGGAGCGCATGGAGACGAAGATCAACGACATCACGAATGCGTACGAAGCTTCCAGTGGCGCACAAGCCGAGCAGCAGGCGCAGATTGTTACTCTTCATGGACAAGTCCGGCAGTTGCGAGCCATGCTTGACGATGTAGAGAGCGACAAGGCGATTCTGTCCAAGGCACGACGCTCACTACAAGTCGAGTTGGAAGAGATCCGGACAGGCCACAGCGACCGCAGCAAGATCTCGACAGACCGGGAGTTCCAGAGACTGCAGTTGCAGAAGCAGGACTTGGAGCGGTCGTTGGAGGAACAGGAGGACCGAGTCACACAGGCATTTGATCGTATGAAGAAGGCTGAAGGTCTTGCGAACGACTTCCAGATGAAGCTGAGCAAGAGTCGCGTCGATTATTCTGAGCTGGAGAGACTCAATGTGAGTTATGTTTCTCACTCGAGATCTTGACAATGACACTTCTTCCCAGGCGAGTTTGGAGAAGCAAGTCAAGGAGCTCAACGTGCGACTGATTGACTTGGAGACGAAGGCGTATGCCAGCTCGTCGAGACCTTCAACTGTATCGCGGAACACACGCGTCGAGGAGCTGACGAACCAGCTGCACACCGCGGGCAAGAACGAGGCTTCGAAGCTGATGAAAGACGCGAGATACCAGCAGGCTGAGAGCGATCGGCACCGGGCCAAGTTTGAGGATGAACGGAGGGGGTACGAAGGGGAGATTCAGCATTTGCGGCAGCAGATGGATGCGCTGGTGCGTTCCGATGCTCTGAAATGGAAATGGGAGATATTGGTCTGACTTTGTTTCGCAGCAAACACAAGAAAGTGATCTCCAGGCGGCCAAGCGTCGTGCTGAGAGGGAGGCAGTCGACTACAAGCAGAAGGCTCTTGCGTGAGTATCTCTGCGTAGTTGTGCTTCATGCCTGGCTAACTTTTCGTAGATTGCAGCACGAGCTGGAACGACTACGAAATAGACTGGACCGACCGTCTTCTGTGATAAGCTCCCCACAAAGTTCACCCCGGAAGTGATTTAGTTTGGACTTTTTTCTTTCCTCCTTTTCTACTCACGCACGACTTGTACTCTAATGCATTGACCACTATCACCACTACTGCTATTGTTTATGTATACTCACGACTTGTATTGTTGTATGTAATGGGCGAGTATCATATACACTAATAGTAATGACACCTACCCTCATGTACAGTGATGGTCGCACTCGGGAGGTTCACGCGCATTGTAGAGCTCGTCGGTGATATCGATCCGCTTATATGCAGACGTTGCGAGCCTGTCATGTTGAGTGAATTGGAGAGCGTGGATTCTTGTGAGGCACCTTAATATCAGGCAGAACAGAACCAATCAATCCTAAATGTCTGTTGAGGGTATGGTACATGAACTGAGACTGTAGAGATGGGGATGGGGATGGAGATCGTGGCGGTGGTCATAATGAATCACATAACAACACAGCATGAGTTTTGCTAAGTAAGGAACCGTCAGCGCGTGTAACAGCAGGTGGGGGAGGATGGGCAGCGAACCTTCTTTGCTGTCTTGTAGAACATCTTGCTCTGCGCGGACAGGGCGTTCGAGCGGTCGACCAGATTGTCCAGTTTCTCTCCGCGCTGGAGGACAGACTCGATTGTCTTGTGCTAAGGGAAGCGTGAGCACTGCCTTCTGCGCATAATCTACAGTGTACGCACCAGCACGATCTTGGTCTCGTCAAGCTCCTGTTGGACGCGCATGATGGTATCGGCCTGCCTGGGATCCTGGTACTTCTGGATGTAGGTGTTGATGTCGGGGAAGGAGATGGTGGCGGGATCTTTGAACGATGCCTGGGGCACTTTGGCGGTAAAGTCGTCCAGCAGTTTCGTCAGCAGCGAGAACGCTGGGCGCACGGGGTACTCGTGGTCGGTGATGATGACGGCTAGCAGGAGGTCAGACTGGATGCAGCCGTGACAATGCGGTGTCGCTCACCGGCGAGTTGCTCTGCGCCGCCGCGGTTGTAGACGTGGGCGGTGTAGTTGTTCTCCTCGATGCTCTGCCGCTGCCCTTGGGCTGTCCGCTCGGCGACCGTCTTGGAGAAGAAGGACATGAACTCGCCGACCGAGCCCTTCTGGTAGAACGAGAACGACGACAGATCACTGGCCGTGCTGAGCACAGAGCAGGCGCCCGACGGCGGCGTGAGGATCACGGACAGAGAGAAGATCTTCATAATGAATTATAGATGGTGGTCGTTTGAGGAAGGGTGCCGCGGTGCCCGATTAGGGCATGTACGATTTGACCGTGTTATTGGTCACAAAATGCAAGTTGTTCAACATTTCAACAATGAACATATTATTTATGTAACTGTCAGATTCATTCAATACTGTTACCAGTCCATACGGTCATCTACTAGTAGGATACCTCGACATCTAGGACCAGTAAATTACGGTAAGTTACCGCGGCGCGCGCCTCCCCAGGCCGGGCAGATAATTTATAAAGTACGGTAACCTTCTGCTTAGAGTCTTAGTCTCTTAGACGACCGTCGACCGAATCGGACCGATACTTCTTTCAAGTTTCAAATTTCGATTCTAGTAAAAAGATCAAAAAAAGAGATATTAGATACTCGAAGTACCATATTGCGCCCAAAGATTAGATATGCGACTTGAGATCTACAACCTCCACGGAATCCCCTAGTAAAAGGCGAGGGGATTGTTTATTTGAAGGTTGCAGAGTCGCTGATTGTATATTGTGAGAAGAAGCGACATAGATAGCACTTTTGCATTTCGTTCCATCGGCAGAGTAAGGTTTGATCCGCATCGGTCTTGTGCTCTTCCAGGCTTGTTCTCGAACCGTCACCTTCCCTCGGCCCTTGAGCGCGTCTGCCGCAACCTACATGGCAAAGACTGCTGAACCGATTGCTGCTCCCAAGGACAATGTAGTACCGCTCAATTACAAGGAGCAATTTGAGGTATGGCTTCATCCAGTCTTCATGTATTTCACCCATCCATGCCCAACGCGTCCATCCCACAGGGCCGGCACGTTGCTTCGCAACTCATAAAGTCGGTCGCCTTCCTCTGGACTCGTCCAGCATTACCAATCTAAAATGGTCCACTAGTCCCTGCGAGGCCGCGTCCAAGGAATCACTGAAATGTCTCGCACGCAACAACTACGACCAAGAGGCCTGTACAGACTATTTTATTGCCTACCGCGAATGCAAAGCTGCTTGGGTCAACGTCCACACTCAACGACGTATAATTTATACTGACATGGGGCGTAGATCAATCAGAGGAAAGAAGATCGGCGCAACGGGAGAGCTTAGGAAACTGATGTGTAGCATCATGCGACTCAAGTTTATGGGACGGACGTTTCTGTCAGGTCGTGCTCAGTCGGTCACTTATACAGCTGACCGCTGTGGGACGCAATACGCAGACATGTCTGTAATCGCAACTGGCCGGGGCGACGTCCAGTGTTCCAACTTCAAGAGAGAATGTATCAGCATTAGATGGCCCCACGGCCTCGTCGCCTTGTCAGACTTGTTTAATCCATCTTCGCTACTGTTGAAACGTTGATGTTGACTTGTATTCAAGTCCACATGAATAGTGAGGAAGCCAAGTTCGGTGTGGGGCACGTAGTATGAAGAAAGGCCACAAGTAAGATTCAATTCTCGCATTATAACAAATGACAGTCCTTGGGTTGAAATTGTAGATGCATGTACTCTATCTAGTCAGGGCAAACTTGGAGTTGGAGGTTGTATCCTGTCGTGACGGTAGGCACTGAAAAGACATTAGCTTCCTGGATGCAACTTTTCCAAGATACACACCATTCCCGCTTCCCAACGCGTATAGAATCGGCTCGTCCTCGGTGATGTAAATTTGAGCAACACTAGTCTCAGAGTCTAAAGTAGCAGTGACTGTGGCGTTGATCGGAAAGGCGTCCGGTAGAGACACTGGTGTCAAATCGTCTGTCCCATTGAAGAGCTGATATCCGCCTTCGGCGTCCCAGATCTCCAGACTGAGAGACATGCCATAGTTGCAGGCGATATTGTTGGCTGAAATCACCCGGTTCTGGAATGGGAGTTCAACGAAAGTGCCATCGTCCCTGGGAGTGATGCATCAGAGGGGTACACCTACAAGACGTGGACAAACATCAAGGACTCACCAAACATCACGCTTAGCTACAGCGCTTTCGACACTAGCCTGAGAGTCGGTGGGATAGTGCGTATCGATAGTATGTATCCAGAAAACGTTCATTTCCCAGTAGCCGTCGTAATCCCACTGGAGCGGCTCAACAGCAGAATCATCGTATTGATAGACGATGGCAGACGGTTCGCCTTCGCTGGCCAGTCTGGGTACGTATTGTGATTAGCCTCCCCGGCAAATAACTTCAGGAGAACGCAATGTGTGTATACACACCTCCAACCGAGCTTCGAAACGTCGTAAGGCCCGCCAATAGTGAATCCGCCCATGTCTTTGGAAACGGGCAGCCATTCGTGTTCGCCAGCTCGATACTCAAGGTCACTCTTTAAGCATGTCAGAGTCATCAGCATGCAGAAAGAAAGGTGCTAACACGATTTCCACTGGGTATATCGATATCATACTCGATCCAAGCAAGACAAGGAATCGTCAACGCAGCTAGGATGATAGAGCTGGAGAGCATCTCGAATGAAGTGACTTGGGGGAATAGCCTGCATCAATGGGCTACCATTTTATATGAACGGTTGGCCTTGGCAGAAGCAGCTCACCCATCATTTGACCAGTTTCAAACCAGTTTCATGAATTGAACACTGGATGGATGACCGCTGCCGCATGGGCCCAAGACACGGTCGCTGGATGCCATCGCCGCGACGCCGTGAATATTGGAGAGTTATGAAATTGATCAAAGGAAAGGGTACTGCATCATAGACTCGGACGCGAAGCTCCGTCAGACTGGCAGACTGAATCGTCCTCAGGCAGGACTAGAACTGTACATCATTACGATGAAGCCGTACAACAGTCAGCCGGATAGACAGGCGTGGGCGATGCTGGCCGCGGATAACCAGCTCTATATCGTGTTGTTTGGACGACTCACTCAACATCCCCGACCCTACAAGCCCCCGGCCCAAAGCCTCTCTCCCCAAGCGCCTTATCCACAACGTCCATCATTGCCAACACCTTCTCCTCGTCCCACCTCTTACCAACCACCTGCACAGCAACAGGCATACCCTTCATCGACTCCGGGTCATAGAACGGCTTCTTGCGACGGTACAGCTGGTCCTCGACGAACGCGCTCCCGTCGCTGTTCTCCTTCAGCAGCCACTCGTCCGTGAGCTTGTCTTTCTCGGGATCGACCCAGGTGACAGGCACGACGCCGACGGGGCTGTCGAGGACGTTGTAGAGTAAGGTGGCAGCAGCCAGGGGGCTGAACTCCGTGGCTCCGCTGTTAAAGTTCACAGTGAGTGCGCGTAGTAAGCACAACTCAGAAATTCACCAACCCGTTGGGGAGCTGGGGTACAGCTTGCACCGGGCAGATGATGCCGTCGAAACCGTACTTGTGCCAAACCTGAAAGCGACGTCAGCGTCTATACACACGGGTGGTTAACAGAGGATAGTACCTACCTCTTTGTAGAACTTCTTTTCGTAGGCATTGCGATTGTTGATACAGCTCGCAAATTCCCCGTAGCCCTTGGCGCCGGCAGCGGTAATGACCTTGGCGGCCTTGCGGTCTCCAATGAAGGTGCTCATGACCCAGGACACGAACGCCGATATGAAGCCTCAAGGAGGCATGGTGATAAATGTTATATCATAAGCAAAATGGCTGTGCGACTTACGAGGAAGACGCGAAGAGTAGACCAGCATTTTAAGTCCGCCATCCTGCATTTTAATGTTACCAGATGCAGTCGTTTCCCGAAGAAGAGAAGTGAGATACCAAAGAATCAGGTCCTAGATGACTGAGGAGCTTGTTGTAGGCATCTGCGGAGCTGATGGAGACGAACGCCGCAACTCCTTCGACCACTGCATTCCCAGAACAATGAACATACTCCGTCGATATTTATGAGACTTGAGGCTTACCATCTGGAGGAGTGAACTCGACACATTCGTGACCTTGTTTCCGCAAGGCCGCAACAGTCTCAGAAACAGCGCGCTTGGTAGCAGGAGATGCTTTGATAAAGCCATCTAGTCGACATCAGCTTGGCTCGGAAGTAGAGTTGTCAGCAACAAGGAAAACAAACCAGAAGTATAGTAGCCAAAGCGCAATTTCTCCGGAAGGATTATATCACGGTAAGGTAAAGGAGCGACATCGCAGACCGTGTCCGTGTCTTTATCACCGAAGAGCGTCCGACAAAACAAGATCAAATCAGACACCGAACGCGCCATCGGACCTGTCGTGCTTCTCAATCCCTCGAATCCCGGTGTCGCGCCTAAGTAGTTGAAGCATCAGTACGTATGTAGCTAACTTTCCATTGGAGAACTGACTTGCAACGCCCTCCTTGGAGAGTCGCCCAAATGCGGGTTTGAATCCGTATATACCGCAATAAGCTGGAGGTATACGAAGACTGCCTCCAATGTCCGTCCCGATACCCAGCGCGGATCCATCGAGAGCTAACAATGCGGCCTCGCCGCCTGAGCTGCCTCCGCATGTGTACCCCGGATGGTACGGGTTTGTTGAGCGTCCCCAGAGCGGGTTGTTGCACTCGAACGAGAGAAGACCTTGAGGAACGTTGGTCTTGACGAATGGAATGCCGCCTGCCGCGATAATTTGGGCGACCATCTGCCGTGCATCATGCCATCACGTATAGAACGATGGTGCTAGCAAGAGACGCACCACCGCGTGTCGTTCAGCCGGTCGGTCGACCCATTGAGTGAAACCAACGGCTGAATCGTATCCTTTGTAGTCAACTGGAAAGTATCATTCAGTGAATTGCAGCCAAAGTGAGCTGGGAGGTTGCACACATTGATCCTGAATTGCAACTGAATAAGCCAGAGGAGTTCTACATCTCTTGGACTCACCTTGATGCTAAATGGAACGCCATGCAGCGGTCCACGCAGTTTACCAGTCGTTGCAAAATCCACGTCCAGTTCCTTGGCCATTTGACGCGCCTCGTCGAACATGACTAGAGGCGTAACAACACATTAGCATGCTCATTCGCGTCGAATATCCAACCACACACTTTCAGTCAAACAATTTGTACGTTCCTGCGCAACGATAGCACGCTGGATGTATGCCTCCAGCACGCCCGACGCGGTCCACTGGCCGTCCTCAATGTTGGCCACGATATCAGTCGCTACCCGGGTCGTAAGTCACCGAAGCGTACGTGGAACACGCTAAACGCACCGGTAGCCTTCAAGTACGCGTCGCGGTTAGAATCATCCTGGGCGTCAACATTCTCAGCAAGACGTCTTGAGCGCTCGGCTCGTTTGGCCTCAACAACGGCCTTGTTGCTTCCGAAGAACATGATGGTAAGTGCCTAGTTTAGCGTCGACCGTTCTTGCCTCCGGCGCTGTTTAGCCGCCCGACCGAGATGACACGAAGTAAATGGATATCATCCTGGGACCTGTAACTTATGCAAGAAACCACTGGCAGAATCTATACACATACAAGTACACGAACATGCGAGTGACGATAATCATACATCCTAATCAGTACATATATTCCAGCCTTGATCGCCAGCTCAAATGCGCGGTAGATAGCATTGTCATAGTGAAAGTTTGCTCAGAAATAGAATCGCCTCGAGAATGCATCCTCCTCTTCCTCCTCATCTGGCCGGCTACGCCGGGTTGGGTTGGGCGGGAAGCCCCCTGGGAGTTGATGATGAAGATATCGGTGGGGACGGAGGCGATGATGAGGGCCCTGTGGTGCAGGAGGGATGTGTGTGTGTGGTGTGGGGGTGGAGGCGGGACTGGAGGAGGAGGCAGTAGCCGCCGTTGAATCACCCTTCACGGTTTTCCGACAGACTGGGCAAGTGCTGGCACTCTTCAACCATTGCTAAAACGGGAAAAAGCAGGTCAGATTCAAGGTTGCCTAACTCTGCAGATGTGCGCACCTCCAGACAATCCTTGTGCAACCAGTGCGAGCAGTCAGTCAACTTGGTGACATTGTCCGTAGGTGCATACTGAGCAAAAAGTGATTGGTTCTCAATCTCGACAGGCTAGGAAACACACGCACATCATCCAGACAGATGGGACACCGCTTGTCTCCATCAATTGTTTGCCAGTCCTTATACATCGCTGTCTTCAATCCTGAAATGACCTCAACAGGCGTAGCCTTGGGTATAGCCTCTCCGAGCATCGAGCCCAAAGTAATCAAGCTTTCGTAAGAGTCGTCAAAGTCCTCGTCGCGCTATTGAGATGTTCAGTCACGCGAGGCCGTTCACACATACACGCTCCACTCACCATAAAGTCACCGAGCCCAAATCCAAGAACCCCCAATCGCCGCCTAGCCCGGGGAAGGCCGCCCGAGCCATTGAACAGTTCGGAATTGTCGAGGTATAGAGGTCGGAACCGCTCCTGATGCCTCGTGTAACGAGCGTTGTTCCTTGTCCCAGGTAATCCGCCCGATGCTGCAGCACGCTGGGGCGACGTCCGACGCCTCGGAATGGCATATCTCGGCAACCTTCCACCGCCACCACTGTACCAATCATCGTCAGTCTCCCCCTGGGTCATCCTCGTGTGAATTGCCCTGTACCTTTCTCTCTCTCGCTCCCGCTCCCATTCCCGCTCCTCCAGCTGTCCCCACTCCTCACTGCGAGAGCTTGCAGACGTGGCACTCCGCATTTCCCTCTGCTGCTCACTGAGACGAGATATCCTATCACGCGTTATGGCACCCAAGGTTCGAGCAAACCCAGCAGCATCGTCGTCATCAATCCTAGGCACTTCGCTGCGAGTATGCCTGCTCATCAAGAGGTTATGAATGTCCGCTGAAGACTGTCGTGGCGGCGGATTGCTTTCATCAACCCCGACACGCGTAAAAGAGGATGGTCGCGGGTTCAATGAAGTCGGGTGTGTCCTAGGCTGCTGCAACACCTCCCGCCGCCTCTGCTGTCGGTCAAGCTGCAACCTTTGTTCAATGATACGCAAACGAGTCTCAACAGAGTTGCGATTACGCTCTCTAGATGTCTGCAAAGTTTATCAGGCAATATCGCTAGCATGAGAGTTCAAGAACTCACCGGTCGTTCCAGTTCTTCTGGATCTTCGAATGAAAGGGGAGGGAGTGTAGGAGGACGAGACACAGGTGCAGACGGGACTCCTGCAGCACGCCTCTGCCTCATTTCTTCTTGCCACATCATGGTATTGCGGAACGGACCAGGTGCGAAAGCTTCCGGATTAATACCAAGCATCGGTGCTGACTGTGATTGGGGGAGAGAGCCTGAGGGGCGGCTCGTTGTTGGCGAAGAGAAACCTGGACGTTCACGCGAGATAGGAATGGGGGAGGGTTGAGACGATTCCATTTGCCGTGCAGGACCATCCAGTTCATGAGGTATAAAGATGGCCCCCGGTCCAAGATCTGGGGCAGGAATAATAGGGGGCCTGCTGCTGGCAGTACCGTGGAAGGAGTTCATTCGAGGAGGTTCCGGTCGCCCATTGCGTGCTATCGTCCTCGCCATGTCCGAAATGGTGGACGATTGAGAATCATAAAAGTCAACGTTGTGCATATGGCGCTCAAAGGACGTGTTATGGGTGTGCTGAGCATGTGCCGTAGTCGACGGGGCAGCAACGGAACCATCTGAAGCGGTCTGATGGTGTCGCCTCAATGACAGTGGCCTGGTCAGCATGGAGTCGCCCCGAGCATGCGCGCCAAAGGCTAAGGAAGCGCGTCTTTGAACGGCTCTATCAAACGACTCTGGCCACGAATCTCGCTGGGAACTCCGCTCATATGCCAATTGAGGTAGCGTTGGAATGTTGTCATCGTCTTCTGAGTCGAGAGCGAGTTCATTGTCAATACGTTCGATTTCCAGTCGGTCCATCAGTTCTGCGCGACTTGATAGCCGATCAAGCTCTGCCGCATTCTCCGCCATGAGAGAATTCGAAGAGCCAAATCTTGGCCCTTGACTCCGGGTGGTGACCCGACGATAGCTGGCCACTGGAATTGGAGAGTAGGTACGCCGTTGTTGTTGTTGCTGTTGTTCTGTAGCACGTGTTAGATGATTTGTGTCTGCACGGCGAGTGGATCCCCTACGAGAACGCGCTGCTCTGGCCAGGTGGAAGGCCCAATCTGATGAATCGATGTCCAAGGACTCTGAGGAGCGTGTTCAGGGAACCAAGAACGTTGCAGAACAGATGAAACGCACCTCTGGAAGAAGCCGCCTGCGGCAAAGGAGGAAGAAACCTTTCCACTGCAGGATCGTCACGAGGGGGATACCCCGGCAGTGTATCAAACCAGCTCCGAAGGTCGTTCTGCGCAGATTGGCGGTGGGAACGCTCGAGTGAGGGCAAACGAGGTCTCAATTCATCAAAACCACGAAACAAAGGGGATGACGGCCTAAGCACATCCAGCCGAGGTGATCTGTGAGTATCTGTGTGCAGAAACATCAGTCTTCCGTTCATGTGTAGGTAATGATCGCTTACCAGATTCATTCGATTCACGGAAGAACGTTCTAAGATCGAAGGCAGATGCCGCACTCGGAGCTGGAGGCTCGGTGTTGAAGTTGGGATCGGGCGGGCCCTGGTCGAGGATGTCGGCGAGGGAGAAAGACTCGTTTGTCCCCGGGTCAGGTGCCAGATAGTCCAGATCTGAGGATGACGCTTGACTTTGCGTACTCGATCCGTGCTGAAGATGTGTGCTGGAGCCAAGAAGGTCGCGGTAATTGAAGGCTGTAGCCGGTTCCTCGATGTCGGGAACATGAATACTAGTATCTTCGGGCAGCGACAGAGGTGGAAGGACCGGAGGCGGAGTGGGGGATCTGGGCAGGGACGCCGACCTGGATCTCAAAGCGGAGATGTTGCTGTCGAACTCGCTGAAGCGTGCAAGAGTGGCATGGAAGTTGTCTTCGCCGGTCGGGCTCTGACTGGATGCACTGGAAGGCTCGTCTTGGTAATCCGGCATGTCAATGTCCTGGATTACTGGTGTGGGAATGCGAGGAGGGACAAGGAATGTACGATGGAGGGTGGACGTCGATGCGACGGGAAAGTTGTCGGCCTCGGTGCTACTGGATGCGCTGGTTTCGCCGGAAGCTGCAGAGAGGCTGCTCCGAGAGCTGGTGTCGTCAGAGAGGCTGTTGGCGCTCCTGGCCCGCTTGCTGCGATCCCGCCGGTCGGTAGACGTCGTCGAGCGACCGGCGCTTGGGCCTGGCTCGCCGCCACTGGTGGGACTGTCGAGATCGAAGCCGAACTGCTCGAAGGAGCGCTTGAAGGAGGTCGTGTTGGGCTGGATGGACAAATGGAGCTGTGGCGGGCAAGCCGAGGTTGGCGACGACATGGTGGTCCAACAACAAAGGGCGGAATGGGCGATGGCCAGCCAGGTTTACAGACTATACCTGACACTGTGTAGTTGCCTTTTCGGGATTGACATGCCGGCCTGCCGAGTGTCGACCGGGTCCTCCCCCGGTCATCCCAGCAGCTCCTCGCTGACAGCTACGCTGTTGCCAAGGGTTCAATCAGTACAATCCACCGTGCGCAGTCCCAAAGTTGAGACGCCCTGGGCTGCCCTGGGTAGCTTCCAGCGAGTTGCTCTGCACGGCGCGCGCCACAGTCGCGCGCGTCGCGATCATCACAAGGCCTAGACTTTTGACAGTTTTACCCACACTTTTGTGGTCACTTGGCCCCAACTCCGTCAGGACAGTCGTTTTGCGAGACTTGAAGTGGGATATCGAACGCCAATTCCGCGACTGTGTCCTTGGTGTCCTTCGCCGTCCTCTTATCTTGGATTCACGGACCGCACACACTGAACAGCTGACTGTCAGAGTTGACCTTGGACTTCACTAGCCTCACTGCTAACCGTATCAAGTCTTATTCTGCTCCCTTCCGTCACTGCCCTCTCGTTATCTCCGCACCCGACGAGTGTCCAGCGCACATGAAAATCCTATCTGAGTTTCAATCTTGAATGATCGATGGATAAAAGCACCTGGCAAAATTTCATTTCCGCAAGTACTGCTCCGTGCTCCGTTATCCACACCCAACTTCGCTCTCTTTGTGGGACTGTGGCTTGTGTAAAGAGAGCATCTCATGGCTACCATCGACACGGATAAAAAAGGATCTCTGGATTCGACGCGCCCAGAAACAGACACGGCGGTCGTGCCAGAACTGCCTGCTCAACCGAGGCTGCCTCCTCCCATCAAGTACTCGTCGCCCTCGGCCTTTGCGCATTCATTTGTGCAGCGGACCAAGTTCGTATGGACGAAACGCTTCATTCTCTCTCTCCTCGCCGGCCAAATCATCTCCCTCTGCATTACATGCACGAATGTCACAACCACCGAGCTGCAGAACAACCGCGACTGGGCCCTTCCCACCACCCAGAACGTCTTCCTCTACTTCTCCCTGTTCATGGTCTACACCCCATACACCATATACAAATGTACGTCTAAATGCTCATATCACCATACCTGTGCTAATTCAATACATCCAATAGA
Source organism: Strobilurus orientalis (assembly GCA_019915145.1). Classification (NCBI taxonomy): domain Eukaryota; kingdom Fungi; phylum Basidiomycota; class Agaricomycetes; order Agaricales; family Physalacriaceae; genus Strobilurus; species Strobilurus orientalis. The sequence goes on along the minus strand of JAHLML010000005.1, from coordinate 2,424,106 downwards.
CGGATTCAAGGGTTGGGGCATGATGGTTCTCCGAGACGGCTGGAAATACATCGTCCTCGCAGCATGTGACGTCGAGGGCAACTTCATGGTCGTCAAAGCGTATCAATACACCGACCTCCTCTCGTGCATGCTCCTCGACGCCTGGGCCATCCCCGTCTGCCTTATCTTTTCCTGGATCTACTTCCGCAGAAAGTATCACTGGTCCCAGATTCTTGGTGTCCTTATCTGTATTGGCGGACTAGGAATGCTTGTGGCGTCGGACCGTCTCACGCACAAGGACTGGGAACCCGCAGCTCGGGGTAAGGGTGATGCATTCATGATTGCAGGAGCAACATTGTACGGCTTCACGAACGCCACGGAGGAGTTCTTCGTCCGGAAGCGTCCGCTTTACGAAGTCGTCGGCCAGATGGGCATGTGGGGATTCATCATTTGCTCAATCCAAGCAGCTGGCTTGGAACACGCCGATATGCACACCGCGTCCTGGAATGGCGGCGTCGCTGGCCTGATCATTGCCTACACGGCGGCGATGTTCATCCTCTACTCGCTTGCGCCGGTCCTCTATCGCTTGGCCAGCTCGGCGTACTACAACCTGAGCTTATTGACCAGTGACTTCTGGGGATTGCTTTTCGGGCTTTTCCTGTACCATTACAGGTCAGTTCCATTTATATTGCTTCAGCGGAAGACGGTCTCAACTTGGTCTTAAGACCGTATTGGCTGTACTTCATCGCGTTTGCGGTCGTGATTCTGGGTTTGATCACATACTTTTGGCACGATACACGTTGGTCATTTCCTCGCTCGTATGATTCTGAGGCTAATCAGGTTGTGACAGCGGAAGAACAGGGTGAACTCTCTATCGAGCCTCCTGCCTACGTGCAAAAGAACCGCGGGCCTGAGGGGAGTCAAGTTTGAAGGCGACTTATCTTTTAGGGTTTATTGTCAGTGATGTTCCATGAATGAAACTATCTCGTTGTGAGATGATAATGCTATGTGGGTGTACGTGAGCTTGGGAACAAACAGAGCTATTGTGAGTCAAGGAAAATAAGTCAATTCTCGCCTATAGATCTTACAGCGGGTAAGGGAAAGGACCGATTCGTCGGTCGGGAGTCGGGAGTCGGGACTGCCTCTTTGGACTAAAGTAGATCGAGTGTAACGATGAAACGTGAACTCTCTTCCGCACATCCATCGTAGCAAACAAAATGAACCAGCTATCGTTCGCCGGCCCTCTCTCTGGCCCTCGACACCCCTGGACCGTTCGAGTATGTATCCACGACGATTGGTAGCTTTTGGCTCACTGGAAGTGTACAATCGCACCATGCATTTGCCTAGTCTGCGCTCGCGAGTCTCGAAGACTGAAATGAGCGGCCTTCATGTACTCTCTAAGTCTCTTCAGTCTATGTAGAGAGATCCACGCACGCCATCCGGCAGAATGCCTTGTCATTGTCAATTACGAGGGATGAGAGTAATATTTGCTCAAGTGATGCGAGTTAATTAACGTGAATGTTGTACAACAGTGAACGGCAAGGAATGTGAGGAGTCCGGGGACGTTGCGATAATAAGAAATAATGGTTATGAGGGTTTGTCGGATCTGGCACGATCCTCTGATAGTCGTTGCAGTTCAAGTTCGCGGTCGCGTTGCTCTCGGTGAAGAACAAGTTTCTGATAGATGAAATGGTCAGTATGTGATGTAGCTTCTCAGCAGGAAACTGACCTTCTTGAGTGCAGCACAGGTAGTAAGCAATGAGTCGAGGGTAGCTTCTGATATGTCGGTCACCTGAAAAGTGTGTTAGCTCGGACAAGATAGTAGACTGTTAACATACTGCGTCCGAAGCATGTCTCGTAATGGTCGCCATCTTCTCCCTCTCTGCTTCCCACTCTTCAGCAGCTTCCTTGCTTTCGCACTGTGTCCTCCATTGCGCGAGCTTCGACTCGGTCACATTCTCGCGCACTGGTGGGCGCTGACAATAGTTCCAGTAGGATTTTCCCTTTGTGCCCTCCGCCTGCTTGTGCTTTATCCATAAGGTTGCTGCACCCGCGCCGATGATGAACCATAGAAGGCGCGATGGGCGGCGGCGGGAGTGCCAGTGGTGGTGGCCGAAGTGGTGGGGATGGTGGTAGGGATACATGTTGTTAGGCGGCGATGCTCTCGAACATGATAGCGTATATAAGGGCTTGACAAGCACTGATGCGTATGGTTTCGGCACAACTACATCTTTAAGCATAGCTCGGCTGAGGTCATCTTGATGACAATCAGGCCTCTGCGGCCCCGGCTTCCGTCACGACTCCGAAGTCGGCACTGCCGGCCATGTGAAAGTTCTCGTCATACGTTTGGCAAAGCTGCGAAGGACGGCTCGGGCTATCTGTCGTGGAAAGATATAGTGCTGGGATCTGAGTCTCATGATTAAGTAAGTTCCAAAGTTTGAACGTCCAAGACGATCAACTTACTGACTATTGATCCATGCGTCATCTCAGGTTACAGCCTGAGGCCTGAGGCCTGAGGAGCGGGCCGACGACGCGTCTTGACTCTTCCGTGTCGACCTGTCATGTCCCTCTAGCTGCTACCCTTGCGCCGTGTTGTGTTCAGTATTGACTTCACAGTATAGCTTTTGATTCATTCTGCACCGCTCAAAGTGAGCGTAGGTGATGGCGAGTAACAAGACTGCAGAAGAGCGAACGTTAACGAGGGATATCCGGTGTCGAACCTGAAGGAACTCCGGAACTGCTCAGTTGCTACGAGATTGTGCTTAGATTTTGCTCTGAGTGTTGGAGTGACAGCAAATAGAAACATATTCAGATTCAATACAGACTTTAACGAACGTTAATCAGTTAGAGAGGTACAATGCAGCTGCTCGTAAGAGATAAATATGGTATCCTATGTACGTACTCAAGTCCATCATCGACTTGAAAGACCATCAACGCCAGGTCACAGATATGGTTTTCGCCGAGGTGCCGATAGTTGTCGAGTGGTTTGGATCAGATTCATATTGAACCTTGAAAAGATTGTCAGTGTGCGATGTTAGTATGTCTTCAGTTTTGGTACTTACAGATCCATCCGTTTCCTTCCTGATGAACTTGTACTCGAAGCTCGTGTTGATGGGGACTCCTACGGTGACCGTCCAGACCGGATAGCTAGCGGATGAGAGGGCTATCTGTTTGGGTAGAGAACATGTGTGAGATCCAGGTTATCAGTATAGTGAGTGAACCAATGACTCACGGCGGAGCTAGCAGACCATTGCCCGAGTTGCGAAATGCTACCAGTGAGATAGATATCCTACGAGTGGTGTTAATTAGGTTGGCTAGATCAGAGCTGACTTCTCACCTCTCCATACGTTGTAGTTGCAGTCTCCTTGAAGGTTACAGAGACGTAACCTGCTCCCATAGCGCCCGTATGAAGAGCCAGGGCACTCCGAGCAGGGATAGTCCCTGTGAATTTCCCTCCCGAAACGGTGTATCTTGAGAGAATCAGTCAATGGTCCGGAAAGCGTCCGCAGAGAGTAACTCACGAATTGCCAGTACACGACCCAGAGACACTTCCACCGCTGATGACATCGCAGTACTGACCATCTCCCAGGGATGTGGTGAAAGTGGTAGTCCAAGTCGAGTCAGCGTTGTTAATCGCTACGAAGCCAAGGGAACCTTTCTTGAACGTCAATTTGAGCACTATTACGAACATGTCAAGACACGAACCCCGTCCGAAAGCGATCCGCGACGATTGAGGGGACACCCAGTTGGTCATCGGAGCAGTACCAACATTGTTCCTGAAGGCAACCATCTGAGAGAACGCGACCCAACGGTGTTGACAGAGCCATCCATTTGATCCGCCTGTCCCAGAGCATGTCCCGGCGCCTAGGAAGTCATTTTAGCCGTGAGAGTGATTATTACAAGATGAACCTACCACTATTGGGAGCACCAGAATCTTTGTTGGTGAACGAATACCCGGACAGAATGGTGGGTGTTCCGTATGGATGGGCCAAGGAGAATACGGTGGCAGTAACGTAGGTGTTGCTAGCTGAGTTGTAGTTCAACGAGTCTCCGTTCTAAGGAGCGCATGAGATGGGGTAAATCTGGAAGATTGACCGGCAATCACCCTTTCGGTGTCGTGGTTTGCCACAAAGACATTAGCATTCGATCCAGCAATCCAACCTTGGAATTTGATGAGAACAGGATGCATTTCATCTTTCGGGACAATTACCTTTACTCTCAAGATCTTTCAGGCCAGATATCGCGCCATTGGTGAATGCGCTCTGGACCGCTGAAGTGTACCGGAATCTGGGGTGGCGTGTTAGCATTGTCACTGACGGCCAACCGCGGAGCTGGTCGCCCGACTCACTCTTGGACGTCTCCAATTCCGGTGTATTCCGAAGGGCTGACAGCCCCGCCAGCTATGACCTCCTGCGTGATGTAAAGCGTAGAGGACGTCAGGCGGGAGACGATATCGGCAATATCAGCAGCAGCAATGTCTGGGAAGTGCCATCAGATTTGGAAGATATGACTTTCTGTGACGGAGGACGTACGTTTCGCAGCATCAAGACGGAGACCGTCAACGCCCTCAGATATCAGGTCGTTCACGTATTTAGCCAGACGGCCGCGAACATATTCCGTATCGGTGGCCAGGCTGAGACGGGCAAGGAGCGGTCAGTCAACGAAAACAATTGAGATAGCAGAACAAACACTTACTCCGCGAGGTTGACAAGCTCGCACGTCTGCACTTGTTTGCGACTCGAGTAGTCCACGATTTCGTCACCATCCGTCAGACCGCAGTGGTGGAAGTCCTGTGCAATCGTTAGAACAAGGGTATAAAGAGGCAAACAGAGAACCGACCTGGTTCTGATAGATGGTGGGATAGACGTAATGCGTGAATTCTGAGCCTGCAACACCCGACCCAGATGATGAACCCGCCATATGGTTCATGATGGTATCTACATAGGAGGAAGCACCGTTCAGTATCACGTTCTTGAGTGACTGTCTACATTTCACTGACCGGCAATGACGCGAACGCCCGCATCGTGACAGGTTGAGACCATGCTAGTGCAGATATTCGTCAGTGGCAAGACAGAGGAGACTGAAGCAATCGTACTTGCGAAATTGAGCGCGGTTTCCGCGCTTAGATGTCAGTTTGTATGAAACGGGCTGGTAATCGGTCCACCAAGCATCACCGGTGACATGCTCGGACGGGGGACTGACTGTGTAAAAGCAAGAGTCGTGATCAGTACTGTTCCGATTCAGTGACTGAGAGGAATGCCATACCTTGAACGAAACCATAGCCCGCTGGGCCAATGAAGGACGTGCATTCCGCCGCGATGCTATCCCAGTCCCATTCAAACAATTGGATAATGACCGTCTTGGATACACCAGGAGCTCTTGGGACGAGACTTTTTGGGACGAGACTGGGTGCCGCCAATACGTAGGGGAGAAGAAGAAGGAGAAAAGCCATGAATCCCATGGCTGGAACGAGTGGATGGGGAATATGAGCAATGAAAATGAGATGCAAAAACGAAGCACTAAGTACCTGTTTATATAGACGCGTCGAAGCACCTTGAAACACATCCGGTTGCTCAAGCAGAAGTATGTTCATGTGCATATCATGTGGGTAACCATCGTGATTCGTGAATGATCGCCAGGTCGAGGTCGGAAATTCAGGTGATGCTATCGCGTGACATCTCTGTGGTACGAAGAGAAGGGAGGGCCTAGTTAGACGTCTTTGGAGACTTTTCTTCGACGTCTCTTTTTCGACGTGATGCTCGCCAATCCGAGGTGCTTTCCAGGTGATACGCCACAACCACGAACGTTCCAGACCAGACATTCCATCGTCCAAACAGCCCAGAGGTGGTATAAATTTTGCAATTCACAATATCTCGTGTCAGGATGGGAAAACGGCTATTTTGATCACTGCACCCTACCGATAGTGTACCGGCCGAACAAGATGCGAATGACGCCAAGAGGAGAGGACAGGAGGAGGCCCACAGAGGTTTTCAGATGGTGAATGTGCTAGAATCAGCATGCCAATGGCCAAAGTGGTGGACCGGAACCAAGTTGTAGTGGACCGGAATTGATCAAGTTGTAAATTGTACTCAGTCGCGATCTGTCGCCAAAACAAGGCACGCGCACCCTCGGTCTTTCTTTGTCAACTGCAACACAGGCCTAGCAGCAATCGCAGCGCTAGTTCTGCAGACCAACATCACATATAGCTGCCAGTTCAGGCAATGTTCATGGCTGACCTCGACTGACCTTCCGGGCCGATATGCCGCCTGCTAATGCGAATTGACGGACAGCGGACGCGTTATAACATATCAGGACCATCTTTCTCGTGGACTCGCTACCTCTAGTACAGCATGCGCGCACTCAGAAGATGCTCATGAAACCCCTCTTGAGAAAGAGCTTATCTTTCATTGTCAGGGGCGAAGCTCAGTCAGCGCACCCCACCCGACAATGTAATCTTTGCGACTGTGTCGTTGGAAGTCAATCCTTAATCGCGATGCACAGATGGAAATCCGCTACGGCCCTCTCCTCGAGCTCCTGTCAACAAGGAAGAATATTAGAATCTCCTTCCAAGGTACCGGTAAAGAAGGTCAAGTAAACGGTTTGTTCGACTGGTTGTCATCGAGGTTGTCACGCGCTCTCAATTTTGACTTGGCACAGTGACACAGCGCTCAACAGCTAAGTACCGTGGCAGTGCTCTCTTTCGACACTATTTTGACGGTGACGCGAAAATGTATGGGAACAATCGCAACGTGACTGTATCATCCCAAGCTGATCATTGCGAAAAGCCAGTAGTGCGCGTGCCTCGGGAGGACCATTTGATCCCGGACTCGCGAGTCGTACACTGACAAGAGGAGAATCCTGGAGAATCGTCCTCTTGGCCCTTTCGCGTCGGCTTAGAATGAGGAACAAGCCGATGCGGTTCTATGGATGTGGGTGCAGCTATCAGCCGCGCGAACGTTGACGCTATCTTGCAAGCGAGGTTTGTAACATTGATTACATCTGTTCTCTCAAACGTTGCTCAAACGTGTTATCTAGTATGTATGTACCTCGCGGAAGAAGCGAGGTCCGAACCCGAATTGAGACGAGATACTGCACACACACACACTGGAGGCGCTCGAGAACAACCAGTACATACCAGGTACATACTTGGAGATGAAACAAGACTTTGATGTTCAAAACTGGGAGACTAGCGAGCAACCAGTGAGACTCCAGTGAGACTTTGCAATTTCTCTCCCCCGGCCGGTCATATTACTGATTCAGGTCTCGGTGATTCCTACACTCACTCTTTGCGCCAACGCCAGCTTCATATACGAGATACGCGTCATCAGATTGCTAGCCCACATCCCAATGCCGCTTCTCTCTATCGCGTTGTAGAAGACGTCGAACATCGGCACAAGTAAATCATCATTGAATACGCCTACGACCATGATCTCTTCACGCAATTCCTGCACAGTTGTCGATACCTTGACCAGGACCATCTCATCAGACACGTCTTCCTCCAGCTCCTTGACGCTGTTGAGTGTTACCACGCTCTGGGCATCTACCACCGTGACCTGAAGCTTGAAAACGTTCTCTGTTTTGACCAAGGTTTTGACGACGGCGATTGGAACTTGTTGATCATGATGTCGAATTCTGATAGAGAATCCCGACGAATACTTAGGCTTCAGTCATCAGGAAAACCCTACTCTGGTAAATTAGCGGTTAGGTAGCAAAACTTAGCGCACAAAGTGCTTTCTTAGCGTACTTATGCCTATCTAACTACTTTCTGCTATTTTAGGCAGGTTAGACAAGTCCCCTGCACATGTGCGCTATTTTAGCATAAGTTATCAATCTTACAGCGTATTTTATCGTTCAGAATTGCCCAGTTCTCTTTGTATAAACATCAGGTTCAGACTGGTAGGAGGTCGGAGGAATCAATATGCTATTGAGGTAGCAAAATACACGTTTACTCGTAAATCTAAATACGGTAGTCTAGGAGAAGGTCGTCCAGGCAACGTCGCCGCAACGATACACAACCACCGCTATAGCGAACCCAAAGGTCGCGAGTGGAGCCACACTTGCGTGCTCTCCTGCTTCGGCTGAGAGCTGTAGTTGGGTTGTCAGTGACAGGATTCGAGGATACAATGAGACAAACAGACCATGGTTGGCCTGGTATGGAAGGGTCGCCTGAGTAGTGTGTCGACCCGCTGGTCCGTTGATGGCGGAGAAGAAAGCAGGAAACGAGCGAAACGGAGTCAGGGCACAGAACTTGAAGACAGGCGAAGGTGGGGTCAAGAAGGCAGACTCCAGAGGAAGAATTAATGTCCAACTCGGCGCGCAGGAGTCCAATGCGAGGCCGAACTTGAAGGCGGAAAGAAAAGATTATGTCGGTAGCCTCTCGTGAAATCGTTATCATTGACATATAAGATAACTTGCCGAAGCGAAAACGGAGGCTGATGGACTCTGATTCTGACACTGCGGTAGAGTCAGAGTCGAAAGACAAACAGTTGTCTGACAATGACGAGGCATACATTATGTTGAGCGCGCCTCGAAGGCGAAAACGATCCCTAGAAGTTCAGAATCATATGCATTTTAATCTTTGAAAGGGCAGCAGTTAGCAAAAGTAACCATACCAATGACTGCTCCCAGGTTTTGTATTTGCTTGTTGGCGGAATCCTCCTGCAACATGAAGAAGAGCAGGTGCAGTTGCTACGACCTATTTGACATACATACTCGAAGACAGACACTTATCTTTCAGATTTCTTCACCCCGGGTACTCTTTACAATAATTACTCCAATGAACCTGGCAATTCCCTACTTGCATTCGATGGGCAGAACGACTTGAATACACTGGCGCTGTCAAGCACACTTCTGCCGACGGTGAACGACGCGTCGACGTTCGGGGTATACTGTAGGTGTCCCTGAATGCGTTCCGTGCAGAAGCCGACGTGATGTATGCGTCATCGCAATTTACTTGTTTCTTCTCGACTTCCATTAGGGTTGTCCGTCAATTGTCCGTTTCCTTGCAGACATCTCCGCTGCCATCGTCGGCGACATCGGTGCCATCACGCAGCTACCGCCATCGTGACCGGGATTCTCACTCATTCTACCAAGTCAGGCGACCCCAACAACGGCAGCGACACGCTTACGGGACGGTCTCGGTTGATTCTGTGTTGGAGGCGCTCTACCAGCGTCGGGTGACTTGATAGCCGTCTTAGCGTTTTTGTTTCGCGAGCACCAAGCTCAGCCAGTGTGCTATCATGCCAGAGGCCGCCAGGAACGCCCGATCGTCATCGAAAACATCTGGCGATAACCAGAAATCGTCCTCGCCGGTACCATCTCCTGGCTCCTGGAACGTCGACCGAGGCCGCTCGCGAGTCCGACGACCGTCAAACCCATTCTCAGAGGACAGTCTGCGCCGGCGGTGTGTTCCCTATACAGATTGCTTCCGCCTCCAGGGCTGACGGGCAGGTGCTGTAGAGGATATCACTCCCTAGGTTCCTCCTTTGGCAAAACATTTCACGTCGAGAAACGATGGAAGATCGTCCGAGAGATGGGCTCCGGTGCCTACGGTGTTGTCGTGTGTGTCCAGCATTTCCTTCGCATTTACCACAGGCTCAACGCGCCTCAGCTCCGCAGCCGACGAAATTTCTGGCGAGACCGTAGCCATCAAACTTGTCACACGAGTCTTCGAGAAGACGCAGCTTGCTAAGCGCGCCCTTCGCGAAATCACTCTCCTGAGGCACTTTTCTGGACACGAGAACATCACCGGGCTCATCGATGTTGACGCCATATCCCCCAACTTCAACGAAATGTAACGCCTGCCTACTCTATTACGATATCCTGTCTAACTTTGAGTTCCAAGATACATCTTCATGGAGGTGAATTGATCTCTTCCGCCTGCCCTCCTCGCTCATATCTCGTCTTCCATTCCGCAGCCGATGGAAGGTGTGTTGTAGCCCTCCTTGCCAGCGTGTACTCATCATAATGTAGCGGATCTGCATCAGATCATCAAGTCTGGGCAAGCCTTGACGAATGAGCACGTCCAATATTTCCTCTATCAGATCTTACGCGGGATGAAGTTCATACATTCAGCGTCAGTGATACACCGCGATCTCAAACCTGGAAACTTGCTTGTCAATGCCGACTGTGAGCTCAAAATATGCGATTTCGGTCTGTCGCGGGGATTCGAGTCACGGCCGGACGAAAACCAAAGTCATCTGACTGAATATGTGGCGACTCGGTGGTACAGGGCTCCAGAGATCATGCTAGCTTTCAAGTGCGTCTTTGAGTTGTTTCTTAGTGTCTCCACTAATGTTGATTCTTTCAGACGCTACAATACCGCTAGTGAGTAATTGACGCTTGACATCACCGACAGATACTGAATAACAACCAAATCACAGTCGATGTCTGGTCTATAGGTTGTATATTAGCGGAGCTGCTTATGGGAAAACCCTTGTTCAAGGGAAAGGAGTGAGCACGACTGCTATGTCTAACATCCGGCCTGACCTCTTGTGGCATCTAGTTATGGTCAGCATGGTTATGCACGTCGCACATATGATCCTTACTCCGTACTCAGTTGACCAGCTGAACAAGATACTCGATGTGTTAGGTGCGTATATTGCGTTGACTTTGTGTTTGTTCTGACTCGATAGCAGGCACACCAAGCGAGACTGTCGTAAAAAAGATATCAAGCGACAAGGTTGGCGAGGAGTTTTGTCTAGTTTGTTCCCCACTCATACGACGATGAAGGCACAGGCATATGTACGATCGCTCCCCATAAAAAAGACGGTGCCGTTCAAGAGACTACTGCCCCACGCCGACGCACAAGGTTTGTGCATTTGTTCTCTAGCTGTCTTCGTAATTCAATTATACATTGCAGCTCTGGACCTGCTTGCCAAGATGCTCTCATTTGATCCTACTGAGAGAATCACAGTGGTTCAAGCGCTCGAACACCCATGGTTGGCTTCGTACCACGACGTCGCGGATGAACCCGAGTGTACACGCATTTTCGAGAAGTGGCGCCAGATAGAAGAGCTGCAGAGCATAGAGGAGTATCGGGAGGCAATCTGGAACGAAATAGAGGAGTATCGCAGGGAAGTGCGGGGGGTCAGCCATCTACCTGGCATTCCGATTAGAAGGGTTGGTGGTGAATCTGGGTCAAGACCGAAGTGGTCGACAACGACAGAGGTCGAGCAAGACGCCATTGCTGAATCTCCAGAGGAGGTTCTTTTGAAATCAGTGTTGACAGAGGACGCTCTGCCAGCGGAAGGGACATTGAAGAGGGAGCCGTCGCTCGTTGCGCCGAGCATCACACGCCGCCCTACTACACCTACGGATCCGCTTGTCTCTTACGCTGGTGCTCGTCGGTCGAGCATTCTACAACAGCACTCAAGACAAGGGTCCGTATTCGGTGGCTCACCAGTCCCCCCATCACAGGCCCTCTCGGGATCCTTCACCGAAGGGTCTGTAATCGCTACCGAACCCGGTAGCCTACCCCAAGGCGGGATTGCCTTCCCCACACAGGGTTTCGTCGTACCCGCGCGATCGCGTACTGGCTCGATGGCCGGTCACGGCGGAGAGGCCTCTCGAAGACTCTTGCGCACGCTGTCTACGGTCTCCATACATGAGAGCCTCGGGGACGTCGGGGAGGGCAATGGGCTGCCGATAGGCAAATATATCGTGGAGAAGCAGACCACGGATGCGCCGCCTTCGGAAATACCTAAGGAGTTTGGGATCGTCGATGAAGAGGAAGAGGGGAGCAGCAATCCTGAGGTCAAGGAGAGGCGGAGGGATAGTAAGTTTACATTAGAGTAATTCGTTTTGGATATCGAATGGATGGTTTGGGATTACTCGGGTGTTCCTAACTCAAGACGCGGTCCACATTCATAGCCCTGCTAGTGGCCAGTGGCCACGAATCCAATCGTAACACTGGCATCCAGGACCCGGAAAGTCTCACACATGCTTTGGTATCTGTCATCTCCTTCCATCCTCTATGTCACACGCATTGAAGCAAATCCCTTGATTCCCCTTCGTCGCGGTGATGCTGGCTGAGACGACGACTCCTGCACAAAACATTCAAGCACGTTTAGGGATACTTTCGCGACTAGGAGCTGAAGCAGTTCGGTGTCAATCATTTGAAAAGTTCAATGAGAGGGTATCTATCCTTCACTGGTCTACTTATAGCGCAACAGAGAGTCTGAGGACGTGGTAATACATACGGAGGGCTAAGCATACGAAGGGTCTGGGAACGCACAGTGGTAGTTGTGTCAAAGCGTATCACTTGTGAGGGTTCCACATTCTCCCAGTAAAAGCATATTGTAACGTGTCTTGGCTGATTTCTTTCAATGCACGAACTTCACGAAGAGCCTCAGCGGCGGAAGGCACTGGCTCGTCAAGTTTGCCCATCATTCGATCGAGAAGTCGAATGCCCTGAGGGAATACGTCCGTAGGCACCATCTTCCAGGCCAGTTCATGAGTGCCAGTGAGATGGAAACATAGCAACGCAACATACCCGGATGAGGCCCTGCATGGTGGCGCCAAGCCGCATAACATCTGCTGTGAACGGGTTGTACCCCCCGTCGTGACAGTGGTCCAATCCGTATCGATGGAACGGTATGTCGTAGCGCAGTGGCGCGTCTAGTGTGGCTGTATCGTAGGGGAAAACAGAAGCAAACCCAAAGTCAATGTAAGCAAAGAGACAGTCGGCACCGAGCGCATCGTCCTGTAGTTCCATCTCGTCGGCTATCAGGATGTTGGTGACGATGTTCTCCTCGTGGATATCACAGTGGGCTATGCGGAGTTCGTGGCAAAACTCCAGGCCCTGAAGAAAGGACATAGGGATGGGTGGACTTGTACCACTGCCCCGGTGCAAAATCTCACCTCTAGAAGGCACTCCCACACGAACACCGCCTCCTCTAATTTGCGGAAACGATGAGCAAAAGCATAGCTCCATCTTCAATGGAACAGTGAACCAATGATTATAAAGAGATACCGCCTTTAGACCACAGCGAAAACTCACCTTGGCATCACGACAAAGATTAGACTATCCCATATTAGAAAGCTTAGTATGGGGATGGTGTGATTTCTGGGATTGGAACGTGCTCCTGCGCTGTTTAGGCGCTGCAATGCCAGCAATTCAGTCGTTGGAAGAGAGAAAGTTGAGATCAGTCTAGATGAACAATGTCATCAATTAAATTCACAAGAACAGTCAGCTCGACTCACTTGATGATGACCTCCCGCCCAGCGCTATCTCTCGCAGCCCACATGGAGGGTTGCTACATAACAAGTGTAGCTTGCGCCACCCTCAAATAATTCAAAACCCACCCTATATTCGTGTTCCAGCACGTCCCGAATCCGTGCAAATGGGTACTCTTGCGAGAAAGAAGCGAGAGGCTTCGTCGGAGCATCAGTAAATCACCGAAAGTCTGGGGAGCATGTGTCAGACTCCCCATACCCATATACCCGAGTATGGGCACATACATGGATCTCATATTTTTACACCCGTCGGTATAGCCACATACCCAGTCCCATACCTGCCACATACCCCACCCATACCTGCCACATACCCCACCCATACCTGCCACATACCCCACCCATACCTGCCACATACCGAGCTCATAGCCCATCGACACCTCCCGTTCTTGTCCAGACTCTGTATATACATGGGGCACACTCGAAACGGAGGGAGCAACAATATGAATAGATTCTGGTCAAGATACACAATGATACTAGAATGACTACTAATAAACAGCCACACAAAACAAGAACCGATGACAAACAGCGAGATTATTGACGACGAGAGCAATCTGGGGGATATATTCATATTCATCAGTAAGACAACTGGGCGCAGCAACAATACACACCCTTGTTCATATGCAAATCTTGGGGCAGCGAACGCGTTGTGCGCATGGTAACACCCCCGCCCATCCGAGGCATCCCCAGTGCTCATCGTGCGTGCTCTCGTAGTTCGCTGCAAGTCGATAATCGGTGTAGTCGTCGTGGTCTCGTGGTCGGCGGATGTTCGGTGTCGTCGTTTCCATGTACTCGTGGTCGTCGTTGTCATCGTGTGCTCGTCGTCGTCGTCGTGCGCTCGTTGCTGTCGCTGGTCTCGCTGTCCTCGTGATAGTCGTATGCTCGGCGTCGTCGTTTTAAGATGCTCGTCCTCGTTGTCGTTGCCGCCTCGTGACTGTTGCTGTAGCGCTGATGTAGTCGTTGCTGTTATTGTTCTCGTGGTCGCAGTGCTCGTGGTCGTCTTGTCACCATCGGGGGCTCATGGCCGCAGTCCTCGCATGCTCGTCCTAGAGGTCGTGGGATGCTCGAGTTGCCAGTCGTCAGTCAAGGTGCGCTCAGAGTCATGCTTGAATCGATTCGAGTCCGAGTCGTGGTGGTGGAAAAGGGTAGGGGCATGGGGGATCGGCTGGCGTGAAAATTTCGGCTCGCACGTGCAATCACGCCATCGCGCACAGACCCGGTCAAATTCGGACTTCGTCGAATTTTTTCTTTCACTGTCAGTCTAGGCTGTTGGTAGCTGTCTAGCAACTATGCCACTGGCATCCTTGTCAGCGGATGTCTCGGTACAGCAAGAACATGAGAATTCCAGACCATGCCCATTTGTTGTGTTTCATAGAATCTCACATACTACGATTACCGGTACCAGAAGTATGACAGAGTATGACAAACTTTGAAGAGTATGGAGAAATTTGAGAGTATGGATGAGTGTGTGAAATTTCCCCATACGGGCCATACTTTTCCAGACTCGCCATACCCTCCCAGACTTTGGGTGATTTACTGATGAGCATCCAGAGTGGCGGCAACGTTTCTGACATATAGAAAGTATCCGCGTGATTCGAAGAACGGCCCCAGAAACTTCCAAGCGTTCATTGCACGTATCAGGCGTCGGTGATTCTCCGGCTCGTCGTCGTCCTCAACGAACATCCAATCGCTGAGCACGTTTGACACAGGATGTATGCACCACCATGAGCGAATGGTCCACTGAATGGTTTCCCAGCTGTTATTCATGTGAATTATCCGAAGGTAACGATAGCTGTAGATTGCTAGAGAGGAAATCAATGTGGCCAGTGATAACCATTGTGGTGATAACCATTTGTGGTGGTCGTGGTCGGTGAGAAGGAACCAGTGACGCGCGGCACACGGTCTTAAGGTGGCAACCGACAGCCAAGCTTTCAGCTACTCGCATGCATTCACCTTTGGGAAGGTCCGGACCACTTCTTGGGCTTCACAGTTATGCTGAGAATCCCACCACAGAATTTCCCCATGGCGGTTTGACGGAAGTTCGGCGTCTCGGACCGAGACTCTTCACCTTGCCTCCAGCCATCATGTTCGACGCGTTCATGGACGATTATCGTCTCCCAGTGCCTACAGTCAGTACCGAATTACCACAAAAGGAAACATAGTCCACTTTCAAGCTTGTGTGGGGACACTTACCCACAATCCTTGCACGGCAAACTGGTCACGATTATAGTTTCGTGGCTCTAACAGCCGCGTTGGTTCGATTGCTTGTCTTCCGCACCATGATTGACATTGACCCAGACTTCTATAGCAAGTACTCTGGTGCTACGAGCTTAAATGATGCAGCAGCAGCTCTGTCGGCTCTGCGTGCAACAACCAATGAGTCTGACGCTGAATGGGAAGTTGCCACTTGCCGGCAATATCTTCACAATCATCCACTCATGCATTGGATATTACGGGCGTCTTTGAACGAAAGGAGGCTGCATGATTTGGAAGGCACCTGTGAGCTTTCCCCTTCTCAGTCCAATAAACTTTTGGTTGAATAAATACCTTCAACCTCACAGCTTTTCTATCGGCAACTCCGAACAGAAAACGATGGGGAAACGGAATATATCCCACGGAGGTTATGGAACTTCTCGAGATCACGAGAGCGCGCTTCAGTGATTCCTTAGCATCGCATATATTTCCGGCCCACGGTATCTGGGCTCCTGCAACACCATCCAATGACGCATCTATCAGAGCTCATATTCAAGCGGCGGCTATACCGCATGTACCAAATACAACTATTGATCGGCCCATAATGAACCTGTATAAACTGGGTGGATTCAAGCGAGACGAAGCCCTCGTTGCGCGGCTGCGCTCTATTTTCCGGCCTTCCGGTCATACGTTTGTCTTCTACTACGTTCTCGCCACCCCTTGCCTGACAATTCTGCCAGCTTTCTTGTCAGCGCGTCTGCCTCTGGAAAAACGAAGCTCATGTACGAAGGCCTTTGCCAATACTGGGGCTTGTTCTTTACCTTCGCCGTCGACGAAGGTGGCCTGGGCAGTTCCGAATTCCCAACCGAAAGCATCTTTGAAACCTGGATCGAACCCATTGAGTTCGTAGATTCCAGGCCGTCAGATATCCAGAGACAATACGCGGACGCTTTCATTCATCGCCGCTACAGTGGGATCCTACTTGGTCGGCTCCTCCTCATGAAGGCTTTTCTAGACACGACCTTGAAACTACCGCAGGAAGACCGACACAAACAGCTTTGGCTATGCTACCAGCTGCGAGAGACCCTCCTTCATCCTGATCTGGGGGCAAGTATCTATGACCTGGCGAATAGCATCGAGTCATGGCATGTGGACAATTGCTTCATCGACAACGCCATCCGCGATACACTGACGGATATCTTCTCCCTCTTGAATCCACAGGACACGGAACCACTGTTCATAGTAGTGGACGAAGCGAACGCTGGATCGGACCCTATCATGCTGCCCAGCAGTCGGGGCGGTGTCTCCCAACCGGTTCTGAAGGATGTCCTCCGAGTGTGGCACAAACACGCTAAGGACTTCAACATCTCCTTTGTTGTCGCTGGTATCTATATCGATCGCGAATATTTCCAGTCAGACGAGCCTTATTGGAGAGATTATCACTGGAGTTCGAACACTGGTAGCTTCATTGACGACCCAGAGCGACATCGGGCTTACATCGCAGGCCTTCTACCCCCAAAATTTCGCAAGCGACCGTCGGGAAGCAGTCTAATTCGTCGAACCATGTATTGGTTACGTGGAAGGTGTGTGATCATTCCAAGACTACACGGGCTGAGACACCCCAATTAGACACCGTTTGACGGCAGGCTTCCTCAGTGAGCTCTTCAGAATGAATTTTATCAAGCCACACCAATGCCTCAATGAATTCATTGCCGGCATGACCGACGGATATCATCCTTGCGACGAGAAGCGCTTTCATGAG
This sequence comes from Strobilurus orientalis, assembly GCA_019915145.1. Taxonomy (NCBI): domain Eukaryota; kingdom Fungi; phylum Basidiomycota; class Agaricomycetes; order Agaricales; family Physalacriaceae; genus Strobilurus; species Strobilurus orientalis. The sequence goes on along the minus strand of JAHLML010000005.1, from coordinate 2,406,939 downwards.
AAGTTGAACACCCCAATGTTATTCACTGGCTTCGGACGCCCGACAATTATCGATGCCTGTGAGTTGGATTTTTTTCTTGAAGACATCCCTGTTCAAGATAATACCTTCCAGCTCCGGAAACGATTGCTATCGTACATGATAGTTTGGTGAACTGTCTCGTTCACAGTAATCGCCTCGTCTTCGGGCCCGAGAAGATAGATTTGATCAGCAGTGCATTTGCGCGATTTTCGGACACGGAAATGCAACAAATTGTCGTTGACGAGCCTCTGATGCTGCTGCTTGCGTCCAGGCAGTGGTTCTTTTCCAAGCACAAATCCATGACTGATCTCACGCTCTATTTGGAACCGAGATATAGACAATACAGAGACTCATATCCTACGATGTCCATGATTGCGCTCAGTCTATCTCACGTTTTCTCATCCTCGCGTCGGCTGGACGACATATTTTCGTTTCCAGGCGAGACTCCGTCCTGGGCAACTCAGGAAGCTAGGCTGATAACACTGGAACGGGAAAAACCTCGTTCAGCACTTGACTGTTATTACTACGATTATATACCGGGCACTTGTGTCACACTGTGCACTGTGGTCCAAAACCCGGCTGACATCGATCGCTGGACCTCGCAACGGGAAATGACCGCCTTTTGCATGTTTGTGGGATCACCGGAACCCACTTTGTTGTTTGCTCTAGAGCTTGAGGACGAGTCGACCATCTGGGTAGCCCTTCAAGTATGTCTCGCGAACTTCGACAAAGGAGAAGAGGCTTTGTCCACGATTCGCAACACACTGCAGGCGCTCTTGCCTTCGCGGATCTTTGAGGCCCAAGACGTATGTTTTTGAGTTTCTCTTTTCGCAAACATCGCCTTATTCGAACTCAAGGACGATGCCGCGACTTCTACAACTCGGAGAAGTACACGTAGCAAGGTTCTGTCCTTCTGTCCTGCATCTTTCTGTCCACCCTTCTGACATTCCTGCAGAGGAGAAAGATGACGCCGCTCATATCCGACGCACTGAAGAACTTGCCGGCTCGTCGCGACGATATTGGAGAGTACTCTCTCTTACGTGTTGTGGCGCCCATGTACGCCTTGGAACAGATGCGAAGTGTAGATTTCTCTTGCGAGGGTCTCTCCTCTGCTCTCCTCGACATTGATGCAGTCGACGACATCTCTGCCAGAATGGCGCCCCAGGATTATGAAGACGATGTTGTTGCCAATGTTACACATGTAGGACAAAGGGGAAAGCAGCTCAATCCGGAGGATTATGCCTATCCTACTAGACAAGAAAACCTCGATAAGTTGAGAAGAAGATGATCCCCCTTTACTCTGACGCTATCCTTCGCTATCGTAGTATCTATACCTATATACCGTCTTGTTTTTGTAGCACCAATAAAGCGTTGCGCGCGCCTTTTGACTGGGGTTTCAATCGTGCGAGTGCCGTGGGAGATGTGCACTGAGGTCGGGCTTACGTCATTGCTCTGCGCCACACTTCATTTTCATGTCTTATTCTACACTCAGTAGACCCGGTGCCTCATATCTGTGCATCATGGTGAGAGAGTCAAGATATGCATTACGAAATTGGAAGCTCCTCGTCCAGTCTGATAAAATGGCAAGTGTGCCTCCCGCCTCGCGCGATCTACAGCAGAAACAACGAGATCAGCTATCCGTGCCGCATGTAGTAGTGCCGCGAAATGCTGGGCGACAACCCCCCATCTTGACCCGCCGTCGGTCCGACAACGGTCTGTGCGCCGTCACATGTGACGGTCACGTACATGCGACGTGAGCACTTGCAAAAGCCAGCAGAATCGCTCTCTTGCTTGTTACCCCCATGATGGAAGCCTGTACAGAGCGACTATCCTTCTCCCCGCCAATTTCCGCCGTTTCCCATGCACAAATCACTCGGACAGGCCGCTGTAGAGTGTCGCCTCACCATCGACAACAATCCGACATTTTGGCGAATGTTCTGGGGGCAGAATGGGAGGCTGCAAAGGAAGGGAAACGGGGCGAGTGAGGATGGATGTTGGCGCAATCAGGCGGCATCATCAGGACCCTCGCATTTAAACAAGGCACAACAATACGTCTTGTCCTCGACTACTACCTGAGCATTTCGTTTCCATCTCTCCCTTCGCCTCCACGTCGTTCCCGCCAGCGCCTAGAGAGGCGCCCGGTGGATGCCCTTTGATGAACGACGACCACGCAGACAGCACCGCCGGCTCTCCACCCACTTCTTCGCCACTCAAAATCACTTTGAAAGTACTACCCATGCCGAATACCCGGACCCGTAGCTCATCTCGACTGGCGGGAAGCAGGTCGGGATCTCAGCAGAGCGAGAACAACAGCCACAAAGGCGTCGACGCTGCCGACGAGGATGACGAAGGCCCGGTCACTAGGACGCGGCGCACTCGCTCGGCGAAGCCAACAAGACCTTACGTCGAAAGTGACCCGGACGAGGAACCCGGAGGCGGAGACTTTGACGATCCCGCCTTGATATTCGACAAGGACGATGATGTCGACGTCGTGCCCGCATCACGGAGGAGGAAAGTACGCGAACCCGTCGACGACGAAGACGACGAGGATTTCGGTTCACGGTCTACTCGGTCAAGGCTGAGCAGACGCGGAGACAAGAATCTCCAGGACTTCGTGGTCGACGACGAACCAGGACGGCCGCGGTATAACACGCGGCACTCCCAAGCCAAAGCCAAACCGAAGCCCAACCCCACTCAGCTACGTTCGCAGAGGCTCCAGGCGCGCTCTGCCAAGAAGGATGGCGACTACCAGCGAGGCTCCTCGCCCTCCAATGACAGCTCATTCCACGATGATGAACTGCAACTGTCGGACGAACTTGAGGAACACAACGACGATGATGTTGATATTGGAGAGCCGGAAGAGGAGGAGGAGGAGGAAAAGGGATACAAGTTGCGCCAACGAGCTCCCATCAATTACGCCATCCCACCCCCTCTGGAAGAAATGCACAAGCCGCCTTCCAAACCCAACCATCGTGGTAATGGGCGCAAACCTTTCCATCGCAGGAAGGGTCCTGGCTGGAGTGCAGGAGGTGCTGAATTGGGTCGCTGGATGGGTATGCCCGGCGATGACTCCGACTCGGATGCGCCAACGCGAACACCGAAGAAGCCATTTGGGGTCGGCGCGTTCGATGGCGGAGTCGCGGGTGGCGGTAGTGGCCTCCTACCACCAGATTTTGCGGCAGCAGGAACACCGTCGAACCTTGGCAAAGTGACGGACGCAAGTGCGTATGGTAGCTTATCACCAATGTTGTCTGGCTTATGTTTGTCACAGGTCTTGCTGACGCGGATCCTTTGGGCGTCAACGTTAATGTCACCTTTGACGAGGTCGGAGGTCTGGATGACCGTGAGTATCCTTATGGTATATATTTGGCCAAGCTCATATCTTTGTTAGATATACATTCTCTGAAGGAGATGACTGTCCTTCCGCTTCTATACCCAGAAGTATTCCAACAATTCAACGTGACACCTCCGCGCGGCGTTCTCTTCCATGGTCCTCCTGGTACCGGGAAAACGCTTTTGGCCCGCGCCCTCGCCGCCAGCTGCCGCTCCAATGGCAAACAGATCTGTATGCCCTAAATCTTTTCACCAAGACACAATGCTCATTCTCACGCAGCTTTCTTCATGCGCAAAGGAGCCGATGCCCTATCAAAATGGGTCGGAGAGGCTGAACGCCAGCTTCGCCTCTTGTTTGAAGAAGCTCGTGCCTCCCAACCTTCCATCATATTCTTCGATGAAATTGACGGTCTGGCTCCGGTACGCTCTTCCAAGCAAGACCAGATTCATGCATCTATTGTGTCAACACTTCTCGCTCTTATGGATGGCATGGATGGTCGAGGTCAAGTTGTGGTCATCGGAGCCACCAACAGACCAGACGCCATCGACCCGGCTCTGCGAAGACCGGGGCGTTTCGACAGAGAGTTCTACTTTCCCCTACCGAAATTGGACGCCCGGGAGAAGATTCTGAGCATTATGACGAAGAGCTGGCAAGGTTGGGCTGGTGAGGACGGCGAGGGAAAGATTAAAGGTCTGGCGAAGATGACGAAAGGATACGGAGGCGCTGACCTCAGGGTACGTCGACTTCTATCCTTCTCACTCATTCATACTAAACCTCTGTAGGCTTTATGCACTGAAGCGGCATTAAATGCAGTCCAACGCAAATATCCTCAGATTTACAAGTCCGACGACAGATTGCTTTTGAAGCCTGATTCGATCTCAGTGGGCTTGCGAGACTTCATGATTTCCATCAAGAGTATGTTTATCTTATCATGGTTATGATATTGGCTGACTTCAGTCTAGAACTTGTCCCTTCGTCTGCCAGATCATCAGCGTCGGTAGCGACTCCTCTTCCGCCGCAGTTCGAGTCTATCTTGGCAGAATCATTTGAGAAAGCCAAAGCGGTTCTTGAACGTGTCTTGCCTACGGAGAAGCGGTTGACTGCTCTCGAAGAAGCGGAGTTTGAGGATGAAGATAACGACGAAGTTGCGCTGGATCGTGAACTGCTCATGCAATGTAAGGAGGATGATATCTGCATACCAAACAAATCTGACTGCTACTAGCCATGGAGACCCTACGTGTACACCGACCGCGCATACTTCTTCACGGCGCTCCTGGGATGGGGCAGACGTACGTCGGAGCGGCTCTGTTGCACCATCTGGAAGGATATCACGTCCAGAGCCTCGAACTTGGCACGCTTCTCGGTGACTCGACCAGGGTACCTTCATTTGACCATTGATCAATCTGGTTGGCTAATCAACCCTTCAGACAGTCGAAGCCGCCATTGTCCAACTCTTTGTGGAAGCGAAGAGACACCAGCCCTCTATCATTTACATACCATCTCTTCTGGGGTGGTGCGCCACCGTGACAGAAACCGCCCGCTCGACAGTGAAGGCTATGCTGGACACTTTAGCGCCTACGGACCCCATACTTCTTCTCGCCATCATCGACGGTCAATTTAAAGATCTTCCGCGCGATGTACGCGTTTGGTTCGGGTCAGCCAAGGAAAACCGTGTCGACTTGTCTGGACCTACGAGTGAACTCCGCGAACAGTTCTTCGCAGGCTTGATCAAGGACATCCAACGGCCGCCCAATCAGTTCACAGATGGGATCAAGCGTCGCAAACGTGTACTTGAGGTGCTTCCCATAGCACCGCCACTGGAACCTAGGAAGGCGACACCCGCGGAACTGGCGGCGCAGGCGCAAACTGACCAGCGCATTATCACACTGCTGAAATACCGTCTGGGACCCATCCTGACCGAATTGAAGAGGAAATTCAAGCGATTCACTAAGCGGGCTACTGTGCGTGTTTTTGTTGTTGCCGTTCGACATCTTACTGACGATTGCTGAACAGGATGAGTATACTTTCGACCTGCCACCACCTGCCGCCCTACAGACAGTCCAGATCACGGAAGTGCATGTCGACGGTAGTCCAATCCAGGTTATGGCCCAGGCGCAGCTGACCAATGGACACGTCATTGGCACCGCCCCTCTTGCTCCAGCAGCTGAAGTCAACATGCCTCATTTGTTCGACATGGACTTGGAACGCATGCATGCGGACATGTACAAAGACCGCTATCTGACTCCTCAGCAGTTCCTCGACGATGTTGGAAAGATAGTCTACAATGCCGAAATACGCGAGTACGAAGATCACGAGCGGTTGCTGCGGGCACAAGCCATGTACACGGCTGCCGAGGTCAGCATACAAGAATTTGATCCCGCGTTCAGGATGGAGTGCGAGCGGATGGCTGTCAGGGAGAAGAACCGGAGAGACGAAATCAAGAAGAATTCGGGCAACCATGACGAGAAAGGGAAGCAACCTGACGTTGTCGCTCGGCGTAGTGCGAGGCATACTGGACAGGCGCCTGAGTTGGCTTTGACCGATCCTGTGCAGCTCGAACGACGATTGAAGCGTCAGCGCTCAGACGGCCAGGTCACGGACTCGAACGGTTCAGATAGCGATAGCCGCGAGGCCAAGCGATCCAAGATGTTGGGAGAAGTCGACGGGGAAGCCGACGCAGATGGTGATCTGGATATGGATCCGCTCGATACTCTTCGCAGTGTCCACTTTGCTGATCAGCTTCCTCCGCACGGGCACGGGCACGGGCACAATCAACAGTATCCGTCCACGTCGAATTTCCCGCAGTTCAACTCCCAGCCGAACGGTCATCAGGTCGCTCCGATGTCCCACCCACATCCTTCAGATTTCAACTCCCTCCTCAACCCCATGCCGACGTATCCGTCGCAAGGATATCCACCGCCGCCGTACCCTCCCCCTCAACCCACACAACATGCAAACCCTCATATCTATTCGCCAAACCCTTACCCTCCGCAGAATCCCTACCCTTCGCAGAATCCCTATACTTATCACGAGCCGATATATGGGCCCAGCTCCTCGCAATCGAATCAAGACACCTTTGTGGCTCCACAGAATGGTGCTGCATCGTACGGAAATGATTTGTATCCCTCATACCCAGCCGTTGATCAGTGGCAACAAGCTTTGCCGCGACCTCAGCCTGCACCCATGCCACAACCTCAGCATATAGCTCATGAGAGTATGCCACCAGAACCTCGATCTATCGTTCCTCCCCTCCGTCACTTGACACCCAATGGGTTGCCTCAACCGGACCATGACGATCCCTTCGTGGATAGGCCTCCCCCTCCCCCTCCAGCGCAATCTTCCTCATCTGCGATGATTGTAGATGAAGCGAGCGGAGAGCCGCCTAAAGAAAAGTCCAAGACACCGGAAGCTCCTCAGAAGGAGCCAACTCCTCCCCCTCCACCGCCGCGCACACCCACGCCCCTTCCCGACTTCCACCTGGACGAAGGCTTGCTCTCCCAATTACAGGGCAGTCTTCGGGCAAATACGGCGACTCTGAACGTTGAACAATTGGAACAACTTCGTGCGACGTGTTTGTCGGCAGTGTG